>CADWAE010000133.1:32500000-33750000 GCA_902982915.1 Phalloptychus januarius
TTGCAATGAGACCACATGGACATAGTGCCAAATTCTCGCAGAAGATTGTTCATGGGAATAGAAACAATGGGTCACACATTTCTCTCCAAATCAAAAGAACATTAAACAGGTTTACTGAATAAAAAGAGATGTTTCTTAATTCCTGTCGGAAGTCCAGTAATCTTTTTTGTTTTTACCTAATGCGCGTCAAACTGTCACAATTAAGAAACTAATTATCTCCACAAACCATGGCAGCTGTGACGTGCATTCTGCTTGAGGATAGGAATGTTTTTACCACTTTTTAAAACATTTTTGGTTCTTTTTTTAAAGATTGTTTTTTTTAGATGATTTCACTTTTCTAGGTTGGGATGAAGCTTAGGTATAAAAAAACCTTAAAGTTATCACTGCTGTGGTTTCTATCCCTTGCATATAGCAGTAGGCCTTGGTATCACCAATTTCCAAAGATTCCAATTTGAGATTAAAAAAAAAAACTCCACTTTTGAGATATTTTTTTTTTTGCATGTGAATATTGAGCGTGTTTTACTAAACATTCATGTCAGTGCAGAAGGCCTTAAACTAGCAGCTCCATTTGAACTACACTTTTACAAATAAATCAATGCCATTTATCATTGGTCACAAGGTCATGATGTGGAAAACCACATCTAATAGTCCATGTCATTACCCATCACTGCTACCGCTGCTGCTGTCGTGCCTCTCAGGCTTCAGCTGAACAGGCATCCGATTTTATCTGTGTGATTTCACAGAGCAACAGGCTGTTTGCTACTTAAAGTCTCCACCTACCTTTCATCTCGCATCGACTCCAGCAGCGCTTTTGTTTCACCGCCTGCCAAACCAGAATTTTTATGAGTCACACAGTGCTTCCTCCCCCTACACGAACAATTATTCATGCCAAATCAGTTTCGTACTTGACTATAAACACTGGCAAATGTTTCACCCTGCTTCTCACCCAAGAGAAGCCTGTCTTTGCTCCAGTGTCCCAGTAGAGTCTTATGCTACTTTTCAGGTTGAAGGTCAATACTTTATAAAATGGGCTTTGTCACCAGGGAGGTCCACATCACCTCCTTCAGAGGATGCGTTATAATCTCATATTGCAGCATTTTTTAATGCAAAAATATTTTTATATGATGCAAACACATTAGGAAAGAGAATATCAGAGGATGTTAGAAATAAAAAACAAAAGCATTGTCACTAGGTTGTTAGAAAAAGCTCTTTACATGAAAAGAATCAACATCGCAATCATTTCATTATTATTTCATAATAAATGTTCATATTACTAGAATTAATCAATGAAAAGCAAAGCAGAAATACAGAAATGTCCATATAAATGCTATTGCTTGTTGCCTGAGTTTCTTTGACCTATTTGTAAGAGAAAATTGAAGAATGTATGTTTGATATAAATCTTAAGATCACCTCATGCATTTTTTTTTGTTTCAACTGCTTTCATCAAGGACAAATGTATTTGTAGCACCCTGCCTTTTCTTGACACAGAACACAACAAATCATGTTGTAGACATCACTACCCTGAGTTGTCGCCTTTACTCAAGGCAATGTTAGAATACAAAAAATAATCAAAACCAAAATAACATAAAAGGCATAAAAAGTTTTATTCATCTTTGACTGTGATAATCTGAGTAGCAGCTAATTGATTACCTGCTGAAATCTAAAAGGATTGAAAAGGTCAAGGTATGGCACCATGCAAAGGACAAACACCACGGGCAGCGAGGAAAGGTCAAAGCCCCTTTGCTTTTTGAAGAAAGGAGCCGTGGATGAGCTAACAGGAGTCCCAGGGGAGCCGCAGCATGAGTAATTTTGGGGCAGACGGCAGTCTTGTCTAAATATAAGCGCTCAAGCTGTGCTGGCTGGCACATGTTGAAGACCCAGTCTTGAGACAATGTTGAAATCCAGGTCAGGAGGAAAAAGCTCTGCTTAAGCCATTGGTTTTACAATGTTTTTCTGCAAATACTAGTTAGCACCTTATTTGATTTAGAAGTACATGTATAGTAAACATGCCAAACAGAGGTACTAGGTGAAAATTGCAATTAAATTAATTAGTTCACTGAGGCTGAATTAACTGTGTTGTAAAACCCTGTAACATGCTGGTGAACTCCCAAAAAGTTCCAATCAGAAGCACAGATAGACATTTTATAGGCATGACTGAGATAATAATTTGGGCTTTTAGTAATTTATTTGAACTTGTTTTAAGGGTGACAGCAGTGGGCATTTAAGGCTCTGTTTACATGACAATGATCCAACTAAAATGTCATTTTTGTTCCATTTCTGTTAACACATTTACATGAAGACATTCTGAGCAAAATATGAAAACTAACTGCTCTGCGAGGAACAACCTTCAAAAGAAATTTGAAATACTAATGTGTACAAAAATCTCAAATGGAAGATTGCAGCACCTTAGCAAATTCTTCCATTTGTGCATGCACTTTGCTGGCTAAATCCATTATCGAAACATATCTCCATTGTCTCTCACCTCAAATGTATAGTCAGGTGCTTGTTATGTTTTAAAGAATGATGCTAAAAAAATATATAGTTATTTGTCATGGTTACTTCAGTTGGCTGACAACAACACTGCACTTTGGCCATTTATCTGTCCTTCCCCCATAAAGCATTGATGTTTAATGGTGGTGCTGGTGACAGCCACATCCTTGCCAAGCAGGCCAGATACAGCTTGTTAACACGCAGGGAGCAGAATAAGACGAATGCACACTTCAAGGGGAAAGAAAAATGTTGAATAATTAACCCCCCACAACCCCCCTAAAGTCTACCAAGGCCTGTGTTTTAAGAGCCTCACAATTACATCACCTTAAGTCACTTTCCACTCTGGGCAGCCTGTAGATCTTGGTAGCCTCTGTTGACACTCAGGTATTAGGTATTCTTAAACATAAGCTCTGTTTCTCCCAATGGAGCTTAAACTCTATTTGGTGTACAAAGGGGAGTTAACTTTCATGGAGACCCCATAAGACAAAAGGGTAAAACTATTCCTAATGCTATGATTAGTGAACCACAGCAAACCAACAAAGCCCCGTTAAAACTCATGGGTCTAACCTGTCAACTCAACATCCAGTGCTTTGCAAAAGTGTTCACACCTCTTAACCTTTTCTCTTTTCCACAGGGAAAAAGGGAAAATGTATGTAATCCTATCATAGTTTTTTAATCTCAGACAAGATAAAAAAAAAACACTATTTACAGATGTTGTTTGTCCTGTCTTACTGAGGTGGGGCTGTTTAATATAGGACAAAGATGCTACTGTCTTCAAGTCCATTACAATTTCTCGTGTTATCCCTAAATTAGCTTGGCTGACTGTAGCACAATTTGACACCTTACAGTAGACTTGCATCCTTAAGCCTTTGTTATTAACATTTTTGAAGAGAGATACAGTAGCTGCATATACAGCAACTGCTTACACATGTATTTTCCACAGAGTGTCAAAGCTGCAGATCAAGCTGGTTGGGAGGGGGATAAACAGGGCTAGCTCATAATGTTAGTATTAAGACAAATGCATAGAAAGCCGTGTGCTGTTTTGTTTCTTTTATGTGATGCTCATATCCACAACTAAGAAGTAGATTTTAGTGCTTTTCAGATTGGGCTGGACAACCCACTGACACACTGACAATCATTCACTGCCATGACCCATTAATCTCATCTGAGGTGGCAGCAGAAACAGGCCGCCTGATTGATACTGTGTGGCGTTGGTGTTGTGAACAGAATTTGATTTAGGTGGTGATGGAAGGCCTTCAGGAAGTTAGTCAATATGTTGTTTGCCACACTATAATTAGCCCAGTGGAGCTCTTGTAGTACCACAAGGTAACAATGACATGAAATTGACATTAAATTTAACATCCATATCTGATTTGAAAACTGATACAGTTTGATCTATGCAGTTTATTGGAGCTAAGAGTGTGGAATTCATAGTTCAATGCTCCATTAGGACAGGTGCATTTCTTTTACCATAACATCAGTATGGCAAAATAAAGTATCTAACTTTATTTTATTCATACATAATGATCAACAGAACATCTGACATTGAAAAATCTATGTTCTATAATTGGCCTAAGTAGTGAGGTGGCACCACTTATCTGGAAATAAGTGGTGCAATCATTTTAACTTTTAGTTTCAAACATCAAGGCAACAGGAGGAGGCTGAATCTTTATTAGCACAGACAGTGTACCCGCATGGTATATCATGGGAATAAGTAGTGTTGTCAATGGCTCATTGCTGTGATATCTGATTGTTTTACTGATTATGTTGCTGCTGCTGCCTAGCTTTTCTGGACATCAAATTATTGTTGCAATATATTAAATACCTAAGGAGGTTATGCTAAAGAGTTATTTAACAAGGGAGCTTTCTTGGATGCTGAAATTCAAGGTTGATGCACAATAATGTGACAGGTCCATTTACATAGTGTTTGTTCAAATAGTTTTCTTTCCGATTCAAAGTACGTAAAACCAGTCATTTAAATACTTCCCATGGTTAGATCATTAGCTGAATTCATCAGCACATTTAAATTTACAAAGCCACCAGTTAGTCTGAAAGGAAATTATTATTAAATGTCAACACACATATATTTTTTTTAACCAAGCTACTGAATGAGACGTGAATGTCAGAGACAAGAATGATTGCTGTTTCCCCACTGCTCTGTTCAAGATACAAAGGCCATGAGACACGAGGGGGGTGAGCAATTTGCCCAGTTAAAATTTAAAATCTAACTGAAAAGTATTTTTAAAATGAAAAATTATAGAGCTGCTGCGTGGGTTCTGAGACTTATGGTAAGCGGTGAGCTCTGGCAGAGATTTCCAAATGAGAGGTGCTGATGTTGAAGTCATTAATGGGTAGGGAAGAACAAGAGGAAAAGAGATTATATTTATGAGATGAAACATGCAGATCAACGTGTGTGCGTGCATGTAGGTGTGTGTGCACGCTTGCACACATGCACCCCTACACACACACACAACAAAGCAAAATTTCTCAGACAGTAGAGTGATGGCATGTAATTATTTCCTCAATGGTCGACCATGTGTTTATCAGAATGTTAATGTATGCATAATAACAGGCTCTGCGACGCCTGCAAGAATGTCAACGCTGTCGACCCGTCAATCAAGCCTCAAAATGAAATGGCAAATAAGTATTCAGCGCCGTCATGCTAAATGACAGACAGAACCCCCTAACAGCCCTTGAGCTGACAAATATCAGGCCAGTGCATCGGGTGGCATTATTGTATCAGGGTGGTCAGCTGACCACAGGCAAACTGGAATCTGAATGTATGGAGCAGTGAACTGAGAAGCAAAAGCAGAGCAGAGAGAACAAGACTATTGGGAGAATCAGAACAGAGTTAAGTATGAAAAAATGTAACACCATAGGCTTCCACCATAAAGTTCAGGCAGTAAAGAGCAGATAAAGTACAAGCTATATGCTTGTAGCAGGTATTGATTATCTGCAAATCCTCTAGGAGACAATCGAGGACAGAATCCATCTCAGACCTTGTGAGCAGGTTAGAAAAACAAAGCCTGAAGTTCCAAAATATTTCTGCTAGGCATTATTTGACAGAAAGAGGTTTTGAAAGGATTGCAGTTTAGCTTCTAGTCAGTTATAAAGTGTCCCATCAAAGCATTTACGACTGAGACACTTTACATTTACCTATAACTTGATCAAATGAAAACACAAGCAAAAACATAGACAAATTTTGATAAATTACTAACATTTTTAACTTCATCTCTCAAAAACAAACCAGACTCTGTCTCTCTGTCTGCATCAATGAAAATTTGCACATACAACAGAATTTTTCAGATGACAAACCTGCACTCAGTTTTCTAGATAATATCTCATCAATATTTTTACCTACCTGAATCACATTAGATTAGAGATGGATTTTAAGGAAGTTGGAGAAGAAATTAGAGAGAGGAAGGACAGGAATCCTAGAGTGGCTTACACGTATTATATTGGATCTTAAAACCCCCGTAAGACATATCACAACATATTGCATTTTGTCTCGACCACATAGTGAGTGGAGATGCGACCAAAGTTAAAAATAATTTGGTTCTCACTGACACCTAGGACATTTCCATGCCACTGTTTTCTTAGCTGCCCCAAACAGACACACTAACGGTTCTTGGCTGGTCGCTTAGTTAGACAAACTTTAGCTTTTTTTACTGCGGAGTAAAGCAAGTTTGCCTTCATCACAGACAGTCATCATAACTGAAACATGTGCTTCGGTAAGAAATTCTGTTCTCAAGCCAGCAATAGTGAGCCACAACTCATCAAAGATACAATAGCATTGTTCTGAAAAATTTACTTGAGAGAACATTGCCGTCATACCTGTCACCAACTAGCTTGTCTGCCACCACAATGCTGCGCATCAGAATATGAGTTGTTTATTCTCCTCATTTTACTCTTGCCTTGAGCAAATATTTAACAAAATTGAGAGAGGAAAGAAAATGCTTCCTGACGGCAGCTTGGCTGTAATTGTGGGGGAGATGTATGAGATCCTGCAAGGCCCGATTCCTTTTTTTCTTCCTCTATTAAAGCAATAAGAGCCTTGGCTGTCGCTGGCAAGCTGCAAGGCTCTTATTGGCAAGGACACCAGGGGCAAAGTCTCACAAGTGTAAATCTTTAAACAGTGAGGTCACCTGCACAGATTTAAAAGAATTAATGCCAGGGCCCAGAGGACGGGATGACGTGTCACTCCGTATGAGTGAATGCCACTGAATCGAGTTAACCAAGCGGGGTCGTCTTACAATAATCAATTCTTAATTTCATGCTGAGTGCCTCAGATTAATCTGTGGAGCAATGAAAAGTGAGGTGAGCTTTGATTTCTATGTTGTATTACTCATTATTTTCTTGTATATAAAAGAAAAAGGGTAGGGCAGATGTGGAAAATGATAAGTGGGATTTCTTAGTGCCATTTAGGGGATACGCAAAATTCTAAGCATATGCCTATAAGAGTTATGATATTGAAAATATTTGCAGCAATAGCAGGGAGCCCACTAATGGAAACAGATTGCAGCAGAGGACATAAAAGGATTTTTTTTTTCAGAGTAAATTTTTAAAAAATTCAAGAGTTTTACTACGAGTCTTGGTAGCTATAAATGAGATAACCAATAACGTTAGGTTTGTAGTTGAAATCGCCCAGCGCATCACACAAACTAAAAGCCTGAAAATCATTTTTCATGGATATGTTTAGTACCATGCTCTGCCATGCATTTAAATGACCTCATCACATAGATGGATGTGCAATTCATGGGCATTTTTATTGTATAATCAGCAATATCCATGTCAGATCAGTATGCCTCAGTAAACAGTTTATTGAATCAAAACAAGCAGATTTTACCATAACGGCAACATTCACAAAGCAAGACTGACTGAAGGAAAGATACTGATATGTTACAGATCATCTTCTGCACGTCTAATAAGGTTCTTCTTTGGCATGACCTTCATCGAAGCAACCTTCAAACTGTTCAAAACCCACACACAAACACACTGATGCTCAGGACTCACTTTCTAATCAGTGGGGCCAATCTGGTGAAAACAATCACCCAGTTAATTAAGAACAGTTTAGCAGATGAGTGTATCAGACACACACACACACACACCCTTGCAGAGAGGAGGAAGAGAGCTTACAGCGTCTTGGTTATTTACGAAGTCATTTCTCTTATCACTTAGCTGTGTAAACAGCCAATGGGGAGGTAATGCAATCTCCTGTGCTGCTCACTAAAGTCTCAGATCAGTGACAAAAAAAATGAAGAAAAAAAAATACCCTTGCTCCCTTAGTTCATCATTCATGGAAAAAATACCTACAGCAGATCAAAAATATCATCACTTTCTTACTATAAATTGTATTTATGACACATATGAGCTTTGTCTGCTGATGGAAAAATCCTAAAATTGTAGGTCTGTCTATACTGAGTGCTACCTCTCATTCAGTAGCCTGACACAGAGCCGAGCCTGTCAAAGCTTGATTTAGGTACTTGGCCTCGCGTAATTGATTCGTAATTAATTGTAATTAGCAATCAGGGGGTGGAACCACCCATCTTGTAGAGAACAGTATGCGTGCCATCAGGGAGGCTGTCACGCGTACTGCTTGTCAGCTGAGAGCTTGGCTTCAGAAAGAGAGTCAGAGAGTAGGAAAATGAATCAGTGATGTTTTGGATATGACAGTTACGAACAAAGACAAATCCCATAAAAAACAACTTCACTGCGCTGTTTTACACACACACACACATCATATACTTTTATAAGCATCTATTGTTCCCTGAAAGACCTACTCAACCTTATTACTCTGTCTTCCATTTTTAAGATTGTCTGGTGCTCATACACTACTATTATTGAGATAAATCCATTGCTCTGTGAAGTGCCATTACGGCGGTTTGACTGATTTCAAGTGTAGAGATGGAAAAAAAAGACACAAATGTAATGCAGATGATTCATTTCAATTTTCTGAAGTCCAAACCTGTATTTCTTTTTCTTTTTTTATATTTCCTTTGAAGAGAGGTATAGGGAGAATAAGAAGTACCATTTAACTGGCTGGTGCAAATTACAGTGGAAGTTTTTTTTATCTTATCTTTTTATCTTATTCCAGTACCTTTTCTTCATCCTTCCCAAAACTTCCCAATGGTTCTTGGATTGGCTAAAGATCTTCACTTAAGAACACTTGTCATTGTTCCATCTTATTTGATATCATCTTCCTCACTTTCTAACTTCTCTGTTGTATGATGCACATGAAAAGCAAAACTGAGGGCCAGTTCATGTGGTGTGAACATGCCATTTAGTGGGTCAAATCAAATTGAATTCCTCACTAATAAACAAATACCTAAAGAAAAGCATGATTGATTCATAACCTTTTGTTTTGTTATACTAAGAAGCATTAAATGGTGCAGTTTGGTACATACAGTGTATTGATCTTGCATATAAATTATACATAACCATGATCATGTCAGGTGAAAGAGAAAGTGGAGAGTATTGGATTCTGGCTGCTGCATGTCATTCAACTAAAGAGTTCTCTCAAAAAATTTTCTTGGCATGCCATCAAATTCAAATGAAAACATAATGTTATATAGTTATGAAATTTAATGTTATTGTTAATTTGTAGTTTTTACTAATGTATTTGTAAGAACTTATATTTCTCTGCAATTCAGCTTAAAAAGTAACACCTCCAGAAAATGCCCCTCAGCACTCAGAGCAGTTTCTTTTTAGCAAATCATACTCATAATTTATTTACACTTTTAATGCTATGCATTGTTCACTGTTGTTGTGAGATGTTGCCTAAGCCACTGTTAGAAAAAAAAAAAAAACTCTATTTTTATCCGTGTGTAAATGGACGGGGGAGTGTACTGTTATTTCTGCATGTCATGGGCAACTCTGTCTATGCAAGGTTTAACAATTACATAGTTTTACATCTGGTGTATTGAGATGTGAACTTACATGTCTGCCTAGTCAGGAATAAAAAAGCATGCTTTAAAGTCAAAGTTTAGGTATCTTCTAGCAGTTCCAAGTACAATATCTAAGACAGCTGCTGCAGATATACTAAAACATGAACATTTCAAACAAATCTACAAGGCAATCAGTTAATTACTGTTGGAAAGCCTGTTGACAAATACTGTCACATTTGTTAGGAAAATAAAATTTTGGGTTGAGCAGCAGAGTTGAGGTTGGGTTATGCTAATGAAAAACTTGCCAAATGGTCTTTGCAATGAAAAGCAGATTATTTTTACTAGTGATTCTTGTTTGGTGTTGCTCATTGGATTGGGTGATTGAAGTTTGAAAAAACTAATCATACTGTCAGCTTAACAATTTAACAATTAATTTGTTTAACTAATGGGGCCTAAGTAGTATGCACAAAAAATCTACACCGCTACAACAACCTCTCCCCCGTCTTTATAGTGGTCACTATGTAGGTCACACATTACTGTGGGATGGTAATGCACTCGTCAAAGAGCATTTTGCACAAGTCAGTCACTTGATTTTTGTAACCCATTAACAATTTAACTACAGTGTGTTGCTGTAGAAATCTGGCTCCAGCCCACCTTAAGAAACATATGGTCCGGTCTAATAGCTTAACATCCCTCATGTGCCATTAACAGTGGTAAGGTTGCTAAACAAGTTGTATTCAAGCACAGAAACATCTTAGTTTTGAAGAGAAAAAACAATTAGTTTTTCGGATTTATTTTGTTTTAAAATGAAACATCGTAATTTCAGAAACGTCAAAATGATGATATTGGCTGTGTGGCTTTTAAAGTGATGCTACGCTTGTTGGACTAACATACCATGAATTAAATGAAATCTTTAATTATTTTTGACCTTTTTAAAAATAGAAATAGAAGTAATATTGAAACATGAAAAACTTTCATATTCACTTTGAAAAGGAGTAGGAAGAAACCAATGCTTATAAAATCCTATCCCTATTTGACTGATACATAAAATACATTGTGCCTTTCTGACTGAAATATAGCACCTAAATACGTCACACATTATAAATATTCACAGCTGGCCTTCTTGTCTATGTCACAATTTTTACACTTTCAAAATATCTATCTATAAAATTAATTAATTGAAACATGGTCAACACCATTTACATTATTTACAGTCTCTCATAACATATCCATACAACTACACTGATCCTTACCAAAATTAGCAAAATCTTTTTTTCTATTCTATATAATCCATTATATGTACACTACACGCCCCATGCATCCAATCAAGTTTAATGTTCAATACAGCTACATTATCCCCAAACAGTATGGGACCAGATTCCCACTGTGTGCTGAAAACTCTTTTGGAATAGTGATTTTTTTATACAATTTTTTTAATTGATTTATATTCATTCAGCATTTCAAGTCCTCATCCATATAGTTTCACAAGTTTATGCCACATACCTCAATGCGCATGCTCTCTCTTGTACATGCTTTGTTTTCCAAAAACTCGGAACTTCCCCTTTATTTTTGGAAAACTGGTTATTCTTTTCTCCGTACATTATTTGACTAGTTTTTTGGACCAGAGTGCAGTGTTTCTGTGTTTTTGCTATATATCAGAATAAATTGTACTACACTAATATATCATTGATATTTTTCATCTTTATATTTCTGTGTGTTTCCTCCCCTCGATTACCATTAAGTGAGGTGGAAATATGTGTATGCATCCATCTCAGCCTCATGTTAAGTGGAGGACGACTCAATTTAGCATACAGTCATGATGTCTAGATCAGCAACGCTGGTTGAGCTCAGTATGTCAGTCATCCGTATTGAGCCCCACACTGAAATCCCCCAACAACTTGTGAATTGAAACTGGCCATAGCAACTTACAGTAAGTATTCCCAACTCGAAGCCAAGATTTTATATCTACACAGTAAACATTCTGTGTCAAGGCTTCTTGCTTTCATATCTTTTTTACAAGCGAATGACAATGTACTTAGTGGAACCATTCGTTTATCCCAATATATCCTATAAAAGAGTAAAGGCAACTACAGCCGCTCTTTCCCTGGAAGTTCAACTTGAGGCCCATATTGTAAACCTACACAATGTAAATAGAATTAGAGGAAGGATGTAGCATAGTCAAGCAGGGGCTTAAATTGTTGTGTAACTTTAAAACCAATGCCATGATGTCCTGCGTTTAGGGTTGTTTAGTGTCTAATCCCCACCAGATGCCAACTGCTGTGTTTTCAACAAAAGATTTTGCAGATACTATTTTTGGGTGCACTTTAGTAACCATTTTCCAATGTCTTACAGTGTCAAAAAGTATCTAAGGATTTATATTTCAGAAGAAGTACAAAAATACGAGCAGCTGATCAGGTGAAATCAATTGTTCTGTTTTATAATCAGCATTTGTAAATGAATGTTTGCAACAAGCCTCATTTATGAAGGTTATGTGAATGTATATTTACATATTTGTTACAGTTTTTTTCTTGAAAAATACAATGTGAATGTTAATATTAACCTTCTTACTTATTGTGTCTATTGATAATGTTAACTTTTAACATTTGCTCTTGCGCAAATACACATTCTTATCTACAAACAAAATGTCCACTCAAAGTTGTGTCCTTTTTCTTGGGAACTTCTGCTGGCAATGAAACCCGACATACCTGCAAGATTCTTTAGAATCATAATTTTTTAATCAAGATCCATTTAAAGTTCAGTCAATGTTAGAGTTAGTAAGCTCACCCATGTTGAAATAAATTTTCTGTCTGCTGTGGATCTTGAGAGTCAATTGTGTGAATTTAAGATTAAGACAAAAATTCAGAGCAACAAATAAAAAAAGATGTCAAGATGGTAAAACTAAACCAAAATTGAGTTGCAGATCTTCTCATTAAGAGAAAAACAGCCTTAAGGAATATGTTTCCCTTTTTTAATGAAAGAACATCTAAATTAGGGATTTTAAAAATGAAATAATTTAGACAATCGCTATCTTTCCATAACAAATGTGTGCAAATCTTTGTCTATATTCCGCTAATGACAAACAAAATTAAACGTAATACGTTTGTCCACGCAATGTTATTAAAAATCATGTCAGTGATGGATGGAAACACTTACATGAAATGTATTCATAATTCAGCCTTGGCACAGCGATCATTTTTATATGACATCAGAGGAGATGTTGGCATCTTCTTCAGTCGTTGGGGCAACAAGCCTACTTATGTATGTGGTATTTTGGGGAAAATGTTGCATACATAGCCAGGCATGTATGCGGCATACCTGGCTATGTATGCCAAGGAGCTATGGACTCAACACATTCGAATGACAATTTTTATAAACTGTGCGATGTTGTTATAGCTCTGGTGGAGACAGCTGCACACTGTTAAAAAAAATCCCAAAACAAACTATCATCCTCCTATTACTTCCTGTCATTTTCTTTGTGGTTTTTGCCAGTAGTAATATCTGACTATTGACCATGTGACTCGTGTGATGCAAAAAAGACGTTTCCATTGGAGTTTTGTGAAATGCATCAGTTTCAATGATGCTTTTTCAAAATTGACGTGTTTACATTATGTATTAGTTTTTAAGTATTTATTTTGCAGCATCTTATACTTTTTTGCACTTCTGCTCTATATAGGATAAAACATGTACAAACAGGTGATATTAGTTGGCAAGTTAATCAAACTAATTTCTTAAGGAGCAAGCCTGCAGTCAACTGCTTGACAGACAGGGTAGTTGTAATTTCTTTTAGTTTCTAAACCATGACGGTCCTTGTTTTTTGTTGTTTTTTTTTTTATTTGTTTGTTTTGGTTGTTATTTTTTTGGCACTGTTAGTCCCCACTGAACAGCAATCTGACAGGAAACAGGGCAGAGAGTGCAAGGAAAGACATGTACCAAATAGCCTGAGACCTGGAATCAAACCCAGGAAAATTGCACAGAGGACGACAGGCTCTGCACAGGGTTCACCAACTGAGCTTGTTTTAATGACTGTTTTTTAATGACCGTTGCTGTTTTTGTTGTTGTGTGTGTGTGTAAAGGAAAAGTGTTCCAGTCTTTTTTCAGCCAGCAATCTGCCAGAACTGCACTGACTTTCACTATGTCCCACTATTTGTCCCTCTGCCTCCTTCGTTCCAAAAAACTCAGGTCACTCTGGCATTTTCTCCAGTATCTCATTAGAAGCACTTTGAACCACATGGAAAACTAAAAGAAAAGTCAGTTTTTTGATACATTTCTTAAATCATGGCATGGCTTGATACAGATAACAGAGACATTTTTAGTTCCAACTTTTTACTTAGGTAAATTTGATGTTACAGAATAACACTGTGACGTTAACCAAGTGTCATAGTCAAATAAAAGGTGCTTCCTTACAAAGAGCAAATGTGACACACTGGGAATTGACATTAAACAACTTCTTCTCTTGGAACAGCAAGTGCATAGTTTGAAAAACCTTCACAAGGCCACAGGAGGAAAGATGAAGCTGATAAATACTGTTTCATGAGCACAGATTTCCAATATAAGTAGATAGGAACAGAAGCCTTTACAAAAACGCACTGGCTGGCATAAACATGAATCACATACTAGAGACCCATTTTTTTCCAAAACAGTCTCCTCTCCGAGTAAATAAGTAAAAAGAAAGTGAAAAATGAAAAAGCAAATAGAAAATCTGATCCATTTTAAAGATAATGCAGCAATTATGCAACATAACATCTGCCAAGTCCGCTGTGTGTATTGAGGAGAAATTTACTTCATTCTTCCACATTAAATTTAGGCACTTTGAATTGCATTTTTGCTTACTTTTTTTTTGTTGTTTGTGGTGTGCTGACAAAGAAAATATTAGGGATTGACCTCTGAGGCGGTCACTCTAATCACAAACCACAGAGTTCCAGGCAATAATGGGCATCGGTGTTGAGGTTAGCAGCTGAGTGGATTCATCAAGAGAAGTCAAGGTGCATTTCATTCATCAGGATTCTTCATCCTATCAAACTCAGCAGCTCACTAATTGGTATTTCAAGTCCCTGAAATTGCTCTTTAACCACAAAGCTCAGCAATATGGTGCAAAGATGTTGACAGTGCTGAAACCTACATCTTCTTGAGGTACGGTATAGAGTACTTACACCATCCAAAGAACACATTCCTTCATAAACCTTAGATGCTCACTCGCATGTCTTATTTTTATAGTCTTTGTCGCTGGCGTCTAATTTAGTGTCATGCTTGTGGTTGCATAGGCAAAATATCAACAAAAAAGTCCATGGTTTCACATTTTGTGTTTTATGTATGTAGATTAGTCTGGATTTGAGTATACAAAACTCACTCTATGTAAGAAGCTCTAAAACAGTATTAACTCTGTGGAATGCAAAAGAGGCCAAATTTGGTTTCTAGATGGGTGAAAGATCCAGGGGATGCGGTACCTTCCTGTCCAGTAATGTGGGCTTGCTAGGTAGATTATCAGAGGTCCTAAGCTGAGTGCTGCAGATTGTCGGGATTTAAGGATTTATTGGTGAGGGATTGATGGTGGCGCGCTTAGATGGTGGTGGAGATTGAGAGCAGATGGCTGTGATTTGGGCATGATTATCCAGCCGGTATTGTCACTGATCTCCATCATCCTGTTTCAATTTCTCAGGAAATGCCGCTCATCTCGAATAAAAAAGAAAAAAAAAACTGGCTCTATTGCTGCCAATGCACTTAAGCGGCTAGATTAAAAGCAAATCTTTCTCTTTTTTGAATTTTTTTAACATTATCTAGATGTCTCTCTTGACCTCATGAGGTCAACTCTGGGTTTAAATGTAACCATTTAATATTATGAAACATCTGACTTTTAAATCATATCTCCTGCCATATGGGGTGCACTTAACTTTTTTATGTTAAGGTAAGATCAGTTTGGATTATGAAGTTAGATCATAGCCATGCTGAAGGAAAATACATTCTTCTCCAGAGATGGTCTGCCAAGGGACAAGGGCCAATTGACTTGCCAAAGAAAGAAATTAATTTGTAGCAATAGCAAGTAGTGAGTGCTGGAAGGCAAACAATATTAATCTCAAGCATGAGCATATGTCATCAGGCTGTTTCTTGGCACTGTGAGGTCCATTAACAACCAGTTTCTATCAAGTGTGAAAGTATGTCTGGAACTTAGTTGCACTAAGGTGAACCGATATTCATCATGTGGCATATTTAAAACTTAGTTAATCCCAGTGTTGTCTCTTCCTAACAGATTGTGTGGTCCATAAAAATCTGTGGACGATAAGCTTGTAATGATTTTACACCAACTAAAAATGCCTACTTTTACACTCATGCACACATAAATTCTGCACTGATTACAGCCATACTTATATAACCAGTTGACGTTAAACCCTGCAGGGACAAAAACACAATAGGATGGTAATACATTTTCCATCCCTATTCTTCATGGTCAACATCTCTGAGTTAAACTATGTTCTTGTTGCTCTGACTTTCATAGGTAGAAAAAGCAGCCAGTTTCAATTCATTTTCATCCTTTTCTTCCCCGTAATTGCTACAGCTTCAAATTAAATTGCAAACACACTATGAAGGAAATCATTTTCAATTCATTAGCATTTTTTTTATCCAATCCATTTCACACTTTCTGTGGTTCCACATAAGATTTATATGCACAAAATATAAACCAGATGCTTTAGTGTATAACTAGTAAAGGGTTCATTATTAGATTGCATTGGAATAATTAAATACGTAAAAGATGAAAATCTTCAGTGAAGAGTTAGTTTTCTTTGAAAAAGAAAAATCAGGAGCTACACCTTCTAGGCACACATTGCCTTGCATCCCTATTTCATGAAGCTGTACTGGCAGGAGCAGTGCTACATCTCAGTTTAGGTCTCTGTCCAATATATGTGACAGAACGTTCTGTGAAAATGGCTGGGGGCATAATTTACACTGGTATGAGTGAGAATCCCCCTGCCGTAAAGCATTAACAAAACTCCCGTATCTCTCTGTGATGAGGGATTCCATGGATGTAGATGTGCACATGTGTCCTCAAGCTGAATTAAAAGACCTAAGGGAGGTGAAAAGAAGTGCAGCACTAAATTTGAAGACGGTGGCACCTCAGTAATGAAAGTTAGGGGTTACGATAGGTCACTAGCAACCTACAATAACCCTTTGACTTTAAATGTCTTACTTCGACTACACAAGTGTTTCATAGCCACTTTATTCAAGCAAGAGCGTGGGTTCTGAGAAAAAGTCAATGCTTCTGCAGCTGACTGTTTCCAGTTGTTGAAAGTTACTTTTCTCTTTGAGTTTTTTTTTTCCATCTTCTTCTTTTCTCTCTCTCTCTTTTCCATTCAGCTGGGAATAAAAAAATAAAAAAACAGAAAAGTTGGCATGGCTGTGTGACTTCAATGTCACTTTGTCAGTGGAATGTTTAGCTACTTGTCAGTGCAGATTATTTCTAATGCCTCAGCCGACTGGTTCAATGAAGGGAAATTCAGTAAACAACACGATTCATTTTCTGAAAATGTTCAACTTCGAGAGAGCGTTATGAGGAATTTGAGGATTCAATCTCATTTGTTCTACAGATTAAATATATGGGGGTGTGAGTGGAGGATATGAGCTCAGCTTTTTCCCCAGAGAGGGGAGAGAAAACATGCCCAAACCTCTGTTTGAGGAAGCTTTCAAAAACTGAAGGGTCTTTCTTTGTAAAGCAAGTCAAGGTAACAACATCTGCAAGCAAAAAGAAGGAATAGAATGTCTGCAGAGAACAAAACACAAGTGTATTACCATATTTCCAGCCTCTGGGCAAAGGTTAAGGTTGCTTCAGCACAAAAGGATACTTTACCTCTACATATGATATACAATGGCATAAAGAGAGCAATTAACTATTTAGTAAACATGCAGATTGTTTTTACTCCTAACTTTGGGAAGGACTCCTTCTTCTTTGCAATAGGCTTAGAAGCATTATGCAAATGAGAGCCTGTCCAGTGAGGAATATATTTGCAGTTGGAAAACATTTTGGCTTATGCCTTGGGAGCTAATTGAGTGCTCTGACAATGCAGTGCTTGGCTGGTTCACATACACACAAAGTTGGAAAATTCAATTTCACAGCAGGTTCAGAGCACTCTGAAAAAAATGGGCCTGGATTAAAGAGTCTGAGCCGGCTCTGTGGCTTCGTGTCTGGCTCTGTGGGTATATTCTTTTCATTACTCTGTTGTGTTTTATTGTTTTATTGACCAACTGACAGTAACACTGATGATGGAAATACAGTAACGTGCCAAAAATAAGGGTTTGGAAGATCAAATAAAAGTGTCATCTTTAGCTGTACAGAGCAAATTTTCATCTACTGTATCGATGGATTCAATGAGCCCGCATATCTACCACCATCATAAAGGCCTCTATTGTGGGTGTTGCCGGAGCCTTTCTTGAAATTCAAGAAATGACGTAGTCAAGAAGAGAGTTGTCTGTTAAGTATATTCACTCGATTCCTTGTCTGTTTTATCAAGTGGGCCTTTTGTGGAATGTGACCTCCAGGGTGATTCAGTTTGCTTTAAAATACATTCATCAAGTCTTTACAATAAAACTAACATAAGATCCTTTGCTATCCTTATCTTTGACTACTTATACTATTCATTTATTTACAGGGTTGTTCTTGACCTGGTTATTTATATCAAAGTGAAACAAGATTTTGAAACGTTAGTATTAAAACGTCATTTTGTCTTATGGTGTAAAGTACTGCCAGAGAATTTTTACATTTTTTTTCCCAGCAGTTTCACCTGTGGTACATTGCCAGTAAGAAAGGTGTGGTATCATGTGAAATAACAGAAGTGTTTATACTTTGGATAGGTCTTAGTCATTTCATCCCCTTTGCCATTTTTACCTTTGCACTCATATTCACCAGCAGTTGTGTTTTTTATTGGAGACACAGAAACACATTGTTTGACAGTAAGCTGTGACTAAATTACACAGGAAATTACTAGTAATTGGTGCTGAAGTGGGAACAAAAAAAGTCTCCAAGATTTGTACAAATTAATGCAAAACATCACCTGGCAGTTGGTTCTTTTTTGTGCTCAAAAAAACTTCCAAACTGAAAAGTACTAAAGTCCAAGAGAAAAAGATACAAGAAGTTCTTCTTTAAGATAATTACATTTTGTTCAAAATCCAATCATAACTAATAGGATTACAAACTCCAGTCTTGTGATTTTTCAAGTGTTTGGCACCGTGACAATCATATGCTATGTTCACTTGTGTGATCCTTTCTAAGTAATGCATTGCAAGTGGCAGAGGACCCCAGCTGGTGCCACTGTCCAGGACCTGGACCCATTCATGGCACATGGGTCAGGTCCAGTCATAGAGGATTGCTCTTTATGCCTGTCTTGCTGATACAGCTGAGAAAGAGGGTACGCTGATGTGTCAGAGCATGGCTGGAGGAAAACCCGGAGATAAGATAAGGAGAAACACACCCATTCACACAGGCTCATCATAAGATATGTAAAAAGATTTAAAACAGACTGACTGTTACAAAATTAGGTAATCCTACTGTGATTAAAAGTGGAGTCAAAGAAGCATTTTTTTATATTTTGCAGGATATTATGATAAATGCTACTCATAGTCAAGAGATTTACTTCTGTGCTTGGATGGCTTTGATGTTGACAAAAACAAAAAAGAAGAGAAAAAACATTTAGTCAACAACCCTGAAGACAGCTGAAGAGAAGAGGATGTGGTGAAGATAAAAGCAAGTGTGCTTTGAAGGTAAGGTTACAACACTCTTGGGACAACCTGCAGATTTCTCGTAGTCATCAACATAGACATGCCCTTGATCAAAGACGCACACTGCCACCATTGTTTGCGCCAGAGATAGAAGGGGAGAAAAAGTACTTCCTGCAGTGATCCTGAACACTAAGAAATCTATTTGTTTCAATTCCCTCTGAAAGAAAACCCAACTGAGTCAAGTTCTTGTCTTACAAATTAAAATGTGTGCAAAGACCAAACTGCTGTTTTGTGCACATCGATTTTGGGCCCTGAACACCGCCAGAAGCCGTATTATTTCACAATGGCTAGTTTTTCTTGTTCCTTGCTTGATGGAATACTTTGAACCTATTAACTGTGCAGTTTTGTTCTGCCACAGTAATTACTGGCAAAGTCTAGCTCAGGTTTGAATTAGCATTATAATGCAGAGAAAGCATGTTTTCAGTCAGAGCTACACTCCTGGGTTTCAATGCCAGATACCAGAAACATTAGCTCATAGGCATCACAGTTTTGTGTTGAACTCAGTTTCTTGCTAAATGATTCTTAATTCACTGAGGACTTCTCTCTATTTGAATACCTATCAATTAGCATTTGATGCTAGAGGTGCCACAGATTATGCTTTGTACAGCGATGGGACTGCAGAGCCCGAGGAGGAGAGGGTGAATGATGTTAATTTCAGTACGAGGGTGGCCGGTCGTGGGAGGATATAGTTCGAAATACCAGACTTTTTTACATTTCTGCTAGTGAGCTGTATCTACCACATACCTGATTTCACTGAGAGCATGACTGAAAGCAATTCCTTATCTACTCTCATTTGCACTTTCTGCCAAAGATATTCTAAGTGGGTAGTGCATTGCTAATGATGCTGCCCTTCTGCTGTTTACCAACACGTCTTCTCACTGTAGCAGAGAGAAACTGATAGAGACCAAATACAAATAGTGCATCTTGGAGCAGCCAGGGGTCCCTTGTAACAAAGTAGAGTTCATATTTTAGTCTGGTGGATGGCTCGTGTTTTTCTCCAGCGGGTTCAAAGGTCCTTGGCATTTCTGTCACATAAAGATGCAGCATCAGACACACTGAGCTTGCAAGTGAGCTGATGTTTTGTCTGTTGGTGTTCCAAAAATAAGGAAAGATGCATTAACGCTGAAGCAAATTCTTCAGAGTTCTGCCACACTTTGTGTGTTACATCTGACAAGAAACTGAAAGCAAAATTAAGTCAAACATTAAGTCTGTGCGTTATCTCATCCCCTGAAGACACACTGGCCTGCCATCAGTCATCTATTTGCTTCACTGTCATAAAGGCATATGTTGGACTTGTCCTGTCATGTTGCATTCTGTGAACTTTAAGATGGCCCTGACCTGCTTTATGTCGCCGCAGGGTGAGGAAGCTGTGGGGTGGGGAGAAGGGACATGGGCTGGTATGCTGTGTCCCAGCATGAGTCTCTGGGGTCAGGTATAAGTAAGCGCACATGTGATATGCTGTCATCTTAATACTTACATGTTGCTACTTATTTATTTATTTCCTCGCTGTCATCCAATGCTCTCCTTGCATGCCCTGCCTCAGTTTCCAAAGTCCCTCTCGAGCTGTGTGACTTAATCAGTCTGACAGACTCTGGCTGCCTGGGGAAAGTCTCTCTCTCCACAGTCCCCTTTCTCTTCAAGTTTACACTTTCTGTGACAAACTCATTCTGGCACCTTTCGAAATGCAGGACTTTCTGTTGGAAAGCCTGGCATGGTTGCTTCACATATATGTAGTCTAAGTCCACAAGCAAGTAAAAGTCCATGCCGTCCATAAAACGTGCGCTGATCCATACAGGTATATGCGGTGATACACAAACACAAGGAAAGGCAACAAAGTAGGCTGAAAATGCAAGGTGTATACAATCACCAAGTCACAAATGTTATGCCTCACATTAATTTATCTTTCTTAAATGGTTCCTCAAACACTTCTAATGTATAAAGAAGTAATTATTGTTTTATTGTCATTATAGGAATTTTTCAATTAGTTTTCAATTCAGTCTTGTGCTTTTCAGTTCTTCAATATATGTTTTTGCAATCATAATAACAGCTGAAACTGAACAAATAGTGCAAAATGCACGGCATTGGCACTAGCTCAGGTTCAAGGTTCTGTCCATAACAGTGCTGCAGATAAACCACACTACAGAAAACTTCCATGTGTAGCTAAGAACACCAAAAGAGCTGCTATCCTTCTGTCTTTAATCTAGTCACTGACAATCTGATTAGAAATACAAATACTATAGCAATTAACGATTTCTATAACATGATGTAAATATTAACTGGTTGATATTCACGTCTCACAATAAAAGCTTAAATAAAACAGCTACTGACTCGTCCACCAGACAGACTTTACTTTGATGAGAAATACCATGCAGTTTTAATACTGAAATCTCATTACACCTTTATTTGTGACTCTAAATTTTAGCATGTTTTTGAGCTGTTGTATAATTTAAAGGTGTGCACTTTTCTCCCTCTTCTTCCCTCAGACTGGACCCCAGCTGACCTGCCTTTCATCAAAGTTCTCTTTATGGACAACTCTCAAACTGATGGTACCTGACAAACGTTTCCCCTGACATACCATTCCTCCATCCTCCAATCTCTTGTTGTTCTCTTCCACATGTCTAAGCATTCTAATGGCACAGGCTTCGAGGCTTTCTCTGGCCTGACTGAATCGATGGAACAATGGTCCTAAAGAGCAGCACAATCTGCAGCTTCTTTTTCTGCGAGGCAAAACAACAAAACAAGGTTACAAAAAACAGTTCTGATGGATGTGTTTTAGAAGTCTGAAAATAAACATGCTTCAGAAAAATTTTCTCATTTCCTGGACTAAAAAAAAGCAATAATGAGAACAGAACATTTTCAGTCTTAAAAACTGGCAATGTGTCCATTTATTGGCTGCGCTTTGTGGACTTGACATTCTTTCAGCCAGACGCTTTGCACTAATTTCAGTCTGTTTTCCTTTTATTTCTTGCCTGATAATTCCCACTTTATTTCCATTAAGCTGTGTTTGTTCTCTGCGATCTGCTGCTGTAATTTATTAGGGCTGTCATTGTAAATGATGTGGCATGCCGACACGGCCCGGGAAGTAGGGTCTCCCCCTTTCCCTCTCTCCTTTTATGGAGAGCTGCCCTAGTTTTTGAGCATGGAGGAAGAGAGAAACATTACAATTAAGGTGGTGACATCAACCCCCCGGTGGCGATGCTCAGGGACCAGATGTCCTGTCAGAAAGATGCTGCCCCTCACCTCCAGGGAGCGCTGGGTTGAAATCTGGTTCATCTCTCAGTGGGGGTAACATTGCTACTGCTGTTCCACCATTAATTCAAGAAAAAAGAATGAGGTTCAATTCTTTCTTTCTTATTTATCAGGTTCTGGTTTTTGCAGGGGTTAAATTCACCTAATATATGTTCACTGGTCACTTTATTAGAAACAACTTACTATTGCTCAGTTTGGACATCATTTGCTTTTAGAATTGCCTCAATTCCTTACAGATTTAACAGTGTCAGAGATATTAGGAAGATATTTTGGTCTAGATTGACAAAATAGCATCTAACAGATGCTGGAGAAATTAGAGCTGCAAATCCATGACACTCTCCTGTTCCACCACCTCTCAATGGTGCTTTACTGTATTGAGATCTGATTACTGGTTTATAGTTGATGCATTAAATGGGTGGGAGTGTCACACAACATCCTCGCCCCTGTACATTGGCCTCAAAGGTTGTTGCAGAGCTAGGTTATGCACCTCCAAATTTTTGTGACTCAGCGCAGATCACGCACCCCACCTTTCACTTAAAATTGTCGATTCAAAAGGTGCTATGGCAGAGCAGGTTAGCATGCAGGTTAGCATGCATGGGCATTTATATGATCTCTCTATGACGGCTCTCTTTTCGGAGAATACTGCATCAATGTACAAGTCAAGTATAAAAGCCGTACCGCTTGCTTGACTTGCACACATTAAACAAAAACTTCCAAAAGCGTGACCATAAAGCCTGATTTAGTTTCACTTTAAGAGGCTCACATTGAGTGTGCAGTGAGACTGATGTGAGTGCTTATCTTTGTGAACAAACTACAATTTGTGTCATGTGTGTTTACATCTCACACACACTCACTCATTATATGTTCTGTTACTTGTTTAGTTCTGTGTCTCTGCTTGCAACTTGATAAAATGTATGTAAATGAACCTCACCAGCTAAGTATTGCCATATCTTGCAATAATAAATTACTATCTAGTAATATTTTTAAACTTCCTGTCGACTTTAACATTTTTCAACACTGGTGGACTGCTCTAGAGCCCCTTACGTTATCAGCAACAAGATTTGGGTAGACTGTGGTGTCAGCTAAGGGGTCTAAAGTGTTCCAAGAAAATATTCCAAACATCATTAAACCACCACCAGCAGAAAAACACATTGACTCAAAGCAGGATAGATCAAGGCTTTTATGTTGCTTATACCAAGCTCAAATTGAATGTTGCAGCGGAAATTGAGACTCAAGCAATCAGGCAACAATTTTACAATCTAGTCCAAATTTGGTAAGCCTTTGTCAACTGCAGCATCAGTTTCAAACCAGGCATAGTTGTTTATACAGCTGCTACTTACTGGATATTTTATCTGCCCCAGACCATTCTACATAAACGCGAGAGATGTTTGTGTGTGAAAATTACAGGTCGCCTGCCATCTGGAACCAACAATCATGTAGTCACTGATGTTACCTTTCTTCCCCATTCTGATGATTGGTTTGATCTGGAGCAAATCTTCATCACATCTTGATATTGAAGTTCATTGCTTTGCTGCAATATGATTGGCTAGCTATTTGTTTTAATACGCAATCAAACAGATGTGTCTTATAAAATAGTCAATGAGTTTATATGGTATCAATAATAACATACTTTCACGGCAGAGAGCAATTTGTAGGTGAAAAATGCTTACAGTACCAATTGATGACTGTTCTTGGTGGAAAAAACATTTTTCTGCATTAAAATTATTTTCCAGGCTTCTCAAAAGCAGATGAACATTTCTGGTCTCAGTCTTCCTCGGGCTCTGTTCTTTGACGGATGCCCAGTAAAAGCTGTACAAAGTGCATGTCATTTCTCTCACAGGGAGCCTTGGAGGAAATGCAATCAAAAAGAGACTTTAAAATCTTCACTTTTTCATTTCCAAGCTCAGGATAGTACCTGTTTCTGTGGTTTTTGTCCTGCTTTTTTTTGTACAAGGCAGTGGCTGCCTTTTTTAGATGAAAGACACTTGTTTGGCTGTCTTCAAAGAGTCATAGAACTCTAAAAGTCACTTGTACTGCAGTGCTGTTCAGTTTTCATTTTATATCCAGTATGGAAGTGATGATCAAAAGGGTCTGTGTGGAGGGAGAAGCTAAAATATGTCTGGTTTTGTAGTAAACAACAAATACCAAACCCCAGACCCACATGAGGCTCACATTAAAGAACTGTCCTTCATCCAAAGTCAGACATGAACTTGAATATGAATTTAGTATAGAAGTATGTGAACTGATTTTGGTGGTTTATTTTTAAATTAATATAGTACATATTACATTTAAATCATTCAAGCCACACATTTCCAAATTCTATGTTATGGCCCATTTAGGAGTAAAATGTAAATGCACTAAGAGAGTCTTTGAATTAAGACTCGTAGTCAACTCTATGCCTTTCAGTCTTCAGATAGTATGGAGAATGCCCATATGGGGAATTCTCTGCAAGCAGAGAGAGATTCAGCATAAATTTATGACAGTTTCTTCACCTCTGAAATAAGGCTGTACCAGAGTTTGTATAGCAGCTCTGAGTAAATTACATTTTTTAATGAAAGCGCTGTTAATAATTCACAATCATAACCTAGGGAAAGATTAGGGGCTGTGTGCCACGGGTGAGGGGAGAGATTCGTTGGGACCCTTGAACATCCCACTGTGAGCCTCTGGATGCTATGCTGCATTTTTAATGCCGTCACTCTGCACTGGGACAAAGGCAATGACTCGTCCCCAGCAGATCATAGGGAAACATACATTAAAAGTCATCCAAGGGTGTTTTTAAAACCAATAATGGGGTAAATAACTCTGTTAGTCTGCCACAGGCAAACAGCACTTAGTCTTTTGGAAAAACCATTGAAACGTAGTTTGAGCCAAAGCTGTTTGGAGTGAGATAGGGAAACAATGTAAAGTAATAGAATTAGCGTGCAACCAAAGTGAGGAATAATCACATTTGTGCTTGTTTGCACAGACGCACAAATTCTCCACTCAGACAGCAAATACACTGGCGTTAAGGATTAGGGCTGCAAGACACAGATATGTTTTCATTTTTGACAAGAATGCTCTCCCTTTTGAAATTAATTTTATATTTTCCTTCGCTGTTTTTGTTCTTTATTCTCCTCTCTCTCTCCTTCCTCAAGAGCTGTATATCTTTGTTTACCTTGGAGGACATTGTGTTGTCATTATCATCATATGTCCTGTATTAGATAGCATTCAATGTAATGTAGGACAAAATCTTCAACCCTTCATTTCGGCAAAAAAAGATTGAGACGTTAATGATTAATGTTTCTTTATTATCCTTCATGAAGTTCAGGAAATAATTTTATCACATATTCATGCTATTAGAAGTGTGACATAGGCCAATACTTTGGCAAAAACAACTGTAATATAACATACTGATTTGATGAATTACACTATTGTTATCAGAGATTGCACATCTAGGTCTTATGTTTGTTTTGTTTGTTTGTTTGTTTTTTTAAGACCAGTGCCCATGAATAGGTCATAGAATGAGAACTACACTTGACATGTCTGCTATTCAGCCAAATATATATGCTGACTACTGGTGATGTATAAAGTCTGGGTAGCTAAAAGAGTGTTGCTGTGTGTTTTTACAATTAGCATTTACACTTTCTATTACTGTTAAGATTATTTTGCTGCTTAGTATTGAATTTGGTTGTTGGGCATTTGGTATTGCTACTTACTTGTCCTTGTGTCCACGGTTTTTAAAAAGCAATGACTAAAAGAAACTCCTCAAATGGTCATGACTGCACATTTGCCGTTAAATAGCCTCATAAAATCCAGCTCGTCTTGCGCTATTTGGTTCGTACATATTGTATGGGTTCTCTGCTATTAAGAAATTATTGTTTCCTCATGGCATGGATTCTGTTAAAGTTTAAAATTGTACATACGTCACGGGCAAATGTTAGCCCGTGACATATGCAATGTCACAATTCAATGTTAAAAAGCATACTGGAAATTGTCTGCGCTGTAAACAACTGTTTTTCACTGCAAAGAGAGAAGAGCTGATCCAACTGAGGCGGCTGTTAATGTCAATTCAATATTTGAAAGTGTGTCCAACACGGACAGAATGGCTTTGTTCACTTCCTCCCTTGCCATTGCTAAAACTATGAGCAGACTACAATTCTAAAACAGCGCATTAACATCATCATTCACAACTTCTCCTTCTGTTCACTAATTGGTCCCATCAAAAATCTACTGGAGACAATCCGAGTCAGGAGGGTAAAACCCAGTCTGTGCTGTTGGCGAGATTTTTTTTTTTTTTGCAGAATTGTACCGGAAGGCAATGGCCACCAGCTAACCTTATTGTTACCAACTCCACCCCTTTCTTGCTATATTTTTCTATATTTCAGACAAACAAAATTGGAAGGCCATATATAAATATATATATAAATAAATAAATAACATTTGGCTGTTTTACCTGAGGGTATGTTCTTTTGGGAGGACAATAATGGTGGCTAGACCATCTGATCCTGCCTCATCTTAGTTCTTTGTTCTTTACAAGGAGATATCCACTCAGTTGTCATTAGATGAGCCCTTCTCTTGTAACATTATAGCTTTGGAAGAGGCTTCAATAAACTGGCATAGCTTTTAGGGCTCTCTTGCTCTTGCCACTCTAATCCAATCTCTGATGTGGAGTCTGTTCATCATCGTGCACCGCAGGCATTCTTTGTGTCGCTATGCTCTAGGTTGCGCAGGAAGTAATAGATGGCCTTGCCCTTGGTTCACCTCAGGGTCTTCTGATTCCTCTTCAGCTGTTTGTCTTGAGGTCATCCCAAGTGGGTCAGAACTGTGGTATTTTGATTTGATTTAATCAGGTTTAAAAGGTTAGAGGAGCACAGAGTTTAAAGGCATTTACCCTTCCCTAGACTGCGAGCAAGTCCTCTGCCATTTAGCATTGGGCAGCGGCCAAAGAAAAGTGCAAAACTGAAATGACTTTTGTGCTCCTTTGTGATTTGCACTAATGTCCCCTAGGGATTGAGCAATGACCACTGCGAGGTCCCCCAGGATGCCAGCCAGATTGAAAGTCCTGCCAACAGATTTGAAAGGATTGCAAATCATTTAAACTCCCCAATGTGCATTAGCAATTTTTTTTCATTGCCAAGGCCAGCCTCCACAATATTAAATTGCACTTGATAAAATAAAATCAGTGAGTGCAAAAAGAGCTCCGCAACCTCCAAAAGAGTGAAGTGAATATTGAAGTGATGACCAAAATAATTAATTATACAGTGATGCAATTTGTTTACTCAGGTCTCTGACATCCACTTGAACAACTCAATTGATAAAGAAAGAGCCTCTGATGACAGCAGAAGACTTTTTGAGCTATGCTGAGCCAGAGACCAATGGCAGTGAAAAAGAAAGTATGGATTGCAGTCAGTTGATCCTGCCTGTGACACCAAATTGTTACTATGCCATAACATAGTCAGTGTATTAAAGCAGGCAGAGTGAATCCCACCTTTAGTATAAAAATAAAAATCATCACAAGCGCTG
Organism: Phalloptychus januarius; assembly: GCA_902982915.1. Lineage (NCBI taxonomy): Eukaryota > Metazoa > Chordata > Actinopteri > Cyprinodontiformes > Poeciliidae > Phalloptychus > Phalloptychus januarius. The sequence continues at coordinate 32,527,888 of CADWAE010000133.1, forward strand.
GGTTGAAATCAATCCTGCTATATTCTTACATTAGGATACATTAAAAATTAAGATCAATACAATTCTTTATTTAGAGCATGTTATTGAAGCTACTTTTAAAAGTCCTCTCTCCCTGCTCACACACCCCAGGGTTTCTCATCTGTTATTGTGCTCTGACAGATTGCTAGTTGGTAATGCAAGGGAGGGCATAGAATGCATGCATGCACAGATCGTTCTTTATGTTGGTTCTGTTAGATGAAGTCTTGCTTAGTAAAAGTGCATTATGATGCAAAGGAATAATAACATTTTCATCATCCATGTCAAGGAGTCTGAGTCCCAGAGTGTTTATGGCTGGTTTAAAACAACAAAAAGACAATTATAATATGGCTTGGTGCCAGTCATTGCAGATGTAAAGGAGTTTTGTTGAAAGGGTGGATGGGGGCAGGGGGTGAAGTTTCTGGCTGCAATGGACTTGTGAATGGATCTCTTTTTCCAAACTGCTTAGGTCTTTTAGTGGGACAAGCAGGTGGCTCAAAGCCCCCTTTTTGGCATGTGGGAAAAAAACTGAACAAAAAAAAGTGCCAGTTATAGACATTATTCTTTCTCAAAGCAAGCACCACCATCCCCCCATTGCCCACCCTTGGCAGATTTCAAAAGTTTGGCACGGATCAAGGGTAAGTTTGTGCTGCTATTGTGTCAGATGTGCTTTGCTGAATAAAACATCTTTTGGTATCGGTGCCAGATCAAATAGCCTTTTAAAAAAGCTTTGGCTCTCATCATTGGTGTCTGGCACCACAGAGGGAACAGTTTTCTTTTTCTGAACCCCGCCGTCCAGCCATGCTTAGCAGAATTAGGATGTGAAAATAGATGCACAAAAGTGAGGAGTAAACGCGGGTGACTGTTTCACACAAGGATGCTTAACAACTGCTCACGCGAGTGGTCTTTATTATATTTGAGACAGGAAGCATACATCAGCCTCCAGATTTGCTTACAAATGGAAATGCTTCACACATTATCTGCTGTGAGTATTTAACGCTCACTGCTGTGGTAATGACAGGCAGGGACACATTGGTATTCACTAACAGGTGAGGGGCTTCTGCCATCTTACATGATGCTTATACACATTATAAGGCTTTTTTGCATTTATATTACAATTCAGGGTTTGCACAGCAGTAATTGTAAGAGCTTAGCAGACGTGCACAGATGCCACACATCCACACACATGCACAGACAGTGTGCATGTGAAGTGTCTGGGAATAAGAACCTTCTTCTAGCTAATCCTGTGTTAAAAAATCTTCAGCATGAAAACACAGAGTGGGAGAAGCCGCAGTAAACAAGATGGGGAAGCGAATGAGCAAGAGGATAGAAGTTCGTCCAAGTGTAATATTGGGCTGTCCAAGAAACTTCCTTACAAACACCAGGAAGTTGTTATCTGATCGGCCACCCAATTCCTTCGGTGCCACCTGCACCGAAGCACCACATGCATCTTAGGGCTTTTTGCTATCATGTCGATGGATTGCTTGGCTGGTTCTCAGACAAATGTTTAGAGCACCAGTCGAGAAAACGGCTCAACAGAGGTAGGATTATTGAGCTGTTCCTCGCTCGCTTGTGATCTGCACAGTTCCCACACCATCTATGAGCAAATTGAACAAAAAGGCAGAAGAAGAGACCATAAATGTTGTTCATTCGTAGAAAAGTCTGCCTGGTTACATGTAGAATGTTACATTTTTAGAAGGCACAAAAGTGTCTGCTTTAAAATAAGGATGCAACCAAGAATGCTCTACATTACCACATATAACTGACACGCAGTCAAATTAAACTTATGTTATTACCATTCACATATTTCACACTCACTTAGCTTTCAAGGAATAAATGTGACATTTTTCCAGTTCTATCACATTCGGAGGAAGACATGACAGCTAAATTTACATTGGGAAACTATTAGTGATGCTGACAAAATGGAGCTAAAGGGTTAACCGCACACCTGAATCACACTTTTAAATACCTCACAGTCGATTTATATCTGGCTCTCCTGCTTCCATGGTTTCTCACATTCACTATACCCCACCCTCTTCCATTTCCCTGGCTTCATCTCTTGTCCCTAACTGCTTAATTTCTCATCCTTCACCCACTAATCCCACTTCATATCTCAACCTGCATCCTTCATTCCTCTTTTCCTACCACACACATTACTCAGATCCTCAATCTCTCATTTTTTTACCTCTCATCCCTGTTTCTTCATTCCTCTTTTTGTACTTACATGCCTTTTTCATCCAAAACTCCTCATTCCCTCTACAAGAATCCTTTGTTCCCTACTGACTTCATTCCCTATCCCTACCTCTCTCATCTTTAACTTCCTTCCACACTACTATCTTTCTCACCCCTACCTTCTCCAGCCCTTCACTTTACCCTGTCATTTTTTACCCCTCCGTCAATAATTCCTACATCCCTCATGCATTATGAATGAACCCTCACTTCTATGTCTGTCATCTTATTATCATCAGTGTTACCCCCAACACTGCTTGTCCTTTCTTTCATACTATGTATCCTTCATTGCTACATCCTTATCCTTCTCAATCTGTTGCTACATTGAGTTACTGTTTATAGATAGCCTTGACAGGTGAGAAGTTAGAGAAGAATCCACCAAACTTCACCAATACTTTTCCTTGACAATGTCCAAACAGCTCCTCAAAACAACTTTTAAAAAGGATATGTGTAGCTCATGTGAAAGCATGAGCATGTTCAATTCCTCCTGTATAACTTCAAAATACAAAGTGGTATAAAAATTAGAATGGTTTAGTCACACATTAGTCTCCCTAACATTTCATTAAAATTTCAAAATGGTATGTTTTGAACTGTTTTGTTGATACTAATAAACACACCTAAAAGGATTTACATCAAAATATTTCCAAATTAGACAGTATACGAAAGCTTTAGTCTTATTTTAGTGAGGAAACCTTCTTCTGTTTTTTTTATTATTACCAGTCCTATTTATGTATTTCAGATTAGAGCCTCTATAACCTCATGTTCTTATTGCTCTTGTCTGTTTTGATGACAGATGTTGAATCATGGGTGAACCTCATGCCAGTAAACAACAACTACTGTATTAAAAAAATAGGATTTATGGATTTTCTTTATTTAGATACTATGTTCTGGGGGCTTTTTGCATCTTAAATACTTCTATACAGCACACCTGATGAAAATGGAGACTTTTGAAGGATATGGTACGGCTGAATATGAGGCTTAACATTTCAGTTAAATATTTTGACAAAAGACTTACTAATGTGCCAGCAGGGATTATGACAGGAGGAACAAACTTCTTGTTGTGGAAATGTCTGAAGTGGCTTTGTGTTAGTGTTTGAAGCACCTGTTTTCCACAGGCGATCACAAATGCTAGAAGCAAGATAAAAAAAAAAAAAAAGAAATCATCCACAGCTGAGAAGATGCTGGATTATTGGATAGGAGAAAAAGGGTGTTTAAAGCCATCAATATCTTTCTTCTGACCTAGCTGATCCAGTATTTTTGAAAAATAACACTGTGATCCACCACTATTCTCCTAACAGCACCTCCCTCTCCCCTAACCCACCCCGTATCCGAACAAACACAACCCTGTGGAAGCCCTGTGGACAAAAACATAGTGTTTTGTTTCCTGTGTGTTAAACTGCAATTTAGAAACCAGTAATCCTTGCCATAATCTTTCACCAAATCCTGACCGGGGTTAGAGAGGGCTTCCACACTCTCTTTTTTTTTATATGTAACAGCTGAGCTTGCCTCAGAAAAGAGACCAACTTTTTCAACCAGTTTGCAGATAAAATCTCAGAAGGAAAGAGATTTGACAGCAAATAGCTGAGAGAAGAGGTGCAGCTGCTGCCCTCGCCTTCACAGGTGACCCAGTGATCACAACGGCATCTGGTTGAATTACTTAACACTGCCGCCCAACAGACATGTAATCCGGGATAATGCCCTTTTGCTGAGTGCTCCAATCTGGGTAAATTCATCCCGGAGGAATGAGATCCAGCAGCGGAGTCTCAGGGAGAGAAAAAGAGAGAGGGAGATGAGAAGAGGGCTTGGGTTTGATTGGTTGGTATTAAAGACAACTGTTGGCCTGAAAAGAGGGTCTTCAAGACAGATAATGAAACATAAGAGTAAACAGCTTGATTTTGTTGACTGACTGAATAACAAGAAGCAGTTCATTGGCAGGTTTTCCTGGAAGAGTTCAAGTTAATCATTTTTTTTTTCCTCGCTGACCTGAATCCTGACAGACTCGAATTGAGGCTTTCCTCCACACTGCTGTTAGTGGATAAACCCATATATTGCTCAAGCTGAACCCAGTCAGTGCGGTGTTATATGATCCCTCCATTTACTCTATGATCAGTATATTCTTTTAAAAGTTTTATCTGCCATCGAACAGAACGCTCCTTTTGATTCCTTTTTCCACTGTTGTCTAAATGCAATTGATTTTTCTTTGAAACTGCATCCCTTTGAATGTCACCCGGCTCCTGACAAACATTGGGACTTACAAGTTCCAGCTGTCCAACGGCAGCCTCTAAGATTATTTATTCATATGTTTACTTATTACCATAAATATCCAACAGGGCTCAGAGGGATTACAGTGGGCTTAATCTATCGTGGCACAGAAATGAGCAGGGGTCACAGCAACTGAGGTGATTTAAGCTGGCTAGCCTTGATGGGACATGCAGCACAAACAAGAAAACAAACTACATGCCACTGGGCTCCATCATGAGCTGATGACATCATGTGTCACTCACTGCGTGGCTGTGGTGCAAGTTGGGAAAGTCATAGTATTAAAGCAACGATGTGTTTTTATGCATCCGATGGTCCATAATAACAGCTCTGAATCCCAATACTCTTTGATAAAGCATTGTGGCAGCATTTTCTGGCTCTCTGCTCTTAAGGCCAAGAGCCTTACGAGCACCAAAATGTATCCAAGTTTTAAAAATCCAACATGAAGATAGTAGCTAACTTGATCCTTTACTTGTTAGTATTTTCAAAACTTGCAATCTATCTTGCATCCTTCACTGAAATTATTTTTTTTTTCTGGTCCAAATCTGGGACTGGCCAGTCATTTTTTTGTTCTCATCAGTGAATGCACCATACATAAATGCTATGGAATAACACTGACAAAAAGTTATTTTAGTGTGGAAGTTGAGGAAAGTATCATCAAGGTTTGCGCTTTCAATATAAGTGAATTGTTAAAAAAGTCAATGAAAGTGTAAAAATAATTTGAAACTTCTAGAAAGAGCATTAAGCGTGTTATTTTTGATTGCCATAACACAAAGTGTGTTAGCTCATAATGCTAAACATACTAGCTGCACTAATCTTGCTAATCGGGTAATCATGCTACTCAATAATAGAGAGTTAAATTTAGTCACTAAGTTTAAAACGTCAACTGAGTAATAATTTTGTCTGGTCTACATTTTTGTAAAACACTTTATTGCTGAGCTGTGTGGACAGTGCTCTCTCGCTCGCACAGTGTGACATTGCTTATGGTCTTAACATAGATAATAGTCAATAACTCTACACAAATTAATGATTTAGCAATCTAACATAAAAGCATATTATTTTTTTTCTTCTCAAACATAGATTATTTATTTTACACTATCTCATAGAAGAAAAGTTAAAATGTTGAGAGTAAAAAAAATCTCTGATCAGTGCATCTTTGTTCTTTAAAACATAAAGAAAAAATATAAAGCTTGGACTAGATATAAGGGTACATGGTAGCTTTTTTTTTTTTAAAGAGATCTTTTTTCCATCAATAAAAATCCACATCCAAACACGACATTGGAAAGACATTTAATTATTCCTCGGTCGAGAAATATGTATCAAAGCTTCCTGAGGAAAAGCGGATTTAGAGTCGTCAGACAGCAGTTAATAGACAGCAGTAAATGAAATAAGGGCTTTTGGGGGGGTACTAAGACGTGCTTTTCAGGACTAAGAAACAGCTTAGCTGGGCCGGGTGGCAAAGTCAGGGGTTCTGACAAGAGGTGGATGAGGGGGTGAGAGATAATGAAGGTGGTGGAGGAGGACAAGAAGGGACAGGCGATCTTTAAGAAAACTGAGTTTTAATTCCTGTGTAGCCACCCTGCCCCTAGTGGGCACAGCGGCTGTTTAAAGCTGACTAAATGATAAGCCAAGAGAAGTGGTGTGTTGTGTCATTAAAAAGGCAGATTCAAAGCACTTAATGTGACAACATGCAACTTTTTCTGTCAATTTCCTTCTAATTCACAAACATATAGAGCAGGAGTTTTTCTGAACCTTTTCCTACTGCACAGGTATAATGCTCTCCTATAACCCCCCAATTCACCCACCAAGACAGGGCACTCAATCAACCACAGCAAATAAAAAAATTCTGGAAAAAAACAGTCAAAGGAAAGAGGTGGAAAATTGGGGATGGAATAAAGAGCAAATAGCAAAGAAGTGATCCTCCGCAAGTTAGGAGAGAAATCACGACACTCAGAGCCATAATAAGAATCTGAGATGTTGCAAAGATTGGAAGATGGGATGGAGGTGGTGGTGAGAGTTGGTGGATGCCGTAGTGAACATGTTTGGCCTGAGGTGAATGTGTTCCTTGAGACCCATCTCCATGATCCTCCCGACTGGTGCTGCGTCATCTGTCACAGGCTGGAGAGGTGACAGCACAGAGGGAAGGTGCCCTAGATGTGCTAACAGCACACGCTCGGTCTGGGGAGCAGATCGAACACTTTCCCTGTCCTTATTCTCTCCCTTCGACATGTTCGTTGTGGGCCATTTATTTCTCAAAGTTACGGGGGGAAAAAACAGCTTTGTTCTTCTCCACTGAATCCTCTCTCAGGCTCTGTCTGTAGATACCACACATTTTTCATGTCAAAATTCAAAACGTTGTACCTTAATTTTCCAGAGTTCAAAGTGCATGTATGGATGAATTTAATGAATTGAAGGCTTTAAGCATAAAACATGAAAGTCATGACAAAAAGGAAGAAAGGAAGAAATGAAAACATGGATGGATAGATGGACTTAGACAATCTGATGGGAAATATTCCTTTATTCTGTTTTTGTTTTTCATACTGATCTAGCCCTGGAAAACATTCAAATCAATTTCCGTGTATTTCCAGACTTTTCCTGTCTGAATAAGAACCCCCTGTCTCCTCCTCAGTCCCTCATTTTCACACTCTTTGTGACTGTCTCACAGGACAGTTGCGTATAAGTAAGTATATGACTGCTTGGACGGCAACTCTCTCTTTCCCCCTGTTCATAAAAACAAGATTGTTTCTTTTTCCCCCGCAGCTTTCTGCTGACACCGGCTCGACACATAAACACAGCCGTAATTTGTACAACAGAAAGCTGTGGGGAAGCACTTCTCTTTCTCCCTGGAGACATGCAAAGAGACGGTTGGTTGTTATATCTTGTTTACCTGGCGGGGGAAGTGATATTTTATATTATGGTAATAACTGACTTTGCTGAAATGCGCCGCAATCCCATTTCAGTCCAGTTGCAGTAGTTATCTCATTCCAGTTAAATGAGATATGGTGTTAGTTGTTCCCAGGACTGGGACTAAACCTGTGATGATATGTGCATGAAATTGTGATGTATAAAGCTTAATAAACTAAGGCAAAATGCACTCACATGAATAAATAAAAGCATCAGCTTCTGAAGTCTATTACAAGTATAAATGAACACACTTTTTCTCTTCACTGTAGAAAGCAGCAGCAGAAGCAAATATAGAAGATGCTTAATAGAGAGGAAGAAAGGAAACCAATGACTGATCATGTATTTTTGCGACACAGTTAGAGCAGATGGTACAGGAAGAGTTGATGGTGAATTCAGGGGGACCAGAAAGCAGCAAAGCAAAAACACAAACGCAGCTTTTAAGGTGCAGAGTGTGATTTTCTGTAACTGTCCTGCAACACTAACTAACTCTTGCCAACCTCACACTGTCTCGATACGAGAAATCCAAAGCTGTTCATTTAAAAGAGATGCTGAGCAATGCTTAGAAACTCCAGCCCCCTCTGTCAGTTTCAAATTGATGAATGATTTCCAAACCGTTTCTACATAAAAATTCAGTCAGCGGAAAACATACTCCGAGTAAATTTGTTGTGTTTTATAAGCAATGTTCTGTGCTACAGACGATAAATCAAGATGTGGAACAGCTGAAGTCAGCGACGGAGCAAATGATTTGTTTACCGAGTGTTATGTGTTGCCGCTGTTTTAGCAGCGCGCACCCGTCTGAGTCGTAGGCTGCCGCGAAAAATGTCAACAAAGTCCCTGCTGATTGAAGCAGAAAGGAATTTCGCCTGCTTTCAGCGATTTGTCCAGATCAAAGGTTACATCCCTGTCTGAAAAATCAACATTCCTTCAGACCAACCGGGGGTGAACTTGAGAAAGTGGTTTTGTCATTGACCCTGACCCCAGAATAGTGCAAACCGGAGCGAGCTTGCTGTGTGTCGGTGTGATGCTGCGAAGTGACAAACAGCCGCTGCCCAACTCAGCTGTCCACGCTTCGCAGGTGGAGTGTTTGACTGTAGTTTGGTCCGTTTTTGTCTTTTTAACTTCCCCTTAAGACAACCACCTCGTGGCAATCAGGGAATACAACTAATCCATCCTCATTCTATCGACCAATACACTGTCCAAGAATAAAAATAGCAACAGACACAGACCAAAAGGCTTGAGCTGCCAAGCTCTAACCTCTGATGCTGTTAACTTTTTCAGGCTCCATTATTTAAGCCAGACCCCCCGTAGCAGGATTCAATGAGGAGGGGGCTGTCAGCTCAAAACAATGTGACGAAGGAGTGAACGCTCGACTGAACCCGACTGGGGTTAAAGGGCTTTCTGTGTGTGTTTGTGTGAGAGTGTGTGACAGGAATAATAAAGCCACGTAGGAAGTATTTAGTCTTTCAGTGTCTGAAAGCTTCACAAACTCCACATGTACAAAGTGGCACCTCAATACCACAGACATTTTCACTCCTGATTCCCTCCTCTCCTGTTCGCATCAGACATCAAAGTGCACATGGTAGTGCTATACAGAAATCCAGTAAAAAAAAACACAGAAGGCAACAAAAAGCTCACACGTTTCAGCAAGAGATGAAGTCAGAGGACAAGGCTCTCAGCCAGAAAGTCATACAGCCATCGCAAGCAAGGAAGATGACATAAAATTACGAAGTTTATCTGGGGAAAACTTACTGTGTCCGGAGATCCACAGGAGCAGGAGCACCCAGGAGATCATGGCAGGGGAGATTGGAGAAGTCAAAACCTACGGGAAACAGTAGGCGAGTGTGAAATTGGAGTTGGCAGGCACAAAGAAATTGACAAGATGAGACAGTGCTCTTGTGCGCTTCTGGACGATACTACAGTCCCTCAGTGGCGTCTCCTCTTTTTTTTCTTTTTTTACCAGAGGAAAGCTGGATGCTTGTTTTCTGTCCTTCTCTTCTTCCGCGTACTCTTCCTCTTCTCCTTCTCCCTCAACGGCTCTTTGCTGTGTGTTTGACTCTTCAGAGTGGCTGGGTGCCCCGATCCGCCTCACGCTCTCTCCTCTGCTGATGTGAGCTTGTGGACTTTCTGCGTCCTCACTGCTGACTTTCAGAATACGCACGTTCACTCTTCCTCTCTCGCTCACACTGTTTTGCGTTCCCCGTCCATTCTCAGTCTTCAGCCCTCACTTGCTCCCCCACTTCTCAGCCTCCTCCTCCTCTTCTCTCTTTCCTCTCCCTCTCCTTCTCTCTTGCTCATCCCACTTACAAAACACACAGCAGTCAGTGGATGGAGCTCCAGACTCCTCCCTCCCTCTCTGCCTCTCAGCCTGGCTGTCTGGGTGGCAGTAGCTCAGTGAGAGACTGGGGTCCTCGCTCTGGGAACCAGAGTTTCCATGGGAGAAACGGAGAAGGAGAACCTCAATTAGAATAAGAATAGCAGTAAGACCCCTGTAGCAACAAATAACACAGACAGCAACAAAAAGAGCATTTTTCCCTCCTCCCAGTTCAGACCCTGGCTTTATGAGGGGTTTCTATAGACAGAGCAGAAAATTTGGCATCCTTGTGGTTTGATAATGATCACATTAGCATTCCCAAGAAAGGTCTTTGTTAGTACAGAGATTCTTATTGGGGGAAAATCAGATTCACAGGCACTTTCTCAAGGAACCAAATAATAAATTAAACGCTAAAACGCACATGCAGTCAGTAAAAACTATGTCAGGTTATGCATTTTAAATATTTTATAGAGGGCATTTTTTTTATTTGGTCATAATTTAGGTCTAGAGAAGTGCATGCATAGAAGAGAACTTCATATTTCTTGCACTATAAAATGTCATTCAGTACCACTGAGCAGTGGAGCTTAGAGATTAACACACATGAATTAATTACTGAAAGTCCAAATTAAATGTGTGTCCCATCATGTTTATGTTCCTTTTAATTACTGATGATCTGTCAAGAGTGATTTTTTTTTTGTTGTTGCTTCAACAAAGATGAATCTTTCCACAGTGTTGTTTGCTTTACACGCAATCCAAAGTAACAACATAACGACAAACCAAGATGACAGAGTTAGATAGGCAAAAGAAAAAAAAAACCTTTTGCATATAATTGTCACTTTGCAAAAACTTAGAGATTAACACACGTGAATAACAAAATGAGTAACTTCTTATTTTGTTTTGTTGTACTTTCATATGGAGCTTCCAAATCGCTGTTAGTTGTTTTTAGGCCAACCCAGTATCTGGTTATGGTCAGAGTAATGTTTTCTTGTCAAACAAATTTACTTTAACCTTTGACTTGGAGTAACCAGCCTTTTATTTCTGGAATAACAAACAAAAATTTGGGCTTTTATATATGAAAAGTCTTTGTGTGGGAATCCATGTGTGTACTTTTTCAAAAGTTTACTTAATATGCATGTTTATTGAACTTTAGAAAAGAATTAAAATACAGTACATCACTACAAAAAAAAAGATGTACAATAACAGCAGACATGTTTACTTACTTTTAAAGTGAGTAAGAATAGAGTAGATGATTGTGCAAATGCCAGCATATGTTAATACTTATTGATTTTGTTGGGAGCAGTGATGGTTGTAAAATCTGACAGCTACTGGGAGGAAGGATATGCGATAACCTTGTTGACTTATATGGCAAAGTTTAAAAACTTGAATATTTGATTTCTTATACTTCTGTCTTAGCTGTAATAGCTGATTGTATTTTTTTTCATTCATGTAGACAGATTAAAAACAGGTGGACTGATTAAAGAACAGTGCATTTCCTAAAACGCCAACTGAATGTGGATAAGCGGCCCACATTTAAACATCAGCTAAGAATCTCTGAATATGTTGAAAACATGTTGTTTAAAAACATGTGCTGAGACACCAAACCTTTCCTGCTAACTTGTTGACCCTAACGTGAAAACTTTTTAACTTTGTACTACAGTTTGCACATAATTTTGCATTCAAGATTCTGCATGTTCCTGTTTGGATTATGCCTGTAGGACATGCTGCTTTAAATAGTCCAAACCAATTGTGGAAGATTCAGTGCAATGGAAGTTTGATTTATTGATATATTTTGTGAAATTACCATTAAATCTGTACAAATCTACATCTACCTTTCTATTACTCGTGGTCATATAGTTAAAGCTGCTAGATTTCCCATGCCCAATCAAATTGCATCACTACATATTATGGTGAAGTACAGTAATAAAACTAAAGAACTATTTATGAAGACCACTTTGACAAGTTGCAAACATAGACTTCTAGAAGCAAAGTATATAAAAAATTAGTGGCTTAATACTTTTTCTTGGTTCTAGATAAGCTTACCCTAAAATAAAGGTAGGTAAGAGTTTTTTGTTGTTGCATTAAGCACCTAGTTGCCCATACAAATAATCCTTTGAATATAATAAAAAACAGAAAAACACCTGTTCCCCAAACTAAAAATATACCCTGTCATAGTAGTTAGTTAATAATGCCCCATTTTGCATGTTGCTTTAACTGTACAATTTATCGGCTTTGTAGCTGCTTCTCAGTTCAAAGTAGCTCCACTGCTCATTACCCATATTCCCAGCACATTAGGCTGTTAATCCACAGCTACTGTAATTAGCACCATGGAAGCCAGCTCGATGTCATGTTTCTAAAACTAAGGATATTATGCTTTTATTTTTCCAGAGGGTAAATGAAGGATGAGGCAGAGGTGACAGAGATGAAAGAGAGACTCTGGGTGTATTTATTCAAACACAGACAGCAGGAACAAGTGCAGAAGCTGAAAATTATTTATTGTTTAAATATTCAGTTTATGAAGGTAGAGAGATGTTGGGCATCTATTTACGCAAACGCACTGATCGTTTGACTAAATGAGGTATTGAATCTTTCTCCTGGACCAGCCACCGGACATCATTATGAATCACAAGTAGGAAATGTAGTTTTGTTTATGTCGGGGCTGAAACAGATAGCTGAATTAGACAATTCAGTTGTCTTTCTTATATATGTTTTTTGATGCCTCGTGCTGGAGACTTGTTGATTGTGTGCTGTGATTCTTATTTCCCCTCTTAATGCCTTAATGTTGCAATCTATTTGAAGATATTTGTGTCTAAAGCAGAATTTGAATGCACTAAAATCAAACTATGCACTCATATCTGTGTTCCCCGCCCTTTTGTTTTCATTCTGTATAGACTCTGAAAGTTAGGTCCGAACAATGTCTGAGCATTTGTTTGAGTTTTTATGTCTCTTTGTTCCAAAGTAGCCTGTGAGTCTGGACCTGGACTACAGTCCCTCCAGTTGTCAGACACCCTCACCCATCCTCAAATTTTACTCAGATTTCTATTAATTTAATTAGAAGTTCAAAATTCTAATTAAATATCAACACCAATGGAAAAGTAATCCTCTTGATTATACTCCATATTTTTTTCTGTAAGGTTTACAGAAAGCCTGTTGCTACCAACCAACAATGACGCCATGGTCATTAAAGCAGGCGATGAGGCTTTTAGCAGTGTGGGGAGGAGTCAAGTCCTACTGGAAGCAAGACATGCTCCACTGACTTTGGACTTAAAGCAATGTAGTGCAGACCAACACCTGCACATGACGAGGGTCCCAAATCCTTCTAACAATGCCTCTTGTCTGGAGCAGCTTAACACAAGGAAGAGGACATTTGTAGCTCATGTACTAAATGTCTGTGTAGATTTATCCATAAATGTGACTTAACAAGAAGCTGTGTTCATTTTTATTATTACAGAAGTGCTCAACCAGTCTACAATGCTTTGCATCGGCACAGTAAGCACTACATTTGGGTCTAGTCTTTTCATATCAATTTAATCCATCCAACCGACCTCCTAATCTAATCAAAGGGCCAGTGGATGACAGGTGGTCTTTTCATCAGTGCACCTAACAAGTACACACAACAATAACATGACTGCAGCCAAACAAGAGGATAACAGAGTTGTACTCTGTAAAAAAAAATCATGAGTGGGAGAGAAAAAAAATAATAACACTGGAGATTAAGTACTCAGAGACTGAGGAAGGGTAAATGAGGTATGCGCGCAAATAAATGTAAATGTACAATAATAAGTTTTTTCTGTAGGATAAACCTTAGCCTGGTTTAATATTTTTTAATATCTGAAGAATTTGGACATATTTAATGATTTCTGAATCAGATCCAAATCCTTTGTTGAAATTAGATGAAGTAAGCCTAAAAAGTGCAACTTGATCCAAGCTGTTTGTAGATTTTATTTTGTTCACAGTGACGACATAGTTCAGTTATTTCACTTTTTACACAATGGAGGAGGATTTGTAAATTATAATGAGGGATGTACAGTACTGTGAAAAAGTATTTACCCCATTAAAGATGTCTTCCATACATGTTTCAGATCATAAAAAAATTATATTAGACAAAAACAGTAGAAATAATTTAGTACTTTTTCACAGCAATGTCTATAAAAGGATAATGTAGTGTTAGATTCATAAATTTGAATGATCCTAAATTACACCAGGGATGTACAAGGTGCCCTACTGTACTTGACATAATCATTATCAGATTTAATTTCCAGCAAAAATCACCAGATCTCATTTTTAGGTTATAAACACTCAGCTGTGGGTTGTTCTGCCAGACAATAGATTCAATGCAGTTCATGTACATTTAGAGGTCATACTGAATCTGTTGCATCACTATTACTAATGCTTTTCATTTGAGCATGAGATAGTGTGTCTACTGTTTGTCATGTGGCTTTTTCTTCACAATTTGTTCATCATGGATTCAAAAAATAGACAATCTATACTTCCCATAAGATGCACATACATCTTAAACTATGTGCATTTTATAGGATCAATTGGCAATAATTTTGTCTTAAATTATCTAAGTATAATTGAGCAATGAAGAATATGAATGACACTATTTTAACAATAATAACAATGATAATAATGTTTATTATTATGATCAAAGATAATTTTGAAGCGAGACCATTGAACGTAGAAGGAAATATTGTAATATGTTATTTAAGGTTTTGTATATTTCTTGATCTAAGTGCCCCATAACAAACTGATCTGCAGCACAGAGAAATCTGCTTCATGGATCAATAGATTTCAATTGCAGAGATCTGTTTTTGTGATTAGTCAGCTAAGATTTGTCCTAGTTTTTATGTACTGCGTCTCAATTAATTATTAAGCATCCATGTGTTTCAAGTTCATATAACACTGACTGACAGGTTTTTGGACCGATCATGTTGCTGGCGACTTCATTTGTTTCCTTCCTCCTCTGCCTTTATTGATCACACATAAGATATGTGGTCTGGAGACATTAAGTAAGAATTGTTTCATTGCTGAATATTTATGTCATGGATTTGCTAATAAAGTGCAATTCCCTCACAGTGAAGGACTTGCACCACAGATCGCTTAATGCTGTGTACACCATGCTCAAGGAAGAGAGGAAAGCTAAGCCTGAACTCCTGAAAGGGTTTGATTAATCTCAGGAGCACTGCCTTTTCTGTGAGAAAATCACAATTTTTTGGTGCAGTTTAAAAGGCCTTCAGCATTTTGTGAAAAATAAATAGTATACAATTTGTTCAAACTTTGAATGGGTTTGCCCATTTGCAGGGCCAGCACACAGATATGCAAGTGTCTGACAATGACAGACTAAACATTTTTCTGTTTTAGGACAGTTTGGATCACTACAATTATTTCATTACTCTTAATGCCATCCATATACAAGTACTTTTTTGTTTTAGAAAGGTTCTGAGAAATCATTTGTTGACCGGAATCAGATCATGTTTTTTAGGATGCGTTCACACCAGCCCTGATTGGTCCGCTTTAATCAAACTCTAGTTCGTTTGTCTAGAAGGTCCAATTAGTTTGGGAAGAGTGAATGCACAATCAAACTCGGACCAAAAAAGCAAACTCGGGCTACAAAGCTAGGCCCATTTCGGTTGGCATGAAATCTGGCACAGTTCAAAAGTATATGCAGATGCAAGCGGACCGGAGACCGTCACAAAGCAGGAAGCAAACTATAGTGCCGGGCATTCTAGGTCAATAGAGCCAAAATGTGCATGTCTAGCACTACAGACACAAATGCCTTGTGGTTTTTTACTAGAGGTAAATAGGGTCAAATATTTTGTAAAAGAGCCATAGTTTGTTAAATCTTTAAATAATTTTAACTGCGGCAATTATGTAAATTTAATTATAGACCAATATAAAAGAGAAATTCACTTAGTCCTCTCATCTTAATGAAACTGATAGAAATCAAACTGTGTATAAATTCATGTTCTACAGCAGTTTTCTCATCTTTAATTTAAGCCATACTTTGTAGAAATCAGGTAAGAAACAAAAGGCGCTACGACCATTTCTGTGACAGTTTCCTATTAAAGTTTCTGCTACGTTGTAAAATTAAAGCAGCAGAAGAACATCAGTATGTACAAAACTCATGTTTAAGATTGTACTGCCATCATTTACATTGGGAATAGTGGAATGCAAAAAAATATAGAAAATGCTATAATTTCACCAGTTTACATTTATCCTCAAAACACAGTGAATCTGATATTCTATTGATTTGCGCGGATAAAGACATGGTGCAAACTTGATACCATAAGCCTACCTGATCTACAAACAACACCCAAAGAGCGTTACGTCAGCAAAATGAGGAGAATAAGAGGCACAATAAATGTAGTTTCTGCATTTATCCATTCAAAATATATGCTGATCATTAGAAATGTTAAATACTTGGAGGAGGATATGCATATGTAATGATTTACCACCCACATTTTACTAAAACTTGTCTATATTTTTTTTTATTTCTTTATTTGCATAAATCAATTTGAAAAGCCTGTGTAAACGGGCATGCAAAACTGTCTCTGATCATTGTAATGAGCAAGAGGCATAGATACTTTAAAAGAAGACATTGCTTATCAAATACTTGGAACATTTAAAAAATATGAAATAAAAATATTAAAAAATAGATCAAAATATATTCCAGCAATACGGATTTTGAGCTGCCTAGAAAAGGTGGCGCAGATGACAGATGTTTCCATTTTCCATAAATTGTGCAGCTACAAATGTCTTCACAGGACAGCTTAATGCCACTGGAATACTGTCAATATTTCCATAGTTCATCTGTTCAAAGGCTCATTGCCTTGATAGTCTATTAAAAATCAAAATTTTTAACCCAACAAAAAGGAAGAAGCTTAAGAATTTTAGCTAAATATACAACAAAAAATGTGTTTAAGCTTCATTTGACAAATTCTTTTTTAGGTTTTATTGGTCTATGGCTTTTTTTAGTTTTCAGGAAGAAATAGTGAACATCGGCAGTCAGGCGGATTCCTGGGCGTTAGGGCCTCCTGGCTAAACCCTGCGCCACACAGCACCTCATTTGACAATCATCTGATTTGTTCTAATTTAGGTCTCTGCCAGATTTTCAAAGTGCTTTGCTCTTTTTAATATGGGTTTGATAATAAAAATAAATAATACAAATAAATATTACAAATGCGAAATGTTGTGTTACCGATTACCTATTTCAATGTGACCTCATAGTTCAGTTCCGTACCTAACCTTCTGTGCCATTACACTCCTATAACCTAGTTAAACTGCTGAACTCCCCCCACTATATTTACTAGAGGTCGTATAAGAATAGATAATCTGAACAAAAGAAAAGATCTTTCCTAAACAATATGGATGTCTCAGAGATGATGTTAAAAAAAGTTTATTGCACTCTTATTTACGTTCATAAAAAAATCCCGAAAAAAATCTAAATTTACTAAATAAAAATGGAAGAAAAGGGAAAATAACTCATTCTCATTGGCGACGCATTAGGATGATGGACAGCCAGTCTTTTTTTGAGCTAAATAGTAAGTGACATTTTTGTTTATTTCTCCCGGGCCTGCATATCTACTGTTCAGACACAGGAAGGTTTGAAATGCTAGTGTTTGTGAACGTAAGCGTGCATGTCTGTGCCTGTGAATAAGTGTGTGTTCGCCGAGTAAGCAGCATCAATTTGTATTTTAAAATTAGTAAATCACCCAGTTGTCTTTCAGGGAAGGACATCCACTCAATCTTTGTCAGTCAGATGATTCTCAGGAGATGCGAAACTCTGCCGCCGATGCCCCAGATTTCATTCCAATCAAGTCTGCAAAGTGGAAGAGCAGAGGTCTAAATTAATGGAATTAAAGAGTATGGTGAGGTATTAGAGAGAGCTACAAGAGTGACAAGATCTTGTTTTCCTCCAGAGCGCTTTTTAACAAAAGAACACTTGTTGGGAGACATGCGATGCTCATGGCATTTTGTTCATTTACATTTCATTTAGAGTAAAATGGGAACCTCTGTGGAAATTTGTTTTGAAATGATTTTATATTTTAATTAACATTTTTTCCTTCGTGCTCTTTACTGATAGTTCAGAGCCTCGTTTCCCAAAACAATCTTAAGGCTACAATGTACAATGTTAATATAATTTGACTCAAAAGCCTTTTGAAGCATAAGAAGCATTTTCCCTAATGGATCACAACTGATGATGCTCTTACAATTAATCTTAGATTAACTATTTCCAACTAACCCCAAAATAGAACACCGCAAGCTAAGTAGTTCAAGAAGCTGCAAGAGAAACCAAAAAAAATTAAATGTTTTCACTTGCGCCATACTTTATACTTTATACCAATGCAATCACATATGCAAAATAGGCATTTATTTCTAAAAAATAAAAAAAGATAAAAGAGCTTTGATATCCACCTCTAACCCTAAATTTAAGTATTACATATTCAATGAATGTAATTACAGTCAGTCATTTTTATTTTTTGAAGTGTAATATTTTCTTAAACAATAGTTTTTTGTGTGTTTTTTTTGTTATTTTCTGCTGACTGGTTAATTTCTTGAAGTGCAGATAGTGCAGGGCTACAAAGATCAAAGAGATCTGTGCTATTTGGTGTAAATACTGTAGCTGAAAATCTGACTGAATTGGGCAGATTAATTTGATAATCTAAGGTGACTGCACAGTCTTGCAGGCACAGATAGGTACCAACATAATTCTGCTCAAAGGGTTTCGGAGTCTTAGCTGGGGCTGGAGCCTTTCCCAGAAGTCACTAAGAGAGGGGCAAGGTACGCTCTGGACAGGTGGTCACACCATCACATGGCCAATAAAGAGACACGCAAACTACATCACAAATACAACACAATCACACTTGATTGGTCTGTTTTCTATGGAACATATATTTAACTGGACTACGAGAAGACAATAGAATAAATTTGCTCCATAAAAATTTATCCTCCCCAGTCACCCTCATGTTGTGCAATAAGGTGTGCAATAAGTTGTGCCCTTGCACAACATGAGTTGTGCAAGGGCACAATGATTTGTGCACAACTCATTGCACAGTGGTTCGTTCTGTGCTTCAATCTGTGTTTGAATGCAGCCTTGGAAAGACTTGGGAGGTGAAAGCGAGGAGGTGGGGGAGAAAAACATCAGACAACAGAATGATGCTTGCGCTTCGTTCACATGTCACTCGCCTCGGTTTCTATCTCTACCCAATCCTATGACCCTCTTCTCTTACACAACATGGGTTTTTGGAGTTTCATAGTTACGCTGTTGCAGTGAGACAGCACTCAGTAGTGATGGGAAG
Organism: Phalloptychus januarius; assembly: GCA_902982915.1. Classification (NCBI taxonomy): domain Eukaryota; kingdom Metazoa; phylum Chordata; class Actinopteri; order Cyprinodontiformes; family Poeciliidae; genus Phalloptychus; species Phalloptychus januarius. Next base: position 32,546,905 of record CADWAE010000133.1, read on the forward strand.
TTTGGTTCTTGCAGGGGGCTGGCTCTTGTGGCACGACTTTCTAACAGCTCTTTAATTATAATCTGTAGCCTGGTGTATTTGCTTAACTTGGCAAACAGATTAATAAATTATTTTGTATTTCTTGTTTTTCATGAGAAATCTTATTATACATGCGTAATTTTGTGCATTTGTTCTGTTACAAAGGCAGGCATTCTTACTTTTGTGTAATATTGTAATCAAACAAATTCTTATTTAACACAAAAACATGAACAAAACACTAACAGAAACAGAGCCATACTCACTAACATGCAATATTCTCAGTGCATGTTGACGTAAAAAAGAAAAAAGAAAAAATCAGCCTGAATGGGCTCATATGCTTTCTAGAATTTGCCCTGTTGTTGAGAAGACTTTCCGAAAGAGACAAAGCAATGTGAATCATGACATTATTTTACTGTTGTAAGAACGTAGGAAATTATAATTCTACATGCAGTTATCCACTGCAAGAGCAAATGGAAATCATACAAAATTATTTATGACTGACAACTTTCTTGTTCTAATTGTCCCTTCCTCATTAATCTTCCTCAGGAAAACAAAACCTGTCAATTATATTCATCAGTTGTCTTCTTAAAGTCAGACATTTTGATTTTTTTAGGAGTTTTTATCAAATATATGCAGTATATAAAAACAGCAAGTGCCGAACGCAAGTTAATAGGATGATTTCTAGTTGTGTATTACACTTGAGACAGTTACATTTAATGCATTGTGCTTTTCTTCTTTTCCATTCCACTCAAAACCTGTTGTCTCTGTTAGTCTTCATTTTCCTCCAGCAAATATATAAATATTTTGAAAAATACACTGTTGGTCATTCTCATTCGCATGGGGGAAGACTGGAGGAAGGACATTTCTGGTGCTTTTGATGGCGATAAACATTGTCTGATGTGGAGATTGAGAATCTGTCTATTCAAGTCAAACATCACCTAACCAGTTAGCTGCCCAGTTGGGTTGAGCACATAGTGTTTGAGATGTCAAACAGCCACTGAATATGAGGTCAGCATCAAACATACCCTGGCCAGATCTGCTAAAGTTTATATTTAAACAAACTAATGTGAACTTCAGCATATAAAAATTCAAAATGGGACACCCCATAATCTGAAAAATGTTTACATATATTTCAAAAGATATTTCTAAAACCAGGTGTGAAATTCTTAATAGCCTTAAATTTAACAATTTTGATTTATCACCTTTTAAAATTTTTAGAACTGCAGACACATTGTGGGTGTATGGAAACATCCTACCTACTGCTCAGAAAAAACTTGGACAATAGATTTGTTTCCTTTTCACCAAATCCAAATGCTGTCCTTGGCATGCAAATACCTCCAGGATCCCATCAAATCCCCCCAAATTATTCCTGGCAAAGCAGGAATTCAGGCATCAGATCTAAGAGCCCCATGCTAGAATAAAATCAAAAACAGCTTTCAAGGTTGGTTGATAAATAAGTCACAGATTAAACTCCCCTAAACTAGATTTCAAATTATGACCTTCAGAGCCTTTCAAGGCTAAAGCTGAAGCTCCCACACAATAAACATTGATTTTGCATCAAGCAAAACTGCATCTTTGCTATTTGCATAAAGACAGAGAACACACTTCACACTTTCAAAACTGTGTATTGAAATGAAGAGCTTATATATGAGAGGTACATGGCCTTGCTTTTAAAAGCTGATTTGAAAAGTGCAAGGCAAAAATGCAAACAAAGTCTGGAGATGTCTGTTTTCTTTAGACTTTTTTTTACTAAGATTCCAGCTGCTGTTTACTTGTGCTTTCATGCGCTGTTTGATTAGGTTTAAGCCCTTAAACCACATGCTGATGTCTAGGCAGTAAAACGTACTTAAGGAAATATCTTAGCTTTTCTCAAAATAGAACCTTCTTATGTCTGTCCCATGTTAGAAATTTCCCATCTTACTATGTTCAAACGCCACCATATCTTTAAAAGCCAGAATTGTAGTGCAGGATTAGAAGAAACCTCCAGCTGAAACAATTTGCTTCTCGGAAGTCACTCACACACACACGCGTGTACACACACAAAGCTAAAAAAACAAAAACAAAACAATTTGTTCTGATCAGCAATGATAAACTGATTTCTACTTTATGCCTTCACATGACTGAGCTGTGCAACACTTAACTTTCCGTTATTTATCTTTCTTTCTTGCACTTGTCCCACCTACATGCTACACCAATTGCTCTCTGTGGGATAGCCCTCTGCTGACTTTGCTGATATAAACCTAAGACATAATTATGCCTTGAAATAACGTTTAATTCTAGCTGCATGGCAAGAGCTAAAATAAGGAAACAGCAGGGTTCATGGAACTTATGCAGTAAATGCACTCAGAACTGGGGTTGCTGCTGGATAACAAAATAAGCCTACATACTCACAAAGACAAAGTTGTTTGTATCACAGAAATATCTTGAAACTGACAAAGGTAATATTAAATAAACCAGTCACTGAACATTATTCAATGAAAATCAGACATAGCGTCTTTAAAAAACTAATGAAACATGCCTGGGCAAAAATGATGGTACCACTAAAATAATTTAACAAAAGGGGACGTCCTATACAGAGATGTGTCCTTGGCATTAGAAGTGTCTTCAAGCTTATAATCAGTCAGTCTACCCATTTAAAAAGTGACAAGTAGTCATTTTGCTGTTTTGGTGGAATGGTGTGTACAACACTGAACATGAATCAGGGGAACCAAAGGAGAGAGTTGTCCTAGGAGATTAGAAAAAAACATATGCAAGTATGTTAAAGATAAAGACCCTCTCCAAGCAGCTTGATGCTCCTTTGAATACAGTTACATTATTCAAAAATTACTCTCACTAAGTGAGGGATACCAACAATTTTGACAACATGTGTACGATAATATTCAATTACTGATGTTTATGAATGAGCTCCGTAGTCCATGCAAGTTTTTTATTATGCTGTAAAATTTCAACATGTTGTTTTAAAGTGTGATATTTTATGAATGACACTAAATCACAGCACAATAGTAGTCTTTTTTCCACAATGGGCATCATTATGTCCTTAATATCCAAATATCTAAAGGTAGATTCCAGTCTATCAGAAACTACAGCATGACACTACATGTCAGTCACATGTTTATCATAGGCTGGAGAGTGATGTTAAGCAGCTCATCAGTCAGAGTAGAACTCCTAAACAAGCATGTCCCTTTGTTTCAGTAATCTGACCAAATGTTGTTTCCTTACCAAAGTGCTCAGCCTGCTTAAGTCTAAAGCTCTTTTGACTCAGTCAAATTCTCTCTGCTTCATTGCTGGCTGGCTGGCTTATTTGACTTTTCCTCAATTTGAATATCATCTTCAGTGCACCGTGGAAAATAGGTTTTTACATGCAAAACAGGGCTATAAATTTGTTTGCCTGGCTCATCTTGAGGATAGGTAAAGAGCAGTGGTCAGCACCATGCAGCACAAGAAAGCTTGTTAAGGGTCACAGGGTTTTGCATAAGTCAGGATTCTTTCTTGTAAGGGAAATGAGTACTTGTTGTTTCACATCTGATATATTAAGCCTGCACCTTTCCTACCTTGTTCATTTGGCGAACTATGGATTTCACCTCAACCAGACCCTTACCATGTCAGCAGGAAAAAAGTCAAAATAAAATGTACAGAAAGAATTTGTGAAACAAAATAAATAGGTTCTAAACATCCTACTTCCCCCTCAAGTGTAAATCCATACTATGGCTTTTCTTATTAATTTAGACAGACACACATGCTTGAGGTAAAGCATGCTATTTTAAATTAAGATGGCATAGACATGGAAATGGAGTATTTTTTTCAAAGAAACTAAATTGCTGAAATGCAAAAAACACTGTTGCTGATTCAGCCAATAAATAATATTCAGTTAACCGGGCTGTAAACGTTTTGCCAGTGGTCCTAATTGAAAATGCAGAAGGAGCCTCAAAGTCTTTGCATCCCAAATGCACCAAACTAAGGATTTGCCTCCATACACAAATGACTAGAGAAAATGTTGACATCGTAAGAAAACTATATGCAAGTCAAGCTACCTTAAATTTAAATTGCATTACAACCGAAACAGGTTTTTACATGTCCAAGATCCCTAAAGCTGCACTGCTAGTTTAAATGGTGCAAGACGAAACAGTTAACAAAATACTATATAGAGAAATTCTCAAACTTCAAGCTTCAAATCTGAATTCTAATAAAGAACAAAGGTCCAGCAAAACTATTGAACAGTCAATGTCTTATTTTCTCATTCAGTAACTTACATTGAGGATGATTATCACTTTGCGCCTCTAATACTGTATGACCCTAACATGCTCTAACTATTTACAGTACAAAAGTAATTAGCAATCCTAATTTTAAAAAATAAATTGGGATTGCTAATTACTTTTATTAATTAGATTAATAAAATAAAATAAATTTCATTTTATTTTTGAATGGATATTCAAAAATAAAAAAATTTCCAAACATACTAACAGCTGTTCACATGACATAACAAACAAGAAAAATCATGACAAGTTTATCTGAACTTGGAATGAAAAAAGTGACTTACAAGGGAAAACACTATATATATATATATATATATATATATATATATATATATATATATATATTTTTTTTTTTTTATGAAATATCTAATTTATCTGCAACTGGTTATCTTTGTACAATTATCTAGGAAGATAATTTGATCCCAGTTTTTAGATTGGGTTGCTAGTAAACATATTTCTAAGCCTTTTTTAGCCTTTGAAAAAAGGCTAAAAATTCCTTTTCTTCTGCCTATAAAAGGACTGTATACTGGAGAGTATCGCAATACAATATTCTAATACTGTCCAGTCATTGGGACAGTATCCCAATCCAGAACGAATAACAGCAACAACTCATCCAAAAAAAATTATTTATAAACAAAAGCCTACAAAAAAAAAAAGAAAAAAAAACAGAACAGAAATAACATTGCTACTGCAAAATTCTGTCACAATGAGGCAAAATTCTGGAATCAAAATAAATGTATCAAAAATTTAACCCTCGCTTGTCAAAGTATTTTTGTCAACAAAACTCAGAATTTGTTTTTTCTTTCATCATCACCACTTAAGTCCAGCTTTATAAACTTGCACACAATCTTGCCAGGCCTGGTTCAGTTGGGGACGGCGAGAATGCTTTAGCACACATTTTAAAGCATTTTCTAGGGATTGTGAGAAACTATAGTGTCTGGTTTTGCCTCGTCTGCTTGTAATGGAGTGCTGTTTTTCTTTGTTTGGGGAGTAGTTTTAGGCAGGGGAACAAGATGACATATGTTTCGCCTGACGGTACCTGAAGGGCAATACACAAAATTGGAACCTCAGCAGGAGTGGGATGACCCTACATTCCCCAGAGTCCTTGCATCTATGACTCACACCTGCTGTCCTGGTCTATAAGTGGACTTAATCTTACATGATTTCTACTGTTGTTTCCCTTTATTTTTCCTTCCTGTTTTTCACAGCTTCCTGCTGGTCGGAGGAGACCTGTGGTATAAGTTGGAATGGTAGATGGAGCAATTGTGTACAAAGATTTCATCCAATAAGGAACTGTGATCAGACTGTAATCATACAATTAGGTAACCTTAAAATGAAGCAATGCATGGACAGATCTGTTGTCTATAGTCTGAGATGTTTTGTCTGCAGTCTCTTAGTCATTACTTTGAGTAAGAGACTGATGTATGAGCTTTGATGACAGGAGTGCGACCAGCTGCCACCACAGACGAAGCCGTGCAGGAGGATATGTTTTGGAGCGAACAGTATTTCCTGACATAAAGAAAAAACAAAGTGCTGCCTTAAATCAGATTCAGGGCCTGTCTGAGTAGTAATGATGGTGTGCCGCTGTATAAATGTTTTGAACCTTTTCAAAAATGAGAACAGAAAGAGATGAAAGGAGAAGTAGAGAAAAGAAGACAGATATCCTGCTGTTGAACTTACAGAAGAACTTCACTAAATATTCTCTGAAAGTCATATTTAGTTTTTTTCTAACACTTAAGAATGACATTTGCTTCAGTGTTGTCAGTATGAAACTGAGATTAATGCTTTTTTATATATTCCAGTTTTTTGTTATATGTTTACAAAACATATATAGCTGCACCCGTCCGTGGCTTACATTTGCATAGTTATCCTTAACCAATTGCTTATGACATGGATGAAAAGGCTACCTAGCCAAGACGCCATGACCTGGCTCACCACTCAACACTTCTTATTTGCACCTCGGACAAGTTGTCTATTGCTTATTTCCATGTATTCAGATAAGACATTGTCATGCATATACTGTAACATATACACACATATGAAATTTGAGTCCAAGAACTCAATATAAAAATATTTAATTAAAAAAAATGTTTTGTACCCAAATTTACTTTATGCTTTCTAATCAAATACACATATACTGTTATTCAGATTTTTTTTAATAGGAATGACTGATGGAATTTATTTTAATTTCATTTGAATCAATTTCCTTCTTTATTGCTTCTTTCATTCTTGGAATCCAATTTGTAGGACTGGAGAAACAAAAGTGAAGCAAGAAAGATAAGAAATTTTAATAAGAAACTATTCAGTAAGTAGACTGTTTTTTTATTTTTTATTATTTTTTTTGTGTTTTTTAAAGAAAACATTAATCAATTTCTATCCAGTCTTACTGATGTGGGTGTCCAAGAAAATTGTGTTCCACCAAATGGAGACTCATCTTCAAAGGTTTGGGATCAACAGATGTAATAGTACAAGTCTTTCTGGTCTAAGTAAATTGAATTTGCTTAGATGGACGTCCAACGTCTGCACTGAATTAAAAATCCCTTCTAAGCAATAAATCCGACCACCTGAAATATCTGCTCAGCCTTAGATATAACTTTTAGTCTTGATTTTTGTGCTACCTTAACTTGGACTTTCCTACATAGGGGTTAGGAGCGTTTTCGGGGGACAAAGAAATTGTGCCAATTTGAAACCGCAGCTGCTACAATGAACCAAAGGAATTACATTTTTGCTATAGTTTTGTCAGCACCATCTATGTTTTCCACTAGAGTGAATTTCCATTGTTCCTCCACTATAAGAGCCTGGCCTCTCTGATCAACTTTATCGCCCAGGCAGTAGATAAGCATGTTAACTTGATAAGCTTCAAAGCTTAAGTTTAGATTGCTGACTTTCTGGAAAATATTTAAAATCTCTGTCAAATCAGGCGCTCTGGTAAACTGAATGGTGAAAGTGATGAATTAACTGCTTGCAGGGATAGCAGGAGCTGACATGCAGGCAAAGTTGACATCAAGTTTTGGAAAGAAACTCTCCTATTACCCTTTCTTGTTTGGACTTTTAACAGCAGCAGCATTTCTGACACCATCGTGTTTTCCTTTAAGGATTTCTTTCTGCAATTAATAAGGGCAACATTAAGCTGACTGTACGGACAGAGAACAAGATAACTTTTTTCCTCTGCTTGACTGCATATTTTTCAAGAGCCCAAGAACTCTAAACATAAGGTAAAACATTAATTCATTCTTTGCTAATATACCGTACTCTGTTGGATTACTTCAGGCGCTTGCACGGACATTTGCTAAAGTATTTTTGGATTTTTTTAAGCATTTATGTTTTAATGTTTTTTGTTCCTTAACTGAATGCACAGCCAAGCCAATTGCTTTCCAGCCTGCCTGCACTTAGGAATTACTCGGTCTTGATACTAGGCTAATCACATTTTCGAAGTAATAGAATATGCTCTGGTTTGAAGGATGCCAACTGTTTCTTTAGCAGGTGTGGGCAATCCTGTTAGATGCCGTTTGTTTTATACCTTAACCTCTTTTTCCAATAAATCACTTTGTTTGTGCAGCTTCCCAGCTTTTTCACAGCCTTTTCTGCCAAGATTTTGTAAATACATTAGCAGAGGAAAATGTCAATGTATTGGTATTCTGGGATCCACCATTTATTTTGTTTTAAGAAATATGTCACCAACAGGTTTTATTCATTTAGTTATTTGTTTGGCAAGATATTTTTCATGGTAGAAATCATTTATCATTGATTTTAGTAAAATCCTTTAATTTAGGAGGAACACGGCACATTTATCCAATTTAGAGTCCATACCCAAAGATTTCTTTTGCTGTGGATGAGAATTTATTTTAAATTTATTTTAAAATCTACAACTTTAGAAATACCTTTTTTGTTTTGGGCACAGCTTAACATAGCCCTTTACTATATAACAAGTTTAGGTGCTTAACTTTTTCCTTGTAGCTATTTTGTGACTTATAAAGATGATTTGATTTAACTCAAGACAGTGGAAAAAAATGCATATGTCTTTTTATATGGTGTATATATTTATCTGGTTTCGACTGTGTATTGTATTCTAATTGAGGACAATGCAATGTAGCATTCCAGTTTTACATTTGGCTTTTTATTAGTAGAGGTTCTTCCCTGAGAGTGCCTTCAGAAAATATTCAACAGCCATCTCAATTTTTCCAAGTGCTGATGACTTATTCAAATAGATAATTTTCCTCTCAGCATAGAAAAGGGAACATAGGATGATACTTAGGAGCTGAGTGACACTTCAATTAGCCTCTTCTACACCACTACTAATAATCAGATTGTGAACCATGTAAAGAACAAGGCAGGTCATTAAAAAATCCTGAAAAACCTACAAGATTTACTGCAGGCTCCAGATTTAGATTGATTTTGCGGACAGCTAGCGGAACTGAACTTGCTCTTGGCTTCTTTGGAGGAAATAAAAGCTATCTTTCAGTAATTGCTGAGAAAACTGATATGCCAGTGTCAGTGATGCTTTATGTATGTGCCCTCTAATTTTGTTCTGCCCTTTTCTCAATTGCCCTCCCTGCGCATTGGATCTTCATACATGTCCCTCACCACTACATGCACCCAAGGTAACAACATTAAGCTGGTACAGTCTTAACAGCATATGAGCAAATCTAAAAACAAAAAAATTATAAAACTATTAATCAGTGTTAGGCCTAGTACTGAGCCATATTCAAAAATTAATTAGCAATGTGCACGATAAAAACAACAATTCCTGCCACCATTTCTGTGTCTTCCAATATGATAATTACAACAAATCACCAATACAAAATCTCCCCTGTCAGTGCTTGAAGCAAAAAAGTGGTTCAGAGTGGCTGTGGCATAAGGTGAAATATCTAAATGCAAAAGGGATATGTAGGAGGCAGGGAGGTGACAAAGGAGAAAAAATGCATATATTTGACACAAACAAGACCAAAAGTGCTGCCAGCACTGGGAATCCAAACCCACAGAACTCAAGACAACCACAAAGCCATACACGAGGAAGAAATGAGACAGGTCTGACATCTGTGAAGTTACATCGAGACTCTGGAAAATGAACAGGGAAAACCAAGGAGTAAATATGCAAATAAATATGGTGATCAAAAGATGAGACGCAGTTAACTGGGGACATTTGAAAATACACTGACAGATACCAGTGGAACGAAGTATAAATACAATTTAAGCAAAATACAGAAGGAAGCTAATACAGAAAAAGGCAGGACCCATTACTGAGATGGTGCACAACTACTGCACCGTTATAAATGGCGAAGATGATCTTGGGTTTGAGTGGACGGATGGAACTTAAATAAGAAAATAAATAAATAAACACTCAACCTATACTTGTGGATGAAAACAACAAAAACATGTTTCTGATGTTACAAAGTATGCTGGTAAGCATATAAAAAAACTGTCTAACATAAAGAAATTCATGAGAAACATCAAATCTGTTGGTTTTAATCAGCTTCTGTTTTGTATATTTTCTGAGGATTGGGATGTATATTTTGAAACAGTACCACCAGTACAACAAACTGTACTGTCACCATCATCTTTTTTTAAAAATGTTTAAAGCTGCAGTATTAAACTTTTATAATACACTTTTATTTTGTTTTACATAAATGCAACAACCATGTTGTCACAGGATGGTATGAGACAGATAATTTGTGAAAGAAAGCTCTTCACCGTCCCTCCTTGCTCTCTGCTACAATCCAACTAGCACACACCAATGACAAACATTTTTTCATACTTCAAACATGATGTTTGAATCATACTCCATTTCAAGGAAAGCTGTTTTTCTCTAGCATTTTCTTTGTCATACATTTTACCAGCTAATGTAACTACTCAAGAATGGGACAAGTTTTATTTGATTAAGCATCAGAATAATCAATAGACTAATCAATTACTAAAATAATTGTTTACGACAGCCCTAGTTAGAACTGGCTCATTGCTTTAATCTTTGAGAAGCACTTGCTTTTGTTCTGACACAATAAATGTATGATGATGCTCACAGTGCAGAATTATTTGACAGGCTAAAAATAATCGTATTAGTCTGAATTATTTACATTTTACAATTCTCACACTCAGGTCCATCTCTGTCTCCCTCCTATACACTGTCCACCACCACACCTTTCAGCTGCTCTCCTCCACAACCCTGGAATGTCCTCCCTCTGGATGCTGTACTACTGAAAACCAATCTTATACTAGCTTATTCAATACCATTCCCACATTCATGCTTTCACATTCACCCTTTTGCTGTTTTCTGTTTGTTATTTTATGGGTTTTATCTTTTACTAAATGTGACAATTTTGCCTTTAAATGATGCTTTCTATATAAAGTGACATGAGATTCTGTAAATAAATGTGTTAGATTAAAAAAATATATGTTATAGATATTCTAAAAACAATCATGGAAGTCTGGCTTACCTGGTGATCTGATTGTGCAGCTAGAATATCAATAGTGAATGCAGACAAACTGGGGTGATTTTCAGCAAAGGCAGAGAAGTTTTCCCCAACCCTGAAAAATAAATCAGATATTGGGATAGGGGCATAGAGATTTGTCTCCAAGGAAAAAAAAAAGATACTCAAGTAGGATCTTACAATGCAAATTCACATGAACACTACATTTCCTATTTATTTTAGAAAATGTAATTTAAAAAAGCTTGTCTCCCACATGTCTACAAATCAGCTTGGAATCAGTCTCATTTTAATTTAGAAATTAAATAAAAACAATGCTGGTAATAATGAGTTCCTATATGACAGTTAACGAACTGAACATTAAATTAGCTGTATGTACAATTTTGAGTTTTGAGACAAAAAAAATTATTGGCTCTTATTTTCCATCTGAAAATATACAATTGTACAGAGAATGATTCTGCATTTAAATCAACATTTTTGAACTGTCTGATATGGATGCATCCTAGTCTTTTACCGGTCATCAAAATTGGTTAAAATTTAAAATATTAAAGATAATTGTCAGAAAAGTCAGGTGTTTGAGGGTTTTTGAGACCTTGATCTGATGGTTTCGTTATGTCTTTGAAGATTCGGACAGAGGAAGACAATCATGAGGTGTGGAGTGCAGTTTATTTATTTAGCCTTTAGGTTTACATTCACATTTTAGGCCAACTAACATGTGAACTTATGAATATGCATACACATGTAATTTTTTGTGTATCAGCATAATTTTGTTACATGTGATTAAGTAACACTTCTAGAAAATTCATATTGCTCAGCACTTGTGGTACATACATCATCTCTAAATTGCATTTGTTTCCACTTGTAATGAATTGTTTGACACACCCAAAAAAAATCTGTGATGGACTGGATTTAGCTGAAAACTACTTTTCAGCTAAAGCGGTTTTCCAGCTTTGCCTTTGCATAGAAAGGCAAAGTGAAATAGAAATGCAAGATAAGACTAGGATTGCAACCTTTCAGGAAAGAATGTCTTCAAGCAACAGGATTTGCAGGTAGCACTAGTCCATAGAGGAGAGGCGGTCCGGCTTAAATTCTGCCACAACAATTTTGCTGGACTTAATATTTTCTGTCGGTCTTTTATTTGTCTAATTTAATTTGGTTATCTTTAGGAATTATTTATAAACATACAAAACAAAATCACATTGGTTCAATAGGTGACACAACACTGAACTCCAAAATTAAGGTCAATTAAGTATTTGGCATTATGGGTAGCAACTGCACACAGTGACAAACGTATAACAAAAGGTAAAAAAAATAACATCAACTGTCACTGCTAGATATTAACACTTACAAGAAAGAATTCTTAGCTTTATCCCTTAAAAAGTAAATATGACAGCAAAATAGATCAACAATTAAGATGAGGTTCATAAATATTTACGTCTGGAGTGTTTTGCCAGGTCATTGTCTGACATTTATTGTTCATGTTTGCTCAGAAAGTTTCACAAAACGTGAAGGATTAAAAAAAAAGACTTGATATTGTGTAAATAAAAATTTAAGTTAACTATAAACAGGATAAGGTAAGTATTTGAAAATGTAACTGCAATGATATTATTCCGATCCTGTTTTCTGTGGATGTTTCTAGCTAGTTACTGTAGGTCTCCATAATCAAGAGTTATTGCAATTTCTTTAGAGGTCATTCGCTGTGGATCAGCATTGCATAGTTGCTTTTTTATATAGTAAAATGATTATATGCAGCAATGTAAACATAGAAACACATTTTTAGTACATTTCAGACGGAGTTCAAATTAAAGTCTCCTTCTATCATGAGAAGCACCAAATATTCAAACCATGAAGGACCTCGTTAACCCAACAATTTACTGTTATAGCATAGAAATCAGGTATTAGCATTTCAGTCATAGGCGAGGAAATGTTCAACTGGGGTCTCAACAGCTTTCCTCTGACATCATGTGCAGTAAAGTTCAACTGTTGTGATTTGAGATCAGCATGCTGGTCATTTGAGTGTTCTCTCCTACTGTATACAGTAGAAACTATCTCAGAGGATTATGAATTATGCATTCAAATGGAGCTCATGGCCACTAAATTTGCATAAGACCATCAAAGCAACAGAACAACGCTAAGGACATCAATACAGAGAAATATGCAAATATGATTATTGCGAAGTGATTAAAATAACATTTGCAACTAAGAGCTGACTGTGATCTCTCAAGTATAATTTCTGTGCAGAAAAGTGGGAGGAAAAAAGGAGGCTAAGCAAAATCTTCTTGACCTGCCACAGGAAAAATAAGGTTTTTTCATTATCCATCATGTCATAAGATGTATGATAACTCCCATACAACCACGTATAAGAAGATTACCATCACCAAAAATAAGTAAACCTCAGCAACAAAAACAATAGTCTAAGTGTTGCTTTTTGGGGGGGGGGGCGAAGGGAGTGTAAATATTTAATTATTTTAGGCAAGGTCATTGTGAGAAATCAACTCAATCGCAAAGTGTTTGATTTATTTCTTGGTGAAAAAAACAAAATCCAGGTAACGACCTGCTAAAATGAGCATCCTAAAATGTACTGAGACGTTCCACTATCCGGGGGAAACTTGAAGTAGAACCACTGTCCCTCTGAATAAAAGGGATCTCCATCCAATCAAAATGCTTCCTAGTAATCTCCTTTTGGACTTTTTCTGAGTTCCACCAAAATGAGTCCCACCAGATGGACTCCTTGGGTTAGACTGAGAACTCACACAATGGACTTCATATCCCTTGTGAAGTGTGAACCCTTTTCAATCCAATTTACTTAGCTACGGGAGAAGGATGTCTGACTTCCCCTCAAAAACATGCACTTCCCTTTCAGATAACCTGGAGTGTCCAGTCAGATAGATTGAAAGTAAAGACAGTGAATATCTTATTTAATGTTTTCAATAAGAACTTTCTGACTTCTTATTGGACTTAGAAAGGTGTTACCTTTCATCTTGAAAGGTAACAAATTTCTTGTCAGAATTTTTTTATGTTACTGACAACCTCACCTTGATATTCAGGTTTTTTTTTTTCAAATAACTCATTCACTTGTAAACTGTATCTGCCAAGTGTTTACCTTTTTACTAGACAATGCTCAAAAATGTTCTCGAGCAGACACACAACCATATACAAGCAGATTTTCCACTCATAAATATTTCAAGTAGTGCATTACACCAAGCTAAAAATATACTAAGGTGCACAATAATAACAAGCAATGAGGCTAGTTAATGTGGTAAATTGATTAATTTTGTTTATACACTTCCATGTGTCACCGTAGTCCATGTCACTGTCGTTCTAAACAAATAATATGTGGGGCTGGGGCAGGCTCAATGAACATGCTTTCTGAACACTCCTTGTTTCACATAAATCAAAAGAAATCAATGCCAGATTGGGGATTGTGGCCTCTGTTGTGCAAATGAGTCCTGGCTTCTGAACAAGATAATAAATCCCTGCCACATTATTTCAGCTTTTGATAAATGAAGCAACATGATGGAGGGGGGCTGCAAATGAAAGCAGAGAGTATACATGTGGCTGTGAATACAGCTAATAGAATGTGTGGTGGCTTTGATAGACTAATTTGTCAGTTCTGTTCTCTTGTAGTAGGACAGTGCACTGTCCAGACATTTTGTTTTTACCTATTGCAGTTTTTTTAGTTTTTTTTAGGGCTGTGTTGAAATCAATTGGAGCACTGCTGCAGATATTTTCCTCTCTTGTGCTGCAGAAGAAAAAATTGTGGAGTGGGGATGTCTTTCAGGTTGCTCAGTGTTGTGAATGCTACCTCTGGAAAGCCTGAGTTCCAGTCAAGAGTCGACCAAAAAGAGTGTCAGAGGTTTGCTATCAAATAGCATCCAGGTTTTACCCTCTGACAAATATGGGATCAGTGTCAAATTTGAGCAATGCCACAGGCAGAATTAGGGCAGCAGCAGGAAATGACTTGACTTTCCAGGCCACAGTATGTCTTTCTACTCAAGCTGGCCCTTGCATCAAGCGATGGCAGGGACAGGCAAAAGAAAAATTCCACTTTAGCTCATGCCACTGACCACCTTTGCATTCATTCCCCCATGAGGCCCTCTGCACCTCCTGATTGCTAGTGGAGACTGCGCGATTACCTTCTGTTCTCATCGATACTGTTGCCCACCACGTCTTCTACTTCACTCAGCACCAATGCTTTGCTGTACTGGTGGAAAGGAACAAATCAGAATGTTATTCCATTTTCATTTGCAAGATCTAGGCAGCATTCATGGGTTTTAATTTCACACCAGATATGAGGTTGAGACCTTAAATAACACATTTCCAGTGTGATGGTGTTCATTTACTTTGCGGTGTTTGCATGTGTGAATATGGTTACGTGCATGCATTTATTTTCAAAGGAAATTCTGCTTTTTCTTTTAGTACTAGAAACCTGTGATGAAAACTGCCTGTGTTTTGTCAATATTTTGAAGTCAAGCAACAGAAAAGACTACTCTGAAACATCTAAGAGAAAAAAATAAAGTAGTATTTGCTGGCTAGAAGTTTGACGTTTGTACTTGAGAGAAAAGTGTCATTTCATTTTAGAGCCAGTAAACCTTGAGAAAAGGCATGAAATACAAATTAATTCCTCTCCTGAGCTACATTTTTCCAATTCCTTCAGGAGGATCCCAAGCCTTTCCCAGTCCAGTATCCAAAGAGGCTTCTGGGTTTTCCCAAGTGACATCATTTGAGATATCTTGATAGGTATTTTGAGTCATAGAACTGTAATCGAATATGTCTTGAATTGTTCTTCTTCCTAGTCAAAATGTGAATGCAGATATCTTAAAGTATGATTTGGTATAGTCCAAATGTAGTTAGACATGTGGTCATAAACAGTCATAGCAAAAACCGATTTTATGTTAAACAGAATGGCTAGTAGTTTAACGGAATGCTAGGAATGGAATGCTAGCATTGTATGCTAGCAGCTTCTACACAAGGGAGATTGACAGGGACTTCCACACATCTTTAAATATAAGTTACCTACTGAAGCTTTAACAGTGACTTAATTAACTTAATTACTCACCTGCTTTAACCCAAATGTAAGCGACAGGGATACGAGGTGTGAGGGAACAGATCGCACGTTTCAACGGGTAACAAAATAATTTCAAACTTCCTTAAATCCGAGAACTCGCAATGACAAGAGGGGTTTTTTCCAGCTGCGCATGAAAAAAACCCCAGTTGTACCAGTTGCATTCAGGTACAACTGGTAAATTAGATTGTCAAAATATCAAAATAGTTCCAACCTGATTTAGACATGTTTAAAAACCTGTGGCACATTTCTAAACACGTCAAAGTCAAATATAATTTCTTAAATATGTGAAGTCTTGTTAAAAATTATTACACATGTCTTCAGTGAGTTCTATACCTTTACACTTTTTAAAGTTTTAAAACAAAATTAATTCAAGAAATGCAACAGAATTGGTAGCACTTTTGCCTTGCAGCAAGGAGATTTCTGGGTTCGATCCCCGGCCCGGGGTCTTTCTGCATGGAGTTTGCATGTTCTCCTTGGGCATGTGTGGGTTCTCTCTGGATACTCCGGCTTCCTCCCACAGTCCAAAAACATGACTGTCAGGTTAATTGATTTCTCTAAATTCTCCCTTGGTGTGTGTGTGCATGGTTGTTTGTCCTGTCCGTCTCTGTGTTGCCATGCAACAGACTGGTGACCTGTCCAGGGTGTACCCTGCCTCTTTCCCGGAATGATAGCTGGAGATAGGCACCAGAACCCTCCTGACCCCAGTAAGGACAAGGGTGTATAGAAAATGGGTTGGATGGGTGCCCAAAGTCAATCATTGAGGGCCGGCATGCTGCATGTTTTAGTTCTCTCCCTGGTTTAACGCACATGGACCAAATGATGGCTCATTAAAAGGCCTAAGAAGAACATTGACTTGCTGAAAAGGTTGTTACTACCACCAGGGAGAGAACGAAAACATGCAGGATGCAAGGACTGATATCGGCCACACTCAATGGTGCTGCCAGCAACAAATCCCAAAAACTGTGAAATCACTGAAGTTCCTAGCAGAAGCAGCTGCCTGTTTACTTCACTGTGCTTCTTCACTCCACGCATCATTTCCCTATCTATTATACTCTAAAATGTTTGCCCAAGTGACAGAGCTGTTCAAAAGTCTGTTCATTTTGTCTCTCATTTTAATTTGTCCATGTATCAACGGGTAGAAAAATAAGTTCACAGTTCCACTTAAAATTCAGCAATAACTTATGCAATAAGGTAACTGTGATATCTGATGCAGATATTGACAATATTGTTGTATTTTTATCAATGACATAAACATTGATAAAACATTTTTATTATATGTAATTGATCCTGTAAAATAAATAAACTTCTTAGTATTTAACAGAATATACATAAAAAGACACATTTTTGTACATTATATTTCAGCAACAAGGGAGTTTAATGTGGCTTACACAATAAAAACATAATACAGCAAACAATTTTGAAACAAACAACAAACATGTCATTTTCTCAAATATGGAAGGTCATATTGAACAATTGTGACATATTATTATCTGGTTTAAACTGTTTCAGCTTCCCTTTCCTGGTGCTATTGTTTAACGTTAGTTTCAATGGGCATTGAATATGTTTTAATGAGGTGTGAAAATAATTCTCACTGGAAAAGTTCTTACCTTTGAAGAAACTGAATCCTCATGAGGTGCGACAGACTGGCGACCTGTCCAGGGTGTACCCCGCCTCTCGCCCAGAACATTAGCTGGAGAAAGGCACCAGCAACCCTCCCGACCCCACTAAGGGTCAAGGGTGTATATAAAATGGATGGAAGGAATCCTCATGAGGGTAGTTTTCAATACTACACAAAATAATTAAGCACTTTGCTTATTGTTTTTACAACACCTTAAAATTCCTCAGATACGTAGAAGTTCAACTGCTGTTAAAAGGAGAGTAATTTGCAAAGCATACAGGGGTGTAGCAAAACATTCTGTTAACCAGACAAAATGATGCACAATATAAGGTATATATAGTGCATCACTTTAGTGATAGTTTTGGGATTCTTGTTTCTGCATATTACATACATCCCAGACTTTTTATGAAATTACTTTTGTACTGACGGAAAGTTCTGATTAGGAATTTACCTTTTTAAGGAGTTGACAAGAGGTTGTATAACCAATACTTTTAAACGGTGTTAATCTTGTTTCGAAATCTCTTTATTTACCACTTACCCAAAATGTTATCTCAAAAATTATTCAAAGTCTGTGGCGCTGCAGCTCAGATGTTAGAGCTTGTGCACCATGTGCAGAAGCTAGTCCTTCATTTTAAAAGTGGCTGTCCTGGGTTCGATCCCTATTCTCAAGCCATTTGCTGCATCTCTTCCCCTTCTCTCTCTGCCCTCTTTCCTGTAAATTAGTATTCAGGCAAGAATATTGTATTTTAGCAACTTGGTGTTGGCAGCTCGCCTGATGAAAAGCCTTCAAAAGCAACTGCGCTACTGTTAACACAATACTGCAGTTTTAGGAACAACTATCCTCACTTTAAAATAGGTCTTATTATTTTAAATGAAAAATTTACTTTCCCATAGTAGACTTAACATCGTTGAACAGTATTATTGTGGCCTTCTTATATCACGTGGGGTCACATCTGAAGTTGACTGGATTGTTACACCAGTAATTATATGTTTTAGGAAAAAAGTTTTCTTTTCAAAACATCACATTTGGATATAATTTTTACTCCATTCTCAGCTATGTTCACTGTAGTAGCTGTATTGGTCCAAAAGTAAAGCAAGGCCTTTTGTATCCCATTTGTGACTCTGTGCTGCCCACAATGTGATGGCTGATTTAATGGGGTCACACAACAAAGGCTGTGCTGTAGTGTTGCAGGCTTCTTGCTATGTCAACATCTCATGAATTCCAAAACCCTTTTCCCGTCATTTCATTGGCAGTTTCCCCTGCCTTCTCTCACTCCTTGACATCCACCCCCAGATCCACTCCACTCCACCATCTTCCCCCCAACACAATCTCCCACCCTTTCCCCCTTTGCCTGTCTCCTCCTTCTACCCAACTCCAAACAGGCCCAAATAGAGAGTGACAACTCTTCCTGTTCCTCAACAAAATTCATGATTAATCTTTCATTAATCATGGATTTTTAAAAACATTTAACTCCCTGGGGCTTTCTTCTGTACTAAAATAAATTAATAAATGAGCTACGTGCACACAACCACAGACAGACATTGCTTTTTCCATGCCATATTCCCTTATCCTTTAAAAACTGGTCATTGTTTATGGCACCGCTGCACTTAAAGGCACTTTCAGGAGGAGATTATAAAGTGAGCCACTGCTCGTCAGTTTCATATATTGTCTAATTTTAGTCAGGGGCAAGGTACTTCATGTGTTTGAAAGCATATGTTTTATTTAAACTGTGCGTTTAAAAAAAATCACAAAAATCAGCCTACAAAAGAAGCTTCATGTGGACATTTTCACTGAAATAAAATATAATATAATGATAAGGATATAATTTATTGATTAAATTACATCCTTTACCAAAACCGAATTATTTCTTGAGTTCTTTAAGAGGATTTCGAACAATGCATTACAACCTACTTTTTATCTGTGACCTTGGCAATAAAGGAGTAGTCTTCGTATCGCAGTGGCACTAATCCATCAACATGCTTTAGAGCAGAGCAGCTGACTATAAATATGATAAAAGAAAGTGTGCCTTTATTTTTCACCATCTTCAATGTATAGTCTTAAAAATTACAAAACAAAATCTAAATATTTTTCTAGAAATCCCTGATGCTTCGAGAGTTATGTTTAAGTTATGAAACTTCCCAGATATCCATCATTTCTACCTACTTATAGGTTCTCAGTCATCCAGGACATGGCAAAAGCAAAAAATAGCCCATAACTTGTATTGAAAAACGCTACAATAGCCAATTTTTATAGATGTTGTACAGACACTAGATCAGTGACACTCACCTAAACTCATATCGAAACATTTAAATCTCCTTCCTGGTTTATTGTCCCGCCGCCCCAATAATCAAATGTAATTTCCTCTCTTGATGTTGTGGTGCTCCAGTTTGGTGGAATAGTTAAGATTCAATCACCTGACCAGAATACTTTCTGGGTGCCTCCCTTTTTTCCAGACAAATTTCACTGGAAGATAATTTTGAGGGAGAACTGCAAGTTCCTGAAGAACCTACAAATCCTTTCTGAGCTAGGGGTCACCGGATCCTCAGGGACCGGTGACCTTGCATATTTTAGAAGTGTCTCCGTTTCAGAACACCTGATACAAATTATTAGATGACCTCCTTTGAATGCCATGAAGTGCTGCCTGTTAACCACCCACTTATTCAAGTCAGGTGTGTGGCAGAAGAGAAAAACCTAAAGCATGCAGGGCAGTGGTTCCTGAGTTGTAGTTGGTTTTCTGTTGGTGTAAAGCAAATGTTATTAGAAATACTGATGTTTTCTGAAGGTGTCTTCATAAAGAAGAACGAAGGACTTACAAAATAAGGTAATGCTTGACAATCATTGAGCTTTAACTGTCAGAACCCAACACTCTGTATACCTCTACACCACTAAACAAAAACTAAAAACTGAATGCCACAAAAATGGATCTCAGTGGGCTGAGAAGTAGCCTGGCTGTTGCCTTCCTGTGCAATTCCGCTCGAAAAAACTTTTTGCTTCCAGCACACTCTGGGCTCGATCTCCTTGACTCAGATTGTCTCCGGTCAACTTTTGACCAGGCCAATTAGCTAACAGAGGGAGAAGCTGTGAAAGATAACATAGATTTTCTGCCCTGTTTCATAAAGTCTGCCTGTGGTTTTAGCAATGACAGCATAGGAAGTGAACTAAGCCGTTCAGTCAGTGTTGGCCACTTCCAAATATTGAATCAACGTTAACAGTCGACTCATTCGGATCAGCACGTCTCTCTTCACAGTGGAGGATGATTGTTTATAGTGCAGGCAACTTCTGGTAAGTTTCTTAATGTCGGACTGCTACATTACATACGCTGCAAGCGTTAGTGATTGGGCAAAACTTAACACCTCAATAGAATCCACGTCTCCAGGAAGCAATCGTTTTTCCAGACCCTCTGGAGAAAGCAAAGTGTAGTACAAGGGGTTGGTTTTTACCAGGGCAGGAAGAAAGAAAGAGAAAAATAAAATTAGACACAAAACAAGATAGATAGATTCATCATCTAAAACAGTGTTTTGCATCTGCTTAGCTTTTTGTAATAAACTGTCATATTTAAGAGACATCTGAAAAATTCTGCTATAAAGTGATGATCCAGAACAGTTAATCGAGTATTTGAAGCCAGTGACCTGTAGCCAGATCTTGAGAACTGCCCTTCCCAGAGTTTGCCAGCTCAGTAATTAACTGTGCAGAACAGGGTGGCTCCAAAGGTTAGTCTCAAAAAGACTGAATATGACTGAAGTGTAATTTCCTAATCTACAAGGTTCTTGTCCTTTCTCTTTTATGAATAAAGTCAAAGAGTTTGTAAAGCCTTATTCTACCTTATTGTTCAACTAAAAACCCTACATCGACTGTAATTGTCTGAGAGTATATTAGCCAAGTAAGAATGAATAATGTGTCACAATTATAATTTGAGTTGCATCAGTACTTTGCTTTCCTAGAAATTTTTCAGCTCTCAGAGAGGTTGCTTGAAATCTTGGGCTGAAGTCGCATTGTGGGACATTCAGATTTCCACACACTGTGAAAAGCACTCACTGTAAAAACATTATGGTGTTTTCAGTAATCATGGCAGAGAGGAATGACTGTTACGAGTTCAGAAGATCGGAAGAAGATGAAATAGTGATTGACAAGCTGGATAATGTAACTTTATTTTCTATGTTATCAAAAGCCACAAAATAGAACAGAATGCATTGGTAAGACGTTTGCCTGCTGCTTTGGGCAAATGTCCAACAGATGTGACTTTTCCACATATACACATATTTCCATGAAATTCCGTCCAGTCACACAATAGTTTTGCATGCAGTACATTTAGGAGGCCTTTTCTCAGTGGAATAAAACATCAACATATAATACATTACATTATCATAAACATAAACACAACACACACTCAAATGCAAGACATTCATGCCATGAGTTTACCTCAGGAGAATACAAATTTATTCCAGTGGATTTAGGATTCTGACAAAAAAAAGCTCACAAAGATAAGAAAATTAATGTGTTATGTGTTTTTAAAATGCAAGTGATAATTATGCTCTCCATTTGCTGAGCATAAACTGTAAAATCTGTGTGGATTGTAACAAAATATATATTTCTGAAATTTGTGAGAGTTTTGCTCTCAACAGATCGTGTCAGTCGAAGCCGTGTATTAGTATTTGCATATTTAGTCTCAGTATTTGCATATTTCAGTGGGTTGTGGGCGGTTGTGGTCTCTAACCTCCATGAATACAGGAAGTCCAACATATAACTGTTTACACTAAATCTATTTAGAGTATCAGAGTAACTGTGGATGGATGATAAAATGCATGCCACACTTTTTAGATTGTTCTTTTCACACTACAACTATGCAATGTTTTATGTTGGTCCTTCACATTAAGTACTAATAAAACCTGACATTTGTGGTTGTAATGTGAAAATGAGAGTCCAAGGTTGATAAATACAGTTATATGAAATACAGCACTGAATACAGTAGTACCCTGCACCATTATTATGTCTTGAAAAGCACAAAACTTTAAGTCACTCTACTGCAGCAAAATACTGCTGATTATTTAGAAAATAAGTTTAAGGTATAAGGTTATCTCACAAGAAGGTAAGATTAGTCACATTTACAGTTATTTTCAGTTTAGTTTAATTCTTTTTTTTTCATGAAGCTACTGATCTACATCCCCTTATCTGCAGTGTTCTGTTTCCATTCTTGTTTTACCTATAACCCCAATGGCCTGGATAGTAATAAATGTCTTCTATTAGGTATTAAAGGATGATTCAGACTCTCCAATAAAGACAGCAATAAGAATGGTAGTTATCCTCCAGATGCACTCTGTTCCTAGTATTTTCATAATATTGATTTTTCACTTGCACTTATTCTTTCTATTGTCAGAGCTTGAGGAAATAAAGATAACTGGACACATGTGATGAGAAAGAGAAACGGTATTCATGAAAAAAACTTTCTTCATGCATAAATGGCCCCATAAAGAAAGCAACAGTAAACATAACCTTAGGAGGGATTATGTGCAGTTATCTGTCTTGTGGTGTCTGACAACCAAATATATTCCACATCACTACCCTGAATAGTGATGTGGAATTATTCTACTCGCATCTTATGCAGGATACGAGTAGAACATGAATAAATGGATAGATGGATGAATAGATAGATACATGCAATCAAAACAATCTTTAAATATCAAAATTGTGTTAATGATCATAAAATATAGACTGGTCAAACACTGAAGGTAGAATGTAGCACTCCTCAAAGATGGAGTCTTTTTTTACCCTGGAGACTCCATTAGAAGCCCTGAAGCATCCCTAATGTTTGAAAACAGATGTCTTACAGCAGCAGAGAGTCTCTTATTGCTCGTGCTTCGCTAGGATATTGGAGGGTGTCACAGAGAAAGAATCTGTTCTTGGCTAATGCGATCTTCTGCAGCTGTTAACAGGAGTTTAATAATGGTCTAAACAACAAGCATCCTGGAAAAGTATCACAGTTAATGGACCCTGACTGCCAAGATAAGCACTTTCTCCAATGAATCAATGAAAGGTGGAAGAGTGAGTCTAAGCTGTGAAACATGACTCCTGTGCAGACAAATTAATGCAAAATGAGTATTCACATTTACTGTATGTGTCTCTATTTTTTGAATAGGAAATTATTTCTTTCTAACATTCTTCACTTCTATGTTTCCTTTCTGGTATAAAATCTATTAGGTAATCAAGAACCCGTAGCATCGTGGTACTGTGACCGCTTCAATAACAGAATAAATAACTATTAATTAAATGTCAACAAGATAAAATACTTTTAATAACTTCCACACACAAAAACATTTCCGAAGTGATAAGGTATGTTTGACTAGAGTAATACATAGATATTTTTTGTAAATACTATTTGTACATTAGAACAACATTTTGTTATCTTGTGTTGTAACAAACATTTTCCCAGTGTCGCTGTTAAAATTACCATTTACATACCATTTTTTCTGGATACACAGAATACAGAAAAATATGAAAATTCAGTAGACTTAGGTCAAATTAAAAAACAAAAAAACTCACTATACCAAAAATAAAATGCTAAATATGATTTAAATATTACTTGCAGTTCTTCTTTAGCATATCAACATAAACCTACAGAAAATTAAGAGAGTAATCAAACAAGAAACAAGGTTATCTGCTTAACACAATTTCAACACACCATACATACAGAGGTAAACATAACATAGACACAAATATATTACTGTAATGACGGATAACATTTAATGTATAGCATTTAACTTTGAAAGAGAGGACAATCTTCTAGCAATCAACTGCTTTCATTTTTGTCTTATTTATGTCATGTTTTCGATGTTGGTTTTCTCCCTGCTTTGAGTGTTATTTAAGTGCCTTTTTCAGAAGACATGTGGGAGCATGTCTCAAATAATAAAAGCAGATTTGTGACAAATGCAACAGATTGGGCTCAGTATGATTAAAAAGTAATTAAAAGCACCTTAAAATCTACAATGTGTAGGCAGTCAGTCAAAGGCTTTAAAACTGGAGTAATGTGAGGAAGAACAATAAAATGGTGAGGAGGCTGTTTTCATTTCAGAAAGACCAGAAAACAGAACACTCTACCAATCAACTCTGCAGAAAATTAAAGCATGCAGCAAAAACTCTGCATTGAAAAGAGAGAGAAAAAGTAATACGTCAGTAATGATCTTGAAAAGATAAAAAGCATTTTGGGTACATTTTTAATTTGAGTTCAACTTAAACTAGAAACAAATACAGTGGCAAGTTTTTTAACTTTACCCTAAATTGCCTTCAGATGTGTGAATTGTTGTTTGTCTTTATTTTGACTGTGAAGGGCTGGTGCCCTGGCTGTCCACAATGTGCTCATATCTAGTATTGGGATAGGCTTCAGACACATATTGTATTTCAGGAAGAAGTGCAGAAGAAAGAATATGAATGAATGTGGAACAGGGTTTAAGTAACATTGTATATTGTTATATAACTAAAATTTACTTGGCAAAGTTCTACTTAATCTGGTGAAGGGATTTGCAGAGAGTTCTTTTTTTCCCAGCAAATGTACATCCATTTTAATGCTGGCTGGTTGATTTTTAAAATCTAGGCCTATACCACTTACCAAGATGACCAATACCAACGTTGTCACTTCGTAATATTACCAGAAGCTTCATTTCCGAACCAGGTTGTTTTCTTATAATAAAACAGCAGGTCTAGGTTATGTTTGAATACTATGTTAATTTTAACCCAATCATAGGTTAGCTGTTTGACTTTTTCCAAAACCAGCTGAAAATGTTCTTCATATGATTCATTGGACTCTGTAATTAACTTCCACTCAAAGCTGTCCTGAATAACTGACTGCAAATCCTTTCCTTTCCATTTTAATTAACCGCGGCCTAAAGCGTAAGTGGGAAAGTGAGGGAGGAAAGAAATGAGTGTGAAATAATGAAAGAGATCAAATCTTAAGTAACTGGCAGCAGCTTTGACAGAAAATTAGATTAATTTTCTGCTGAGAGCAATCACTGTGATTTGAACTGATTAACGCTGAGAACATTTCTCGGGTAGCACTAGTTGCTTGTACGATAAGAAGTGTTCTACACATATTTACCTCACCAGATCAAGTAGTGATTCTTTCTTGTTGGGTATCTGTCAAGTTTCAAGAATCTCCATGCACATTTGGGGGCTTTTTAACTAAGTATGAATCACATCCTAAAACCTGTCCATTTATTCATTCATTTCTGTTGTTACTCCCTATTGGAAACACAGTCAGAACATTCTGCAGCTGGACAGATTGTGCCTTGCCAGAAGACAGTCATTTTTTGTGGGTAGGGGATGCTTACTTGGAAAACTTAACCAATAAAAAATTATACATGTTAAAATAGATTGAATGAAACATGGGTAAACAAAATAACATAGAAACTGATATTAGTAATTTGAGATGAGTTCTTTGAAGAGCATGGATACGTAGTATTAATAGTTCTTCTGTCAGGTGTATGCTTTTATCCTAAAATAGTCAGTTACAATTCCTTCTGAACAACTATAAAATTACAAGAAACAGAACGACAAATGTAATATGAAATGTAGGAGTTCATCATAACAACGTTTTTTAAAATGAGCTGGAGAAAGAAACTTAAAAAAAACAGTTGTTAGGAAACTGGACAGTGAGAATAGTAGAAAAATTATTAAGAAAGACAAGCTAAGCTCACAATGCTAGTTTAATGGACACTTAGACAACAACTACAGAGACAGAAGTAGATTTAAGAAATTTATTGAAATGTGCAAAAGAGGAAGAAGGAGTCCAGGTATCGCTGCAGGGGATCAGACCGGAGGAAACACTAAGGAGACAGGTAAGCTGGTTAGGCGAGTGATTTACAGGTAGGGGAGGATAGAGAATGGATTTCAGGGGCTTACTGTCTGAAGATGTCAAAGAAGTTGTTTGGCAGAAGATGTGGTTGGCAGGGAGTGATGGCATCTGGAGAAGGACAATATGTTTCCTTCAGATAAAAATGGATGGTAGGCAGCCTGTGAGCTGGAGCTTTATGTTGGTGGAACTGAGATCCGTCCTGGTGAGGCGTCAAAGGAGCATCAAGGGGACCAAAGGAAATGAAATGGACTGGCTGACTGAGAATTGAGCATGGAGATCGTGGACCGAGTGATTGAGGTAAGTTCTCACCACGATAGGATCCAGGGGGTCAAAGAGCAGAGGGAGAAACAAGTTGGTTCCTCAAAGGGCAAACCAGGCTGAGCTAAGTTGGCCTGTACCACACTAGGACCTAAAACCATTGGGTGTCTGCCTCAGAGAGTCTGCTCCTTCTTAAAATCACCTTTGATTGGAGGTAACTATGTCTTTTGAGAATCTTCTGGATGAAGTAGAGCAAAATATTATGGAAGTCTGACTGTGTCACATTTGTTTCATAGAGTCCTAAGTTCGCCAGGTAGTGGTGCAGCTTTTTTTCTGTGTATTTGTTTAAAAAAATGACTGGTAACCTATTGGATTAATGCTCTCCTTGGCAGGTGTGTCAGTTTAGTTTAAATGTTTTTGCAGGTTTGCAGTTCACCTATTTCAATTTTAAACAGATTAACTGAACAAAAGTTGAGATGCTGTTATTACCAAACCCTGCTTTGAAGTTCACTATAGCTTTATCCATGTCCTGTCTGTTGTGTCCCTTGGTCCTCATTATATTGTTTGTTCACTAAGGCTTTAACAGAACAGATTTATTTACACACAAATAAACACTAATTGTTCACTAGGATAGTTCAAAATGCATTGGACTTTATTTAGAAATATTAGAGCAGAAGCTGCTGGTTGTGATGGGGTGGGTTGTGTGGACACAGTTACACTTTAGGGTTTAAAGTTCTAAAACCATTAATAATTTTATCTATTTCAAAATTAGCTGCAATTAGCTGTGTGTTTTTCATACAAAATCCCAAGAGAGCACTTAATATTTTTTAACATGTTCATAATATGCAAGTTTTCAGGAGTTGTTAATAAAGTAATGAAAAAAATTTACCAAATGTAAATTACATTTGACAAAGAAATTTTCCAAATATTCCTGCTCAAGTAAGGAAATATTTCTGAACCATTTGTTCAAAGCACTTATAAATAAATACTATTGTATGCAATATTCATAAGAACCATGCAATTAAATTATCCACCCAGGTTACAATTTTAATGAGTATACTGTCAAATAATTGGCACTAATGAACTTCAATTAATAGGCTATTGACTGAAACAAGAGCGGAAAGTTAATTGAGAAGCTGTGGCATGAAAGCCTTAACAGCAACTGCCGCACAATCCAAATCATTAAAAAGTTTTTAACAAGTGAAACAAAAAGGGGACTCATTTACAAAATATCATAACAAAGTCATTATTACATACTGATAACAATGCTTTGCCTATCATCATTGATCTGCACAAACAATTCCTTGTTACAGAGTGTTGCAGCCAATCAATAGCTAGCTGGGAGATGTGTATCCCATGTATTAGAGGCCCCACAGAGATCCTTTGATCAGTGTATCAATTGATCATGCTCTAAATGAATTGTACACAGACATGGATTAAAGTGGATACAGAAGACCAGTGATCCATTTATATTAATTTCATTTTATTTTAATTAGTTTTTCTTTCTAATGCACATTTCTTTTTGGGTTTGTTATTGGCATGCGATTAACAGATGTATCTACTTATTGCTTTGCTGTTAAACAATAGCAGTGTTATTTTTTATGTCTTTGGCTGTATAACTTTGCTTTGTAAAGCTTCTTCTTTCCCAAATGAGCAAGATGTCAGAAAGAGTTGATCGTTAAAGTATTATGGTTTTTACTTTAAAATTTGCTCCATTTGTCATCCAACTATGGTTGTGTAAATTGTTAATAACAAACTGCAAGAATCTCACATAAATGCAAAAATTCTAATACATTTACATGGGTAAATGCTTGTACCTTATGGCCTTATAGTGATAAATTTTCTTTGAGGAATTGTCTTTTTTTTCTTTAACGATAATGTCACAGATGTATGGATAGTGTGTGGCTTCCAAATAATTTTCCAAGTGTGCCTTACTTTTTCAACAAAAACAGTCATATAACAGATCATGCAAAAACCTAGTAGTGTAGAATTCATTAGCATAATCATGTATCAGTCAGTGGGACAACATGGTGAAAATGTAATGTCGACAATGCAGTGTGGTCATTCAACCTGCAAAACGTAATTGTTTAGGTTTCTCTAATTTTCATCAAAATTTCAGTCTCAATGAACTTGTATAAAACTGCACAGATGTCAGCAGATGTGTTGGCATGAACTGGTAAGGATAAATGACTATAAACAATGACTGGATATAATTTTTTTATTTTTTATATTAAACTTGCAATTAGTATCTTTCTATTCAGTTGGAACACATAACAAGACATTTAGGAATATTTTCTACACACTAGATTGGATGAGGAGCCATTTTGTTCTTGCAAACACACAAAGATGTGTTTGCAAGAGCTCCAAGAATCACAGTTAGAACATATCAGCAAAGAGGGGCTTGGTGTTATCAAGTCAACAAAACAAAGATAGCATGCATTTTTTCTTCCCTACCACTCCAAACATAAACATGTGGAATTTGTTAAACTTTCTTTGGTAAGATGAGACTAGAATCAGCCTTTTCTGAAGCAAACTCTCCCGATGAAGCATATGGAGACTGCTTGTTGGAGTGGAATGCTAATGAAGATTTTAAATGAGAATATAATGACTTTTATCAAAAAACTGCATTTAGGTCATGATTGGGTCTTTCAAATGGATTCTGACCCACAATATGTGATCCCAGAGCAGCTTTGAAAGAGTTGCCTGAAGGAGTTCCAAGCTTCAGCAGCTGAGATGGGAGAGACTCTGCATACAACAAATGCTACCCTGATGCTTCACCAGTCCAAACTTTATGGGAAAGTGACACCACTGAAGAAAAATGATATGAAGCCCCAAATTAGAGTTTGCCAAAAGGCATGTAGGAGACACTATGGACAAGTAGAAGAATGTTCTTTGATGAGACTATTTACCTCTAAGATGATAAGAAGTAAATGGTCTCATCAGACCAAATGGTGCTATGTGGGGATGCTTCATGGCAGGAGGCCCTGGAAGGCTGGTAAAGATAAACGGTAAAATGAATCCAACAAAATAGGTAACTCAGCTTTCAAGAGCATTTATTTTCCAACAAGACAACAACTTGAAGCATCCAGCTAAAGCTACACAGGAATCGCTAGAAGACAGCAAGTTATATCTGCTGGAGTGGCCGTGTCCAAGCCCAGGACAATCTGATAGAGACTTTGTGGCTGGATTTGAAAAGGGCTGTTCAAAGCCGATCGATGCCCATACAGCTCTTCAGAGCTTGAAAAGTTTTGAATGGAAGAACTTAGTAAAATCGCAGTGTCCAAATGCACAACCTGATTATCCACTCACATTCTGTGCTGGTTGCAACCACTTGAAGGGGGTGAATATTTATTCAGTCACTTATGTTATGTTTCATGGTTTTAATTAACTGTGATTATTTTATGGAAATCGGTTTTCAATTTGACATTATTTTTTTGTAAATACTTTGTCAAACCTTTTCAGAGAGGGTCTATCAAAATGCTATCAAAGCCCTGTGGAGTCAGAGAAGCAAACATATGAAAAAAAAAAAAAAACTCAAACTGTGCGTGATCTAAAGAAATTGTGCCTTGAACAACGAACAAAGCCACCTCTCTCAGTAAGCTCCAACAATATGAAATGTTACAGAAGAAAGCTAAGTGCAGTTTTATTGATCAAAGGGGTTTGTGCAAAATAGTCTTGACATAGAATTGTTTTCCCCAGTCAATAATTGCACTTAAATTAAAGGTAGATTTTATTGTTCACAGCTTTCAGTGTGTGTTTGTAGTACTGCAAAAAGAGATTAATTTAACCTTTTACACATCTTTTGTAAGGACCCAATAAATTTGTCCAATTTTTCACTTTGACAAACTTATCAACTATCCTTGTTTTCTTAGTCTTTTAAAATACTTTCTATTTGAACTTTTTTTCCACCATTACTCCACACAATATCACAGCCGCCCCAACATTAATCCCCCCTAGCTCACCCTATCATTCTCAACAACTTTGTAGATATGAGGTGGAGAGGTGAAGCGCCGGTGAGGTGGTTCAGCCAGGGTGCCAAACTGGCTAACACCGCCTCTGGATTCAGCTAACTAAGAACAGACATACGCAATAAATTAGAAAATGGGATCCATTGACGCTCGTTTGTCAAATTAACAGTATCTTTTGAAAATAACCCTTAAGCAAGTATACTTTTCTTTTTTTATTATTGGTCTTTGTTAATCATAAGCAGAAAATCATCAGTTAATGGAAATAAAGGCTTGAATTCATCAGTATATCTGTAAGATGTATATTTTTTTTCTTAGTGAATACAATTACTGAAATAAATTAACTTTTCAATAATATTCTAATTTATATGAATATGTAAAAAATCACTTTAAAAAAATAATAGATATTTGAATTTTCATGTTCATTGTTTACTATTTTTCAGTAAGAGAAGCGGATGCATTTTCATGACAAAATAATTCAATCTAATTGCCAAAGTCGTATTCTCCAGCTCATTCTCTGCCTTTATTTCCCTCTCCAGTTTGTGGATTTGTGCCCATGCCTTATTAACTCATTAAAATAGGAAAAACAATGGAATGAAAACAGTGCTTAAACATGTTGGCAAAAAACCCTTCAACAGTTTACAAATGAGGTAATTTCACATGGTGATGTAATGAAATGAATATTTTTCATTTAGTTTTTGCTAAAGATGACTGGACAGTCAATCTTATTATGTACCCATTGACCTTCTGAATAAATGTGAGAAATGGCCAATGTCAAGCGTGCATTTTACATAACTTACCTAATTTACTTTTGAACTAGATAAGTTACCTAGTTACTAGTTTATCTGTAAACTAGGCTGATGTAAAGTTTTGAAGGAGATTCGCTTTTTACTTATTGACCTCAATCTAAAGAGTAGAGCATCTTCTTTATTTGGGTCATGTAGGCCATTGCTCACAAAACTTCAAATTTGGTGGTTTGTGAAAAAGGCAGGATTTGTGCCATGCTGACATTCGAAAATAAATGCTCTATTGATTTGAGCAGAAATACACGGAAACGCAGAAAGAGGGAAAGAGGACCAATATTCTACTGTATTGATCTCTCTAAATACTGAAGCCAATCTATTAATATCCTCCAAGGTGTAGCATATAGGACAGCTCACGCGTTGAGGAAAAGACCATAGGGTTGTGGTATTAAGCCTGCACATACACCGTCATCCAACTTGGTCTCTGTGGATCATGATGTTTAGATTTGGAGCTTGCATATATATGTATGTGTATGAATTCAGTGTTGATGACAACCACCACCATCCTAAATTACCTAAAAGGAGAAGCATTATTCAAAAGTCATATCAGGGCAACAAGTAAAAGCGGAAACAAGCTCAGTTAGTTTTTAAACCAAGAGCTTTACAAACGGGTACTTTTTGTAAATGGAGCACAAACTAAAAAATTT
The DNA here is from genome assembly GCA_902982915.1 of Phalloptychus januarius. Classification (NCBI taxonomy): domain Eukaryota; kingdom Metazoa; phylum Chordata; class Actinopteri; order Cyprinodontiformes; family Poeciliidae; genus Phalloptychus; species Phalloptychus januarius. The sequence continues at coordinate 32,578,800 of CADWAE010000133.1, forward strand.
ATATTTTCCAAAGTTCTATTTGAAAATGAAGTTGATGACCCAGCAGTGTACACTCTTTAAACAGAATTCCAGAAATAAATGTTGATTTTTCTATCTGTTTCTTCATTGCCTGTAGCCATGTGAGACTTTTTAAAGCATTGCTGTTTTATACAGTCTTTAGAGCACGTGCAGCTTTCTCAATTTAATATTTACTGTGGACTTTTAAATATTATTTCTGTAGCATTTATATGGCAATTTTAAATTAATGTTTTTCTTTTACAATCCCAAAACATGAACATTTTGATTTAGAAATGTACACCAAAACTTACAAATGTTACAAACTGCATAAGTTAAAAATGTGAATTATAAAACTTTAAGAATAACCCAGTAAAATTATATTGGTTCATATGTACCAAAAGCTATTGGATACAGGCAGGCATCAATTAAAAAAAATTATGTGAAATTGACATTATTCTCAATAATGAAAGAACTGGTAATATAAGAGGTTGGATTATGCATTTGTATAAGTCATAAAACATTTTACTTGACAAGATATTATTTGAACAAACTATATTTCAATTTATTTCATCTTACACTCTTGATTACATCTTATTTGGTATCGTTTACACAAATTTTAGTTTCACTTTTCTTTGAACCATTTGTATCATGATTCTTAAAGTTACTTTTAGAAAAAACAGAAGAGATGGTTTTTAGTGGCACTTCTGAGATCTACAGCAAAGGTCTTGTTTCTTTAGCACCAGGATGCTCGACCCATCATCAATAATCTGGAAGTTAAAGTGGAGAGCATGATTAGTTCTAAGATCTACTATGTGTCATTCTAGGGATTTAGCCTAAATAAAGCCTATTCTATCAAGACAGCATTTTGAAATGGAATTCCATGGCTTTGCCATTATAATGAGCTTTATTTGGGGGTTAGAAATGCGTCTATTTGGCCTTTGCAGGTGCTACACTATGCTGCAGATCATCTTTTAACTGGTTCAAAAAGTCTGAGCATCTTACCCTCAACTAAACTTCCTTTCACTGATTACCTTCAGTTTTTGAATCTCCAAGGTTAAAGTGTAACCTTTACACTTTAAGGTTACTCTAAAAGTTGTGGAGTGATCTGATCTTGCATGTCAAATAGATATCCTCTCTTTCTAAGTTTAAGGATCTTCTTAAAACATATTTCTTTTCTTAAGCTTCTGGCACATTTGAAGAGGCTGACTAGTTTTAACATGTTGGATTTTCATTTCAGCACTTTGTGAACTTTGGTTTCTTGTTTTTTGCAAAAAATGATAGTATGATGTTGTATAGTATAATAAATAACAGCATTGTTAATGTATCCATATGGAAAAAGGAAGACATTTTAAACTAGAAAATCTTTAAAGCCTCCTGGTTTGGGTTTAGGTTTATAAATTACTGTAGAGTGATGATCAGTCCTGAGGTCCACCCACTCTCTGTTCTTTAAGATTCCTGGAGGTGGCCAGCATTTTCCCATTAAAATGTCTTTACTTGTCAGAGAGAAGTGATTACAACAAGCACAAAAAAGCTCCATTTGTAGGAGAGGATCACAGAAACACTGAATGTTGCAAGTTCGGGTTTCTCTTTTATCATACGAGCTGAAAACTTGTTGTTGTAAGATGTGCTTTAATGAAGTACTAAGATGAAATACTCTATTGCTCTCTGAAGGGACTTTCTTTTTTGCCAGAAAAAAATGAAGTGGCCACTCAGACTCTATCGCCTTTCATTATCACACTTAATCAGCTCACTGTGTGCACTTTTCACTTTCTACATTTGCAGTCAGAAGTTACCACCTGAAGCATTACCCAACACACCCTGCTCAATTGTCAAACTTTGTAATATTCGTAGTCTGTCTCAAACTTCACAAGTTACTTTCATAATCCTTTGTCATGGCAATAAAAATAAAAAAAAAGACACCACTGAGATAAGTGTAGAGGTTGAAAACCTTAGATGAAGAAAAAAGTGCTGAAGGGTGAGGCAGTCAAATATGTAAAACCAACATCGCTAATCAGGCAAAAATAAGCCCAGAACTTCTTAAAGGTAATGAAATGAAAGAGATGGTGTTCCTTAGACTCGCCATGGAATGTCACATTGTCAGCATGTTGTTAGACTAAGTGTTAAATCACCAGTCACGTAATTTTCTTCGACTGTTACTTGAAGCAGAAAAATTAAACAAGATCTTTAAAAGTAATTTAAAGGACAACCTGCATGCACTAAACGCACCGTTAATAAATGGTTTTCCAGCTTTCAGGCGCCAAATAACTCAATCCCTGCTGAGGGCGATTCTGACTGTAAAATGTACCACAAGTATATCTGACTGCTGAGAAGACAGGTAGGTTGGGACGCAATATGAAAAAAGTTAATAAAGTTGATGAAGCACCGTATGATTTAGAAAATTCTTTTCAGGCTTGTGATTATAACACTGCAAATTTAAAGGAAAATACTTGATGTTATGAAACGCAACAAAAAACAAATAAGCAAAGGAAAATCAGGATTTCACATTACTGGAGTATGAGTCAGAAAATATTTTCTTTTTGCCTTTTAATGACTTTTAACCCTCTTAAGACTCAGTGTCATTTAGACCCCACATGCTTTTTTACTCGGTGCACTGTCCACCAAGGTTGCAGTAACCCTCAGTGCACGTTTGCAGGTTTTGTTTTTGTGCGTGGTTTTCAAAATTGGCAGTCTGACGGGACAACCCCGGGCTCCGCTTCCTGCTGTCCAACAGTGACATTTTCCATGCTCCTCCTGGTCCAACCAGGTGTTTTGCACAGCTGAGTGGTTGCCATGAGACATTGAAAGATTTCTCCAACATGCATAAAAAAATCAAGGCAACATTCCAGATATGTTTTTGATGAGGGACTAGCATGATAGCTTGATGTAAAGCTCAAAAAAGCTGATTTTACATTATACTGCCCCTTTATTTTTTTTCTATTTGTGCTATTGTGAGAATTAACTTTTGAGATTTTCATTAGGTCCAGTAGATTTAGCTCTTGCATCTATTTGTGGTTTCTTGCAGTATGTCCTTGTGCCTCTACACTAAGTTTACCCTTATGGGTTTTCCACTCAAACACAATCTCTCTCACTTTAGAAAGAAGATTTTTTTTTTTTGTAAATTGGCTCAAAACCCCAAATTGATGGTTTGCCATAATTGTTTCTCAAATATCTGTGTTGACATCTTTCCTTCCAGACGCTCTTCTAACACAAATGCCTTGCCTGTAGATGTGGTCACACATACAGAACATCAATTAGGTGAATTTTGTTAATATGCTCTAAAATCATTCTTGACTTTGTATTTCTTTAAGAAATTATGTCACTATTATTTCAGGTAGGTGTTTTTTCCCCCACGAATGAGGGGGTATAGGTAAAAATTATAGGTAGAAAATATTTTTCTACCTATAATAACATTTTCTTATGTCATGGAATGTAAAAATAACAGAAATGAAAAAAGCTGGGTTTCATTTTACCAAGTTTGTGTTAGAAGACTGTTGCGTCACAGTCCTGAACATCTTAGGTGACTTTATCTAAAGTCACCTAAGATGACTTTGGATAAAGTCATCTTAGGACATACTGGTTGCAATGCCAGAAATTATTAGAGCTATCCTGAATGTAAATAGCTACAGTTTTATGTTGTAGAAAGAATTAATCTTTGAATGTATATTGATTTTCCATATTTTAAATATGTTTTTTAGCTTTTGCTTTCAAGCCAAAGTAAAATCTTAGCTGAATCTCACCTCTACTTGGTGCTCTCGTTCAACCCCTTCCACCCTAACCCTCAGACGGTCTGTGCCTCAGTGTTAGCGTAGGGGTCTGTTACATGAGCAGACTGCCAGTATGTGATGTGCCAACTTCTCCCGGCTCTGGGGATGTAGTGAGCAGCTCTTTATCTCTGAGAAACAGACTTGTCTGATCACCTCCTGGGGAGACTGGGGTGAGGAGGAAAGGCAAATAATGGAAGAGAAACATTAGGTTCTATTCCTCCTTTTCTTTAAAAAAGAAAACTCACATGCACTGAACATGTATGGATGAAAACATACAACATTTTAAACTCTTGGAGTTGTTCCCCAGTGAAAGGAATTATTGTAATTCATGATTAATATTTTAATTAGCATACCTCACCAAATCCCAATGAGCACTGAAACTGGAAGTATTAAAGTACATCACTTTCCATTTCTCCTTTTAAAGCTTGTCTTCTTTCCTTGGCAACAATTGGAATGAGTAGCAGCAGAGCTGACCTCTGTGTTATGTTTGCCGAACAAAATTCTCTTTGTTTCACAATCTGTCTCCTTTCATTTGTGCTCAGTCATTCATCTGCCTAAAATAGACTTTCCTTCTCAGAAAAAGATGGAAACATGGATGACTCTAGTTTGCTCTAGGCCAAGTCTGTTTGTATTGTTCTACCAAGCCAGATAAAGATCAGATGCTTTGACCAGCTACCACTGGATAACCCACTGATTACTGCCAGGTTTACATATAGAACTTACAAGGATGATTTTAAGATGGCCTTACAGTTAGTTTACCACGGGCAAAAGAACACTTATATTAACTTTCACAAACTTCGTAGTCATCTGATGAAACCTATAGCCTATCGGGTAGGATGTTATTCATTCCCTCACAAAAAAAAAATCAGTTTAAAGCCACACAGCACAAATTTGTGACACTTTGCTTCATCCAGCAGTTTGCTTAATTGTAACCTAAGGCTAAAGCAACCTTTTTATTCCCATATAGCCAACTGGCACCAGTGGTTTTGGTTACAGCTTTAATCTCCCCGAAGGCAAATATTTTTAGTTTTATTCAATGTCTTTTGTCATGTTGTCTGGTATAAAGCATCACATAATTTTTTTTTCTATTGGCCAGAGTGTGAATGCACATAAATAATACACCGATCTAATATCCAGTCTAAGGTAACAAAATAAAAATCACAGGGCATGTTCTATGGTACATCAATGCAGCAATATTGAATAAAGTTAATTCAGGGGAAGGCAAAACTGTGTTACACATGTAACTGCTAATCTAAATTGTTAACTAATCATCTGAATGATATTTAAGTGGGAATGTTACAGATTGAAAAACAAATTGTCATAATTTTATTTCCTGTCAAAGGCATAAAACACTTCTAAAAAATGTTAATAAATAGTCATTGTAGTCTCAGATTCCACTCTGCTTGAATGGTAAGATCCATATTAATTTCACTAGATACTTTGCAGTACGTTCTCAAATCAAATGTCAATATTTCTTCATGATGAAATAACTGTCAGTGTAGCCTTTGCTTCATGCTGTAAATTTCTTCTTATTCAGTTATTCTGTGTGCAGTAATGAGGATGAGAGGGTCCTTCTTAAAGATACCATCTCTGCCAAGAGGCACTGACATGCTGGAAATAGAAATTCTTACAGTAAGAGCACATTAGTATGGACACTTGAATTGGTATGTCAGTGTGTGGCTCCAACAATTACTGGCAAATTAGCATAAGAACAGAAATAGTTCAATTGTGCCCAACTGTGAATTAAGAATGAGTTTGGCTGCTAACTCGGGATATATTGTTAGATCAAGGGAAAAACCACACATTCCTATCTGATAAAAAAGAAAGTCATTAAAATTCAAGAGTGAACTTTTGTAAACTCCCCCAAAAATAGCATATTACATTATTTTGGCCAAAGAGACGGAATATGTTAATTGCTTTCTTTACTTTGCATGTCATTAATATTCCTTTGTGTCCTTTAACTGTGGAGCAATTAAGAGATGCTTCAAGATGAAAGAATCCAAAGTGCAGTGACCTCATAAAATGGAAAAAGAAACAAGAGATGCACAAATAAAAAAAACAAACTGAAAAATGTTTATCCATTCATTTGGATAGGAATAATGATAACCATACAGTGAAGAAACAGTTGTTACACCAAAAACACTGCTTAGTTGTTTTATTTATAATGGAGCTTAATGTTGGGACAAAAACTGAATTGCTTTAATTAAATGTTGGATTAAAAATTGTGCTTGGTAAGTGAAAGAACTCACAGGCCAACATTTAGAAATATAGTCTAGTTTCAAACCCACAGGCCATTATTACAGGATAAGCAACCAGATTAACAACTACAAACAATGAGATTACAATAAATACATTTGATTGTTGGCTTCATAAATTGGAAGTAAAATGTGTTTTATTTTCATTACAAAATATAGAAAATATTATGTCTTGGTTGTTTTAATCATAAGACTACAGATTAAAGATATGGTTTATTGATGGATCCAATAAGTATTTTAAATGTATGAAAATACAGTATGATAGCTTTAGTGTTCCCATCATGATGAATGTTTTACTCATGACTAATAAGTAGTGCATAAGGTTGTTGAAAATTAGATTCATAATTGAGAAATACATGATTTCTAAGTACTTTTTCATTTGTGCATAATTTGGTAATTGTATACATGTAATTCTAGTTACCAGTATCCATTGCCATACAGTTGTGTAACATATGCTTATTGCTTTTCATCTCACAGATTTCCTCAGTTTTGTATGTTCATATAATGTTCTTGTTTAACATTAATAGACCTGTATTTCAAAAATGATTTGGCCTACTAAACATATGCAAAGAGCCCAAATAATATTTTTAAACCAGAGAAATGGGGGTATGCATAACTGATACCTAATAAAAACAGGTTCTTCTTCCTGCAGAAAACATTCCACCTGCTCTCATGTTCGCACTGCATGTAGTTTGATGTTAATAAATCTCTCTGTGTGAATAAAAATCCACATTTATACTTTGTGCCTTGTATGCATACTTCTTCACATATTACAACCACAGATATGTATTTTTAGTTTCCCATTTATTACCAGTCTTATTTATTTTCATAAGCAAATTACGCTTCTGCTTTTCAAAATCTTACACAGCTTTTGGGCATATCCTTGGAAAAAAAGGAGAGACAGTACTGTACCTCTGAGTTGTCTTTATGAGAAACAACCCATGGTTCATGATCACTAATTAATAGATTTGTTTTGTATACTTATAACAAATGTGACAAGAAACTTCAGGAACACGGTGCCTCATTTTGAGATATGTATATGTATACATTTTGAGATATATATAATCTATATATATATATATATATATATATATATATATATATATACACATATATATAATGCAATGCATATTGATTCAAGTATGGTTGACAACCCTAGCTACAGGTCAGTTATTAACTGATTCAAAATTTACAACATTTCTGCATGAAAACTCTAAAGTCAAAATGAATCAAGCATGCCTAAAACAATAAAACTGACAATTACTTTCTAGATTTACCCACAAATGTATATGCATTGAATAAGACATCATTTTCAAGTATCCTAAACTTTGTAAACAGATGCCAACCTCACATCTTAAAAATGTTATTCACAGGTCTGAGTCGTGACCAAGCCCCAGTGTTTTCTAAAAAACATTAATATAACAATGTTATATTGTCCTGGGAATATAGCCTAATCTGACATAAAGTGATATTTTAGGGCTGAATCACATAAATCCTTCCAATTTATTTTTAATAACCATAAACATTCTCTCTGACCTTATAATTCCTTGTTTTCTCACCCTGGCTTTGTGTAATGGCCAAGAAACAACAGTTCTTATGTATAGGTCCTGCAGACTAAGTTAAATGTTTAACTTTGAATAAGTTGGGCAGAACCTAGATCACTGCAACTTCTTGCACTATACATATTACATAATAAATGCTACTGCATCTTTGGCAACTCTAGAAATGCCCTAATTCATGATTGTTTACAGGCTGTCTGTTTACAAGAAATGGCTTAAAGGCTTTCTGTCTCTCTTTGCCTGTACTACAATGAGTTGCCATCGGCTGTTAAGCCTATATCTTTCAAACACACACAGACAAAACTTTCTTCACATATACACACATGTAAATGTAAAAAATAGCTGAGTGTCCAAGATATTTATTGAGAAGACAATTTGGTTCTAGATTTCTACACAATAGATTGAACAGGAAGCCATCCAGTTGTAAGTTACATCATAACAGAAGAAAAAAATCAATATACCGGTAACACTTTCCTATAATTCTGGTGTGTCCCTCTTAAGCATTCAAGGTTGTTTCCTTCTTTTTATGGGGGGAAAATGTGAATTTTGTGAGATATCTGGCCTGACCAAGCACTGACTGTCCAAAAAGGTTTACAAGTACTTTCTAAAAGAAAAATTGTGTCTTTTTTTAATTTATTTTACCATTTTTATTGCTCCCTCTGGAGGATGATGGTATAAATCTTGGCAAGCTCCAACAGGCAGCAATAATATATACATTTTAGTGTCCTAAGAATTGTTACCCCCAGAATTGGAATTCAGAGCCTAGATTGTATCGAGGGAGGTATTTCCTTATTTTACATTTTTCATTTAGCTTATTTCTCTACCCACACTTCAGCAAAATGTTTTATTTAGCATAGTCTTCTCATTCCACATTATAACAGATATTTATGTGAGAGGGACCAGAATGTAAGTGAAAAGGGCAATTCGTCCTGGCGTGTAAAAATTCGCCCACACACTCATGAGCCTGCGAAAGGGTTGAATATCGATAGTATGGCAAGTATAAAGGGAATGTAAGCACTTTTAATAATTCATGTAGGCACACTCCATTAACTATGCCACAGCACTGGCCTAAGGGCCATTTCAGAGTGGGATGGAGGAGAGAGGTTAGCTCACTCCACAGCGTGCTAAGTGCTGAAATCCCATGAATCCGTGGGTCTAAAAAATGAACCTGTAATTACCAGGATGGATTGAGGATGGGGTGGTGGGACATGGGAAATAATGACATATCACACTAAATGTGTTGAAGACAACTTATGTTAGGGATCTTAAAAATATGTTGTCATTATTACTTTTTTAATGTTATACTAACATGTCACATTTCAATGGAAAATATACATTGTGTGGCAATGAAGTGCTTTACAATCTATCATTCAAAAAGTGAAAGAAAAGGCCATAGCTACTAAGCTAAACAACAAAACTGACTTGCAATGACAGCACTAATCAGAGAAGCACCTACCAATCCAGGCTAAGTCTCGCCATGTTTCTGCTGTGCAGCATGATGCTGTGGGGATGGTTTTCTTTAGCAGGGACTTGAAAAGTACTCAGATAAAATGGGATGATGGATGGAATCTGAGAATGACCCTAAGCAGTCAGTCACGGCAATTATTGAATGGTTTACATTAAACTTTGTGTAGACATTTAGCTAGAGTCCCAATAAGACACATCCAAGTCATTATCTTCATATTCTTCATTATATTTGTCAATAGTAATTTATTGACCTATGTGGAGGGATACCTTGTATCTTGCCTGATTTATACCTCAACAGTATTTAATCATTTAAAAATACAAATATCTGAAAGGAACCCTGGCATCTAGCATACTATGCTTCTGAACATGTCTTTCAGCGGACTAGCAATAGGGGCCTGGAGAACACTCAGTAAATGGGAAGTGTTAGCTTTAGAGCATTTGAAGCCAGAGCGAATGTCGAAAAAATAGCCAGGAGCAACCTCTGGTTCTCCCAAGTTGGAACTCATTGCCCCCAAGACCCTTGGCTTAGCTGCACAGTGGAAGTCCTGTCTGTGGCTGACCTCGGCGAGTACTCTATTTCCAGACTTACTGGCCCAGATGATGGCTTTTTCTACATCGATGGACACAGTCACAAATATAGCAGTCCAAGAGGTGGAAGAACTAGTAGTGGTAGAGACAGACAGAAGAAAGAGAGAGGATGAAAGATGCAAGTAGCACCAATAGAAGTACTGCACAGAAGCATGGGCTCTCCATCTGGTCAGTCAGATGAAAAGCGGCCGATGACATTTGATCTTTCCCTGGTATAAATATGAGTGCCATCCTGCTTTGTGCTGTTCAGCAAACATTTGTCTATTAATCTTGCAGGAAGAATCGGGTCTATTTGAAACGTGGCTACATCGTAATGATCTTTCTAACCCTGCTGAGACAACAGAAAAGTGTGTTACTAGAATTGTCATTTTTATTTACTCTAAAAATAAAACATATAGTTGAAAATAAATATACCTTTTTTTCTCACTGTCTGAAGTTAAGTCAGATCAAGTTTTGTTTTCATTCAAGGGTCAAGTCGTACATTTTCCAACTTTGAACAGACGAGCATGGCATCGTCAAGCAGCTGGAAATTGTTCCCAAGGAAGCAAACTTGCGTGGATAAACAACTCTCTTTGTATCTTGGGTGATTTATTATGAATTTTCCATTGTGTAAAAGAACAAAGCAGTTTGTCCAAGTGTGGCCTTAAAGTACAGCGACAGGCATAACTTAAAATATGATCTTTCCCTTGTTGCTTAAAGAAACAACAATCATCCTGAATATACACTTCTGATTGTGAAGAAAATAATAAAACATATCTTAAATATTGTTATTGTGACATTTAGTAAATATAAATAATTATGGTAATTCACACTGGCCAATAACAAGAAAAATTTGGTCTGATGTAAATTTAGATAGTGGGGTAAAAAAGGTGTATGTCCTTCTTTCCTATTTAAACTTCTGGTTTCAACTGAATGATACTGATGCATTTAAAATTGATTCATAAACATTTTGGTAAAATGGGACTTTCTTGTTTTACTTTAAAAAATGCAGCAGGTATTTTATAATTTCTGTGAAAAACAGAAAACAATATCTGTCACCTGCAAAGTAAATCCAACATTTTGTGTCCTCGTGACTAACAGACTCTGCAAAACAAGCAGCTTAGTAAAGAAACTAAACCCCCATGAAGCAGCTGAAATTCACAGCAGGAAAAAATTGCATTAGAAAGAGTAACCTCAGCCCAATGATCCAACGTCCTTTAGTCTGGTATGATGAAATGATTAATTGATTTCTCATTTAATTTTAATGATCTGCCAGATGCAACAGAAACATAGACTGATTGTACTCCAATTATTTTAAGTCTTCTAATTAATTTGATAATCATCTGATTAACTGAGCTGGAATAAAGGCAAAACTGAAGTGAAGGAAATTAAAAATCCCAGTTGTCATTTATATATGTCCTGTTTTGTGTCCTGTAGTTGTCAACGTAAGTATAAGACACATTCAACCTAGAGGCTAGGGCTAAAGTTCCTGGGTTGATATATTTTATTCCTGTGCTCCCTAAACAGATCTTTTGTGCATTACAAACACAGCAGTCCTGACTATGTCTAGTCGACACCTTCCTATGCATAGGATTATTATATGCATGAAAATATCATGGACTAGCTGAACCACAGCAGTGAGTATGGTGAGGGATGCTAATAGAGAGCTGCTGGGTATGGGAAAAGGATTTTTTGTTTTGTATTTGTTGCTGGGTTGTGTTCACTGGACAGCCTCGGTGTTAAATCCAAAGAACACATTTTGATAAACAGAAGCTCCATCAGACGTCAACCGTCATTCTTTGATAAATGCACAAAAAGATCATTTGTTATTCTTAAAATCTAATTATTTAAATCAAAAGGCATTCATTAACCATCGCTGCAAGGCTGCCACTACAAGAAGTGAAGTTGATTCACTTAGTGGCTGTGTAATTGTTCAGCGAGAATAAATGATACACACTAATTCCTTTTAATACATTGGAAAGATTGTTGTAATGTGGGAACATTTTATAATGACGGGGCCTTTTTAATTAGCAAAATTTTAAAAAATTGTTTACTTGGACCTAAATAAACAAACAAATTACAAACACAGAAAAGCAAATCAGGCATCCAGTAATTTTAACACCATTTTTGGATCACAACCTACTTCCTAAGATCATGATGAAATACATTGCCATTTCTTGGCAAGGCCACAGACGTAAATTTTTAACTGCCTTTAACTAAAGGCATTTGTTTAAATAGGGCAAAGTTTATACTCCACTACTGTAGGGTGTAATTATTGTAGGGTTAGAGTTCTAAAGTGGAGAGATAATTTACTTTGCTTGTCATTTTATTAGGTATCTTTCCACTTACTAACGTGTGTGAATTTGGTTTACATTTGCTTCAGTATTTGGCTTTTCAAGTTTAAGTATTGTTTTTTGTTACCTGGAAGTCATCTGATTTCCTTACCTGTCCAATGTCTTTCTGCACTTCATAGTTCTTTTGTTTTACTGCTGTTTAGTGGTTCCTTCCAAAACATGTTTTTCCTACTATTCTACAACCTGTTCCCTGACCTGTAAGTTACTTTATTAAAAAAATACATGCAATGATAATCCCAAGCTCCTTTCTGCATCTTGATCCAGTAGTAAAACCCATAAAACATAACTTTTCATGTTTCATTTTCATGTTTCAACAGCTACAAATACAGTAGCGGTTACATTGTTACAAACAACTCTCCAAACACTTGCTTTTAACTGGGGAAAGCCTCTTGCATTGTCTGCAAGTAGTGACAGTGGGAAAGAATGACCCTATTAACAGAGGGTAATCCTGAGCTGAACCAGGCTCAATGTGAGTGGCTTTCTGTTTTGACGGACTGAGGCTGAAGAAAAAAAGAAAAAAAAAAAGTTAACAGTGATCCAGGGGCATTTTCTATGGGAGTGGGGGATCTCTCTCTACAGATAATGGTAGCAGGTGCTCCATTAATGTTGCTGTCTGGAAAAGAAATGAAACATAAGGAGTCATTGTTGGGGAAAACAATATCACTACATAATGGAAGTGATAGTATATGTAGTGTTTTTACAAATTGCACTTTCTTTTAACACAGGGAACTGTAACATGTTCAGACCTTTTTGGGTATGCTCACAGTTTTTTAATTATTGTATTAAATACAGTGCCTTGGCACTGTCCTACAGATTGTGCCTCAGATTAGTTTATTGTATCTAACTTGGAACCAGACCAAGTGCTAAAGCTTAATTATTTTTTTAATTCCTACCTGGAAATAACCTTTTATGGCTTATTTGATTAGCCTCCACCAAACAGGACTGGCTTTCCATATTTTATTATATTCCACTGCTTGAATTAAGAGATGAAAGAGTAACAGTAAAGTGAGACACAGAGAGAAACTAGGGGAGCGAGGAATGGGGGGGGCTTCAGCTAAGAAGGCAAAGAAAAATGACTTACAATAAAAAATCAAGAGGCTTTGACATTGCATCTGGGGTTCTGAAGGCCTCACAGACAACAGCCACAAAAACAACACTCTGGCCTTGAATAGTGCCACCCTGTGATTGATTTTTCCCAAGCCAACTGATAAGTTTCCTGGGGGAGGCAATCTGTGAAGAAACGAATCAGCTGAGGTGAAAGAAAACCAATGTTTGGACCTGATGCATAGGAGCCAATAATCTGACGAGTAACATTTGCTCAGGGGTCAGTCACCTTGGAAAGGCAATCTGTGGGGAGCAAATGTGTTGACTATACTGTAAAGCAAATGCTCTTACCTTGGGGCTTTCTTTTTTGAGGGCTTCCCAGGAAGCTGCTTCCAAGAGGCTGATTTTTCTTTTTTGCTTGTCTCATTTTGGAATGTTACCATCATGACTCAAGCCCTCAGGCTCAATGGCAACATGCTGGTTGTTTCTTAATTTTCTTTCCAAAAATAGTTTAATATATCATTACACTTGTAGTCGTATTCAAAATCAATCTTGAACAATTTCTCTCCTGCTTAGTTGGCCTACTTGAACTACTTTTGCATTTGTCCTTCAAGGAAAGACATGTCTTACAAAGCAATCTATGATAAGATAATACAAGCGCAAAAAATCCACACTAAAATAACCAAATGGTGTACAAAGTAATGACTGGTGCATATACTGTCAAAATAACCCAGTTACAGAATGCAAATAACACATTAGTTTAAAAAATACAGCAGCTCGGAGTCAACTATAGGCCAGAAAAACTTCAACCATCAAGCTTGAAGATATTTTCAACATGGGAAAGGCAGACTGTCCCACAAACAAATACTCACAATTAGGAGACGGACGATGTTGGCAGGAGATGAAAGGTGTTCTGGACTGCTCATTATGTGGGAAGGGTGACACAGCTGGGTGACTGGAAACAGGCAAGGCAGGATTAGAGAACTGAAAAAGGGATAGAGAATGGACCAGCGGATGGGTTGGGTAGAAGAGGAACCAACTAAGATTTATTCAGAAGCTCATTAGTGGAGACAGAGCAGGGCATAGGGGAACAGAGAGTTCACCCTCATTGGGGCTCATTACACACTGGCAGAAAACTGACCCTGCCGGGGTTAAAGTGGCAGCCATCAGGGTAACACTGACTACCTTTCCACAGACAGACTTGGCTAGAGTTTATTCTGTGAGAAGCCTTATCTCCTTTTATTTCTAGCCTTCACACATTTTGCCTTCCTTCACTTATTGTTTTGTTTATTTGTTTTTCAGGATCTCCATTAGCCATTGCCGTAACAACGGTTACTCTTGTCGACTCCACATCATTGTCTCGCAGTCTCTCTATGGGTTGGATGGGATTCATACAACAATTCTCCAATGTAAATATTACACAAGATGAAATTCCTTAAGCAATTTGAGGATATCTATTGGCATTAGATCCCCCAAGACGTACATTTTTTAAGAAAATTTACTTTTAAAAGGGAAGCATAAGAAGTTTTGTCCAGCAAAGAAAAACAATATATGTGTGAATTCTACTCTGTGTACACTGATTGTTTCTAAGGAGACACTTTTGTTCAGAATTGTGGTTGAAAGATCAGACAGGCCTTTTGTTCAACAGGTCATACAAGTGATTAACACTCATAGCAACTCGCTGTGTACCTGAACAACAACCCTGGCTATACAGCTAATAGGAAGCTGATTGTGATAGTGTTTGGGTATCTCGTTTATGAGAGGAAAGCAAATTAAACTTCTGGAACTGAAGAAAGTGTGTATCAAGAGAAAGAAACATGGCATGCATTTTTCACACACAAAATTTTTTACATGTTTTTTAGGGTGTAAATAAAAAAAAGAGTTCTGTTTCATCAGGTAATTAATGAAGTTATTCTTAGTAACACAATTTTAATGGTGTAAAAATGCAGTTACCTCATGAGATAAGACAATATTTTGGGGCAAAACCATCCATCCATTGTCTAAATCAGATGATGTGATTACAGGACAGCATAGAGACAACCATGCACATACACTATAGATTAGAGAAAGCACCAAGCTTAAGAGTAATGATTTGGACTGTGTAACGTGCCCAGAGAAAGCTAAGGCATGCAAGGGGAAGAATGAAAAGGGGAAAACTCAGATGTCTTCACAAACAGAACAAAGATATTGTAAAACATCTTTATTTTATACCACATATATATAAATAAATGTAACTGTAAACCTGTGTGTTTTAAAGAATCCTTGGTCAATCTATCCAGACTATGTTTTGCCAGAAAATATATTTCAGGGTTTGAATTACACGTTCCTTATGAAAGACTTGAAACAGATCTTTAAATTATTATGGATCACAAATGGATGCCAGAGTTAGCATTGTTAGCAGCTAGTAACCTTTACAACCCAAAGGGCAATTTCTCCCACTGAATAAATTGATATGGAACCGCAAAACACAGGTGCGGTCACACTTGGGTGAACACACAGTAACTACTGCCAGCAGACAGAGAGCACACAGAAAAACAGTTACAAAATCATTCAAAGCAGGCAACAATATCTGCTTCTTTAAATGTGGCAAATACAATTAATCAATGTGTATTAATTAGTCTTAGACAGATTATACCAATCAATTGCTCTAGTTACAAAAAGAAAGCACAGGTAGGTACGATGACTGAAGTCGTCCATCCGATCACTGGTATTTACAAAGCCAAAAGATTGATGAATTGGTGGATAAGCTGAGTTTCATGAGCAAGTATTGACTGATCGTCAATCACCCAAAATTAAAGAATCTCTTTACCATTAACAATGGTAAAGAGATGTTTCCCATAGGGGAAACATTGCATTTCATAGAACAAAATTAGTTTTTTTTTTTTAGAAGATGATTCTAGACCCACTTTATGATATATCTATGTATTCCAAAAATGGTAATGAGGATATTTTTTTGGATCTGAACATTATTTATGGATAAAAAATTATAATAAAAAAATCTGTTTTTAAAAGCATTATTTTAAAAAATCCCTGCACTTTTCTGTGACTTCTCAGGTCGTAGTTATGGAGTGCCTGGGCAACCACATACCGTTTTTCACATAATGTTTACAAACGGTTAATATTTTGTCTCTTATCTTGCCAAAGTTTCTTTTGACAGAGAGGTGGGAGTTTGCATGATGATCATTTTGTTTTCCAGCTATTAACACAGCGGGGCAACTCTAGAACACAAGAATTCTTCTATCATTCAAAATAAGAGCCTTAAGCCTAGATACATGGTGTCATCTTGTAGTAATTGTCTTCATATCTGGGGCTTTTGATAATAATAGCTTATCTTTATTTCTTCAGACACAATAATAGTAGAAGTAACAATATTTTATTCCCACATGAAAGAGGGCCTTGCTATATTCTGATTAAAATCTAATGTTATATCAAGAAAAAAAACACATTAAGACATTTACAGAAGTGACGGCTCATCTCTGCTACCATGTGAAATATCTTTCACACTAAATATTTGGTCGAATTCTTAGATGATAGGAAATATGGTTAAACATTTCAAAAAGCTTTGTGTTTAAAAAAACTAAATCTTATTGAAGCAGATTATAACACCTAGCAATGTTTGTATTTGATCATTTTTAAATAATGCACATACTTTAATATATTTCTTAATTTTCCACTTTTAGCTAAAAATAGGCTGAAGTTGGCAAATCAACACATCCCCAATATTCAAACCACCAAGGACCTAAAACTGAAAGGATCAACAATGGGCTGTTGGTTAACTCTAAATGTGGGATGTGTCAAACAAAAGCACCTAATTGTTCTCACCACAGAATTATGAGAATTATTGCATTGACTGGATAAGGCAACAACGGACAAGAAAACATTCATCAAAGAATCATAATTACAAACACTACACAAAACTGCAAATAGTGAGGTTGTAGTAAAGTAGAAGTGGGATGGTAAGCTTGAGTGGTGGGAGTGACTTTGGAAGAAGGTAAGATAGATGAGGTTATTGGTCTAAGTACACACTACTCTGTATGTGTGATTAAGAGGGAAGAAAAGATGTGCTAGGAAGGAGGGAAAGGAAAGATCAGTCCTTGCCAACACAGAATTAGTAGTCATTTAAGGCATTGGTCATAAAACGTGAAGCAGGAATTAAAAAGGCACAGCTTTAAAGATTACTGCTTGGTTTTTTCCACACGTCCTTTAATTAATTAGAAACCCTAAAAGCAGAAATGGTGGATTAACAGTGATGTGCACATGCTTGGCCAGGCTTTTCTTCTTCTTAATCTAAGCTTTTCTTGCATCTATTTCTTAACATGGATCAGACTAAGCTAACCTCCCAACTTAAAAATGATTCATTATTCTGTGATATTTTGTCATTGGGAAACTGTTTGATCATTTTCAAGCTTGAAGTTTCTAACTTGTATAGTAAAGGTCATATGCAAAGGAAAACTATCTACAAGATGAATTAGGCAAGCTAGACTTGCAAGTTTTCAGCTCAAGGTCGGTCAGATTTCTGATTGGTAAAATTAATGACATGTAATTTCCAGAGTTTGACATTATATTTTCTTAGGTCTTCTGTCCTTCTTTTGCAATGACAGCAGTAAGGGTATTTCCAATCACATCACTATCACTTTAATAGTAAAAGTAGCAACATGTCCTTCTTTAGGTTAATTGAGTTGATTATAATTTTGGGGTTGTAAAAATGATTTTGTTGTTTTTGTAACTAGCTAAGTGTGTACAGTCTGTACAACCATTCTCGTGAGAATTTTCTCAATGTGTAAACTAATGCAACAAGGTTCATGATTGAAATGAGAGATGGTTCATGGGCTGTAATATGAAGGTAGAAGAGACTGGCAACCTACCAAGAGGTTTAGAGGTTCATTGTGCTGAGCCTTTCCTGCTTGCAGTTCACCACGATGATGAAAGATTGCTAATTAATAAAACTTATGTTTTGAAAAAACAAACAAATTTAAAAAAAAAACAATTGTGCCATTTTCAATTTCTCCTGCAATTCTAAATAGTTTTGTTGGCCTGCACTCCATTTTCCTCTGTGGCCAAAAAATACCCTTCTATAAATTTGGAAGTGAAGTAGTTAGATACAACACAGCAACAATTAAAAGGAGCCTTGAGTTTCACCTTTCTACACCTATTCAATTCATGTTTTACTCAAAAGTAAGAAAAAACAAAAGTATTTTTGCTAATTTATTCTTCTATTAAAGAAGAACACTTATAGTTTATCAATAATTAGTTTTCTCAACAAACAGGATGTTTTGCCACAAAAAGCAACAAGTTAATAAATCACATTCTATGATTGGGAGCAAGATTAAAAATACTGATGTATAGTTTGTTTACATCACCTTGGAAAAGGTTTGAGCTATTTGTTTTTACTGCTATAAATATTTGAAAATTTTAAAAGAATACAACATTCTTTTTATTAAACAGTGCTTATTAAAGACATAGTATGGTATGATATGGTGCAGTTTGAGGCATCATGGAGCAACTAAACAGCACTGTACTGCATGACAGTGGGGAGCGCAACAGCTCCTCCACAGGCTAAACCACCGGCCCACTGATGCACTGGCCCACAGGGGGATACATACATAAACTTTATCACAGACACATAGCCAAGAACTGAGTGAGCATGTGTGAGATGTAAACACACATGCCACACGTAATTATTTGTTCACAAAGACAAATTATATATTACTTATGTATGAGGAAATTTATTTAAAATAAAAACAAACAACGCTTAGCCTGTCGGGGGGGCAAAAGTAAAGCCTGGCGGTCTGCCAGGGTTGTAACAGGGGAAACCAAGCTATTTCACACTTTCTCTGCCTTTAATAGAATGGAACATGCAAATGTATCTATTGTATGTTAAATTGTTTGGTGTTGATTGATTGCACAGTTAAACAAGTGCATGAAGTATTATTTTTGTACACATTTTCTAGCTAATCCTTCTCAATACATCATCAGTCTCTTACAACGACTGCTGCACAAAACTAGTTAATTTCAATGCCTTGCATATCATCCTACAGTCACTGCCTTTTCTTCTTTTAGGAAGTAAATCTATCATTCTTATAACCATTATGGACAAAGACAGATGTGTTACAGCAGTAACACATCTGCTGCAACACATCTGTCTTTAGAGCAGGACTTCTTTTTATGTTGCCAGCAGTACATCACAGATTTTGTTGGTACTCACTTCAAAATGGGCTCTCAAACTGCCAACTGTTGTATCCAAATAAGAGTCTGAGTTGTCACCAACAATCACAAGTGCCACAGGAGTCCCGCCAAAGACATGTACTCAGAGACAAAGAACAGAAAGCTTCTTAATCCAAAACCCAAACATAATTTCAAGGCAAAATGCATCTCTGTTTTGACCTCTGAAGCACAATTCTCAGTCTGAAACATGAATAGCATTATTGAACTGTTCTGCCACAAGAATAAGAAAAAAGCTAAACGAAGTAGTAATGATTCAGAAAGTCATTCAATTTTGGGGGGAATTTGGAAGGCATAGAAAGTTAGATAAGGAATCAGTGAGGCTTCTATTTTGAGAACAACAGAAACTTGGCAAAAGGTAGAAGAGAGGAGTTTTATCAGAAAATAGAAAAATGCTCGAGCGCCTGAGCGCTGTGAGATTCTCAGTCAAAGACTTTGTTAAAAGCTATTTCACCTTTCGTTTACTTGCATGGACTTTTCAACCAGTGTGCTTCAGAATTTTTCTCAGCAACATAATCGCTGTACTCTGGGAAAACAAAATCATTGCTTGCTTTGGTTTTAGTACACCAATAGGTATCATGTTGTGCATTTATTTATTTATTTATTTTGCATTTAGCCTTTAGCTATGTCTTTAGCTTTTAGGTTATAGTTTTATTTAATGTAATCTTTTTGGATTGGTCTGGGACAAAATATATTTTACACAAAACATCAGCTGATGTGCTGAGTCTTCATTTCAGCTGCAGATAAGATCATAAATCGGTGTTAACATGAAAGCATTGACACATCCATGTAATGGTTCAGTGGTATATTGGAGAGGGTGATATTTTCTTGGCACACTTTGGGCCCCAGTGCTATTTCAGCATCACTTAAACCCCACAGTCAGGCTGAGTATCGTTGAAGACCATATTTGTTCGTTATCTGTCCCTGTATGACCAGAGTGTACCTATTTTCTGATGGATACTAACTATGAAGGCATTGGGAGAACATGCCTCACTCAAGAGCCTTTCCTGTTTTGAGGTCACCCTGCCCAGTCAACCCAGTGCAGTTGTAATTGCTCTGTACTGCAAGATGCAGTAATTTGATGGATAGCATAGTGGAGAAAAATCAAGGAAGTACCCAAAATACCCTCCATTGTTCACAGTAGGAAATTGAGATGGACTGTTTAAGAAATAGTAATAATAATAACAAAGGAATACATTTTTGACTTGGTACATTTCTCGTAAATTACTAGTAAATTTGTTTCCATGTAAGCACAGGATTTTGTGGATTAAACTAGAAGCTTATAGGAGAAAAGTCAGTGCAGTCATTGCATTCCACCCTGTTCACTGTCAAGTCAATTTGGCATTTGTAGTCCATGTGGCAATTTCTGTCTCACATCCATCACTTGCTCATCCCGATCTCAGGGAAGCATCAGGGGACAGTTCTAATTTGCTGGTCTAATTAAAAGATAATGGTCAGCATTCACATATGTCAATGAAGCTCATGTGGACACCTTAATCACAAGATAACTACTCAGATGCAATGGAAGCTACTGACGGGGCTACATCGAGTTCATTTTCTTCCCGCTGTATGTTAAGTAGCTTAGGAATGATGAACAGCTGAGATTCACTTCAAGGACAAAACAGAGAGTTACTGTTCCACCAGAGTGATGTGTCTGATAAAAAATACCTACCATGATGTACACTGTTAAAATGCTTTAAGATTTTCCATACTAGTTCATGAAATGATGAAAGCGCTGGTATCTTGAAGCATCAACAATCATCTAGTAGAGCAATTTTGTGACAATTATTTCCAAAAATCTGTTGCGGAGCTTGAGCTTGTACTGACTTTAAACAATAAATAAACTTATGCAGTAAAATACCTCCCACATACATGCCCTGCTTGACTAAGCTGTCAATCACTATTTTAGATTTAGAAGAAGAGAAAACAACACACAACACTTTTTCTCTGTCAACAAGACTAAGTACATCACTGTTAATTACACAAACCTTTTTTCACACCAATGAACCATGCAGTCAGAATTAATAGCCTGCCTGCAGAAAAAGAAGGAAAAAGTTTCACTCCCCCTCATACGTTGTTTTGTTTTATTTATTTATTTTTCTATGAACCAGTGTATATCTGTCTTGAATTGCACTTTACTTCTCTTTGATGACAAAGTGAGGTGACTGGTAGCCTAAGGCTGGCTCTCAATTTTGTATTGACTTGCATGAACTTTGTCAAAAAAAAGAAAAAAAAAAAACAGGAAATTATTTGGAAATGTCACCTTTTCCATGGCATTATGTCCTGGGCAGAAAAGTTTGACAATGGCTGCATGCTATTTTAGGCATGTCACCGACATCAGGCCTCACTTGCAGCCTTCCTTCAATAACCAATCATGCTGTTTTCTTCCCCTGGCACCTCGTTTTACTCTTTTCTG
The DNA here is from genome assembly GCA_902982915.1 of Phalloptychus januarius. NCBI lineage: Eukaryota > Metazoa > Chordata > Actinopteri > Cyprinodontiformes > Poeciliidae > Phalloptychus > Phalloptychus januarius. Next base: position 32,600,445 of record CADWAE010000133.1, read on the forward strand.
TTTCTTTGATGGTTCTGTCAGTCATGCAGCCAGCTCAGAGACATGATTTTTAACATGCGTTCAGTTTGGACTGAACAGAAGTCAAAGCTCCATAGCGATTTAGGGAATCATTTTGCTATACAAGCATAAACTATTATTTTTCTTTTGTCATAAAAAATACTGAGTTACCCTAACCACTTAATATTTCACTTCAATACACATAATATAATTTATGTGCTTTCTTTTGACTTTTTGTATTCAAGTATTACTTTTGGCAGTGAGCGCCTGAGCGACGGAAAACTCCTGATGCACCATGGCAGCTGGGATGGCGAGAGGAAAGAAACACTCCTCTCCTTCACAGTTCATGTCCTGGATGGGGTTGCCGGGGAGCGAATAGACGAGGACGCCGGATGCCTTGGATTTAGCCATGTTCCTAACCTGCAGGAACAAATGAATCAACATAAGTCACAATTTAAGCCCCTATATTACTAAAATACTCAACAAGGAGTTTAAATAAAACACACAACTTCATGCATTTCTTCTACCCAACAAACTCATCTTTCATTGATGTTTCATTTTTTACTTATTAAAACTAGCAGTAACATTTAATTTTTAAAGCCTCCAATTTTTGATAACATTTCCTCTTCTGATTTTCACCTAACAAAATCCAAATTTCCTTATTTTTAGAGACATGTAGCACTTTATGTCCATGTCAAATTTATTTCTACAGCACTTGACTGCATCAAAGTTCTGTATGTGAAATGGAAATGGCCAGAGAAAACGACAACATAAATCAATGAAATAAAACTATGCGCTAAGAGTAAAAAACCTATTTAATGTCTACATATCGGTGGCATTTTATAACCAGATCTGTAATGTTCCTTTCAACTAGTTGATTTATGCAGATCCTTGTTTAGGTATTAAACAGAAAACCTAAAAATATTATTTAAAATAAGACATTTAAAGTAGGGCTGTTGTAAGAGAATATTTTAGCTCCCTCCCTCGACAATGCAACAAAAGCTGTCGTAATCCACCCACTGAGCCAATCATACCTGGCATCCAGCCTCTTAACAATGATGGGCATTTTCCACCCTGCCGGAAGTAGCATGGTCAGTAATGGACGATCTGGTCTTCAAAAGTCAAAAAACTAACAAAAAAATAAAACTCCTCCTTATTTGGGATGCAAATAATTAATCTGTTTACAATTGTTTATTAGATTGAAATTAGTTTAAATCGATTAACTAATAACGTCCGCTTAGACCTCGTTTTAGTGTTGTAGTTTGACCGCCATCCAGCAGAGGGCGCCGCTGGTCATCCCTAACCGGAACCGTTGATATAGAAGTTCAAGATGGCGCAGCTATTCTTGATCCGCAAACAGAATTTTGCGGATCTGTTTTGAAATAAACACTCGACAAAACTCATTAATTTACCAACTTATTTTTAAAATTTTAATTAATCGCGGTTATTCAATTAAGCTGCATGACGGAGCCACGTAATGAGTTAATGCCCTTCATAGAGCTAAGTTTTAACTTTTTTAAAAAGTAACTACAGACGGTACTTATGTATGAACATGTCTCTGTTTATGGGAAATTAAATTTTATATTTATTCTTTTCATCTTTTATTTTCCATTTTTCCATTTAAGAGTTTGTTCAGTTATATTTTATAGACACGTCTTTATGGAAAGACCCTTTATGTTATGAAAGACAGTTGACCCTCTTGGTACAAGAGTAAACAGGTTTTTAAGAAAATCACCATTGACATCAATAAATCAATAAGATCAATGGCCTGTATATAAATTCATTAATCGTTAACTAGCGTCATCTCCTTACCATCAGAAGTGAAAACAGCCTGTGAGAGGCCACAGTTGTGTCCCATGCAGCCCCAGTTATAAAGCACATAGGGGATCCAGTTACCCAAAGCGAAGACCGGCACTGGAGAGAAGTGCAGCCGGGTCAGAACCTCCTTCCTGCTGTTGGGCCAAAGAGTTTAGTTAAAGTAAAGACTCAGCAATGAGTTTGCCTCTTCACACAGCTGTTAGCTTTAGCAAAGAGAGTAAACAAACCACAGAGCCTTGCATGAATATTATTACCCACTGCACTTTTTCACATTTAATCACAATAAATAGAATCTTCTAATTTATTTAGAGGCACTGGGGGGTCAACACAAATACACACCACACTTTCCAGAGTTTTATTGGTGGAAAGCTTTTAAAAACATGCTTCATTTTCAAGTTTTAAATTCTGTACCAAATTTTTATGTTGATACATCTTATAAAATCCCAGTTTGACGTTTGTAATATAAGCAAATGTGGAAAAGCTCAATGATGATGATTATTTTCCAAGGAATTATGAGCACAAACCACAAAAAATAACCGAGTACTACTATGAGTTCACTTCCTCATCTGAAATATTATTTATGTCTGGTTTGGTCATAGTTGGAGCTTTGTTTGCAAACAGATATTTGTACAGATTTATTATCTGTACAAACTCAATAACTACATTTGTTTATATTGTTTTCTCTTAATACTCAGTGGGGTGTATTTTTGGCACTGTGCTGCTATAACAAATGAAATTCCTCCACCAAGGAACATGCACAAAAACAAAAGAGCTTGTCAGCCCTCTCCCAGCACCAACTAGAAACAACCAATCATAGCCAGGAGGCGGGTCTTAGTGCTGTCAATCACAACCCCCCCTTTATCGCTCCTACTGCAGCTAGAACATGCGGCGTTAATTCTAGTTAGCATAGCAACTGAAGACAGCAAATAAATGGTTTTCCTGTAACAGTAAGTTGTTTCTCCACCATTAGTCAAAACCAGAGGTTGATTGACAGCACTAAGACCCCCCTCCTGACTCTGGTTGGTTGTTTTTGACAGGGTGGATGCATTTCTTCAGACAGCAATAGTAGTTCAGGGAGAAGGTGGAGGAGATCGATCTTTTCAAAGATCATCTATCAAAGTAAAAAAAATTCTAGGCAAAAAAAAAAATTTTTAAATTTGAAACTCAGAAAATTTCCACAAATTAAACATTTTGCACTTTTGAATCTCAGAAAGCAGCTCAGGAGAAGATGGAGGAGATCGATCTTTTCACAGATTATCTGCCTCATGCTGTCACAATATGGTGACAGTTTTAACAAAATGTAAAAGATTTATTTTCTTAATAAAAGTTACATACTCAAATCTAAATATTTTTCTCCAAACTGAACCCCACCAGCGGGAGTCCTTCCCAGCTCACCTGTTGGCGGCGGCCCGGTACAGCTGCTCCCGCATCCACAGGGCATCACTGACCGCTGAGTCGTCCAGCGACTGGAAAAGCACCTGGGTCCGGTTCGGCAGTCCTTCAACCAGACTCTTCAGGGAGGACTCGGGAGCTCCAGAGACACTCCAGGAACCCAGACTTGTTAGTGAAGGCGTGGATGACCAGAGTCTTTCACGGATGTATCATTGGGCTGGTAGGAGAACTTCCCGTCCAAAGTCGGGACCTGAAACGCGGTGTCCGGGTCACCAGGCTCCGGACCGGCACCGGGCTGCGGACCGGAGGTGACCGGGTGGAGATGGGAAGCCTCGGTCAGGATCAGACAGCTCCTCTCCTGCCCCAGCTGAGCGTCAGTCACATGAAGTGTCACAACAAGCAGGAGCCAAAGCAGCAAGGCCATTTTCCCCACCGCCACACAGGACACTGAACTCACCACGGAGAGCTCAGCACCGGCATCGTCGAGAAACGTTCACTGGAGTTAAAATGTCTTACTGTCGCTTCAAACACAACAAAACTGACCTTTGATCGTCATACTCCCACTTTCGATTCGAAGGCGGAACGAGCCGCCTTCTACGGCAGCCCTGCGGTGCCAAAAAGCTGAGAAGCTAATTTAGTCTCCTCCGTTATTTTATTTTTTTAGCTAGTTTGCCTTGAAACAATTTAGATCTAAGTAAACAACTCCAGTAAAAAACATAAACAATTACATTTTTTTATTATTCTACAGAGCAAGAGGCTCTTTGCACCATCTACTTAGACCAAAAAAGCAAAACCAATTGAAAAAAAACTATGTAAAAAAAAAATAATAATAAAGTATTTTCTTTTTACCGTAATTGGAAATTGAAATTAACTTAAATATACATCTTTTTCTGAGATTTTCCGGAAAAAAAAACAAGAACCTCTCTGAGCTTGAAAAGTTAAATATTTGGTAGAAAATAATTCAGAAATTTTGAGATTAATCTCAGAAATTTTCTAAAAAATAAAAAAATACCTGGAAATTTCCTAGTTTCCTAAATCTAAACTTTTCTGTATTTTTTTCTTGGAGATTTTTGACTTTTCAAACATCATGAAGAGGAAACTGAAGTGGCTTCTGGTTTTGGAGATAATCTGAAGTGATCAGTTCAGTTTTATTGTTCATGAGTGTCTCTGAAACACAAAGAATCACACACAAATGAATGAAACAACTTCATCACCATGTACTTCTTTTAGCGTCAAATAATTACTATAATAAATGTCAAGAATATTCATAGAGAAGTTCATCCGAAATAACTGGCTCAGGCTGTGCGTAAAAACGCACATGCCCCCTTATAAACACGCCCCATAAAGTATTAACTATTAGCCAGAACACAGCTGTTAATTCAGAGATAGATGATGAAGATAAAACTCGTGTTTTTACTTGTGCTGCTTGTCTCCAGTGTTTTCACTTAAGAATTTGACGGAGATAACTCAGGAATCTAAAAGGTGAGACGCACCTCAACTTTCCCTTGTTTCATCTTACTGAACTGAATATTAAATATTTTTTATTTTCTCATAAAAACAGAAATAAATCATTTATTTTGTTTTAATAGTGGAACAAATTGCCAAACATTCATGTAGTTTTAGCACACCAAGTAATAAATCTGTGGTTTTGCGGTTTCTTTATTGAGGTCGACTAAACTGACAAGACATGAGAGCAACAATGAGAATCTCCATTGATTAACAGCCGATTTAGCCCCGAATTCCCTTTGAAATGCATCAAAATAAATATTTACAACATGGCACAAATAAATGATTCCACCTTAGTGTAACGGTGACAAACAATCAAGCAGGATGTTGTGACTGAGTCCACAACATTTTCATTTAATAATTGTCACATAGTAACTATTAGCAGTATCGCTACACAGCTGTTAGAAACAAAGAGAACACCACAACCATTCCACAACCGTCGTCTCCTAGCAACGGCGGAGTGATACTGACCCCCCTCCACAAACGCGTCAAACAGGACTAGTTGATGGCACACAAAACAAAAAACAAAAAAAACCAAAACAGTATTAATTCACATAAACTATTTCAACAAAATGGCCTGTGTGTCACATTAGCTCACAAACAATTATAGCAGCACTATTCTGTAAGTGCATTTGGCTTACTCAAATTAAATATTAGATTTTATTTCAAACAGGTCTTTAAAAACAAGCAACTTATAAGACAGAAAAAAAATTATGTATACATACCCAAGAACAAAATAATTGGCTTAAGAAAACTTATTTAATCCTTTCCCTAAACTAAACTGTTTGTGTTCTCAGTTATTTTTCTCTCCATAGAAGCAACACCTGGTCTGGAGCTGATTGGCTGTGGCTGCTTCCTGGAGGACATTTGCTGACATGATGCTGCCATCACCTAACCGTTCTCCCTCTCCTTTTCACTTCCATGAACATGGAAAGTTCTCCATATAAGTCGACCTGTTGTATCCCCGCGGTCTCCTCTCAGCTCGAGTCGGTCGTGGCAGATGGCTGCTGGTACTGAGCCCGGTTCTGGTTCTGCTATTGGTTTGCTCCTTTAAGAGGAAAGCTCTTCCTCTCCACTGTTACAACATGCATGCTCTGTATGAGGGATTACTGTAAAGTCAACAACTCAACACAAGCGATTTGCTGTCGCCCCCTGCTGGTCAGGAGGAGTGAATGCTGTAAGTAGTGACTCCATACAATCTACTGGGTTTCATTTGGCACAAACTTTTTAACTACTTTAAAATTAAGTGGACCTAATGAATTGATAACTTGGATCAATAGTAATCTGACTAAATTGAAATGACTTTTTGTAAAGTGCCTTGAAAACAACATTGTTGTGAATTAACATAATTATAAGTTTTGAACGTTTTGATATCTACTTTTGAAATCTACTTTTGTAGTTTTGAACATTTTAATATCTACTTTTGGGGTTTTGAAATCTACTTGAACTTTCATGTATTGGTTGTTGGGATTTTTGTTTGTTTTTTATATTGTTTATTGGTGGGGTTTATTTATTAGTTTGAAAGTTCAATTTTATGTATTGCCAATTCACAACAAATGTCATCTCAATGCACTTTGAAATAATTTTAGTTCAACCACATATACTCCAAATTGCTGCAGTTGATTATTAAAGTAATTTAAAAGTTTGTACCAAATGAAACCCAGTAGTTTGTATGGAGTCACTACTTACAGCCTTCACTGCTCCTGACCTGCAGGGGGTGACAGCAAATTGCTTGTGTTGAGTCATTGACTTCCCAGCAGTCCCTCATGCAGAGCATGCAAGTAGCGACAGAGGAGAAGAACTCCCCTCTACCAGAAAGAAGCCTCCAGCAGAACCAGAACCGAGCTCAGTACCAGCAGCCATTTGCCATAACCGACTGGAGCTGCGAGAAGACAGAGCAGAGACACAACAACAAGTCAACTGATCCAGGAGACTTTTCCATGTTCATGGAAATGAGAAGGAGAGGGAGAACGGTTAGGTGATGGCAGCATCATGTCAGCAAATGCCCTCCAGGAAGCAACCACAGCCGATCAGCTCCAGACCAGGTGTTGCTTCTATGGAGAGAAAAATAACTGAGAAAACTAAAACAGTTTAAATAATAATGTAGTAAAAACAGAAAATTACAAAACAGCAGCATAAATACTGACAGATCACAATAAACCAGTCTAAGCCTTCTCATAACCAATGCCATAACCATGGTAACGCCAAAATGATGCAAAGACACATTATCAAAAAGAAAAAAAAAATCAATAAACATTAAATTCTAACATTGACATTGAAGTTGGAAGACATTTTAAATATTGAAAATAAACAAAAACAAAATTAATTATGAAGCCTTTAAACAAAATTGTCCATTTAAAAAAAATAAAGAAAAATGGCTTGATGAAGCCAAAGTACCAGACCGAAGACTTATCCAGTTTTTGGTAGAAACAAAAACAAGATGATCCAGGAGGATTCCTAAAGGACAACAGGACAAGTGCAGGTTTAAGGTCAAACCCTTAACTCAGAATGAAACTGTAAATTTTCAAAAACACGCAACTATCACTTAAATAACAGCAAAATACCTGCAGCAATTTTTGAAGAAGACTACCAAGACTGATGGTCGAGTAATTAAGGTCATTCATCAGCAGAGGGAAGGGAGGGTGATGATGGGGGCTTCTTCCGTTGTTCGACGGGGGATTCTTCTGTTGTTCGATGGGGATCCAATGAAGGATGAAATCCGAGACGAAAAACCAGATGATCCAGGAGGATTCCTGAAGGACATCAGGACAGGTGCAAGTTTAGGGTCAAATCTTTAAGAGACTGTTACTTTACAAAAACATGCAACTATCATGTAAAATAACAGCAAAAATACCTGCAGCATTTCTTGAGGAAGAGTGTTAGGGTCACTGAGGTCATCCATCAGCAGGGTGGCGATGAGGTTTTTTTCTGTTGTCATTGGGGCAATAATCCAGGAGGGTTCCTGAAGGACAACAGGACGGGCACAGGTCTAACCCTTTAACAACTCAATGTACAGTTTCCAAAACCTCACACTTGTAAATATCAGACAGCAAAATACCTGCAGCATTTCTTGAGGAAGATTTCTGAGCCGGATAGCGTGATCACTGAGGTCATCCATCAGCAGAGGGGGCAATGAAGGCCTTTTCCGTCTGTCACTGTCAGGAGCAGTCAGGGAGTGGATGGGTCACTTGAGGACCTTTCCCACCAATGAGTCATTGGTTTCGTTGGTTTTTGTTGCCACTGCAATGGATTCCATACACATATTTGACTGAAGAATCTAAGTTTGGTTGGTTAGTTTTCAGACCCCATACCCGTCGGCAGGGTTCGTTTCCACACAAACCCGGCCGAAAGGCAACCGACCCCTTGCCCGTCGGCAGGGTTCGTTTCCACACAAACCCGGCCGAAGGGCAACCGACCGCTTACCCGTCGGCAGGGTTCGTTTCCACACAAACCCGGCCGAAGGCAACCGACCCCTCACCCGCGGAAAGGTTCGTTTCCACACAAACCCAACCGAAGGATAGCCCAAGCCCTTTATCCGGGCTCTCTTTGACACCTTTACCCTTTTGTAACCAAGATCAGAATTATCTTTCAAATAGCCTACTGTGTTTTTCTTTTGAGGAGCATTATGCATGTAGTGGATAATGCTCCACTCCATGCAACATTTGTTACATTCCTTGAACTCATCCAATGACTTGAGGAGTCGCTACCAGAAGTAGCATGCCACATTTCCTGGTGCTGGATTCACACTCGAACCTTTCATAGTCCGAGGCCATCTGGCATCTTCAGAGACGTTGTTTCATCTCAAGAAAATCTGTTGATCAACTTCTATATCTTCCCGGTCCATATACCATGTCTTCTTCATCCATATACCATGCATTGACAAGGCCTTTACCAACCATAAGCTCAAAACCATCATATCCCAACATACACACTGAGGATGCATGCATTATTTAAATTGGTTAAAAGTTAAGCTAAAGCAGTGGCTTGCACTGAGGGTCCTACCTGGGGACAGTGGAGAGGAAAAACTTCCCTTTAACAGGACGACTTTCCAAAAGAAGTTAACACTGCCCCAATTTAAATTTATTAAGGTATACAGGTAAGCTTAGGCAATGCCTCATAATGAACATGCATGTAGTGACAGTAGAAAGGAAAAGCTTCCCTTTAACAGGAAGACTTTCCAAAAAAGAAAAAAAAGACAGAGACACCGGTTATCAAACATTGGTTGAAAGCTATGAAAGCTGGAGCAATGCCTCTTGTTGAGGTTGCATGTGGTAACAGTGTAGAGGAAAAATTTCCTTTAACAGGACGACTTTCCAAAAGTATAACTTCCCTTTAACAGGAAGACTTTCCAAAATAAGATTAACACTGCACCAATTATGTAAATTCATTAAAAATAAGCTTAAGCAATGCCTCCTACAGAGGATCCACGTGGTAGAAGAATGGAAAATCTTCCCTTTAACAGGAAGATTTTCCAAAAACCAAAAAACTGCAGTTTTCAAACTTTCATTAAAAGTTATGCAAGCTGAGTGGAGACTCATACCAAAGAGTATGCTGTGACAGCATATAGGAAAACTTCCCTTTAACATGAAGACTTTCCAAAATATGATTAACACTGGACCAGTTATTTAAATTCATTAAAGGTAAAGTAAGCTTAAGCAAGGCCTTCTACTGAGGATGCAAGTCATGACTGTGGAGAGGAAAAACTTCCCTTTAACAGGAAGAGCCCTCCAGCAGAACCAGAAGATGGCTCTGTATGAAAGGCCATCTATCACTACCCCCGGGGGATTTGAAAGGACAGAAGAAAGAGACAGAAAAAGAAAAAGAGCTGCTCCAGGAGTGTTTCTACAGGAGAAAAGAGCGTTAGTCTCAGTAGAAGCTCCTTTGGTGGCTTTATCTATGAGAAACAAAAGTTATTTGCATCAAAAGGTCCATCAGTTGCTTAGTCTGGGAGAGAAAATGTGTTGTAAACAAACTTAAACACTGAAGTGCAGGTTCTAGTCCATCCTCTCCAGAAGGAAAGCATGGAGTCCAGCTGAAAGCCTGCACATAATGGTGGGTTACAGTGTGAACATTACCTCCGTCAGCTCTGGTCTGTGGCTCCAGGAGATCTCTCTGTTGTCCCTCATGGTCATCCAGAAGAAATGAAGTCGCATGACGAAATTGCGCGAGGCCACACGTTGTTTTGGCCCAAAAATTTATCGGTTTTCGCTTTTAAATTGAACGTAAATTGAATTTGTTTGAGTTATTAAAGTATGGACCCTAAATTTCAAACTAAATATTATATAGGTACAAAAAATAAAAAAATATATATGCATGTTGAAATATAAAGACCTAATTTTCACCCAAAAGCATATTGGAAAGATAATTATCCTAATGTGAACAAAGCCACATTTACAAAGCATAAGCTTCATCACTTCCTACAACCTCCAAACTGTATTTGCCATGTCCTTGGCAGCCATCTCTCTTTCATGACAACTGACTTTAAGCCAGGAACTTCAGATTGTAGATATCAGATAGATTCTAGTTACACCTAAACCTCCACAGGTCACAAGACCACAGAAACTGCTTCAAACAGCACTAAAACCCCAAAGATAGAAGGATTTAAAACAGCAGAATCCTTCTCAGCTCATTGACTCTCAACGGAGAATCAAACCAAACCAGCAAGCGAGAGGCCTAGCGTTGGCCTTCAACAAACAGCGTTTGCATCAGCAGCGTAGCAAAACCCGCAACAGCTCCTACCCTGAGATGTCTTCTGGACCCGCCATTGGAACAGTTCTTTGACTTAACAAACCTTTGACGGGTTGGGCGGATCCGCCAGGCACCTTGTAGCGTTTCCTCAGCTTGACGGAAGCGATCCTCAGCTTGATTGAAGGGAATCCTCAGCTTGACGGAAGCGATCCTCAGCTTCATTGAAGGGAATCCTCAGCTTGATTGTAGTAAATCCATAATCGATCAACTTCTCGCTCCAGACGTCATTATATCTCCTCGGATGTTCCAGGGACGCCAGCAAACAAACAAACAGCCGCCGAGAGGCCATGGTCGGGTCTCTCCTCTTGTGCTGCTCTGTTTAGAGACAGAAAAAATGACTTCACCAATGTCATTAGTGGAAAAAGACAAAAACTTAGAAGGTTTCGGAAAAATAGCTTACCGAATAACAAACGCAGCGAGTTCAAACATGGCGCTCCCGCAGCCTACTTGCCATCACTGTGGCCTGCTCGCAGGTCGAGTACAAGACGCCAAACTAGGCCTCGATGAACACCGACACGATTTCAATCGGATCCACAAAAGTTTCAGTCATTAAGCTGGGCGTCCACTCAGATTCCGCGTCTTGGTAGATCAGAAAATATCAAGACCGACAGCGTCGTGACTCCATGAGGCCGGGTGCTAGCCGCATCTTTTAATTAAACGCACCTGCGTCATATTTCTATCCAACATGGCGCATGCGCGTCACGCTCATTAATAACAAAAATGGCGCCAATCGCCACTGTTGCCAGATTTGGCATTTTCCGGTCCAAACATTGTAAAACTAAACGTGTAAAACCTGCCCAACTGCAAAGAAACGGTACGAATCTAAACCTATAATAAAACTCACGTTAAGCACAATATGTTTTATTCATGACCTATCCTTAATATATTTTTAGAATAATTTAGAGAAGCAGCAAAATTTAACATTTAATTTTTATAATGTAGGACTGAAGATTTTCCTTTTAGGTTTTCAAAATGTAAATTTTTCTAAGAACAAACTAATACAGTTTTAGAGAAATTTTGAGAAACAGCAAAAATGTATTTATATTATTTTTATATATATAACTATATTCATAGTTTTTAACCCTAAAACTATGAGGGATAAACTTACGTTTTATATTTTCAAAGCTTAATACCAAACTTCTGCTCCAGTAATGTACTGACTCTTATGGAGAGTGAAGAGTGTCAAATAACAATAAATAACTTATGTAATAAGTTTAACTAAACAATTAATAACTCAATCAGCATGCAAATGTAAGCACTGCCTTGACCTATTTTTATTTTAAAACTACAAAAATCGATTGACTTATTTTAAATCTTTGTTTTTACCTCCATCAGATTATAAATTTCAAACTTTTGTTCGTTTGAAGGGCAAAAGGAGCTCCAAATCTGAAGGTTTTATGCAGCTGCCGCATTGAGCTCACAGCAGATATCCTACCTGGTAACTGATGACGTTCTCTCTGCAGAAGCGCCATGAAAAAGAGAACATCAGGGGAGCAAAGAGGAGAAAATAAACAGTTTTTCACTTCCCTTTTGAAACTGATTTTTGTTCAACATTATTTCATTCAATTGTAACATGTAGTTTATTGTTAAAATCCAGGTGCATCTCTGTAAATTGGAGTACAGAAAGTACCAATTTAATACAAAAGTTCAACTTTTAATACAGATTGATGGTGAATTAAGAGCTTGTTATTTTTAAGGCTTACAGTTACTGAAAAAAACAAGAATACAGCTCCTCTAATATTACATGATAAAAAAAGCCTTTTTAAACACAGAATAACAGTTGTTCGGCAAAAAAAAAATTGAAGAAGTTAGGGTAAACCACTAGACTCATTGCAAAAGATGAGCTGTTCACACAGTTCTGTATCCAAGCATGTTAATGGAAAGTTGAATGGAAAGAAAAAGTGTACTTCCTTAGCGTCTCAGCAGTCACAGGCTTATCACCTGTATACCATACAGCTTTGATTCAGTAATTAAAGCCAAATTATGTCCATATACAACATACTTTTCAGTAGGCCATTCATTTCTATATTCATGTAGTATTCTTTCACTAACTGTAAGTCATAAGTGAACATTTACTTTGATTTGAATTATTGAAAACTTTATATTTTTATCTACTTAGATACGCCTCTACTGGACTTAATCAGTTCCAATATTTCTAAGGGCGATAAAAAACATTTTTATTACAAAATAAATAATCTTCAGTTACTATTACTGCGCAAGACAGTGCATTAACCTGAGATCAAAAGATAGTAAGGGCTAATATTATTTGCACCGCCTGTGGCGGTGCATTAGTCTCAGAGGAATATTTAGGCTTTTATTTTGAAATTTTCAATTAGCTTTATTTTAAATGACCACACTAATTCAATGTGTAACAGTGGTTTGGTTAATCCAGCCATATAATGGCCAAAAGAGCAAGTAATTCCAAATGCCAGCTCATCCCTCTTCTGTAGTAACTGAGAGTTCCGCCATGTTGTAGTTCTAAATGCCAGCTCAGTCCTCTGTATTAACCGAAAGTTCCGCCATGTTGTAGTTCGAACCTCAAGAAGCAGTTTTTCTAACTGCTTCTTGAGAGAAAAAGATAAAGGCTTGAGAGGAATATTCAGGCTTTTATTTTAATAACATTTTGTTATAAATGGCTACACTAACCCTATGAGTAACTCAGGTTGTGTTAAAACACTTATATGGTGCCCAAAACATTCTAGTTGTTACATTGTGATCAGCTGTGCTGTGTAGTAATAGACAGTTGTGACATTCTGCTCAAAACTAAAGTGATGGCGTTTCTGTAGTTCAAACCAGCTGCTCTGCCGGCCTCTGTGTTCCGTTGCTATGGTGATTAATCCTCTGCCAACTGCCATGTGTGTCAGACAGAAAGCTGAAGAAAATTCTATCTATCTGAGCTTTGATGAAAAAATCAGTCCAAACAGCTGCTTCTCATTCAAGATCCGTGATGCCGACCCGAAAACCGTTTGAAGCGTATGAGAGACCGATTTATTGTCTCCGATACTACTGCGATTCATATCTGTTGCACAAACTCAGAAATTACAGCGACGACAGAAAAATGGCTGCGCTGAGCTCTGAAACTTTTCAGAAAAGTCTCAAAATGAATGGCTCAGAGCCTGAGTAAACCTGTCACTTGTTTTTGCTCTGAAACACCTTGACAGAAAACCGTAAGACCTAGAGAAATTTTGAAAACATTTTACGTGAGCAGGCATTCGGTGCGATGTTTTGACCAACTTTCAGAGCAATCGAGCGATATTTGTAGCCATGAGGGCGATTTCAAAATTATTTTTTTGTCAAAAATCCACTGTTTTTCTCACTCTAAAAGAGCGGCAATTAATGTCAGTTACACTCTGTTTCGTTTTTCGTTTCGGCAGTTGGAAATTTCGCTCGTTTTTCGCTTTTTACGTCGCCGTTGTAACTCCGATTGCCAATAAAAATAATAGCTCCTCTCCCGGGACCGACTTTTATGGGGGTACACGCAGCGGTACGAGCCGCATTAACGGTGACGTAAGAAAAATAAATAAAGAAAGTCAGAAAAAATAAAGAGACATTCTATTGATAGTAGAACAATAGGTGCCTGCCATGCAATGCTATGGGGCAGGCCCCAATGAATAATGCTTAAAACCCTTAAAAATTCACAGTATTCTTAGAAATGGCTATATTTATTCTTTCTCTTGTTTGACTGCTAATAAATATCAATATATTTAAAAATTATGAATACAGTTCCTGTATGCAGTTTAATGGCACAAATCACTTCTTTTATTGTGAGGATATCCTTGCTATACCATACAATCACACACAGTATGGTGCAAAGAATATTTTTTTTCCTATAAGTAGTATCACTATAACAATAGTAGCGTTTAAAAGTTCATATCACCCACCCTACATCTGATTTGGAGCTTTCTGTTGGTGTGAAGATGAAGTGTTTTTTTTTTTTTTATAAACTGTGCAATGCTGTGAGCGCTTTGGTGGAGCCAGCTGCACATTGTCCGAAGGAAAAAAAACAAAAATTCATCTTTTCTTCCTGTCATCTTCTTTGTGGCTTTTGCCATTAATAGCTGACTGGCGACCACACCACTCATGTGCTGCAAAAAGTGTTACCATTGCAGTTTTGTGAACTACATTTATTTCGATATGGCTCACAAACCATCTCAGCCTAGCCTAGCACACAAACTTTTTTGAGAAAAAAATGTTTTTCTTAAATTGGTGCATTTCTATTGAACAAATTTATTTTTGGAATTAGAATTTGCACAATTCTATGGTTAATGGAAACACAGCTATAGACTAAATTAAGCTGAACTGAGTTTTTCTACGGTAATTCTAAACTCTATTTAACTCACTCTCTGTAATTTGTGAAACTAATACTGTTTTGGAAAAGAAACACAGTTTGGATTTTAACTTTTCTAAAAAGGTTGTTAAAATCTACCTCATCTTATTTCTTGAAAATTAAATCATATCTCATGAGCTATGTGTATCAATAAAGCTACCTGTGAAAACCGCAAAATATTTTTTGAGAGAAGACATACTAACCAATAATACAGGATATTAGATAATCCATCTCTCTACAAAAGCATAAAACCATTCACCCTCTCTTGCAAGCCTGGACTGGGAGCAGTAACTAATTAATTTATTGTTTCCTATTACAATAAGAGAGTTGGTGTTTGCCTCTTTGTGTATTCACTCAATCTTTGAGTGTAAACCTCATTTCTTGGTTTACACCTTTTCCAAGAAATGAGGACTATTTTCTGATCAACACAGTTCATGTAGATCATTTTCATTTTAATTTCAAGAACATGAATTTCCACTTTGAGCCCTTTGTGCCACCAAATGTTATGAATTAAGGGTTTCATTTCAGGCTGTTAGTGTTTAGTTACAGTACCTCATGGTTTATGTCAAGAGAAGTAATAAAAGCATGAAACATGAGAAATATTCAAATTTAGAGGTGCATCAGAAGAGAGTAATATTTTCTAGAGAAATAAGTATTCTTCAAAACCACATTGTGATGTAATCCTAAATTGTGACCAGAGGACACTGATGGTCACTCCCTCTAAAATTAGTTTCTGGATTGAATCTTACTCTTGTTAATGAACAGTCTTATCGCTTACTTGCAGATCAAGATTAATGAGTTGCAATAATGATGCATACCTGTAAAGTGACTTTCACTTGAAGGATATTTAATGAAGCTTCATCCTTCTTTGTCTGCAGCTATATTCTTAATTGGGATGCAGATTGTCTGGGATTATTCATCATAAAATACATCATGTGGCTTGTAAAAGGGAACCATCTAAGAAGTTGCCAGCAGCAAATATTAATGCGATTTGAATTAATCTCCATTAAATTACAAAGGCAATGATAAGGGGTCTTAAATCAAAATTATCACCCATTTCATCCAAACCTGATTGTGTATTGTGTTCAGCAAATGTAATATTGGACTAAAACAATGTTATCTTTAGATCATAAATCATCTTACAAAATTTGAAAGAAGAATAACTACAGACTGTTGCCATTTAAAGTTAGGAACTAAATCTTGAAACTCACCAAAATGGCTTTGTAAAATACCTGGGAAACGAGGGTCAAATAAAAGCATGAATAAAACATAAATTGACTAGTAATTTCAACATGGAGGACTTCAAATAGTTTCTTACTGGCATAGCTGACAAAAAACTCCCCACAATCAGAAAAATTATTCTGAGTAATGCAGACTTCACCAAAAAAAAAAAAAAGCATTGCAGTTGCATTTCAGTTCTATTTTGAGACCAAGAGAGGACAAATTAGGAGGGAATTTGTGGTAGGGTGAATCTCTAACCCCAATGTATGCTGAGGTAGGATGCTTGATGTTTTCAGCCATCCATCCTCCAGTCCAGACATGAGGCTGTTTTTAAATATCATTTGATAATGATTGTTTGAGTTTCTGTCATAAATATTCTAGTTTTGTTGTGTGATGGTCAAAAGAGCAAAATGGATAAATTCCCATCCAATGATACTACCTAGCATGTCATTGAACACAGTTTTGCTCACTTTTTTCACTGGTTCACTACTTCTACTTACACTGCTAAGTAGAAGTAGGACTGCTACTGACTCTGACCCTGTTGTTAAAGTGTAACTAATTGCCCTCTGAAGTTAAACTCCGCACCTGACAAATTTTGAAAACTTCCAGCAAAGTGGGCGGAGCTAAGAGAGACATTTGAGTGTGGGGATGAGCAGAGGGAGTAAGTGGAGGGCGATCGGGATGAAAGAATCATTGTTATCTACTTTCTTGCTATATCTACCTATTTTTCAAACTCCCCAGGTGTAGGGTTTTCTGAGCACCATAGCGGCTGCACTCGGCTAAAAATCCACCTATTTATTGTTGTATTTGAAATGTAATCAATTATGAATTTAAAGATGGCACTTGATTTAATGTAATGTTTGGATTGTTGATTCTATTATGGCATGACTCTGTATTTTTGAGTTATGATGTAAATGCTGTGCTGCTGAGATATGCTATACAAACAAAATTCGGTTGATTGATTGATCGCACTAATCAGTGGAATCTCTACGAAGCAACAAGGAATGGGTCGTCACGTTTATCGAGATGGCAGATTGAATGATACGAGTCCCCTCAGATCCCAGTCTTCGCAACAGCCCTACACCTACAGAAACACATTTTATTGCAGAATGGTTCGAGGTCAGATAGTGGATGGGGTTGGATGTCCGACTTCACAGGGCACTATCAAGTAAAACTGACTTTTTTGAGCTTTAAATTATTTTATGATATTCCCTCATCAAAAACATACATAGAGCCTTAATTCTTTCATGCATGTTTGAGAAATCCTTAATCTCCCATGGCAACTATTGAGCTGTCCAGGACGTCTGGATGGACCTAGCACCACCTTTGTGGCAGTGCTAGCTCCTTCTTGGGGTTGAAGTTTCCAGCTTCCAAGCTTCAACCGCAGAGCACTCATCACTCCTCAACTCAGCTCAGTTAGACCTGCCAACAGCAATTAGCAAACACCTGGTAAAATTGTGCATCAGCTGAGCTCATAACGCCAGCTACTGCTCAGTGCAATACTGGTAAAATTGTTGTTGAAAGGTTAATAGAGGAGCACTTGTTGTGATGACTTGCTGAAGGCAATGTTTCAGAAAGAGCAGGAGTTTTTCAAGGTGTTAAATCAGGAAGTAACATTTATTTTAATTCATATTTGATATATATAGCATTTTTATAACAACTGAAGTATGTTACCTTATTATGCTATAAAATGGCACCTCATTCTTGAAAAGACATAATACTGCCCTTTAAAACCATTTAATCACAGAAGTTGATTGATGGTGCTAAGACTTACCTCCGGCTCTGATTGCTTGTTTCTAGTTATCACTGGGAGCTCAATTTTTCCATAGATTATCTGTATCATACCATACTGACACAGTATAGTGACAGCTTCAACAAATGTAAAAATATAGTTTTCATTAAAGTGACATCCTGCAGCTTTAAGGCAATTATTAATAAAACTAACAATTTCAATTAATTGAAAAAACTGAGCAAAATATACACATTTGTTCAATTGTTTTTTATTTGTGAATGAGAAGTGATTTATTATACTATTCATTTATAATTTGAGTTTTAGTTTTGAGTTTCAAAAATGTGCTTTCAATTGTTTGACTTAATCTTCGTCTTCTGTATTAACATTCTGGAGTTCCTGTGACCACATGGAATGAAGAAGCAAGTGCTGCATGTTGGGAATCATGCAGCAATTCCTGACATATTCAGTCATAGATATAGAGAGAATGTTTCTCAAATATCCAACTTTAGACCATCTTATTGCAGAAGTAAAATTACTATTCGAGTAAAAGTGGACATTTGGAGCAAAAGAGAGTTATCCTAACAGAACGGTTTCAGGATGCATATGTAATTCCGGACCCAGCTTATTCCATGGTCATGTGTTCTTCATTCAAATCTGCCAGGTGTTTGAATAATGTGGTGTTAATTGTGTTAATATGTTTCTTTAATAACCTTGCATAAATTTATTTTTTCTAGTTTTATTCATTGGAAAAAAAAATAACTGTGAAATATGGCTTCTTCTTTCTCCTTTATTACTTTTCACTATTTATTTGACATAGACGATGAACACGTAAAGTAAATGTGACAGAGTTAATTGAAAACAATTTTCCACTCAAAGTCAGTAGAAACACAAACTGTGTTTTATATGACCTTTTATGATCTTCTCCAGAAGTATGATTGCCATTTAAAAAGCCTGTCACCTTAAACAGGTGAAAAGGAAATGGTGTAACCATTAAGCTTCTTTAATTGTTATGGACCACAGAAAAACTGAATTTTGGATTTTAAGTGTTACAAGAATTTCAAACTGAGATGGGTCCCTGATAAAGCAACAGTAGAAATGAGTCAGATTCCCATCTATTGAACCCGAGGAGAAACGTTGCTTTTTCAAAACAAGAGCCCTGAGCATTTTAGATGTCTTCCACTCCAGTTTTCCATCTCTGTACAGTGGGAGTTTAATCTCATTCCAACTGACATATCCCAAGGCACTGTTTTTTCGCACACACACACACCCACCCCGCCTTGTTTAATTTAGGATAGATTGAAGACAATTTTTTTATTTTCTTGTTGAGGAACATTTGGATATTTGGTTATTGCTTCTTCTTTCCTCTAGTTGACAGTATATTTGCCAGTTTTCCAGTCCATTTTTACACAGATTACTTTATCTTATTTGCTGGGGTTCTGGCTGTACTAGTCATGGGGCTGAGAGGGCTTTTATGGACTAATCCCCCACAAAGCCAGTAATAACCTGTCAGTTCATCCCTTGCCAACCATCTTACCCTCACCCATCCCGTTACCCCCTATCCAAGTTTCTCTCTAGCCATACACAAACATACCAGAATGCCGCAAAAAGGCAGGGGGCCAACTGATAGAGCTTTGTGGGGATGAACCCAAGCTTGAAGCTCAGGATTGTGCATCCCAAATCAATCAGTATTTTTTTATTTCTCTTTCATGGTCAATGAAGTCAATTTTTCACAAAAATAACTATAATTCTTTTCAGGTATATCATACCAATAATTTCTTATTGTTACTCTAAAACACATTTATATCTAATTTTTCTTCAGTTAGGAAAGCAAGGAAAAATTATAATCACAAAAAATGACAGCAATAATGGTGAGAATGACTTTGATCCATTTCTAATGTAAGATTAGATGTTAATCCTGGCAATTTTATGAAAATGCCATTCATATGTCTATCCACCATGGCAATATTGTCTGACTGTAAATAAAAAGGAAAAAAAGAAACACAATGCATTGGAATGTCACAAACATTGTTCTAGTAGTTCAGTGGATTAACCAATGGATTAGCATTTGGTCAAATTTTTTTTATATCTTTGAATATAATTATATTTGAATTTTAACCCTATTCTGACAGAAAAGCAAACGAATAAAGCTTGTTTGCCCAACCCAGACGCTTGTAGAGTTTTGCCTCAGTGGGAGCCTACTGCAGTGCTCACACGCTTTCATCTCATCCCTGCCTTTTCTGTCTGCCATACCTTCCCAGTTGGTTATTTTTAACATCCATTCCCTTGGTCTCATTTGGGCCAGATGGAGTATGCCCTGAAGCATGTGTTTGGGGCAAAGCTGCACTCCTGGTTAGCCTCTCTCACTAGTGGAATGAGGCCTGTCAGAAGACATCAGGGTGACTCATCTTAGGAGGATGTGCTAACACATCATTGCCTCAGACTTTTTCTGTGAGGGTTGATCGTCCATGAACAATGCAGTCGCAAGCTCACACTTGACCGATTTATCATCTTGCCTTCGAAGTGAAGCAAGGAAGGAGAGAAGTAAGTTTTAATTCAAGAATGGAGATATATTTTGTTTTTGGTTGCCTCTACAGAAACTGACAGGCAAAAGGCAGTTTGAACTGGGTCCATTTTTATTTGTAGCAAGGATATGCTACATAGAGTAAATTAATGTTTTCTGAAGGGAATGGGTAAGCCTGCATGATTTCCAGTAATTTTTGCATTCTAAGCAAAGTTTCGACTATGCCCCATGTACGGATAGAGGTGGTTGTGCGAGGTAACGGCACCTGTGGTTTTGGCAGGGAACTTTATGCCAGGTTCTGGTTTGCCTCCTCCATATCCCATTGTGTTGACAAGTCTGTGTGATTGTATGTTCTTTACTCTTAGCATCCCTGTAAAATTTCAATTTTGCCTTTATGAAACCAGTGCAGATCACTGCTGATACATCGACAGAACGTTTCTCTTGCTGTCCAAGCTTCCAATGCTACATGCATTTCAGAAACAGCAATCCAGAAAAAAAGCTCAGGTTTGGGTAAAATTAGCCTAACTTAAGCTATATTTTTGTTGGTGCAGTACATGGCAATCAGATCAATAGTTGTTCTTCTCTTATTACTTCCAAGAAATAGTTTTATGGAAATTGAGGAGTAGGATGGAGAGCCTCATGGCAAGAAATCAATCAATCAATTGACTGACTGATTGATTGATCAATTCCATATTTCTGTAACAAGACAGGTGAAAATGCTATATATCCCAAAAACACAAAACCAAAAAGATAAAAAAAACACTAGCCAGAAACCAACTTGAGAACAAACATTACATTTTATCAATTACCATCATTAGAAACATCAATGCCTATCATGTCCATCCATTTATCCAGACATGGATGTTGTGAAGGGGTATTGATGCCTTTCTCCAGCGGTCAACAGGCGAGAAGTGAGGTACACCCTGGACCCGTCCAGGTTGCCAGTCCATCGCAGGCAATACACATCGTATATTGGGGGGGGTCACCCTGGACAGGTCACCAGTCTGTCGCAGGGCAACACAGAGACACACAGGACAACCAACCATGCACACACACATTCACACCTAGGGACAATTTAGAGAGACCAATTAACCTGACAGTCATGTTTTTGGACTGTGGGAGGAAGCCGGAGTACCCGGAGAGAACCCACGCATGTACAGGGAGAACATGCAAACTTCATGCAGAAAGACCGGGGCCAGAACCTTCTTGCTGCAAGGCAACAGCTCTACCAGCTGCGCCACTGGGCAGCCCACTCACCTTCATAGAATCTGAAATTAATTTCACTGAGAAAAATGAGACCATTCACATATCCATCCATCCATTCTCTTCCACTTATCCAAGATCCTAAGAACTTTACAATTATGAAAACCTATGAAAAATAAGCTAAACCAAAGCTTATTTTTACTACACCTTGAAACAGAATGATGATCTAAAACACACCAGTAAATTCACCAAACACTGGGGTGAAAGGTGAGGGTGATTGAAATGGGTTGTTCATCCAAAAAACCCTAATAACTCGAGCTGTTAGAGCTGTCAATATAATGTCTGGTTTTAAAATCATAAAATCCATATTTTGAAAACTCTGGTAATTAAATTTTTTCATTCAGATTTATTTATTGTGATTTACATAAACGTTCAGCCCTCATCCACATAATGTTGCTGCTTGATGGGAGTCACATTAAGTCAGGTGGTTGTCCCGCAGTGTTTTTCATGATGGATTGCTTTCAGACAGCCAAATTAATTCAGATATAAATGTTCGATACTATCCCTAAAGAAAGTCTATATGTTAAGAGTCATTAAATATTTTACTTTGTTTCTAGTATAGCAAATGTATCAACAACCTAAAATTATGGTGATGAAGAACATTTGGATCACTTCCAAATCCTTTTTTACCATGACCATACAGTTGAAACCTAAGGTTTACATAAATTTAAAGATTAACCTTTGCCTCATTCCTCAGGCTTGCAAGGATATTCCTTTTTTCCTCATATGTAATAGTCAATATGGCCAAACACTTTTATTTGTGCTACTGAGTGGACTTCTAGGGTTAATGCAGTTATTTCACACCAAAGACATTTATTTCTTTGACTAAGAAACCATTTTTCTTTAAAGGTATGAAGGGTGAACATCCCTATGCTGTATTTACTTGTGCATATTTGTTTGAACAGTACAAGTTGTAACCTTCAAGCATCTAAAACATTTCTCCCATAAGATTAACCAGAACTGTGGTGGTCTACATGACTACTGAATACATATTTGTGGTTATTTGTTTGTTGTATGTTTTTGTAAATGTCTTGTGTTTTTTTTTGTTTGTTCAATTTCAGAACCATTTTCTAATTATTCACAGAAATCTATCAAATTTAATAAGAATACTGCAGGAGTCTTTCTATTCTTTTTAAATGTGTTTGTTTCGTGAGAAAGCATGTAATGAGAAAAGGTAGAGATCATGGAGATATATATAAGGTCATTTGTAGACACACTAGCAGTAATATTTTGTGCCATAGCAGCTAGCAGAATGACAGTATTTGCCTAGGGGCACAGTAATACTGAGTAAAAGAACCTAAGGCAAAATGGTTACATTTTAGTCTCATTTGTAATTAATTCATGCCCTGGAGAACTGTCAATGTGTTTTTTAGTGATCACACTTCTCATTCTGAGAAATTATACATACTATAGATGCAAGAATACACTGTACCGCTATATGAAGACTGAGGAAAGGACACACTGTAACATGACCCAACCTCACTCTACGACAGTGTCTCATGCCTCATATGTGACACTGTAATGGACAAAATTCTAAATCCTAAATCCACAATGGAGCAATATTAAAGGCAATTTCTGCCAGCAACTAAAGAACTTAGTTGCTGGCAGAACTAAGGTCTTTAGTTCTGCCAGCAACATTACAATGTCCAAGAAGAAGATGGACTTTGTGAAATTACAAGTAGGTGTATTTTATGTGCAATACGTGTCAATAATTGTTGAAAGGTCTTTCAATGATGAAGAAGCAACTACTCAAAAAGCAACTTTAAAAAAACTGATTCTATTTCATAAAACACATAGACCTTTATTTTTGGAAATGTAGCCTCTAGTTTGATGAAACATACATTGAAGTGTTACCTTTGGAGGAAAAAGATGGGGAGCTTCAAGCCTGGATGTTTTACTGCATGATAAAATGGCACATTTCATAAAATAGATATCACAATATGGAAAAAAAAACATTATGTGAAAATACTGAAGCAACATCTCGAGGATTATGCCAGGATGTTGAAACAAATGGTTCTTCCAAAGGGACAATGACTTTAACTATACCACAAGTTGAGTTTGTGTAAAAGCTACCACATTCTACTGATATTAAGCAAATATAAATAATCTTGGTCATGCTAACTGACCTAAAACATCAAACTTTTTGTCTATTTCTTGTAAATGAGAAAAAGGACTCGTCATCTTTTACATTGTGCCTGGTTTTAACTGTAACTGTAGTGTTTTTGTGTATCCTATTTCCTATCTGTGCATAATTTTGTTGTTGATGGTTTGTGAATTTTCCCACTGACTGACAAATAAAGGATTATTCTATTGTATTCAGTTGTTTTATGTTCTGTTTATTAATGTACCTTTTATGTAACTAAAATTTACTAGTTGGGTTTCTATCAATTTTTTTATGTACCATTTAAGCTGCCTTCTGGAAAAGGTTGATAGTAATTTACAAAAGTAAGAAATTTTTTCTTAGCCATGAATTTTTTTATATATATATTTTTTGTAAGAGGACTGACTAGTGATGCAATAAGAAATTTTCACCAACCTGAATGTTTTAGTAATACCAGAAATGTCCCTCCATGAATAATCAAGTTATTTTTCACACAAGCACAATTGAATATAATGTATGTGTTTCCTTTCCTGATATTTGTTTCCCTCTGTGAAAATATAAGTTTATGTTGTCCAGGAACTTATCTTATCATAGATAAATAACAAATTATTTTCAAACCTATCAGAAAGATGGGACTTTATTGTAGTGAAAAAAAATATATGTGCAGGTCGTGCCTGGAAGAAAATGAAAGAAGCAATAAATAAGAAGTCAAAGACTTACTTATAAATAGTAACAAAATTGGCTACATCCTTCGTCACCAGACATTATCACTGTCCATGGTGACGAGATGTTTCATGAAGTATTTTTTATACTGCAGCATCATAAGCACTTGACATGTCTTCAGTCACCAAACCAACTGATTTATACAGCAGGCCAACCGGCCTGAGGGAACAATATCCTGTACTTCGCCTCACTTCTGTCTTCCTCATTAGAACCATGATTGGCCTGGACATCCCTAGAGATAGCCATATTAAGGACCAAAATACCAATGGCCTTGTGTCTCCAAGATGACAGCCGGTTGTCTGAGTTTATAATCTAGCAGTGATCTCAAGCAATCTAATGAATCAAATCACCATCATTCACTGTTATAAGTCCTTCTCTTTTGGCATTAGCTGTCCACTCTGCCCTCAGGCCAAAAGAAATGAAGGGGTGCAGACAGGAAGATGGATCTTGTTTTTCAGAGGGTGGCAAAAGAGACGAGGAGATTGAAAGAGAAATTCTGCTGCAGTCTCATTTTTTGTAGAGGAGGATAAAGCAAAGAGACTGTTTCTTTAGTGTACATAAAAGTGCACACACTGCTGTTACAATGTCAAGTTTTGTAATAGAAAAAAGATAAATAAATTTGACTTTAATAATTAATTTCAAAATTTAGTTTTGAAAAAGACAACACATAACCTGTACTATTCTAGTTTACTATAAGAATAAAAAGTGATCCTTAAAATGACAGATTTTAAGGATTACAACATAGCTTTTAAACACTTTTAAAAGCGATATTTTTTTATTGAAAATCTGATTAACCTAATGAAATATCAGCTGTCTTTGAAGAATTTTTATCATATCTCACTCATCTCACCCTCATCGGTTACTATATGTAAACAACAACCCTGCACATACCAAAATCATTACTATGCTTATTATGAAATATTGTGGTAACAGTATCATTCTCAAGGTTTTTTTGTTTATTTAGTTTAAATCGTTTTTGGCAAGGCAGTTGAAAATCTGAACATAGATCAAGAGTCCAAGTATATCAAAATAAACAGAAGAATAGCTTCATTCTTGTAAGGAAAAGAGATTTTCCCAGTGTGATAGATTCTGAAAACTTTTGCAAATCTCAGTGGGTAAATGTGTCCCAACCAATATTGGAGTGATGGCAAGAGGCGTTCAATAGAAATATCAGTTTAATGGGTATTGACACTTTTGTAACAGGGTTATTGCTAATAGATGTGTTGCTTTGTTACAGTTAATCTGTACAGTATCTCACATTACAGGTCGTAAAAGTTTTTTTTTGTTTTTTTTTCTGATCTTCAACTTTTAAAAGGGATGTGTAGACTTTTGAGAGCAACTACATCTAACCTTGATGGAACTGTGCCAGTACTGCAACTATAAACCATCTAAAGAATATTGTGTCTGTCATCTTTTACTGTACCTGGAAGGTAAAAAATAATGCTTAGGTATGTCCTGTGGTGTCTTGATAACCGTTTACTCTGACTTGTATCTGAATGCCATATATCGACTGGAATATGTCTCTATTACCCCACTCATTAACCTCATGATGGCCTATTAGGATTTTAAGAAGATGATCTATGGTAAGGAGGCATGCACAAGCCTTAAAAAGAAGAGGAAGTTACTGTCACTGGGTGGACAGTGGTACTGAGAGCTTGAGAGCTAGCCAGCCAGTCTGCTATTGATCTATGTGGATTAGGAGGTTCTTGTCTTTGCGGGGCATCTTCCTCAACTGGCAGATTATTACAGACTTGGCTGGGATTTGGACCTTGAAAAGACTCCCAGCACAATAACTTTGTAAGACAGAGACATATCTAATAAGATACCAATAAGCTCAGAAAGAGAGAAAAATGGAAGAGAGGTAAAGAAAGGATTTTTTGGAAAGCTTCCGGCAATGGGAGGCAATCTAATTTCTCTCCCTCTCTTTCCTTTTTTTTCGATCATTCCTGCACTCTAATTCTGCTTTATTTCTGAAATTGCACAAGTGGGATTTACAAAACAGATTGACTCCTTTTATTAGTTCAGCAAGTCATTACACATGCATAGTCTTTGAAGCTGGATTGTTTTTATTTCTACTGTATACTGTATATTGTACTTGCTGCACTACAGCGAAACTAGAAACTGGCACTTGAATGACCTCCGATTTTACTGATCAGGGTTGATGAGAAAGACAAACTGTCAAGGGCCAAGTCCAAACTGCACCCACTCTGTATCCAATCCTCAATCTGCACACAGAGCACACGGTGTCAGCCAAATACGGCAGAAGGAGATGAGAATTCTGTGCCAGGCATGTCTTAGTACATAATTAAGGCTCTGGCTCAGGAATGGCAAATCAGCTTGCTTCATTTCCCAAAGGAGTTATGAGGAGAAGTTTAAAAGGATAAAGGAAACCAAGGTACTTTTTTATTTGTCTCCTGCTAAGTGTTTAGAGGCTTTATAAAAGACAAAAATGTAGTCTTTGTGTCCCAGTCAAAGACCTACCAGAAAGTTTTGTAGCAGAAGTTGCTCTGCAATCGATGGTTGGAATAAATGATAGGAGATCAAGGACCTGGAGCCTTTGAGTTATGGTTCAAATCAACACTGTGGTCAAAACATGGACGCCTTTTGGAATTCTGGTGCCTTTTCTGGTTCGCTGTATACAGAATTCTCTCTTTCATTTTTCCCTCTCCCTCTTCAGCCTCTCCTTTTTTCCCCTCATCAGACTTCAGCCTGCTCTGATGATGCCCTAAAGGAGAGCATGTGTGGGTTGCATACCAAGTAGCAAGAGGCAGCTTTAAAAGCAAACGTCCAAAGAAGTCGAGAGGCGGTATCAAACACGTTGCTGAATATGCATATATAAATGACCTGCTCAGTAATCGTGAACAACCGCGCAGCAGCTTTTCTAGGGGCTGTTTTGACACTGCTGGGACATAGCCCCATTAGTCTCACAAATATGTCTTTCATATCGGTGGTTTGGAGGCATTTCTGTACACATGCGTGGGAAAATTTAGATTGTGTTTTACAAGCGAAACACTTTCATTCCTGTATAGGCTTGAAGTAGTTTGTTTCTTCAAAGGCTCACAAACTCTGATTACAATTTGCTATTTTTCAGCTCCACTGCATTTTGTATGCTGACTTTGACTGTGTGCCTGTTTGTTTTATCCGCGTAACAGTTTTCTATTTTACCGGAACTATATGAAAATTTTATACAATGTGTTGTAGAGGTGTACAGTCTATGCAGTACAAATTATGTGATGAAATTATTATTATGAAATTAAATGTAAGTGAATGCAATAATATATTGCAAAATACAGTCTGTTCATAATGGAATAGTGATTGTGGAAATATAATGATGACTCAGTATTCAGTTGCTAAGATGAACAACATACAAACTATAAGTTTAGCTTTTCAAAAGTTCAAATATAGAATTCATAAAAAATACTAATATGTCCTTATTAACAGGAATAGAACTCCAACAAATGAAGTACATTTGATCTGGGTTCTTGTCCATAGCTTGATAATAACTCAGCTGATGGTAATACATGCAGCATCTACAGTTTCCTATGCAAACAGAATGGCCAAAACCCAAAATCAACTCTTTAAACACTGCTGAAAAATAGAAACCTTTGAAAAATATCCTCCATCAAGTTGGCCGAACTGATGTTCTGTTCATTTAAGAGATTAAAGTCAGAATTCTGACTTTTTCGCAGAATTCTGAGATTAAAGCCAGCATTATTATTATTATATTATTTTTTTCAGTGGCCCTAATCCTCTTCCGTATATACCCACTCTGCAAAGTGCAAACACTGATTTCTCATCCATCCATTTTCTGTACACCCTTGTCCCAAGTGGCGTCGGGCAAGAGGCGGGGTACACCCTGGACAGGTGGCCAGTCTGTTGCAGGGCAACACAAAGACAGACAGGACAAACAACCATGCACACACACTCAAACCAAGGGGGAATCTAGAGAGTCCAATTTACCTGACAATCATGTTTTTGGACTGCGAGAGGAAGTCGGAGAACCCGGACAGAACCCACACAAGACCCGAGAAAACAAAACAAAATCTTTGATTTTACTTTTCAAAAAGTAAAATCAAAGATTTTACTTCAACCTTTAAATTTTACTTCAAAATAGTCTTATAAACTATTTTAAATGCATTAGGCATTTCGTGTCTCTTTCCTCAAGCTTCTTAAAATAGTTTGTTATTAGGCTGGGGTCTGAGCCTAATCTCCATTTTCCTTCAAATTTGGCTAAACACTTAAATTTCAGTTTTATCAGACTGCAGGATATGCAAATAGCTCCACTATGTACAATTTATGTACATACTGGAGCTTTATTATTTTTTTTATATTTATAAATGTATTTATATGTTTTTTACATATTTCTTAGAACTGCCATTATTTCATGACAATATAAAATATGTACAGAATACTTCCTTTGCATCCTCCCAGTGGTCCTATTGCCATCTGCAGAAATAGACCACTCCCACTCAGAAACAATCAATCAGGGCCAGAAGAAAGGTTTTAGTACTATACTTAGCACACAGTGTTTAAACATCTGACTTAAATAAATCTCTCAGTCTGGCTATTTGTAAATGCTAATGACTTGGTAATTCTAGCTTACCTTCTACAGAAACACAAAATAAAACAAAGACATTTATTTTTATAAAGTGCATATTTGGTTTCAACTCGGACTTCTGCAACCTCATGTTATCCAACTTGCGCAGTACAAATCTAGAGTACTTGTTGTTTACCTTATTTAAATATTTACAGATTGCTCAAACCTCATTAAAAGTACCAAAGAGGCAACACTGCCTAAGGCCATAAACCTGGGAAACCAGTTAAAAAACCTGTTGGCAATAAGTGCAAAACATAATGAGTATTTGTGCTTTTTAAATATTAATCCTTTAGATATCTGTGCCTCAAAATCACAGATTTTATCAAAGGGTGATGAGTCACAGAGAGTGGGACAAATTAAAAATAGAAAAGATGAACAATTTACTAAGTATGAAAATATCCACTGTGCTTAATGTGTTTTTTTCTTTCACTATTTTCTGCCAAGGGCACATGGCATCATGTATTCTCATTTTGGGTCTTCATAATTGATAGGGCAGGGAATCCAAAATCAGTTATGTTTCCCTTTTTTGGCACAAACATTCAGACACGTGTCTGCACTCAGACACACTTAACATCTTTTGTAGATACTGATGGCAGCTTCAAACAACATTTCTATGGGGAACACAGAGCATCGCATCAGCATGCCTGCTCCATGTGATATGAGGCCTCTACACTCCTGTCAAACAGATAATACCTATTTTGCCTGGTTCACAGAGAAAAACAAAGATTCAGGCGCACTCTGGCACACAGTGGGAGGTGAGTGTCATTCCTAATCTCCACAATGTAAAACTTGCTCTATGTCTTGACCAGTTTGCCTTTCAGGATGAGACACCAACACTCTCCAAAGGCCTTGCTCTGTTGAAGACTTTCTCAGCATCTTCACACGCTCTCAGTCTCACCCACTCCCCATGTGGCCAGCTCCTCTCTGCCAGTGCTGACAGTTATGCCCATGTACTGAAAGACCCCAGCAGAGTGCTCTCCTTGGAGTCAGGCTGTTTAGACACTGATAGATGCCTTTGCTTTCTGTGTTGAGCTCTTTCCTTCTCTAGATTTCACTGCATTTAAAACCCAGCATTCTGTTTACTGTAGGATTACTGCTTTTGTATGTTTCAAATTTGACAGCTGCTTCATTCAACTCCCCAGTGTGGAGGCTGCGCGATAAGGCCGATATGGGTTTCTAATCTTTTCCCCTGCCTAAATCCTTTCCAAATCTTCTATTTCATTCTCCCTCCCCATCGTTCCATGCTGTAAGATTACAGCGTTTTCCAGCACAACTCTTGGCTTTTGGTGCGGAGCTGCTGGAACACTGGTGGGACTGCTAATGAAGGAGCTGCTCCTTTGACAGCTGTTGCATCTGACGCAAAGGTTCCTGTATTAAGGCCGCAATCAAACAGCTTCCACAAGCATATCTCCCTGTATGTGGGTGTGTGTAGCGCACATTGACAGCATGCTAAAAATAATTGGGTGACTGGTAAATATCACTCTGAGAAGACGAGCTTGATCTTTTCTGTAGGTTTTCTGGAGGATGTTATACAGGAATAGTATTAGAATGTATTGACCAGGAAATACATTTAATGTTTCCTAAAGTATTTTTTCTATTGTTCATTCCTTAATTATTATATCCTTAATTAATTTGGGAAGAGCCCAAATCTTTTCTGTTGTGTGCCTCTAAGTGCCTTCAAAGCCTCCAAACACTGCATCACGGTCTGACTAGGACTTCTATTCAGGGGAGGCTGATGGGTTAATATTGGTACGGTGGCAATATTTACTGAATACGCATTTATCTCAGCTTCAAGGACGTATGACTAATGTCTTAATTCATAGAGCAATAGATGCTGCTGTTTCTCACTTCTCCAAGGACCCAAACATGGGAAGAAGTAAAACCGCAAACTTTTTTGCTAATGGCAGTCACATTTTCCTCTTTGCCTTTCAGCAGATTAGTAGAAAGGAATAATTGTTAATAAATAAAAAAAATAACACTGCAACATTTTAAATTGATATTTTTCACTCATCATCCTTCTCTATATGAATAAAAACTCTCCTATTTTATAATTGTGACTTGTTATGATGTAGCTCTTAGCGGTTTTAGCTCCTGTTTGCTTACTTTCACCTGTTCAGTGTTTGCTCCGGGTTGAGGAGTCTAATCTCTCACTTGCAGATGTGCGCTTTGTGAGTTTTGTCAATGCGTCCTTTAGCCGTGTGTTGCCGAGACACCTCAGCTCTTTTGAGACACCATCAAAAGGCAGAGAATGAACCCCCTCACAAAAGAAAAAAAACAACTTTGCAGAGTGTGAGCCTTTGCAGAGTGTTGGGCACATATGACAAGTATCATATGTGCCCAACACATGTGTCATTTGGGTGATTTCGCCGACTCAGACTCCTTTAGTGAGGAATAAAGAGATCCATATTCCAAGAAAGCATTTCTTTCTGTCTGGGGGATTGTGCAGACCAAAGTTAGCGCCTGTGTGCAGAAACTTTTAGAAAAACCTAACAAATCTTGTTAAACAAAACACATTGAAGGAACATAACAGGTACATTGATTCATTAAACATTTTACTTACTTCATGTGCTAATTGGTGTGAACAGCTGCAGGCATTTTCTCAAGGTTGTAAAGACTAAACCCTAGGATCTTCAATCTAGCAGCAATATAAAAAGTGAATATGTCAATTTTGGTGACAGTCAGTACAAAAACTGGTGTCTCGTTGTGAATTTTATGCATAAATTAACTTGTTTCTCGAAATATTTATGAAGAGGAAAAGGATCAATCACCAGGGAGCAGTAAAAATTAGCTCAAATGTTTAACAATAATTTGGAAGCAAAAAACCCATCCAGACTGAAAAGCCTCTGGTTTACCACAGCTGTAAGACAATTTGTTTGCTGTTATGAGCAGTGACACAAAGTGTTGACATGAAAGACATTGATCAGAGGAAACCCTTTCAGGATCCATACAAACATTTTATTTTTTCCAGTGGCAGTCGATTTTTTCTCAAACTACATTCAGACTTTATTGTTATGCATTTCCTTACCATGTAACCGTGTTTGTCACAGCAACAATATGTAAAATCATATGACTGATAAACAAAATAATAATAATTCATTCGCAAAGTATGACTTATTCACTTAATATTAACACATTTAAATATTGAAAAAAATTGTGTCAAAATTACTGAATGTTGATAAAAAGAATTTAAAGACTATCTAACCACTATTAACTCTATTCAACATTTACTGTATGTTTGACCAGAGAATAAGATTTTGAAGGAAAATGAACACATTTATTTTTTTATTTTTATATCTTATTCAAGTTAATGTGGTGAGTGGCAGGGTGGCGCCCTTGCACTGTTTATTATCCAGCCGACACTGCTACAATGTCTGCTGTCTGTTTTACCTAATAACAACTACAATCTTTGAAAGAGTTTTTTAAGCAGATTTTTCCAGTTTACCAAAATATTAATTAAATTTGAAAAAAATCCTACTGTCTTTTCATAGCACTTTATTGATGTTTTGTCATCAATGAACATCTAGATCAAAGTCAATTTAGAAAAATGTATTTATTCACTTAGTATTGCTAGTGTTCTAGCTACTATGTCCTGCTACTCCACACACCACACGTGCAAATGCACCCGCACACACATACATTACTTTGACTGTGGAAAAAAATAGAGTGCCTTATTACACATGAAAAAAACCTGCAAACACAAGTAAAATTGGGCATATTTAATGTCTCAGCTAAGACTGGAACTGACAACTGTGCCATGCATGTACCACACTTTTTGTTCATATTTTATCCCACAAATATAGCTTTAGAGAGGCTCTAATCAATTTATGAAATGTAGACTGTACTCCAATATTTTACTCTCTTTGAGAAACTGGTCTTGCTGTTATTTTTGTCACATATTAGTTTTATATTGAAACAATGGGAGTTATATTTTGGTACCTATTGTATGAACTGTATGGAAGTTGCTCATTTTCTATGGTCAACTGGGAAATTAGACCACAGCTCTAAGAACCGTGTAATGGAAATAACATAGAGTGCAACCAAAAAGATTGAAACCCAGATTTAGAAGGGAACAAATCACATTAAAAGTTTGTTGTTAAGCTACAGTTCTTTATGCACACATGCTGAACTTGGAGTGCACATGCTTAAGCCTACCTCTCACTTTGTGCAATAGGAATATTATGCCAAATGTGATATGTAAGTAGAGGAAATATGATTAGGTAAAACATTTGGACATTTTGTATCCTTAGCTTATGCAAATTGTCAGTCTATACCTGCTTAATCCAGTTTAAGGGAATGTTGGAGGCTCTTCCAGCAGTTACTGAGCAAAAGGTGACGTACCCAACTGGGCAGGTAAGCAATGAATTGCAAGGCAAAAACAGACAAGTGACATGCACAGCTATAAATGCACACACTCATATCAAGGGTCAACTTGCTGTTGCCAACATGAATGTTTCTGAGCTGTGCAAGGAAACCAGAAAGTAACCAGAAAAAACTCATGCATGCACAGCCAGTGGTAGCCCGGTCATTGCTTTCCTGTGAAATTCTACTCAATTAAAATCTAGCTTCATAGACAGTCTGGGCTTTCTACAATTTCTAAAGGTAAATTAATGAACAGAAGGAGAAGTTGTGAATGATGATGTTGATTTTCTGCACTGTTTTAGAATTGCAGTCTGTCTGCAGTTTTAGCAATGGCAGCTGAAGAAATGAATGAAGCCGTTCAGTGCGTGTTGGTCACTCTTCCAAATGTAGCCTTCTGAACAAATTGGAGGCAAACAAGTGACTCCAACTTTTCAAAATCAGTCACAGAATTGGAGCCTCTATAAAGTAGTATTCTTTTTGAATTTGAAGCAAACCAGATTGGATCTGCAAACAAGAATCTAATTTTAGTGAGACTCATTAGTTCCTTGATATGACATAGTTCTCCTAAAGTTTTTGTCTGCAGAACTGAAGTAAAGGTGTTAAAGTTTACTGGAGGAATGGCTGGAAATCCTCATTGGTTTACTTTGCACCTTATGTTTTCACACGCTTTGCTTTGTTCCCTGTTGAGAAGAACAGGTGTGTTGGTGCCTCTGGGTTTTATGTTTTTGCTCAATTATACAGAATAGAAAGTTGTTTATTTCATCTTCATTATGTTTTTGTTTCATTTGAAAATATACCTATTTGTCTCTATGTTTTCCCCAGTGATGAACTTTTCAGTGTTCAACTGACATAAATATTAAGTTATGCCTAATCTCATACAGCATAAGATGAGATTTTAGTAAGTTTTGAAAAAAAGCTGGCATGTTGTTGTTTCCACAAATAGTCAATATTTCATAACTCACAAACCGGGTTTTAAAGAACTTAATCAGATTAGACCTGTCTTTATATTGCAGTTCTAGTAAAGTAAAGTAGTTCTAATTCCCAAAAAGGAGTAAAACTACATTTCTTTGTGTTTTCACAAGTTGATTAAAGGTTTCATACATAAAATTCTCTATTTTTAGGACCTTTTGCTCAGTATAGGTCAACCCAGTTCAGTTTTGAATGGTGCTAGTATTTTAGATTTTGAATGATAAATCACCTACTGTCATCCAGATTCTTAAATAATGCTGAAACTCTTGTTTGTAATTCCTGTCCTGTTAGTCACTGCTTCTTTAGGCAAGCAAAAGATTTAAACATGCTGAGAGCTTTTCAAAGCCACGATCAAAATCCAGTGATGCTGACATCTTTTGGATAGTGCTTCATGAAACAGACATCGCTTTGATAAGAAATATTCTCACTTTATTGGTGTGGGATTTTGTGCTACTAGATCTTATTACATTCAGATTGGTGTGATATTTAATTCACCACCAAATGAACATGTTTAATTTGAATTATTTTATTTACATATTTGAAACCAGAACTACTTAAAGATTGGAATACTAGCCTCATAAGGTATTATCTTAAGAGTAAAGCAGTTTAATGAAAGTAAAGCTATTTTATATCCTTTACCCTCATAAATTATTTTAAGAATACAACTAAATAAGGATAACTAACTAACTTGGATTTTTCCAATTTATTACCTAATTTATTAAATTATAAAGCTGCAGAAACTCACTTATTTTCTCTGCCTCTGATTTTATGTGCCACAGTGAGAATCAATTTATCTTCTCTGTTCACTGATGTGAATATGGTGTATGATTTCTATAGATGAGGTTCTATATACTACACCAAAATAACCTTGGAAGAACTTCAGTACAAAGTGTTTTTTTTTATTTACAAAGTAAACTTTATTCAATAACAGGCCAACCTTAAAACGAAACATGTTTTAATACATGGGGAATAAAGGACATGTAGGTTTTGTTTCTTTTGATCTTTTTATAAGTTAACATTTAAAACTTTTGCAATTAATGAGGTATTTTCAAACAGAAATGACTGTTTCTTATACCTTCCACACTGACAAGCAGATAATCAGGATCTCTGGTCTGTGACTGGCAAAGTAAGCAGACAATTTATTTCTGAGGTTAAGTGAGTAATTTAACATAGAATAATAATTTCTGGTTAACAGGAGAGCAAACACAATTTACATGAAAACATTGTAATGAAATAAAATAAGATAAGATGATAGAGTTGTTTTCCTATAAGCTGGAATTCTTTTCCATCGCAACTCTGAACATAAATTTGATTTTTCAATCAGAAGTTCTAAAATAGTAATGCTAATAGACATCAAAATATAAAGCCCTGTTGAGCTTCTTGACCATTAGGGAGGTCAGGTCATATAAAATACAACTTTTTAAGGTGGCAGCAAAGTAAAGTAATCTGCTACATAGGGTATTGCGCAACTATTACCCCACAATAATGTGGAATAGCAACTAAATGCCACACAAAAATGGCACAAAAACAGTCCTGACTTTAGTGCACTGAAATTCATTATCATATGAAAAACATGACTAATGAAGTTCTAAGTTGGTAAATTAAATAAAAAAATTATAATTAGGAGAGCTTATTTTTCCCTAGCATAAATTTTAGTAGAGGTATCACAAATGTACAACCTCTTCAAGAAGTAGAGGTTGTACATTCCTATACTTTATTAATTTAATAGGAAAACTCACTATTAACAACTTCAAAAAGAAATTTCCTATTAATGCTTAATTAATTAAATTAAATGATTTTTTTCTTGTCTTTCTAAAGTTAACAGTTTGCCTTTGCATTCATGGATACTCTTGATGTCTTCCACAGTCCACCATACATGGTGGGTTAATTAGCCACTCTTAGTTGCCTGTAGGTGTGAATGTGTAGCTGTATGGATGTTTGTCCTGTGTGTCCCTGGACTAAGGGACCTGTCTATTCACCCCTGGAGATGAGCTCAGGCCGTTGCGTGACCCTGACCAAGATTGAGTGAACAGAGAAAATGGATGCCTGAAGTTCTACTGCTGATCATGAAGCATAATGAACATGCCTCAGGTAAAAAGTACTCCTTTGGATCCTGACTTAATGTAGGAAAAAGCAGGCCAGACTTTATTGAATCCTGCCGGCTTTCAGCTCAGGCAATGTCTCACATTCCTCCAGCTGCATACCGCACAGCTGATCACGAGTGCCATGTCAGGTTTTCCTCCGTTCCCAGGCAGTGGGGAATGTAATGATAAGGTTCTGCTGATGAAATACAGAGAAGAGTTTGACTTTGGGTTTATGCTGGCCTTTATCTTTTAGCCTGTAATTTAAGGGTGCTGGTGTAATAGCTGTGCCTCAAATGTGCCAGTCCAAATAACAGTGCAGCTCTGAATTTTAATAACAACGTGGATCAATAGGCAACATTTGAAATGAGAAGCAGATAAATGTGCAAGAGGCTCCACAAGTTTTTTTTTCTAATCTGGTCTCAGTTTATTACCTCACTATATGCATCACTTTTGTGCTTTTGCCAACATTTTTACACACATGAGTTAAAGTTCCTGAATTAATGCTCTATGCTGATTCCTGCTGTTCTGGACAAAGAGTGAAAGTCTCTTTTCGGTTCCATTTTGAAACAATTTATGTTGTCTCTCTAAAGTACATAAACAATGAATATAAAATGTTTACACAATGTATCTTGGTAGTTCTGGCACACGTCGTTCGGTACAGTGGCTAAAAGTAGTTAGATTAAATTACAACAAATGTGAATAAATGTAAGAGCAGTTGATCTTAGCCTTGGGCATTTGGCAAAAGGAGAAGTGCTTCCACTGTGAGGATGTAGACAAAGAAAACCAGTGTTGGAAAGCAAAACATTTGAGAGTTGACTGATTTTAGCAGTTTACAACCACTCAGACTAAAAGTGTTTATATTCATAGGATACAATGTCTATTACTAGACAATAATAATCTATAGCTTCACATGACACAGTTGAAGATTCTTTTTTTTGTATTACTCAAACAACTTTCTCGATACTATGCTGCAGACATGTTGGCAAAGTCTTCCATCTCATTAGTTGGTTGCTTAATTCCCAATCAGTTATGAGGCTTGTGGGAACACAGGAACCTATCGCCTTCAATTCCACTAATGACATTTTGTTGAAAGAATCTATCTGACTCCTGGTAGACTTAGTGTGTACTAACAAACCTTAGAATTATATGTTCAAGTAGGTTTAGACCGATAAAAGTGGTTTAAGCATGGAATGCACAAAAGGAAAAAAAATGACTGACAGCATAAACCCAAACTCTGTTACAAAATTGGGAGAATAGTGATAAAAATAATTAGATATCTACATATTATGATTGTACTCATAAATTCTGGTAAATATTTTAGCAGCATAGTCTGTTCATTGACAGCAAGATACCTTCTTGAAATCAAAGATAATTTTAAGATTATTTTAAAAAAATCAAGTATCAGTTAAGCATAAACTGCATTAATCTTATTTGTGCATAGAAAAAGATGCTCATGTGTGGCATAATTGATAAGAAGTGGTAATTTGTAGTTAGTAATTGAGATATATTGAGATATACAAATATTATCTGTAAGTAAACAGATAATATTTGTTTTCTTACTTACTATTGTTAAGAATAGTAAGTAAGTATGTCAAAGAAATATATAAACCCAACCAGATGTTTTCATTTTTATACCAAATGCAGACAAAATATGCCTAGATGTCCATGCACCATTGTCAATAATGTTTGGATGATTTGCTACCTATAAAATGTTCACTGGAAGAGTGAACATTTTTAGGTTAGATTGTGTTTTCAACTATAGAGCTTTAACATCAAAGCTCAGATAGGCAGAAGGCATTTTTTTTTTGCTTAGTAGAAAAAAAAAAGTTGTACTGGCATGTTGTACAGCAAATAGGTCTCTTTTATACATTAGAGTTTCTAGAATGAAATTCATATCAAGAAAAACAACAAATTGTATCTCAGATTAAAAATCATATTTGCTTAAATAAACTGTTGCTCATTCCCAGCTGTAATTGTAATTCTATTTTTAAACAGAAAAATTAATTGTATGGAAAAGTTTACCCCACTGGCACATTTAGAAAGAGCTGATGTATACTTTTGGTCCAGATTATACACTCTGCTGTTTCATGGACTTGTCTCATCGCCACACTCGGTCACTTTTCTTCTAATCCAAACTCTCCTCCCTCTCCCCTTCGCCACCACCTTCACTGCCTGACTCCCCAGCCCCTTCTGTGCTCACCCACCCTAGTATCCGCCCTCCCTCTCTCCTCCTCCAACCTCACCCCCTTGTGGGGCTGTGTTCTCCCTGCAACATTTGTCTCTCATTTGAAATGAAGAGGAAATGCCTCCCCATGGGCTCACAAGTGGCCCATCCTGGGGGCCGGCGGAGATTGATGCCTGTGATCCAGCTGTGCTGATTTACTCCCTGTACCCACGAGGGAATGGGAGATTACACTGTGCTCCGCTGGAGAGGACACGAGGCAGACGGGAAAAAAAATGGAGAGGGAGAGAGGGAGATATAGTAACTGAGTTAAGGAGACAGAGAGAAAGAGACAGATGTCATAAGGTAGATGAAGTCCTGAGGGTCCTCTTGCAGCACTCCATCTTCTTGTTCCAGACCGTGCCTTTCATTACCTCTCGGCATAAGTGTGCTACAGGAGCTGCATTTAATGATTACCATTCACTTTCCTCTAATTGTTGGAGGGGTAGAAAGAACCCTGACTAAAGCTCTATGAATGATTTACACATAGGGCTTGTAATGTAAAAATGAAAATCATTACATGAATCTCAAGCCAGGAGAACAGCAAGGAAACAAAACAATGTCAGTCACAACTCAGGATGTTTATTGGCATCCGATAAGGCAAAAAAGAAAAAAAAGAAACATGCCTCAGCTGACCACTCCCTCGCGGTGCCAGAAACGATCTATACTTGCTATCACAGCATTGATTCTAACATTATCCTCTCGAGGTCACCTGTTTTCAGCCGGCAGCAGCGGGTGTCCTGAATGTACCTTGCTTCATCATTACTTCATTGACCCCTCCTCTGCCATCAACTTCAAATTGAATGCGGTGATTGATCATGGGTCATGGACGAATGATAACACTATCACTTTAGCTGATACCCTGACCGCACATAATCTATTTCAGTGTCACTTCATGCCTCTAAAGTCCATTACACATCCCTGAATTAAATGTACCAATAACTTTCACAAACAAAAAGAGCTCACTTTGTTTTGATGACATCCTGAATAAAAGGTAATAAAAAGAAAACTTTTGATTTTATTGCAAACTATGACATCAATGGATTTGTGGCTGCTACATCGGTACTTCTAAGAATGCTTGTTAAAGCTGAATGACTTACTTTATCTAAATGAAGCATAAATAAAATATGTCACTGCTACCAGGTTTATTTATTGTTTGCTTTGTAATGCAAGCATAAATGTTGAATGTAGATTAATCTCTGCTGGCGGTAAAAGACAGGAAAGAAAGGTTTTGTTTTGAACATTTATTGACACTTTAAATCTTGCTGTCTGCCAGAACATAATCCCGCTGGCTGCAAAGAAAATGTACTTTTCCCTTTGAGAGTTTTACTCCAGTAAGTTTTATGCACTGGATTTATGGTTTTGGAGAAATAAGCTGACAGCACACTGCCTGCTCTGCCCATTTCACCTTTAACAAGATAGATGCTGGTGCTGATGTAGTTCCTTAGAGACAAGGTTGCACACAAACACTCTATGAACAATAGTTACATGTGTTATATTGCAGGGGTGTGTATGCGTGTGCGTATGATTGTGATGTCAGTGTGCAAGTACAACACAATCTGGATGGGCATTTAGATATGGACTCTTTCATGTCTCAAGATTTTATGTTTTTAATTTAATCAACAGTTATTTGGTTTTGTGACCTTTAGGAGAGGACTCACTGGTTTGTCAATGGCTCACAGGACATTGATTTGGTGGCAGATCGAGGAACAAATGACCTGTTGGATCTTGCTATGCATGTCATGCTTTCACAAGGCAAACACTCCCCACCAGCTTTGTCAGTTATACAGCTGGCAGAGAGTTCCCAATGTGCCCTGTTCATCTTGCAGCGAGGGTTTAGTGCCAAGGTCTGTTGAGCTGAAGCTGAATCGAATTGCTTGCCTCCAGCTTTGTTCAACAACTCAAGACAAAAGTCGACATTTGGAGCAATAGCACCATATATTTTAAATGTACCATTGACACCAGATATTTACATGCACTATATAAAAAGACACAAAACATTTTTCTTTGACTATTTGACATTGTATAAGACTTAGTATTACCAAAATTATTTCTATTTGCTACATGCCAGATTAGTGAAATTTTTTTTTTGAACAAAAATTTATAGCTTCCTTTCAGTTAGTTTATTTTATTGGTGAGATTTGATTAAGATTGCTCTGTAAATAGTTTATCACAAATGATCACATTATACATTAATGAAATAAATATATTTTCAGTTCAAAAACTGCTTTTGCTGTTAAATTATTGGATAACTGGAGATATTAGCTCAACAACAAATATGTTTGTTGTTTATAATTGGTTATTTACATTGTTCAACCATCAAATCGGTGCTCAAGGAAAATATACTCATGCAGTTTTTAAGCTGTGAAATTACATCATTCACATGTAATTTCTTCCAAAATAATACTTATTTGGAAATGTGAACTGTGGATGCTAACATTAGCACTGACGATGTCTGTGCTTGTTTAAACATGTTTGGAATTGAGATGGTATCTTTGACTTGAATAGTATTGATTACAAGCCAGCTTCCTTTTGCACAATGTGTACACAAAAATAGTCTTTTCAAAGCAAAAATGTACCCCCAGTGGGCTAAGAGTAGCAGCTTTGTAGATCATCACTGTTGTTTGTGCAACCTCCGCACTTCTCTGTGACAGACCCTAAAGTCACTTGGTAACAAGCTTAGAGTTTTGCTTTGGGTCAGGATTAATTTTAAAGACCTATTCTAGTTGATGTCCTGAGATGTTACTTCAATATAATGATCTCTCCTGTTGATGCCATCTATCTTGGGAAGTACTCTCTTCCTTCCTGCTTCATTAAAGCTCCAAACATGATACTGTCTCTCCTCAAAGTTGGGATAGTGTTATGCTTACAAGCTTCTTTTTAAATGTAACATTGCTCATTATGTCTCAATATTTCAATTTTAACTTCTTTAAATCAAATACCATGATTTCACAAAATTAAAGTCTTTGTTCTTGAATGTATTTTGGAAGTATAATTTACAGCTTCAGATGTAAGGATTATCCGACCCCCAATCTCCCAAAATTATTGGTATACCCTACTAAATAAATTTGCAAACAAAGAACATCATATTAAGCATAATATTTGGTCACATAACCTTACCATCTAACACAGTAAATTCTGCAGAAAGTGATGAAGCAAAATATTAGGTAAGAGGTAAGTTTTTTCTGGCCTCTTTGTTTGATTAATTGTACAAAATATTCAACTACATCACCAATCAAAGTAAAAGTTAGTGTTAAATGTGGAATGAACAATAGATGTCATGGAACCTTGGTTTTTTCAGTGGAATAAAATTGTGACACTAACTTGAACTTTCAGACATAAAGGGGAAATAATCTAAAACATGAATCCACTAACATTTGAGTTGCTGTAACAGTTTGTTCCCTGCAGTATTTGCCACTATAGCAGACATTAGATATTCATTATGTCCATCTCTATGGATAGTAGATTTATAGTATTTAAGACTAAAAGCATGCACATAAGGGGTACTGAGAAAATAGTACTCCCTTTGTCTCTAAAAGGCAGCAGATTGAATTGTTTCACCAGGCCAGCCGTGCTGCTATAAAGTATTTTCCAATTTCTATGCTAAATTGCACAGGCCAGACCAGGAAACGGAAGATGGCACACATAAAAGAGAACATCCACACAAACATGTGTTTGTTTAAGATGATAACCACTGAGAATAAGGTTCAAAATGAATTGCTTTTTGTATTCAGTGGAGGTGTTTACTGTGCCCCAAGTGTATGCTGCATGCAAGTCTGAGGGCATCAGTGTATTTTCTACTGCATTCTAAAATTTACTTCAAATCACCTCAAAAATGTTGAACACTCTTAATTCTTGATTCATTAAATGGATTGCAGACATTTAAACATGTTTATCAATGGAATGCTAGTTATCATGTTAAAATTGGGATTGTTGATGAGCATTTTGGGACAAGTCTTACAAATATTACGTTTCAGTATTTACTCTTAACTTTTAATTTTTGAACTAATATAATCCCAATTAAACTTAAAACTAGTTATTAAAAGCTGTTATTTCATAACCTTAAATTTCTACAAATGCTGTAAGAAAACTCTAGGACAGTGTGGCATTGTTTTATCTGGACTTGAATGGGTCATCTCCAGTTTGACATTCAGAGAACCAGTAGATGGCATTAGCAAGTCAATAGAGTAGTGACTGAATGCAGGTGAACACTAGAGGAAACCTTCAAAGCAGAAAAACAAAGGAGGTTACAGTGTATTTATGTTTACAGTAATCCAAATGAATTCCATGTGAGAGATATACTGTGACAACATTTAGGGTTGATTTAGGGTTCAATCTGACTTACACAATGAAAGCCTTGTACTTCAGTAGACATGTATTGCAGGCCTTTGGGTAGTTATATGTGTAAACAATAAAATAACCATTTAGATTACAACTTTATAGATTAAAATGAGTCATACTCGGTTCATCATAGGGCAAAATTTACACAATAATCATTGTTGTCAGATATAATCTACAGTCTATTCTTAAACCAGGCTGCAGAAAAACAGACCGATCCTATCCAACAAGAACAGACCCACAAAATGAATTACATCCAAAGCACCACCAAAAACCCAAGAGGGATGTTGGCCAACAAAGTATTATTTACAGCAGCTCTGTTCCTTACTAGCAATAACAACATGGTCCAAAAATGTTTTCTGTCAGCTATTTTGTTGAAAATATTTTACAAAAAGAGATTATGGTGTCCATGATGCTCCATCCCTTGACATAACAGTACATTATGAATTCCAGACCTTTGATTTCCAAAGACATGATCAAATTATATATTTTTTTCAAACTCTCTTTAGCTTCCTCAGTTTTGAACCA
Organism: Phalloptychus januarius; assembly: GCA_902982915.1. Classification (NCBI taxonomy): domain Eukaryota; kingdom Metazoa; phylum Chordata; class Actinopteri; order Cyprinodontiformes; family Poeciliidae; genus Phalloptychus; species Phalloptychus januarius. The sequence continues at coordinate 32,643,890 of CADWAE010000133.1, forward strand.
ACATAACCCATATCTTCTTTAACAGACCTGCATACATGAAAAGACAGAAACATGTAGATACTAATTTTATTATGGAATGACTATATATTTATATATCTACGTACTATAAATAAATTAAATCTGTGGTCAGTTTTCATTTAAGACTCCTGTTTGGTTTGTTCTGAAGAGATATTTTTAAAATTGATTAAGGTGTTCTGTTAAAATCTTTTAAAATTATTTTTGTTACTTCACAACTATAACAGTAGTTTTTATTAAAATGACTTGAGCCAGTGGCTAACTGTATGCTCTGCCATCCTCTTATGAATCTCCATATGCATTTTTGTAATTCTATATGAGCCCGAGGCTTCCCCAGTCACACAGCATGCCATCTCATGTAATTACAAAGCACACCTCTTCTGTGACAGTGCAATCATAACAAAAGATGCAGACAGGGAAGAAACAACATCCTGTGGAGATAAAATGAGTTTATAGCAGAGATCCATTAGGAGGGCTGTAAACATGCCCTTGAGCCGTGAATGCATTCATATCCACTGACACTTCGCCAAACAATGGTGCACCAATGGGTGGCTACACTGCACCCAGCCACCCCCTCTCCCCTTACAATCTTATTTAGTTAAATTCATACAAACCATACAGTCACCCATTTCAATCACAATCTAAATGTAGAATCCTGTAAATAAGTATAAATAATGAGTAAAAAGAAAGCAAGGCAAAGGCTGAGCCCTACTTGAGTTATCACAAAGAGGACTAAATTAGTGTGACCAGTGGCTGTATACAACTTTTCTGGGTTGCCACTGTCTGGCCTTTAACAGACTTCCTGGTATGTGATTTTAGGTTTGTTAGCCACTGCAAAGCCTGCTTTTGCCATCCTAAATGTATAGGGTGAGAAACCTAAAATAAAAGATGCTGATCTAAACAGAGCACAAGGAGGCTCTTCAAATATTAAGTGCAGCCTTGTTGAGTAGGTTTGGGTTTAGTTACTTTGGGTTTTTTTCGATTTGGAAAAAGTTTGCTGATGCTGTAACATCTTTATATTTAATCTAAAATCAAGGTGTAGACTGCTTTAAGGTTGTTCTTGCATCATGCTGTGTGTGTTGAATTAATTATATTTCAGTTTCTCTAAAGGCGTGCTGATAACATCAAGAAGGACCTTGACCGTTTGCAGAGAGTTCAGAATGCTGCTGCAAGAATCTTAGCCAACACACAGTACATAACTTCAGTTTTAATCTCTTTGTTTTGGCTATTGGTACATTTTAAAATTTTAGTCCTTACTTTTTGAGCCCTGTGTGGTCAAGCCCCAGTCTATATCTTTGACCTTCTTGAGCCCTTCTCGTTTTCTCTGAGATCTTAATATCAAAGGCTGTTAATGGTCCCACAAACTCATTTTATGACCTGATGGCATAAAGCCTTGAGGGCTGTGGCCCTGAGACTTTGTGCTGCATTGTTTCTCCTAATACTTTTTAAAAGCAGTTCAAAACACATTTGTTCAAATTGACTTTTAGCTAGTTTTATTTTGTTTATTGTAACACATACACTGTTTTTTCTATTCTATTCTTTTGTACATGAAGAATAGAAAGACATTACAAAATGTCTTATATTTTGTAAAGCACTTTGTGTTTTCTGACCTGAAAATGTCAGAAACCTATTTAAGTAAAGTAAATTACTTATTTACTTACTTTCTTCAGCAATGAGAACAATTTTGTATTAGTTGACTGAACCTAACATCTCCACGCTGAATCCGTGTTTCTTTGTCGGTGTGACAGTTGAAAGATATTTGCTGCAACTTTTCTTAGCTTTCAGAGCAAATATCAGTGTGTCCCAGGTGAGAAGGCATTACAGGCTGTTGATTTGAGCAGCACTTGGGACTCGCTACCATAATCTGCATCTGTTCTTAGGTGTGTTGTACAGGTGGCTGTTAAGGAGAGGCAGACAGGGGAATTTGCTTAATTAAGCAGGGTAAACAGCAGATAACTGCAAGCCATTCTGTTGGGACCAGGCAAGCATCAGACTCAGAACATCATCGAAACACTTCAGTAACACAAATAGTCACTTTTGTCCTGTTTTTATGTTGTTGCTTTTTCCTAATTTCGTTAAATGAAAATGTGTTTACAGATCAGTCATTGTTGGGGTTAATAGTTCCTTGGAGACCTATTGTGAGGAAGTGAGCAGTCATACATGACCAGATCCCATTCATGGAGTTCAGGGAATAGTTGTTTTGTTAACAGTAATAACAGTGCATGCCACACAGATGGCAAAAATAATTGTATACACCAAGAGGACGCCACTAACTGAGCATAATATACTAGTTTGTAGAGGATTGCATATACAGTAAATATATATGTATAACCTAAGCTCACACGAAAACAGCATAACAGTGCCATGCAGAAGTATACACCCTGCACCTTTACGCAACTTCTCCTGTTATTACAAACAACGGTGGGTATTATTGTGAATATATCTGACACACCAACACAAAATTCTGTATAATTTTGAAGTTAAGAGGTAAATGATACATGATAATTAAAACTGTTTTACAGATAGCAATATGAAAAGTCTGATATACATTTGTATTCGCCTCTCTTTAACGTGGTAAACATAAATAAAGTAAAATATAATAATAGTAATACATTTTACTTACAAGCACTTTTATATAGAAGTTACTTTCTATATAAAGTTCAGTTAATATAGAAGCTAAAAACAACATAAATAGAAGCACGTAGAGCAAAATATATTTGAAGTTCTGACTACAAACAAAACTAAAGTGAAAACAAAGTACCGGTGAGGTGCGGATCCAACTATGTGTGGCTCACCATCACAACAGGACACAGCAAATGTTGGAGAAAGTTTTGCTCAGACATCAAAGTTGAATTTTTAGCCCCAGATCCAAAAACCATACTACACAACCCTCATTTGCACATACATATGGACCTTCTACACTTCAGTAGCTGAAGTGTAGAAGGTCTTCAATATTTCTGTTGAAGACCTTTGATGCATATAAAAACAAAAATATGACCAAGGCAGCGGTGCGGCATCAAACCATGGCAGGACACTTGCAGGTTTTGGTGCTTTCAATTTGGAGTAGCCAGAGTTGATCTCCAGTCTATTCTTGTAACCACAGTCTCTGTCAAGGAGACTTTCTGCCATCAAGCAAATAAAAAAGTATGCCTGGAATACAACAGGTGAATGGCGGCCTTGGCCTTACAGCCATGGAAAAGGACTTGCAGATGGAGCTGACAGATCTGCTCTTTGACAGTCTTTGAAGCCTTCATTCATAGAGAGGACAGCAGATTTGTTCTATAAAGAAATAATCAGCAACTGACTAAGTATTATGTATATTATTTATACATCCTGTACATGTCACAGTTCTGGCTGTCTCTGTGTACCAAATAAATATCCTGCTGCTACATACATCAACATTTTTTCATATAATATTGATGTATGTATGAATATTGATATAGTATTAATTTAACACCTGGGTACCAAATACATGGCCCACTGCTGCTATCCTTATACTGAAACATGGTGCCAGCATTGTACTGTGTGACAGGGAAGGTGGTCAGACTGAATGGAAAAATGGAATGGAGGAAACCCTGTTAGTGGCTGCAAAAGCCTTACGCTTTAACAGCGGGACAGGAACCCCGAAAAACCCTTAGGTGAAATCAGTGAAATCAAGAGGAAAGGTTGAAAACTGATATTCACAGATGGTCTACATATGTGAATATGTAGACCATATTCTAAATATGGTATATGTATTCTACATATAAAAATAATTTAAACTATTTTCTAAAGAAGGAAAAAAATCCACTCTTTCTATCAGCTACACTGGTGGAGCTTTACCCCAAAGACTTGCATCTATAATGCAATAGAAAGTGGGTTTACAAAATATTGAATCAGGAAAGGCTGGATACAAACTTGTGTGATAAAAATCAGGATTTTAGTTGCTGATTTTTCCTTCCACTTTAACGACATAAGATCACAGTAGAATATTGATTTATTGATTTAACTTAACCCTATATAATAAGTTAAAAGAGACCTAAAACATTGGCTGCAAATATTGTTTTTTTTATTAACTTAAAAACGTGCAAGTGATTCTAAACATCTTGTAACCTTCATTACATGCAACACACCCATGGTTTTCAAAGTACAGTTGCTCAGTGGGTTTCAAGTAAAGCAACCATATTTAATCTGTGGTGATTAAATGTGGCATTTTTGCTGTATCATCCAGGTTAAAGTTACCTGTAAATGCAAGCTTGCCATTTGGATTTAAAGAAACAATTTGGATTTAAAGGAACAATTACAATGCCTTCACAAAAGCAACATTTGCTCTGAAGGACACAACACGCACAATTAGTGCTACAATAGTGATGTGGAAGGACTTATGGCTGAGAATGTTTTCCCACTTTAAAATGACTAAAATAAACTCATATTGATCTGTTTGCTACCAATAAAATCAAGACTTTATAGACAAAATAGGAACATTTTATCTGTAGATATTTGCAGCCTTTTAGCAAATAACTTAAGCAAGATCAAACCAGTATTTATTTTTTCTGCTTCTAGATTACAGGCTTGAATTTTCCATGTCAAACGAGCTTTTAAAAATGTCATCATGCTGATTGTGGAAGGAAGTGAGAAGATCCAATGAAAGGGGTGATAGGCAAGCTTGTAGCTGAGATTCAATATATGGGTTTGTGCTGAAATGCTGCATGGATTACAGCTTTGCAGTACATTTTCATTTGTACCTTGATAAACCTAGGGGTTGAATAGTGTTTTCACCAAGTTATTTTAGAAAAGGTTTACTGCTCCTGTCATTGCTCTGAGATCTAATCAGATATAAGAAAAACTGTAGGCACATGATTTCTGTCAAAGTGTGTTAGCAGTATTGTCAAATGCATATTGAAAACATATTTTTTTTTAATATAGCACTGTACTTTGGAATGTAATCTGGTTGCCTTGCACACTTTTTTGAAGCACCTTTAAATTTCAGTTTAGCGTTCAGTCTTTTGGAGTTCAGACCCACGATCAGTTTGTAAGTCCAATTAATCTAAAAGAAAATTGTCAGAGCTTTTCACAATTCACAGACAGACGACACAAACAATCATAATGATTCTATAGTTCAAAGAAATTTGTCAGGAAAAATACAGCAGAAAAATATATACTTTCGCACACTGAAAACCTTGGAGGAAATATGCAAAAAGATGGGGACAACAGCTACATTTTGAAAGCTTGATGTTTCTTTATATTTGATGAGCAGGCTCCAGTTTTTAAGACGTTGTAACTTTGTGCTGTACTTTGAGAATTTAAAGGAATTCATAGAGCTGTTTTTCACTTTCTGGACTTTAGCTCTGAGTTTATTTTGTTAGCCTAGTTACTTTAGTGCTCTTTGACAAATTCACTTTCTGTCTTACTGTCACTGTTGATCCAATCTGGGATAGCCTGAGCTCTGTTTAATGATTGTTTTGTTTTCTGGTTTTCATGGTTTCAGGGTTTTAGATTGTGGACCATCTCTGGCCCAGATCCATAATCCAGATTCATGACACTAATGGAAAATTGGAATGGGTCAGATAACTTTTGCTATCACAGTAAAGAGAATTCTGCACACTGTTGTGTAGACACAGATTTCTCCAAAGTACAGATGGATTCTTTAGTGGAGGAAAGAGAGTGACAGGACAAGAAAATAACTTCCCATGATGAAGCCAACAGGCATACACCTTCATTGTGATGAAAAAGTTATTGAGGCATCTTGATCTTTCTGCCTTTAATGACCTGTAGGGACAGAGAGATCAGTCTGTATATGCAACTAAATTACCAAAGTTTCAAAGATTTAAGTGCATAGTTTATACAACTTGAATGTTGTTCTGGTGGGCGGAGCTACGGGCCTTTGCATGTTCCACATGATGGTCATCATTGTAACAGGTGTACACAATGAAGCTGATTGCTGCTGATCATTCATCCTTTCCTTATCAGGACTACTGTGAATGTGCTCACCAGACTGTGAAATGAAAGTCATTCATAGCCTCTTGGTCTGAACAGCCTTCTATTGCACTCAATGTCCTACTTAGAGCCACAGTGAAAGCCTTAAAATGTAGCAATTTTGCTGTATCATCCAGGTTAAAGTTGCCTGTAATTGCATTAAACCAATCATACCCAATTTTTCTAGGCTCTTCTTTCCCTGTGGTACTCATGAAGAGAATAATGAATTAGCTTTTTCTTGATGGTAATGAGAGTACCTGAGGTGACATGGTGACCCAAATTAATACATACATAGAGAGTAAAGAGTGTGCTTTTTGTGTTAACCTGCTTTGACATGTAGTCACTGCAGCCTTCAGCTTAAAAAAAAAATACATTATTTGAAGTTTCTGAGAGTAGATATGCTGTAGATATGCATTGTGTTAAAACAGTTAAACTGTTAACTTCAATACGATGTTGAGATCGTTTTAGGTACAGTTCAAGATGTTTAAGTGAGGCTCTAAAAGTTGCAGTAGTTCATTTTCTAAACTTAATAATTAATTCTTTTGTTGCAGTGGTTTAGCATAAATTTAGTAGTTTCTATAAAGATCACAACAATGAAGCTTGTCAGAGAGGAGGCCAGAGCACAGTGTATTTTTGCTTTTATATATTTTGCTAAGCTAAGAAAATACAAAAATAAATAATCTGTTCTGAAAACTATTTGAAGTATTTATTTTCTCCCTGACATGCTGGCATGATTTGGGAAACTTGTAAAAAAAAGAAGAAAACTGTAATAAGGGCAGCCCTACCCTTCCATCTCAGACGTCTTGCATGATGTAATAGAAAACCTGAAAGTGAACAGAGCACCACGCAATGTAAACATAAAATTATCTTGTCAGACTACTTTAAAAGAACATTGACATATCCAAACCCTTATTCCAAAATCTAAATGGTAAAAATCCATTAAATAGTTTTTGCCCACAGCCATGTTTGTGAGAATAGCAGTTTTTTTAAACAGATATCCTTTTTGGTCTTGTTCCCTGTCAGACATGCTTTTCAGTAGCAGCTGATTTGTATTTATATTAAATGAATACAGCCATGAATTTATCTTTTACCATAAATAAAAATTCTGAACTCTCTCTGTAAGCCTGTTATTCAGGATTTGCTTGGAATGACCTGCAGAACTTTTGTTGTATGATTTGTGGTGTAACACCCCCCAAACAGGTACAGGAATTTCTCTGTTTAAAGTAAATGTGGGTGGAAAATCTCAGTCCATCTTTTGGGCCTACTCATCACTAACCTCTCCAAACTCCTGTCTTGCTTTGGGAAGATTCTTGCCCTCTTCCTATCCTGCTTAAACTTACCACCTAAAATGAAGTAAAAATCTAAAGCAGGTAAGCAGAAATTACCTTTATCCAAATCTGAGGTAGTAACTGGAAAATCTTGCTACCACCCACAAATCTTTTTAGTCACTTGACAAACAAGTCAACTTAGCCGACACAATGCAACTTTCACTTCTGTGCTCTGTTGAATGACTTTCGTAAATGTACACAGCTGTGGGGTGTTTTTTTTCTGGCACAAGAAAGAAAATGGCACTCTTTCAAAGCAATCTGGCATGGATTGATAGCTGTAACGTGGCCCAGGTTAAGCTCTGACCGCTCAGTAAGGCTGTGAGATTTGCTGGAATTACCAGTAAGTAAATGTTACTACTGGGATAGAAGAAGGAGAATGTGGCAAGGCCTGTAAAACATGCGTTAGGAGTTTCATATAGATTAGACATACATGACCACTACTAGCAAAGCCAAAGTATTTATGGACAATTTGAAAGAGGATTAGAAAGTGAATCCCTTTGCTCAGTTTCTGTTGAAGGATTTCTCTGGAAAATTACATTTCATTCATTTTTTTTCTTCCTGAACATTACGTCTTTCTGAGGACATAAAACTTGTAAACAAGCTTATAAAAGGCTTACCCTTCCCTCTAGTGTATGTTCCATGGGATTTACTTCCAGATGTAGAATTTAGTGCTGTGATTATTCATAATTATCTGTGAGACTTTCACTTGCCATCAGAAACTCCAAAAAGCATATTTGAAGAAATGTGTCGACTTGTGCTTGAGATTTTTACCATTTAGATTTTGGAATAAGGGTTTGGATATGTGAATGTTTTTTTTAAAGTAGTCTGACACTTTCTTGTATGAGAAGTATATATGTGATTTTTTTTAAACTCCATTATTTAAATTACATCAAATCTGTCATGTTCAAATCCTAGATTTATTGTCTGCCAAATCTTAAAATAAGTCTTCGTAAATGTGCTTTTTATTCCCCTCAGATTTTGGTAAACAGCTCCTTTTTCTCCCCATTTACACCCCAGTCAGTTCTGTGACACATTCTGAAATGATGCTAAGCAATTTCCTTGTTATTAACTACACTTTTCTAATCCTGTGATTGCAGCAGGAACTCTGTTTTTTCAGATACATGAATGATTTATTGGGCAAAATTTATTCATAACTGAGAACAAGGATTTTTCTCTGTTATGTGGGCAACGCAACAAAAGTAAGATACAGAAGACCCAGGTTAGCTTGTAAAACATACAAAAACATTCAGGTACTCTTCATGCGCAAGTCATCCATTTGCAATGAGCAGAGAGAAATAAACACTGCCATGTTTGCCATCTGGTTGGCACAAGTGAAATATAACTTATTTCTTATTTCTGTTACACATACTTTGAAATACTTTTTTGTTAAGCTTGTTGGACATTCCCAGTCATAAAGAACACTTGCTGGCATATCACTTAAAAAGGCGCTTTAAGAAGGAAATTATTTGTAACTGTAGACAAACATATCTTCTCTTGGGATGCCTTCTCTGCCTTGCTGCCTCTGGGTGTGTGTCAAAAAAAACAGAAGCTGGAAATGTGCTCGGAGCATAACTTGGCCCATTATGCGTGAATATTACTTTTGCAAAAAAAAAAAAAATAAGCAGAATTCATAAATTACGCGGACACATTCAGTTGCCAGCAGATTATTTGAAAGGAGTGCATGCTGGATGGAGGTTTTATCTTCACTGACTCGAAATGTTTTCTGTGTTTCCAGCTCTGGTGCATGGATCTGGAATCAATTTCATGAGAAATTTAAACTTAAAATCTTACTGTGATTCAACACAAAAGCGAGAGATGATTAATTGATGATAGCTCAACTAAAATTTATAATGAATACCACTAGAAAAATAACTCACTAGGTACACAATACTTTTTAAATAGAAATTTGACTAAATTAGTGAAGACTTGCTCTTGTCAGTTAAATGATTATTTAATTAAAGATAATTTATGTCCATTCAAGTAATGCAGAAATTACTTCAGACTCATTATATTTATCATCTTATTTGAATGTTTAGGTATGGCAGGGATTTTAGTTTGAAAATTGTGCATTTGGAAACTTGAGGATGTTAGCTGTACCCAAGTCAGTAAAGACCAGCTTCACTATTACTTAGCAGACGTAATATGGCAAATTTACATTGCCGCATTTTAATATGCAATATTAAAATGTGCCAAGGAGAATGCTGTGTTATACCGTACATTGGATAGCAAGTTAAACTTTCGATAATGTGCCAGCATTAAGTGTCAAAACTAACACAATTCCACCACAACTGTCTAAATTTAATTTAGCTATTTTGTTTAGACAAAATTGTATTTTTATTGTATTTTAGCCTATGCTTTCTGTTTTCAAAGTCAATAATTATGAGGGGTCATTGTTACGAAACCACATGTATTCGGAGGACGGGGTTTTACACAAATGCGCTGACACATCAGTTTGCACCCTATTCAAGTCAGTTTAGTTATAACAACATCAATTCACAACAACTGACCTAAAACATTAGATGCTCATTAGATGCAGGGACAGACAGTTGACTGCAGTACCAACTGATTGTCACTAGGATGTGAGTTGATTCTAAACCAACAGGCATCATGATAACACATTGTATTGCTGTTCAGCTGCAGTAGCACAGACAAAAACAAATTAGGAGGAAAAAAAAATCAGTTACCCTGTTGTTGTGGTCTTTAATATTTTATCATTTACCTATTAGCGTGCATTGTGTTCTCCTGCAACAGATTCTTCCTTTGCCTAACTATGGCTTTTGATAACACTGCAATACACATCATTAGTGTACATGTAAATGTTGAAACAGAAGCTGCCTGCATTACTACACACTAACGAAGATTGGTCAACAAAACAAGCGTAATATAAAAATAGGACTGTACATTATGGATATAACAACAAATACACAGTGCTGTTGACATCTCTTACTGCGCTATATTCATTATGCACACACGTACAGTCAGTGCTGCAATACAAGAGGGAAGTCGAGACAGCATGGGCTGTGGGTCCCCACTGTAATCCGGATGGCAGAAGTGACAGAAAGAGTTTTCTCCCCATTGAATAGAGAGACGGCTCTTTGTGTCTTTTTGATTTTCTCTTCATTCTCAAGATGTGTGGGGAAGGAAAGATTTTCTTTGTGTCAAGCCACAAGACTTAAAAGCAACGTTGGATCTGGATTCAATTGTGTGTGTGTGTGCTTGCAAAAGATACCATGAGAGACAGAAAAGGCACAAATCCATGTAGTTTTCTACATGAACCTAAAAATATTTCCAAACAAAAGTGGGATTCCAATATATAAGTCTACAATTTGTTAAAAATATAAAAGACCAAGCAAGTAAATGTCACAATCAGTTTTTCTTCTGATACATTTGCAACATAGTGCATTCTTCTTGCTTATAAATACTGTAAGTAACAAAATGTTTTCATCAAAGTCAACTGTAAGATAAATATTTAATCCTTTATCTTTCTTTTGTTATTTTTATATTCAGTGTATTTATTTACCTGCAGTAGCATCACAAAATCCACATGCTTGATACATTTTACCTTTGTGTGAAAGTACATGCAACTCTTACCTTAAACTTGCTGCAGCGACATTTGAGTTTCACCAATTGGAATAGAAATATATTTTTGTTCCAGTTGCAGTCATTTTCTTATCTGGGACCAGGTTGACCACAGTCACCCAAAGTCCCCTTTCCCCAAACACCTTGTCCAGTTCCTCAGGAGGAATCCCAAGGCAAGAGATTTAATCCCTCCATTATGCCCTTGGTGATACCTACCGTAGTTACGCACTTATTTCTATTCCTTTCTGTTCTATTTTATTTTTTCATGCAGAACTGCAGCAAATACTGGTCTCCTGGTGCAACAATAACTAAATATACAATTTATTAAGTAAGCTTATTTATTTATTCTTTTTTGTTGAGTGGTTCAAATGTCACATCTATTTGACTTTAAATAAATTATATTTGGAATATTATTTTTCATTTTAAGCTTTTTTTTAACTAAATATAGTTATAGCTTTCAAGCAGGCCTATTGAGCGTCATTTTAAATAGAAGACAAGTGATTTTGTGCAGCTGTTTGTCACATTTAAAATTATGATGAAAAGAAAACGTATTTTATTTTGAAACTGGTTCTTTTAACTTAAATAATTTAACAATTTAAACTAAAGCGCTCCCCATTGATTTTGTAATTTGTAAGTTTTGTGGTTAGATTTAGTGAGATAAGCATACCAATGTAATTTCCTTTCGCCAATGAAAAAAGAAAAATCAGCTCTACTTTGTGTCATTTATCATGTGGTGACAAGTTTTAGAAGATTATTAAATGCCTGGTGTTGGGCAGAAAAAAACACTAAATAGAACAACCTGGTTTCACCTTGAATTAGGTGATTTCATCATCTACTCCAAAGCCAGTTTAAGTTAAACGGAGCAGATAAATTGTATCTAAAGAAAAGATTTTTTAGTAGATGATTGTCTGTATGTAGCTTTGTACCTTAGACACATGTATTAGTTCCTTAGTACCTTTCATGTAGATTTGGACAATAATTAGATACCAAATGCGTTTTGTATTTACATTGCAAACACAATTACATCAGGAAGCACACATTTGTCTGAAAAATATATCAATTTTGACACAAATTCATCATTAAAATTAATCATGATTAACATCATCTATCATAATATCAGTTCACAGTTTGTGATACAGAAATACCTTCATACACATAAAAGCAGTGGTTCATGTTTCTTGTGTAAGCAAAACAGAGGACAATAATTTCCTGCAGTAGCAGAAAGTCACATGTTGGTCATGCATTTTATGTACAGTGAAACACCTTTAAAAAGATACATAGCAATATATATTTAACAAATTACTTTTAGATATTGCTTGCGAGTAAATACAAACTTGTGCTATGCAAAAAGTATTGACAGGTAGATGTGTTTTACCATAACACAGAAATAATAAAAAATCAAAGGAAAATCTACTCTCAATTAATTCTAAATGCAATCATTCATGTCCAATAAAGACATCCCTAGTGCACTCAGGGAAATATTCACCTCAAAAACACAGCCATAAAGATGTTAAGTTACTAAATTTGCAGAGCTTTGTGTAAATGAACTCCGAGGGGAATTTCTCTGGAGTGTGCCTGTGGAACAGAGGATGATTATATTTAACAATGGGAAAAGTTTCTTGGTGTAAGCCAGCTATCACATTCTCTATGTGTTCCCTGTGTGCTGCATCTCTGTTCTGCTGCATTTGTTTTCTACCTACTATTTCCTGTCATCTGCTCCCTCACTGAACCAGGACTTCAGTTGCTTCTGAATCACTGTTTGTTCCATCTTAGAGGCAAAGAACTGAAAGGAAAGAATATTGTTGCATCGGATTGGTGGTAATTGACACCAAGTCTTTTTGTACAGCAGTCACTACTCCTTTCAGGACATTATGGAAAGGAAAATGCATGTCTACATACACATCAACTAATAGGCAACCGAAATAGAACCACAAAAACACTGGTGTCTTCAACAAGACTTGTTTTTTCTTAAGAAGGAGGCATATACGGCTGCTTCTGTGCGAAAAAAGAAGATAACACAGGATGCAAATATTGTCATCAGTAGGAGGTTTCACCTAACACAATACTGAAAGTGTTTCCCATACAAAGCCAAACATCGTTCATATGTCAGTCATTCTTCAACATCGTTTCAACTCCATCCTAGCAATAATGTAGTATTTGATAGAAACACAGTAGTTATGTTGATCAAGACCAAGGTCTTTCTCTGACTCTGCCTCTTTCTATAAAAAAAGAAAAAAAATGTTTTCCACCATCAGCCTGACACTATTAGCAATGTGCAGTTAGGAACCATCCAATCTTGTTTAGGATTGAAACATGTCAGTGGTGCTGTGGTGGCGCAGGGGCAAAGCACAGCCCACATACGGAGGCCTTAGTCCTCATGCTGGCGGTTGCAGGTTCGATTCCTGGCTTGGTGACATTTGCCATATGTCTTCCCCCTCTCTCATTTCCCCATTTCCTGTCTAGCTACTTTCAAATAAAGGCCACTGGAGCCAAAAAATCCTTTAAAAAAAAAAGGATTGAAACATGTGTAAACATTATTGCTTCCTTAAGGAACAAGGATCTGTATACTGTTATCAAGGCTGAGTTTCTTCTAGAATAAGGCTTTAGACTGTTTTTGCTTTTCATGAAACTCATTTTGCAATGAAAGAATAATTTAGGCTAAGAGTTTTTGCACATCTTACATGCAGGTGGATCTTTCAACAACAACAAAAAATTCTATTAACTTTATAATCAAGTATAACAAATTTTGATTTGTAGGGTAACCCAATGATTTTGCCAATAGAATGTATTATGATGAGTAATGTCTTGCAGGTAATTGCTATAATTAATTACTTAATTATAGTCATTTATCTTATAATAAATGTGTTTTTTGACATTTCTAGTGCCACCTTAAACTGATGAAAATCATCTGTCTTTTGGTTAAACACTATCCAAAAGTGTTTCTTCATAAACTTTAGCTAAACAAAGAAGTGGAAAGTCCTCCAGTAGATGGAGAATGTATTAGAAGGATATTTTCAACATTGTATCTTTCTCTCAATGCTTTTCTTTCTGGAGTGTGTTCTTCTTGTCTTTATTCTTCTTTTGAAGTGACCTTTATTCACTTCACACAAGATGACTCAAAACTGCTTAGGTGCTGCCATCTGGGGTTCTCCCCAGGGTTCAATGAGCAACATAAATCTGAGAAGTTCTACTCTTTTGGACATGCAAGCAGCCTGAGAACAGAAAAGAGAAAACGCTTCCTTTTTCGGCCCTGTCGAATGACGTTTGCTCAGTGTAAATGACAGGAGAACCAAAAGGCTGTTTGAACAGTTTTAGCATTGTGATTCGCATTCCTTTCTGCAGCACTTCTGCCCACTTTGCTCCCGCTTGGAAGCGCTGGTGGAGCAGATGGCTTGGCATCACCCTGGCAGCCCCGTGTCAGCCTGTCTCTTTGGTTTGTCATCTAATCCAAGACTTGCCGTTAGCCCTGAACAAACACAGAAAGTGGCACACAAAAATTAGGCACAAACAATTTGAGGGCACCATTAAACAGGAATATGAAAACCCACCAAGATACGGCTCAATCAGGAAACAGGTTCACACAGCGAGACTCCCCCCTCGAGGGACAGAGAACATTAAAATGTGACAGCAGCAAACAAACACATTTGTGTTTCACAGTTGGTGTGAAATTCCTGTACTTATTTTATAGAAGCTCTAGGTGAGCTCAGGATGAGCAGACTTTTCTGTGATGAGTTTTTTTTTCATACTTCATAGAGAAACCTCTGAGAGAAAAGCACCGAGCTGTTGAGATGAGTGATTGTACTGATCACAGAGCAAGAACCTAAAAATTTTATTTTTTTAGATTCTGCTGAAGAGCTGAAGATAAACTAAATAACTTAAGTTACAGCCATTAGACTAGATAAAATTGACATGAGGCACTGACAGGGGTGATTATGTTCTATCATTTGCTGTGTGCACAGACAGTAGCCATTATTTCACCCTTGTGTGTCTCAGCATGTTTGGCTGACTTTGGGATGTTTAAACGGATTGTCAATGGATTGGGACATTAAATTCCCATATTGAAGAAATCCTCCATTTGTCTATTTATTGCTCGATTCTATCACACACTAAAACAAGGTAAGACGCAAAGCGGGTTTAGGTTTTATGTTTGTGGCCTCAAAGTTGCATTCTGACTGGGCAGATGCTGGCTAGTGGATTGATGCGATTATTGAACTTCAGTTTGAAAAAAAGAGAAACAAAATGCACAAATAAGAAGGTACATAATATGTTTCATTTTAAATTAGGGACTTTGTAGTTATTGAAATGTACTAGGAATACCAATATTCATGTTTTCTGCCAAGTTCACATGATATTTGTGTTTTGGAGTTTTGTCAGTGTAACCACATTTCAGCATCAAATCTTGTTTAACGCTTGTTTTTTTTTAGCTACATCTATTCTAGATGCACATCTCTCTGTGGATCATCTATTACATTTGAAAATAACATGTATCATCATCTTTGAATGATTGTTTCTGTCTTCTTTCTCATCTTTCTTAAGTGATCATTTTTGCTGATAAAACATTTTTAATCTCAGTAATGTCAGTTAAAATGATAATAGACAGTTTTATTTTTCTTTGAAAGTTTTTTTTTGTTTTGTCTGATGTAATATGTAATATTCCATTTTTTGTTTTTTCTGTTATCTGTAAGTGTCATGATTGGTGTTGCAGGGAATAAAGGTGAGTCAAAAAGCGAACGGCAGCGTGACATTTTGTAGATTTATTTCTGGGTTCTGCGACTTGATTTAACAGGTCATGTAAGAGGTACAAGAATCAAGTTACTGGGTGAATGTGGATCTATAATAAAGCAGCAACTACAAAACTCCATTCCGGTGATTCAATTTATATAATTATTTATTAAATAAATAATTATATATATATATATATATATACCAGCACCAAAACACTCACTTAGAATAGCTTTAAAACAGCTGTCAATTGTAATGATTACCATTAAATGACTTGTCAACCCCTCAACTCATGTTCTCTTAAAATGGCGATGGCTCATTACTTCCCTTGAGCGTCATTTTCTCTGAGAATGTGCTACACGAGGTTTACCTTGAGTTTCATCTTCAACTTTTGATTACTACTGCAATACTCATCTAAGCACAAATGAGTCATTTGCTGCGATCCTTTCCCCTGAATATAAAAGCTTCACTCTTTTTACAAAGATAATCTCACATCAGTATTTACTCACTCTTCACCTACCACAGTCACCCCAGGGTCCACTATACTCCAGTAACCAACTCAACTCAAGCAAGCTCCACATATCAGCCTTCAAGATTTACAAACACATCCATCTAAACTCCAATAACCCTATTCTCTCAATCCCAGTTCACCCCATTTTCCTCTGGTCAAACTCTTATACTTGAATCACATTTCTATGATTTAATAAATCTTACCTAAATTCTAGGCTGCCCAGTGGCGCAGCTGGTAGAGCTGCTGCCTTGCAGCAAGAAGGTTCTGGGTTCGATTACTCTTTCTGCATGGAGTTTGCATGTTCTCCCTGGGCATGCGTGGGTTCCCTCCGGGTACTCCGGCTTCCTCCCACAGTCCAAAAACATGACTGTCAGGTTAATTGGCTTCTCTAAATTGTCCCTAGGTGTGAGTGTGTGTGTGCATGTTTGTTTGTCCTGTATGTCTCTGTGTTGCCCTGCGACAGACTGGCGACCTGTCCAGGGTGACCCCGCCTCTCGCCCGAAACGATAGCTGGAGATAGGAACCAGCAACCCTCCCGACCCCAGTAAGGGAAAAAGGGTGCAGGAAAATGGATGGATGGATGGACCTAAATTCTATTCAATATTCTTCAGCTCTTTTCTGCATTTTATTCACACTACAAAGATTTATTTTATATCACAATGTGTTGTTTAACAGCTATCTCACAGCAATCTAAGCTCTTTGATACAATGATTTTCAGGTATGAGTTCCACTGGTGCAAGCAGAATCATATTGGGAATTAGCTGAAGTCTTCCATAAGGAATTTACAAAAACAAACTGGTAGCTCTGAAGGTATTTATCAGGAATATATACTAGTAGAACTGACTGAATGATGAAACTTTGGTAAGAAATGACACTGGCAGTGAAAACAACAATGAAATAAAGAAGCTAAGAAAAAATATAGTATCCATCAATAAAGGTAACCTGACATATGAGATGTTTTGACTGAAATGCCCATTTGGAAAGTCTTCATTGGAACCTGACAAAAAGAGCAGGCATTGCAAAAAGGTTATTTTAAGATGAAGAGGTAACTGCTGACTGCCTTACAGAAATTTTCTGATGATCTTTAACTTTGTGTGCCACAAAATATTTAAATTCAGATTTATGTCTTCAGTGTAAATGATTTGCCTATTTCTTCCATTTTTCCATTCTAGGAAGTATTATTATTACTCTTTTTCATTGAGGTTCACAGACATTTCGGGAACAAATGGTTAGGTGGAAAAAAGGGCAAACTGTACCTGCAGCTGCCTTAGTACTGTGAGATTCATTACAGGCAGAACTTCAAATCAATAGGCATATATTATCTGATTGAACTCTTTAATAATTGTCAACTCTCTACAGACTCAAATTGGCAACAAAAACAATATATCAATACCACATCAGTGTCTATAAAATCAATAGCCATTTCAAATACACACATTTGTTAAACTTGTCAAAGTTTGAATCTTTGAGTCTTTTGCTTAAGTGAGCATCATCATTTTCTTTCTTCTGCTTAAGTTGAGGATGCACCTTGGTGCCATCACTCCTGTGCATCCTCTCTGTGTATGCATTCACTAAGATGGAAAAAAAAAATGCTGGGTCAACTATTTGTAACTTAATGAACTGAATCTTGTGACAATAAATTACTTTTCATTGAAGGAGGTCGTTGCAACAACCTCACAGTCTACTCTGATATTCTGGTTTAAGTCTGCTCTCCATCTCCAGAATCAGAATCCAACATGGAGAAGCAGCGTTCAGTTTTTGTGCTCTTCAAGTCTGGAACAAACTTCAAGAAAACTACAAAAAAGCTGAAACACTGAGTTCAACAAAGCAATTCTATCCATTTGCTTAGCTCTGCCTTTTATAACAACTGGAACATCACAAAGTGTTCTCTGTTTTTCAGACTGTTATAATTATCATGACATTACACTGCAGTATAATTTATTTTGCTTGTTGTATTTTCCTTCTAATCATACAAAGCACCTTGGATTGCCTTGTTCCTGAAAATGTGCAATGCAAATAAAACTGCATTGCCTTGCTTTATAGGGGAAAATATTAAGGTTTTATTTTTTTCTTGCTCTTAATTTGCATTCAAATGCCTAATGCCTAAGCCAGTAGAAGTTTTCCTGGTTATTTCTCTATTAATACAAATAAACATGTCACTTTATTTTAGCTTAATTTTAGATATGCTAAGCAACAGCCTTTTTCTCAAGGAGTCATCTCAAAGCTGCCAGTGCGAATTTTGCATGTTAGTCAATCTGGCAAAAATGATTTTGAAAAATTTTACACATCGTTGATAACATTTTCTCCCAGCTATTGGTTAACTGTATTAGACACTTAGGTTCACAACATAAAATTGTGTTAGATTCTGTCCTACAATTAAAACCAACCATGTCAACAATTTGAAAAAGTCATTCAACAAACTCTGCTAAAACACAATAAACAGTTTAGAGTCGAGATTCGAAACTTTGTTAAATTTATGCAACCTGAAAATCATCAACTTTACAAACAGCTTAAATTAAACCAAAGTAAGAAGCACACTTCTTGAAAGATAAATGCAATTAGCATTTCTGATTAATGTTTTTCAGATGCACCTTGTGATTACAAGTACCCTCTGGCTGATTTTGTATATGAAAGTGTCCTTGCTCTTATTATAAAATAATCAGTGTTGCGAAAAAATGCATTAGTCGGTGGGAGACTAGATTACATCCACTAAGCATCAAAGCATCACATTTTTCTGCAGAAGATGTGAATTTTAATTACAGCAGCCCAACATCAACTGATTATTGATCACACAGCCTGGAATTTGTTTCATTGACATTTTGCTTCACTGCTTAAAACTAAAAACAAGTAAGCGCAAAGACTGCAAGGAAAGAATAAGCAATCTTGGTCCGATAGATGTGTGTAATTAGGTCTATGTGTGAAGAAAAGAGAAGTGTGGGAAACAGATTAAAGAAAGAAATCAGACCAAGAGGGAGAAAGAAGCTATAGAACAATCATATTAGGGAATTGGGGTGAATCAGTGTTGTTTTGTGAAATGAGGTGCACCACCACAGGTTCGTTCCAGGCAGTGAATTGATACATGAAAGCAGCAAGCAACAGTAGTCAATTACAGCAGTGCATGATTAACTAAAACTAATTAAGACCTTTGGGTAATGGAAGGAGAGGAAATAGTAGCCGTCCCCTTCCCTTTTTACAGTGCAAATTCCCAGTACAGAATCTGCTCAGATGCCTCCTTTGTTCTCTGAGTCCCAGTCCTCAACCCAGCTGAACAGTTGCCATTTCTAAAGTAACTCCCTCTCACTGACTCCCTCCAACTTACTGTTTTGTGTGCGTGTGTTTATGTTTGCATCGCACCATTTTGCTTATATTATGTATTTCAGGTCACAAATCTCTTTGTTGGTATTCTGACAGCACAAGCAGTTCATTACAGTCTTTATGGTTAGCTTTTCCGAAAAAGTCATGTCACATGTTTTAAAGCATCAGCACAGAATCTCTGTCTGTCCTTTGTTTTGCCGTGGCCTGTTCATGCAGTGGCACCGCAAGATTAAAGCAGCTGATTGATGCTTACTTTTAAAAGATTCATTTCTATACTTCAAAATATGTTGCATAATGTCGTATTTCCAACAGTTCCACTGGGCATGCTTAATGACTGATAAATAGATGACAAAACAAGCTCAATAATTATTTCAGTCTGTTTTCAATCATAATTTTGTGAGCAATGCTGCACAGAAATTACATGTGGTTCTTATTGTCTGCACAAGTGACTAAAAAATAAGAACATTGCATAAGATCAATAAAAAAATATATTTTATGCTCAATATTTGGTTTGGCTTCATTTGTTAATTACAGCATTAGCACAGTGGTCATGCTGGGGTGTAATGGAAAGCCTTCCAGGTGATCTGCATTGTTAATTCTAATGTCTCTCATCTTCCTGTTGACAAGGAAGATAAGAGACACCACAATTCAGGTAAGACCAGTCAATAAGGCAAGGCCAAAAAGATAAGGCCAACCAAGCACAGCAACACCATCACTGAATCATCATTTGACAGTAAGGACCAGCACCAGTTCCTGGTGGAAAATGAAACCAAAAAGCTTGTCAGCAAGGGGAAAGATAACATGCTCTAAGTATTTAAGGAAGATGACTTTGTTGACTGTGGACTTCAGAAAGTACAGTGGACCAAAGCCAGCAGATGACAAATTTTGAATTTTGTTTTTAAAAATTGTAATTTGTCTCAAACAAAATTTACAAAAAGAAAATAATGAAAACAATTTTTTGTAAAAAAAAAAAATATGTGACTGAGTTTTGAACACCTCTTGTGTCATAATGTGTTTAGCATTTGTTTTTGTTTTTTTCACTCTTCACACTGAGTTAATGGTTGTCTTCTTGTCTTCCATTGAGACTGCAACCTGTGGTTTTATATTGGAATTTCTTTGCTGTAACAAGCTAAATTGATCTCTTATTGGGGCTGAATCCAATGTCAGAGGAGTAATCCTCAAAAGATCAAAATAAATAAATTTGGTTCTTATATGTTGTTTTTTTGTATCTACTATCTTTGCCCCTTTTTCGGTGGAAGTTCATACACTGGCAAAATAAGTAAAGATATTGATTGTTTTTATTGGAATGCTGCACATACTGATGTATGTGTGTTACCATAGGTGTTTATAAAATCTGTATTACTGTCCATACTATTCTATTCATAAAAACCCAACAAACCTACTACATGCATTTTTTTCTATAAAACAGAGTACTTCAGCCCTTCGGAACCCAGGTGTATAAGGACTTCAGAGGGAAGTACTTCAGGTGTCTCGATGGGGACAACTTCTGTCACATACTCAAATTGTTTCTGTCAGTCACGGTGAAAAGGTAAAGACAGGAGACAGAAAATCACCACATCACCGCTAATGAAAGAGATTCTTTGACATTACATTACTCAAACCAATTTAACTTCTGTATAAAGCAGGCAATGCACTGAGCTTCTTTGACTTTGCTAATGAACTAACATCCAATTCAAGTCAAGTGTGGTTCAAATGCCACATTTTCCCACAGCCTAATGTCACATTTCCATGTTTCAATGTCAATGTTCAGAATTCTATTTTCCCATGTGAGCTCTATTTAAAGTAGGGGGCAGATGTCACAACGTGTTGTTATGCATCGACTGCTCTTACCCCAGATATAGGAATTAGTGAGGGAGAATTCAGGATTTTAACTTAACATTTAATGATCGGGGATATTATTACTAAGCTTCATTTGATATAATGTGGATAATGTTTCTGCAGAATGCTGTACAGAAATATGACATGATATTCTTTGCATAAGGTGGAAATATCACATATATAAAAACAATTTATTGCACAAAAGGAAACCTAGAAATTTGTATTATTAGGTCAGTGTTTTCTATACACAAACTGCATCAACCAAAACAAAGAAAATAAACCTGTACAGCAGAACCTCTTAAAAATGGCCCTTCCTGGAGAAAGAGAGGCAGCTGCAAATGGGCATGCAGCCACTTCCTGAACAGAGAATTAGAACTTAATGTTTGACTAGCAATAAAACCTCCTTTAAATGAGCTACCTGTGAATGTTTTTAAAGTAAACAGAACTAAATGAACTATTTATTTAGTTATCCTATTTAAATTTAACTGAATGAGTGACACAAAAAAATGACATAAAAGATCAAATAAATGTATAATTCATATGGGTTTGTGTGCTCTGTGCTTACACATTTAGTTGTGTTTCATTTGTATGGTCAATTGTTGTACTAGTCATGTTTGCCTCTAGCTGAGACGTCCACTGTGTTTCGAATAATGCATTTTTTAGGGGCACATTGTAGGATGACATGGGACTTTAAATAGTCCAGGGACTTTATAGATCAAATCTGGCAACCAGAAGCTCCTGTCATGACCAATTAGAAATGCTTTGTGGTTCAAAAACATGCCCATAGACCAGAAACAGCTCTACCTGTGGCCATTGTCAATTCAGACCAAGCAACCCTATAACCTAATGTGAAAAAAGGGTAGTTGCAATCCTGAGTACAACAGCAGCTATAAAGATGAATTCAATGAATATTTAACAACGTCTTCATTATGGGGGCATGTAATTGCTGCCTTTTTCATAATGCTTGACTAAGCCCAAAGAATAGAAATGAAGTTGTTAGCTTGGAAGATTTGAATTTTATTCCCCCCAACAAAAACAAATTACTTCAATGGTTAAAAGCTCATTTAAGTACTTTGATAAGTACATGATGCATGGACTGATACTTTCTAATTCACTGCTAAGTTAACACTGCTAAAAATTCCTCACTGACTTCAGTGAGGATTTTTTTCCTCCCTCCTCTCCCCGCACCTCCTCTTTTTATTCTCGAGTGTCAAATTGTAAGGGGACCTTGTAAAATATCCTATGTGACTGATTTCAAACCAAACCAAAGTTTAACTAAAGAGACATACAATCGTAAAAATGTGCCCATTTAGTCAAAGTTTCATTCAGTCAAAACTTAATTTACAACTGACACATTCTGTGATATTCTGGCCTCAGCAAAATGATGACATACTGTATTTACTAAGGGACGATGGTTAATGCACAATGAGATTAGTTACAAACCGGTGAATGTTAGAGTTTGTGGAAGCTAAACTTATCTAAGAAGATAAGGATAGTAATTTTTATAACTTTTTGTGAGGAGATGGAAAACATTCAATTTGTTCAAATGTAATGAAAATAATAGCATACAATAATATGAGCATTAATACCAAGCCACAACTTCATTAAACTTAAAAGGAGAAAGATGAGCTTAAATCTCTTAACAGGAGTAATGCACGACAGAATTGATTGAGTCACATAATAAGGAGGGGAGCAGATTTTTCTTTGTGTGTCACATTGTGCAAAGGATAAAAAATAAAATGAAAATCTAAAATATTGAGTAATTGCAGTAATTAGTCTTGTAGAAGAAAGCTAAAGGTACAAAATGTAAGTATCTAAGCAAAGAAAAAAAAAGAAACAATGATAGATTATGTTTTCTTTATGGTATCTTTATTAGAAGTTACTGGAAAACAGTGGTGAAAGTCAAACAACCAAGGTCCAATAACATCAAGGTTGCATTCAGATGCTTAGGACTCAGAGATGCTAATAGGAAATGCAGGTTAGCCGGATACAACAAAAGCACAAATTATCTGCAACAGTAATGCTTATTATAGCAAGAAAGTGCTAGAATACATCGTACTCATGTTCAACTCAATTTGTTTCTGACAATATTTTTCAATTATGTGTTTGTTTTTTATTGACAGTGACATCACAACAAGCTACCAAATCATCTTCTTAATTTTATTTGTGCATAAAATTAGTTCTAGTTATATGCATGCCATATTAAAATTGTTTAATTCTTTCTTATTACAAGGTGCATTTTTGGTTCATTTCTTTGGCATTTGATGGACACTAATATCATTGCCATATAGCTAAGCTAATCTCGCTCCCCATTTCTCTGTTTGGCATTTCTATTAGGCGTTTGCCATAAAGTAAATGGCCCCTTAAAAATCAAGCCTGTCAGACGCCTGCCAACCTTTCTAAGAGGAAAGCCTGAAGCATGCTTCCAGGATAAATATTTAATTCACAGCTTTAGATTTGTTTGAAATGACTCATTCATAGTCCTCCATATTCTTCTTATGAGTTTTTAATAATGTACAAAATGTTTTGAGTTCCAAGAAAAGTCCCAGCTAAATGAAAAATGTAGGCTACCTGCTGTCTCCTTGTGAAGAGGGAAGAATTGTTTTATAATGAAAGATAAATATAAGACTAATAAAATATTCCAATTACACCATTTCTATAAATCTGATAAAAATATATAAACATAAATAACTGGAGATGTTACATGTTTTAAAAAGTGTATATTATGGCTTTATGTACTGAATGAATTATTGAATCAAGTTTCAGACAGTGCTTCTGATATGTTAATATAGTTTGAATCAGAATACTTTATATATGTCTATATATGTTATGCAGACTAATAATGCAATGGCTCCTAGAGCAATAATTAGCAGTTGCCCTCACTTTTGCAAGGTTAATTGGATAATTTATAGGAAATCTCCTCCAAAGATAGCTATTTTGGTGGCATATGACCTGAGGCAGCAGTGGGTGCATAGTGTATGTAGGTAAACTCATACTTGCTGAGTTTACACCATAAGTTTAGCATGACCCTTAAAAGAATCTCTGAGTTTAATTACAGTTTAGGCTGTGAGAACCTATTGATTTGATGATAAAATGCTAGTACACCTCCTTCTGAATCATTATGATCTTCATCTTATAGGCTCTGGGAAACTGCTTCATTTAAGCTCATTACAGTAATGTGTGGAATCAAGCATTAACTGGTTAATCGCAGTGTGAACTGTTAGAAAAAAAAGTACACATATATGTGCACATGATTTATCTGCCAAACTAAAACTATTTCTTTTTTCCAAGTTCAAGAAAAAACCTTTTGAGAATATCTTTGCATTATACAGACTTCCCCAATTGCAGGTTTGCGATTTAGACTCAAATAGTCTAAATCTGTCAAATACACAACAGCCAAATATGTTTTTTCTTAGAATATTTTTTTTGCGATGAGATTTTACCCCACTTGCAGTCAATCTAGCTGCTTCTAAAGAGAGAAGTCAGCATAATAGATTCTTAAAATGTAACTCTCCATAAAATAAAAATAACTCCATAAAAAAGTTAAAAGTGAGGTACAGTGTAAAGTAATTAAAAAGTCCAATATACAAGGAAACTACATTTTTTTCAGCAATCACTATGTATATATATAAATATGTAAGTATATATATGAATAAATAAATATATATATATATATACTAGCTTATTATTAGTAAAATATAACTGGTTTGATTTGACTTCATTCATTTTTAAGAAGCCCACCAGACATCTTGGTGAGCCCTGTTATCAACCACGGAAAACTGAGATAAATTATCCATTAACTGGGAAAGTTTGCAAGAAGTTTTTACACAATCCTCTTAGCATTTAGGCAGTCAAAAGTAAAAAATGGTTAGCATAAACTGACCCAGATCTGCCAACTAAAACGTATATGGTATTATTGCTGACACCATCTGAAAGCAAAGGTCTGCCTGTAATGAGCTGTGAAATTACATTATGAACAGAGAAGGCCTGGCTTCACTTTACCCAGTTCTTCCAGAACACACAAGATGAAGACAAGTCCTCCAGCCCAAATTCAGACGACTGAAAAGATAGATATGGTGCGGGAGGCTTTAAGAGATTTGAACACTAAGAGCGATTCAGTCGTGATGGCTGGAGTGGAGAATATTATGGAGCAAAGTTATTTCAGGAGTGGGTGCATTGGAATAAAGGTAATGGTGAGGAATGATTGACATCTTGCCAGTGCACTCTGTCTCCTTTAGAGCAACAGTTTTGTGGCCGATGAAAAATTGGCTTGGATTTACATCACCTTCATTATTTCACCTGGTAAGGAGAAGTTGGTAGGAACGTAACAAGTTTGTAGCTGCTGCAGCTCAATTTCTGTCAGCAGATGGAATACTGAGAACATAAAGATGACATAAAACCTCTGCTGAAATGACTGCAGATTTGAATGAACATCCTTGGAACAGGATGATGTTGTTATTATGTAACAACTATCTTGCATATAAAAATAAATCAATGCAAGAGTTTCCAGATCAAGGAAAGTGGTGCAGATTTATTTTCTACAACTACAAACTATAACAAGATGTTCTTGGAATCATTTGTGTTGATCCCAATTAAACATAACATAGAGATTAAAACTATAAAATTTAAACTACTGTACTGCGGGTCATGTGACGGGGTAGTCATCCTCTGATAGGTGATATGTGAATCCCATTAAATCACATGTTCTTACAACCTTCGTCCCAGTTGAGACATGTGGTGAAGGCCAGTGGCTTTTAAAACCATACAGGACGACAGGAATCTGAGGTCTTCTGCTCTGCCCCTACATTTTGCATTTGTAGGGCCATACTTCTACCTCCACAAATAAGAAGTTTTATAGAGAACATTTTATCTAGGAGGAATCTGATTTTGTACATTTGTGGAGAGGGAAAGTTCCTGGTTTGATTTGGATCATCATCCTGCTGTACAGCTCAAGTGTTCAAGTCTGTGATCACAGACTGATAGCCACACATTCTCCTGCAGGAATTCATAATAATTCATCTTTCACATTAATTATGGCAAATTGTCCAGGTCCTAAGGCAGCAATAGAGCATCACACTATCACCACCAGGCTTGGTAGATATTTTCACATGCTGCTTTTTAATTTATGTTTTCCTATCCATGTTGTCAGAGAGCTTCTGTTTAAATGATTTATTGATACCTTCAGGTGCAGTGGTAATCAGGGCTATGAGCAGCTAATGAAACAGAACACCGCCTAGTGAATTCTTGGTTTAAGAAAAGAGCATGGGGTATTACTTTTTCATTTTCAACCAAAATTTGGTTGTTTTTTTCCTTAATAAAATAATTCCTTATTAAAAAAATGCGTTTATATTAATTCAGGATATCTTTTTTTTCTGATAATAAAATTGTGTTGGTAACTTGACCTACGTATGTATGTGTATTGTATGTGTATGTATGTGCATTATTACTAACTTTTCCACTAAGCTCTTGCTCTCTCAGAGAGCATCAGGGGAGAACACATCTCCCCTGATTCAGGTCATTTCTTGGTTACTATACAGCTGCTATACATATTTATTTAATCATTCCCTCCCTAAGCTTTGGAAGTCGCACTCGGCCCTCCTTTTGACAACTGTAGCATCCACCCTCTAGCTCCTCCCTCCTCCTCCACCTCTTTCTCTGCCCGAGGCCCGTGGGTGGTTCAGATAATTTGCTTAATTTGTTGCCATTCACTCTCAGGACATGGATCAAAGAACTGTTAAATTGCACTGACGTGGCAGCATCACAGAGTGACTGAGAGTGGAAGGGGAGATGGAGATAGGAGGGAGAGAGGTAAGCCCTCCAGCAAAAGGAGGAGACATCCAACATCCTTACTGCTGCTATTGTGTGTGTGTGTGTGTTTGTGTATGAATGTGCGTGCCAGAAGAAGATGAGGATGGAGACACCTACACTCCCACCAGCAGGGCCAAGTCTTGTTGCTGTGTGTGCGACTGATAATGGCAGCAGCCAATTGAGATAACATGTCAATAGACATTAAAGCACCACTACAGCTGACTGTTTATTGGTAATGACCATGAAATGTGGGGTTATTTATAGCAGGGATGTTGTAGGATTAAAATAAAGGGGTTAGCAATGATGCAAAGTTTTTGGATCTGACGCTCATTTCCTGATCACTTTGCAGCCTCAGCCACTGAACCAAAGACAATTGTAATTTCTGCTCTCAAACTACTGATCAGCACTTTCTGTTCTTACTTTTTTCCATCCTATTCTTGCTAATTCTAATTAATAAGCTGCATGAAACGTCAACGTACTGCAGAGCGTGATCATGAAAAAGACCATTAGAATGATGCAATTAGCCAGAGGACTCCGATGAGAGATACATGCAATCAGAGTGTGAAAAGAGGCAGGGAGGCAACGTGGCAGTGGGTTGGGGGATGGAGAAAAAGCATATGCTGCAAAAAAAGGATCTTCAAAGAGAGGGATGGGGTTTAAAACCCAGGAGAGGAAGCTGCGGGAGCTCTTGTCTTCTAAGGCATAAATGTGACAGAGCTCCTCCTGGACCTGTGAAGACATTGAGGATCAAGTGCATTAGGGAATATTCTCTCTTTCTTCATTTATCTTTCCTTTTCTTTAATCTTCTTTCTACTTTTTGCTTTAAAATATGAGAAAGAAGGAACTATCTGCTTTAAACCTTTTTATGAGTACAATTTACCAAAACGATTTTATCCTACACTATTACGTTTGTTGACGACTATTAGTGTAACATGAAATAATACTACTGTGTAGTGGTTAATCTTTCCTTGCTAATTTGTACGTAACATTAGATACAATTCCAATACAATTTCTAAGATTTGGTAAATTTACTCTGTGAACCCCCAGAACAAAACCAGTAATGCATGTAAACTCTGAGCATAGCACATTTATTGATTTAATGTGATCGTTCTCAGGGAAAAATGGCAGGGGCTTATTGTCTGCCTTCAGTGGAGATCCTATAGTTATTTGCAAGGTAGATTTGACCATATTAACTATGGTATAGAGATAATTACCCATAGCAAATATAAAGATGAGCTATTCAATCATTTTTTTCTCAATGAGAAAAAAATCCATTAAAAGGAGGAGACATCCGACATCCACACTGCTGCTATTGTGTGTGTGTGTGTCAGAAGAAGATGAGGATGGAGACACCTCCATCAGAAATGCACCGCTCGTGCATCATGGGACAAACGGGTGGTCTCTCGACGGACATGGACTGGTTTAAAGTCGAATGCTGGCATTAAAGGGATAAACGCAATTTTTATGGAGTCTTAAAGGACATTTTTTTAAAGTTTAGACTTTAGTTGAAACACAAAGAATGAAAAGTGCAGTGATAACATTTTGAGGACTTCCTATATGACTGGAAGCAGAAACCCAATAAAACCCACCTAATTTTATTTCAGTTCAAAGTGCAAAAAATAGCTGATTTTGTAAATTAGCAAAGGGAGAAAATAATAAAATTTTTATCAACATTTTGAACTTTAAAACCTTTTGGAAACATGTTTGCTAAAAGAGATTGCATTTCACCAGCTCCCCAACAACCCTACAAGAATAATAAGATATACATGGTGGATGGATGGATGTGAGCTTCAGCTGACAATACTCATGAATTTAAGTGTTAATCTGGATGAGAGCAGCAGCCAAAGAAGTGACATTAACGTGGTTGCCATGGAATTAAAGATTATTTTAATATTTTTTCTAGATGTATACTAATTACACTACATACTATTGAGAAAATGCAGATAAATGCATAAATACATCTTATGTTTTGCGGGATAAAATAAATATTTTATCATAATTAGTAATTGCCTGCCTGCAAGTAAAATAGTTATAATTAATTGCTTAATTGAAAAATTGAAGAAAGACATAATTTCAATAAACAATCTCATAACGCATTAGATACATATCTGGCAGGCATCATAGCATTGCAAACCTTAAAACATTAAAGCAAAACTGCAAAAATGTGCTTCTTTGATGATAAAACTCACTCTTATCTTAAGATCTGTGTGAGCTGTCGTTCCACTCTGATGTAAAAAAAAATACCTGGATAGTGCCTGTGCCTCTGCTTTTTTCAAACAGATATTTGAAAATAAAATAGTAATGACATATAAAGTAATGTAGCCATGATTTAATTCATCAGAATACCAAACAACTCTCTGTAAAACCCTCTGTAGATTTTCCTTGTTCAATTCAACAGCACGCCATGTGCCATCGCTATCTAGAAGGGCTCAAGATAAATTATTTCTTCTTAATGTCCTGTAATGACTTGCGAGTTCAGCTCCATAAATATAGAAGTATTATTGCAAATCTATATATAATTACGCAAGAATAGTGAAAATGGACTTTTAGATGGGAATGAAAATGCTTGATATTTTTGGTTTTCATCATTGATCCACATGTCCATATGTAAACATGACACAATCTTTGATATTGGAATGTGCTGTTTGCTCTATATTTAAGACTGATAGAAAATAGTTAGCTGTCCTGTAGATGCCATATCTCTATCAAAATTAGATTGATTATGCTATAAATATACAAACAATTAGAGTTGGTGCAAAGGTTTGTATGCCATCTAATATGACTTAATATTATATTTCTATTTTTGTATGTTTTGTGATTAGATTTTCACAAATATTGCTAAAAGGAAACAGCATCTTCATCTTTAATTTATATTCACATACATAGGTGCCATCTTGTGCTTCTTGCTGGCATGTAGCTCTTGATACTTTTTTAGATGACATTCAAAATGATTCATCTTCATCATCAAAGTGTGTCATATACTGTACAGAATGCTCATGTCTGTCTTTGTAGACTTGCATAGTTACAGAAGTATGGTGCTTATCCCACAACACCTTCATGAAAAGGCTTAAACCTGGAGAATCTGATTACAGCTGGAAACACTCGCTCACTCCAGAAATGCTTTCTTTTGTGGCAGTGTCTTTTTTTCCCTGGTATTGAACATTGTTTGCTGTGCTTTCAACTTTGCTCCATTTGTCCCTCTATTTTTAAAAGTCCTTTATTTTCTTTTAAGCAGAAAGCAATTTCTAGTTTTTTGTCAGTTTTCCAGTGATTTATAATGTCTTTGAGTACCCCTTCAGATTTGCTGCAGAGTGTGCCATATCTCTGCGTCTGATGATTTCAATCACATGCAAAATACAGTTACCGATTCATTTTGAATGTGTCCTGATTATTTGAATATGTTGGAGAGGAAAAATGTCATGTTTTTATATTACATTAAGTGCTGCAGAATTTAGAACAGTATATATTATTTCAGAACCCCCAACTTCTGAAATAAGTTGGGGTTATAGAATGGGTAAGGGTAGAGCGAGACATTTAGACACTTGCTATAGAACATGTTGTTTAATTTAGGGACAATGAACACATTCCAGTCAGTCAAAACATCTAAATAAAATATCTCCAAACTCAAAAGTTCCCAGTTAACCCAAACACTGGAAATACTCAATTGTGGTGCAGAAAGACAAAAAAGAAACATTTGATCCCATAAAATTTTAATTGATCTCCTACACTGCTATATTTTTATGCAAAGTTATGAATTTTCCATCAATAGCTAGGATGTTTCTACCAAAACCTCCTTCAATTTGTAGCCACTCTAGAAATACTTTGTAACAGTTTTGACTGTTTACAGTGTATAGTCTGCTGTTCAAAGGGTTTATGAAGACCTAATAAAAAACAACTAATAAATGATTAAGTCACACTTTTGGTGCCAAAGCAGTAATTATTGTGTGTGTGACAACTAGCAATAAGTCATTACATCACTGTAGGAGAATTTTGTCTTATTCTTTGCTCTGTTCTGTGATGTTAACTTCTTTCAATTGATTACTGGGAGTGTATTTTTTTATTTTTATTGTCTTATTTTGTTTTGTCTGTCAACCAATTAAAGTCTTAAGGCGTTAGCATCATACGTTCAACCATATCTCCTCACTAAGATAGGAATTTCTACAAACTCCTTGCTCAGAGTCACTTTCAGCAGGTGGGTGAATCACTAAGCTGGGACTCCATTGGCAGGAACTTTTATACTGAGATAAAAAAACTCTGAGAATCTCTGAGAATATGGCCCCAGATCTCTAGAGCACCTTCCTTCATTCTTTACTCCTTTATGAGGAAGAGAGCACCAGAACACATGGGCTGCCAGGGAGGGTAAAAGGGTTTAGCAAGCTCTAGGTACTTAGTCCAGAGGTAGAATGCAAGACTCTATTTTCTTTGCCACCCTGCTGGTGGTTTACTCAACCCACCAGGTGTGTTTAATTCATGCATAATCAGCAAGGTGACTTAAGCAGAGAGAAATGCACATTTTAGATTACAAAACCAGATAAACCATAAACATGACACAACTTCTCTGTGACATCAACAATGAATTATCTTAATTTGTTGTTCTCACATGCATCTGCAACCAAAGTTGAAGCCAACAAACAATCGGTGTATTTGATATAGTTTGTGATGCAGTGGATAACTGCTAAAATTTCAAGAATGTCAAAAAATCTCTAAAACCTTTAATGAAAGGTTTGGATGCTCACATGATGGATGCAATTATTTTAAGAGCCTCTATCTGTCTCTCTCTCTGTGTCCACTGCATATGGACATATTTTTAGTGAAGCTGACAAATAAACCCCAACAAACCCAGAATGCAAGACAGAGTGAAAGCCTGCAAACGTATGAAGAGAAGTTTCCTTCTCTTCATAAGCATTTTGCACAATGTAGGCACATAAGTAAGGTAACCTATTTGTACAATCAGAGAATTTGCAGACTGGAGCCAAAAATATCAACAAAGTTTTCAAACCAATATTTCGTTTACTTTTTGTTATTAAATAACTTAAATATTATACGTACTAAGGAAGAGAAATAGTCAACTTTTTTGATGATGGTGTGAAAAGAAGCTCTTGAAAATTCTTAAATTTACCAAATAAAGCTTGGTCAAACCATGAGAAAACAAAAGATAATCTCATCAGCAACAAAAGTTCCTATAGAATGCAGAACAAAGTTCTTTATTTGAGTCTTGCTTGGGGTGTGAGATCTAATATATGTTGTTTTCCATATATTTTTTCACATAATTATTTGAGTAGCTCCAGCAGTGAATAGTATTCTCTCTAACTTTCAGCCTTGCAGCAATTTTCTGATGTTCTAAACTTGGCAACAGGAGATAAATCAAATTGATACTCACCTGTTAGCGTCTCAGAATGTTTCACTGTAGGTGTGCCTCATGCAGAAATGCACTGTTTGTCTACGGAGTAAAGATGGATTTAACGTTTTTTGATTGTTTCTCTTTTTTAATCCATTTTCTTTATGAAAAGAAGGCAAAGTCAAGCACAGCATGCATTGCAAATAGAAAAAAATCAAAATAATAAATATTGCATACAGAACTTTGGGCAGCTAAAAAAAAAACAGCTGCTTGTTTTTAAAACACTAATTTGAAAAGTCTGCATGAGAACAATTTTCCCTAGGAAAAAATCCCATGTGACTTGCATTGCTCCGGGTTGTATTCTAAATCATACCCTTTGCTTTCACATTCAGAGCTGCATAGTCTGAAGTGCACAAGACTCCCCAATCTCAACAGATCAACTTGTTTTATGTGAAAGGACACTCAGTTACATGTTTATTGCTTGCTGAACTAAAATCATAAAAGGGCTAAAAAAGAAGCCTGTGATAAGTTTTGAGAAACTGCAGAGCTCCACAACTTTGATTTGGGATTCTGTTGACAAGACAACTAAGGTAAAAATCTGGGTCTGTGTGCATGCCTTACCTGCTGGTGGTGGTCAAAGGGCCTGGTGGCCACCACACATGATTAAAGTGACTGAATGACTGAATGTAATGAGAAGTGCTTTGGGATCCTCTGGACTTGATAAAGTATAATGCATGCTCAGGCCATTTACCATTTTAAATCAGCAAAAGAAACTCAATGAACAAAGAAATGTATGACATTTTCCAAATATGATGTAAAACTTTGAATGGACAGTCTGGGAATAGCAAAGACATTTTCATAAAACATGAAACCTTTTATAATCCTGAAAAAACCCTGTTCCATTATTTATAATGTTTTGATCTACTTCTCTTACCTCTGTGTTTTTAGATGTCCTTATCTCTCTCTCACAATACAGGCACAGTAAGTAAAACTGAATTGTAATTTGTTTGCATGACCTTTGTTCATTTATTGTTTATTAGAGAAAAAGTGGAACAGATAAAGAAAATGACAGTGGGTTGTAACACATTATTTTAGATGACTCTGTTTTGGTCTGTTGTTCTTCACTACAGGGGAGAACACTCCATCTGTGGAAGCCTCTCAATTCTGAGACTAGACTATCTTTCCACTTCAGTGTCTGTGTAAGATGAAAATGAAAACTACATCATGACTATATCTACCCAAATTCCTCTTCAAAAGATACACTCAATTAGTAGAATTTTCCCTGCAGAAAATAGGAAATTGAGGTCTGAAAAAGTGTAGGCACAGTAACATTTTTTATTGTGTTTCAATAAGCTTGCAGGTGTACATCTTTCTATTTTTAAATAACAGATTGAACGGTGCTATGTAAGATGTTCAAATTTTGGGATCTTATTTTAAACTTTAAACTTCATCAAAACCAAAACCTATCGCTGCCCTGCCTGCTGTCTTCATTGGTCTACATAATGTAATTTGTTCAGTATTGCTTTCTAACAAACATCTGAAACTTTTCTCAAACCCAAATTATACTGAGATTAAATAACATAAAAGTGGATCTATTACCCATATGATGACTTAGCTAAATGGGATTTTATTTAGGGATATCTAAGTAAAGGTGGCTGAATTCCAGTACATGCCCTACCTCAAAACCATTAGATTTATATTTATGAATAAATAAAGCAAAATATAATCCTCAACATGAAATCTTGATCAAACACATTCCAGAGTTTGTGACTGTAATGTGAAAAGATAATAAGTACAACAAAGTACATTTCCAGAACACATTTCAGAATCTAAACATGAATTCTACTCAAAGATCGATTCATGTAATTTAATTTGTTTAAAAATAAATAAATAAATAAAAAATGTGAAGAGAAGTCTGCCTACCAGTAAAATTTTTTACTAGACATGTTGATGTCAACGATTTTGCTTTTTAAATTCAAATGAGCTTTACATTGCTGCATAGTTTCCTTGCATAGCATTAGAGTGAGTGGAAGGAATTCATGGAGGCACCTCTAAGCATTTCCTGATGACAGTAATACAGTGGTAGATGTCACTTTCCCCAAAATTGACAAAAATTGCCCCTTATTTCCCACCAAATCTCCATCATTCACATGAAGATCCATGAGGAGAATATCCAGGAAAGTCAGCAGGTTCTGGGTGCTGCATGACACATTGTAGTGAGTGTGAATACTCTCCCAATTTCAAAAAATGAGGCCCACATGATTATATTCTCATTATGCTGACATTCTCCATCCAATATCGCTCGGTAGCTTATGATGTTTCATCCACAGCTCCTGCTTGCTAGACTGATAAATCCTAATTGTGGAACTTGCAAGTTATTTTCGTACATCTATATAATTCTCACCAATAAATTACAGACCAGCTGATTAGAAAAAAAAAAAAAATATATATATATATATATATAATAAAAAAACAACTACTGAATATACTGGTGATTCACATTTTGGCAAAAGAAAGTATTTATGTTCTTTGATAAGCATACCAATGATAAAGTTTAACTAAACATATCTTACGTAACGAGACAGTCTGCTGAAATACAATAGCCGCTTTACTTTGTAACCTTTATTTATTAGTCTTCCATATTCTGGAATTTCCTGATGTGGATTTTTTTTGTCTTCCAATATTGATATTAATCATGTTGGAATAAACATTGGTCAATAATGAGTCTCAGATAGTTAATTTAAGTTAATATAAATAGCAGGTGAAGTTCAGCCCAAAATGTTAAAAACCTCTGGCAGGTTTAGGTTTAACGGCATTTTTATTTATTTAGTATTTTACCGGTGTAACCCCCTGGGTTCCCAGTAATATATTTTGCTGTTGTTTAAATAATAATAATAATAATAATAATAATAAAGTTAAGCAAGAGTTCAGTAAAAAGAACATAAACAGTAAAAATAGTTTGTTTAAATGTTGGGTTCTGTCACTTCAAGAATGAACAATTATTACATATTTTGTATGTAAAGTACAGCTCAACACGAGGTGTGAAAGACAAGAGTGCTGTGTATGTATTTCTTTTTTTTGGTTCTGCTCAAGGTCAGTTGCTATTGGGTGATTACACTTTGCTTGAATTCTGATTGACTGGGGGGCGGGACTTACCGGAACCGGAAGGAGAAGGATAGCGAGGGAACGAGAAGAAGTCTGGAGGAAAAGTAATGGGACTTTGGCGAGCTGGTTTTGGGGAAAAACGGCTAAAAAAGTGCAACACCTGTGTGGTGCACTAGCGGCAAAGGACAGATTAAGGACCGAGGAGGAAGTGGGCGGTGAGCTGGAAGCTGGAGGTCTGAAGGAGCTGTGGACAAGGAGCCGCTAGCTACGCCTGCGCTAAGCCCGCTGTGTGGACTTGGCCGCGCTTTAAGGACGGAGGAAGAACCTAGCAGTGAGCTAGCTGCTGGAGATCTGCGCTGGAGCCTGTGGAGAAGGAGCGACTATCTGCTGGAGATCTGCGCTGGAGCCTGTGGAGAAGGAGCGGTTCGCTAAGCCTGCTGGCCCCTTCTGTGTTTTCCTCCGCCTTTTCCGCCAATCATCTGATTGTTTCGCTGGAAAACGGTCATCCTGATCTTCTATAAACCCGCCACTGGGGATCGGGGACCAGTGGTGAGTGCATTCGAGGGTCATCAGTATCAGGCCTGCAACGAGGGTTATCGTTATATAATTAATATAATATATATTGCCAGTTTCTATTTGTTTATTTTTGGTGGGCCCACTAATTAAAAAACTGTCATTTATTTTCTGTGGTCAACACGAAAGGACTTTTATGCGTTCGGGACTGTTATTTAAAGTTCAGAGTTTTCATTCTGCAGTTTAGTAAATAAAAACTGTTAAAGGTTATAAAGTCTCCTTATTTATGGGTCAGGCCTAGACAGGTTAACTAAGTTGAATCCCTCAGAAACGGGTTCATTGGAAATGTAGCACAATCAGTTTCTTGGAGTGTAACACTAAATAAATAGAATCCAGAGCGCTAAATCTAGTTCAAGATGACCGAAAGCGCTACTCCAGTTTTGTGCAGAATAATCACTGTTAACTATGCATTTAATAAAAGTTATACTTTTTGGAATGGATAGCTGGCAAGCTAAATTCTAGAACGGCAGGTCTGTTAAGTCGAAGCTGGAGGGTACTACTGGATCAACAGTCTGGTTGTTAAACAGACTGTTGGCGTCAGTTTTATAGACTAACAGAAATTACAACATTTATTGGTTACATGCCTGCTGTCTTAGGAAGACTGACTGGCCCAAACCTGACAACCACCCTTGATTGTAATAAAGATAAATCTGTCAAATATTTTACATAGCCGATTTGTTTCATTTTCGTTTTGAATTTTCTTATTGAAATAATTCAAGATTCATTTGAATTGTAAATCTGTTAATTTGAATACAAATGCACTGTCCATTTAGGTACAGAAGATGTGCATAAGCAGTGACAGTATCATTATCCCCTTGCCTTGTTTCTGATCGTTTGAAATAAAAAAAATGTCCATGCTTTATTTTGTTTTGTTACTTAACAAAATGATGTGGAGAATTTTAGATTTTGCTTTGACAATATTGTCATTGATGAACTTGGAAAAAATGAATTAATTTAAGTTAATATTTCACATGTCTGACTCAGTCGAAAACTTTTTTCTATGATTTAAAATGTCAGTCCCTTTTGTGCTTCTGTCACAACCTCAACACATCTGGTACTCATTCAAACAAGTTACTATTTGGAGATATCATTCATACCTTTTTGTCTTATCCCTCATATGAGTATTTATATCTCCATTCAGAATTGCGTCTATTGACTGGTCTCATAAAAGTGCCATTCATCAAGCCTCAGTGGCACCGGTGCTAGCTGCAGATGACAACAGCTGTCAAGATCTGACAATGCCATCACAGCAAGTGGGCCAAGCGGGAGCGGCTTGAGATAACATAAAGCAGGATTGTTTGACGTGAGGAGAGCGACCGGTAGTTAGACACTCAATCAGGAGGGGACAGAAGGGCTTGCCAATCTCCATGGGTCACAAAGCGGCCTCCATCTGTCACTCCTCAGCCCTTAGCTCTCCACCGCTCTTCCACATGCAGACAGAGAGACACTGGAAACCACTAAAGGGAGAAGTACCATGCAGAGCCAACATAGCAGGAGGACAGCAACTGCTAATGAGGAGAGTTGAGCTCTTTACAGGCGAGTCACAGTCAATGATAGGCCTTTAAAGGCAGTCAAGGAGCCAAAAGGGGATGAGCAAAGGCAACATTATCATTTCAATTTATGCCAAAGACAAAAACAGGATTCTTTAACCAGCACAGTTTCTTGCTAATCAAAACCAGAAACACTCAAATCTCCAACTTCAGACATGCGAAGGGGATTTAACTGACGTACAGAATATATAAACAATTAAATGAAAATTGGCTGCATTTTTCTAGTACTTTTATCAAAATGATTGTTCTTGTATTTACACTTAGCCAATAGTTATAGTCCTGTGAAGTCAATTTTTGCCATTTGAATGCCTCTCATGCTGAAGTCTGAAATCCCTCATGAGGTTTGATAAATTTTGCAGCATGTGGTCTGTAGACTCACCCTCATCCACGGCACCTTACAGGCTAATGTAGAGGGAGAAGCGTGATTTATGCAAGAAGGCAAAGTGTACAAAATTTAATGTCAGCAAGTTTATGAAATAATGATGTGGCATCTGTCTGCAAAGAAGGCCCCTTTTATTCTGACACAAATAAGAAAGAAAGAAGCATAAGTGGTGCATTTAAACAATTTTGTTTGCTTGTTTGCCATCACTCAAGAGGGGCTGTTTAAGATGAGGGGGCTTTCAGAAAATTCCCTTGAGCTGTAGCTGCTAAAACAGAAGGACTTGAAGCGGAAGCACCAGAATGAACTGTTTACACAGAATGTATTTAGAAGTCATTTGATGTGTATATTTGAAGTCTAATATGCCCACTTAGCAACATTTTATGTTTTTTTTCAAGCACATCACCAATTTGTGTTGCCAAATAAAAACTGAATACTTTGCTGCACCAACTAAATCAACATTTCAAGTCTTGTGCTTTGTCACACCCCCATCACCTTCTTCCTCCACCCCTACACACACATTTACAGACAACATTCTTTGTCCATTTGCCCTCATAAAAGTCTCAAGCTCCATCAGATTGATACATTTAAGATATCTCCTCATATACCAATGATTTAACTTAGGATTTACCGCCTCACACACAATGCATCTACACTTAAATAAACTTGGCTGCAAAATGTGCTATTTGTATGAATATTTTTTCGTTTGCCCTGAGATGGACTGATGACCTATCCAATGTACCCCTCTTCTCCCCCACTGACCACTGGAGATAGAAACCTGGAACCCTTGCGACCCGACTAGGGATAAGTGTGTAAGATAACAGATGGACAGATTTTTTTCATTAACAAAATGAATGAAGAAATTCAAATTTCAGTCATTTATTAATGAATTGCTCAATTGCATAAGGGCTCTTTACAAAAATATATAAACACCTTAAAGTTTGATTATTAAAAAAGAAAGAGGAACAACATGAATCTACCTCTGCAGACGGTAAACTGATTCCATGTCACCGTCAGTTGTAAGCTTAGTAATGCCTCCTGTGTCTTTCACAGCAGGTTGGCACATTTTGCAAATCCTTTTTGCTTTATTAGGCTGTCGGTTCCTCTTATAAAACAGTGCTGACAAACCTTAGATTTAGAGTGAGGTGGTTCCGATTGCTCCGCCATGTTTGCCATTTGTTGTGGTCACATGCACACCTACACAAAGTTTCTTCTTCATGTGACGGTTGGCAGAACAACTAAAACACATACTGCTTTGCAGACTAGAGGAAATGCTGTTTGGTCAGTTATTTGTTTTATTTTTTGCATTATCAAACTTAATGGATACAATGACGTAAAGTCCAGTGCAATTAGAATTTTCTTCCTCAACCACAGAAATTTAAAGCTGCTTTACTGATGCACTTGTATCATTCATGAACATGAATTAAATTCACATATTTAAGTAAAAGCAGATTCCTATTAAAGGCACAAATCTAACAGCATTTTTTATGTCAAGAACATTCTTCCCCTTTCAGAATAATGTGTTGGTCTAAACCAGATCGTTTTAATACATTCCAAATTATAGGCTATGACATGACAAAGCATTAAATAATTCTAAAGAGCTGTATACTAATGATGTATCTTATTGCCAGTAGCGACAATGGGCATCTCACTACAGCAGATAAAAGCATCTTCTCAAGACAGAATACAATGGACAGCACAAAAAAGCAAAGAATGACAGGCAGTGTGGCTGGAGTGCTGCCACAGTGCCACGTGGGGTGCGATTTTGTTGTGAAAATGCTGATATGCCTTGAGACACCACATTAGGAGGCCATCCTTGCTTGTCATCAGAGCTTTAATTGCCTCGGCCAGGTGCAAACAGCATGTAATCTTGTTTGTCAGCTGCACAGTTTTATTTTCTAATTTTGTCCTTTTGACAAGCAATTTAGGACTAGAGAGGGATTTGAGGGAGCAGACGGCTAGTGGGGTGGAGCCATATTTGGCATTTCTGTGAAAGAGGAAAATGCGGGTGTAGAGTAAGTATTTTTGTCTAAGTGTGTGTGTGTCCTGTCTGCGTTTGTCTGTGTGCTTGGTGGTTACATAAATGTGTGTGCTCAGACCTCTCATCACTCCTGTTCAACCTTGTAATCTATGTGTCTCCCCAGTCCCTTTGTCCTGAGGAATGCCTGGCTCACTGAGTGCAGAAAATTACCCTCCTGCTCCATTCCTCATCCTCATGAATATCACACTCAGGCAGTAACACACAGTACCCTAAGCTCATCTAGTTAAAATTCTAGGGGCTGTAAAAAAATCTGTTTCCAGCTTCTATATAGCTACCCTTTTTATGCTTTGTCCCCAGAGCCCACACCCCAATAAGGATAATGGAGAAAACATCCTTAAAATTGTTACAATCAAAAATCATTGTCACTTTGCTAATAGCTATCCTCATTGACTGTTGTCCATCTACTGTATGCTGTTAAAAAAAATTGCATATAATGCAACAATGACATAATCCCAATCACTACCCCAAGACCATGGTGATGAAAACTCACAGATCTAATGGATGTCAAATGTGGAACCCAATATATGAATTAATGATATCTTGGGACATAAAGAAATCGAGGAAAGGGGCAAGACATTACATTATGGCATAATTACACTTTCTGAAGTTTTCTGTTCCTCATTAAATTTGAAAATTGGTCAAGGTGGGCAAGAAGAGTTAATTAATTTCTATGATGCCGCAATGGTGGTTTGGTCATTGCCTACCTATGCAATTCTTCTTGCTTCTATGAATTATCAGTCTGGGCTTTTTACCCTTGAATTAGACTGTCTCCAGTAAATTTTTGACTGAACCAATCAGTGAACAAAAGGAGAAGTTGTAAACAATGATGTTGATTTTCTGCACTGTTTTAGAATTGTAGTCTGCCTGTAGTTTCAGCAATGGCAGCAGAGAAAGTGAACCACTCAAGCCTTGTTGGCCATGTTTCCAAATACTGAATTAACAATAACAATTGTTCAGATCAACTCGTCTCTCTTCTCAGTGGAGAATGATTGTTTACTGCACAGGACATTTCCGGTAAGCTTCATAGCACACAGCTCGTAATCTTAATTATGTGTATCCCTAAAGTTTGATTTTTGAGGCTGAATGTGTGACTCAACCTTTTTTCCCTAAATATTTGGCTCTAAGGACTGACTGAAATTTGAGACTGCATTTCATTTAAAATACGTGCAGAGGAGTTTGTCTGGTAGGTCCACTCTTTTTTAGTGCTGGTTTCTGTCTTTTTCTCTGGGAGCTTGTTGACCTTTACAACATCTCTATTCATATATTTGTTCAATTGTTTAGCACAGTCAAGAGCCTTTTCCGTGAGTGTGCAATGTGAGGAGATTTGTTTCTCTAATTTAGGAAAGAATATTTGTATTTAGATGATTTAGTCTATAGTAGTAAGCTTAGACTTAAGATGCAATAAAAAAAGTTTCTCCAAGACAGACACTGAAATTTTCTCCTTAAAAGATAAGGGCATGGTCCTTTCTCTTTTGTGTGAAGGGGTGCTGAAGGAAAGAGCCCTTGACAGCAAGGTGCTCATCTCCCGTCATGTCTTACTGACAAGCCTGAGCTCTGTTTTTGCAAAAGGCTGCACTGTAATTCCAATAAATAGAAATAGGGTATGCATCTTCGTTATGTTAAATGAATAAAAACAATAGGAGTAAATAGGGAGAGGAGAGATTTAAATAAATAATTGTGACAATAAATGCAGATGTTCAGACACCCACTTTGAATTATAGAAAAATCCCACATCACTGTCAGCCAAAGGAGAAGTGCAAGTGCGAATCGCTTTGTGAATAGGAAAAGGAAGGAAAGGAGGAAAAAGACACTGAAAAAGAGAAAAAATTGTTACATTAATTTGAAACTCCGAAATTGTGAAAATGGAAGTGTAATGAGTTTTTTAATTAAGTACCCCATCTTATCGTGTTTTACATAGCAGAAGCCACCATAATACTCTAGTAATTAATTGTTTTGGAAACTTTTCACAGTGTCTGGCGATAACGTTTTAATCAAGCAATGTGGAGCTCTCTGCCAGACCATGTCACCCAGATACTCAATTATTCAGAGTTTGGTTCTGCCTAATGCTTTGTGGCAGTGAAGCAGTTGTTGGAGAACAACTGATTCTGTAGCAGCCAAAACACATGTGCGTCATTCTTGATGCATGCGAAGCAGATGATTGGAAGATTGTCTAACCTAAGGGTAACATCATTCTTTTCCATGGACAGGATGCACTGTGACACCTGCAATGAAGAGAAAAACAGAGAAGAGTTAAAAAAGATTTAACTGTGTATTTCTATACTAGTAACACATTTTTTTATTGATGAAAAAACAGTTTTTTTTATTTTGCTATTCTAAACACAAAATGTATCCCACCTACTCCGATTATTATGTTGTCCGAAAGGTAAAAAAAACTAGGTTGTTGCTCTGCAATTCTTTCAGTGGATCCCCAAAATGTCGGTGGTAGGAAGCCAGTAGCTAAAGCAGACAACCATGAGTGTACCTCAAGTGTGCACTTCAATGAACTTCTGACTGTTTTCTTGACTTCTATGACTTACTCAGAAACCTGAATAAACTCAGAACAATTATTGGATTTGAGCTCCTAAAGACATTTTGAGTTCCTCTAATTAAAAAAGGCCCAGATTACATAGCCTTTTGTTTGTATTATTGTTTTGTATTTTAACTAAAGTTGCCAAAACAACAATCACCTGTGTGTTTGGTTATTCCATTATACCTCAGCTCTTACTAACCTATACTGTGATATGTACATCCCTTAAAGTGGGTTACAATTATAGCCTCGTTTTTTTGCAGCTCATTTTTCTGCAGCAATCTGCTGCCCCACTACAGGACTAAGGCTTTTAGCCAATATAACCCCTCAGGGCCATGCTGTGCTGAAAATGAATTCCTTACTGATGTTCACTCCTACTGGCTCAGGCCTCGAAGAGAAGATATTGATTAGTTACTATTGATGTGCATTGCTACTGGCAAATTTTAACGTGTACATGAAATGTTGCTGTGAATATTGCACTTCCCAAAGTTTGTCTCAGCTTGATTTAAACCAGAATTTCAGTATAGGTCTACAAATTATTTTGGTAGTGTTCACTTTTCTGTTTTCATATCAGTAATTGTCACAAAAAAAAAAGTTTTGTACATTTTCTGCATCACAGTATGATTTATACATC
Organism: Phalloptychus januarius; assembly: GCA_902982915.1. Taxonomy (NCBI): domain Eukaryota; kingdom Metazoa; phylum Chordata; class Actinopteri; order Cyprinodontiformes; family Poeciliidae; genus Phalloptychus; species Phalloptychus januarius. The sequence goes on from CADWAE010000133.1 coordinate 32,687,109, forward strand.
TAACACTGATATCAGTCAGACTCTGAACCTGTTTTTCTCCTTTGATCTTAAAAATACCATATATACAAAAAGTTATTGTAGACTTTGTAGATTTAGCCAAAGGCAGTATGCCTTTTTTCTTTCAGTGGAAAATCTTATCACTTTAATGACCAGACATGCACACAAGGCAGTGGCCTCATGCACAATTCTACACAAACATACACACATGCAGACATGTGCACAAATCCCTCTGGCCTCTAACCCTTCCTTCTTATGCCCTTGCTCTTCATCAGACATACTTCCTTCATCTGCAGAACACAGAGGAATGACTCTGGTCCCATGCAGCCCTGTATTCATCCTCCCATTACCAGCTGAATCCCCAGAATACCTCTGAAAAGGCTGTTTCTATTCTGACAAACTCTTTTGGTGTCCATCCACTCACTTATTAGGCTGCTTGGCCCACCACCTGCAGGTGAAGTTGCAATCCCATCAGTAACTTCTGATTCTTGTTGGATTCAAGGCTTCACTTGGGAAAGTCATTATGATGGGGGTCCGACCAGCCCTTTGGTTTTAAAGGTGGTAGAAGAAACTGGTGGAAAATTTCTAATACGAAGAGAAGGGACTAAAATTTGAATTTCAAAGGGTATGGTGTGCAAGATGGGAGCTCCATATGAGGATAAAAGAAAAAAGCCAAATTTGAAGGTTTGATGGAGGAGCGGGTAGATGCTTCTAGCTCAAATCCCATTAATTGCCATACGTTGTATTGCCACGTATGGCAATGAATGGAACATATTTGCAGTGTGCACAAACACATTTTAAAAATTATGTTCATCAGTGAACTGATCAAAATCACACCAGAGTAATTTTCTCCTTACCAATCTCCTGCCATTGTCATTCCAGAAAAATAGATTTTTCTCAGTGTGTAAAAAAATTTCCCCTGTCATTCTTTGTTCCCTGTGTTATTTTTCATTTGTGGAATAATTTGTTTGATTTCTTTTGCTGTTTGAATTAATTGGGTTGTTCACATCTGGTGTGAAGTTAGTGTCAATTGCCCTATTGCAAATATTTAAACTGAGAAAAACCTTGATGGGAAATATTTGCTGTTGCTTGAATCATTTTTTTTATTGCATCTTCTCCTTGTCACAATTTTTAACCTGCTAACCAATTTTTAATCTTACTAGTCTTAAACTCTTCAGCTCATATTGTTTTTTCCTTTCTCTGTTTCTCTCTCGTGAAACTGTAGTGTTCTGGTTTCTGGACCGGTGCAGTCCTGTAAGATGTTTCCTCCAAGTGGGTCAAAACCAAAACTATTATTTCTAAAACTTAAAAAAAAAAACAGACTCAACTGACATCTTTGTGACATGTTGCTAAAAGAACTTCCTAGAACATTATTGATCCTTCCAATTGTTTATAAATGAGACCCCTTGTCTGCTTCAGAATTCTGTTTTCTCACCTCTTCCAATGGAGCTCCATACAACTGACTGTTTTTCTATTAAGTTTGAGTCTGAGTCTTTCACCTTCATTGTAGCATCCCAGCACATTCAGAAAAATAATTAAAAAAAAGGATTTAGATGCACTGTTTGAAGATAAAAACAGTAAAGTAATTTGCAACATTTTTCAGAACAGTAAATCATCAGCTAACCCAGTCTGGGTTTTAATAAGCAAGTGTTTTATTTTATTCTGGCTATGCATAAATTGTCTTAATTTTTTTCATGTTTCATTCCTCCATTAGACTAGATGTTTAAGCAATCTAACATAAAATGTCTACAACAACACAGAGTGAGAAAATAAATGATCAGAACAAACAGCTTCTTGTGCATTTGATGTGAGCACAAAGGAACAGGCATCAATACACACAACACAAAAACCTATACATAAAAGTCGACAGACAAGCTTTGATGTTACTGTATACAAAAACTTATAATTTATTTATTGTTTATTTTATTTCAAACAAAAGTGTCAGAAAAAATTATTTCAAAAAGCTAATCTAGAGAGTACTTTTGTAGCAGACCATAATGGAAGGACCTTACAGAATACTGTGAGGTTACTCTGCAATGCATGCAAACACATAGTGTCACTCTCTCCACCTTTTCAGTTCAAAAGAGAATTTCCATTTAAACAAAAGGAGAATGAAACTAACACCTATGTCTCAGGATAGTTAAGAAAAGTGTCTTAAATTTAAAAACTTCTGAATTTTGTATTTGCTCTTCTTTTCTTATTTTTCTTCAAGATAAGACTAATCCATCACAAAGCTATCTCAGATATCAAGATACCTCTTAAAATCAATGGCTCATTGACTTCCTCAGCAGCAGACATTGACACACGTCTGTCTCTACTGACAGTTACAAAAAAGAAACTGGAATAAAAATTGGACTCTGCTGTCTGAGAGGACAAGAGAATAGATCATTGACAATCATGACACAGATCCATCTCTGATTCTCAAAAGCCCCCTTCTCTATTGTTACCCATGGATCCTTCCAAGTCCCCTTGCTTGGTAACTGTCAATATGGACAAGCTTGGAATAGGCATTTTGTTTCGCTGTCTCTACAGAAGATGTAAGTCATGTGCTTTAGAGGACATTTTGACAACGAGTGCAGGATTTAAGCAAATGGCTGTCAGTGGCTTTGGTGTTTATTGATTACAAAAGTGGTGAGAGATTAATTGATCCACACTTTGAGATCAACATAATAATCTCTTAGCCTAAGGATGACAGTAGTGAGGTAGGCATGGAAATGACAAATGACAAAAACATTTGGTTTGTGTTTTGCTCTGGGTTAGTGTGCAGCTCAAATATCAGATAATTGTTGCCTCAAGGCTTATCTAAAGAAATCTCTTGGTAACAATAATAAATGTTTGTATTTAAAAGCAGTTTTATAGAGACATGTGGTGAGACTGTTTTATGACAACAACTTACTCTTAGAGTAAGACGTCATACAGAATCTTTTACAATTGCATTTGAATACACAAATACACAAACTAAAAACAAAATTTATTTTAGAAATCAAATTCTTCTCTCAAAGTTTAAAGTGTACATATATGTATGGGTGATTTTTTGTCTGCCATAATCCATATACATAGACCCAAAAGTCAAAAATACCATGCACACCAGCAGCAATATTTCTTAATAAACCACAGCTGTACCTAAAAGTTTGCACGTAAAGCCCTGCTTCCAGTTCTCCCTTCTCATTCAACCATAAATGCTCAATGTAAAGCCCCTCATGAATGTCGGTTTCTATTTAAATGAGCCAGATGATAAATGTTATTTCATAAAGAACAATGACAGCCATGAGGAAAAGTGAGTGAGATGGAGAGTTAAAGATATCATTTTTGGTTACCACAGTGACATGAAATAAAGTTTAGACACCACCATTGGGATTTTTGGAGACTGATGGCATGCTGCACAGTTGAGCACTCAGGTATGCGTATTATTAAAGCGCACCTCATCTGCATTCTGGGTGTTTGGAAACAAGGTTAGGAACCAGCGCCTGGGATGTAGCCACTGTAAAACCTTCAATTGGACAGGGATGCCGTAGTTCTGGCGACTCTCCAGTACTAGACCCAGTTCAGCAATGTTCATGGGTGTCATAACTATTTATATATTATTTTGTCTTCTTGAGTCAACAGCAATATTTATTTTCCCTTTGGGATCAATAAAGTATTTTTGAAATTGAATTTGAATCAAACCCACTTCACAGAGATCATATCCCATTGATTGCTGCATAATAGGAAGTTAAATGAAGCTGCCAATATTAAGCAACGTGGACAACTCAGTTGATTTAATCTGATATATCAAATACCCACCATGTATATTTTCTTCAAGATGAGCATTAGCAACATAGCAACACATACTGAATTTTCTGCCACCACTGCAGAAAACCACTGTGTAGATCCCAAGACACAGATACTACCACGACAATAATGAACCACCAATATCTCACCATGAAGGTTTTGTACATAAATAAAACAGCCCCTTAAAGTTCAGAAAGGATGTGCACTGCATTTGTAATACAGTGTCTACAGAATCTGAGATCTTACATTTTAAAATCAGCCAGAAATTAGGGATGCAGTAATAAATTGGTCCTGATTTTTATTTTTTTTTTAGATCTGTCACTAGCCAATACTTACGTGTGAAGTCGATATTATCCACCGATCTTATCTGAAAATCAACTACTGTCTTCTATTGCTCTGCTGTGATTTATTTCATCTGTGGGATCTTATGGAATGGCACCCATAGTCAAATGTATGTCAGAGACATCTTGTTTACAACAGAAAGTCCCAAAATTCACCTGACTTTACAAATACTCACTCTATAATACAGTTTTCACATATCAGAACAGATTCAGTAATACATGTTTGGATGTTTTAAAATTAATACTATTTTCTAAATGAAATATTAAAGAGAAGCAATTTTCTGTCCAAACGGGACACAATTATCCAATAGGGACAAAAAGTAGATGAACATTAAGTAGATAAATGCAGGGTGGAGCTGGTTATGGAAGCTGCTTTTTCATCAAACTGATCCCCAAATGTACTGAAACAATGTAACATGATAGGCTAATGCACCCATCCCTCCTCATCACCAGACATCATCCACATTAGTCTAAGTGCCTTGATCATCCATGCAGAAACCCTGTGGGAGAACAGAGTTGGAGGTGATGTTGCTGAAAGGTGTGGTTGCACACTTGCATCATATGAAGCCTCTATTCCATGGCTGACTACCCCAATGTAAAGTAATAGGAAGGTCAGGGAAATGAAGTGACATGGCCAATAACTTTCATTATGTGTCTGAAACATCGTCCCATCAGCTAATTAATTTTCCAGTACAATCATACATCACTATGTGTTGGAACTCAATGAAAGATCCCAGGTGATCTCCTTTTTCTGGCTTTGGCACAGTGTTGGTAGTATTCCAAAGGAAGTTACGATGAACAAATAATGCTGATGCACAGACCTTAGGTGAGATGTGTTGGTGGAGACCAACATATCTATTTGCTTTTGCAGAGTCAGATTTGTCTTTCCCTTCCTCAGCTCTTCTTTTATAGAATTGCATAAAAGAAAAATTGCATCTTTTATGCAAGATGCAATTTGTCTTTTCTCTCCCAAATACAGAAACTGTGTCCTAAGAAATATTTTCCACTGTAAGTTCTGAATTTGTTAGCTTTGCTATGTCGTGTGCATCAATAGACACACTGTGACACACTGTGTCCTATTTGGCAGGTTAGTTTAATTTCCCAGCCTAAAGTGCCTGTTTGCTTGTCTACTGGTCAGTTAGGGGTCATGAAAACACCAGTGGTGTATTATCTTTGCACAGTGAAGGCACATTAGTGTCACAAGGCAGAATTGATCGATTAGTGACTTTTATTTAATGAGGCTGTGGGTTTATTCGAGCCAGTTTGAATGAAAGAAATAATTGAAATGAATAATAGATCATAAGACTAGATTTGAAAGTGGACTAACTGAACAGAAAGCTCCCTATCAGTTCTGATATTCACATCACTGCTGGTGGAAAACAGTGGGCTGCTAAACGCTCTGTAGTTCACTCTTCACTTGAAATCATAGCCCATCAAAGCTTTATTGTACTCCCTATGTAATTACAGCTTTTCTTTTCTTTAACACACAATTAGACCTAAGACTGTAAGTCTTGCCTTGTGCCTGCTTGAGTCATTTATCCACAAGATTCAGTCACAGTTAAGGAAGCTCTATAGGATTCAATATACAATGAAGACAGAATTTCAGCACCACCTAGTGGTTGTTTTTGCTTTAAACGGACCTTACATGGATTTTTAAATCTGACTTAGAAGCAAGAGAGTTAATCTCAGGCAGTTGTTCTTATAACGTCACTTCAGGATGTAGGTAGTGAACTAATATTGTATTAAAGCTTGAGATCTCTTCTTAAAAAAGCAGAGAGAAACTAATAGCCTGGAAAATAGAAGGTAACTTTTTTCATCAAGTTTTATTGAGAAATGCATCAACAAAACAGTTCAGTTGCTCATAAGACAAATAATGTAGTATGGAAATGTCAGAGGAACTATTGCAAGAACATCCAATGGACAATGGAAAACATAGCTGAAGAAAATAAGGCATACTAGAACATCTATTATTTTGCCCCAGGGCATATAGAATACTTTATATATTCAAAAGAATTTCAACTGATGTGTAAGTTCAGATATTGAGGTGTTATGCTACTTGACATGCTACTGGCTGACATTTGCAAAGTAGGATTTTTCTTCTGCTGGCCGGCTGTACCCCAATAGAAGATATAAGAAAACATTTGATGTTAGTTTTTAGTTGTGCCAAAAGGATTTCACTAAATACATTCATACATATTATGGTATGTTTGGTATTTGAATTGTTCAAATAGACAGACACTATTTTAGAGTTATCAAGCCAGAAATTCTCATCACAATAATCCTTCAATTTTGTTTAAATTATTTCTCATACACACCAGAGGATTACTTTTTATTTGAAGACAAATGCACTTATATACTTGTTTAGAATTGCTGTTGTAAAAATTCCTCTTGATCATGTTCTGATAATTTACTGTTCACGCAAACAAGCACACCAATCTCACTTTGTTGTTGACTTAGATTGGTGGAGGTCTAAAAGACTTAGATCTTTTAGACCTAAAAGATCTTAAACATTAGCTTGAAGGTTGTACAAGCTAATGTACAACAAATAACTCTGGGAAATTGCTTGTCATCTGTTTTGCATTTATTCTAGAAATGCAAAGTGAAAAGAGAACTAATGCCAAACTACTGACCCCTGGAAAGAGCCTGCCGCTGAACACACTGGTGAAAAGAAAGAGACTCCTTAACTACGGAGTTTCATTTTGGTATTAAAGCTCAGCATACCGCTGAGACTGGAGAACACACTGATGATGAAAAAGAATGTCCTAGATTTTCGGAAAGAAGGGGGGTGAGCATTGGGAGAGGAGATTAAAGGATATGTTTTGACAGAAGTAGCCAGATTCAGACAAAGTCTCTTGCCGCCTTAAAGGTCTGTACTCTTTCTGTCCGTGCTGCGGATCAGGGTCTTGAAACCACATGAGTTGAGGGCAATGCTTACAGGGCAATGCAATTTGTTCTGGTCTTTCAATTTGTCTTAAATGTGAATATTGTTTAGATTGTTAATTAGAGAGCAGAAAAACACATGCATCACACATACAATAGCTCTCAAACATACATATATTATCCAAGAGAAATTGTGCCCATCCATCTATTCTCTGTCTCTTTATTTTTTCACACCTTTCTTAAGCTCTTTTATTTCCTTCCTTCTACCAGTTCATCCAGGGGTAGGCTCTTTTCTTTTGTCTCCATTGTCTTTTTGACAGTAAGGTATGTCTCTTGCTAGCAGAAATAATAACGGTTTCTGAACCTGGTGGTACTGCTCTACCTATTCATTATGACCTTGCCTTGATTATAGAGAGATCACTTGTTGATGTCAGGTGAGAAATGAAGGGAGCAAGGTATTAGGAAAGGGAATGAAGTACGGATAGAGGGAGATAGGGTGCAAAGGGGTTGGATAGATGGAGCAGAATTTGTGCCTTGCAGAACAAACAAAGCCTTGGCTACTTCATAGCTATTATGTATCATACTCTCAGTATGGCTGTCTATGTATGCAGTGGTGGTCAAAGCACTGGCAAGCCACTTAAATATATATAGACTGTGCTAACAAACATACTGATTCACCCACTAATTTAATTTCATCAATCCAAGTGTTCAAATCATATCAACTGACAAAAATGTACAGAATGAAGCCACTAGATGTCACTCTCTTGGGTTCAATGAATTTCAGTCTGCAGCAATGACATGAGACCACCTGTGCAATAATAAAGTATTGTTGTGGTCCAAACGACTGACCTCTCTTTTTTTCAAGCATTTGTGCTATCCCTTGGCGTAAAGGCATCTTGAGGCCTTAAAACCAATACAGCACATTTACACAAATGCTAAAACATAACGGACATTTGACTTTTGACTGGATTTCATGGAATTCTGTAATGATGCTCCATATTGAAAGTAGGGAATTGAGCCATATGCAACATAAGTATTATCTTCAATATTTCATTGAAACATATTTTGACAACAGTGGTAGATAAAACACACATAAAATCAAACATTTTTTGTTCCATCTAAATATGCAACAATTGGACTAAGCATGTTATAAACCTAGCTTGAGCCCTATTAATGAACTACAACAAGACTCATGCTTTGTAAACACAATCAGTTAAAAATGACAGTTTCCAATTTCTCCAACCTCTTAAAAAGCAATCAGTAGTTTCTGCATTTTCAATACATGTTGCTTTGCATGATTTAACTTTTGACTATATTTGGCAAATTTGCTATTATCTTGTTTTATGTGTTTATTTATACCTGAGGAGGTGGAGAGAATGTGAACAGGGAAGGTCAAAGACAGCGCTGGCGAGGATCCTGCATAATTGTTCTTCTAATGTGCCTACATTTTCAATTCTGGGAAAGAAAAGGTACACTGATTCATGTGTCAAAGAGGGTTAGTTGCAAGAAGGTCAAGGCTTAACTTTCAGAAGGTATAATATTAGTGAGAAGCACCCCCTGGTAAAGTCCTTTTAAAACTATTCGAAAATGGCAACATTTGTTTGTTGTTTTATGAATTTCAACTTATAATACTGTAAAAATGTTACAAAAAATTTAATTGTACTATAAAACCTTCTGGTTTGAGAAAATATTGCACCAATGGATAATAATATGTTTTATTCTTATTTTTGGTTTTTAAGTTAACATTAATCTTGACTTCCTTCATCTTGTAGGTCGTGTTATGTTTTTTGGTTTGTTTTTAAATATGTTAAACTGCATTTATATTTCTAAATAAATGCCATCAATTGATGGCTTTGGAAAACGAATGGCCAAAACTAGGTTTGGCCATTTATTAAATTAGATTTAATAAAGACTAACTGTCAATATTAAAATTTGTTATTTTTTCATCTTTGATTTCTTCTCTTCAGTGAGTAAGAATATAAGATAAGATTTAATAGGTATAGCATAGAATACATGTCTCAGACAATGTGGTTTAATAAAAATAACATTTTCCTTCTGTCATATCTCTTACTAAACATTACCAACTTTGCAAGAGGTTTGTGGTCTCTTAAAAGAAAAAATACAACATTGTCACTCTTACCAAATTTGCTTCTTTCAAAAGCAAATGTCAAGAAATGTTTCACAATCAAAAGAACTGTCAATATTTGTACTGTCAGCTTTTTTATCTGCACATAAAACGCTGATAAAAACATTCTGCATATATTTATCCTGTGTTAGAACTTGGGTTACAGGCAACATAGACATGGTGTTTATTCATAACTTGGGGGAAAGATTAATGAAATATGTAATATAATTCAGTTCATATGTAAAAACAAAGCACTCAGTTTCCAGCACATGTTTGCTTCTTGTGTGTAAATTACCCAACAGAAACAGTGGCAGTTACTTTTACACTGACAATATATGTATAATTATCAGCCTTATAGTGATAACTGATATAATGCATAAATATAAAGTATTTATCTTTGTAATGAATTCTGTTTGGATTAACTGTTAGTATATTTATACAGTATTTGACAGTAACTAAAGTGGTTCTCAGTCCTAGAATGAGGCAAGAGGCTCTGAGACTGAAACATGGAGTTGGAAATAAAAGCGTCTGGACATTTTTGTGGCCTCACAACCTAAAGTTTCAGAAGAAGCTCTATATTTTTTAGACATGTGATACCTGTTGGTGTTACTGTCTTTTGTCTGTTTTTGTAAAGAGTGATTCAGGTCACAGGAGAAAAAAGCCTCAACACCTATTAATATATTGAAAAACCCTCTTAAAAACCAAAGGCTGGTGACTGTTGTGGAACTTCTCACCTGCTTTCAGACGTTTACGACATGAATATTTAAATGAAATACAGTTTTTTGAAGAAGCTCTCCTGAGGACTGAAAAAACATGCAGTGAAAAAACCCACATAGCGATACTCTTGAGTAGAAATATTATGAAAAAGGAGCACTATGCACATACTGTCATAGGTGATGGCTGTGAAGTGTAAATGCTCTAAAGAAGGACAGCAATCTATAATTTTCATGTTACTGATGATTTCAAAAGCAAAAAGCAAGACGTCCTCAGTACATTAGAATCTAATGCCAAAGGCTAAGCATTTCACTGGGGACTAAGACCTTGACCTGTCACAAAAAGCTCAGTTTGTAAATTATTGACCACATTATAGTTTTATTATTTTTTATTACAACCATCTTTGTAATAGTTGTTCTAACTTTTCATTTCCCCTAACTTTATAATTAATTTCTTTAATATCAATACAGTTAGAAAGAAGATGATTTATTGTCCTGCATAATTGCAGAGTTTAATATTTTTCTCAACTTCTTTTTTCATATCACATAAATTGATTTGATAATGCTTTCAAGTGTATTGTTCTACACTTCCAGTTTAATTAATCTGTAGAGTGCAGTGAAGAATGTAAAATGTTTTGTAGAATATATTTAGTTTTATATAATGACACTGTTGTCATTATATGTCTGAACAATGCATTGTTGAGATGGCTTTTAATTATGCAATTACCATAATTCTAAATCTCTTGAACTTCTTTATCAGTAACCCAGAATTTTGAGTGTATAGCTATTTCAATAAATAATCCCAATGCAAATGTCCTATTGAACATTGAAATTGTTACATTCAAATTAACTGCACAGCAACAATTGTGGTGGACCTATTGGTGTTAAGTTAATACTGGCAGTTGATCAACATACTTTTTTTTATTTCAAACCACTGAATTTTTCTTTAAAATCTTAAAAACAAAGAAAGAAAGGAACATTTATCTAATTAGTAAGCAGGTGTTTATCTTCCCTTTTATGTAAAAACAATACCTTATCTTCATTTTAATTGGAAACACAATACAACTTTTAAAAGGACAGATTGGATATTTTCAGAGATTATCACATTAAATTAATTTATGCTCTTAATTATAGACATGTCAATTCCAGAGAAGATTTGGCTTGTAAAAATATTTTTAGCAATGCTTTGTATTTCTTCTTATCAACTCCTCTAATATAAAAGGAGATGGAGTTTCTTCAACATTGATGTTTTTCTTTCAAACTAATTTTTTTAATTGCCGAGGCCCTCAGAATGAAGCAGTGGTTATTCTAAGATTAAATTTCTCAATGGTGGACTTCATTTAGTGATTAGGTGACTTCTGAAGACAATTGTTTCCAGTGGATTTTAATTAGAGATATCAGACTAAAATATTCTTTTTAAAAGCTGGAATTTTTTTTCTGATTTTTAATTGTTTGAAATAAAATACATTATACAGGTCTTTTAAATTGCCTTTGTCTTTGCAGTTTCCTTTTATTGCTGAGAATTACCATTGCAAAATGACAAAGGTGATCAACCTGCAGGACTCTCAAAATTACTTCCTGGAAGCTTAATAATATGCTTAACATAGCATACTCCTAGGATTTTGAGATGTTATTCTGGACTAATCTCACAAAGGCTTGGATCACATTTTTATTAAAAGGTGTCAAGTCTGGGTTGGTCTTTGTGAGATGTAAAACATTCATAGTGGCCTAAGCTATCAAGTTAATGCAGCCCACACATTGCATTATTTTTATTGTCTGGTGAGGAAGAACCAGGCCCTGAAATATTGGATATTTAAAGACTTTAGGGAAAGCAGGTGAGTAATTGACACACATTCCCTGCAAACACGCCGTAACACACATATGTTCACACCAACCATTCTTTGATTCAGCTACCCCTTGCCTGCCCTTAACATTGCTCAGACCCTGAGGCAACACCTGGGGCTACAGACTTTACAGGGCTCTGACTGAAGCAGCAGCAGTGGGCGTGGGGGGAGCTGAAGTGAAGATTAAGGCACTTCGCTGGGTGTGCTTGTCTATTCATGAGCTTGTGCATCTATTGGAGAGCTAGCTTGAGGAGGAAAGGCAAACACAGGCTGTCATGAGTCTCACTTAGGATGCTCCAGGGATATCACAGATGCCATTAGATTGGACCACATGCAGCAGAGCAGACAATATGTGAAGGGAATACAGACAGAGCATCAAAAGACAACACTGACACAGACAGTCAAACAGATTTGTCACTTTTAGCATTTTTGCATGCTATATCTTGTTTAAGACATAAATAACTTTATATTTTACTTAGCATTATGTGAGTCCAGGCTACCTGTTAACAGAAACATGTATAAAAAATTATATAAAAGGAAATAGAATCGTGTAAATGCCTCTGGAAAGGAACTCAGATATAAGTGCAATCACAAATATATCTAAAAGCCATTTAAAAGTGTGAGAAAAGAAATCTCACCATCAGCCTATTCATGTCACTTTTTAAGGAAGCTTTTGAAACCTGCCATTTAAGACACGACAAACAATTTGTTCTGAAATTACTGATGCATTTAGTGAAAAAAATGAAGAAATAAGATAATTAAGAACTTCAAAGATGAAGCCATTATCATTAAGGAGTTTGAAGAATAACCTGCTCTCCAAGAAATACATGAAAGTATGACCTCTTAATGAACAAATTATGTTGGTGCCATGGTAACAACAGCAAGAGAAAGCAGTTTAGGATTTTGTCATGGTGAATAACTTTTTTTCCCTCTTATGGGAACACGGTTGCTTATGGATGAAAGTGAACAAAGCATGTCTGTGTTCTAATATATGCAGTGGTAAGTAATTTTTATCAAGCTGTTCTCACACAATAAAGCAAACAAAAAAATTTGTTAGCCCACCTTGAAACTTTTTTCATGTTACGAGTTGATATGTAGGTGAGAATAAGTACAAATGCTAAATAGAAGACGGCTGTTGTAACATGCAAATATGCCGGTATAAAATCAGGTTACAATTTTTGACTAGCATGTAGAACAGACACATTCATTTTCTATACTTAAAACATATCAGTACTTTCTTAAATTCACAATCATACAGAAAACTTACTGTTAACAAAAACTGTTAGATATGTAATTCTTACATCTAATTTCTGAGTTATTTGACTAAACTGAATACTAACCTTGAGCTCTTAGTTTGGATCATATTGTACAACATGCCTCCATCATCTTTTGGAAATGGAGTACCACATATTTATTTGTGGGCTGGGATAATACAGGGTATATTTATCTGAAATATACCCTTCATCTTCAATGTTCCTTGTCAACCGACTGACTCTGTGCCTGAGAAACCACCCAGTGACACCATGAAGTCAAAATATGGCAGCCTCACCTTCTATGGCTTCCCAAATACCTGTTGGTTTTAGCTCTACTTAGTTTTGCTGTTTATAGCAGAAAGTTCAAAAACATGTATGACAATACAAATGGTTGCATTCTTGTATGTTTTGACATTGGGTTAAAAACTGATCATCTGACCACACAGACCAGCTGTTGTTGTTTTTTTGTTGTTTTTTTTTTTACTGCACCTGACAATAACAGCAAACTATGTGTCTATATTGTGAACTAGTTGAAGAGTAGCTGGATCCCTGCACCCATGAAGTAGACGAGATGAGCGTGACGACAACCACCAAACAAAGGAAATGTCACATGAAGTGTTCCGGAAATAAAAAGAACTGAGCTAATTCTATTCTGTTGTTGTTTATAAGATGCCAGTACCTCCATCTTTTATTCATTAAGACTCAAAGCGGCTGGAGGTTCTCTGTCTTTCTCTCTCATACTCTCTTCCCCAAATCTCATTTCAAATAGAACCCATTGAGCCGTAGAACTGCATTCTGAATCACAATGAACTTGTTTTTCTGTGGCAAAAAACGGAGAAGAGAAGGGGAAAAAATGACAAGAGCGACGCTTTAGTGGGGAAAGAGTAGAAGTGGGGGTGAGGAGGGATTGAGGGTTTCTAAATGTTACTGACAATCACAAGTGTGCAGTGGGAAAGGTGTGTTTCTGCAAACTGAAAGCGGATGACTTGTTTTGGTGGTGGGGGACGGCCAGAGCTTCTGAATCAGATAGGCTTGATCACATTGCTGATACTGGGTCACAAATCTGAAAGAAAGGGAAAACAGGCCTTTTGACATACACAACCTCAAAATGGGTTCTTAACTTGGAAAGACATTTCTGGGGGGAGTGAGGACTAATTGAGTTAGTCATCCCTACTACAGACAATTTGCCTCAGGAGGGACTCTTAATGTGAGATTCACATTATTTAATGGGGAATTTCATGCTCATCTCCTGAACTGACCAAAGTGTGTTGTGTAGATATGCCTCATTAAACAAACTGCTGGTGTTTCTCCCCATGGATATATATTACCTGTTTTACTTCTCTTTGGATTACCAGACATTTCTCAACACTCATTTACAGCAACAGCTTCCCTTTGGGAACAAATGTTGTCCCAGAGGAATTTTAAGTCTGTGTGCTTACCAGAAATTTGACAGCCTGACACCTAAAAGTAAAAGTGCCTGAAAGAATAATTTTGGGAATGTATTCAAATGTCATTAAACGAGCTGTGTCTAATGAAATTAAGTGCTATATTACTCTCTGTTAATTGTTCTTGTTCAACATGTTTATTGCAAACAGCTTATATTTTGAATATTTTGTAAATAAAGTCCATTTGCAACGGGGATTATATAGTTTGTGTTCCATCTGTAAATCCAATTGGACATCTATGATTAGACATGACATATTAATGTCTACAGATGGTCTTTCAGTCTATAAATGTACAGAGGTGGTTGAGACGTAGTCCTAAAGTCTCACATGTAGAACAGACACATTCAAAGGTGTGTTCAACAAGGTAATGGCTCATAAGAGACTATCTATTCACAGGACACATTTCTCACCTGTATGTTAAGATACTTTGAAAACCAATTCAGAATTACAAGATGCATAGCTTTGAGTTCATAAATCGAATTAACATCCAGAGGAAATACATTGACTCTTATTGTAATGTGACAAAATGTAAAAAATAAATAAATAAATGGCTGAATATTTGTGCAAAACATTGTATCTGTAATGGGTGGATGGTTGTTCCCATTGTTCCGGCCAGATAACATTAAAGTAATACAATCTCTTAACTGCACAGGGAGCCTCAGAGTTTATGATCCATCTCTGAGTCTCAACTTGTGTTAATAATAATAAATGGTTGTGGTGTACTTGACAACACAGGTCTGCAGACAACCAGACTCAGAGATAACAAAGTAAAGAAAAGGTTAAAAAACGGTAAAGTTAAAGGTGAGAATAAGAAAAGCAGAGGAAGGAAATATAGAAGCAGAGCACGAGACACAGCAGCATGCGAGACGGCAGGTGGGATTAAGTGGGAGAAATATGGGTAGCAAGGGATTCTAGAAAAAAAAGGTATGAGGAAAGGAACAGGAGAGAACGCAATACACTCTGGGGGGGAACATGCACTTTGAATAAGGAGTAAAGCAGAGAAGAGGAGCTTTGGAGTACATGTGCCCCAGGGAGGAGAGTGTGAAGTACCTTTTGTCTTTCCTCCTTTTGAATAAACCAACCCATGCATTTCCTTTTAGTAAATCTCACTTTAAAGAAGGGCTAAGCTAAAGCTTCTCCCACAGTGGCGATCGAGTGTAGTTGTACCTCAGCCCACACAAATCCTTTCGTCTATATCTGTGGGTGTGTAATAGTTTTATTTCAAATTTAGAGCACAGAGAGATTGCTCACCATCTAAACACGTAACAGGAGCCTCACCTTGGTTGTGCGCCCGCATATGTTGTTGAAAAAGTGACTGGCAAGACAGTGTGACCAATTTGATTTTGAGCTTTATGCCTGCTTTCTTTATCCCTGAGACCTGTCAAAAATGACATGAGGCATCAAGAAAAACAGTAATGCTTCTGTCACTGCTTTCCACTAAATGCCCTGGGGGAAATAAGCTCAATTCATCACCAATCATCATCAGGATTTCATTTTAATAGTGTTTGTTTGTTTCTGTCTTGCAGGTTTGCTCCACTAGTAAAACCCCATGGGTTTGGAGTGGCGAACAGAGAAGAAAAAAGTGTTGGTCTTGCTGCAATCAGACTGAGAAGTTAAAGCAAGATTGCATTGAAACAGAGAGTATTGCATGCTACTGGAGGGAGATGGTAATTAAGCCTGGGGCAAAGTGATAATGGATCAGCCTAGAACTGTCATCTGCAACTCTCCAGTGCCATGCCTCTGACGAGAGAGCAGTTTTCTGTCGACCCTGAGAAAAATAAACCAGAACTTCTGCTGTTAGTTTGGTTCATGTCAAAAGCCTGTAATGTAGAGGAAAAGTTATTTAAAGGAAAATTGTCAGAACCCATTTCAATATCTTTAACAACTTATGTGAAACCATCAGTACGATTTTGAACTTTGCTATAGTTGCCCTGAAACTAAATATAATGAATTCCAAACATGAAAGCTAAAATGATCTGAGATCATGAAAAGAGACATTTTATGGGAAAAATATATAGAGTTGTCAGTACTGATTTAAATATTTTTCCTTTTACACATTTGTGAACATGAGCCAGAGTGCCATTTAAATTTATCACTTTCTTCCTTTGCCCTTAATGCACTTTTCCACTATGTTTACAGACAATCATAAGGCAATGATCATTTAAACAAAGTAGGGTCTTGCCCATATGAAATATCTATTTCTGACAATAAAACAATGTAAATTATAGCTCCAGTAAATCTTGGGCCATGTGGTTCTTATCTGCAAAACAGTTGTTGCCAAATTTGAGGTCATGCATGGAGTGTTGTTAGTGGATTAGAGTAAATATCTTGTCAATATGTGAAGCCAAAATGGAGTAAAAGGATTATGCTTAACATTATTGTGTTTGAATGGAGATGTGAATGGGCTGTTGTGTACAGACATACACTGTTTGAAAGATAAAGCACTCATCTTTCAATGCTCTTTCAATCCTCTGACCCATATTTATCTTTGTTCTGCTATGATAGCATTGAATAATTGTAAAATAAAAAATATATATAACCTTATTTAATTGCCTTTACAACAAAAAGTAACATTCTCTTATACTGTTGCTGCTAAAATTGTATTGATCAGATATAATATTGTTAGCTGTGCCATTTATTTTAGATTTTTATTGAGAAGACAGTTGATAATGTTGACAAAATCAAATTAAAATTTGTTAAATATGTCACAGGTCAATATGGGAAACAGAGCGTCCCATTCGGGACACTTCAATTTGGGGTAAAATACGAGACATCACAGATTATGCCGGACATTTGGCAAGCCTACATCAGACATCTTTAAGGCAGGGCCCAGTAAGCCAAACCAATCACCAGAGCCTGAAGCTCCTTCTGAATCCGATGCAGCATTGCATGGAGGTAATGCTGCAGGGCATACAATCAGACCTTGTACTGTAAGTAAATTGTTGCTCTGAAGAGCGGATCTCATTGTTGTCTGAAGTTGATATCTTTATAAGCCACTCTGCTGTGAAACTCATGCTGCAGAAGGGAGCATCATTTTTTGAAAGCCGACACACTGCTAGCACACCGTCTTTGTCTCTCAGGTTCAAATAAATAATATCATGACAAAAGACACACTTCATATCCAAATGTTGGAAAAAAAATGTATCAATGCATTTAAGAAGAGAATTAAGTTCTACAAACTTATCATTCTTGCAAACAAGCTATTACATAATAAGTCACTAAGAAAACTAATAATGCACGTTAACACTAAATAACCCAAATAAATATGTAAACATCTCAACAGCAATACTGTCCCTGAATGTTGGGCGCTGTTTTTTGAAGTAGCCATAACTCTTGATGAAAGTAAGAGAATATAATCCCTACAATTATTTCAGATTAAAACAAATACTTTCTTCATGCAATCATCTCCATACAAGAGATTTTTACTTTTCCCCTGATAGACTGCTTTGAAATCAAGATGATACGCTACAAACTGTAGGTGCCAGACATGATATTGCAAAGGCAGATGTCTTTACAAAAAGGAAGGTTTGCTGTTGATATACAATCTAACACTTTTTTTTTTTTTACTTTTCATGTCTTATTATTATGCAGATCTTTACACATTGGTGAATGCAATTTTCATTTTGCATTCTGGAATCCTGAAATTGCCTTTGAAATTAGATAAGGGTCCAAAATAAAAATACATCTCCAACCACCGGTTGCTTTTCTTTCATTTGTTTGCATCGGATCTGCTTCTACACCTGCACCTTTATATATGTCAATCCTATAAAGGTGTTATAGGATTGACATAGTACAATGAAACTGCAAGTACAATTTTCTCTGTTTGGCAGGTTGTTTGTTGGATTTTCATCTAATCTAAGCCTTGGGTGTGGGAATGAAAATAATATAAATGACACAGCTAACATTTGCATGTTCTAAAGTACACCATCTCTAAGAATCCAAAAGTTTGTGCCCGACCCATCTCTGCAGGGTAGCTTCTCTTGACACAGACACATTTCCAGTAATTTAAACACAAGAGGCAGGAGGACTTTATTTTTGCCGTTATTCATGATTGACCGCTGAATAAACCTCTGGCCACTAGGTAGCAGCAGTGCTGTTTAACCATTGGTCTGGGCTAAACCGGGGGCTCTGAGAACGTCCCAGAAGATGTTACAGGTGGTCGCTGAAGATTCTGAGTACACAAGCAATTCTTTTAGAGCAAATATGTAATTTGTGGTTTTATAGATTCCAATAAACTAATAAGGTGAACATGAATGAGGTTATGTTTGACCAAAGCTACAAATACATTTTATTCAATATCCAAATTTGATTAGAGTTTGAAATGTGACTCATATTTATTCACACTAGCCAACCTGCTTTCTAAATTAAACTCTAAGATTTCCTGTGGTTTTAAATAGATGTAACACAGGTTCATAAATGACAATGACTTGTGTGTTGTTTTTCGTTTTTAAAGGTGAGAACAGATATGGCATTCTGGAGGTAAGCTTTGTCAGTGGAAAAAGTGAAGGGGTAAAAGAAAGGTGACAAGGAGGAAAAATGACTCATGTAATATGCTGGCAGATGTGAAAGGAGCCTCCATGTTTCTTAAATAGCAACTACCTCTTTGGTGTTAAGTTCAGTAACTGAACACCTCTCAAAGGCTGAATCATAATCCTCTGTCTCTTTACTGAAGGAAAAAATAAACAAAAACACATTGAAGTATTTTAAAAGCTTTCCATTACTTAATGATGCAGATGAAGCTCCAAGGAAATTTCTCTTGATTAGGTGTAATTTAAAATTAAATTGTATGTGATTTGGGCTTGGTGACATAGCTTTGGTAGTTAGTAATGGTAACTAATGTGAGGTTTGAAGGATTTATTTTAGACATTATTGCAGCTTAAATGCTGGGTCTGACTGTTCTTTGTTATATTAATGTCCATATGAGATGTATTAATCTGGGCAAAGATCTGCCTGAAAGGACAAAGTTGGTTTTGAAATTTAATCTGGAATTTGTTTAAGATTGTTCAGTCAGCTTTTTGTCTTTTATTACTGTTCTCATCTTACAATACCCAGTGGAAAAATATATATATATACATATATATATATATATATATATATATATATATATTTTTGTTATTTTAAATTTTGATTCATGCAGTGGTTGAAAAATTTGAATTTTTTTTTTTTTTTTGCAGTGGTTGAAAAATTTGAATGCATAATTTTGACCATTTATTTGACTCCAGTTTTCGGTTCCAACTCAATCTCCATAATACTTTCATCTAATTACTATAATATGGGTATAGTAAAGAATAAAAGGACATTTCCAGTTCAGTCAAATGTTGCAGGTAATGGAAGAAATTCTAAAATGAAGCACATGCTTCATCTCTTTATGACTACCTGGCACTATACCTGGCACTGTTTGAAAAGGCATTGGTTAGTATCCTACATTTGCTTCCTCCTGAGACAGTTGAATACAGCTATTGCAACTCGGAAACCAGTTTCTGGGTACAGTTTCTTTCACACAACCATGCACTTTTCAGGACAGCATTTGGACACTTGATCAACTGAATGGAACTTAAGTGTAAAAAAAGGTATTCTTTATAGCAGCCATTTTGACATGCATGTTTACCTCAGTGAAAATAA
Source organism: Phalloptychus januarius (assembly GCA_902982915.1). Classification (NCBI taxonomy): domain Eukaryota; kingdom Metazoa; phylum Chordata; class Actinopteri; order Cyprinodontiformes; family Poeciliidae; genus Phalloptychus; species Phalloptychus januarius. The sequence continues at coordinate 32,707,100 of CADWAE010000133.1, forward strand.
GTTGAATTTTGAGCTTTTACTTACTAGATGAATGAAAAATAGCATGGAGATGCTGAAAGTTATTTAAATGTTTTTTTTTTTGTTTTTTTATGTAGCGGCAGAAATAGGATATTGTCAGATGCGGTGTATTTAGCAAGGTAAAAACTTTAACTTAAATACAGTTCTTACTCTATTCAAATATATTTTGACCACACAAACAGATATGGTCCTAGCCTTGTAATTATGCATTAGAAAAGAACTAGATTAGTGTGTGAAGAACAGTATCTTTTTACAAGAACCTACGCAAGACCTTTTTCCTTTATTCATGGGCTGCTTAGGCTTTATAAAGTTGCCAGCACAAAGACGCAGGTATGAAACCTGAAGAACACAGACAAGATGAAGAACACAGGTAATGTATTAAAATAACTTCTGAGATTTTGAGAACATGAATATATGAGCAATGGCAACAATTTAAAGAGACATAGATGTCCATATTTGCACAATAATATTTGTTTTTGAACAAACTTTTTGCATGTATGACTATACAATTTCAGTCATTCAGTGGGTTTTATGGGCCTTACTACTGTGGCCCCAGCATCTTGCTGCAAGCACCCCACTAGACTGTAGAGACGATCAGGGCAACATGAGCCCCTGCACCTCCATCTCCCAGGAGAAGCTTCTCGATCGAGCCATTCATCACGCTGAGCTCATCTACCGTGTCTCAGAAGAACTGTCCTCTTTGTTTGTGAGTCGATACTGACATTATCATAAAAAAAAAGCCATTGCACATGTTTTCACTTTTTAAAAGATAAAAAGTTTCTCTGATGAGTCATCTTATTGTGTTTAGATCCTCTTCAAAAGACCCTAGGCAAGATACAGGCTAACTTTAAGTCTAGCTGAAAATAGATGATTGCTCAAACAGAGTATTATTGGAAAAAAACGTCTAGAAAGATGTCCAAAAACAGATGGGTTTGCAAACACTGTTTTCCATGTTAGCATGTGCATTGATATCCGTGTATGTCTATAGGACTATCAATCACATTGCACACTGCAGTGGTGACAACAATAACTTTGTGGGCTAAATTGTTGAGGGAAATTATTAATCTGACGAAAACATTTGATGTCGCCGGTTCTATATTTGCATATCAACTGATGGAGTCTGATAGCGATGCTTTGCCTAATCGTCAGGTAACACTGCTTCCTTGTGGTGAATGGTGTTGTCATGATGAATCATGTTATTAGCTTTAAATATTTAATCATCAATCCATATGGATATTGAAAAATAATCAAGTCATTTTGGTGACAAATATTCTATCATGTTCTATGTCCCTTACAAAAAAATCCCATGAAATCACATGTGACTTTCACATGTGATCACATGTGGTTCACACCACTTTTTACATGTGTGAATATGTGACCCACATGTGGAAAATGGGAATCACATGTGAAAACGTGATTTTCATGGGATTTTTTGTAAGGGGTGAAATATGAGACACTAAAGAGATAAGGTCCAGCGACAGCCTTTAAATTCACTTCCCAAAATATAGAAATTACATTTTATAGAACTTTTTCAAACATTACGCCAGACCAGAAGCATGTGGCTCTCTCCGATAGATGCACGCTGCTGTTTGCTTTTTATTTTGACATGATCATCGCCTCACTTCAGGGGCTTCAAAGTAATCTTCCACCTCCCATCTGAGGCGAAGATGTTTTATTGAAGAAGCAAGCCCACAGCAGGGTCATGTGAATGTGATAATGATATACAGCAACACTGAAAGCTCAGATTTTTGCACCTTGTTGAATCCCCTTCAGTTTGTGACTAGAGAATCAGAATGGCCCTTTGAAATGAAATGACACATGGGTTGTTACAAGAAATATACTGCGTGGAGTCTGCAGATGAGCCCATGCCGGAGGAAAAAATGTGGGTCCGCTGTGTCTCCACTGGTAAAGTGAGATAAAACTTTTGTCACTGTTTTAGTAGTGGGTTTTTATTTATGTCAGATCAGGTTGGAAAGTCAGTGAAATTGTTGCTCCTTTTTATTGTACATAGTCATATTCAGTAAAATAAGTTAATAAACCTGACGAAATAAAGTCACTGGAATACTGCAAACTGATGTTCAGTGCTTAAATAATCCAAACATTTCTTCTTGTTGCTTGTCATTCTTTTGTAGGAGGAGTTGTTCATCCCATTTCCTTTTCGGCTGCAGAGTAATCAGGCTGCCTATTCATGCATCACCAAAGCCCTACCCATCCCCAGTTCCAAAAGTGAAGTCCAGCAAATATCTGTGAGCATACAGTTATCACTTGCCAAAGGTTATTGTGTCCGTTGTGAAATTCTTGATTACAATCTGTCAAGTGTAAGAGTTTTCAGTATGTGTAAGGTAGAGCATAATTGAAAGGTGCATAAAAGCAGTTTCTCTGTAGGCAAACTTACAGACTGTGCAATTTGAAGATTTGAGGAAAATTATTGGTTCTTTGCGATCCATATTCAGCATACTGTGTTAATGTATTTGAGTTTGCATCAACTCCTCCTGCCATTCACAGAATTATGAGGCCTAAAATAGCAGCTGATATTGTTATGTGTAGAAGCCGATTCTTAGAGTAAGAAAATTTTGGGTAAAATTTAGGATTTGCAGCTTGAAATAAGGCATGGTGCACTGTGAAATAATGATATATAATGCATAAAAGGCTTGAGAAGCTGGTATTTCAGTAGGTTGAAAAACATTTTGTCTTCAGTCCAACAAATCATGAGCTTTTGAAAAATAGTAAAAGGTCAGCTTAGTCAGTTGGGTGGAAACAAAACTGAACCAAAACTGAGTCAACAAAAGGTCTGTAGAAGGTGATTTGACTGATCTACAAATGTCCTTTTCCAGCTGAAGCAGTTATGTTTAGGGCAGAATATCTTAACCAACATTTATTGATTAAATTAGGGGTCAATTTCAGTCCTCAAGGGCTAGTGTCCTGCAACATTTTACTATGAACTGTCACTAATACCTGATAAAACCAAAATAGTTCTGATTAACCCCCCCAGAAATATTATCAGTTTGATTCAAACGTTCACATTTTTATACAGTGGATGAGAAGCAAATTAAATAATTGGTTGTAGTAGCAGGTACAAAATGTCCATCTGGTGGAATTGATGCAGGCACATATGACACAAAAAAAATCACAGTGATGAAATTGTCAAAAATTATAATGCTACAGAACTGTAGCATTAAAACTTCTGGTTTTTGTTGACGAGAAGTCAACAAAAACTGTTTTGTGTCATATGTACTATTCTTAATACTTACACTAAATAGTGGCTATGGATGAGTTTAAGGTCCTTATTTGGTGTTAATCTGAGTTATTTGCTTTTGCAGGACACATGGCTGCTTCATTCCGTGCTGATGCTCGCCCAGTCTTGGATTGAGCCTTTGGTCTACCTACAGATGACAATGGAACGCTACGATCATGCCCCTGATATGCTGCTCAACAAGACGAAGTGGGTGTCTGAGAAACTTAGTAGCCTGGAGCAAGGAGTTTTGGTTCTCATTAAAAAGGTGGGTTATTTGTAACATACTATGTTATTTTATGCTGAACAACTCACACAGTGAAATAAGGATGTTTACAGAGCCTTACACAAGTATTTATATCCCTTTACATTGCCGTACATTACAACAATTTTCTTATATATTGTAGTGGGGTTTTATGTGGTAGATTAACAGAAAGTTGTGCAACATGAAAGAAAGTTTTTTCCAAGTAAAACTGTACAAATCTGAAATCTGTGGCATAGGTTTTTAAAACTGCATTTATTCTGGTATCCAATAGTTAAGTCTTATGTCACCAATTACCTTCAGAAGTTCAACTGAAAATGAAACATAGCTTTTTTTGTTTGAGAACATTAGTAAGGAAACACCATCAATAAAATCAGAGAACACACACACCAAACTGGTCAAATGAAGTTCTGGAAAAAAATCAACTTGCTGAAATAATAGAAAAGTATTCTACGCTTTGAAGATTTCACAAAGAACTGACCAGTGCACATAACAGAAAACGACACGCTAACTCACAGAATCGAATAATTATTCAAAGACACACATGTCAAGTGCAAAACAAGATGTGTAGTGGATAAGTAACACAGAACACCACTCTGATCACATAATTCCCATTCTCAAAGATTGTGGTGACAGCAATTATCTTTGCAAAGCTGGCCAGAATTGATAGGCGATCTTCAGGGAAAACATGGAAGAAAACCTGAAAGAAGCTGCAGCAGACAAAGATTCACCTTCCAACACCAAAATAACCCAAAATATTTACCCAACATGACAATAAAATAATTTAATTCAAACATATTTATGTGTTAGAACTGAGAATCTTGAAAATCATTTTTTTGTGTGCTTTCTGTTTAATCTGTTTATATATATGCAGAGAGCATATTACACATAAGAATGGGCAAATGCTTTAGAGTCAGATGTGCAAACATGTTACAGACGTAACTCCACGATCCAATTAAAATTTGTTTTGATAAATTATTGATTCAGAGGGGCTGAATTCAAACCTGAATTTTTTCCATTTCACAATTATGCACAACTTCATGTTGGTCAATCTCATAAACTCTTCCACATAGAACTTTTAATTGTAATATTTGTTTAATATGTATAAATACCTCTGAAATTGCTGTACATTTGATGTCTTGTGTATTTTCCTGCATGTTTTCTAACATGCCTAGATGCTGGATGAAAACACACTGGCCACAGGTTACACTGATCAAGGTGTAGTCCAGAATGATGTGCAGCCGGAGGTGCTGGAATCTGTTATGAGGGACTACACCCTGCTCAGTTGCTTCAAGAAAGATGCCCATAAGATGGAGACCTTCCTCAAGCTTCTCAAGTGTCGTCAAACTGACAAATACAACTGTGCATAAAACATGAAGTGGAGCTTTTAAATAATGCAGTATTTAGCTTTAAATGAATTTCTTAGGTTGTTAGTGTGCACTTAAAGATATGGCCATGCCTTCGGCGCTTTAGCCTCGCTTATAATGCAGTGCATTTCTTATTGATTGTTTTGGAACACCTTCACACAAAAATAAGTAGGTGTAATGCTGTGCCCTTTCGCAACCATGTGCTGCATTTTTAGATTTTTTTTCCGTCTCAGTTCTTATTTTAACCTGGCAAAGGCAAAAGAAGACTAACTCCCAAAAGACCATTTGTGTGTCGAGCTGTCAAAAAAATCTGCATATCCCGCTATTGATTTCCATTTCCTTTGTTCTTAACTAGAGTTGGTATTCTTTGCTGGCTCTTGCAGTGTTTTGATTATACCAGTGGCCCCTGGAGTATTCAGTGTGCCTCCCTTGTTAAATGGAGTGGGTTTCTCTTCTGCATAAGGAAATGTACCAATTTTGCTGAAGAGAGTTACGATGAGCATTCTCTAGCTCTCTTTCTCAAACATATATATATATGTAATCATGAAAATAAATGGCTATAAATTAACTAACCAGTATAGCTAAAGAAAGCTATGATACTCCTCTAAGGCTAAATGTGACTATCATCAAATATATAAAAGACAAGAGTGAAGACATTCTGTAGTGTTTAAATGTTCAGCAAATCAACCATTTCAGTTTCTGCTGTTTTGTGCTTATATATTTAATGTAGAATACAAACAACAATTTTCTGATGTGCGAATAGGTTTTGTGCTGTGTGCATTTTAGCTGTCAGCTACTGCTGATGTTTGAAGCAAATAAAGCAAGATATAAAAGCATGTGTTATTTTGCCTTTGATTTCAAAGTGAATGAGTGAGTAAGAAGGAGAATTTCACACACTGACATTTAATGATGAAAACAGAAGTTGTATTAGTAATTGTCACTTGAGAATAGTGAGGGCAATTAATATTATTCTGTATGTCCCATGTTTTTTTTTAGTTATAAAAGTTAAGACATTTGATCAGCTGGTACCACAGTAAAACTGGATTACAATTTGAATATTTCAGTTATTTGTTAAAACTTATCCCTACAATTATAGATACTCATTGCTTCTCTTGTGTGACAAAAAACTCACAAAAAAACTTCAAGATGATATTAAAAGAAAAAGAAATAAGGCTCTGCAATGTTAATGGACAAAAAGGAAAAGAAAAATAGCAGTGAAGAGGGTAAGTGGTTGAGTGTTTATGGCCTTGAGGAGAACTAATTAGTCCTCCACATTTCAGTCTACATGTTTTTGTGGGATTCATTATAAAGCTCCAACTGAAAAAGTCTCAAATTGAAAGTTTTTAACAAACCTACACTAAGAACAAATAAAGGATTTATCAAATGTTAATTCCAATCACTGGCAAGTCATTGTTTTTACATTAAAGAATATTCATAAATTATTTTGTCAGTACTTCATGGTTTGCATAATATCCATTACATCTTTTATAAATAGTTGCTTTTGCATCACACAAATTTGGGCAGGATAGCTACCTTATGACAGATACAAGTGTATGTGTCATAGAGCTGAAACACACTACAACCTAAAACACAAGAGGGCAGTAGTTTTCTCCAATAAAGATTATATTAATCATTAAATACACTTGACACTACGTCTGATACAATATATCCAAACATTGTATCCAAATGTTTGGATACATTTAGTTTTGTATCCAAATACAAAGCTAAAAGAGGACAACACTTTGTCTATGATCATGGTAATTATTCTGTGAAAAGTTGATAAAAGTTTGGTTTCAACATACTCTTCTGCAAGGTTTGGGAGATACTTGCTGAACTGGATTATTTTTTTCCATTTGAATTTGTAGGCCTCTGTCTGTGAGACATGTTGGGAATTGAGCAGATTGCCATCTGCTATATTCAGCAACTACAGCAACTTTTCAGTGTTAACCTCTTGCAATGTCACTGTTGTATGGAGTGAAAATAGTCTCAAAAGATTTGTGCGTGAAAAAAGGATTTGTAACTCGTGTGACAAAGATTAGGATTTGTAACTCGTGTGAAAAAGATTTGTGCGTGAAAAATAGATTTGTAACTCGTGTAAGCATCTTTGTGTGTAAGTTTGTATAGCTGTATCTGTGAAATATGATTTGTAAGCCATAAAAAAAAGTAAACCTTTTCCTATGCATACAAATGTTGAAAAAGTACGCAAGAGTCGCCAGATACACACACACAAAACTGCAGTTACGTACAGATCCAGTTACGAGGCCACAACTACTTTTGAGACTCATTTCACGCCTCCCTGATTTGTGTGTAGATGGTGCGTTCACATGCTAGTAAAAGCTCGGTCATCTGAGTTTACTTCGGAAATTGTTTTTTTCCCATAATTCAACACGTATTTCAACACGTAATTCACGTTTGTGACCTGTACAACTGTAATTACATGGGTAAAAGATTCCACCACTAGGTGGCGGAAGTTTATTCTGCTCTGGCTGGGAGAAGCCTTCAGTCAGACAGTCCATAATGGCGGGTCGGGTCGGCCCAGTAATCGTGGTGGTGGTCATCCGTAACACCACTGGTAAGTGGATGTTACGGATGACTCTACCTGCAGCCGAGTTCTCCTGAGGTTCGGGACATGCGGTTCTGGAGGCGTAGCAGCAGGACGGCCCTGTTCCAGTGTTAAACCCGTCAGTTTGGTCACCTTGTCTCGGTTCCGAGACCCGATGGACCCATCCCTCAGAATTTTACCTCCAGCCGAAATATCACCTTAGTTCTGATTTAGTTCGGATCACTCAGATCTGTGACCCGGACTCTCCAGAACCCATTATTATCCCGTTTCATTGTAAAATTAGAGGTTCTGTTAGTGCGGTTCGGCGCTGACAGGTCCGTTCTGCCGCTGCAGAAGTAAGTGGATGTTAAAATTTGCAAGTTTTACCCTCAGAAGTAAGCGGTCTACCCTTCTGAGGGTAGACCACCACCACGATTACTGGGCCGACCCGACCCGCCATTCTGGAGTGTCTGACTGAACGCTTCTCCCAGCCAGAGCAGAATAAACTTCCGCCACGTAGTGGTGGAATCTTTTACCCATGTAATTACAGTTGTACAGGTCACAAACGTGGATTCATATATAAACAATATTACGATATTTAAAATTAGATGTGGGTCTAATGACATATATATTTTTCACAAAAATATGTCTTAGCCACGAGACGAGACAAGCAGAGAGGGAAATACGTGTTGAACTATGGAAAAAAAAAAAATTTCCGAAGTAAACTCAGATGACCGAGTTTTTTTTACTAGCATGTGAATGCACCATCTACAACACAAATCAGGGAGGCGTGAAATGAGTCTCAAAAGTAGTTGTGGCCTCGTAACTGGATCTGTACCTAACTGCAGTTTTGTGTGTGTGTGTATCTGGCGACTCTTGCGTACTTTTTCAACATTTGTAGGCATAGGAAAAGGTTTACTTTCTTTTTATGGCTTACAAATCATATTTCACAGATACAACTGTACAAACTTACACACAAAGATGCTTACACGAGTTACAAATCTATTTTTCACGCACAAATCTTTTCCCCATGAGTTACAAATCTTTTTCACACGAGTTACAAATCTTTTGAGACTACTTTCAGTCCATACTGTTGTCTCATATTTCCTCCAGTTATGGATAACTGTCTAACCGTTGCCAATTATTTGAAATTTGTTTGTCCTCTTCTTTTGACAGACACTATAGGCATTTTTACTGTAGGAGAAGACATTGCAAGCAGAAGGGTAAATTTTTCTTCTTTCGCCTCATCCTCTGGATCAGAAGATGTAAATCAGTCAACGGTTGCCACTGTGAGCCTGGTGTCAGAGTGGTGGTGTCGGGAGGTATGGGTGTATCTTGAGGCAGGAAGCGGTTGGCGGGGGCCTTGTCAGCACATCAGGTTCAGGTTCCTGTGGCCCAATCATTTCAGCATGGGGGTTTGGAAAGTCTGGGGAGCACCCTATTATGCACCGCACTGCTGCAGCGTCTTGACCTTATCCTAGCGGCATTATTATTAAGGTTCCTTGAAAACATCCAAGTTTTGAGGTTATAAATATTAAAGATTGGCTATGAACAGCAAGAGGCGGGAAGATGACCATGGGAGGGAGAGGATGATGATTGGGAAGTGGAGTGAAGGATATGAATATGAAAAGGGGTATGTGGAGCTAGGCGTGATTTCACAGTCTAGCTATAACAACCCAAGGAAGGGAAATCTAGTCTGCAGGGAAGCATAAGTACAGTAGAAAATTCAGTCAAACAAAGACAATAGACATTGTCTTTCTTACATCTCTTTCTTACAAGTGATGTAAGAAAAAGGGTAATTTCTTTTTTCCTCTGTTGATGCAAGAAATTAACATCATCATTGAATGGAAGAGAAATGGCAAAGATGACTGGGATCTAAGCTCAGCCCTGAGCAGCGTGACATGCCAGGAAGTAGAATGGATCTACAGAGAAAATAAATAGCTGGAAGGCGGAAACACAGCTGAAGGAGTTAGGCTGGGGAAGTACAGCTGGCTTGGTATAAAACCAATTGTCAGGGTCTTTGAGTCTCTACCAACTCGCATGGCTCTCACATTGATGTTCTACTTTGAGAGCTTAAAACACAAGGCAGGAGGAATCTTAAAGAGGCCCCAGAGCCTCTACGTAATCACCCACACTCAAAACTATATACCATAACTGTTCTTTAAATTTCTTTGGTCCAATTACATAACTTATCAATATCAGTACCACCACAAGGTCAAAGACTTTTTTTTAATGTAATTTAACCTAAACCTAGTCTGCTTCTTTTGAGATACTGATATTTCTATCATACCACAAAACACAACAAGAAACTGATTAATTTATAGCAAAAGCAATCACATGTTCCCTAGTTTGTTACACCTAGGGTCCATTGTGACAATGTTAACAACCTCGTCACATTTTGTCATATTATGACAAAAAAAACTTAAAGGTATTTTTGTTTTATTTATTCAACACAGGGAAGATTATCATTTTGAAGCAAGAGGAAATGGTACATGGTTTTCAGTGCAAAATGTTGTCCCTATTTGTCATTAGCCTCCAAAAACTTTTTTTGCAGCACGTTTGGCTATAAGTCTTTGTGATATGTCTAGTAGCTTTGTACATCTTAAGACGAAATTTTTTACTAGTTCTTGCTTGCAAAGTGGATTAAACTCAGTCAGATTGGGGAGAGAGTCTGAGAAGAGCAATTGTCAAGATCTGCTGTAAAATCACAATCATGTTGAGATCTAGACTAAAGGATAGATTCTCAATGTATTATCTTTACAGTGTCAAGAGATAATTAAACCAATTTACAACTCTCTGCACATTTATCTGTATTTAACATGCTATTAAACCATTTTTTTTATTTTTTCAGTTTTGAAACCTTCTGGGTAATGTTCACATTTGCTTTCTTTGAATAACATATACACAAAAGAGAGGCATAAGATGAAGCAATGATTTTAAGTGGGAGATCTGCTGGTTTTCTTGAAACAAGCACAATTAGATCTCTCTTGGTTTGTGGCACTTTACCACTGCAAATGACGGGATTTACGCCGCAGGGAAATGAGGTGATTAGCTTGGGGTTCCTTGAAGAAGTGGGCCATCGCTATGTAAACTCAGCAGGGAGGCGGCCATCAATCATCCCACACAGAAACCCATCTCTTTAACATGGAATCATGGACCTGCAGGAATACATAATGTCTAAATGCTGTGAAGATACAGCAGGAATTGCACTTTTAAAAAGTTACAGAGGAGAGGCTAAAAATATAGAAATCTAAGCTTAATTATCTACCAGCTTCCTACCGGTAACAGATGGTTTCTTCTCAAGTAATCACAACACAAAGACTCTCCCACAAGTAGCAGTTACGTGCTAAATACTTTTGCAAATAATTCAACATGTCATTGAAATAAAACTACTATTACAGCCTGAATGAATATCACACAAGCCGATTCCCCGTGGTACCTCTGATTTAATCAAGATGCAAAATGCATGTTATTATGAAATGTTATTATGAAAATGTTTTTTTGCTAATGTTCTAAGAAATTATGCTTTTTACCCAACTTGGATAAACCACAAGCTTTTGCTTGGAGACTTTGGCAGGTCCAAAACTATACATACTTATTTATACTGCTATATCCTGACAAATATTTGCTTAGAAAAGTACAGAGGAACATTAAACTTTTTTAAATAACCAACAAGGTATTTATGTTCTGAAAAGTGTGCAAATCAAGGAGATTGCATAGATAAGTCCATTTAAAACTTTAAAAGTTAGCAAGATTTTTTTTTTAATGAATGTGAAAATAAACAGGAAACCAATGAAGAGATTTTAAGACTGGAGTCATAATCATTAGATTACTATAGATTAATTGAGAGAGACAGATAAACAGTGTATGAGAGAAAATGTATCCAGTGGAGCACCAACAAAACAAGATCAACACAATCAGAGCAATTTCCTCCATTTATAGCTAATGGGCCCTTTCTAGTTTTATAATGCTTCTGTTTTACTGTTAAGTTGAAAAAGAAAAAAAAACGTTGTGTCTTGGGATGTGCTGTAAGTCACAGTACATATAGAGCCGATGTGCTAGTAAAATAGGAGCACTGTGCAGGAATCTTTCTGGCAACCCCTTCCTGCTTTGTGTTTTTCTTAGATCAAGACACAAGGCTTAAAAACCTTTGTGCATTACCTTAGCTGCAGGATGCACTTTCATAACTTCAAATATAATAATTTCCTTTTCGGAAAGACGCTGAGGATTATCCATGTCTATTTGGCTTTCGTTTTTTTGCCCTGAAAGAAAAAGGGATTAGAGGAAAAAAAAAACGGGGAGCTCACAGATAATAAAAGGTTGGACCTCTGGCCTCTAGACCTAAATGAGGTTTGGTAGGTGTGGTAAATTTAGTTTCTGCTCAGGGATTATGATTTACCGCCTCCTTGGTACGGTTCATGGAATGCAGCACTCACATCCTTTCCCTTTATTCCCTTCTTTATGTTTCGTCAACTTCTGATAAAAAATAAGCTGAATAGGAAAAAAAAGAAAATACACAGACGGACTATTCCTTCATCTGGAGTGCATTCAACTGGACAAAAGTATTCTGTTTGTATCTGTTTGATCAATAGCTGCTGGGTACTGTTGACTTTAATTTCAAAACTACAATGACCTCCTTGTGTGAAGTTTGCATGTTCTGCTTTAGAACTGTGTGGATTTTCTGCAGGTGCTCCAGTTTCCCACCTAGTTCAAAGACAGGCAGTAAAGGATCAAATGAACAGAAAGAAGACATTTTTGGATCTGTTGCAAGCAAGATGTTTACTTTGAAAATAAGAAATGATTGATCGCTGAGCTGTACTGTTAGACTTGCTCGAACACTTGCATGCCAACATTTTACAATTATGTTGATAGTGTCTTCCTGAGAGAGTCGGCATGACTAAAGCCAAAACCAGCCAAGTTAAACTTTGGCTGGTTTTATCAATATTTATTGAATCCTAATTGATACATTATGGTTGTGAGACTATGTAATTGTCCTGAGAAGAAAAACAAATTTAGTAGGCATTTAAAACATGAAAGTCATGACTGTAACTTTGGTCCTCTGAAGCCTGTTGCTTAAAGCATTCTTGGACATTCAGAGGTCCAGTATTTTATATCAATAGTCATTCACTGGTTTTACCTGTGAGACTAAACACATGACACTGGTAGCTCAGTCTCTCTTGGTATTTATGCAAATTTTATTTGGATAAATTTCATTCATCACAATAATTTTGACACAAATGATCGTAGAACTTTGCACAGCAGAGAAAAATTACGATATTTTGTTCACCTCCACCCCATTTTTGTTATTTGCAAAAGGAGACTGTTTTAACAGGTGGTAAACATTTTCAAGTTCTATTTTTAGACAAGCTCTGCACTCTAAGAAGCATTTGTTTTCATGCTTAATTTAGTCACTTTTGAAAACTAAAGCTAATTATGCACAACCAGAGAGCAACCTTTTATAACAGAGTTGATGCAAATGGTTAAGAATGTATATTCTACTGTAAGAGTTTATAGAAAGAATAAGTGTAACCTGTAATGTTCCTTGTTATGCAGACACCCTGAATGCTACACTCCACAGCTTACAAAAACGGCAATTATGTAATTAATGTTTTGTGATATAACACAAAAATTTCAATGTTTTGAATATGCCTTGCAGTAGTTTTAAAGTATGATACAATAACAAACTGTATTTTGATAAGGTACTTTATAAGTACAGGCTATTTATGATTTATTTACCATTTAGATTTTTACTTCCAGTAGTGGAATTGACAAAGCAGATTAATATTCAGTTCTATGTAATCAGATTCATACGCAAGAAGATAAGGGCCATTGAGAAAAGAAAATCATCGTCACAACATGCTGTCCACTGATGCAGTTTACAACCGTTCCTAGGAGTTCAGCAGACGCACAGTTCCAGCAGGTGTGTGCTAATTGCTGCTGTTTCTACTCTGGTGAACCTGTGTGGATGAGGCGTGTTTTATGGGGCAGGAGCTCAGCTGCAGACAGAAGCTCTAGTTAGATAGTTAGAGCTCTGAACATTATATGAGCAGACACCATTCAAATGGCTGCCACAAGTTATTCAAGAATTTTTCAAATATGCATGAATGAATCACCTGGTGGTGGTCTGAGGGCCCAGTGGAACCAATGCATAGCAGCTTTGCTTCTTTCTTTCTTCTTTCTCCATAACTGACATCTATGTCATTGAAGCTGATTGTTTCCAAATTTGTCTTACAGTCAAAATTCTAAGATTAAGTGGTCCTAATCCTCTTTGGTAGATTCCATTTCTTCATATGTTTTAAAGATAAGACGACATATATGTTGATATTAATCTGCTAAAAGAGTTTGTTCACATACAAATTGACAGACTGAAGCAGAAATCAAATGCTGTATGCCTTAATCAAGAAATCAGGGGTGCATCCTCTTTGACAGGAAGTTACACACTATCTTAATAATTGCAGGGCACTTTTGATCTTTTTTTAAGCACATCTAATTTTTTGTATTTTAATACCATAGTTTTGTTTTTACTTTTTACCTTGTGAAAGTTATTATGTATACAATAGTAAAAGAAAATATGTCCATGCTAGAAAAAAACAACAAAAAAATGTAAATCACAAAGGTAAAAACAAAACATGAAAACAAAAAGAAAAAAAAATGAAAAGTGTGTTTTAAAGGTTAAGAATTTCCCATAAGGAAAGACTTTAAACAAACATCCTCAAATACAATAAAATCAGAGGGGAAATCATGGCATTCACTTCTGACAACAAATCTGTGATAGTACTTGATTCAATTTTCTAGTCTTTATGTGTCTGTTTGATTTCCATCCGAACTGCTTTAGCTGTTTCTATTGTTCCAGCCACTTAGTGTGAACAAAGATTCCTGGATTCTCACACAGTGAGGCGAAGGACAGCATTCCAGCTCCCTGCCAAGACACCTTATCTATGCCCGGCAGCCTGCAAACAGGATGAAGCGAGGGGGCTGCTGGTGAGCTGAAGGTGGACAGACTGTTGGGAAGGGCAAAGATTATAAGATGGGAATGGGAAAGTATAACGGGTTTGTGAAATTTTTTTTTAAATATTTAAAAATGATAGCATAATCAAAAACTCTAAAATAAATTAACTAGTTGGATGGCTATTCTGTTTGAAAACAAAACGGAAGAAACTCAAAAGCAAAGTAATCTATTAGAACTCTTAAAAATAATCTAATATTCAGTAAAGTCAAAATGCAATAGGGTTTTATTAATTTGACATTTTTAGGGAAATGTAATGGCAGATGGTTGTCCAACTTACTTTAGTTTTCTGTATTGCTTCCATTTCCCTGGAAAAAGCTCATATTGTTTTGCCTCAGTTTTGGACAAAGCTAAAGGTGTCATTTCTGCCTTTTGTTTAGGACCTGGCAAACTCAAGGCCACAGATCTGCCAACTGGTGACTCTTAAATGGCAAGTTGTAAACATAGGTATGAAAACAATGTCCTCTTTGGCACAAGGAAGATTTACTTCACGACTTGATAAGGATGATTCACTCGATTTCATAATTTTTAATAAAAAGTTCCAGTTTGCCTCCTCAGTTGGGTATTACTTGGGGAACAGTTGGTTTTGAAAGCATACAAAATTACCCTGTAGTTGTTGATTTAAGTTTATTTTGTTATTAGCTGTTTATTCTTATAGAGAAATCCGCCTGAGTGGTATAGTTTATTTAAAGTCTTCAGGACAAGTACCAGGAGAGATCTGGCACTCTTGAGTTCAGACTCACCCATTGTCTGCAGCATCTTATGTTCTTGGCAAAGGATTGGAAAATGAATTGTGGTAGGAGCTGTCTGCAGACTGTGCATTGTGTCCTGTTTCCCTTCCTGTTTTCATTAAGTAGCAAAAACAGGAAGTCAACCTCATCCTTTACCAGAAATAATTTGGATTTAATATCCTTCTTAAATTCAAATATCTTTTTGTTGTTTTTGGTTCTGGTAAATCTGAGTCTTTCATTGTTATTTAACAATTTTAAATGATACTTTCATCTGGCATAAAGAATGATGGAGAAACAATGAGCAGTATTATCTGCCTTAGTTTATAAAGAAAATAGGACATTTTTATTTGAACACCTCACAATCTTCAAGTCATTTAAATATGTTCATGGTCCTGCCACAGTGTAGTAACAATAAAGTACTGACAAGAGAGGTTCAAATAGATTCATTTGAAATCCTCTGTTCATGACAGATGGAAATTATATATGTAAATGGTTAAAAGATTAATAATTAAATATGATTTTTAGATTTTCTCTTTTTAATAAATTAGCCAAAATCTAATTTTTCCCCCAAAATTGTCCTGCTGGTGGATGTGTGGGTAAAAGTTTGAGAAAAGAGATTAATTTAATTCAATTCAGAATAAAGTCGTAACAAAGCAAATTGTGGAACAAGTTAAGCAGTGTAAATACTTTCTGGTTACACTCTATGTGTTCCCATTGCATAAAAATTAGAGAAAAAAACAAGGAAAATATAAATTTACATGTATTTGTGTAATGTCATCAGACCACCCATGTTGTTTATTCAGTAGGGTGCATTATCTTGATTTAAAATAAAAATTTAGAGCAAAAAGCTGACAAACACATGATGCTGTACACTTGAAAAACTGGGTTGAGATATTTTTGGGAAGTCTTGCTTTTAGTTACGGTCATTTCAATTTAAATATCAGTGAAAATCATCTCAAACTTTAATGAATACATAAATGTTCATGACATTTCTGATACACTGAATATGTTATGAAAAATAATGTAAGAACTCTTACATTTTAACATTTGTATCTAATACTACATATGTAACTACCATATATATCCAGTAGATGTCACTCAAGTTCCTCATATAAATAATTCCTTAGATAATGTGTATTGACAGAAAAGTGCTGTTAAAAGGTGAATGAATCCCATAAGAAATTAAAAACATTCTTTTAAGAAACTCTGACTTTTCTGTTATTTGAAATGCAAAGCCAGTGATGTTACTAGGTCATGGCTGTTTTTATTTGTTTTATCTAATTTATTATTTTTTTTTTATGGTTTAATCATTGTGCACCTTTTTTTGAAAAGGATTAAAAACCAATTGCAAGTCCAATTGTTTTAGCACAAAGGTGATCTTTGCAGAAAAGGAACAAAATTAAAGCAATTCATGAGCAGCAATAAACAGCATAGAGTTTGTTAAAGAGTTTAATGTTCTTTTTTATGGTAATAGCAGCATGCTTTGCATATTTTTTTCTTTCATTTCTTTTTTCTCCATATTTCCATCTTCCTGAAACATCTGAGGCCCTGAAGGCATCTGTGTGCAAATTAAATCCTGCTGATGAAGTTGAAATTTAAAATGTAGTGAGAAAACGGCCTGGAAAACATATGGTTCAAAGATGATCCAATTCTCACTAGGAATCACAACCAACCCAAAAGTATACAATTACTCATGTCACTCCTGGTATTTTTTCATTTTAGTGCATTCCTTTTGAATGATTCTTTACAATTAGAGTGATGCACTTATAAACAAACCATCTTTGATGACATGCAAACAAACAGAGGCACGACAATCCAGAGTAACTATTCATCCTGTTAAATTTTGCCTTGTTGAATATGAGCTAGAAGCCTTACAATTAATTGCTCTTTTATTGCAGTAGAACAATCGCACTCTTAAAAGCTTTTAATGCCAAATGTTTAATTTAAGTTCATCTGGCCAAGGGGGAAACAACTGATACAGCAGTTGGTCGCATCGCTAACAATTTATACAAGGTAAATGTAACTAATTTATTACTTCTTTCTCCCTTTGAATATAAATACGACATAACACGGGAGCTTAGTTTTCTTAACTGCTATTCAAAATGGGAAAAGCAAGAGAGAATTTCATTCCGGTGAGGCAG
The DNA here is from genome assembly GCA_902982915.1 of Phalloptychus januarius. Lineage (NCBI taxonomy): Eukaryota > Metazoa > Chordata > Actinopteri > Cyprinodontiformes > Poeciliidae > Phalloptychus > Phalloptychus januarius. The sequence goes on from CADWAE010000133.1 coordinate 32,724,399, forward strand.
ACATGCGTAAAATATATGCTTCAGAAAACAGCTTCTCTTCTGCACGTGTTTGTAAGAACAATAACTTATTGCCCTGAAGAGCTAATTGAAAGGGAACAGGTTTTCTTTTCCTCAAAAACAGAATAGGGCAAAAGATTGAGAAGAACTATTGTTTCCTTCCTGCCTTCCTCTCCTATTCTTTCCTACTTTATTTTCTTTCCCTCTGATTTTCTCCTTAAACTCTCTGCTCTCCCTCAGTGGGACCGCGTGCCGACTCTACCCAAACACTGCTCTCTTGTTTAGGGCTGGGCAGGCACTATGTCTGACCACTCCCTTGGCCTAATCACCACAGAGTTCTTTCCAAATTGCAATTACTGATAAACAGAGTTGGCTGATGGGAACAAGTGATTGTGAAGGCAATAGAAGGCAGTATCTGGCATCAGCCTAATTGTCACAAACAATTTGCCTCATTTCTTTACCCCTTGCTACCAGAAGGTGATTGCATGAACACACTTAAGGGGCAAACCGTTTGTGAGTCTGCTCATTGGGACTACTTTGAAGTGTTCTCTGGTGTTTCACAAGAATTTTTCCTCCCTCTGCTCCGCAATGTGCGTTTTGGGATTGTCTCTAAACAGTTGCTGTTGTCTGAGGCTATAAACAGACCCCTATTTAGGTTTGTTTTGGTTCGTCATCAGAGACAGAGGGGAATATATTTAGGGAGTAAGATAAAATTTGTCATCTTTGGTGAGGTCTTTATATGTACGGTAAGCATTTTAGGTGCCGGTTGTTTCACCCTTTTGCAGTTTTATTTGCTTTATGCCTGACTGTTTTATACCAAACAGGCATCAATTTATATGAACCAGGAGGACATTTCACACCACTTTTGACAACAAATGATTTAAAATAGTTTTCAGTATTTTAATAATGATCTGCTGAAAGGAAATGCACTTTTATGGATTTAATAAATATAATCTTCCCATAGATTGTCATTCTGAGTAATTTTAGTTTAAAAGTTATTTCATATGCCCTCCGATGGACTGGTGACCTGACGAGGGTTTACCCCACATCCCACCCGTTGACCGCTGGAGAGGCACCAGCACCTCTTACAATCCCATTAAGGATAAGAGCGGTGGATAATGGATGGATGGAAATTGTTTCATAAAGTCAATCAGCACAGATGGTGATCAAATCCAAAATAAACAGAAAAAGTGAAGATATATTTAATGATTAACAGTGAAATTATAATTGAGTTTTGAACATTTTTATGACAACCTTTCTTCATGATTTATGCAAAAATACTTAGGTACTGAGAGAAATAAATTGACAGTAAATGAATCACGTTCATGGATACATTTGAATGTGGGATGATTTTGGGACAAGTTACCCATAGTGGAGAACTTTGTTTTTGTAGCTAACACCATCTAATGTGGTTTCCAGCATGTATTTATTGTACATTTCTAATATCAAAAAGGATTTTTCCAGTCCCTAAATAAATGGCTACAGATTTGGAAAGTCCTCTTTAAACCACAGTCTAATATACACTTCTTACCCCCAGAATTTGGGTGAGAGTTATACTGCCAATGCTCAAAAATTCTTTCCTGGACACAGCTTGAACTTGAATATTCCAGTCATAAGTTTGTTTTTAGAATTTTCTACCTTTACAATACCCTATTTAGAATTATATGAGTCCCACATCATTGTAAGACATCATTCAGCCAAGATGTGAAAACAGACAAGATGTGCTACGATTGAGGGCTGAGTCCAGCTTTCAAAGAAACAACGGGTGAATTCTTTAAGTAGAAAAAAAGAAATAACTTTTGTTACTTGTTCCTTCCACATGCAAGTCTGAGTGCAAGACAGGGTGGATGTGATTAATAGGGGAGAAGCCATGACCTTGTCTGCCCCTCATTCCTCCTGAGTTTTAGCCTCAGCAAACTCCGGAGCCTCCCTCAGCAGAATGAAAGGGGAAATGACTGACCCCACTCAAACAGGAAGCTCTGTGAGCTGACCAGTAGCCATCTGTAGGGAGGCAGGGACAGTTCCTTTGGTTATGGACATGGGTAAGCTTGACATTTAACTAGGACAACTTACCAAAGAGAAAACTGCTAGATGTGAGAAGTTTAATGTAAAAAGCTGATTTTATGTTTAGCATGTAAACTTTGTGAGGCGGTAAGAGTTAGGCTTTGTTGTAATGAGGATGTTAGAGACAAGTGAATGCCTTATATTAACAGAAAGTCCCTAATGAGCATGAATGTGTTTGTATGTGGCAGACAGCCTTTGGTTTGTGTTGGCCCACCTCTGTTACTTCTACAGCACTGTTTCAGCAGTTTGGGGCAGGAAACAGCTGTGGAGAGCAGGGCAGAGCTAGTCTGCGCACAGCCATTCGAGGGTTACAGTGCACTGTGAGCCAACATCAATCAAAACGCACAAAGCTAAGCTTTCACTAGCTGAGAAAACCACATTAAGTTAACACATTCGCACACAGACACAAGCCTCACTGCACTGTCAGTAATGATGGACCATGCAAAGTCTTGGAACACCTTGATCCTTTTTTTACATTTTGACATGTTACAAGCACAAATGTCGATGTAGTACTGGTTGATAGACCAACAGAAAATAGTTCTTAAATGTGACTGAAAAGGATTAAAAGTGACGTCTTAAGGTGGTTTTACAAAATAAAAGTCTAAAGATATGGAAAGCATTTGGATTCTAATTTGACTCATACATACATAGGTATTGGAAGCTGACCCGGGGTCTTGCTGCATGAAGTTTGCATGTTTTCACTGTGCATGCGTGGGTTCTCTCTGGGTATTCCAGCTTCCTCCCACAGTCCAGAAACATGACTGCAAGGTTGATTGGTCTCTCTAAATTCTCCTTAGGTGTGAGTGTGTGCATACATGATTGTCTGTCCTGTCTGTCTCTGTGTTGCTCGGTGATGGACTGGCGATCTGTCCAGGGTGTGCCCTTTGCAGCCCCACTAGGGATAAGAGTATTACATAATGGACAGATGGGCATCTGTTCTGGTGAACTGCCAGGTAGCCACTCCCCTCTGCTGCACCTTTCTGCAACTCATCTCTGCCTGCCAGTCATGAGGACCAGGTGAACTCAATCCCCAAGCAATCAGAGTGCAGGTATGTTAGAGGTGACTGAACTGTCACTCTTGTTTGACAATGTGAAGCACACAATGCTGTTGCAGTCAGTAACCAAAACTGTGCAAAAGTCTGTTGCAAACTGTGAAGCCCAGCAGGTAAGCTTCACAATGCTGATTATTGTGAAACTGGAATGTTGTGTGGACTCTGACTGATTATTGTATTTACTAGTTAATTTAATTAAAATCAAGATAGTAAGTTAAAAGTAAAAACTAAAAAATAAATAAATATATATATACACACTTGGTGTTCATGGGTCAAAGTAAAGTTAAGAAAGAAGTGACACTAAAAAAAAAAAGAACAAATAAATGTTGGTCAGAATGTTTGATTATTTCACAATGTATATATTTTGTTAATTTCACAATGTAATTTATATGTTTCTGTTTCTTTTGAGGTTTTTCACCTATGAGCTACGAGCTATGTGCCAATGTGTGGCGAAAGGCTAAACTACATTTGCAAAATAAAGATGGATCAACTAAATTAAAGGCTCTTGAGTGAAATCCAGTAAAAAAATTCATTGTGGGGACTATCCTTTCAAGTTGGGAAATTGCACAGAAAAAATAAACCTGATAAAACTTGACAGCATCCATAGGTAATCGGAGTGCTTAGGGCTGCTATCCTCCATCTCCAGTCTTTTGCTGCACTGGTTTTCTGTCTGGATTGCCCTGTGGCAGCTTATAAAAGGCCTCCCCATAGGATGATTCTTTCAGCACAAAGTTTTGCTGTGCATATCATATTTTTCGGATGACTGTCACGGTTTGTTTGGTAAACATGTAGCATTTTTCACCTAGGCTTTGAGCCTGGACGGCATAAATTATTTGAATTTTTAAGATATCAGACTAACAGAGACATTGAGGCATAGCCAGAGTAGTAGAATCTTTACAGAGAAAAACAAAGACGGGTCATTTTTTTGGCTAAATTAATCAACTCCTTTGGCTGAAGTAACCATATTACCTCACTCACCCGTATGGTTTTTGAGTGTATTTTTGTTGCTGACAGTTGAAATGTCCTTTCAAATGTTAACCAATATATTATGAGTTATACTGCTCTATATATCTGTGTATGTGTGTGTGTGTGTGTGTGTGTGCGCGCGCGCACGCGCGCGCGCAGGATGTCAACAACACTGATATTTATAAAACATTGACACAGACACCCACCATTCCCTCCCGGAGGGTGAGCCTGAGGCGAATTTCATTTATATTCTTGTGTTTTCTCGACATTTCTACCTGTAGCTAGTCTCTGCCAAAACAGTGGCATTTGGGGTATGCAGGTCCCACGGGCAAGTTGTCAGCTTTGTCAGGTAAAGGTGAAACGTGACACTTGCTTTGAGCCTGAAGGCAAATACAGCATCCACCTGATCCAGTAACAATACAATGTAAAAAAAAAAAAATCTCAGCTGGTGCAGTCTACTGAAAATGTTACTTTGAATAATGACATGACTTAAGAGAAATATTCATCTTTGAGGGTGTCTTTTTCTAGTATTTTCCCTCTGAAGCACATCCTGCTACACAAATGGCATATATTTGCAATGTAAATTATTTACAAAGGTTACATTTATTCTGCAGAAAGACTGGGAGGCAATCGCAGGTAACCAGAAGAGCGACTCTGACCCCCATATTCCCTCTTCCCCAACCCTGAGACTCTAGAATAACCTTGAGAGAGAGACTAGTGAAAGATGTTATCCACATATATCCACATATTATTCTGCAATATTCCAAACATATTGCATTTCACATGATTATTGTTCCACATATTATTGCTTGTAGGACTCCCTGTAAATGAATGCTGGATGAAATATATCATCTAGCTCATGAATCTGCAGTTCACCTTAGGGTTCTCAGTGGAGCTTCTAAAATAAAGCAAGAGTATGACTGAAAAACTGATAAGAAACAGTTAATCTGTAATGGTTTCACTAATCATCTGACATTAACTGGAAGCAGTTGTTCTTGGTATTTATAGAACAATCTAAGATATCATTATATCTGCTCTCCAGCTGTTGAGAGTTTAATTGGCAAGGAGCCTTGCTATAGCTTGGAAGACTTATTTTTCATTCCCACTCTGACTTTTTGCTCCAAGTCTCTGCGTGTATAGTTTATCTGTAAGGGATTTGGAACAAGGTGAAGTTTGGCCAGATACTGTGCTAGTGTGCTCGTAGGCTTGACTGAACAACGAATGCATGCACTATGCTGCAATCAGCCCAGAAGTGAAAAACAAACCACCGTCATCAAAGCCCAGCAAAGCATATTTTATACTGGGTTCTCTTTTTTTTCATATGGTCTCTTATCTTCAATCAGAACATACTAAGTATATTCAGATTCCCGTATATTTCCTGTCAAGAGAATATAAAATCTAAATAGCCTTTAAAATACTCTGTGTCCAAGTTGTAAATTACACAGCCATCGCATGACTTATTTTTGGAGGCCTCTTCCAGGCCATCACACTTCTATGGAATTCAGCTTCTCAAAATGAAATTCCAGGCCAAAGAAGGATTCCCACACGTCTTGATTCTGGTGTGCATTTCAAGGTTGAACTTTCACAATGACTCCCAAAGACACTATGAGGCCATGCAAATTTACACATTGCTCAGCCTTAAATGCGTGGCAATGGGCTTGCATGATCTATGATAAACTCAAAGAGATGCTGAGTTACAAAGGCCATGCTAGGCGCCTAGATTCCTGTCCTCTGCTTATGCAGGAATTTTGATTTTTATTTTGTTTCATCGTTTATAATTTTAAAGATGTCTGAGAAAATTAGATTTCAGTTAAATGTATTTTGTTTATCTAGAACAGTGTTTCTCAACCTTTTTTGGGCCAGCGCCGCCCTATCCATTATCCAGGTGCCTCACCGCCCCCTATCAAAGACGATGTAGGATACCTGCACTGAATATTAGTTGATTATTAATATTACTGTCATTATTGTAGATGTTTTAATTTCGATGGTTGTTTCTGTATTTATCATGAAAAATCATTTCCCAGAGAACAAAAAAGTTATGTGAATAGACAGGCTTCTACAAAAAAATGAAATGAATATTCAACTTAAAATCGGTCGGCCTAACAGCAGCCAATCAGAGTGGAAATAAGTATTTTTATTCTGTGTAATTTTAGTTGTTAAATCTTGCACAAAATGACCAGATAAAAGATGTTCAACAATACCAGTTTAAACTTTGAACTGAGCTTAGCAACATTAAAACATGGATCGAACTGCAACTATATTAATCATAACTCTTCTTCTCTTCAGTGTTTCTGTGGTGCAGCTCTGTGCTGCCTTCAGGAGAATGGGACAAAAGAGTATCATCTATAAAATTTCACCCATATGGTATTTACTGTGCAAACCAGAGCTTTCAGTAGAGAAACAAAACTTCCAGATCCTTTTAATGCCACACAAATATGGGACAGGAACATGGATTATATCTTTATATAGACCTGTCTATTGATTTATAGATTAATAGTTTTACTGAATATAAATTACTTAGAACAAAGCTGGTTCTTAATCAAATCCTAATGAATCAAATTAAAAGTGTCATGGAGTACCTGAACAGCGTCATGACATTAACAGACATAAAAAAATATATTGAAGAAATAAATATATCAAATCTAACCAAAAACATAAATAAGTGATAAGTTCCTTACTGTTATCATCTGTAAAATATATTTCTTCTTAGTATGATGTTCCCAACCCCATATTATTTTACCTTTTATCTGAAAAGTGTCTGTTTGTTCTTGCCAGATTCGTGTTAGTTATGTTGGTCGTTGCTCCGTTCTCCATCCCGGTTCTCCTGTGTCGGAGTTTTCCCCAATGTGCGCGTAGTTTATTTATTTTTTTGTCTGCCCTGCGGTGCGGGGCGGCGGGAAGGACATCGATGAAAAGACTGATGTAACCCTTTTAAAATAACGGAACAAATCCCGGTATTCTTCTTATTAAAATCCAAAGATGCTGTGGTTCTACCGTTTCATACCGGATCACTTTCAGCACCGAACTCTATAAAACGACCTGACAAGTGAATCTAGCAGCAACGTCATCAAGGCATTAAGGGGTGTAACGCTGAACCGATGCTAAGCTACCATTAGCAGCAGCGGAGCTAACAAGAAGCTAACAAACACTGAAGAGAAGAAGAGCTGCCATCGATACGGTTGCAGCCAAACATGTTTTAATGTCACACAATACAGTTTTCAGCAAGTAGCTCAACGTCTAAACTGGTATTGTTGCGCATTTAAGGTGTAAAGTTTACCTTCGAGCAAACGCCCCACTTTTGTAAAAATGTCCGCCAGCGCCCCCTGCCGCCCTCTGAACGCCCCCGTTGAGAAACGCTGATCTAGAACAAATTAACAATTGTTGCCTCAAAGCACTTTACAAACAAGTCATTTCTATTCAATCAGACATATAGTTCAACTGATCCTAGTTACCAAACTGAGCAAGAAGTTCAGTTTGTTATTTAAGTTATTATTATTTTCAACAGCTTTCTACCTAATGAAACCCAGTAGAATGCATGGAGTCATTCAATTGTTGCATTCATTCTTTTGTACGAAAATGTAGTGACAGTAAGCAGGAGATGACTTTGTGTTGTTTACAGCAATCCCTTGTATCAAGGAAAGATGTCCTCTTTAACAAAAAGAATCCTCAAGCGGAGCCTGGCTTAACACGAGCGGCAAGGGAGAGCTATTAATTGATGGCAGCATTATCTCAGTCGATGCCCCCCTCCAGGAAAGCAGCACAACCGAACAGAATGTCAGACCCGATGTCCAAAAAATAGCTCACTTAGAGAATGAGCTATTATTGGTACAGGTTATTATTTTAAGATACAGAAGAGTAATTATTAGGGCTGCAATGAGTAAATTAGGGACAAAATCAAGATCCGACATTAATACGGCTGTTATGGCATTTATCAATGCTTACAATGTAATTTATATAATATGTATATTTCGCCTATACATTTGACTCCATGTAAAAGCAACTGCACATATTGCTTTTCTGCTTCTATTAAACATCTTTCCTCCTCCTGAAACACATAAACAAATGGCAGCTAGATGGAGAGAAACATTGTTTGTTTGTTGTGATCCATATTTACTTATCGGACACAATAATAATCAAACAATGTTGATTGTTTCATAGAAATGTTTCAGGATTCGGCCAAGTGTCCTAATTCTTTTTGGAAATCAAGATATGATCACCCTACCATAATGGTCATTTCTGAATTGCATTAAAGTTCTACATGAGAGAAGCACTGACAATAATTTGCTTGATTCTGTCTCTATTTTAAGGGGTGTTACACATACATTGATGTAACATTAATGTTTTTCAAGATTCTAGCTATGATTTCGCACAAAATTGTTCTCTACAGATATTACTATTGCAACAAGTAATACTTTTAAGTTATACTTAAAACAAGTGATACTTTTTGATATAAATTTTCATTCAATAAGTTAAACTTATACCCACAAATAATATGTACCTACAATAATCATAAAAATATTGAAATTACTGTTGAGTAGGGTAATAGTGTAAAATAGTCGCACTTCATTGTGTAATATAATATATAATTATATGTCTATTTTTCAATTTCATAGTGATCATGGTGTTTGAGTTTTATTTTGTGAAACTTGTCATCAAGCTGAGTTTACATATGTGCATTTGAAATCTTAAACTGTTTGATAATTAGGCGATGGTTCCTGTCAGACACCTCTGACTCAGAGCACAGTCACCCACTGAGGGCTGTGACAGAGCTCCTAAAAAATGCGCATTAAATTTTCTAACACGTGGCCCTGTCTGACTGAGTTTAATGTCAGTGTGGCACGTTCCAGCGAGGTACACATTAGGGCTGTGCTGGATCACAGCCTGTTTCTATTGGAGCGCTGGGCCACATATTTGAGCCACATGTGTGTTTGAGACAGTGAGAGCCCAAATGAAACACGTTGGGAGGCAGAAGTGCTGCGTCTGCAGTCGCATTCCTGTAACCGAGCTCACAGGCTCCCAAACTGAGCAAGACTGTCACAAGCAAAAAAGGATTCTGGGAATTATTTGATGGACATTTTATTGTTTGAGTTTTATTTTCCATCAGGGGAACTTGGACACTGTGCTACTGTTACTCTTTTACAGTGTTGCTGCAGTACCGTTTAGTTTTTGACAGATGGCAGCAGTAAGCCATACAAAACCAAACATGTTTCATGCTGGTGTCAAATCGGAGGCACACGCCAAAGACAAGCCATGAACTTAAGTTGATCACACTCTGTCTAATTTGTCCAATTTAGGATTGTTTGATTCTTTGGTTACAAAAAAATGTTCTGTCTGAGGGGAGCCAAGCCACCATTTGCTCCATCTCAAAGCATAGTTGAAAGGCTGCCAACCATATTTGGGGTTGCATGCGAATAACTATTGAAACAATATGTCAGTTTGGAGCATGACTTAATTTGAGCAATTGGGAGGTATGCTTGTGAACTCAAAGTTGGTGTTGTCAACACAAAGTGGATGACAAAGGGAGGAACCGGGATTATAAAACTCCATCAGCTTTTTGTCATAATTGCTTTGTTTTCTGTCAAATCTTTTGGATTATTATCTTGGCCTTCAAAGGTCCTGTCATTGCTTTTCCTGTAAGAGAGTGTGACGGTCATTATAGGACCCTTTGTAAGTTTTACACCACCTTATAGTATTGATTTTCTCTGGGACTAGATGCAATATGTTGTTTTCTGCCTCTAGTCACTTCTGTGCAAACATTTTTCACAGATGTCTATCTAGTTCAAACTTGTACAGTTTCAGTTTTACTCTGGATGACATTTGATCTCAGCTGAAACATGACATGCACCAACCTCTGAGAGAGTGTAAAAAAAAAAAGAGCACATAAACAGCAGATAACAGGAACCCTGCTATGATATCTGTTACTATTGGATAGTGGAAAATTGTCTTCCATCAACATTTTAGTCTAGTTCAAGACCAGTGACCTGATCTGTGGCTAATTATGTTCCAGATTAAGATGGATTCTGTGCTGCTTGTTGGGCAAGACAGACTAAGTGAGGGTGGGCCATCAAAAGTACAAAAAAAAAAGACTTAGAAGCCCCCAAAGAGCTCTTTGAGGGCCATATTTGCTTGTCTGTATAGGCAGAGGTTACTTTGGCACAAAGAAGGCTCTCATTCCTGCAATGGTTCATGAACTTGAGCTTGGCATCTTTCATATTTGCGTTGCTTGGATTGCCTCAGTAGATGTGTTTATGATAATCCTTCCCATAACTGTTTGTTTGTGGTTCTTTCTTCTCAGCCAAGGCTCCTTCTCCTCCATTTACCATCTTAACTTTCTTGCTCCCATTATCTTTATCTTATGTAGTCATTATTCAGAATGTTGGGTTAATAAATTCATAATTTAAGAGATGCTTAATCACAATTCTCACTAATTAATCAGCATGGTGATACATGTAACCCATCATATCCCCTTGGTTGTTTACTGGCAAAACAATATTGTTTAAATGCATAGAAACATGGGTTTGGATTGACCACTTATTCTGACAGGAGATCTAACAAAAAAGTATAGTGGAATTCAAAAGTATTCAAATCTATAGACCCTTTTTACATTCTGTCAATTGAGCTGCAGAAATTCACTGCTAACATGGGGGAATATGTTAGCATGACAGCTAAAGTCATCCACTCAAATCTGGACTTTATGGAAAAATGGAGGGACATCAGAAATCCCATTTACAGTTTTCTACAATCTATGCAGGAGACGCAGTAAACATATGGACAAAGGTGTTATGGTCAGTTAAGGCCAAAGTTTGACCTGCAAATATCCTTGTCTTTGATACAAAACACATATCATCCCCAGAACAAGAAATCTTCACAATGTATCCAGCTACTTTAACAGGGACAGGAAAGCCAGTCAGAATTGGTAGGAAAATGGATGGAATTAAATACAGTGGAAAAAAACAAAAACTTTTAGAGCTTGGTTTCCAGCATGAAAGGACAGTAAACATAGAGACAGAGCTCCAGTGGGAAGGTTTTAATAAAAACATTTTAATGTTTTAGAATGACCTACTCTGAAGATCCAAATTCAAACAAGAATCTGTGACTGACCATTCATAAAAACTGTTGTCCAAACATGATGCCAAACCAATCTGAAAAAAATTTAAGTTCAATATGCTTTGCTAATAAGGATGGACATTTTGTTCCTGTAGAAGCTAGTGGACACAGACTCCATAAAGACTTGCAGTAGTAATTGAAGACAACGATGATAAAGTTTGTGGTTGCAAGTGACAATGACAAAGTCTAAAAACTTTGGTTATGAATATAGCAAGTATACTGTTTGTGCCAAATCTTCTCCCCCCTTAGCAAACCAATAAAAACTAAATGAAAAGGGGTCTGCAAAATTTTAAAGCAAAATCCACACTGCTCAGTTTACTTTTAACTGTTTTAGGCCGTCTGTCCTGCACCTGGTCGCTGAGCGTGGCACTAAGAACAGAGCACACACTGTTCTGAGCCCAGAGAAATCTGCAGACACAGACGGAAAATAAAATCAGCTCCATATTCATTAAACAAAAAAGCTGTGTGCAGATTTGTGGCCTTATTGGGTGTTTTTATGTTAGTTCTTTTCCCCCCTCTATCTTCATCTTTTACCTAATACACAGTAATTCACGTTTAACCATGTAGATGTGCTTGTTTTAGTCATTTTGTGATGGATGTTCGTCAAAGGAAAGTGGAGTAAGATGCAGTAAAAAACCAAGATCAAGAGAAATATCCTCAGCCAGAAGAGTCAAAGCGCTGTAGATGAAGACCTGCACAGAAATGCTGCTCTGCATGTGGAGAAGCAAAAGGCCACTAGGGTGAGACCTTTCAAAGTGTGCTATCTCTTCTCCCTCTTTATCATCAGTGCTTGTCTTTGTAGTCTAATTCCCATACCGGTTTTCCAGCAGTTGAGATAAAAAGCCCCTCCCTCACTAATTCTCTGTCTCCCTTTTTTCTGTCTGAGTTTGGAGCAAAAGAGGATAAAACTGTTGAGTTGTTATCAGCCCCAGTTTGCAATGCTGGTGCATGTCGGGGTCACATGACAGAGAAACTGTGAAACCACATCACCCAAATCTTACTTTCTTGTGAAAACAAGCACAGAGGTTTTCACAGTTTCATTTAAAGCCTTAGGAGATTGTGCTGATTTTGATTTTCACTCCCTTTCCTTTTTGAAACTCTGCTCTGGGACATTCAGATAACAGCAGAAAGTTGTAGTGGGGCCAAAAGTAAATACTCGTTGCCATTAAATAAAAGATTGTTACTTGAATATGACTGGTGCCTTTGAAAAGAATCTCCTTCTTTATACAGAAAGGATGGCCTTGTCTCTTATTTGCCAGCTGCTGACAGTATTTTAAATGCTATCACCTCTGCTCAGAATCCAACGAGGAAGAAAACATAGTAGGTTGCTTTACAAGATCTAGTGACTCTGCAGCATTATTTCGTTCAGGCATACTGGCTATGTTTGTACCAAGGGCAGATTACATTACAACAACGACAGGACCCCTCAGACAGGAAATCACCCAGCACGCTACCAAGAACCTCTCAGGTTTTGGCCCTCATCCAGAGATGTACTGTACTCCATTCAGACGATGATGAGAAAGGAAAACCCAGCAGAACAAGAGTCATCTTCCTCTCAGCTTAAACTGACCACTTCAAGACTAAGAGTGTACATTCCCCAAAATGGTTAACTCTGGCACAATTTGTGACCCCACCCAAACAAGCATAGGTTGCCAAGTTCGTACAAGATAAGTTAGATTTTCAGATATAAATTGCCTTGTTCTTTTTCACATTTTGCCATGTTATAATCAGACTTTACAAAGTTTTTATTTGCAATTCTTGTTGTAAATCTACGTAAAGCCTTGTAAGTTTGTAAAGTGGATACATTCACATATATGAATATGCTAGTCATTTGTTTAGGTTTGTAGTCCTGATGGCATGAGAACCTCTGCCCTCTAGTCAAAAGGTTTTGAGCCTCCAGTGGATTGTTTGATTTTTTTTTTTTTTCAGAATTGTTCTGTGTTCATCTTTCCTTGCATGTCAAGATTTGCATCCTATTTTTAAAAAATCCCCACTGTGTGATGTGTCATCCACTGTTTTTCACAGGAGAATGGTGTGTGAATTTGTAATAGGGTAATTTGATGAGAGAACATTTCTCAACATCATTGAGAAGTCCCCAAGATGACTTGTTTGAAAACTACAAAACTAAAGTTATTTTGGCTTTCTTTCAACAATGCCCACTATCTGACAACCTCAACAGTTTCTTCTGCAGATTTGAAAACCAACCATTCACACCTTCACCCCATTCACCCACACCCCACTCCCACACAAAAGGACTACCAGCACTCCCACACAAACAACTATACAACCAATCCTCTCTCTATTTGACTCCCCACCTGCACTAAATATCACTGCAGAACATGCTAATAGTGTCTTTGAGCATCAGAAGACTAGGAAACCTCTAGGACCTGATTGTATCCACAGTCTTCTTACTGAAAGCCTGTGCCAACCAACTGGCTCCCATCTTCACTCAGACGTTCAAAATGTCTCTGGACCTGTGTGAGATTTTTCCCTTTTTCAAGTAGCCCACCATCATCCTGGTCCCCAAGAATCCCACGATAAGTGAATTACTTACTACTTACCTTTTACCCTAACATCTGCGGTCCTGAAATCTTTTGAGAGACTTGTGTTGAAGCATCTAATGGACATCACAGGTCCCTGGTGGGATCCCTGCAGATTACTTTCCATGCAAACCAGTCAGGAGATGATACAGTCATCTTGTGGCTACAGTTCATCCTACCTTTAACACCCAGGATCCTATTTGTGGACTTCAGCTCAGTCTTCAACACCATCCATCCCTATTTCCTCCACCAGAAATGCACCCCAATAATAATGCCAGACTGTGAAATTGACAGCTGATTTTTGGAGATGACCCCCTACACATAATTCCCCTATTATCCTCCACAACACAGTTTCTATGTGTGCACTTCTTTTTCATAGGAACCATGTCTAGACCTGGGATGACCTTCAAACATAGACAGCAGAGAATGTGCTTCCTGCATGGCACTAAAGATGCATTATATGCCACAGGATCTGCTGATCAATTTCTACCCTGTAAAATTATTCAATCTGTCGGCTCATTCACAAAATAGGAAATCTCAAAGCTAAAGTGAACAATTAGATCTGCAGAGAAGATCATCAAAGCTGATCTGATATACCTGATATATATACAAATTGTTTTTATAAGAGATTTTTAAGCTCTTGGGTGCTCTATTCATGCAGATAATGTACTACACCTACATCTCCAAGTGCCCTGAGTGGCACCAGAAACCATGCTTACAAAAATGATAGTAGTTATAGAAATGACATATTTAATGTCATGTTTAAGGATAACAAAAAATGACAAGTATAATAAAATAACAGTGCAAGAGAAATTTTCCAGAGCTTGAGGTTTTGCTTTCTAACCTAAAGCAACTTTTCCACCACTTTATGAAGTGGAAAAAAAAGGTAAAATACCAATGGAAATCACATGTTTAAAAATCACATATCTTCTTCCCTTCAGTTGATAAATTACATAAAACCTCAATAAAGTACATTAAGGTTAAATGACAAAAAGCTTAAGGGCCCAAATGCACCAAAACATTTATTTCCTTTCTACCTAAATCAGTTTAACATTACAACCCAGTTCATCTCAATTCCTAAATATAAAATAGGTTAATGAGATCTCCTTTAGCATTTTCTGCTTTTGGCAAAATGATAAAATAACTTACTATAGGATTCTCTAATAAGATAAGGCTTTAATTTCAAAGGTTTTCCAGGTTTTTGTTTCTCCATACGTCCTATTTTTTTTCTCTGTGCATTGAAGGAATTTGTCGCACTGCCTGTTTTATTGGTGCTCACATGGTCTGACCCTGGGGTGTAAAGGACTGTTACTTCATCAGCTCAGGTTACACAACCCCCAGCCACTTCACTTAAAGAGAAGGCAAAATATACAGTAGGTGACTATGGGGATCAACCTTAAGGTGACGGTAGAGACAAATAAGGTAAAACTGTCTGTGATATGTTATTAATTTACTTAAAAGTTTTATTCATATTAACAGCTCAGTGAGTTTCCATTCATATTTGTGCAAAATGGTCTTGTACTACTCTTATAGATTGGCTAATTGAATGAATTACAAGTGAACTTCTGACCCATTCAGATTCAGGTACAGTACATTCCATGAATGGAAGGTACAGAAAGTGAGGAAGAAGGAGTAAGGCATCTTCCCCCCTCTTTCATCATTTCCCCGCTCCCTTCATGCTGCTGCTGCTGCCCCAGAACCCGCCTTCATTAAAGCTCACTAGAGGGTTATGAATGGGCCTGTCTGGCCCACTGCAGGGCCTTGAAACCCCAGCTGCTTCCTATTACAGGCTTTTTCAACATGTGTGTTTGTGTGTGCGTGTGTTTGTTAGTGTGAGAAAAAAAGGGAGCTAGAAAGCTAAGTCATCTGACACAGAGGGGCAACAGGCTCTGCTTAATACTTGGCAGGTAGTTCTGATGAGACCCAGCAACCAGGTAGTGAGCGATGAGATGGGAGCAACCTGAAGATCCAGACAAATAAATCCATGTTTTCAGACCATATTTGGATTCTATGAAAAACTCCAATATGTTCCTGTTCCTCTGTAACACCATCTTTCTCTTGCACTTTTGTTTCATAACTTTGATCCCTTTTTCCCAATGTTCACATTGCTCAATTTCCACTACTTTCATGCTCTTATTCTTCCATTTGTTTGATCTCTGCAGTTGAAAGTGATGCATTTTTTTGGTCTGGATAATATTTTTCTGGCTGCAATTGAAACTCTGGGCATTAGATTTCAGACCATATGCTAGATGTTTTGGGCCAGGTTTGTATAAATCTGAGTAAGTCGCACAGGAGAACCATATATGTCCAGCCATATGGCCATTGGATCTTATTGTAGCATAGAAGGTGGAGACTGGCATTATGGGTACAATAATACTCATTATTTATAAACAAACCAAACATTAATGGTGCATTTTATGAAGATAAATTGGATTAATAAAGATCATTAAAATCAAAAGAAAATCGAGCCATTTTGTGACATTATTCACGTTATAGAAGGTGCTCTCTTATAATTCTCTGTGGAATTTAAAATGAGATATTCTTTTTCATAAATTAATTTCTACTCAATTAAGTATCTTGTGTTTTTGCAAGGGATTTTAAGACATTTCAAAGAAAAGTAGGCTTGAGGTTTTTGAAAACAAATTCTTGTCACACATCATGGACTTTTATTCATAAATAATTTTGAGGACCATCTAACATTCTACTTCCATGTCACATTTGTATCAAAATGTATGTTTTGCTATCACATTAAAAGCTAATAAAATACTGTGCATTGCAGTGTGTGGTTGTAAAATGACAAAATGTGAAAAATACTGTTCCAAGTCATTTTACGATGGGTAGTAATGCTGTCACAGGAGCCGTCTTCTAGACTGACGTTCCTTGTCTTCTTGAAGATGACCTTCCCCAAGGTAGCTGTGATCCATCTTTCTAGGTTCATCCCAATAAACTGTCTTTAAAAAACCAACCCAGTATCGTGAGATTAGCAATTTGTCTGATATAAAGGATTGGTACTTGAAGAAAACTGGTGTATTCAGTTATTAAAACATAACTTCACCGCTGAATAAATTTAAGTGGACAGACAGTGCTTTCTTGATACTATAGGTGAAAGATGTAGTTTGATGAAAACACTGTGAGAAGTCTTATACAAAGATTGACTGAATTTCCTCATATATGATGTAAATATCCACCCAGTATCAAGCAGTTAAACTATTTCCACCTGAAAAATGTTAATAATTTACCATCTATGTGTTAAATTATCTATCTGTAATGGGAGGCCAGTTTACTAAATGCGAACAGATGCAGGAGCAGAATGTATTCCAGATAAAAAGAACCAAGCCAAGATTTGAACAAAAGCCTTTCAAGATGTGATGGAACAGTAGCCGTGTTTCCATTACAAATGTGTCCAAATCTTTGTTGCCATTCTTCAAATGTTGAAAGAACCTAATTTCGCAATTGCAATGTTTCCATTAAATAATAAATAAAATTAAAATCACATGTGAATAAGCTAGTTCATGTGTTGCTGTTGAAAGGTAAAAGGACTGAACTTATATATCTTATTTCAAGTCATACTGACAATTCTGCACAATTCTATGACCTATCTTTTTTTATATATTTTTTTTATATTAAATGCCTGTTGTTGTCCTTTTTTGTTGTTTGCTTTTTTTGTCAATGGATATCAGAATTGAGTATTGAATTCTGCCTATCTATACACGAATAGATAGGCAGCTTCAGATAGAGTACCTCACCAAGAAGTACATCAAGATGTGGAGCTGGAATCAAATCCACAATCTTGCCACTGCAAGACAACTAATCTACCTACTGAGCCACATTCAGGACCAACTACATAACCTATCAGCCTCAAAATGTGTCCTAACTTGAAAATAACTTAGTTAGATAAAGTACAAATAATTGGATGAGTGCATGTTAAAACCAAAGTACAAAGTCATATTAAGATATTAAGATTGTTATTTGTAGCGGAGTTATCGATTCTTCTTTATTTATCATAAATTTGACAAAAATTTAAAAATTCCCCAGAACAATTACAAAGTTGATGGTGACAGATAAACATTTGTCTGTCACCAAATATTTTAAATTGACTTTTAAAAAGGTTAATTTAATGATCATGTTGCAAAAACTTTGCAAAACTGATAAAATTACTTTTAACCTACTCAGAAAGAAAAAAACATACCCTGCTCAGAAAGTGCAGATCGTGCTGGATAAACTTTTGCTTTCATATGTTGCAATGTGTGGCAGAGAAGTAATATTCTGTTACAGAAGAACCTTCTGACCATCAGGCCGGCATCATTCCTGGAAGCTGAGTTATTCACAGCATATGTGAGAACTTTAAGAGAAAGGATAAATATCTTAGAGAACTCACTGGATTATATAGTATGGTGCCATGTTAATGTGTATGATTTTCACCCTTTTTAATAGCATTTTCAGTGTAGATTTGAAAAGCTAAAGTAGAAAAAAAAACACTTCAAGCTGTAATTGCTACAATTAGTGAATCTGCATAGCATTGTCACAAGAGGGTTAAACACAATTCCCACCACAGCTTTTACATTTGTATTTGTAAAAGAGAAAAAGTTCTAGAGGTATTCAAAAAAAATGTGGGACACTATAAGATGATACTTGTTATATTGGGTGTTGGAATCTTTACGCTTGAAAAAATGCTGTGTGGTAGATAAGATTAAAAGAAGAAATTCAAGTAGGACGTGTTTTATTCCTGTTAGCGCTCACTTTTAGGGACAATATGGTTTAAATCCAGTCCACTAACACCGCGCCCCCAACTCTGCGCCCACGTCAAATTCCCAGGCTTGAGCAACTCGCCCCACTTACGTCGAAGTTTACATTCTCATGCCCTTGCAACCACCAGATCCCACCCCCTACAAACAGATTTCTTTCCTACCCTGCTCTCTGTTTCTTTCTCTCATCAGTAACACTCTCATTCACAATAAGAACCTCACCCCCCACCCCAAAGCCCACTCCATCACACTAAACTTCTGCACAGTGCAACACATGTGCTTCCAATTAGGCTTTCTGTTGTGAAGACACAAGACTCCCAAGACCACCACCTCTTTCTTGGTTTCACGCCCCCTACCTAGCTCATATGTACATATGCCCCTTTTATTAAATTGAACATGTGTGCTATAACAAAGGTTGGATGAATAATAAACTGCAGCTTTGTTTATCTGCACCCATTTTGTTTAAAGCTTTATTTGTTAAATCAAATATTTATATTATTGCACTCTCCATAACAAAATACATTTTTCACATTCTTACTAACATGATTTTTCTAACATATTACAAAGTGCATAGCTTGAGAAGGTAAAAAAAAAATGCTTATATTAATTTAAAATGTTCATGAGTCTCTTAGTTGTTACCATTGCCGTTTTTAGATGACAATGAATGTTAAAAACTAATTAAAGTGGTGAAGTTTTAGCTGCTACCACTAGAGGAGCCCCTTTAACACATGATCACAGCATTACCCTTAACTGTAGGGCAATTCATCTCCCCAACTTGAACCGAGCATTAGGGAGGGTTTGTTTTTTAAATATTTTAATAAAATATTTTGCTTAACTTTTAATCTATAGCAATAATGCACAGCACTGGATTCTGTAATTACACTTCATTAAAATTTTTTGCACAATTCAAATTGTAGTTACAAGTAGATACATATATGAGGACTTACACAGCAGGGATATGTAGGTGCAGTTGTTTTCTAGGTTGTTATTGCAGCTTGTGATTAAAATTACCGTTGCTAGGGAAATGCTCTAATTTGGCTTTATTGTAGACAATGTGGTTTGAGCAACAGGTGCCTGATATTTTTGGCTGCTTTGTTGAAAGGCCCGTGTGTGTTTAAGTATCTCTCTTTGTTTTTCTGCAATAGTGTATGCACAAAGTTGTGCACGTTGGGGTGCACGTGCGTGTGTGTTGACGTGTGTCCTACCGTGCTACCTTTGCATCTTCAGCAGGACAGAAATACACAGCAGCAAGCTGAGACAAGCAGAAGCAAATAAGGCTCTGCGGTTCGCCAAGATCCACACCCATGGGATGCTTAGCATTTGTTTACCAACCCTCTCAAAGGTGTTAGATTAAAAAAAAGAGGTTATTTCAACTTCACATCAGTTCAAGCAAGCAAATCAAGTCAGAAGGGAAAAAAAATCAGGTTGCAAAAGTTTACGCTGAAACAACCGCCGCACAACTTGACCTTTCAATGTTTCCATTCCGCTGTTAAATGGAGCTGTAGCATAAGGGTTTGAGCTGAGACGAGATGTTACTGTTGGTTAACCCACACCAACCTCTATACCTTTGATATAAAACTGAAAGTAGTCTGTGCTTGTATTTTAAGCGACAAATATTAAGCCATATCTGGATTTGTTTTGCGTAACTCCAATTCAGCAACTTGTTTTTAAATATAACTGAAACCTGACAATGCCGATTATGTTTTTAGGATAAAAGAATGCAAGGTAGAACAATGTAACAGAGAGTTCAAAGGCTGTTTAATCAGCCATGTCAAATGTTAATCATCTCAAGTAGATGTTGTGGTGGATTTTTGCGACCACAGTAAGAGCTTTGCCTTTATGATTGAGCCCACTCACAGACTTCACATATATTTTCACATTGCCCTTCATATGATATGTAGTTTTGTCCATGATGAAGCACTCAGAAAAAAATAAAATAAAAATAAAATTTATATCTACATAAAATATTTTTTAACCGGTAATAAAAATAGCATTAATAAAAAACATAAAATATTTAAAATAGAAAAACATAAAGAAAGTCTGTACTATATATGGTTACACCATTCTGCTAGTCTTATGTGCTACACAAAACAGCTGACATTTTTTCAAAAAGGTCTAACTTGACTGATTAGTTTTGTGATGGCGTCTGCCTGTGCCAATCTTTAGAAATCAAAGCATTTTCATGCTTTTTTCAGGGCGTTGCTACATTATTAATAATCTAACAGTCTTTGCAGTCCATACCAATCTTCTTCATTTCATTTATTAGACTGACACAGACAACAAACGATACTGCAACAGTTAATAGTTGCTAAGGGAAATGTTCTTACCTGATCATTCTAATGCTCATAACCACAACACCTACTGTGCAGTCTGTCTTAGAAATGCCAAAACCTTTGTTGTGATCTCATTTCTCAGTTTTTGGTTGTTTCTCTCTGCAATTACAACACTATAGTTGTTTCATCTTCCTATATCAAATAATACGTTTTTTTTAAGGTAAAAAAAATCTGTTTTCCCTCCTTATGTTTACATTCATTTAGCTCATCCACATTTTCTGCATAAAATCTTTGTTTTAAGATTGCTCGAAATGTCCCTTCACTGTGTTAGATTAAAATATTTTCCGACAATCCTTGCTGGTTACCTCAAGAAATGTCCAGGCAGTTTTCTTTCAAAAACATTATGCATTTGGGTTAGCACCTTCTTGTTTTAAAATGTACTTGTTTCATACAACAAGTACATTTTAAAATAGTTTTTCTTACATGAAAACCCTTCGGAAAGGCCAAGTATAATTTATTTATGTTTTATAGATTTTGAGGTTCTCTGGTTGAAAAAATACATTACATGCTCTCCAAATATAGGATTTAAGAACAGCAGAATTAATGTATTCCTTTTTTAAAGAACCCATGGTTCTTTTAAAAGTCAGCATTATATTTGTATGGACTCCATTGTGAAATACCTTTGTCCTAATTTCTATTGCAGGAAATGCAAAAGAGCTTGCTGTTAAATCTAGCCATGTAGTCCCATTCAACAAATTAGAATGTGGTCTGAGGCTTGTCTATAAGATTAAAAATACCTTTCTGAAAATAATCCCCAATATTAAAGCCGCAAGCGGCGTTGGAGGCCCGAGCAGCGAAGCGTGCGCCACCACCTACGGTCTCGCCACCGCAATCGCCACCGCCGACGCTCTCGCCACCGCTATCGCCGACGCTATCGCGCTGTTCCCTAAAATTGTGTTTAGGGAAACACAATTAAAACCAGCATTGCAAAGGTTTTAACCAATGTGAATCATAGAGTAAAAGTAAGAGATCCAGCAGAAAAAACAGGTAACTTCCTGTTGGAGGGTGGCGTGGCTTAAGTAATGTCATCAATTGACCATGTCAATGTGATGAGCACTGGTCTATAATGAGACATGGAAAGTTTGATGCAGTTCTGACCTTGTCTGTGGAAGTTATTGCGCCTTGATGTTTCATGGCGAATAGCCAAAGTTTGACACTTAGCCACGCCCAAATGCTTTCACGTACAAAAATGTCTTTGATAACTTTTGACCTACTATGTCTCAAGTGCGTGCTGAGCGATTTTGAAGTCTGTAGGTCAAACAGTGTAGGCGGAGTTCGATCAGATACGACGTCAATAAAATGGACATGGTGGCAGCTTTGATTCAAAATGCCCGACTTCCTGTTGGGTTTGGACCATGGCTCCAAGAGACTTTTTTGTAGGTCCTGTCAAGATACACATGTGTACCAAGTTTCATAATTGTGGGATAAAGCATGGCTTGGGGCTAAGTTTTTAAAATATTCTAGGGGGCGCTGTGGAGAAATTAGGCCACGCCGTCAGTTCGCCGTGACGCCAGGGCTACGCCCTCCACTGAAAACCTTTGGCGCTTTAATGCAAATGAGACCAACTTGTTATCTGTCATCTGACACAAGATTATCTTGATTAGGTCAAGAGAGCCAGAGATGGAACTTTACAAGTAAAAAAAGTCACTTCCTGTTCTGAGGGGGCGGGGCTTAGATGACGTCAGACTGTGATGACATAGGGTCGTTAGGGATCCCACCAAGTTCACTCATGCCAAATTTGGTGCCAATTGATCTTTTTATGTGAAAGTTATAGCGTTTCGTTTGTTTTGGCGAGTACGCCAAGTTCGCCGCCATGCCACGCCCCCTGAACATATACAAAAAGCCAATATTTTTGATAACTTTTAAAGCCCTATACCTTTACTGCACTCTGACCAAGAATGAAGCTGTTAGGTCAAAATATCTAGGAGGAGTTCATCAAAGTTCAACGTGAGTAAAAATAAAAAATGGCCAAAATTTGACCTTTGACCCAATATGGCCGCCTCTTTGTGCATTTTAGGGGGTACCTCCAAGAGACTTTTTTTCTTGACTCGGGGGGATCTACCTACGTACCGAGTTTCAGATCTCTACGGCCTACGGTTTCCCCCAACTCACTTTAGGGGGCGCTGTAGAGCCGTTTGGCCACGCCCAGTTGCAAATCCACCAGAATCCGAAAATTTTCCTAGGGGGACAATTTTGGGTTTGGTGACCTTTTGAATACGTTAAAGGTCCCAAGCAGCAACGCGAAGTGACGGAAAAATAATACGAAAAACGAGAAAAAAAAGAAATCCTGCGATTACAATAGGCCTTCGCCAGCGCTTGCTTCGCTGCTCGGGCCTAATTAAACATAATAGACAACAAATACTTCATCATAATAGATGATGACAAAAATGTATTTAAATAATGACAATAGGTAGTTACTGGATTTGAATAAAAATAAGAAATGTTAGGCATAGTTTTCTTTAAACCCATATTTCTGAATTAAAAATATAATTATATTGTTCTGATCTAATATTCTGATATTCAACATAATTTTTAGAATAAAAAATAAGTATGAGATCCATAATTATATTTTGGACTCGATGAGATGCAATGTCTACATCATTGAATATGACTGCACCGTTTTAAACAGATTTATCTGGTCAGTGCAGGCCATCTTAAAAGGGAGGTGTTTTGCAAAATTTACATTTTTGAACTTTATGTCATGTTATGATATTCTCTCATCAAACACATACTGTATTGATTTGATTCATTCATGCAGGTTGGAGGAGTCCTTGGATCTCCCATGGTAGCTATTCAGGGGTGCTTTAATGCCTGCTTATACAATGCATCTCCTATTTACACAAATCTCCACCTTCAAGCTTTAGTCTCCAGCCAACCTCCCGCCCCACAAGCATCCCTACCTCATGCCTCCTTTACACAAAAGTTCCAGCTGAGAAGACAAACTCATAATAAGCTGATGTTCAAACACTGCTGTACACAAGTACACATTATATTTCCAGATCCACAATCCATTAAACGACCCGTACTGAAGAGGAGGATTCTTTTAACTTTCGACTCTGAGTTCACCCTCCATAGACCCCAGGGAATCCACCTCTCCCTGACCTCCAGCTTGACTGGCCCATACTTTAGAAAAAGAGAGAAGGATGGAGAGGAGTGAAAAGAGTGGAAAAAGAAATTCTTACTCTATGACCTCTCTTCAGGCCCAGAGCAGGAGAGCAGTGAGTTGATCCCACTGCACCATGTGAGGCTCCACAGCATGGCGCTTCTCCCCTCTGTTATTTCAACTCTCTGGTTACAGTCCTAATGCTCAAGGGGGTCTTTAAATGGGGTCTTAGGATCACAGGCCTGAATGTTAACAGTTCTGAGGTGAAAGGCCTTGAACGTTGGCCTAGATTCATCATTTTTTAAGCATGGTGAATTTAGTCCTAGCACATGAGACTGACTAGCAGTTTCCAAAGCTAGCATGGAAGCTTGAACATCCACCTTGGGTATGTTATTGCTTGTGAACATGGCCTACTTTGTGCCTATAGGGACATCATTGTGTTACATAACTGCTTCTGCTTGGAGAACATGTTTTTCTACATACTATAAGTATGAAGAAGAAATGAATTCCAATGTCTTGTACCAATTAACGTTCACTTGTTCAAATGTAAGGGGTTATCGCCTGTGCTTACTTGAAAATGATGTGTCAAGTAAGTTACTTAGCCATTATTATCATTGTTTTCCATCACAAAATGATTGATTACAGTTGAGGAAGTGGAACCTAGACTAATTTAAATGCATGCATACTTGTCAACTAGATGCTCAGCTTTTGTTTAAACCCTTTTCCTGACCTGACAATTTATCTTTTTGACAGCATGTCAGCGTTCTGCTTGTGAAATTTCCATTATCTCTCAAACCATTATCTGCTTATGTACCACAGTTGAACCTGTCAGGTTCACTCTGAATGCGCTAATTGATGTGTGAGCCATTTCAGGCCCACAGACCCTTTGCTCTTTTTGTCAGAATTACACTTGTCATTTTCTATCTGAGGACTTGCCTCTCAAGACAACTGTTGTTCTTCTTCCACAGGTGTGATTTGTCTCTTCTGTCAGTTTCATTTCACCCATCAGTTTCCTCTTTCTGAGTTAATCAAATTTTGTTCTAAAGATATCACTTGCGTTTCCTCCAAACCACAACTTAGATAAATCACATTGCTAAAATTCTCTGGAAATCTCTGACACTTTGAGATGTTCAGTCTTTTTCATGTGACCTGCCTGTTAATGTGAGCAGAAAGTTAAGACTTACATTCACTTTCATGCCAACTTGTCAGAAAGAAAATCACAGCAAATGTGCTGACAAAAGTAAAGCTCATTCTGTTGCCAATACCAGAATTTTAGATTCTTTTTGTAATTATACTTATACACTCATTCTGACTCAGCTTGTGCAAAGTACAAGCAGATGGTACTCTGTGATAATAATTATGCTGTTGTGTCTGGCCTGGCAGAGGATTTCCTCTGGGAAGTGTCTGGCTTCGGTTGTGATGACGCTTCACTGAAATTGGGTGGAGGTCCACCTCTCAACAGCTTTATATGCTGTTTTAGGTGAATAATTGGATGATCCTCTCCCATCCGTAGGGGACCACACACACATACTAGCAGACTAAGAAACCAATTTCTGCACTTGTAAAGTATAAAATCAATGGTTAGAGACAACTCTCACGATCACTAAAGTTTTGAACTGTGTACTCAGGTCATATTTATTTTGCTATTTTCCAATGTCTTCACTGACCCATGTTGTTGTATTATCTCAGCCGTGCAGACATATCACACCTACACTGGTCAGCAAGTGGCCTTGTTCCCCTATTGTCTGCTATCCCTGTAGTCATGACCCAGAACAACGCATGACAGGGGTCTGTTCCTATTTATAATGAGGGGGTTTCCTCCTCCTGTATTGTTGCTGTTTGCCAGCACTTCCTCCTTTCATTCGTCGACCTCTTCTCTGCTTCCTGTTTGTGTGGTGGATCGGCGGTCATCCCAGGGGTAGCTTGGTAAATTCACCTAATTACTCATGAAAAACAGTGTTCCGTCAGCAGTGTGGAGTGGATAAAACCTGAGTCATGTTTGTACCATTAGCCAAGAGTGTTTCTTTTATAGACTGCAGAACAATGCATGCTCTTCATTTGGAGGATTTTTTTCAAAGGGCTTTTAAAATCAAAGTTTTCAAGAGGTTGACTTGCGACGGGCTACTTAAAATCATGTTATGGCACAGAGATACTGAAAGCTAGACAGAGTTTAAAAAGTTTTATTGTTCTCCTGTTACATAAAGTGGGTTTGGGGACTGGGTGCTGTGGTGGCGCAGGGGTTTAGCACACCCACATAGAGAGGCCCTAGTCCTCGACGCGGCTGTCCCAGGTTCGATTCCTGGCCTGGCGACCTTTGCTGCATGTCTTCCCTCTCTTGTTTCCCTCATCCCTGTCCATTAACTGTTAAATAAAGGCCACTAGAGCCAATAAAACCTTAAAAAAAAAAAAAAGTGGGTTTGGGGACATGTCAAGAGTGACAGATGGAAAAACTGACAAAAAAGAATAAATAACTAAACCTTGCAATTCTTCTTCTCTCTTTGATGTTTACATAAATATAATATAATCTATACCTTTGAATGATCATTGATCTCAACTTTGAATGATTTTCTTTTGTTTAGCACAAATGTCCTAAATAAAAAAAATAATCCTAAATTTTAAAACCAACTGAGAAGGCATATTTCCATTTTCTTTCTGAATAACTTTTCTCTAACTTTTTTATGTCACCAAGGGCCCATTATTTATCAGTTTATAAAGATCCGGGCTGGTGATGTGCATTTGCTTCTGATTGCAGAACAATCTGTGAGTTCCTCTTCTGATCTTCTCCCAAGAGGGACCTTTTTATAGTTTAACAGGAACCAAGTCTCCCTTGTGTATTGCATTCATCTGTGCGAATGACACAGTTTTCTTCATAATTTATCTCTGTTATTTTCTCTCTTTGTTTTATGTTCCTCGCACAAAGTAATCAGTGGCCAGAAGGAGGGGGAGCGGTCTCTTTTTGAGACGATGGTTAGGCAAAGACTTGAAAACTAGAACACAATGATACTTTCCTTGTTGAATTCTTCTGTAAAATTCTGTCCATACCCAGCTCTTACAATTTGGTGCCATGTTGTTTGTTTTCGTAAACTCTGGCCATTCATATTTGGATGAACGATTGAAAATTTACAATGCATTTTCACACTAACAGGCAAACAATCTCCACAACTGTGGGGATTACAAATGAATGGGTGGCCATTCATGCTTACCTCATTTTGTTAAATCTATGGGAGGATGTGATGTAAAAGGTGACCTGGAGAGGCAAAAACATTGTATAGAGGGAGTCTCATGAGAGTCTGGTTGACAATGGATCAAAATGAGCCTAAGAACAATGGAACAAAAGTTACCAACAACATTCACAGCATCAACCAGATGCTAGTGTGAGAAAAGGGCTGTTGGAGTTTGATTATTTAGACCTTTAAGCTGTTGGGGAATGGCTGCAGCCCACCTGGATATTACAAAGTCTCATCATGAAGAGATGGGAGGCTGAACTCTAACTTGTGGGCTCTTATCTCATTCCGACATCTGTTTGCACTAGGTCTTCCAGATGTTTCCTGCTTGGCTTCTGCTGATTCTTAGGAGAGCCAAGGGCTTGTGCACTTGCCTGTCCTCCCAGCTAAGTGCTGCTGCAAGACCTTTGGGTCCCATTAAATGTGCTTACCTAAGGCCCCACACTGATAGTAACTTGGCGACAAGGCTAAATCATGCTACAAATGTCATCATCTGTGGGAGAGGCCAGTTATTTTTAATGCAGGGCAAGTGGTTTGACCTTCAAAAAGTACAAATGGGGGATATTTGTTTTTTGTCTGAGAACTCTCTTTGCCAAAACTCATTATTTTCACTTTATTGCCATGTTTTGTACAAATGAGAAAGTGACAATAAGCCAATTAATGTTTAGTCAGTAAAGCCTACGTGACTTTGCCCACTGCTAATTCAGAAGCGCATATAATTGTCTTTGTTCAGTTTAACGAATAATTTGGCTGACTGCCTAAATCATCATTGTTCTAAGTGAAAGTCCAGACTGAACTCTGGAAAATTACTTCATCACTATTTTATTGTAATATAACAGAAAAAACCTCCGGAGCCCAAACACGTGATCAGGGTTGGTTATTGTGCTTCAAAGTCGCATCATCAGCACTATTGAAACCAAGCAATGGAAACAACCTACACTTAAAATTTGATTTGATTCTAAAAATTGCAAAGAGGCTGTATTATATTCCATTTATAGCACAATTACAAAAGTATGTTACTGTTAGTTGTTACTAAAATGATATATAGAAGTTTAGCTAAGGACTGCTGCTCCTTGGAGGAACTTATTGTGTAAATTGCAGGCGCTTTGTGGGAGCTGGTGCTTAGGTGCCCCTGAATGGCTGCCACGAGAGATTCAAGGATTTCTCAAACGTGCATAAAAGAATCAAAGCATCACTCAAGGTTTGTTTTTGATGAGGGAATAACATTATCACATGATGTCAAGCTAAAAAAAATAAAATTATATAATACCACCCATTATCTCACCCATACTGTATCTCACCTACAATATACAACCCATAGAATTGTGTCAGATAAATTTATTATGATGTTTGAAAGCTAGTTGGCACTAACAAACTTTAATTCACATACCTGGTTAGTTGATACATATGTTTCTTAGGCATAAGTGATTGTATTGCTGCCAGATACTTCAAGACAAGTTTTAAACTACAAAATGTGGAAGCCAACATCCCGAGGTAAATTTGTTAGGTTGTTTGGTGACTACCTCACAAACTTACCAAAGTTAGGTAACCCAAAGTTACCTAACGTTTAACTTTGGATGAGGCAGATCTCAAAAATTTGATAATAAATTGTCACATTTTTGAGAATTTGACAATTTCTCAATTGTCAAATTGATCTTCATCCACAAGACTGTCCACATATAGAGGATTTACCATGTCTGCCCAAATCTCAGCCACTACTTAGTTCAGAACATCTTGGACTTTACATGGGAGGAACTCAAATCTGTCCCTTGGGGTATCCAGTGATCGGATGCATAGCTAAGCTGCATTCCAGCTTGAAAGGTTCAGACCAAGAGGGTTTTTTCTCTGAAGGTAAGTTCAGTATTGTAGTACAAGTTTCAACAAAGCTAAGTACCACGGGTTGTTTTAATACTGCATTTATGCGTTTCCAAATGATCCTTGCTTTGCTTGCTTGACATACATTGTTGAAATATCCATAACCAATGTCACTAAAACACTTCTAAACAGAAAGGGAGTTCACTAATGTTAGCAATAATATAACGAGTGAAAAACACTAGCACTCTCATATCACACTCATCAGTATCCCACCTCTCTCCCTCCCTCCACCCTCGCCCAAGCATCAACATATTTAAGTATCAGAATATAAATTGCAATTAGTCAATGTTTTAGACAATTTCATTATACCCTAGAAATTGTTTTTACAAGATTGCAGTAAATGTTTGTGAAAATACTAATATATTGTGGTTTTCTACACTGAAAGATTTTGCATTGACAACTTATAACGACCCAACAAAAAAACAGACTGTTGTATTAACTGCCACAGCCTCACAAAGTTGGACTCTTGCTACGTTTCACAGTTTTTCTTAAATTATATAGTATCACATAATAAGTACTAATTACCTAAATAAGGGAAGCGACACTTTGGCATAACATAAGTTAACAGCAATATTTGTTGACATAGTTTGTGCTGTCAACACTGATAAAAGCGCATCATTTAACTGAATAAAATGCATCTGCCAATTTAGCTTTGAATTCCACTGATGACGGCAGAAGAAAGAAATATAGAAGGATTCTATCTCAACAATGCAGAGGCCAGTTATTTTCTACTGTTAGATAACAGTAGGAGACAGACTCCTGCAAGCAGTCAAGTAGCTTCGTCATCTCTGACAGCAGTGGAGACTGGCTGCCTATCTCCTGTCTCATCCTCTTAATTCCTGATATATTTCTTTTCCCAACTCTCCATAAAGCCTTCCTTCAAATTAAATCATCCTCAAACTGGTCATAATCCCATTCCTCAAAGATTTCTTCCTTCTTGATATGCTTCTTGTCTTTCACAAGAAGGATATGTGCAAGAAGGATGTCTTTTTCTAAATGGTTTGTGGACTATCACCCTTAGCAAGCCTAACTACTAATTCTGAGCACAAAAACACTTGCTTTGTAAGATCCTTGCAAGGTGAATCAAAATTTCCATTTAGAAAAACCATTACATTATACATTATGCAATGTCTCATTGCAGAGATATTGTTTGATAGTTTAATATATGTGTCACTATTCTCCACCCTCAGACACAAACAAAACCCAGATTGCACATTGTGCACATACTTCCCTACTTTTGATTTCAAGATTTGCATTTGATTTAAAATGAAAACCTTTTTTATAGTGATAAATCTATAGAAATGTGTTACCAGGTTCATGTAGATGTTTTCCCTCTTAAGTCATTGGTGTGAAAGTTTTGCTTAGCTCTTCTCTTTTTGGGTTTTGTGGTTTTTCTTACTTGCTTTGCTGTGATACCAATGTACCTTATGTCACATTTTCCAGTGCACTCATTTGAATCAGTTTCAAAAGAAAGAGAACTTTGCAGTTACTGGAGAAATACCCTGAATGTACCTGTTCAGTGTGCAAAGATCTGAGTGGATGTATCACTTTGACCACAAGAAAAACAAAGAAAAAAAATACACCCATTATCAGTTCAGATTTATTATGAATGCATAGCAACACCGGATGTCTTACTGTGTTGAAAATTTTGTCAGAAATATTTATTGGTTTTCAAGAATCAAGATCCATTTAATGTCCTCCTACAATTCATTTGAAATATGAAGATCTGAGCTTCTTTATGGGTTGTACTGCCAAAATGTGTGATTCTTTCCAGACCGTTTGGCACAAGGTTTTGTGAAGTGCCCTACATATGGTTATTTTATTCACCTTATCTGTCTTTTTAAATTCCTTGTATTTTTCTTTCATAAAATCTTTTGGCTTAGTCTTTTTTTTTTGAAAAGGAAAAGGAAATGCATCAGATCTGTAGTGGTGCACCATATCTCTGGCCTCATAAATAGTACATTCCTCAAAGCAACAGGAAGAAGAGGCCTAATAGGGTGTATCCTCCACGTTTCCTGTTAGGTTAACCTATTGGGTCTAGGGTATTTTACATTGCCAGCAGATAATTTGACCCCCTGTTACCTCACTGTTTGAAATGAATGTCTTGGATGTGCAAAAAATTTAGATTATTTTCCTTTTTTACATTGTTTTTTTAATTTAGTTATTATTTTTTTAATTTTCATCCATCCATCCATCCATCTTCTACCGCTTATCTGGGGTCGGGTCGCGGGGGCAGCAGCTTAAGAAGGGAGGCCCAGACTTCCCTCTCCCCAGCCACTTGGGCCAGCTCCTCTGGGGGAATCCTGAGGCGTTCCCAGGCCAGCCGAGAAACATAGTTCCTCCAGCGTGTCCTGGGTCTTCCCCGGGGCCTCCTCCTGGTGGGACGTGCCTGGAACACCTCGCCAGGGAGGCGTCCAGGAGGCATCCTAACCAGATGCCCGAACCACCTCAACTGGCTCCTCTCGACACGGAAGAGCAGCGGCTCTACTCTGAGTCCCTCCCGGATGGCCGAGCTCCTCACCCTATCTCTAAGGGAGAGCCCAGCCACCCTGCGGAGAAAACCCATTTCGCCACTTGTACCCGGGACCTCGTTCTTTCGGTCATGACCCAAAGCTGATGACCATAGATGAGGGTAGGAACGTAGATCGACCGGTAAATCGAGAGCTTCGCTTTTTGGCTCAGCTCTCTCTTCACCACGACGGACAGGTACAGCGCCCGCTTCACTGCAGACGTTCTAAATTTAAAAATATATTATTTAAATTTTGCTTAAGTAAAAGACTCTCTAATACAAACTGTACTTTCTAAAAGCAATATAAATAAAGCTGACTGTTCCATCAAACGTAATTCAAACTTACAGGTAATAGACTAGAATAGAAATATCCTTTGTTGTCCCACACTTGGTACATTCTGGTGTAAGAGTAGAATTGAGATGTAGGTTCATATAAAAGATCGAAAAGTATTAAAAGGCATAAATACAACTAGATTAACAATAATAATAAACTGCATGAGATTACAACATCAAAACATACTGTGCAGTTTGTCAGAAATAGAAATATCACACTCAATCCAACAGGTGTGTAACTAATACTACATAATGCACTAACATCTTTGAAACCCATACGTTCTATTCCAGCAAATAAATCCAATCAATGTACATAAACGTAGCATTTTACAGTTACATTTCACTAAATAGAAAAGCATTTCACTTCATTCACGGAAAATACTTTCATCTTTTTGTTTTATTAGTGAGCTGCTGGTTTCACTCAGTCACAGATTAGTAGCTTAATGGTTCATCAATTTATTAGGTCAGTTTTCCTATCATTTTCCTGCTTTGAGAAGGTTTTCTCCTAAAAACAGTGTGAGGCTTTCATGGCATAGAGTTATATCTGAAATTCAAACTTTCACCTGCAAAATTGAAGTAGTAAAAAATATATCTCTGTTTCCTTCTCTTTTTCTGTTAATCATTTGTTTTACGTACACAGCGTCTATACCATAATCATATTATATGATATCATATGATATAGGATCATATGATAGAATAGAATATAAATATCCATCGCTAGATCAGATATGGTTGGATAGATCATTATTTCTCAGCCGTTTAATAGTTTTGAGGCAACATCGCTGCATTTCAGGTAAACTTTTTAATCTAACACTGGGGATGAAATTAAACTCCTTACACTGCTCATCATTTGGCAGCAAACCAGTATTGGTTGTGCTGGACAGCATTTGCTGAAGCCTCTGCCAGTTGTAGTGTGTACAGCTAGGTGCTCTAGCAACTTGGTCAATGTGAAACATAAAGACCAGTCTGGGTTCCAACAGTGAAAGATGCTACACTAAAATGACAAAAAATATTAGAATAGTAAATAACTAAAGACATTTTTCTCATCACAACACTGGACTCCAGTTACATGGGCTACACCACACTGTCAGAACTCCTGAATATTTCCATAAAATCCCTGAAAACAAAGAAAATCTGATACACATGAGAAAGGAGGAACAACTACTCACCACTGATTCTTCTTCAAATAGGATTAAGTGATATGTGGGACTAAGCCTATCTTTGATGTAAACTTACAAGCTTCTGTTCATTTTAACAATTCTTTGGAAAATGTCCATGGACTGCATTTTTTGATTTTCTGAGGCTATTGCTATTTTTATGGCTGCCAAAGCATTGGTTCTAGGCCTTTGAACTCAAAAACGCAACCCCCTATCTACATCCTTCAACTCCCTTTGGTGCCTTTTTCCACAGATAAAATGCTCAGATAGGACATGTTGAAAGGATGTTTCCAATTTGACTTGTGCCATCCCTTTCAGCCTCCTCCCCCATCATGTTTCTCCCTATCTCCCTATGTCTGCCTCCCTGTCTGCCGCACTGCATGTGTCAAACTAATGATTAATTCTCCACAAAAGAGGGTGAGCCCAAGAGAGTGGGAAATATAAAAGGTGAACAAATAAATCATCTTGTTATTCATTCGCATGTAAATAAATACATCTGAAAGAAACACACAATGTGCCAACAAATACAAGCATTGACCTTCTGACATTTGCAGATGCTCTACCATGATCTCTTGCTGACCTCTTTCTGCCACTAATTTATTAACAGCTCCTATGTGCAAATTCATGGGATGACTCTAGTGTTACTCATTTTGTTTTATTTGCTGTCTGGATACATGCTAATAGCTTCATCTAAACAAAACAAGCAAAAAAAGAATGTTTTGTTTACATATCTGAGATAATTTGTAAATGGCCACTAATCTGAAACACAAATATTACTTATAGAAAATGTCATTTTAAACTTATTGAGGGTTACTGATGCTTCATGAAATTCAAAACAGATTATTCTTTAACCTTTTTTATTAGAGAGTGTCACCATACAAATATGTTAAAGAGAAAGTATTATGTAATTTTTAGGCACATGGTGCCATTTTATTGTGCAATTTAGTAACTATATTACTCTAAGCAACGTACAGAAGAGCAGGGGAGACCCAATCCATTCCATCTGCACTTTGCAATGAAATCACACATGAGTAAAGATGCTGGTGGTTCCGCTCTGGATTAAATATTATGCAAATATAGGTTTTCATGTGGCTCAATGTTTTTTTTAGCCAAAATTGTTGCACCAGGAAAAAATACCTGTTTGATTATACAGACTCAGTGTCCTGTTTAATGACAAATAAGGTGGATGAAATAATATACACTATAAGGGACATCTTGGATATGTTTTTTCACTCTTTGTTTTTTTAAATGTATTTTTGAAGTATTAGAATGGGACTGATTTGTCAATTTTCTCAAATTCGAAGGATTCAGACTCAAAAAACCTAATGAAGGCATCTCTACCACCAAATAGAAGCCAAAGGAAATTCAAGGATTTCTCAAACATGTATGAAAGGCTCAAAACAAGACTCCTGTGTTTTTAATTAGGAAAAGACATCATAATATCATATAAAGCCCAAAGAATAAATGTTATATAATGCCCCAGTCCACCCCTTGTTAAGGAATCCACTAGACACTAGTTAAGACACTATTGACAAAAAAACAAATACTTTTACAGTTCCTGCCATTATGTTCTATTCTAGATTAATATGCATTGCAACCAAACCAGTACCAAATTCTGCTTTTATCACTGCAGTTGATGCTCTGATTACTACTCATTATTTCAACCTAATGTGTGACTGTAATGAAAGCCTTTCATGCAAATTTGTTGCTGTAAAGATTGTTCCAGTCATTTATAACAAGGCATGAAATAAAATAAGGAAGTAAGTTGCAGGAGTAGTAGTAGTAAGTAGTACTGCAAAGTCTGTCGCAGTAAGTTGTAGGCAATTAGAAACCTCTAGCAAAATTTGCAGTTAAGTTTCCTGGATCTTTCTCTGTATTTTGGTGATTTTTCATAGAAAAATAAATAAATAAATAGGAATGCATAAAATACATAAAAGAAAAAAATAAAATAAAAAAAAATAAAAACTTTAGATTGTTTTCTAAGTTCTTCACTAAACCTTGTATAGCAAGTAAAGCACAAGGTAGCAATTACAACATATATTCATGCCCAGTTTTGCTGTCAACGAACGAATCCTAGACAGACTTCTAGTAAATATCAGAGTCAATGCAGAGGCTCAAAGGGGAAATTAAAACATTTGTATGGTGGAGGATGTTGAAGTACTTTGAGAAAACCAGACAATGTTTTGCTCTGACAGCGCTAGCCAACGCTCCATTTAGAAGTTGTACTTCACGCCACACATTATGCAGGTTAGTTGTTATTGGTTTTAATGAGCCACACCATCTTGTCAACTGGATGTACTCAAGCAGAAATGTAGCTCCTTGATAAAAAAAAGAAGGTGCTACTTCCTGAATTTTATGGTGGGTGACAGACCAAGGGTGGCTTTTGTAATGATGACTTTATCTGAAACTGCCTGCAGCTGAAACTGTCACACAAGATCTTACAGGAAAATAAGAAAGCAATACATTTCTTTAAAGTCCAGTTGTCCTTCCAAAGTCTTATCCAGTTGCTGTCTTGACAACTGTCTTGTGAAGTAAGTGTATGTTTTGAAGGTACTTTAAACTTTACACAGCGAATGCATGTTTGAAAGTCCTGTTTAGAAATAAGCAGGAATGGTTCGTGAGCTGTCCTGTTAAGTCAAGGGAGTTGATCTCCACCAATTTTTAGATTGTATATGTTGCAGCATTTGAGGTACTGGATTAATTCTGCATTGATTACAAAGTATCTTAAGCACAGTTTGTTGTTCTAAACACTTATTTTTGAAAAAGTAAACAAAGAAGTTTCTTGCTGCAAAGTGACAATGGTAAACAGTGTTCTACCAAGCAGGTTTGTAAACATCTCACTATTTAGCTCTTAGAAAGTAAATAAGTTTTGATTCTCTACCAGTCAGATTATGTTATGTTATATATTAAGAGTAAGCTCTACCTTCTGAACTTTATGGTGAGCGGCAAACCAATGCTGTGGTTAAAGGCGTCTTGCATATTTAATGACTGTTACTTTAACATAACATAACATATCTAAAGATGCTTTTGAGAAAGGGTTTCTTTTCTCAAAAGCATACCAAAGGGCAGGTATGTGGTGTAGGTGGGGATGTGGTCTTTCAAGATGTTTATTGTTCTTTTAGACCATCTCATAGATCATAAAGATACTGGCCGGCATTCATCATCATAACGATGAATGCTGCAGTAGGGGCCTAATTTTCGCAGTAGTGGCCTAATTTTGTACTTACATGGTCTCAGGCAGTCCTATTGGATTCTCCTACCTGGTGCTAGTTAATGTTTTGGGATTTTTTTTAAAATCACAGTTAGGTAGCCATAGACCTATTCATTCATCTTTACCTTTCAAATTTTGCATAATGGTCTGAAACAAAAAGCAAAGTCACACAGAAGCTGATAGGACAAGTACTATTGCATCACTTCTAAATTTGTTTGCAGTACATGTAAATTAGCACTTTGTATTGCCTTGTTGCTGAAAATGTGCTATATAAATAAAATTACCTTTACCTTTAGCAGAACATTGCAAAGTCCTGTAACTACTTTTGTTCATATTCTTTAAATGTTCTGTTTTATAGATCTTTATTTAAAATCTTATTTGGTTTTTCATATAAACAATGAAGACAAGAAGAGAAGGACTACAAAACATTGGGTTGAGGAGAATGATCCATCATTTATTCTTCAGAAGATAAATGATGGATCATCAACTATTGTATCCTTATTTTAGCTAAGGATAAAATAAATATATTTCCTTTTTGATATGAAACTCATTCTATTTGTGAACACAAGTCAGTTTTTTTTCTTTGATCTGTTGACACAAATATTGTTTTCAAGATAAACAATCATGTGAAAAAGTACAAAGAACTACGTTAGTTTAAAGGTTTATTTAGCAATACTAGGGTATTACAAGGAAAAAAAATCACTATATAATTGGGATGCTTGCAAAACTGTAATTAATGCCTCATTGAGTAAAATGTATTGTGTTAAAACACAAATATGTTCAGAGTTGAAAACAAAAGAAAATGTTAAAGCTAACATTGCAGAATTTATTTGTGTACAAAACATAAAACAATGTATGCATTTAAAATGTGGTCTTTGGATATAAGTAGGTCAAGAGGAATTTCAGTGTGGCTAGGACAGAAAAAACTGAAAGATGTTCTAAGTTAGGAAACCCAAATCTAACTTCAATCTGTGTGTGCAACAATGATTCTGTTTATTATAAATTGTGTAGAGATCATTGTTGCAGCTGAACAAGGCTGGTGCACATTTGCATTTTATTTTGTAAATTTTATAATCTGACTAAATTAATTGGTATACACTATAAGCACTTGATTTGCAAGCTAGGATTTTAAAAATGCAGTTGCATGAAAAGCATAATCCAACAAAATGTGTTAAACATTGGGTTCTTTCATGAATTACTTTTCAGGAAAGAATCCCATAAGCCTTTTATTCAAGTCAGAAAATAAACTACTACCACTATATAGTTAAAATAACAAGTCACCTTTTTGATGTATGTTTCTTTTTTAATTCACTAAGGCTCGTTTAAACATGCAAAGGGCTGTTTTCATCTGAGCAGTTGTTTGAAAGAGGTTTGTGGTACATAGCCGTTACAGTGCTGATATTTTAGTTCAAACTTGCTGAAGGCGTTCGAGCCTTGCGGGTGCAGCAAAAAATTACTTCTGGGGTGGAGTTTCTGATAAAGGTGGTTTCCTGTATATGCTTCTTTTAGTGTGACTGTGTGAGTGAGAGAGAGAGAGCGAGAGAAATCTATTGAAAAAAAAAGCAGCCCAAGCTAAACACAGAGTGGAAAGAATTGTCAAATCAGCAAAGTATGAAGTATCTTCTTGGTCATTCCAGTCTGTGCGGGGGTGTGTGTGTGTGTGTGTGTATATATGTCGGCCTTGCCATAAATGGGAGTACATGTGCAAGCTGATATAATTGTGCGACCACTCCACCGTCAGTGCTTTGTGTTTGCGACCATACACCAAGTTGCTAATTTTTGCCTGGTCAATGACCCTCAAAGCAAACTGGTTTCCTCCATCCCCTTCTGCTCACCAGGTCTTATCGCTGTTGCCTCTGCCACCCACTCGTTCTCATCAGCAATAGTGGGGGGAAGACTGAGTGTGCAAAAGCTGAAAGTGTGACAAGAACCACATTTCTGCTTCCATTTCACAACAATTTCAAAGGCATTCATCTAATGCAATAAGTAAATTTTGAAACCATCTCCAATGATCATTGATTGTTTAAAAACATGCTAGGAGCCAATTAGCAATGGAAAAGTTAATTTTTGCTTTGGAACAATGATGTATTCATGATAAAACACTGGTTCCAAACCATGTGGGTACATCACTCAGTGAGGTTTTGTTATTGCAGGAGAGGATTAGTTCCTTAAGCTAAAGGCAACGTTGTTGCAGATATGCACAAAGTATTACATGTTCTTCCTGGTTGGTTTGTACAACTGCTATTGGTTTGCGATTCCTTATTTGCCTGTATAACTGCATATTTTTTCAGTTCAAAGAGTTGGAGCAAAAAACAGAGATGTTTGATGATTCCGCTTTGCACAACCTTTTGAGCTCACTATAGTCCTTGGACTTCTTATACACATTCTGCTCCTCGGGTTTCTAGTCAACATAGCTTTTCTGTTCTCCTTAGTTACTGATGGGTTTGACCTCAGAACGCCTTTCCTCCAAGATTATTCTTGCAATAGTCAGGAGGATGACTGGTTTCTACTAATCTTGGCAAGCCGACCACTCCTGGGAAGGTTCTGGAGGTTTAAAAAAATCCCAACTGGCCCGAGCCCATAGAAAACGTGTCCAAACCTGATGCCACATGACTAAACTCATATCAGACACCAAAGTCCAAAGTAAACTCGACATAGGACAGAAATGTACCACATCTACTGCACTCCATGAAGCCAGGGAAGAGATTGCAATACAGGGGTAATAGATTCATGTGACCTTGTTTTTGTCAGCAAAATATTCTCAAGTTAATTGTTTACACATAATTATTATGGGTACAAACATGAATGGAGATTGATCAAAATAATCTTTATTTTTTGAAAGACTAAGATTTGATATAAAAGACCAATAACAGTTTTATAAATGAGAATTTATCAGTATATTTTAGCCCAATAATGGAGAAATCAGACCATCTGATGTAAAAATAAAGCATATTTTCACTGGGTTAAGAGTGTTTGCAACACAATCAAAAAACTCTGGTGTGCCTAAATGTAAAAGGTCAGTTTCAGTTATATTTCTTGTATGTCAATATGAATACAGTGGACCTCTGCCTATTTGTAGTTCAACATTCACACATTCACCTATTCTGTAGAATGTAAATTCAAATTATTAGCAGAGTTTTTCATGGACCATATTCACAAAAAAAAATCTAGTTTGGGAAGGTCTGACCTAGATGCAGTGCTATTTGTTCGGTCTTTGCAAAGCAGCCAATCCAGGAGTTCCATCCATATTTTTATCACTAATTGGCTGTGCCCAAAAGAGCAGAGATAAGGAAAACTGCAGATGTTCTTCTGCGCTAGTGCAAGACAGTTTTCACTGAGTCTTTTAATGCATATTACAGTGTATTTTCTGTTAAAATAAAATTAAAAAGGCAGAAGTGTTTTAGAGGGAGTCTCAAGAATTCCCAGATTTCTCCTATTTGCACCAGTTATTTTAATAGCATTAACAGCCATAGTTAAATTAATCTTTACATAACGATTTTTCAGAAATGTTAAATTATTATCTAAAAAGAATAAAGCTGAGTAATGAGACCCTAAAGCAAATTCAAATGACCTTGGTATGTTCAGGTTTTATTAAACTGTTTCTCTGTGCTTTTTTAAAACGAATCTAACTGTAAGGGAAAACTAATTGAAACAAAGTGAACAAGTACTTGATCTGCAAGATAAAACTAAATAAAGAAGCCCTTTAATATATGGACTGAATTTTAGTGGTTAAATTAGGGGTATTCCTATAATAGTTCACATGCAAAACAAAACATTGCTAGTTTTCCACTTGAAACAAGCTGAAGTAAACAGCCCAAAATCTTGAGTTTAAACAACACCTCTCTTAGGATGCAGGCTGTAATGCTAAAATGTAAGCATGAGGTCCACATGCTGCACAGGCATGTTCAGTTGTTAATGTTATGCACTCCTCTGATAAAGTATTAGAAATTGCTGATTTCAGTTCACATCGCTCTCAAGGCGTAAACGCTGGAAAAAAATAACAAAAAACAAACAAAAAGCATCTACACAAATGTAATTCACCAAACCTCCATACGATTTCACTAAAAGTCATGAGCCTTGTCACTTTGAGAATTTCTCCTTTGACCCTCATTCTTACTTCCACTGGTGAGTCTGTGACTACAGGGGGAGATGGTGAGAACAGTGGGCTGCAGTCGTTCCCAGCCACAACCCAGAAGATTGGAGCAAGGAGCCCACCTCTCGCCTCAGCCCCCACTGGCCCCCAGTGATGTGGGAAAAGGCCGGGAGGGTGTCCCGCTGAGTGTGCTGAGGCGGCTGTCCCATGGCTCCAAACCTATAACTGCAGTCCTGTCAGCGGCAGCATTAGTCAGGCCAAGCCAAGGTTGTTAAAGATAGCTTGCCTTGTGAGCATTTGCCGTGTTGTTTCACCTTGCTTTAGACCAAAGAGAAATGCCACACAAGTAGCACTGGGACTCAGCAAGGTTGAGCTGCACTAGTCAGACAGGACTTCTTGCTTTAAAAAGAAAATAATCTTGTGTTCCTGGCATAAATCTGTTATTATGTTGCATCCCTTTTCACTTCTGTGATTGTAAAACTCCTGCTGCTTTATAATGTAACCTCCTGGCTAAGATTTAAGAATTAGATGTTCAGAGTGAGCAAAAGCAGCTAGACTCAGGCTAGTTCCCTTGTATCAGTGATAAAGAGCAGAAGGGTCTGTGAAGTGTCAAATCCTATAACAATCCAAACACAGGCACAAGCACATGCACACGCATACACCGATAAAGCAACTTTGCACAACACCAAAGATAACTTGTCCAAAGTAGGAGGGATGCAAAAACTATGTGTAATTATTTTAGGACATATCTATGCTCCATGTTCTTGCCATGGCCATATGAAGGACAATGCACCACCTCTCACCGAGTTTTACGCTCTCCCAACCAGCCTGTTGCACTGATTCAACTTCCATTTGTGAAGGAGGAGATCTTTGCATGGGAAACTCTGTGACCTGAGGCATGCGTGTCTCCTGCAGCGTGTGAACAACCACCATCAAC
Organism: Phalloptychus januarius; assembly: GCA_902982915.1. Classification (NCBI taxonomy): domain Eukaryota; kingdom Metazoa; phylum Chordata; class Actinopteri; order Cyprinodontiformes; family Poeciliidae; genus Phalloptychus; species Phalloptychus januarius. The sequence continues at coordinate 32,765,645 of CADWAE010000133.1, forward strand.
CCTTCATTTTCCCCACACCCTCCTTTGCATCTCTGCCAAATGTGACATTATGTTTTTTCTCTCATGATCTTTCAGCTTTATTGTTTCAGTAAAGAAACGGCTGCTGGTAAGCCACCTTGCACTTGGTCGTCAACAGAGTTCTGAGGACAGTGACAGAGAAAAGGATGCTTGGAAAAACGTCCATGTAAAATTTGACTCTTGTGTTCCTTATGCAAAAGCAGAATAACCAGGGCAGCAACATAAACAAGGACTGAGACAGGCAGTGTGTAATATGGCAATAAGAGTTGGTTTGTGGTTAAGTGAACAAGATATTCTTTGGTACACTGTCACATGACCTTACCAGGAACATGCAAAGTAAGGCAAAAAAAGGAACACCAAGTGTTTTGTAATGGTAAAGCATTACTGTTGCAGAGTCACAGTAAACATATGATCACAAGGCAACCACAAACCATTTTTTAGCCATATGTAAATATGAGTGAGATGTAAATAACCGGTGATTTCCAGAAGATTTGCTGCTTATTTAAAATTGCTGAGCTGATGTTGTTCTTTGGGTATGATTAAGACAGAAGTAATGTGCAATGCAACATCATTTATACACATGAAACCCGTTTAAATTTAGTCACATTACAACAACCACAAACCATGATGTACATTACTGTACATCATGTACATTGCCTGATGAACCAGGTGGAAAGAAAAATGATTCGTAAGATCCTGTCTTTGTGTGTAAGGCCAGCCTTCCTCACTAATGCAGACGCAAATCTTTAGGGAATTTCTCATATGTATAGCTCAGCAATATATATATATATATATATATATATATGTGTGTGTGTGTGTGTGTATAAAAGGTGTTATACATTTAGTCATGGTCTGTCTTTTATAAACATATATGAGGTTCAATCATAAACAGAACTACTAAAAACTGAGAGCGTCTTTTTTTGGCGACGCTGCTTCATTATTGTAGATGAGACCCAGATCTATTTATTCATTCCATGCTCCATTCTATCATAACTTGTGAAAAAACAACAAGATACTGAAATTCTAGACAAATAATTTACCATTGGCTAACTCTAGGTAAAATGGACTACATGTCTCCCATTTTTTTAGCAGAACAAATGTTTGACCTTCAAAACACACCCAACCTTGTCATGACATGTAATTTATCTTATGTAAAGAAACCGAACTTAATAATCCTTCCTTCTAACAGTATGTTTTATTCCACAGTAGGTTAAAAGAAACAAGAGAAATACTGGTGATCAGAGGTTGAACAAACTAAGCCACTTGGTGCATAATATGAATGTTATGGAACAGACAGTTAATATAGAAATGATAAACAGCTTTACCAAAAGATGTGTAATTCCGGCCTGTAACTTTTGCTTGAATTCATTGTTTATAACCTACTGTGTGATGATGATGGAAAAGTGGCACTTCTGCTTTTTTTAATCTCTTAAACTCCTCTGTTCTCAAAAATTCTGTGTTGACAAACATTGAGGATGAATTTGATCTATTTCTTGCACTCTCACCCTAAGGTCGAAGTTTTTCAAGTCACTAATCTCCTCCCTCTATCCATCCTGGTTTCAACATTTCTTATGATTTGTCATATTATCTTCTCTTTTTTTTATTCTAGAGCCACCTTCTGCATGAATACAGGATGGAGCTGCCCTTCTCTTTTCTTGAGCCAGCTCTCGTGGTTTCCTCTGTTTTTAGAAAATGTTGGAAAGAGTTAAGGCACTGACATACATCAACTAGAATAGTTCATTAATGTCATGCACAGGTTTCTGCATGAATTTTAAGTTTGTCCTTTTCTTGAAACCTCTGTTTCATAAGTACCAGAGGTCGAAACAATCATGCTCACTGGTGGCCTGTGTGGAGCAACGATCATATTTTTCTACTTTCAGTCTGATAATAAACATATTTTTACCTTCATTTTTGTTTTCAGTTTATTTGGTGAAAATCACAATTTGTGCTTTAAAACAGTTACACAACATCTATTATAAATAAGCAAAAACATGCCATGCATGTGATGAGGCATCATAAGGCAGATCTCATGGCTCAGTGCAAACTACGCAAGAGCTGATTCTGTTTTATTCATGGAATGAAATCACCTCTTCAATGCAACTAAAACATACTTCAGAAACTTTGACCTGAGTGTGGAAGAATAAAGAAATGGAAGTTTAAAATAGCACAAAGTAACTTTTACTTTGCAAACGTAAGTCAAAAATAAGTGCAGATTGAAACACCATTCTTTATATTATTTGCTCTAAATTTTAAACATTTAGTGCAAGGAAAACTTAGCTATGCCAGGGATTTAATGGAAACAGAGTCAGCTACACAAAAGCTGAGAATTATTACAATTTATCTCATGATTTTGATCTATGCAGTTGACCGCAACTGCCAGGCTTTGATATGAAATCACCTCTTCCCAAGTTTTTTTTTTCTTTTGCTGTTCTTCTCTTTAGGGTATAATTTTGCAAACATTTTCCATCATTATGCTGGATAACAAGAAGGTTTGCTTTCTGTCACAGCACTGTCACTTCAATAATACACACAACATGTCAAAAATAGAAAATTCTTGACATTTAATTGAGCAGAAAAACATTCCCATGATCATTTGCAACAGAATGTTATAGAAAGAAAAACATTTACACTCTGTAAAAGTTATTGCAGTGCTTTGCTAAGTTATTTTTCACATTTCAACATGTTTCAAACAGGCTTTAACGTCTCAGGATTTTATGTATTAACCAACTAAAATGTTGGTTAATACAACTTTTTGTATTAACAAAAAGTTAAAGCTTTATGGTTTTTCAAAATCCTTTCCTCAATATCTGAAAAAAGTGTGTGAAGAAAAGAAATGTACAGTATTTATTAGCACTATTTAACTCAAACAAATCCAATCAGTTTTGATGAGAATTTAGTAAAGGATTACAGAGGCAGTACAATGAAACACAAGAACTTTTTCTGGAGGGGCACAAGACAGATTTATTGGTGAAGTTTGACCCACATTTGTGTTTTAAGGCCAGAAGGCTCTACTGCTCTGTAAATTAGGATGTGCCCAGCTGGAGCTGGACCATGAAGTCAAAGGTCAAAAGGAGAGAGCTTGAAAACAGGCAGAAACCGGTAATACTTTTATCTGCTTTGGAGGTAAACATTCTTGTATGAAAAGCAATTTTCTAAATAATTTTGACTTTGTTAATGAGCGCCTGTGAGACAGGGTCTACAAATATTTTGGATTATTTGTATTATTGTGTGTTTACTGGCTCTGTTTTCTTTCCATCTGCAGTTCCATTTGTTTGAGGCTAACATTCACAGATAAGCCCACTTAATTCCACAGAACTAAACACACTCAGTCCTAAATTCAACCAGCACTGCACTCTCCAAGTTGTTTCTCCCATAATTGTTTTGCCATGGGGGCCAAAACCTCTGGAACAATTTTCTGGCACAAATAACACAGGCACCATAACTAATTGCAAGGCAAAAGCTGTAGTTGCTATCACTTACATTATGAGCTTTAGTTTGGTTGCAGTGAAAAATTGTTCTCATTTCCAAATGTCTGTAGACAGAACCTGCTATACTGAAAGTCGTTAATAACCACTGTAATGACCAAGTAGCATGACCAAAATAGGTGGGCAAAATGCTTAGCCAAAAAAAGTAAAACACACAAGTGCAACTTGCACAGGCACTTGTGGTAAAGCATGTTGACCTTTTGTAATAGTTTCTCATGAACATGGTGGCTTGAAGTGCTGAGGGCAGCAGCTGAAGCATGTAGGCTGATTAAGCTTTCACCTCCTGACTTTGCTGACATTCACTCCAGTCAGATCTCATTCAGAAACTAAATAACAGTGAAACATGTTTTGCGATACTGCTAATACTAATTTCACAATGGCCCATTTAATTGTAATTTATAGGTCAAAACTTTATCTTGACAAAGTATTTATACCCCTTCAACCTTTTTTAATTTTTTTCCTGTACAAAACTCAAATATTAATATATTTCACTGAGAACTATTGTAACAGGGGCTGCAAGGTGACATAGTTATTGCCCCTCTTTAATAAAGATTGTGAGCAGGACATATATGAGCATAACTGACAGTGCTAAGACACACCTTTCAGATTTAATCGTTTGGTTTTGTATTTCTGCAGATGGAATACGACCAGAGTGAGAATATAGAGAAACTTGTTTTTTTTCACAGATTGTATGTCTGATATCAGGACATAGTGACAGTTTTAAGAAATATGTAAAATACATGTCCTTATAAAAGTTACCTACAGCAGCTTCAACAGACAAAAAAGGTAGTGCAGAACTCTGAAGAGGAAGAGCAATGAGTCTTTCTTTTATGCATTTCAAATGAATAAAAATCGAAAAAGTTCATATGTTTTCAGCCCATTTTACCCCTTAGTAAAAGTTCAAGCAATTGCTTTGAAGCCAGTGATTCAAAAAGAGAGTCCACTTGGGTCTAATATAACCTCCCTGGAGGAGTTCCAGAGATCCACAGTTCAGGTTGAAGAATCAACAGTTACTTCTCCAAAGGAGGTAGATTAGCAGTGCTTACCAACAACCGATGGTGTCGTTGCATATGACTGTGGAATTGTACCTCTTGCTGCCTGGATATTGAGCTGTTAGCATGTCATGTTAGTCATGAGATTGTCATACAGCAATCTACAGTCAGAAGTTTCTCCAGATTTGTTACAAGACTATTGCTGAAGATCTAGGAGGAATTCAAGAAAATCTACATCTCTAGATTTGCCAAGCCTGCAGTGGTTTATAATCCTTGCTAGCCTGACACATCTGAAAGGTGCTTCTGCAAAGTATCATTTATTGTAATTTGAGTATAAATGATGGTCGCACTTTTAAGAATTTTATTTGCAAAATATTTTTCATCATATTCTATCCTCCTCACAATTATTCATTGCTTTAGTTTTGCTTGTTCACAATATAAACCTGTGAGGCACTGTACATCTGATTTTCATGTAAGTTTAAGTCACACAGCAGAAAAAAAGCAGTGCCTCTCGTTGATTGAAAGCAGATGCTGCTGAAAGCCAAGACGAAGAAGAAAATGTTTCGGAAAATTCTCAGGACTCAGCCGTCCCTTTCTGGGTTCTGGTCCGGGTGGGCCAATCACGGCAGAGCCCCCACAGGTCTTAGTTGTAAATGAAGCTCTTCCATTGGACAAGAACAAAAACGTGGGCGTTAGGAGCAGATGTCCTGGGAAAGTTGCTGAATCCCACTTGACTCAAAGTGAAATAAAAGTGAAAACATTGATTTGTTTAACTGGACAGTAACCAAAGGCTGTTTTAATCCAGCCTACACAGTTTCTCCCTTATGCTGCCATGCTTGTTCAAAACGAGGTTGCGTCTGAATGCTGCAGCTGTGGATATTGAATTACATCTTGAATGAGTTGGCTTTTAAATAGTTTTTCGGCTTCTTTACAAAACCCAAGAATATTACAAGCTCACTTAAAGATTCTTCTCTTTTCTGCTGTTGTCTGTCATCTCACTTGGAGACAGTGTTTGAAATGAAAGTCTTTCAGCACCTCAACACCTTTGCCATCTCTCACCACTCGTCTCCCCATCCCTTCACACCTCGAAACCCTCCACTGCTCCTTTGCTCCTTTTCACCTCCTAACCTTCACCCTCCCACATTCAGATTTCTATTCCATCTCTCATCTCTCTTTGTCTCCAAAATTCTTGCTCACTCCCTCCCCCCCCCCCCTTTGCATGTGGCCTCACCTGCTCACAAAGCTTCTTCACTCTCCTCAATTCTATGGTTCTATTTCCTATTCACAGGAACAGTAAAACACAAATCAATCATCTTTTCCTAATGGAAAGTCCACATTAACATGAGAGGACACTCCATTTCCGCCCAAGAATGCCAGGTCGAATGGGACCCGAACTCCAGCCAATGTAGATCCAGGGGCCAGCAGGCACTCTCATTTCGGGTGGGATAGCAAGGTGATGCAGCGTGGTCCAGGGGTGCCTCAGGAAGTCAATGGTGTATTAACTGAGGATGTGACAACGGCAATAAAAATGCAAATTAGCAGCCAAAGCATGAGATGCCCTGAATCTGCCCTCTATAAACCTGGATAATACAACCACCACACCTGCCAAGACAAGTAGTTCAACACTTTGCAGACACAACAATACCCTAATCCCACAGAGAAAGAGAAAGAGTGGGTATGACTATACAGAGACTGTGCTACATCTCAAGTGTTTTGAAATAACACATTTTACAAATAACTGATGAGCTGGAAAATAGTCTGTTTAGCTTGTATTGGGTTCAACAGGAAAATCCTTGTGTCTTATTTAGAAGGATGGGATAATGTATTTCTTAAAATCTCTTAAGAGTTTTTTCATGCACTTTAGGACTCTTTAGGACAGCTGTGGAAAATTCTAGTCCTTAGCGGGTCAGTATCCTGCTTGTTTCAGATGCTACATACACACAACTGACTAGTGCATGAGGACAACTCAGGTTCTACAGTTCCCCTATTGGATCTATTTTCCTACGGGTCAGTTTGCAAAGTCCTTGTTGGACTATTCCCTCTAAAAAACAGTCCCAAATTTCCAAAACTAAAAAGACCATTTTTGAACTATTGTTTTCTTTCGTATATATATTTTACCTAATTAAACACTAAAAGGTAGACCTTACAATGATTACTGATGAAATGAATGCTTGATTGTAGAAATGATTAGATCTAGTGAATTCTTCATAGAATCATAAGTAAACTCTAAACTTAAGTATGCTTGTGATTTTTAATAAGTAATTGATACTTTAAAACACACTTACTTTAAAATACAACTTTAGTAGCTTCACAATGATAAGTCTTATTTAGATAAATGATTAATTAATTTGAATCAGGTGGGTAAATTGCCCACTTCTGACCTAGAAACCTAAACAAGTGGGTCAGATTTGCATTTAATATGCTACTACTATTTCCAGCTAAAACTCAAAAACGTGACAATAATTATAATGTTATATGGCGGATTGCCGCAAGAACATTGAAACCAGCTGCTCATTAAACATTTATTATTTTCAAACTTGACCTCAATTTCAATGAGAGCAAAACATTTCTGATACATACGTTAGTTCCAGGCTTATTTGGTTTGACAGAAATTGGGGGAAGTCAACTACACCATTATACATTAATTTTGTTAAGAGAACTGCTATTTTGTTAAATATGCCAGTTTCTTAATCAAAGAGTTTTCAGTTAATATGGTATAAAGTGCATTTTTTCAATTCAGGTCAGTTCACTGAATTGGGTTAGGGTTAGGTCTTGAATTTTATTCAATCCAATACATTTTTCTTCACTCAAATTCTATTTTATTTGCTGAATACAAAATGTGCTGAATGGAGTGTAAGAAAACTCAATGGATGTAAGTTTTGAAGTTGGATTAAAACAAAAACCTAACTCTTAATCCCCTGACACCACTGGAGTCTACATTCAGCCCTATAGCCCTCTCCTTAAGGGCCCTCTGAGACACATTGTCCATATTTCACAACATGTCTGCGTAATGGAACCACTGATTTTGTCTCTTGTGCGTCACAAAGATCGTCTTTTGATGAGGATATAAATTAAAGGCAGTGAAAATAGATGTACTCCTCTTCCCTGAATAAGAGTGATAGACCCTGAATGTTTTTATTCGTTTAGAATATGGTCACGACAGTAGGTCTTGTAATCTCCTTCTGTCTGTTCCAGTGGTGCTACACATGCAGAAAACATACATAACTTTTAACTAAATATTTAACTTTGAAATCTGACAAACGAGAAGCAGTCAGCCATCTGAAGGTCTGTGGATGGATGAATACGGAGGAGGATACTTTTGGACGGAGCAGCAAGGAATTATCTGTAATTTTTCTGTGACTGTCAGTTGTGACTGTTCTCACTTTCTGCTTAGACTTCCTCTGCGCTTTGCAGCCCTCCATCTTAAAGCTCTTGTTAAATCAGTGGAAGATTTAAGCGTGGTTACGAAGGCAGACGGGGAACGTGGGGGAAGTGGATTCTTCATGACCCAGCTTTGAATCTGTGTTTGGATGTGCTGGTGGGCATGAGTGGTATCACAACGGACTGTTAGAGCTTGCACTGTCTGGAAGGGTATTTTATAACCTGCCCAACAGTCATGTCTGGTTTCAATCATCAGCCCAGTCAAAGTGAGGAGGTGGAATAGGAGAAGAACCACCTGGTAACCTCAGCCTGCCCTCTGCCAAGAAAAGCACTGAGAAGAGAATATTGGGAAAGGAGGCAGCGCTGTTGTTCTATTATACGTATACACATAAAATACTGAATTAAATAATATATTTTGTGAAGTATGTGAACTTGTCTTTAACTAAACATGCACACCTTAGTCTTTAAAATATTGACTCTGCTTTGTCTTTTTCATTCAAAATAAATATACGGCGATCTGAATCCGGACTATTCTAATGTGTTTCTACTCGGCTACAGAAGGGCCAAAACATCTGTGCAGTGTGAGGCAGCAGGCCATGGCTCTGCATGTTTTCCATCTTTGGAGGAATTTATATGAGGGGTTGCTAGAACATGAATGAGTCCCAATGTGTCGGTTTCACTTTTACATGACCTTATCAACACGCAAGAAACACTTGTTAAAACTGGGACACTCTGTGGTTGGCTCATGTTTCAAATCTGCCTGCAGAACTCTGGAGTCACAGCTTGAGCTGGTTCAAGTTAATACTATTGTTCTTGTTACAATAATATGTTCTGTTTGAAACCTTGAATGTTAAACAATATAATGGATAGATATATCTAACACAAGCAAACAAGTATAACCATCACAAAATAAATTGAAGTGGATAGAGAATAAAAGTGAATAAATTTCTAAAATACATGAGTTTGAACAAGAATATCTTAAAAAAGACATTTTAATGTTGTGAGTGTCCTCAAATATACTGATATTACTGATGGGGAATATTTTGACACGCAGCTGTTGTTCAACCAGGAAGTTTACCTTTGGACTGGCCAGTAGTCAGTAAATAAGGAAGAGAAAGAAGGGTAAGGCATGCAGAGAATGGCCTGAGGCCGGGAATCAAACCCAGGACAGCCTCTGCACATGACTCCATCAAGTGAGTCACTCAGCGCCCCAGTTTAGATGATCTTAAAAGTTGATGCGCCATAAACTGATTCAAAACTAAAACTTACAAGATAGTTTTCAAATGCACACACTTAAACACAGTATGTAAAGTAATGTAGATACAGCATACAAGTCGAAATAAACTCGTCACCAATAAAATACCTGATCGCAAAGTTCCAAACCTTGCCTTATTAGTATGCAAAATGAATGATGAATAAATTAAATAACACACCACACAGAATGCTAAAGTCTTTCTTCACATATATTTTATAACATTTTGAAGTACATTAAGTACATTTTAGAAATAGAAGCTACAGTTTATAAAACCTTTCCAGCAGAAATCATTGATGGGCCAGCATCAGCCTTTTATTCCTCAAGCAGACAGGTCTGTTTTCGATATAAAAAAAGAACAAAAAAACAAAAACAAAACAGACAATTGGAAATAAAATCCGCTACATTATTTTTGTCCTGCGCTACCTTTAAATTCCCATGAAAGCACCAGCTGTCTGCATCTCTCGTCTTTTATAAAATATAAATTATTGAAAAATATTCAAATGTTTGTGAACTAAATACAATAAAAATGATCTCATAACAAAAATACAGACACTATAAAATATACAGAAAAGAATAACATCCATTAAAAAACAATAAGGCTTTCCTTCTAAAATCCATTTTGAGATATGCATATGCCACAAAATATTGGTGTGTATGTTCTTGTCACTGATAACACAAGTCCTGCAGTAGATTGTAGTCTCCCACATTGAACAACAGAATGGTTCCTGACAAAACACGTTTTAAAAAAATATTAACTTTATAGGCATTAAAGTTGTCCTTTGTTATGAACATCATGGCAAAAACAAAAAAAACACAAAATAATAAACACTGTTTTGAAACAACATGTAAAAAGAAAATAACATACAGTGCAGTTTAATTCATTTTTAGGATCCAATTCTCTGTTGTAAAAGCAACACAGGTTTGAGAGTCAGTGCTCGATAACGATGAAGCTTTTTACCAGTTAGACAAGAAGAACAAATACAGCATCTCTTCTCTGCACTCAGTGGGGAAGCCCGAAATGGCAAAGACTTTGTCCAAAAACTGTCTGCTTAACAAATATTAAAAAAAAAAGATAAAAGACAACACTTTCCAAATACAAGAGAAATTTCTGCTCCGTGTCAAACGTTGTAGACACCCAAAGCACCATAGCCAAAAGACCTCACATGAGTTTTGGTTATTATTCCTGCTTTGTCTCCTGATTATTTGTGTAATCCGGGTCTCAGTAAAGCATTATGAAATACAATCTGTACAAATAGACATCTCCAAAGCTATTTTCATCCATATGGGTAACATTCAGCCACTGTAAACAATAACATAGTATTTTAGGATAATATTCAACTTTGGCATTTCCCAGTGTACCGACACTGTTCCCACTGTTTGGGGAGGAAACCGCTGCCAATTTGCCTAAAATGTAACCAGTGAATTGTTATAAATGTGCTCTTAGAATACGGCACTCTCTGAGACATATATTATCTTGATCATTGATAAAAACGCACATAAACTACAATCTGAATAGTCTGCCATCAGCCATGCAAGAGCCACACAAATCAACTTGCATCCTTTCTTTTGTCTAAGTGATGATTCACCTGCACTATCCACGGACTTCTTTCCATTACCTTCATTCATGACAAACAGGTTCCCATTCTCTAAAGTCGACATTTGTCTATTGCCTTTCTGTTTTTCCTACGTTATACCATCACACTACTCTAGTTTCTTTCTTGTAGACAAAATGTTCTGCATAAAAAGCAAAAATTGACCCATATTTGACATTCTTATGGTTGTGTAAAAACCCACCAATCACTATAATAACTTTTACAGGACAGACAGACAGGACTATTAAAACATCATTAAAATGATTGGTTGATGTGGACAGTGAACTGACAAGATTGTTCATCTAATTTGCACCAACGTCTACTGATTCTCCCCACATAGATTGTCTACAGTTTGCTAATACTGGAGGCATTATGCAAAAATGCATACGTTTCAGTCACAGAATGTGTCCCTAACTAGGTGGCGACATGCACATAAAGGTGAAAGCGTCAGTTTCAAAAGTAACGGCTTCTTTCGGTTGTCTTGCAGACCTCTTTGGGTATGAGTAATCTCCAACAGGCTCTTCAAACCTGTCAGAGCACAGGGCCAGTGTGTCTATAGTGTTGTCTGACTCAAATCGGCACATTTCTGCTAAGGGCTCCATGAGAACAGAACAGTGTAACTTGGCATTCAATGATGAAGTCTAATTTGAAACACTTAAAGACAAAAATACTCTGCCCAGTAATAGACCTGGTGGACTTAAAATGGGTGCTCTAACAATATAATACTGGCACAAGCATATGGTCCTCAAACATCAAATCCTACATTACACTTTTTTGGTCATTGCTGAAAACTCTCCCCTTCCAGGAGAGAAACAGTGATAATGGTTGTAAATATCAGTTCAGTTTTGATATTTTGGCAACTGTTATCTCAGCAGGAACCTTTCACCTGCTTGTTGCTTAACTCAAAAATGAAACAAGTTACTTTAAAAAGGCTCCTTCTCGACTTCGTTCATTCACACCTTGTATCGCAGAGCTCTCGCCTCCCCATTTTTGCTACTTAAACAGAACACAAGATAACCTGATACGTAATTCTACCCAGTAGCGTCTCATTTACCTTGAGCTGCTAAATAATACCAGTATTATGTCAGACGCGCGCACAATCCCACACTCACTCACACATTCATGCACACTCGTCAATTCCAACAGGTTGTGAATACAAGGTTTTTTTGGCTTCTGCCTTCCTTTTAAAACGTGGTCTGAAAGACTGGAGCTCAAATCCAACAAAGACCACACTGAGTCATTAAAAACTTTTCGGTCCCCCCAGAAAAATGGATTACCAACTCTTATCAAACAGTTAAGACAACTTTATGAGCCTCAGTCCCAGTAGCTCAGCTTTTGTCCTAAGTTTGTTTTTGCTCTTTTCACCAGTCCTGCTTTCACTCGTCTGTATCAGGCTTTACGTCCAACATTGCGTGCAGCTCTTCGGGTGTGTAGCCCAGCAAGCTTTTCAAGTCACAGACAAAGCGGTAGACATAGCGCTTCCCAGACGTCTTGTGGATGATATTCTTGTCATAATAATAGCGCAGGCCACGGCTCAGTTTCTCATAATTCATCTTGGGCTTGTTTTTCCTTTTGCCCCACCTCCGGGCAACCTGCACAGAGAGAAAAAAAGAACACATCAAAATTAGAAAAAATGAAAATAACCTATGTAAAAATAATGTTCAGATTTTGCAAAATCTGATATAGATTTTGCAAGGTAGCAAGTATAATCAATACTTGGTTATTCCACCAAGTATTGATTTTTGAACTCTTCCTTGGTCATATTGTTGAATATGAACTTTGCATTATTAAAGCACTGCATCTTTTTTATCCTTTTGACCATTACTTATTTCCTGCAAATAAATACAAAATTTTTACTTGGAATAAGAGAATAAAAGGACAATGTTCATTTTACTAAATAATAAACCTATAAAAAGTAAACTCAAAAAAACAGGTCATTTTAAGTGATTTCTTATTTTTTTTCAGAGTTGTATTTTTTATTTTAATAACCCTGAATGTGTTAAAAGGTAAATAACAGCTTTGACTAGTAAACTCCCTAGAACATACAGCCTAGTTTTATGTAATTTATCATGGCTGCCCATTTAAGCTGGTAGGCATGACAAAGGACACATTAATCAGAGAAAAACTGGTGGCTCCATTAATAGAGCACTTACCAGAAAGCAAAATGTGGCACAACTCTGTCTGGTCACATAAAACCAAAGTTAAGAATGCAGTAAGTTACAGAAAACCAATACTGCACATAACCCTAAACAAACCACTCCACAAGATTCCTTCAGCATCATGCTGAGGGTGTCATTTTTTCTAACATGAGATAGGAAGCTGGTCCCAGTTAATGGGAAGATCGATAGATGTGAGAGCATGTTCAGGAAAATAGACTGGCTGCAAAAAATCTAGTTTACATTAAGGGATATCACAGAATGTCTTCGGAGGTTTTTGTTAATAATTTTGAAAACTATGCATGACCCCTTCCAGTTTACAAATATGTAGGGTTTTGTGTAGGTCCGTCATAAAATCCCAGTTAAATATAGTTGATTTAACTGGAATTGTCATGTGACAAAACCTGAAAAAGTACTTTTGCCAGGTGCTACATAGTACATATTTAAATAGAACCTATTCATGTTAGATCAACCTAAATACCAGGCTACATAATAACTGAAGTGAGAAACAAAAGGCGACTATTTTCACAAAGAAGACATCTTTTTCATCTGGCCAAACACTTAGGACCTCCCATCTCGTGTGCCAGTGACCAACAGGGTCACAGCCTCTCACCTCATCTGGGTCAGAGAGCTTAAACTCCCAGCCGTCGCCTGTCCAGCTGATGAAGGACTGGCAGGACTTGTCGGTCAGCAACTCCAGGAGAAACTGCCACAGCTGGATGGGGCCACTGCCTGTGGAACAGATGTGAGAGCATGTTTGAAGGAGGTGTTTTGTTTAGGCAGCTTACTTGGAGAGAAGGCATTGTTGTTTGTGCTGATGCTGGCTGGTGTGAGGATTTACTGAGGTAAGTGTTAGCTCAGGCCAAAGGAGATCTGGCTTAAGGGAACATTTCCAAGTTCTGAAGTTTACCAACTGGTTTAAGTCATTAAAATTCTGCAATGTAGATAATAATGCCCTGCATCCATAGAATGGAAATGCTACATACAAACCCAGGTCTTAAAGAACAGTTGTAGGTATAACTTGCTTTTAGAGATTTCACAACTTACTGCAGTATAAGATACATTCATCAGGAAAGAAAACACATATTTTAAGGTCAATCAGAATGCCACACGTAACACGGTCCAGTCTTAAATATGAAACTGTTAAATATTCATGCCAATTATTCACTTAGGTCTGAAGAGGGACAAAGTAAACCTTCTGATCTGGGTCAGGCTGAAGGAAAGCAGTGGAACCAAATGTCCTCCTAAATACAACAGTCTCATTCATCATGTATTCCCTTGTCTGCCAGTGGCCCCATACAGTATGTGAATCTAGAGTCTGTGTCTGTATGAGTTCCTTACTGATGAAATCATCATTTTAAAAAAGAGGCACTGCCTCTGGGCTTCTGCAGCACATCTAATGTCTTACAACCAGGCTTCAAGAAGAGAACAGCTCCAAAGCCTTGTGTATACAACAATAGGGTTGTATTTTTTAAGAAAAAGGACTAAAATAGAAACCCAATAAAACCTATTTTAAACAAACACTATTACAGGAGTTTGTATCACTTGATGGAAAAAGATGGAAAGGAAGAACAAAGACAATCAAAAAAAAGAAGATTTTGTCTATGAACTAGATTCGCTGCGCTACACTTTGATCGTGTGGTTTTCTTCACATAGAAGAACGCGCCCACTTTTGAGGCTCGCATGTTGAAATCACACCTGCCTGTGCAGCATGCGCCGCCTCAGCAAAACTGGAGTTTAGCTATACTCACCTATCTGTCTGACTCTCTGTCTTGCGAGTGCCTAAGAAAAAAAACGTATGTGCCCTTACACAACACAAAAGCAAAGCTTTCAGTGAAACAGACGCGTGGGCCGAAAGCTTGAAATGGCATTTCGGGGAGCTTTTTATAAAACTCCTGCTGGGACTGAAGACGGTGCAGAACAAACAGCCACTTTGGTTTTAAAAAGAAGTGGCTTCTTTGCAACAGTCTCTGTCTTTCAGGCCCAAAATGTTCAAAATTGAGCCAAAGTAGCAGTCAGCCCACATACATGGGTGATACCAGACCGCTGTGCTGTCACAGGCGATCCACTCCAAAAAAAAAAGTTTCCAAAAATATGTTGCTCTCTTCATGTACAAAGAGTTTCATTGAAAGAGCATACACTGTAGCAAAAGGGTAGAGGCTTTCATTTGCAGCAATCTTTAGTATGTAATTCATGGTACCATATGTGCCTTAAAAACCTCTTAAATGTCATGAAGACACCAAACAGTAACAAACATGTAAATGTTTTGCAGGTGACAGTTAAAGTTAAATGGTTAAATATTTGCAGCTAAGACAGAAGAGGAACACTATTAGATGAATAGAACTTTTTACTAATGCAATTTTTGCTTACTAGTAAAACTATTAGCAAGACCCCATTTATTGTTGGAGTGCAAGAAAAAGAAAGTGTCTTTCAGCAGAGAAAGAAAAAAGATCCACATATCATCAGTATTAAAATATTGAGGGTTTAGCAGGTTTTAAAGCTGCCTGGTGTTACAGCAGACAGAGGTGTAAATAACATGCTCTCACAGGAAACCTGCAAAGATGACAACTGGAGCTTCACTTATCACTCAGCAGCCTTATCTGACTCCCTGTCCTCGCTGTAAGTGTCACCTGTCACACCGGGACAGGAAACCAAGCAGAGCAACTTGTCGAGTTATCATAAACTGTTTTGGAAATGTTTCCAAGCCTGTTTACTCTAAATGTAAGCTTCAACTTTCTTTATATTTTTACATTTTTCTATCTCATTTGCCTTGCTTTTGATTTTTTTTTACGTCCTCTCTTTTGCCTATTAGGACATGGATATGCACACAGATCGACACACAAACATACATTCCACATTGGTAGGATTTAACTTCATCCAAGCATGCCATGGCAATATGTCTTCATATTTCTTTAGAGGAGAAGATGGTCTATTGCACTATGAATATTATACACTCAGTGACTTTCATAGGTAAAAATAATATGGACGTGACAGCATCATGCAGTTACTGCATATTTGTCCTCTGCACATCCGTGATGCAAATATCTTACTCCACCACATCTCAAAGATGCTCTGATAGATGGGTCTTCAAATCTAGGCCTCAAGGTTTAGTGGCCTGTAACTTTTAGATGCATCTCTGCTTTAACACAATAGAGTCAAACACAATAATAAGGCCATTAATAGGACTCTGGAGAACTTGACTGCACATTGAGGAGATGATTGAGCTATTTGACTCAGGTGTGCTGGACCAAGGACACATCTAAATGTTGCAGGACACGGGGCCTCAAGGCCTAAATTTGAAAAAAAAAAAACCTTCGCCTACGTAATCCGAGTATGGTGAAATCATTGCAATGTTCAAGTAACTATGTTAAAATGATCTGAGATTTTAGACGTGGTGTGATGTCCTGCTGGAGTTAGACTAATTCATTAGATGATGTGTGCATAGCCTGTAATGATAAACAAAATTTACTGGACAGTAAATTGTCCTGGAAGTTATTGTGGTAAACAATTATCCATTTTCAAGTAATATAATGGTAATGACATAATAATGTAAGAATATATTCTCAAAGATCAATAAACTTTAAATTCTAATGAATATTTAACACTGTAAGACATTTTTAATGTCTTACAGTGTCAAACAAAACAACACAACCAAAAAATAAAATTAATCATTAAGTCTGTAAACAAAAGTATCGTTCAAAAAAAATAGCTAGCAGAAAGAGAGAGAGAAAGAGAAAAACAATGAATCATGCAGATGGAAATTATTGAATATTAATTTATCATGTGATAATTTCATAACTTGTTACATACTGTGACAGGCCTATTTGTGCACCTTGGTCATAAAGGGATGGAGATGATCATCATCATACTCAGGTAGCTTGTGGTGTTTAAACAATGTTCAGCTCTGTCTTCTGACAAAACCAATGCATTCTACACAATTTCAGTTCACTTGAAATGTCCCTTTTTTGGACTGTGCTCTGCAAATCAGAGGTGGTTGTGTATAAACAATTCCAGTAAATCAGCAGTTTATAAAATTCTCAGGTTCTCAGAGACAAACAACTGTGCCAAATTCAAATAGACTAAATCTAATTTCTGATACCTTATTTGAACTTCAGCAAGTGGAGATTCCTAAAGTCACTGCGTTGTTGCCAATGAATTGCTGAGCAGGTGTATCTAAACCAGTTGGTTGTTGAACGTACTTTCACCTTGCATTCTACTATAAAGCTGATGAAAGCTTTTTTTCTCTTCAGATTGAAATGACACTACAATACATTGCACCTGAAACAGAACTTACGTGATAAACATTTTAGCAACAATTATTTTGTTTCTTGTAATTTTTGTAGAAACAAGTGATTATGCCAAAAAAGCCAAATTTTGCGATGTTTTTTTTGTTGTTGCCATTTTTGCCAAAAAGGGTGCAGGGAGCAACGTGGGACTCTAATGGTTCTAGAGGAGCTGCATCTTCTCTTTGTTATTTGATTATAAATCCATTAGAAGATCTTTCCAGCATCATTACAAATGAGTGACTCATTCTTCCACAAGTAGCTTTTGAACTAATAACCATGCACATGAAGAATTAACTTGTGCATACTGACTTTGGGTCTGTCTAATGAGATCTCATGTATGTATTGTTTGTGACGTTAGAAAAATTTGCTGGGATTTCCCCATTTTTTATTACAAACAGTGGTGCACTCTTGTGACTATAATTTTAAGCAAGACTGAAAAAGTCCCGGTGCAGTGCTGCACTGCAAGCTATCAACAGTCTTCAAAATCTTGCTTTACAGAGGAACAAATGAGAAAATAGGCTCAAGACTTCTCCTCAGGTATTATGAAATAAACATTGAGATTAAATCAACCCAATGACAGCACCAAACAAAAACAACGATAAAACATCTATTTGTCTTGCTGCACACATCAGGTTAACAATTAAAGGCAACAGCAGGAGAATTTAAACCAAAACCTGAAACAGACGCAGAAATAGTGCATTTGCTTTAGAGGTTTGCGAGTATCTCAACATCTTAGTGAACCTGAATAGCGTACGTCAAGCAGCTTTTTCGAGCATGTATGGTGCGAAGATGCCTCAATAAGATGAAGAGATAATTTTGCTGTAGTGTTACGAGCGAGGGCAGGCATAATTTCTTTTTTTTCACCACCGTTGCTAGGACGACCTGGAAAAATAGGTTTAGATGCGGGCTGCAGATACCAATGAGGTAGATGAGAAGTGAAGGCAGAACAAGAGGGTGAGAAAGAAAAATAGAGAGCAAAGAAGAAGGAGGAGGAGGCAGGAGCAAAATCTATTTTGTTTTCTTTGATCTGCGTAACTTGGGCAACTTGGGTAAAAGGTGTCTCTCTTTTTCTATTCTAAAAGTGGTGCAAATACAAAACTCCCACACGTGGGACTTTTGCAGAGCATCAACAAGTGTGTTACAGCTGTGCAGTGAAACTAAAAGGAGCAACAGCTTTTCTCACTTGAAGTCTGTCGATGGCATAAAGGCACTACATAAAAGGCTGTAATTATAATTGAAAAATGTAATTATTTTTGTGAAATTTTCTAAACACTCTAGTTTGAAGCTTAACTTTCTAAGTGTCCCTGAAAGATTTTTCAAGCAACGAAATTGTCCCATTTTATGTTTGACTTCTGGTCGTCTTACCCGTGTATCCTGCCAGCGCTGCCGCTGGGATGACGGGCTTATCCTTGCTGAGGTCAGAGCGCTCCCTCACGTAGTCTTTGAAGGTGCCCTTGGGCTTGTGGCCATGCAGGGCAGTGGGGTAGTCTTCCGAGTCAAAGCTGTCATAGGATGGTACCCGCTGGAGGCTGCTGAACGAGGACTGGCTGCTCCACGACTGGGTCAGTCGGTCACAGCTTTCAAAGCTATCGATGCTCTCGAAGGAGTCCTGGCCACCGAGCTTACCTGGGAGGACATTGGAACAAGAACAGGGGAAAACAGATTTGTCATTAAGGACAACCATTAACTTTACTACTTTGGGAGACTATAACGCAATATAATATACATTTGTATTTTTTTCTTGCATGCAGTTTTTTAGAAAGGCTTAATAAAAGCAAAATAAATGTCAGATTTCTTGGACAGCATGTGTAAACAGCAAAACCAAAATCCGATTCTCAGTTGGATTGTGGTTCAAACTAACAACTGAATATACAAAAATTTAAACCATTACATTAGCTGTGACTGCATGTTCAGGGTTATTCTTATTCCAACTTTTCTGCTTTGCAGCAGTGCTCTGTAAGATGTTTGGAATATTGGTTTATGACACAACTGAGATTTCAGCATCTCCACAACTTTACTCCTGACTTGTCTCATGTGTGTCTTGGTAAATGTGCTGTTCACTAATATCCATTCCATCTACAGCTATATCTACACTGGGAATAAATTAAACACATATCTGTTTATTAGTTAGGATGCAAGTTGCCTTCAGAAGAAAATTGGCTAAAGTGTATTTTATTTAGGAGTAGAAGTAAAAGAGGCTGAATATACATGCATGGCACATTTTCAGATGTTTTTTTTTCTTAAAGTTGAAAATCATACATTTCCGTATTACAGGAATGACAGCCAGGGTTAAAATATAAAAAAGTTCAAAGTGAAAGAATACTTTTGCGTCAAAGATTTTCTGATTTCAATGTTTTAATTCAATTACTCTAGAAATCAGCCAACTTATGAGAAAAATTATAAAAGGGACAAATTAAACACGCTAGAAGAAAAAACTTTGTGTGTCACTAAGCCATACAGTTCTGTGTTATGCCACTCTCTCCATTTCACACCCCATTTCGCTTTTACAACCACCATTTGGATTTGATTCTAAATGGAAGACAATCCCACAAACTGTCTAGCTATTTTTGGCCATGGGAAAGATAAGCGGCGTCTTTGAATGGTAAGTCATTAACAAATGACAGATAATGCAATGCCTCAACCGATGCCGAGATCTTCAGCTGGTAAAATTGAAGCCACATGTGGATATCAGCCGGGATACAAAGCACTTTCCCACGTCGAGCAAGCACAACACAATGCTTGAGAGTGCGGTATGTGTGTTGCGTGAAGATTGAACCTTAAATCTTGCAGGCAAACGCTTAAACGACTGAAAAGGGGGTGGAGGGAGCGTTCAATGGTGTACATGGCAGATGCTATTCATTTATACAGCTGGGGATTTGTGAGAAGAAAAGCCTCTCTCTTCATGGCTTAAAATGTAAACCACGATGCTAAGTCCTCTGTAAACTATCACTTGGGAGAGAAAACAAGCCTGCACATTTTAAAAAAAGCAAACTGTTTCATGAGAAAACCCCTTGCTTGCTAACCGAGGATGACACTTCGATCTCCTTACACAGAACATAGAAACTGTATCGAGGAAAACAGGCCAAGAAAAACAAGACAGAAAAAAAAACGTCCTTCTTTAAGGTTACACCACTTGAACTGCTTTACATAAGGGACAAGCGGTAAGCAGAGAACACATTGTGGCTTTGGTTCGTGTATCACTCTGACAAAAACAATAGGCTTTTCTTTTTTTCCCAATCTAGACTAGAGTATGTGAGGCAGGTTTGCATGAACCACAAACCAACCAGAGGGCCTGCTTTTCTTCTCTTCTAATGCGTGCACACTGATGTGGCATGACAAGATTCTGGTAGCTTCAGCACAATCACACGCAGGCAGATACCCACAGACACCTCCAACGCTTGCATACACTCACACAAACACATGCATGCACCTATGAGTAGGTTTAATAACTCAGTTTAAAGTAAATATTCAATTTGGCATGAATGTTTGCTACTTTCAATCACTGAAAGAATTTACCTGGGATAAGGGAATGTTTTGCAAAGCCATTCAAATCACTTGAACTTTTTCACATATTTTCCTGTTGTAACCACAAACTAGTCAACTTTCATATTTTTTATTTTGAGAAAATATGTTGAAAACATTTTACTGTGTTCTTTCCACTTCACAGCTACACACTATTATATGCTGCTCTACCTAAAAAATCTCAATAAAGTTTGTGCTTGTAATGTCGCAAAATGAGGAAATGCGTAAAGTATGAATACTTTTGCAAAGCACTGTATCATATATGGCTCCTCACCTCGACTGAGGCGTCCCACACACATATTGTCGGGGGACACCACTTCCTGCTTGACAGAGAAGTAGTCGCCCTGCATGGAGTTGAGGGCTGTGTCTCGTAGGATGATCCCGGGGTATTCACTTTCATACTTGAGTGTGAGCAGTTCCTCAGAGCTGATGGGATGAAGCGTCTGATATGACTCCGTGATGAAGCCCGGTTCTGAGTATTCAGAAGGAGGGACACACTGAGCATGCTCAATACCATAGCCTGAAAACACAGAGGCAAGTTAATGGGGAGAGCAAGAGCAAAACGTAAAACAGGAGGATAAAAGAAGCAAAGGGAAGTAGAGTCAGCATTCCACTTGTGTTGAAATGATACAAAAAATGCTCAAATTATACATTTTCTGAATCACTTAATGCACAAAATAATCCCTGCAGATCTTTGGTATGAAGCATAGAAGCAGAACCTAAATTTAGAGTTATTTTCAATGTTAATGCGGATTAATGCATTACTGAATTGTTTGTATTCACAAAGCTGATTCACTTTCAATCATTTCTTACGCATGCATATTTGGCTATTAGAGAGCACAACTGACAATGAATGTGATGAGTACTTACTGACAAAATAGTCTGAGGTATAGCGGGATTCTTGGAAGTTGGAGGTCAGGCCATTGATGGGGAAATGCTTTGTATCCTCTTCATGAAAAATGGATAGAGAATAAGCGTCAGTGACCTCATTATTGATTTTTTTGTCTTTTTTTTTTCTATCGTGTAACTGCATCCAGCATGATCAAAAATTTATGTCTTGAGCCAAAACCTGCCTTCCTGTTTGGCTCCTATTACTAAAGTAATTGCCACGCAAACCCTCAGTCAGAAAAAATGAAATCAGCAAATACAGAAGAAATATTCGTTTTTTTCATTTAGATTACAGTAGCATTACCTTTCTGGAGCATTTCTAAATGTTCCCACAGGATGTCGCCCACAAAGTCAGGTGCTAAGTCCAAGAAGCGCTCCTTCCCCATCGCACACAGGTTGGCACCATTCATGCCGAATTTCTCAAAGTCGACGTTCTTCAGGCTGAACTCATTTATGGTCCATGCAAGCCATTCAGCCACATGGTTTTCTGTCCACTGTCTGGGATCTGCGGAGCAATAAATAGCTGATGATTGGTATATTTGCTGTGAAACTCATTCAAAGTGTATGTACAGACATTCATCTAAACCAGTGATTGGTTCAATAGAGTGGTCTTATACTTTCTGGTTAAGAAAGTATAAGACCACTTGTACTTATACTTAAGTATAAGTATACTTATATACTTATACTTATAAGTATAAGTATACTTATACTTAAGTATAAGTGGTCACATTAAAGAGTTCTATCATAATTTTAGTCTATAGCTACGATGTGTTATATTCCCTGATATTAGATTAAATAAACTAATAAAAAACAGCTTTTCTTAAGATTTTCTGACACCTGGCCACCGTGCGTAGTTTTCAAATATCTCTTCAAAAGACGAAAGCAGACTCGTGAACCGCCTTCTGACAAAGAGGAAGCACTAATGTAACTCGCCTCCATGTGAAAAAAAAAAAGAAAAAAGGTGGTTCAATCACTGGTTCAATCACTATTGAACCAGTGATTGGTTCAATAGAGTAGTCTTATACTTTCTGGTTTTGTGCTTACTAACTGCAAAGTGTCACAAAGAATGTAGGGGAGGAAAGGAACATAAACCACAGTGGTAATGAAAATTAGAAAAAAAAAATTTTTGTCAGTTATTGTGGGATTACATCGCAATACTGTCAGCAAGGCTGATTGCAAACAGCATGAATTCTGTTTGTGGTTGCCTGGGTTTATAGGCAAACTCATCATTTTTCACCCGTTCAAGAAAAAAAGTCTGCTTGCATCATAATGTGTGGAGTCGGAATAGGTTTTTCTTCCTTCAAGTAATTTTTAAAGAATGCATTAAATTAAGTTTTGGGGGTGAAAAAACATATCTGTGCAGTGATTTTTACAGTCTAAGACCCAAGTTAGAAAATGAAATTTCCAGAAATGAGCAACTGACAGTCTTTACCTTTGGGAATACCCAGCCTTTGCTGTTCTTTTGTGAAGCCGCTGAAGGTGGCTTTCAGAGCCTGGGACATCATCTCTTTACTTCCTGGAGTCAAAAGGGGCACGTCTCCACACTCTGGATCTGCAAAACATGAATTCACAACACATGAAATGTGCTTTTATTTGAAAAAGTAATACAAACACCACAAACAACTTAATACACCTAACAGCACAAGAAATGGAGTGAATTCTATACTTTATGGAAAGAAACTTGATCAAACAGAAAAACTTAAATTAGATAAAAAGAGGAGAATATGGCTGTTTCCAGGAAAAAAAAAAATCACGGAAAGACACGTTTTATGTGTTGTGGTGTGGACTAACAACATTCTGCCACATAGGCCCTGATTTGTACAAAATAACTTTTGAAAATAAGAAATTTATTTACAAACTCCTCAAACCCAAACTTCTCCCCTGCTTGCACACCCTGGGTGGGAGCTCGATGCCTGCTGCCCTTCAGCGACACTGTGACCCCTACCACGTCGCCCTGACATAGTGAGACCACTGTCGCGAGACCAAGCATGGGGTCAAACATTCTGACAGGTTAAGGGTCACAGGATGGGGTGATGATGTCACAGCGGCTGCTGGTGGGTGGCTCAGAAAGCGGTGGGGCTGGGCTGTCTCGAGGGCTGCAGTGAGTACACTGTGTTTACTGTTCTCTGCTCACTGCCAGTGGGCACCCAGCAGGGAACAGAGCTGCCTTTGATGGCTTTAAACAGAGCCTGATGACTTGCACTCATCTAATTAGATTGACCAAGCTGCAGAAGTGTGGGATAAAGGGGGCAAAGCAGGGGGTGTGATGACCAAAGAAAGGCAAAAAGACCTCAAGGCTAAAAACAATGGGAAAAAAACCTCCAAAAAAACAAACTCAAAACATTTTTAGCAGACAGCACAACCATCTAACTAATCATTTAATCTGCAAAGATCCCACAGGCGTTTACAAAATAAGCCCACATCTAGCAAAATCTTTAAAGTGCAGTATGTTAGACGATAACGCTGAATTTACAGATCATTATGGAGTGTCTAAGTGTAGTATATTCACAGCAAAGGTTTTCAGATCTCAACTTTTGTCACTTTTATCTCCTCATTTCATCTTTATATTCTGTTAGAAATCACTCATCTAATCACTTTAGGCAAATTGGTATGAGAGAAAACAGTATCACTAGCTAGCGTAGAACCACTGTTCGTTGAGCCCAGATGTCTTGGCATCTCCACCGTCGGGTGGTTTTATCTGCCAAGCAGAGCTCAGCTCATGCTTGTTTTCGCCACTCACTGACGTCTCGACCTTGTCTGGAATGCACAGCAGCTGTCCCTCCTTCACCCATGTAATCAGTGTCTGTCTGGCTTTTAGTAAAAAGTAGGGCTCACTCTGTTGTTCTTGTCCCTGATCAAAAGAGACCTGGGACAAAGAATGGTTTTTTTTGGTTGTTCACTTGAGTCCAACTATGCCCGTATTAATATGTTTCTCTCTTTTACATGAATAAAGTTTCATACGGAAAAAAAATAAATTAGGGATGGTCTGAGATCTGGTATCAATGTATACCATGATTTATTATTGAGATGCAAAAAATGGAGCCGAAGTAGTCAAGGTTTCCTCGGCTGAATGGAGCAAAGTGTATGGCAGCTTTGCCCCTCCTCCTCTTGTTGCTGGACATCTTTAGTCAGCTAAGTGAAAGAAGGTTTCTATATTTTTCTTGCTTATCTGAGCAACGCATATAAATTGCCAGGTAATACTAGTTATACTTGTGTTACTTTATTTAGGAATAAAGATAAACAGCCTTACAATAAGTGTAAAAATCAATATGTTGCTGAAGCACAAGTATGAATAATTGCAGTTTTCAAACCTTACTGGAGTATTCCATACCTAGCAGGAAGTATTTAAAATATTTATTGAAAAAATTATTTTTGCTTTTACCATTTGTGGACAACTGTGGAACATGGAAGAGAATCAGGTTGGGTACCATTCATGCAAGTACCGCCACTGTGCAAGAATCCCTTACCAGCCAATGCAGTCTTAGAATAACGCAAAAATATTTTTTAAAGTACTTCATTGCACAAACAATTCAACTTCACAGTTCCATAATAAAAATAAGACCTTAGCAAGCTCTGGATAGTTCGGGTCAACTAGCCTTCTACCAAACACATTTTCCTTTTAAGAGGCCTTAGCAGAGCAGATACTCTCATGTTGCAAACGGCTCAGACAGTCTGTGCTTTGATGTGAAGGCAGACGCAAAATGTGGCAGTTTATTTGAGCTGGATGGAGTGGAGTTTGTCTGCACTTTCGAACCGTTTGAGTCCCCTCCCTCCCGGTCGCTTTTATCAGCCCGGCTGCTGTGCGTGCTCGCCCACACAAAATGAAACCCGCTTTAGCACTAAATCCTCCATCAAAAGACACTAAACACCATAATGTGTAAGTGATGTTGGGTTTATAAGAAAGAAAAGTATGAGAGAAGTATGAGAATCATGAATACAAACAAAATTAAACTGTGAAATGCAAGTTTTGTTGTTTTTTTATAACATTTTATTTTTGTTTACATACATTTGACGAATAAGAATTATTATTTTTAAAAGCTTAAACTGTTAGTACATATGTACATCAAGAAAATATGCTTTGTGCATATTTAGAAACCGCACAGTTTTGAATTATTTGTGTATAAAGCATGAAAAGGAGGGCAGAACAATATTGAAAGACAAACCCTAAATGCAAAAGTAAAGTGATAATAGAGCAGTCTGCATGGCGAATGATCCATACGAAAGTTATCCATGGCAGCGCTAATGTACAATACGCATCCATTAGTAGGAAAAAGGCGAGCTCGGACCTAGACAATCTTTAGTAAATGATGAAGTCCTGATACAATTTCAATGCCTGCGAGTCCCATTAGATGCAACATGGTCAGTGCGCGCAGAGCCTTAAAGCATCCACAAGTCATCACTTTCCACATTAGACAGTGTGGGTTTGTCCGCAAAATGAGTCCCATCCACTTAGCTCACGAATTGTGGGAGAGGGTGTAAATCATGAGCCAACATTAAGGCATTCGCATTTCACTAACAAGGCTTAGAAAGAAAGGGTGCCTACAGTGGAAAAATGAACTGGAGGCAATTTCTACTAATGATGCATGATGAATAATAAGTTAATCTATTCTAAGAAGCACCAAATGAGAGTGGTTTTATATAGACATGCAGTAAAAGGTATTGATTTGCAACTCGTGTCATTATGACTGGGACAACTTCCATGAACCCGTACGCTCCTGTTACATTACCAAACTAAAACAACAAATCTGCCTGACACCTTTCAGCAGACATGGATACACTAAATTACCAGCCATCTTTGTCTGGGTTTTCTGGGTTATGGATGAGAATTAAGGATTGTGTGGCTCAGACTGAAGTTGATAAGGCGTCGGTAGGCATGGCCAGGTAGGGCAGGGCAGGACTGAGTAAGACAGCAAGATTGCATCTTGAATGGCTAAGAGGAAGCTGAGCTGGGGGAGCGTGACTCACCAGCTTGTAAAATGAGCCCACCACGGGATAAGGGAACCAGTGGTGGGCTAAAAGCAATTGAGAAAGAGTCTAACAATTGAATGGGGGGATTCATAAAGATCCCCTCGCTCTTCTCTTCATCTCTTGAGTGACATCACAGTGGGACCGGAGCCATCTCCCAGCCTCTGGCAGAGGATCCGTTCATTCATGAAGCCTGTGCTGCTGCCCCCACTCACAATGATGCAATGATACATAGAGAGCAGGCAACCAGACCCTATAAATAAGGGACAATATGCTTTCTATCATGTGACTGAGCTATATATAGCCTAAGAGAGCTAAGTGGGTATGTGTCAGGGTGGGAAATAGAAAGTGGACAGTGAAAAAAAAAAACGTGAGAACGGTGTCTAAAAAGCAATTCAAAGGGAACTCTATAATGTGAAAGAGTCCATTTTCTGTGGTTAAGTTGCAACTTCCTGTGGGAATTGGGGTGAGTTGTGAGTTCAGGTGAGGGTCAATTTACAGTCACTGCCAAGGATTTCCTGGATATCCCAACATGCAGGAAGCCGCAACAGCAACACATAAAGGTTGCAGAAAAAAAAGACAGAGGTTTGAGTCGATCAGACAAGGCCTTATACAGTAATTGGTTTTCTGAGGCGGTCTACCCTACCTTCAATTGAACAGGGCTGGAAAGTGCTAACCAAGAGAGCCTTTGATGAATATCCATATCTAGAACACCGATCTGGGAAAAAGAGCTCATAGACCCTACTAGTATGAAGAGGGTCCATTCACCAGTGCAGGGTGATAAAGTGGCTACTGAGGGCTGCAGTCAAGTAAGAGGGGGAGTAAGGGTGGCTGTCTGGTTTTAACAGGGCTTTTTGTTCAGTTTGCCAAGCTGTTTTTGATTTTCTATTTCAAAACTAAAGACCAGAAATAGACGTGTAGGCAATGTGAAGAAGCCAGCCCAGACCCAGACTAAAACTCGCTTCAAAGCAGGACAATGATAGGCTAAGGCAATCCAAACCAGGAAAATTCCACCATTGTAGGCTCCAGCACTGAAACACTAGTTTTATTCTAACATCATAGCCACTCTTAAGTTCTCCTTTAGTTCTAGGAGAAAAATGATAGTCAACAGGAAAGGATCTTAAAAGTGATTTAACAAAACTGAATTCAATAACATATTGCCCTGGTCCAAGTTTCTAGGAAAAGGAAAACTGCCAGACAAGCACAATAATGGAAGTGGAAGGTGGTGTTAGTGCAGTCCTATATAGACTAGCTACCCCAGCACCGACATCCCTCATTGGCTGTGTCCGTCCCTGTTATAAACAGACATGGGATGCTCTGGAGGAACTGTTTAGGCATTAACCCAAACACACGACACATCTGACAAACAGTTTACTCTCCACGTTTAATTTTTTCCAACAAAACAGTGCCTGTCCCATTTTTAGTCCAAAGCAATGCATTCCACAGCCAGGATGATACAAGAGTGAATCATGTAAAACACTATATAGCTCTGAATTCATGCTCACTGATGCCTTTACAATCAACCATTCTTTTGGTGCATATAAGTTTCAAAAAGCCTGGATCTAATTATACACCATGCATACATTAGAGGTTGTATGGTCTGCAGATGGACACTTGATAAATAAATTCCCACTAGACCACACTGTTTTCATGTTGCATGCCTCACATTCCACCTCTGTTTTACAATCGCTAATGTGCTTCTCACAGCTTTCTTGTTTTCCTCTAATGTGACCAAAAATGACTTGTGGTCTAAGCGGCAAAATGGCTTTAGCTCTGGATGATGAATTACTCTTCTATTTTAAGCTCAGTGTCGCCTCCATGGCTAATAGGAGCATAAAACGTACAGAAAAGTTGACACATTCCTTTATCTTTCTAAGATACAGGAATGCACAACACCTCAAACTTAACTGATTAAGAAGACGTAAGCCAGAATTCGATAACATGAAATGTTAGTGTTTTGCAATATGTGATGGAATTGATTTCCAGCAAGAGGGTAACAGTGTAGTTTTGTAAACTCTCACACAAACTGACTTCTTTATCTGCCACTCTCCAGATCTCTGCCTTTCCCTTAACACCACAAATCAAAACACACACAGACACACAGATGGGTTGTGACTCATTTCATCAAAGAATGACTGGACTTCAGGGGATAGCGTGCTGCTTCATTAGACTATGTGACTGGTCATGAGAAAAGCAATGACCATATCTTGTAAAATTCCATGCAGTGACTCACAATTTGCCCAGCACTACCTTGTAACCTTGTATAAAAAAAATCAAGATCTGTGCAACAGCACATGGAGTTTGTGTAAATCAGGATACAAATTGTCAAATAAAAGTGATCTATTTTATATAAGAAAAACAGAGCTTTAAAAAAAATCTTGATTTGACAATGAAAAAGTCAGATTGGTAAAAATTAAGTAATAACTCCAGTTTATGCCTCGGTGTCTCAAATGAAGGCTTTGGACCTGTACTCATAGTATTAAAGTCCAGGTCATCATAAGGAATGAGAAATGTACCGGCATTGAAGAGTCCATCAGCCTCAAAAACACAATCTTTCCATATCGTTTTGATTGGGTTAGTCACTCAATCAATGCCTTTCATGCTGTAGGCCTAATACACAGAGTCTGTGGCGGTACACCATTTATTGTGCTAATTACAGAACCAGACACAGACACAAAAAAACAGCTGGTGTGCAGTAAAAAAGAAAAAAAAAGTTAAGAAAATCTGGAGCATATGGTTAAAAAAAAAAAAAAGTGACATGGCCTCATTGTGGACAGTTAAACATCCGTGTTGAAGCAAACATTTTAGATGTATTCATTTTGGATCTCTTTTTTTTGTGTTTTTTACTGGGGGAAACATTGCTCCAAAAAGGGGATGCATAAGACATACATAGTGTAAAACAAAGAAGGGTGCAAAGTAGAAAGCACTCAAGCCAATATGTAGACTTAATTTAAATTTTGTATCAGACTATGCCAGAATGGGTTTGGTAAGGCTGGTAATGTAAAGAGGGCACATGCATGATGGGGTAGCAAAAACCGTTCAAACACAGTCAAACAGACTCACCATCGAAGAGCCAGTGGCGTGTGGTGTAGCAGGCGTCTAGTGCCATGACTCAGGGATTACACGCTAGGAATGACTGGGGATGGGACGAAATACGCTCACTAGGAACTCACAGTATCCCACATCAAGGAGTCGTGAGAAAAACTCATGTGGCCAACAGAAAGAAATGGAAACATTGGGGGGGGGAATAAAGGGGGAGGATCGCTTGAGGACGAGTGGGTGGGTAATTGACTATTGAGTTACAAAAAGACTCTTGTTTGTGCAAGACTTCCTCTACCCAAGTAATATATTTTTATTTGTTTTTTTTTTTTTGTTGTTGTGAAAAGTGAGCCAATAAGATGGTGTAGGCAGAAGGCTTCCAGGAAATGCACTACGTTTGGATTACTGTTCATTCAGAGCATTTACTGCTATCAAACTGACCACACCTTGGTTGTTCTTTAAACCTTAAGATCCTGACTCTACATATGTTTATTATTTAGTAGTGCTGTATCTGCTACTGACACGCCTTACTTTATGACTAAGCTTTATAAGCAAAAATTAAGGCGTGTAGTCACTAGGGAAGCATTGTGAAAGGACCTACGCAGTACATGGTTTTATGTGCAGATGACAGACTCAGTAAAGAAGCAATGAATGAAGCACTGACTAAATAGGGGGAATAACCTATTTTATAGATTTAATGTTCAGCATGGGAAGGAAAGAAAGACAAGGTCATTGTGGAAAAGCACAGACCTCCACTTCATGCTGGCCAGCACAGGGAGGCCAATTGTCAAAGTTAGCACCTACAGCACTGAAGGTCAAAACACAGTCTGGTCAAAGACTGTCCGATACAATTTTGGTGGTGTAATGAACCGATTACACCACAACTAGTCTTGCAACTTTAGTTGCAAGAATCAACTAAGGTTTGATTCTTGCAACCAGATTAACCTCAGCTTCACTTAAAAAAGGAAATTATTTGCACTGCTTGGTGAGATTCACAAACAGACCACATGAAGAAGGGTTAGGATCACCCAAACAGTGTTTACACAGCTGCTAACAAGCCACACACTCTCAAATATTGCGATATATTACACTGTGCCACTGAAGTAGTGTTGACACAATACATGATAATAAAAATAGAACCTTATGCAACTCCCTGTCCTTGCTCCATAAAGCCACAAAATGGGAATCTCCACAGAAAAGAAAGTCTGACGTAGTTCTGGAAATCATCCCTGTGGCATGGCTTGTATGTGCTTGTACAGTATGTGGCTGGCATGGAAGTAGATCCCATACAAGGCCTTACTACTTGAGCATCAGTGCTGCACTGCGTTGATCAGATAAAAGTGAGCCTCCCTTCAAGGTCTCTCCATGCGTCCATGCATGCCACCCAGCAGGGCATGCTCGGAAGCATTCCTGTCAGCCATTGAACCCTGAATTTCAGGTCTTATGAAACCAAGCAGTCAAGTGGGAGAAAGCCGAAAAGTGTGTCTCATCATGTAAATGATTGGCAAGTCTTTTCTATAGCCACTGTATGAAATTTTGCTCGATTGTGCTGTACTTGTACAGAACACAGACCATCTTTTCAACACCATCTCTGGAAAGCTACGTTTTGTTATGGCTACACAAAGCTGTCAGTAGCAAACTATTGTGGTCTGGGTTACCATGAAAAAAAAAGTGTACTTTGCTGGGAATTACTCACTGTAGCGCCAGGGAGGAGGGGTGAGGGACAGCATAAGAGCTTGGGGAAACATTAGAAGCTGTGTTTGGTTGTACCTCTGACCCTGGCGTTGTGTGAGCGCTTTGAAAGAAATTACCTCAGCTGGAGGGTGAGGACAGCCCCACGAAAGCCGACACTGGCAGCACTTCCGTCACAAAAGAAAACAAATAGTATAGTAAGGTGGGCTGGAAACAGCCAAAGCATGATAGCAGGGTATAAACATAAACACATATACCGTAAACTATGTCGATGCAGGTGTTTCGGAGAAAAGGTGACTGCTGCAGTTCTAACAGAGCAACAAAAAGTTCAGCAGAAACGTCTACTGCTTCTCAGTGTTAGTGGCTTTTTAAACTTAAAAAGAAGTTTAAAAAGCCTTAAACGTTTTAGAAGTTTAAGGGGGAGCTTGCCTTCAACTATGCTGCTTTAGACATTTATCTTGTAAGCATAGTAACACCAAAAAGTAAACACAACTGTATATGTGGAGGCAGTTGGAGCAGTTTCACTTGGGTTTTGAACTCCTCCTTCACAGGCTTGCTATGACCCGAGTGCACCCAAGTGAGAGTAAGAGGGGCCGAGCATTGTGAAATGGTTTTGCAAGATAGTGCTACGCTCTAGCAACATAACCACGCCTGTCAGCACATTTTTTGTGTTTGCAAGGTATATGTGTATTTAGGCTTTGCTCTGCAGGTATTGACAGCAGGGAGAAGCTGGTTATTGTGGTGAATCACTGCTCTGGCAATTAGTGTCAGATTTCCATAATGCATCGTTACTAGCTTGCTGCTCAGCTAACAGGACTCAAAATGCCACTTGAGGTGTGAACAGGCAGGAAAATTGATGTAAAAAAAGTGAAAAATGCAAATCAGTCAAACAAAAACTTGAAATACAAGAAGTGAAACCATATAATGTTTTAAAATCCAAAACAGGTCAAAACTGTGGTCAAACCCATCGCTATTGCTTGTATAATCCCTGCAGCGAGCCAAGAGCTGGAGAGGCAAGCCTCAGCAGTGCAGATTCATCACCTCAGCCTGCCTCTCCTTTCCTCTGGATACTCCGTTTCAGCCACTTAGGAGAAGGAGGAGGAGGCGAAGGTAGGGAAGACAGAGGAAAAGGAGGCAATGGAGAGGGAGGGGGGTATTAGGGACCACTGATTGTCTCCAAGGTGAAAAGTCAAAGCTCTTCCCTGCATGACATGGGATATGTAGAGATGGGTAGGAGAAGAAGGGAATAAGTTGTACAACATAATGTAAAAGAACATAACTATGAACTAAGAATTCAGAATGGGAAAAAGTAAGATACTCAAAAATGCCATGTTTCATTGACAAATACCAACTAGGTGATATGTTATCACATTTAAACTAATGTTAATCATAAGTAACTGATGTAAAGTGCTTGTAGAACTTTAAGACAATAGAAATGGCACGTCTAGGCTAATGTAAAGTTCATAGCCTAAAATGCATTCAATAACAATGACGTGAAACACGCATACAGTACGGTACAGCCTATTACATGACTGTGAAGCCTCAGGCGTGACAGCATTTTTCTTTGCGTGTTCTCCAATATTGAGCAACAAAACAGTCTTAGTACATTAAAGGCGTTCAGGACGTTTTGTCCCCCCACTTTTAGCGCGTCTAATTGGTGAGAATGAAACTCATCAACGTAATCTGTCACCGACCGGGTCGCCTTAGTTACGCGAAAAACATCTAAGGAGTGATGTTAGTCCCGTGATAACTGTCAAAGCGCTTAATAAGATGAAGAGCTGTCTTACTCACCGTCCATCTTTTCAGCCTTTATGATCGTTAACGTCGGTTTCATATCGACAGCTGCCGTCATGATCATCAGATCAGCGTGGTTTGAAAAAAAAAAATACCGCGTTCTTGTTTTATTTTAACAGCTCCAAAAGAGGGGAAAAACTCAATAAGTGGGTAAAATCTTCTCCTCCTTTGGCGATTCTAATTCTATTCTCCTCACACTACAACACGATTAAGATTGCTTTACTCTAACTTGTCTCGTTGTCTCTCTCCCTCACCGATGCATACACACACTCCCTCTTTTCCTCGTTCTTTCTTACTCACTCACTCACTCACTCCTTCCTCTCTATCTCTAGCCATGGGCGTTGCATTTTGCACAGACCCGAAGCGCTACGACTGTCGAAGGGGGCGGTGTTTGAGGGGCTGACTTGCCAGTTGATTCACAATTCAATTACTATGTCCCACTCTTACCATCTCACCCTCCCACTCATACACACACAAAGACCCAATCACACCTCCTCATTTTGTAGTGTGAAAATACTCTTGCCAAGACCACAGAACGTCATCAAATGTATTACTCGTTCCCGAAAATTCCTCTTTTTCCAAGAATATGAAAGCAGTTTAAAAAGTGGGGCTCCATGCTGAGTGCCTCGAATAACCTATTCATTATTTAGGCAAATGATTTTAAACGACACTACAAAGAGTTTATTAAAAGGTTTTAATGCTTAGTACTTTGAGCCATGATGTTTGGAGTCTGACTTCAGTAGAAACAAACTTTGCAACTGCTGAAGGCCCCTGGGGCCACATAGACCTTGTGAACTAACATGTCAGTTGCATTGTAAAAAAAAAAAACAGCTTAATTTTTATTTATTTAAATGTATAATTAATTGATACATTGCACTTGATTGAATTCCAATTTATAATAAGAGCCACAACTTTCATGTTGGGAAATAATTGCATACATATTGTAAATGGTTGTACAGCTCTCCAAGTATGTGGTTGCTAACAAATGTAGCACTTACTTTGGCATCTTCTTCCACAAACTATGTAGGTGTAAGCCTGTTCAGATGACATTCCTGACATTACTATGGCAATCAAATTTAGGTAAGGCTGATAGTAAAATTGTTAAAAATTTGCACTTCATCAATGTAATAAACAGTGTAAAGCAGCCTGGTGGTCTGTTTGCCTCATTGTTGGCTTATTAGGTAGCTGCAAAACAACAAAATGATAGATGAAACATGAATGGTTCAATGTATCCAGAATAACAGTGGCAGTTCATGTGTGCATTGCACTTTGGGCAAGTGCCCCCTTGTGCAACCACAAGCGTCTACCCCCAGCATAAAACCTATCCAGAAAAATAAATAAATAGAAGTGAATGTGATTCGTCATACAATAAATCAAAAGAAACTCAGTGAATGTTAATTTCCTAACAATTAGTCATGATGGAAAGTTGGATAACTAGAATGATGATTGAATTGATTTCAACACTATTTTTGATGTCAGACAATAAAAATTTTTTGTTCATATGAAGAGTGCACAAATCACAAACTGTTTTAAAGTGCATACAGAATTATGTTGTCTGTGTTTGATCAGTCAGTATTTTTTGCTTTTGATTCTTGCTTCAATTTAAGTGGGCCCTATTCTCACAGAAGCAACGTGCTTTCTTGCTTTTTCTTCCAGTTAAAAAAGTAACATCTCAAATTGGGCTTTAAAGTGTCTGTGTTTACTGTAAGATTAATCAGTGGAACTCTGGCCAACTTACACTTGTACAGTTTTCAATTAGTGTTAGCTAAATACTAATGAAACTCCTTAAAAACATCAAAATGGTTATTTATTTTGTTAAGGAGTCATAGTTACTTTAACACCACTGGTCACCCAAAGTGCATACTAGTACTTTTTCTTGCAGAATACTGTTTTAGAGCATTGTTTCGCCGCCCACAGGCCTTGCAACTCTGGGGAGACAACATTATTACTCATATTAAAAACCGACACTCTGTCTCTAAATGGGAGCAAAAATAACACAATAAATGGCCACAATTTAGTTACTCTCCATTATGTTGTAAGCCTTAATCTTGCTATAATTGTGACAGAAAACTAAATAATTTACAGGGGTAAAATTGAAAAAGAATTCATGTTAAGGTATAGTATCTTTCATTCAAAACATCTCTGTAAAGTCTTGGGAAGGCCCAGCCTTCCCCATAACTCACCCCCATAAACACTTCAGAGTATTTCCTGTTCACCTCTGACGGATCAATAAAACCTGCCATGTCTATTTACTTCACATTACTGAATCTGTTAACAGTGCCTAAAATGCAACTTCGCAAATAGATGCACACATCCATCTCAGTGAAGTTTAAAAATAGTCTAGTCTTTCTAACTTTCATTTGAATCTAACAATGAAATCTGCCAAACCAAGCCTGTTGTCACCATGATCATCAATGAAAATCCAGTTTCCTAAGGTAAACTGGGTGCTCTAGTTCTAATTCAGCCCCTTTTTATGAAGTTTTGTGCTTTCATATTGACAGTAATCAGGAACAATGGTCATGTCTTGCTGGAAATTGAATCAAAATCTTGTTCTGCCGCTGAAAATGAACAATGACAAGAGAAAGATTGGGCTCTCTAGCCACAGTAAGTCTGTGCACAAGGCTCTGCCATTAGGGACTATCTCCCATGGCAACAGAAACTCTAATAACAGATTCTAATATTATTGCTTTTAACAACAAGAAAATTGAATGTACAGGATAGACGTGGAATGATGCAAGTACTATCTATCTGAAGTTCATTACTGAAACAATCTACATGGAAACTGGTGTCTACACCAGTTTCCTATTTTCCAAGCAACCGACCTCATTGTGATTGAAAGCTTGCCCATCATTACAATACCTGAACATGTGCCTTATGCATCTATTTCTAAATGGGATGATCTGGAAAGAGACAGGGGAGCCAGGATTATTGATCACATATGGATTTTTAAACCGGTGGTACTTCACTGGCTCCATTAGCCACCCCGTATCAGGTTTCATTGGCATGATAGCAGTCTCATCTGAGAGAAGCACTAGTGGATTCTGTATTGAGAAGAGCTGCCTCACCAGAGGGGCTGAGGGTGGAAAAAAAACCCAGTACTTCTCAATTCATATCAGCTAGCCTGGCCATCACTTGCTCGTTCTTTCTGACTGAACCTCTTTGTTTTCTGTTAATGAACTCCCTTCATTTCTGTTCTTAGAAGGACAGCCTGGGTTCCTTTGTGCCTGAGGGCAGCCATTTAAGGTTTAATGGCATTGCTGACTAACATTGAGTCTGGAGTCACTGTAGGACATTTTACTTTGGGCTTTCTTTTGGTTTTACTTACCAAAATCAGTTTAACTGCAGCAAAAAGCCAATTTAATTTCATTTTCTGCTTTGCTCATTTTCTCCCTTTGCAAAAGGTTATAACAACTAATTCAGCATAAAATATAACAGCACAAAAGTAAACTCCTTCCTTTATCACAAATCCATCCTTTAGACCATAATTGATGTTATTAATGGGATATTTCAGGATAGTTGAGATGAGGCCCCGGCAAAAGGTTAAAAGCAGGAAACAGCTTACCAAAAGCAGTTTTTATTTATAAATCCAGCTTAGTTGTCGTCCATAGAATGAAAGACTAGACCAAGAGGAGCCAAAACTAAACAGAGTTTTACCATCTTCAAACACAAAATTCTCAAGTTTATTCTAATTCTATTTAATGAACCTTTAACACTTAGTCACCTTTGCTTAGAATTAAACGACTAAGCCATTTGCAGATAGGGGTAAAGTAGTAACTTTTATAGCAGTTAAAACTCAGAATTACTTAAAAAATGTACATCTTTTGTATTTTTCACCCATGGAGGTCGCCATTTTTTCACCGCTGGGTTGATGACGTCACTATTTCCATTCTGTACTGGAGTCTACAGATTAACACCGGAAGGCTAACTTTACTCCAGCAGTTGACTGGTGTAATTTTAGATACTGCCACACTGTGTCACTATGGGCTGTGATAAAAAAAAAAAAAAGAAGAAATAAAAACCGAGACAGAATCCGGATAATTTCCCACATGAAAGAACCGAGAGCGCAGTGCGAGAACCAGTGACCGGTGTTCTGTCAGATTACCAAACCCAGTCAGAATAGCATACATGTGCGCATTAAGAAATCCGAGAGTCAGAGGAGTTGTCAGTTCCGCATACGCAACAAGTTATGACGAAAATAAGTAATTAAATTGTTTTCAATGATAACTAGATAGATATGCATCCGTTGTCGTGGTTTCAAAGTGTATTTAATTTAAAGCAGGGTCTAGCTGCAGCTGCAGTCAACTATAACACGCCCGTGTACAACTCATTAACCTACTTATCCGCCGAGTCAGGATGCCATACAGCTGTTAATAAAGTGTATGACGACCTACTTAATGATTCTATGTTGCTGTTCTATGTTGCTGGTTAAATAAAATTATAGATATAAGCGTATGACGATCTAACAGCGTATGCTGATCTGACAGAACACCGGAGTGGAACACAACTTCCGAAGGACTTAATCTGTACCCTGGATATTTCTCCAGAACATTTTGAGCCATTTATACCAGCAGAACCAACGAAGGCTCTAACAGGTGATCGTTACCTCAACGAGCTAAAAATAAATGCCGTACTGCCGTGCTGAGACAGGCGGAGCTGGAGGCTCTTTGAGATGCTAACAGGAGCTATACAGCCTGCGGTACTGACGTCACCAATCCGACCGGATCCTTAGAGGTCATGGTAGTAAAGTGTTGCGTGGCTGTTACCACCGCACCGAACTCTAAGCTGCACAGCTGATGCCGAACCCGACACAGCGCTACAGAGGCTGGGAGAAACGTTAGACAAGCAGCGCTAATGGAGCACTGGCAATGCTAATGGAACTAGAACACCGGTACTGAAGGTAAAACCATTACCAACACCACACGAGGTCCAGACTGGACACAGAGCAATTGACGTACTTACTGGATCACACAATCTGATTCAGTTTCATTTACGGAGCTGAAGGCAAAACACCAGATCCTATGGCCAACTCTGTCCTCTTCTTCAGTTTGGTGGAGACAGGCAGTTGGACCGTTACACGTTATTTGCCCAGAATGCATTGCAGCATGAACAACATGACGACATTCCTGTGAAAATATTTTATTAAAATATATAAAAACTAAATAACCTACAGTATTACTGTATTGTTTTTACATCTAAGATATTGCCAAATAAAGTCTATTTTATAACTAGGAGTGGTTCCCTTTAAAGAGAATGCTATTTTGATGATTATTCCACTGATTTACTCATCCATGTGAGAGTTATCTTGCATTGTATTTGTCCTTAAAATCATAGCTGAAAATTATGTTGTACCAGAGTATAGTGTGTCCACGCTGAGTTGGAAAACCAGTGAGAGTCTGCAGTTGTTTAGTTTCTAACTGGTATTAGCAATGCAAATCCCTGGCAATTTATTTATCTTCATTTATTTGAACAAACATACATTTTCATAATCAGAATACATCAATATGGCTGATGTATCCAGTATGTACATCAGCCATATTGGAAACTAAATTCAGCACAACTCAACCCTCAGATTTTTCCCATCTGGGAGTGTTCTTATTGTTTGCTTTTTTTGGGTAATGACAATTTGAAGTTTAATACAACAGTATTCTATTATAAACTGCAATTATGATTTTGAGATCTGATAGGTCTTGCCTGACTAACCCTACACATCATCCTATGGGGCAATGATACTGGATTTATACTCAACAGAGGCACCAAGTTGGTTACCTAGGACAAGTGAGATATGACGTGATTATATCCTTTTAACAGAACGTGTTTCATGGAATAATCTCAGATCCAATGACACTATAAACCCCTCATCTTTTGCTATTCTCAATGAATAGCAAAAGATGAGGGGAAAATAAGGAGCACAATCAACACTGGTTAAAAACGCAACAGCCAATTTTATATTAGTCTAGGAAATATTTGTTCTAAGCAACTATTGTTAAAACAAACTGTGTCTTTTCCTGTCTAGTCAATGTGATTGTTAATTGTCTTCCAGTCAGAAAACAGACATCCAGTGTGTGTATTAGACCTGTCTCCGATCAAAGAAGTTTGGTTTCAGCATCTCCTATCTTCACCTGGCAAATGCTGTTTCCATGGTTTTGACAGTTAGCAGGCTTCACTCATTTGTGCTGCAGCGCAGCAGCCACCGGCTAAAGCAGTTCTCTCTCTCCTTGCTGCTTTCTGCCGCTGCTGGTTGTCTCTCATTGGCACATCTGCGTTGCCTGCCTGTCTGTAATCCTTAGATGTAACCGTTGCACCTGCTGCTTTTCACAGAGTTAACGGAAAGGTTATTCGATTTAGAGCAATCCGTACAGCTGTCAAGTGATATTTGTGTTTGATGTTGGCACCCTCCCAACAGGTTGCAAGGGTTAGTTCTCCTCAAAGTCTTTTGAGTTCTTTGCTTGCTCCCCCCCCTCATGTCTGTAAGACTGCTAAATGGTGATTCATATGTAGGATTAAACTGTAACATGCCTCAGACAAAAGATAGAGTATGATGTGATGTGTTCGGTATGGCATGTGAATGGACACCATTTAGCATGTCATCAATCAGCCACTCATTTATAGCCACTCAAGCATGCACACAGACGGGTGATGGACACACACACACACGGACACACACTCATGGGGACAAAGAGAAAGAGGGCAGACAGTCAAACAGTAAAACAGTGGGGTCCTTGTGACCGCTGTCTGGCAGCTCAGTCACAGCTCTAACTGTAGTGGCCCGCTGTGTGAAGGTGCCACAGGCTGGATGCACTCCTGCTGAGATCAGATGCACAGTTGAGAAAAGAACCCTACACATGTGAGCGTGTGGCTGTGCTCGTGTACATCTCTTCCCTAGACCTCACATTCCAAAGTATCTTCCGATAGCATGCGATGGTGTGCGCATCTGCTACTGAATAATGTGCACGTAAGTGCACTGGGAAAGTAGCAGGGGCCTCCCTGAACAAAGGCTCAGCTCTTTTCTGAACAATTAGCTTCGCTAAAAAGGACATCTCTTCCTCCATTAGTGGCACCACGTGCCCCCCATCACTCCATTGTGCTGATAATTCAATTATCCCCACCCCCCTCTGAGGCTCTTTGCCTCCCAGACTTCCCTCTCTCTGTCTTCCCCTCCCTCGTCACTTTTAGAAGCACACTTTGAGAAGAGCCTCATCTACCTCACGGCTAGAGGGTTATTTGGGAAGTATTTGTTTTTAATTTACTGTGCATTATAGTCAACAGTAACACTCAAAAGAAATTGTACTATAAATCAGGCCTACAGTAGCAGACTAGAGGCAGCTGGTGTTGTT
The DNA here is from genome assembly GCA_902982915.1 of Phalloptychus januarius. NCBI lineage: Eukaryota > Metazoa > Chordata > Actinopteri > Cyprinodontiformes > Poeciliidae > Phalloptychus > Phalloptychus januarius. The sequence goes on from CADWAE010000133.1 coordinate 32,806,044, forward strand.
TTTGATAAACTGTCTTATTCCATTTAATAGATGACCTCAAGCTATCACAGACTGATCTGGACTCTTTTATGGAACAAATTTGTATTCACACAAATTAACACGTATTCATGGCAACAATTTTTAGGTCACTCTTGTTACACATAGCAGAGAATATAATCATGAGTTGCAATTCGTTCAAACAAAGGAGAATTCTCTCTAAGGGCTTATTAAACCACCACCTTTCCCGATGAGCTGGCATCTGTTGCATCATGTCCCATCAATGATTGCGTAGCTTTTGGAACTGTGTGTTCTCCAGCTAAGATCTGCAATGAGTCATTGCATTAGCAGAGGGAACTTACCACACAATACTTCCTCGAAATAAAACTTGCTGTACTCCGGAAAAAGGAAGATCAAATATGGCCTGTTTGGATGATTTTACAGTAATAGTATAGGAGTATATATTTAGAACTTCACTATATAACCTCTATACACAGTATATTGTAAAGCTGAAGTCAGTCTAGCAAAGCCTCATCCACTTGCATTTGGCTTCTTCTGGAAAAGAAAACCATTTCAAAAAAGCAACTGTTGGCAAATACTGTGACTGTTTTAATAATTTGGAGACTCATATTGCTATTGAATGGATTCTTCTGTGTTGGTTCCCTATGTTGAGGCTTTCTCTCCCAACTGCAGTCAATTACATAACTTTCAAACTGGTGGTATTTTGCTCATGAGCAAAGCCAAAATAGACTGATCCAATCCTTGCTTTCAGCCATAACAAGCAGTTTGTGTTTTCCTTTGACTTTTTGCAAGCTATGTGTTAGATAGTAACTGCTATCAACATTTAGCAACTTTTAATGATCGCAGTAAAATCGTAATGAAGATAATGTGTCTGATTTAATTCAGCTTCGAGCCTCCAATTAAAATGAATCATTTGGGTTGGATCGAGCTTGGATACAATGCCTATGTGTTTGGTCTGAATAGGGTTGGATTTTTTTAAAGTCCAATCTATACTCTATTACAGATTTCTACTTCAGAGACAGACCAGGGGGAAGTTGTGAGGTTTGGAGTTCAGACCACAGCAGGTGAAGCGCTTATAATTTAAGCCGAATTGTTTCATATCATTGGTTATATGTTGCTATTGGGGTCACAGTAAGTGGCGGAGAAAAAGATGTGTCATAAATAAATTCATTAAAACATTTTTGTAAAAACAAAAACAAATCTCATATTTGTACTCTTTTACAATATTGTTCATCTGAATCAGGGGCTGGTTGTATTGCTGCATTCCTATTTTTCAAGTTTCAAAGAAAAAATAAAATAAGACTTAAAGAGGAAGGTCAGTTTTTCAGGCATTGTTCATGACTAACACAGTAGCTAATCATTAGCAAAAGCAAACAAAAAATATGAGTAGGTTATGACTTATCATTAACAAAATCACAGTAAATGGGTTGTAAAAGGAAAATGAGCAAAGGCTTCCTTTGATGTGTTAATTCTCAGAGCCTGTTTCAAGAAGGAGGATAAGGATCCAGTGTAATGCTGTTTTACTAAATTCCACTTCTCACTCAGCAAAGCCTAAAGCTAAAATCTACAAATGTTTCAGCTGGTAGAAACAGATTGTCTCTTTCCTCTGTTAATTGACTAGTCTGGTGTTTACATCATACTGTCCAGTTCAAATATAGGTCCAAGGCAGCTATGCAACCCATTCCTCCACAGTTGTCTGTTGGTTTTCCGCATTTCCACTCTTGTTTTGTTACATTGTTAGAGGGGGAAGTGTGCACTGGTCTGATTAGCATCACTGTTTCCTCCTTTCCCATAACCCCCCGGACCCCAGCAGGCTGCCTGTTTACTTTTAGAAATAAAAAATGGGCCTGCGCCCGTGAGGACGTGCCCCTCATCAGAGACTGGGCCCCCCTTCCCTCCTTCTTTCCCTCCACTCCTCTCCCCACCACCACCAGAGCTCCACATCTCAGATCTTCCTCTTCTTCTCTTCTCCTCCCACTGTCACTGTTGTAGTCCTGTGTCTTATCCCATTTCTTTATCCGTCCTCGCTCCTAAAACTGTATTCCTCCCTCTCCCTTTTGCTCGATCCCCCACATGTCCCCTCCTATTCCGACTGCCCAGCTGTCAAATCATATCAAATAAAACGCAGGCCAATGGTCCCTGAGAGGCAGATCACAGCTGTGGCTCCATGCACTAAATGTGAGTGCATGTTTAAATGTACACTGAACTCACAAGTGCCTGGGAGTGGATGCGTGTACTATCTGTGTGTGGGGGTCCATGTGTGTGTGTGTGTTTCTGCTTTACTGAATGGAAGGATGCTGTAATACAATACTCGCTAGAGTGCAGGGTGTGAATTTAATGAATGAATACGTAGAGGGTGCATCACTGCCTGATGTTAGCAGGATTTGCACATATACATGTAGGATCTGGCTGTGCCTAGATTTCAGTGAGACTGCACAGACAAACACACTTCATCTTCTTTTCTCTCATTTTTGTCTTCCCATGCACACACGCATATAAATAATTTCCAAAGTGGGAAGTTACAGCAGGTTCCCTTGGTGTAAGTGTTGGATGGGTGAAGAGTAGAGCTGTATAAACAACACTATGGCATGGCTGTTGTCAGGAAGGAGTGTGTGTGACATTGGGCTCAGGGCCAAACATACAAAGTTTTTTGGGTTTTTTTCAACTTTCAACCCCCCCCCCACATCTGTTCTGAACTGCTTCTTTCTCACACTGTCACATTTCGTTTTACAAACACTTAATCTATTAGCAATGAGAAAAGTAATAGTAGATCCAAAATGTTAAACCTTTTAAGTAAAAAGCCAACATGTTATGTGGAATCAAAACTATTGCAATAAATCTTATTGCAATAGTGAGGCATGTATACTGACAGCTAAACATCTACCTGCAAAAACACTTTGTCTCTTTGAAGACATGTTTGGTCTAAAAAAAGTGCAGTTAAAATGTTTGAGAGATTCAAACAGTTCAGCTTAGTTTGAATAAAACATGTGGGACTTATAAGAATAATTTACCGTTTATTTTAATACTTGTGGTAGAGGGGGCAACATTAAAGTTATTCAGCTTAATTAACTTCTGTTTCATTTTTGATGGGGTGGATGAATTTAAAGGAACCTTTCAGTCTTTAGTTTCCTTATACAAAGCATACAACTACTGTTGAAAACATAAACACAACTCTAATACATCGTTGCTGCATTTCTTTAACAGTGAGCTTTGAGATCTTTTGGCCTCCCCTCTAATTTCTTGCAAAACTATTCATACCTTTTGAACCTCTTCCCATTTTGATCCATTACAACAAATTTTATTTGGCTTCCGTGTGAACAATCAGCACAGTATCAAATTATTAAAGTAAAAAGAAAAAAAACAACTTTCCAAACTGCATTTTGATTCAGCCCCCATATTAGTCAGATTCTCCTTAAATAATATCCAATGCAATCAATTGGTCTTGCCAAGTCAACCTAGACAGACAAATTAGTCCACCTGTGTGTAATGCAGGTGTTCTGTTACCTAAAATATATGTTAAATAACATATGTGAACAAATAGCATTATCAAGACCAAGGAACACAGAAGGTCAGGGATTTGGTTTAAAGCAGGGTTAAAATATAAAATAATATCTCAAGCTCTGAACATGTTATAGTATGTTGTTAAATTTGTACAGTTTGTAATGTGACAGGTTATGGAAGGAGAAGTCAAGACTCTGGAAGAGCAGCAATGATCCACAGTTTGGCTTGGAGCATGTGTCGATAAGACAACTATTAAAAAAACTATTAAAAAAAAAAAGCCATTGCTGGAAGAATGCTGCAAGACGTCCTACTTGAAGCCTGCCAAAGATCATAGGGAACAAACAAGACATGTGGAAGAAGGTGCTCTGCTCAGATAAGACTAAAGTTCATCTCTTTGGCCTATATGTGCAGATGACTAATGCTGAATGTCACCCTATACACTCCACCTCATGGTGAAACATAAGGGTGGAAGCATCGTACTATGGACAAGCTTATTCAGCAGTGCAGGGAAGCTGGTAAGAGTTGGTGGTAAGATGGAGCAAGACACATATGGGATAAAGATTCGGTAAAAACTAGTAGGCGCTGCAGAGATTCCCCTTTCAGCAAGTCAAGAACCCTAAAACTCCATTCCTTTGCCTGGAATGGTTAAAACATGTTTTAGAATTATATAGTCGAACTCCAGACTGATATATAATTAAAATTGAAACATTGAGTTTATTTATTTTTTACTTTTGAAAACTGCTCTTTGTGTTGAGATAAAATACAGTAGAGTTTGTAGCTGCATGAAAAAAAAAAAACTTTACTCAGCATGAACACCGTTATCTGGCACTGTACCTGGAAAAAGAAAGAGCTTTTTTTAAGAGTTTGAGAGAAATGAGTCAAAGCAACGGCTCAGCATGTGGAGACTGTGTCAGAGGTTTTTAGCTGCGTTTGAGGTTAACAGCAACTCATAACGGCCTGCGCCTGTAGCACAGAAACCTCAGCAACTCTGTATGACACCCCTGCGTAGATGTAAATGACTTGAGTATCTCCAGGTGTCTAAAAATGTTAAAAATGTGGTCTGCTTTGATTTAAGTGGCGGACGACAGCAAATAAAAGGTCAATGTTCGGCCATTTTTTTCCACTTAGCAGCAATGTTTACGTCAACAGTTTAGCGCTGGGAGGAATGAAGCAAACGCTCCAAAGGAGTGTGTGTCTGGCAACAAACATCAGCAAATCCCATCAAATCCTCACTCCCTCTCATGCAGTCACAAATATGCATACACACACATTTGGTTACTTAGCCCCCCAACTCCTTCCTCGAACTCAACCTCCCTTCACTACCACCTCTCCTGGGACCAAACTTGAGGCTTGGGAAAAAGATGGCCGCCCTTTGGCCCCCTGTCTTGCCCCCTTGCATCCAGCACAGGGAGGTGACGGAAGAAAGCTTGTGTCCCCCAGGCACCCCCACCCTCCTTCCATGGCGTGCATCCCAGTCCACCAGCATCAATCACTTTTGAGGACTACAAGAGGCCAGAGTCAAACACAGGGAAATGCACTGGAAAGAATGTTCCAGCTTAAAATAAAACTGATTTGAAAAACAATTAAATAAAATCTAGAGAAGAGAGGGGACAGTAAATATTCAGGAAATGTATTATGTCCCCAGAAATACAACTGGAGGGAGACAGGATAAATAGAGGAATTGAAGGGGGGGGGGAGGGCGTCTGGTAAAGGCATTGCCCTCAGGGTCGGCATCACCATCATCCCTTGTGCGGCAGATCAGGAAGAGCAGGCCAAGCTGAGACTTCACATGTGTGTTCAAGTGAAAGTTTACTTGTATAGCTAGTTTTGTGGAGAAGGAAATCTGTTTACCTCAGAACTCAGCTGGGCTGAATCTTCACATGTTAGATTCAGGTTTGAGTTTAAGATTAAGATGAGTTTTGATTTTACAGGAAACTGTTAAGGTCTTTGTGATATAATTTGTTCACTTATGTTCTCTAAGAAACCAAAGACTTTCACAGAACACCTGGATTTATACTGAGAATAAATTCCACACAGATGGAGTCTATCTACATCTTTGACTACCTTTGGAGGTAATTGGCTCCACAGGATTTTATTTAAGGGTATTAGGCAAGGGGATTGACTATGAATGTACAGCACAGAAGGAAATCTTAAAAACATTGTCATTTTCACCTAACAATTATTTGCTGTCTTATATTGGTTTGACACATTAAATTCCAATAAAATACATTTAATTTAATCATTCTAACATGTCAATGTGGAAAGTGTAAACACAAAGGGTATGAAAATATTTACAAGACTATATTGTTGCATCGATTAGCTTTTTGTATACTCATTTGCAACCATTATCAAGTTATTGTATTTCATCAAATTTTCATGATGTAGTTAAAGTAAAGCTTCTTTAACTATACCAGCTGTAGGTGCAGCTTGTATAGTTAAAGTAACGTAATCTGAACCTGGCCTGAGCTGTCTCCTTATTTCTTACCTGTGGGACACATGTCATGGCCTTCTGGAACCTCCTGAACGGGTATTTCATGTGGATGTATTGGCTGTGAGGGATAAAATTGCTGCTGGGGGTGAACCACACCTGGGAGCTGGTTTTGAGGGCCCATTGCCACTCCTCCACTTTGTCTCTGGAGACAAACAGAGGACAAATGTTACACAGTTAACATGTGTTCATATATGTTTAGTGCTGTATAATTAATCTGCACAAGCAGTTGTTGAAGAACAAATTCTGCTCTCTTTCTAGTGTGCACGTATATTTTGTTGTTTGGCAGCTGTCAAAATGTACAGTAGTTAGTCATTTGATCCTGAATGTGTCTTATGGTAACATATTTGATGTTGTTTTGTTACAATCTATATGTCATCTTGGACATTGTCAACCTTAACACAAAGAAATCCGTCTGGTAACTTTTACTTATAAAAAGTAAAAGATTTTGAAAGCTGTATTTTTTCATTGTTTTCTTGTACAGATAAGCCTTGCATCTAAATTTGACTCATAGGGTTTATCTTTGCTGTGTGTGTTTTATTTTGTTTATACAGCAGCTTATCATGGAAACATTCATGCAAGAAGCTGAACGAGATGAGGGGGGAGTGTAAAGTCAGCACTTGACGCAGGAGCCTAAGGAGATGCTGGATTGTGTTTGGATTCTGAGAATGCAGGGAGGAAAATAGCCACTAGGCCATTTTAGCTAATTTATTTTTATTATTTTTACATTTTGGAATGATAAGTAGATGACTAATGCAGTCTGTGCTTCCATTTTTAGTATATGGGCATAATACCAAATGTGTTTTATTTTTAAACTTCTCCAGAAAGTGTCTTACTACTGGGACATTTATTTATTTCACGTTTGCAAAGTAAGAAAACTAACCTCAATGCAAGCCTTCGAAATGTTGTTTGTCATTTATGTGTCTGACAGTCTGGCAGACAGAGTGATCTGATAAGCAGCCTCTGTTTAAGCTGAGCAGCATTTATCATCCACGTTCACGGATGGCTAATGTGGTCAGAGGATCGGGGAGGGCAGCTTTGAGAGATTTGCATGGAGCGCTGTTATCTTCTATCGAGATTGTCAGCAAGTGGGGTAAGTTAGACAGGCACGGAAAGAGCTACATGGGAGATTTCTAGATTACGCAGCTAGACACATGATAAAATCAAACCTGAAATATCTCTTGATCAGTGTGAATGTAGATCAGCTTTCAATGTTAGGCCAGCAGTTTATGTTAGTTTGAAAAAAAAAATGTTTGCCTTAATTTACATACAGAATAGTCCACCTTGTAATGTTTTGCTACTCCTATCTGCTGTATTTCCATAACATACCACATGCTTTTCTTCTTTTAACCTATTATGAATATTAGACTTTGCTTCTTTGGCTAGATTTTTCACTAACAATGCAATTCATACATATTTAACACATTTGTTCATAATGATTAACTGTATTGTGCTTATTCCAAGTCTACTTCAAGACAAAGTGTCTTTCTGATCTGTAAAATCTTGTGATTTACAACCAGATGTTCTACCCCTGTCAAACTATTTTGAATCAGTCTTGTGTTTCTATGGAGATACTCAGCTTTGAGAGAGTAACTTTTCAGCATCGCCGGTTCATGCAACTGACATTGTAGCATCTCCATCAGGCCAGTCTGACTTGAACTTTAGTGGAAATGCCTAGAACTTCTGGGGCTTGAATGTAGCAATTTGGTGTCAACATTTTGGCTTCATTTTGGTATTTAGCAATTTCGCATTAACATTTTTATTTTATTGTTATGATCTCAGTAATTTGTTCCTCACTTTCCTGTATTTATTCACATTTACTGAGAACTTAGTTGCATCTAGATTTGGGAATTTTATTTCAAATATTTATGGAAGCCATTCATAAAATTTCTTGTTGTGCTGACAAAGTTGGATAATAAAGACACTACTCAGACACTGAAGATACTTTTACTTTCTTTAAAGTAAGATGCTTTGGGTCCTCAGTAGTAAAAATGAAACATTGAAAGAGTGAGAAACAACTTATAAATGCTGTGCAGGGCAGCCTGCCCCTGTCAGATTGCCCCAGGGCAGCTGTGGTAACAATCCACTAACTTACCACCATCAGAGTGTGAATGTGTTCCTGAACGGGTGAATGACTGAATGTAGTGTGAAACGCTTTGGGGTACTCTGGACTTGATAAAGTGCTACATAAATAGAGGCCATGTGCCGTTTGAAATACTGCATGGGGGCCCATTTTATTGGGATTGAAGCATACCATGAATGACCAAATAAAATATTACAGTATGTCCAAAATAACATTAGTGAAAGCTCTTTTCTCTTAGAAGATAGGTGGAAACTGAATATATTATGTGATAAAGAATAATGTATTTATCTTAGAACAGCAATTAGGACTGCAATTGTTTAAACAAAGATTTCAAACTAATCTACTAATCAGACTAAACTTCTGTCAATTGAATTGCCAAAACAATTTTTATTTGTCCCATTCCAACTTAAATCTTTATCTGTTAAATGATGGAATGTTTTATAAATGTCCTTAGAATACACTTCTCAAAATACTTAAATACTTATTTTGACCCATTCTTCTTGACAGAACTGTTTTAATTTGAGTCAGGTTTGTAGCCCATCTTATTCCACACGCCTTTTCAGATGTGCCTATGCATATGCATATCTGAGAAGAATGTATGAGGCTACTTCAAAATATTGATTTTGTTGTGTTTTAACCAATTTTCAAAAAATTGAGTACAATTTATTGAAAATTACAAATTTGGCACAATGCTTAGGGTCATTAATACATTGGAAGAACCATTGATGTCTGATGCGTCACACATTAACGATCATGTGTTCTCTCATTTAAAATTCACACAATAAATTATTACAACACATTTTTGCTAAGAAATGCCTAAGCATTTTACAAGTAAAAACAGCTATGAGTTTTCACAACTTCTGTTTGTCTCTAGGTCTTCGGGATCCAACAGTCACTTCTTTGCAAACATGAAATACAACACACATATGGCCTGGCACTTTTTTTTGCTAAAATCTATGTAAATTCAAGAGAACAAAGTTACCAAACTGACATGGCTTCACCTTTCGACCAAGCAACTGTGGTATACAGTCTTCTCAATTTCAAAGGCAAGCCTCACCACCTGAGCCAATTAGGAACTCTGAAGCTGCATCCTTCCGTATTGTCTATCAGACCAGGGAGGGGTTGCCATTTGCATGTAACCTCAGTCTATTATCCTAATGTGCTGGTGCCCTGCATACAAATGGAGGCATTTATTTTGCGCTCCTTGGCCTTCACCCTTCAAACGCTCACCTGACAGGAATTCAAATGTTCCCACCTACCACTGTCTCTGACTCTGTGTTCGGTGCTCTCATTTCAGAGGCTGGAAGAAGCCTCAGTGCTCTTCCAAACAGATTGCTGGCTTTGCAGGGGAAAGGTGTCTGCCAAAGGGATTGTCTGATTGTTTAGTGGCAATGTCAGAGGTTTCATGATTTACAATATTACTTGCTAAATAGGAGCGCATGGTGCAGGGTGGTTGTGCAACCTGGGGGGAAAAGCTGTCTTGTTCAACAACTGTTGAACAAGACAACAGGATTTCACTAATTGTAAGTGAAATCCTGAGGAACAATCTGTACAAACAGAAACGGTATTATTGCAATGCTGATGGATTAAGCTTTTCAGAAAGTGTGTGTGCACCTTATGTACTGATGGAATCCAGAGTTGCTAAGCAGACAGCGACTTCTGCACACATTCTTGCAAAGTGAGCTCCTGACTTTCGTACGCACACGCACACGCACACTTCAACCCTTCTCACTGCAAGCCAGCTGCGTGGTAGGTAGCCCTAACACAGAAATAATTTACGACGGAGGTCCTACCGTTGCGCCCAGACGGTCACAGGGGTGAAGAGCTGGGTAGGAAGAAACTGGATCCATGTAGTAACTCATCACGGACGCTGCGGACAGGAGAAGCAGGGCCTGCTGAATGGATCAACATTCAAACAGCCCAGGCAGGGTGGGATGAGCTATCTGTCACACATTGTTTACACTTGGTGTGTACAACTGTGTAGAATTTGCTGTGTTTGTGAGTGGGGTTTGAAGGGAGGGGCTATAGGAAAAATCTGAACTAGGTCTCAGCAAGCTCCATCCTCAGATACCAGAAGCTTCAAAAAAGCTTTAAAAAATACACATACACACACGCATATATGAATATAACTGGATCTTTATTCTAGTAAATGATGTAAATGATTCCATCCTCTACAAATCTGACATTCCCATCACTCCCCCCTCTATTGCTTTCCTTTCCTATTATGCTATTACCTCCTTTCATCAAACCCAAATCTTCTTCCTCCTCCTCTCCCCCCTCCTCCCTTCTTCTCCTTTTCCTCTCTTCCTCCTCAACCCGCTCCCACACATTTTACTTCTCACTTAACTAGACGCGAAGCTGCAGGATTAGTACACTAGAGGGGAAGCGGTGTATATGGGCAGTAGCATTCTGCAACACAGGTCCCCATCTTCCTCACATTCATATGCTAAGCAATTTGGCATTTCTACACTGTGTGGCAGCTGCTGACAGACTGCTCAGTGTTCAATGCGTGCAGATGTTCAGCAGCTCAAAAAGAGTCAGATGCGCTTGTTTCAGAGGAGAGGGGTGGGAGGAGGGATGCCCATACACAGAGTGAATAAAACTCAAATAGGTTCTGCCTTTCACCTTGATTTTCATAAGTTGTTTTTTTTGTTTGTTTTTTATCTAGACAGTCCTCAAAAAATCTAAGAAATGTGTTGGAAGAATGGTTATTTACAGTAGATTTCTTGTTCATAATAATCTCGAACTATATGGGAAATTATAACTCATTGGGGAAAAAAGTTGAACAGAAAATTCAGTTAATATCTATTTCTTCACACACATGCACGCAGACATATACATATACACATATATTTGATATATATATCAAAAGCATATATGTGTGTTTGCACACGCACACACAAACACATATACAGAGATATGAAACAAGTAGAAAGTAAAGCACCTTAATGGCAAAAAAAAAACAAACGAGCGCTTAACATCAATACATCAGAATTCCTGTCGGGAGAAACTGAAACTTTATGAGCAGCACTTTTCGTCGCGCCCAGATAAAAGCCACATTCAGCCAGTCACGTTTAGTTTAAGACTACAAAACTTCTCACTTACCGATTGTAGTGCGCAAAGTTTCCTGCGAAGCTGGAAGTGCTGGGCAGCAAAGAATGACAGCTGAGCGGCGGACTGCAGAGATGCTGTACCTGCTCGCAGCGAGTCCCGCAGAGGAAGGAATATTATGTACGTTTCTAGTCCCTCCCTCAATCGCACGGTGATTCTCTCCAAATCCCAGTTTTCCTCTGCGTGGAGCAGTCTCTGGACTTTACGTGCAGCCAAAGTGCAGGTGGAATCTTTTACAGAGCATTGGATAGTCGACAGGAGATTACAGATTATTCTGCATTTCTTCAGCCCTGCAGCTCCAAAATATTAACAGGTGCATCTAAATAAGTTTATCTTATTTTTTTTGCAGTTCTCTTAAAAGTAACCCCCATTCATTGCAGATGTTCACTACACAGGTCTGATCCATTGTAAGTTTATTTCTGGTCATTTTGGTGATACACATAATTTTCCTTTTATGTTGTTTTTTTTGTCTTTTTCCAGAAAATGTTAATATTGTATGATGTCAAAGAAAGGATTTCTATTCAGAAGATTTATGTTGTGGCATCATCATAGGTTACACAATCACAACCAAGATGCTTGATGACAGTTGTCCCACAGTCACTGACAGCCAGTAAAACCACACAAGGTAATTTTGAACAAAACTAGATGACGTGAAGTTGAGCATATGAAAAAAGTCTGGACAGAAAGTGTACACAAGCAACAAATATAACGCTTTATTTTCTAGTCAGCCCATCATGCTTTAGATATTGCCTTTAGTCGAGGTGTGTAACAATTGCAGCTCATGTCCTGGCTATGTCTGCATGTGAGGCTCTTGAAACACTGACCTCATATGGAGTGAAAATTGTCTCAAAAGATTCGTAACTCGTAAAACATGATTCGTAACTTGTAAAATGATTTGTAACTCGTAAAATGATTCGGGTGATTACCCGACCCGCCATTCTGGAGTGTTTGACTGAACGCTTCTCCCAGCCAGAGCAGAATAAACTTCCGCTGGAATCTTTTACCCATGTAATTACAGTTGTACAGGTCACAAACGAGGAATCGTATATAAACATATATATAAAAATTAGATGTGGGTCTAATGACATATATATTTTCCACAAAAATATGTCTGAGCCACGAGACGAGACAAGCAGAGAGGGAAATACATGTTGAACTATGGAAAAAAACAATTTCCGAAGTAAACTCAGATGTCCGAGCTTTTAGTAGCATGTAAACGCACCATCTACAGCACAAATCAGGGAAGCGTGAAAAGAGTCTCAAAAGTAGTTTTGCAGTCGTAACTGGATCGGTACCCTTTTTACGAGTTACGAATCATTTTACGAGTTACGAATCATGTTTTACGAGTTACGAATCTTTTGAGACTATTTTCACTCCATAACCTCAACCTTAGTTTGCACTTTGTGAATCTCTACTGAGCTCTGGACTGGAGTTTGCGCCGCAATTTTCCCAAGGCTGCAAGCACTGAAATTTTGCTATTAAGAAGATAATCCACAAACGGCCACATCTAAAGAAGCTGTCTGTTCAAATGGAGACGCATACAAAGATAATAATTGTAAAGCTAAGTGGAAGAGAAAAGTGTGTTGAGTGCTAGAAATATCTACTGATCAGTGTGAGTGTTATTTCTGTTAATTACATGAATAAGATAGATGACTATGGAATTGTTTTATCTTTAGCTGACATTGCTTTGGGTTAAGGAATGGAATAATGAGGGATATGACAGTTGTAGCTCACATCCTGGATGCATGGTGGTACCTGCTACTGACTGCAGCCTCCATCTACAGCTCAGTCTCTCTTCAAGTATTGAACAAGCTTTGCTTCACATCCCCTAAAGACTACAGTTTCAAAACAGTTGCCCCCTGCAATTTTTTCCTTCCATAGTTTTTCCATCCACTCAACTTTCCATTCCTTTGCTTAGACACACCATGCTCAGTAGCCAGTTTATATAGCATCAGTCTTCCCCATGATTGCATAGGTAATATATGTAATATATCAATATTGTCACAAAATAGCATTTGTGTATTCAAAATATGTAAACTATTGACTAAGTTAATGAGACTGCTGAAATATATTAAAAATCTGAATTCATTCAAATGTACCTCTACCCTCTATCCATTCTCCTTGGAATTCTTACTGTTAACCCAAATATTGAACAATTAGCAGTCATTGAGTATTTACTTTGAAAATGTGTTGCGAAAGTAATTGTCTTTATGCTACAGTGCTTTAGACTATGACTGGAATCTAACTGGGGAAATAGCAGGAAGAAGCCAGGAAAACATCACACGTAGAGGGTGTGACCGTGACAATGCCTGATCTTCCTGTGATATTCTCATAAAAAAAGGTTGTCAGGTGTTTATAAGCAAACCCATTATCCTTTACACATCAGATAGAATAAAATTATACATACTTACCATGTATTCGCCTTCATGATAAATGGATTACCTAATGGCTGTGGCCTCTTTCAGTAGTCCACGCCTACGCAAAAATGATTCAGTAAGCGTTTGAGGAGAATATCAACAAGTTTTAGGTGTTGACTTGGCCTGCAGATTCCCCAGATCCCAATCCAATTGAACATTATTAGAGATCTGCAGGATGAATAAGACCAATCCATTTAGCCCCAACTTCTTTACAGGACTTAAAGTATCTTCTACTAACATCTTGGAGCCAGACACCACAGCACACCTTCAGCAATCTAGAGTCCTTGTCTTGATGGGTCATGTTTGTTTTGAAGGTTGACAGGGTTCAGCAAACTATTGGCCATAAGGTTCATAAGACTACACATGACAATATAACCAAAAAATAAACTTAAAGAAATATCAACCACACATTCTACCACTGTACCTGCTGTGTCTGCATTTTTTATTTATGTACATGAATGATTATCTCCACCACCAAGCAACCGGAGCTTTTGCAGCGCTGATTACAGCTGCAGTAGCAATGTTGGCCAGCCTTCTGTGAAATGAGAAGTGAAGTTCCTCCAACGGAGCACAAGATCTTCTTCAACTTGCTGGGATCACTGTTAGTGATAAGAGATCAGCATGTTTATCAATCTGTTTGCTTATTTATCGCTTTATTTGATTTGTTATTTCCATGCCCCAAGCTTCCAGGGCTTTCCAGTAGAGTGCAATAGCCAATAGTAGAGAACATTATGTCTTTCCCTCTCCCTTTTTTTCTCCCCTCTATCAACTTAACACTCGACACTTGCTGGTGATCTGAAACACCTTGTGGCTCTGTGATAATTCTCTGACCCCAGCGCAGCATTTGTTTGAATTAGAAAGTGCACGGTCCAAACCTCCTGACAACCACTGCTCTTAGCATTAAATCTTGAGTCTGAGGGTAAAGAAGTGTGTGTGCCTGAGAGAAGAGCTCAGGAGACATGAGAAGACGGAGGGTCAAGTCCAAGGTGAGAGGCGTAAAGAAGTACCATAAGGGGCTCAGTGGCAGGCAGGCTGCATTTTCTCAAGACCTCGTCTGAATCCCTGTGTGCTCCATGGGCCTCTGCACTGTGGGGCCCCAGGGGACACAGCTGGGCAACACGTCGAGGGCAAAAGGCGGGGGCATGACTTATTGCCATGTGGAGAGAAAAGCATGGGCTGCATCCCTGTGATGAGACCAAATTGAATAAAAGCAAAGGCTCAATGTGATCCAGATCTTGAAACCAATGCCCCAGCAATGCTGTTTCAATTAGCTGGCTCAACGGTTCAAAGGCAAGGCCCTGACACATTTCTGCTCCACATGAAGTCACTATCATCACATTGGCTGTCGTCTTTCACCTCCCCATTACGATGTCATATTTTTCTGCACAGTGCCTCTGTCTTTCTGCTGACTGCACTCATGTTTACCATTAAAAAGATAGTGAGAGCATTACCATTGCAGCTAACAGAAAGAGTTTAAGGACCTGCCAGACTTTGTCGGGATCATCATTATACACTCTCTAAAATCCATCCTTTTTAAGTGCTGTTTGAATGAACATTATTTTTGCCAAAACTTTTCATTAATAGGTGCCATTTCTATCACAAAATCTTGATGTTGTAATGCTCAGTGTTGATTATTTTTTACTTATTTATTTATACAACAGTTTAACCATTTTATTCAGGTGTGTTGGACCCATGCAATTGGCAAACAACTAAGTGAAAGTGGGAGGTCCAAAGTTTAGACTGTCTTGCCTGGATCTGGAGCTAAGCCATTTGAGCTAAGCCTCAAATGTTTTTGCAAGTGGTGGGAACTACCAGCATTCACGGGTCAGCAGCAGTTAGCAGAGACTTCTAATTCAGGCTTGTAAAGATACATTGCTTAGCAACAAGTAATTTATAGTCATTTTACATGTACAAAAAACATGAAGAATGAAAGAGGAGATCAACACTTGGGAGATAATCAGAAGAAGAAACCAGGGCAGCTTCCTAATAATGTTGGCTTACTGGCTCTTCTTTTAACTGTTGTTTTGGATGATGGATCTTTGTAATATTCACTACGTTCATTATTACATTGAGTTTTTATTTAGATATTCCCGAGAGCATAAGGATATTCAGTTAACTGCCACTCTTTCAGTTACAACCTGTTAGTACAATGGTGTTCCCCTTTAGTCCTGTAGAACTGAATCAATGTTCCAGGCCATCAATTCAACAAGATGTCAGAAACATTTCTCAAACATTTGGTCCATTTTAAGAAGTTAGCATCATGCCGTTCTTTGAGAGTTCGTGGCTGTGGAACCATGATGCAAATCTAACCCTTCTTGTGATGGTCCTCTGTGTATCAGCTTTGAACTTGAGTATTTGAAGGAAAAACTAAATAACTTATCCGTCAAGACGGGGAACTCCAATTTTATTGCCATCCGTTTCACACTGTATGAAGAAATTTTCCAGATTTACTCTTTGTGCCTGGATGGATGTAACAGCCCATCTTTGTTGATTATGAAACCTAGGATTTTCATCCCATCTTCCTTGTTTCTCTGTTGTCGCCTTTCTTTATTAAAATAAACTGACCCAACAATACCCCCATATGCCTCCTCCACTGAGCATATCCAGACTGCGAGTTCTTTTGTCTCATTTTCTCATTTTGGATCTTCCAAAGATAGCGCTGACAGGTGATATTAATGATCTTTTATTAGCATCGGCCTGATTGCTGCAGATTTTCTGGAAGCGCTAGACAGAGCGAAGGAGCGAGAGAGGCCAAAAAAAAGAAAAGAAGAAAAAAGAATATGGAAGTCCTCCACCCACCACTTCTCACAGGAGATCGCCTCTCTCTTTGATAGCCTGCCCGAATCTGTTCCCCCCATAGAAACTGCCCTGCAGATGTTGTTGCTGTATGCCGACTACAAAGAAAGAAGCCCTTTATGAGGAGAACATCTATTTTGGGCCTCTGTGTTTCCGAGACTTTGTGCTCAGCAATAGGGGTGCAGGCCTAATCTTTCTGCTGCTGAAAACTCCGTTTTATTCCATGCCCATGGTATTTTTAGATTAAAGCCCAACTCTAATGAATAAAGTGAGGATATAATGTTTTATGATGCTCACAATGTATCAATGTGGTTTCACTATGATGGACATGAGCCTGAAACAGTGCTCATTGTTGGGCGTTAGGACAACAACCTTGCAGAAGCCTTTGTAACAAGCCTGACTATGTCCATTCACAACTGTTTGTTGCTCAAGCTCCCAACCTCCCTGAAAAAGAAGAAGAAAAAAAAAACAGATCTGTGACTTTGTTGCACTGTTGACTGTGAGGCAAAGTTCCTGAGGGCAATATTTGCTCTTGATATTATTTTTAATTAAAGCACCAATCCCTCAGCCAAGTTGTCCAAACAGTTCTAAATGGGCTCTGTAAATCAGACAAACATCCTTGATATTTGACGGGCTGAGAGTGTGCACTATAGCCTCCAGATGGTTTGTGTTTCTTAAGCGTTTCACGAGGGATGGTACAGGACAGCGATCTTCTGTTGAAGTTTGCCTCTTGACGGAAAAAGCTCTTCCAAATCACATGCTGAGTCGTTGGATCAGTGCCGAGGTTGCTTGATCTGCTTTTCCCTCTGTGTTTCGGCTTCCCTGTGAATGGGTTTATGGGTAGGTTATGCAAAAACTGCACATTTAACTGATAGCTCACCTATGACCAACTGAATCCAACCTTTTCACATTTTTTTTCCATTTTACAAAATCAAAAATTGCTCTATATTTAGTGGGATTGTGTTTGATAGACAAACTTCAATCAGGAAACTATACTGAACACATATTTTTACATATATATAATCAAACATGATATAAATATATATTTGGGCCACCAAGGTTAGCACTTTGTAGAGTCATCTTTTCTTGTAGTGGCAGCTTTGGAGTGTTTTGGCGTATCTCTCTGCCAGCTTTACACTCTTACAGACAAAAAAGCTTAGCACATCATTCTTCCCAAAATAGCTCATGCTTAATTATATTGAATATATATATGTAAGTATATATTAGGTATATTGAGTAAACATTCATCCTAAAGGTTGAAAATCATCCATATGTTTTCTTTATGTTGGACTATCACATAATATTCCTTTGAAATACAGTTTATGACAGTAATGTGACAAAATGTGACAAACTTCAAGGGCTAAATACCTTCTCAAGGTGCTCTAAATGTGCCACTTTGCATGGAAGAACACGGCCTAAAGATGCTGAGTCCAACTCAGCCTCGTTGAGAAGGCGTTGGCCGAGTGCCACAGTTCTCCCCTCTTCCATTCACACATACATACAGTCAAACAGCCTGACCGGTTGTGAGTTTAACCCTTCCCCCACCCCTTACTCCAGTGGCGTCTCTCCAGCTCCCTATTCCTCTTCATTAGTGTCCCAGAATGAGATGCTTGTAGTGTAATTAGCAGAGAAGGTCCTTCTGAATGCCTGTGTAACACACACTCTCATTAGAGGAGTGAGAGACAGCGTCTGGAGCTGCAGAGGAGAGGTGGAGGAGCAGGCCTGGGAGAGCGAGAGGAGAACAAGAGGGGGGAGCAAACAGGGAGGGACAGAAAGACAGATAATGTAAGAAAAAAATATTACAAAGAAAATGAAAATGTGACATGCTGAAGGGGTTTTTGACCAGAGGATGACAAGGAGTGTGGTCAATAAATATTTTGTCTAGAAAGATGGTTCTCTCCTTTATATTTAAAGTTTCTTGTAAAAATAGGAATTCCATCTGAACTGTGTTACTCTTAGTCACAAACTTTAATTTACTTTATTACTTTATTACTCATCAAAACTGTTGGGTAATTTATTTAGGTAAACTACCCAACTAAAAAGAAACTAAAAACCTGAAAATTATGGTTTTATTTACCCCCTCTAGTTGGCTACATCTAAAAAAAATGTTGTACTATTTACCGATTAGTCACCTAATCGATTGGTCCCCTAATCAGTAAATTAATCTGGGTGTAATTCATCTGAGCATATTCTGAGCTCTCAGCCTCTCAGCATTTACTTGTGTATCTTAAAAAAGTATAGGAGTAGTTTTGCTGTACCATACTTTTCACTTCTACCTGAGTGTTGGGAATCAAGATTTGTTTCAATATTTGCCTTATGTAGTTGTTGTTGTTAAGTATGATCAACTGATCAAACAGCATCTCTCCATTCGTTGCACCAGAGACTTAACTGATAAGAAACTGACCTAAGATACAACCAGAACTTCAAAGACAAGAACTTGAGGCCCAGCTTGAGGCAGAGACATACACATGTAGACGATTCCCTGGCCTGGCTTTTTCCACAGAGACGGGAATCAACTTAGGCATCATTTTCAAATCTGAGCGAGCCTGATCAACTCTGAAATAACGTCAGAGTTTGGATTTTGTCTGGACTGTACCAGGTACTGAATGAAATGACTTTGTCATCTTTCTTTTACATATCAGTTTAATGCCTCTGACTGGAGAGGCATTAAACCTCTCCAGTTTAATGAAGATTATTATGGTGTTTGTCACTGTTGATGCTGATCATATGCTGTGATCTGTTGAAGTAGATTTACTTCTAGAGGAGTAAAGTTTAAAGAAGTGTTCATCTCTGCACTGTCTCTTTTTCTCTTTCTTTACCCCCTTTTTATCTTTTTGCTTTACACACATTCACTTCATTATCAAAGAGTGCTGAGTCCCAAAGCCACAATCCTCAGTCTAACTTAAGGTTAGTCCAGAGTATGTGGTCAAGTTTTAGGACTATTTGCTCAAAAGTGGCAGGCAGGTCTGAATCTGGACAAACTTTAATGCTGAACTACACATTGAAAAACTGGTGAACTATACACACATTGAATAATAAATAATTATTACAATAAATATTTTTTTCACAAGGGACTGACATGCTGGTAAAAGATTTTGTCTTTTAATGATGTAAAACACAAAAAAATAAATATATTTAACGATAAAATGGGAATCAAATCAGATGAATGAAGAAACTATAACAAAAATTAAATGGAATACTGAAAAATAACTTCAAAAATAATTACCAATCAAAACAAGACAAAAACAGAAAGAAAAGAAGAAATAATAAAAAAAAAGATTAGCATAAACCACAAATGCAATGAAAGCATAATATCACAAACAACCTGACCCCCTCAGGTCAGGCGGATGAGGAGGAGGTACAGAGGGTTGAGAGGGGCTGATGTCAGATCTGAGGGCACTGTCCAGAATTAGACCCGCCTACCACTCTGGAACAAAGAGCCATAAAACTCTCTGTTTTAGGACTCTTTGTTTTAAGGTCTAACCTAAATCTAAGGATTGAAGCTTTGTGTTCAGAGTGAATGTGGTTGATGTGGAGCTGCAGAATCAAGAGTGACAAAGATAATAATAATAATAATAATAATAACTACATCATACAAAAAACTCTTCAGCAAGAGCAATTAAACAAGATACGAATGGAAGAAGATAACTAAGTCATTTTATTTCACCACCTTATCCAGTCTAAACACAAACAAAACTGACCTTATTTGTGAACTGATCAGACTAACTAAGAATCTACATTGTAGCCACAGCTGCCCTGAAGCAGTCTGACAAAAGTGAGGCTATCACACACGACAGGTGAAATGTCTGTCTGTACGTTGGTTTTATCGTTACAATATTAGTCTCTATCTGCTAAGTATACTGTACCATTTGGAGGCCAAGTAAATGTACAGTTATATCTGACATAAATGATAAAATTCTTAGAAAATAAACAACTTGGAAAAAATTCTGAAGCACAAGTACAAGCTTCACAGTGGTAATAGGTATCCAAGAAAAGGCAGAAAAAGAAAAGTTATTGCTAATTTTCTGAGCATAACTTTTATTTTTACTTTCATGGCATGCAAATACTCATCAAAATTTGTGTTGACATAATCGGGATGAACTGTAGATGTGACACATGTGTATGAGCCATGAAACAAAGACAGTTACGTAAAAATTCAATTTATTTTAAAGCTTACAAGGACAAATATGAATCGTTTTCCTGCTTTTTTACCTTTTGTCCTATTTGGAACTGTTTTTTGTGAAGTTTTCACTCTTACTTCCTAGTCTCACACTGGTGGAACTTACTGTGATTACAGACACACAACCCATAAAATGGCTTTAATTTTCATGTTCTCTCTTAAGAATGGTTAAGTCCTTGAAGAGTAAAAGATTAACTTAAAGTGTATCCTCCTCTAACAGTGTTAATCCTTCTGTGCACACTTTTGCTGTAGTTGGTAATTAAGGATTTGAGTCTGAAAGTCCACCTGAGGATCACAGGCCTTCAAAAAAGCACAGAGTGATCATTAGCTCCACTGCATCCCTCTTGTGTTCACACTGATAACCGACAGCATTGCCATTAGCAAGCCTGTCGGCTTCGTTCTCTTCAGTCAGTCTATGCGGAGGCGTGGTCACACCACAGAGAAAGACCTTATCTGGGTGATGAGGGGGAAGAGAGAACTGCTGTCAGTGGCTGGTTTTCAGCGAAATCTGTTTTTTGTCCTGACACTTAGCATAGATTGATATCCAATGTTAATTTTAAGCCCCACATTTAATTTTCCATGGAGGAAAGACCTTCATATGGTTGCTAAATCCTATTTAAAGTTTGGCATTTATTGTCTTGTTCTATAAGAGCTGTGAATATCTGCATATAGTATGTTGATTTTTGATTTTTTAAAAGTTTCTGAAAATATGTATCACTTCATGCACTGCCAACATATACAGGGCATACTTCACTTCTTCCCCCAATTACTAGAGGTGGATAAGCCATCAATTTAGAAATGGAGGAAGTTAGCAGTGGCCACAATAAATGATGTGTGCAGAATTAAGGATATGTGAGTGAAAATTGCATTCATTGTCCTGTTTTGCAGTTGTACCTTTAGTTGTGTTTTTACTTTTATGGTCTTGTGCGAAAAACTAAAAATGGACTTTTCCGTGATGGAAGCAGGTTGAAATCACAATAGTTGAGTTTGCATGCTTTTGTTTTTGGGCCTCTCCTTCATGTAGTGTATTTTATTGATCTCTCCTGTTTTCCTGATCCTGCCCTTTTAACTGCTGTCTGACTGATTTAGGATTTCTGTGTTTCTCTCCATCTTCTCACTTTCAGTTTCCTGCTGAGTCCCATTCTGAAATGCCTGCTGCTCCCACTCACACACATACACCTCTCTCAACCCATACCCCACTATTTGCTCCATCTGAGCAGAAAGAGGTTATTTTTAGAGCTCCGTTGATGGGTTTAAAGATACTAAGTCCACATTGTGCCTTGGATTTTCAGGGAGGAAACAGGCTGTTTCTCTTTTTGCTCCCCTCACTTCCATTCATTTCCTTCCTTGCTTCCTCCCAGAGATTTTGCCCAAACAGCACCTCATACTAGCACACTTTCATTTTTTTACCATGCTTCAACTCTTTCTCTAACCAACATTACAGCCATAGCAACACTATCACCACCACCACACTCACACCTCCACAGCTCTCATGTTCTCGCTCTTTATCTTAATTTGCACTCTTCTCAACACAGTTTTTCTTCTTCCTCCTCTTTCTATTTGCAATTGAAATGAAACTTACACAACATTCAAAATGAAGCATATATTATAAATTATATACATCTCAGCCAACTGTGGCAGAAAACAGAGAAAAAGAATAGACCTGAAAAGCAATGTTCTGAAATTTCACTAATAAATAACAAAAGAAGTAAGTGCTAAAGAGTTTGTTTTTACCATATTAACATTAAAATGTTAGTCTAAAGATGAAAATTTATGCTTCAGATGTATTCAATTTGGATCCTAGCTGTTGAATAAAGTTATAAAGTATGCATATAAAAGTGATAGCAAAGAGACTTGAATATTTTATATAATTTTATCTATTTTAAATGAAAGGAAAATAGAAGGTTTTCTCCCAGTAGATTATTTATAGATATTAGGAATAACTTTATTTTGTTTTTTAATGCAATCCAAGAGGTGAAGGTTTTTGGAAATTCATTTATAATAAAATTATAATAGTAAAATAAGTTAATTGTGAATTCAGTGTATGTGCCTTTTCATATTGTACCAACATTTATATCAGTAGGACAGAAGAAGTTATGGATTTAGACCACAATCATTCATTAATTGAATTTAAATTATTTCACAAAAAGCAATGTTCTGAATAAAATGTTCAATTGATTCTTCTTCTAACTTATGCAGGTGACGTGTCAATGTTAAAGCTGAATTTGGAGCTGGTGAATTGGTTGCAGGGAGGGATAGGAAGTTTGAGGTATTTACTTATTATTACATTAATCTCACTTTAATATGTTTTTTTCCCTCTTCTTTTTCTTCTTCTGTCTGTAATCTGGACCTGTCATCTTTCAGAATGTTGCGTCTCTTTGGAGCCTCTCTGTGCGTGGGAGATGATTTCAGAATGACATTTTGACAAAAGATTTGAACTGGATTTATGTGTTGTCATAAAAATAAATCATGCCAGATTAATTCACTTGATTGGAAACATTTTCCTTAAGTAAAAACGGAAATGTTATTGAACAATAATATGCTATGTGACTGCTAAAGATAAACTTACATATTTGTGATGTGAAAGTTTTTATGCATAAGCCCGTCATTTCTGTGTGAATGTTGTGATCGTTTCAAAGCTCAATTGTGCCCTCTATCAGTGGGCAGCCAAAGTGCAAAGACAGTTTTTTACTTTTTAATACACATTGCGGCAAAATTGAAAATTGTAGAGAGATTCTGGATAACTTGAACAAAGAAAGGAAAAAAACTCAGGTTAAATAAATTTGATGAGTTATTTGTAGTGATTTTGGTCACAGAAAATCATATTTTAAGGTAATCTTATCTGACACAGACTGTGAAGTGGCAGTAGTTAAGGCCATCAGAGCAGAGTGGGGGACTGGCACAGCCACCTAGCAGCTTCTGTACATTTCACCAGCTGTGTCAAAGAGCCCACAGCATGTGTTAACACTTTACTCCCCAGATAGCTATGATGACAGCGTCAGCCTGTCTCTTTAAGAGTCTGTGTGGAATGTTGTGGTCTGCCCAGGCGTTTGGGGTAGTGCCCTCACCCACACATAAACACAACCCTTAAAAAGTGACTCAGGCTGATTCTCACTCTTTCTCCTGTTTCACTCCCAAAATTTTTCACTGCAGTCCTGTCTGCTTTGTGGGACCAGTTTTTCTTTTTTTCCCTGAGGTTGTTTTATTGATTTTCTAGTAAAACTGTTTTTTTTTCTAATCTACTACAAATACATTCACCGGTAAAAGGAGGACATTTAGTTCTGACTTGTGGAGTAGTCAATACTACAAGTTTTATGAAATAGTATACATTGGAATACTGAGTTGTTAATTAAATGTAGGTAGAAGTAACTTTTGGGTTATCATAATTTATTAGTTTAAATCATGTTTCCACTTGAGATGATTCAATTGAAACATTATTATTTGTTTTTCTATATATGTTTTTGTTTGTTACCCAGAACAACAAGAACAAGTGGAACAAAGTCCTCAGCTGGCCACCTCTAGCTGGAGCCAGAGAGCCCTCAAGTGGTAGGAGATGGTACTACCTTTTCTTGTGAATGGGATCAATAGGCAGGCCCTCTTTATTAGATCCAGATTTGACCGTCTGAAGGCACAGATGAATGATTTTCGTAGTCTGGTGTGCAGCCCTCATCGAGTTCAGGCTGTCAGACATGTCTAGGGGGAGGTAAGAAGGGGACTCTGGCCTCAAAGTGAAAGCTTTGAGAATGTGGGACAGGGTAAACCCTAAACCTTAGAGCTCAGCCCAGGCCAATGAACAACACTCTTCTTATTTAGCTGGTGGGCCAGACTCAAATGAGAGGTGACAGCATATTCATTTCACTCAGTGTTTTTCTTTAAGGGCTTTTTTAAATGTCTGTGAATGATGAGCGGTCAGTGGATTTATAGTTCAGAGGATGATTTAGGTTTTTTAAATGGTCCTACCTTCCTCCTGCTTTTGCTCTCGCTGATTCCTTTTACCCACATTCATTGGCTTTTCCAGGCCACATTTTATTTGTGTAGGGATGACCTCTATTCCGCAAGTGCGGGATGATTTAAAATGTAAATTGAGCACCCTGGGTTCTCATGTCGAGTCTGGACTGGCTGGCTGTGCCCACACTTACAAAGGAATCTACATATAATAGGTGGTCTGGATGTGCTGTTAGGAATACACGGTAAATTGTGGTGTTGTAAAATGAAATTTCATAGACACACCAAGTCACACAAGTATACTCGTTGGCTTGTATTTGAGGCATTCTAAAGGATGTTAATAATAAAATGCTGTTTGTCTCGCCACCACATGTCCTTCCAGGCTTCTCCAGCTCTCATCTGTTCTTTACCCCTAAGGGCAAAAATACCAAGACCAAACAGAAATCATCCACAGGACTGGGACATCAGGAGGTTTTGGGGTGACGCCTTTCATTTATAGGTATGCTTTTACCGTCATAAATGGTGGCCTCATAAAAAGGCCACTTTGCTTTCCTTTAATATTTCCTCTTTAGAAATGACTGCCTTTCACCCAAGTAGGAAGATGTCTGCCCTCTACTTTCTGTAAAGTTGTCTTTACAGAAAGCAACTGTATCATCTTTATCATCTTGACTAATTGCTTGAAATACAGAAAACCATCAAAACTCTTCATGTGTCTTTTTTGTGGTCAGACTTTGCAATAACACTAAGATTTTTAATATTCTATCCAACCCCAAGCAGAATTAGTTGTGGAATGTCCACATCTAGACCATCATCTCTTGCTATCTTTAATGCTGTTATTTTTACTGTAGATGTGAAAAGATACAACATTTCCAAAAATGTTTCTTGTGATCATTTTTTTCAAAAGATTTAATCTCATTATTTGAGATGTTGTCAAATAATGAGACATATTTATTTTATTTTATTTATTTATTTATTTTTTGTCAGCAGAAATTCTCACCTTGGACCTTTCTCATCTTTTCCTTCTTAATCTTAAACTCTGACATTGAGATAATTGAGTCTTTAGATTGTGCACTGGGCTTTTTTGTTATTCTCCTTGGAAGAGTTGTTGATGTACTTTTGGAGTTATTTTGATGGACTGTACACTCATGGGAAGGTTCAGTACTGTCTATTTCCAATTTGTGAATAATTGCTCTCACTGTGGTTCCTTTGATTCTAAAAGTCTTGGAAGTGGTCGTGCCAACCTTTCTACACCAGTAGAGGTTAATGACCCTATCAGTCTTGCTGGCTCTTGATTTTCCTGAAATTGAGGTATAACATATGTTATTTTTCAACATTTTTGCCAATTTTATCTTGTTAGACAGTTAAAGTTTAAATGATGCTTTCATTGTACGTGTCTGGCAGAAATTCAGCCAATGTGTAGTTGGTGAAACTGAACTGATTTGGATTTTTTTTTTTAAGTTTTCCACAATCTCATTGCAATGTGACATGTGTTTTCAGGTCAGGAATACATCACTGATAAAATCTTCACAATACCTCATCACAAAAACTCTGGACAATTCATATAAGATAGAAGCACTTTCAACCTGTTAAACTTCAAGCTTGTGGTTGTTTGCCATTCCTTGTCTGGGTCATAAGTGCTTGAGAGCATGCATGAAAAGATTTGATATTCGTGCCCTGCCTTCCCTGGTGCCACAGTGTGATTTTCTCCCTCCCAGTGGAGCAAAGAAAAAGGGCTGGAATGAAGTAGGACCAATCTCCATCTCCAGATCATCTCTCAGTAGCCCCTCAACTAAATAAATAACTCATTACAGTTCAGAGCAAGGAGCTTCATTTACTCCAGGCGATGTAATCGCACAAGTCTGCAGGTTGCCCGCATCATCTCAAATACAAGAGCAATCGGTGGAATCCCAGGAGGAGGTGTTGTAAATGTTAACATGCCAGCAAAGAGTAACTGGCAGCTGGGTGTTTGTGGGCAAAATTCCAAACTGGCAGAGAACTTTGCATCAGTGCCAATAAGGATTGCAGCTTCTTTATAAAAGCACACAAGGAGAGTCAGAATACATCAATACTGAAGCGCTAATGTCAAACTGGAAGGAGACGCAATCATCTCACAGCTACATTCCTCTCCTAATGCCATTGCCAGATGGTGCAGGATTTGATGAAACAGAAAGACAGGGGATTTAAATTCTCTTTAAAGATCTTCTTCAACTGTCTTAGGAAAACATGATAAACAAAAGAGAGAGAATGAAAAGGGGATAGATTTCAAACATGAACTCAGTTAGTGACAAAAGAGATTAAAAGAAGCTATGTCCATCTACACACATGGATAATGTGTGTGACTGTGTAACTTCTGGTAATGACCGAACCCCCCCTGCCCCCAAATGACCACTGAAATAGGTTAAAACTATCAAAATGAATGTCTATTCATTTAGCAATGAATAGACATTGCTAAATTCTCTTTAGCAATGTCTAAAGAGAATTAGACATTGCTTTTGAAATGTTGTTCAGCACAATTATTTTTAAAAATAAACTGAAGAAACAGGCCAGGACAAAATGATGGTGCATGTTAAACTAAGCTGTGCTTTCTAATTAGCGTTGCAGGTGTGTTCAAGCTTGTAATCAGACCGTTTGTCTATTTAAAGGGTGACAAGTTGTCACTATACTGGTGGCATGGTGTGTGCAGCGCCAAACATGGACCTAAAGGTACAAAGAAAAGAAATTTGTCCAAGGAGATTAGAAAAACATTTAGAGACAAGAATGTTAAAGGTAAAGGCCATCAGACCATCTCCAAGTAGCTTGATTCTCCTGTGACTACAGTCACATTATTCGGATTTTTGAAACCCATGGAACTGTAGCCAACCTTTTAGGCCATATGAAGAAAATTGATGAGAAATGGAACAGAGGGATAATATTAATGGCAACCAAACAGTCTAGCACAATCACCAAAGATTGGTGGCACTGGCATACATCAGTGCCAGAATGCACCATCGGTCATTATTTGAACCCAAGTGCACTTCATGGGAGATGACTAGCAAAGAAAGCAAAGAATAAAATGTGAGGCTGGAAATTGTCTCAATGCAAAGTTTGGGACTGTTCTCCCAAAGTTCCTGGGAGAATAGTCTGAGATAGCTGAGATAGAACTGCTGCATTTTCCCAAGGCACATCCCAACTTCCACATCACATATGTAAAAGTGAAGCATATCAAGAAAAGAACACAGTCAATACTGTGAAACATGGAGAAGGCTTAGTTATGTTCTGGGCTTTCTTTCCTGTGTCTGGCATAGGGTGTCTTGAATCTGTGCATGGTGCAATCATTTTCTTCCTTGCGACTGAGGCCTTTGTGAGAACAATAAAATCCTTAACAGTTCCAAACACCAGGAAGGTCTGATGCAGAAACTTCTGATGTCTTTCAGCAATCTTTGGGGTCAACAAAAACGGTTGTTGGCAATAATTTTTTTCTCACATTTTGACATATTTGTAAAGTGAAAATGTAGTGTGCTGATGAGATTCTACTAAAGAAGACTGAATCCCTGTTTTTATTCAAAAGATAATTGAACAAAGCATTTTTGTGGGTGAAAAAACGTATGCAGCCAAGTTACTTATTAATACTTTGCTACATAAGTTACTTATGTATACTTCAAATATTGTTTTTTTTATGCAAGATTTGGGTCAGGAAAACTGAGGTAGTCATGGACAACGGTTGATTTTGAGTTGATGCAGTTTTGACTTCATTTGGTTAAATGTGGATCATTGTCCTGGGAGTAGAATCAATAAGATTTTTCTTTATCAAATCTTGGTGTTTCGAAGAGTCCAACAAGATTTGCTGGGTCTTAATAAAGACAAATAGGCCCACAACATCACAGACACTAAGCCATGGTTAAAAGAGGACAGAGCTGCTATTTTACATATTCATCCCTTGTTTCACTCCAGGTCCACCTGAAATGTTTGTTGCCAAAGGTTTTGTCATACTCTCCTTCACCAAAGCACAGTTCCCATTAAGTTCTGTGTGACAAATCTGAAGTGACAGGAGAGAAAATACTTTTTCCAGGCTAATTTCTCAAATATTTGGTTGAAATATAGATAGCATTTAATGTTTACTTTGGAGACTTGCTCTTCTTAAAATCCTGTTTGTTGGTAAGATGAATAAGGGTTCTTATCCAGCCTACAGGCTAGTGACTAGAAAAAATTACCCTCTCCTTTCCATTATATTTATTACCTAGATAAACAAAAGTATTCCTAGAAACTAATCAGTTTACAATTCTAAACTCTAAATAAATCTATAAATTGAAAATAAATTGAAATTTGTAGAAAATTTTTTGAAACCTATTTAAAATTGTAATTTTTGTACGGGAGATTTGTTCAAAATTGTGGGTTTTGCCACAAACCAACCAATGAGAAAGTTTGTGGTGTCAGTAAGACTGGCTGGTGCCCTTTTTCATTCCTTTGTCATTTCAAGAAGTTTAGTGGTTACCGCTCAAATGTGTTAGAAAACTTCTTCCACAGCATCCTGAGGAAGGCAAACACAGCAGGCACATGAATGCCATTTTTCTGCAAAACGGATGTTGGGATTTCCGTTCATTGTTTCTAGCTGGGAACACCATTATCAGTGTTGTTGTTCCTAATCATTGCATTAGGAAACGGCGCAACAAACAGAAGGTCCAGCCGCTGATGAAAGGCAAACCTTCAAGCTGATGATCCTATCACTGTAAAACATATGTGCAATTTTACTTTCAAAGATTTTCTTTTGTTCAGTTGGATGTTGCTGATATTATTTCTTCTGAGGCCTAAATAAATATGTTTCTGTAGTCATAATACATATTGTGCTGCATCATTTGTAAGATATATAAAATTGTTAGGTTACAATTATTAGAGAAGCAAAACAAAGGCCTATCTAATTGCAGAACAAATAGTCACTAAAAAATTTTAAATTTCTATGTGTCTAAATTTCAAGATAAAGCACTTAGATAGTGTTTTTCTTACAGCTGACCCAATACAAATTCACAGGAGAACCCTATGTTTCACTTTGGTTTGCTTTGCATGAAACAGTGACCTTGATGAGGCAATAAAACATCACGGTTGGGTGGCTTTCCCCACCGTAAATTGCCCCACATCCTTTGGGGGTTGTGGTGGAGGGGAATCTCTTGTTCGAAGATGAGGGGAGCAACTTGAATGAAGGAAATGAAGTTAGTGAAGTGAGCGGGGTCAAATGAGCAGGAAGAGGTAAACTCCACCACATAGGGTCTTGGTTTGTTTGCATGTTCCACACTGTACAAACATTTAAGTATTTTTACATACACACTCTTAAATCTACTATTATAAAATGTTAAAATTAAGTATGCTAATTAACATTATTTGCTTTTCCATTGTTTTAGCCAAGGAGCCATGATCTGGCACTAATATAATATATTGTTTTTCAGAGCATAGAAATATAGAGTTTTAAGTCTTCTAGCATTTGTAATTGTTTTGAATTTGGTGTGTTTTGCACACATTTTGGTCTATATTAAAATCTTCTGTTGCATCCGAGTCCCACTGTTTATTTCTTTCATTCTTTCATTCTTTCTTTCTTTCTTTCATTCTTTCTTTCTTTCTTTCTTTCTTTCTTTCTTTCTTACTTTCTTTCTTTCTTTCCTTCTTTCTTTCTTTCTTTCTTTCTATGTGAGTGATATGGCTCAGTGCACACGGCAGTACTCTGTCAATGATGACACAAATGTTCATGTCTCATTTGAATCTTCTAATTTGGAGATAAATTAACGGGCTCTTTCCCCTCCCTTTTAAAAATCTAGTGTTTAGAATTATAAAAATATATGGAGAAATAAAACAATTTCTTTCAATGTCTGCCATGAAGTTAGTTATGATTACCAAAATTATTACTGTACCCAAATATTAGGAGATATCTTTTATTTTTATTTTTTAATTAAGAAATTTAAATACACTAAGCTTACTGTGACTTTAAATGCACTGGAAAAGCTGAGATGATAATTGCATAGCTTTGCAATGCAGTGACACCCTCCTAAGGTTAATGAACACAATTTGAGTAAAACTGCGGCACTCAAACTAGGCCTTGAACACATTTCAGTTGGATAGTACAGAATGTATGCCACCTCAAAAAAATAAAATAAACCTTTCAAGCGATTAAAAGAATCCTGAAGGACTTCTACCCATCTGAAGTATTAGTTGTCCCCGACATTTTTGTGATGTCTGAACATGCTATGTCCTTTTGTTTAACAGGTGGTCTATCATGATGCTCAGGAAGAAGATGGACTTTGTGTATCACAGTTGAATGTATTCTAATTTGTGTATCAACCTTATACACATATTCAGGCTGGTAGCAGATTGGGAAATCAGTCCTATTCTGACATTTGCTGAAAAAAAGCTCAGTTAAAACCTAAAACAAATATTAAAAGCAAGATTACAGCTTAAAAATACACTGCGGGATTCATCAAGTCATGCTTATTTGTGTAGCACATTTCAGCAACAAGGCAAGTCAAAGTGCTTCATGTGATAAAAACTTCACTGTAATCAGTTGTGTTGGGAACAGTAAACAATCAACAAACATTACATTTTGTCAAATACCATAATCAAAATCGATGAGTGTAAACATCTTAAAATATTAATGGTACGTCTTATCTCAGACATGCCCTGTGTCCTAGAGAAACTGATACTGAAGTGTTTGACCATAAAAACTATTTCTGCATTTGGAGGAAAAAATGAGAAGTTTGTAAGCCAGGTTATAGCAACATCATGAGAGTGTATTTTGATTCAGACTGGACTGGTGGACTTCACAAAACAGATGGTGTCATATGGAAATTATGCAAATATATGAAGACCTCAGAAAGTTAACGCTTGGACAAAGAAAGTTAACACTTGGACAAAGATGTTTAGATGGACAATTGTGCAAAGATACAAACATATTAGTTATAAAGCGACATAAATATAACTAAGTCAACCTTTTGAAATGGCAATAAGCCCTAATTTCATACCCAATAATAATACAAAATGATTTTTCCCTATTATTCTGGCATTTAGGAAACAACAATTATTTTTGGTAATCTTAACCTAAAAATATAATTTGATTTAATGCCAGGCACTAAGTAAAAACGGCTATGTGTTCTTTCTGAAAGTCTGTGTTCTTTCAGAGATGAGGAAGAGGTAGCTTGCCAAGAGCACAATTCATGTTCAACCCCAGGATCCCTAAGATGAGCAACGTTTTTCCATCTTTCCCAGGTTTTCAGTTTAGGTGGGCTGTTTGTGTGCTTTTACAGTTGGAAGGCTTTTCAGGTTCTCTTGCCACATCGTTTCCCCTCAGTGAACTACACCTCGCATGTTTATTGCTCTTCCGACAAAAAGTAAAGCTATTTAAAACTAAACTGTTGCGTTCTTATCGTAGGTAAAGACTTCGCAAATTAGATTTATGAGACTGTTTCTCCCCCTCTTGCCTTCTCTCTTATTTCATGGTTCAGTTGCCTCACACTGCAGGCAAAGGGGAGGTTTTCTCTTGCTGCTTATTGGCCGCGGCTCTCTCATTTCAGCAGCATTTCCATGCATGCACCCGGCGCTCGTTCAGACACCGTCAAAAAAATAACTCACTGTCATCATCAGTGGAAAACACGCTCGACTCTTGACGGGACTAATTATTTCAAATAGCAAGAGGAGCGATTTTCCTTGGTGGAGGGATATCGACAGAAGAGAGCGAGAGAGAGAGAGATCGACCGCAGTAACGACAGGTGAGTGGCAAGTTTTTCTTAAGCTGTTCTGCGTAGGTGCGCGTGCTGGCGGACAATAAATCATTTCCGCGTGTTTGTTTTCATTGAAGCATGGTCGCGCGCTCTATAGCTTGCTGCATCTTTGATTTTTATTTTTGTTTTATTTTATCCTATTTTAAGCAGCGAGAAGATGTTTCTTGTTAAGTGCGATGGTGAAGTGAAACTGCATGTGCCTTAACGTTTCAACTTCATTACATCAAACTTGTTCAGATTTAGTTTATTCCGTTTTTCCCATTTTTTTAAGTTAATGTTTGGCTATTGAGACTTTTTGTTCTTCAAAGTCTTATCATGGCGGTAGTAAAAAGAGGGGGACTACAGAATACGCATTAGCTGAAAACCAGTTGGCTCTAGTTTATGATGGATAACGGTAAGGTAAAGATGCTTAAAATGTAACACTAGAGGGTTCCCGGCCCACGGGGCTGTCTCGGAGGAAGGTTCACGCCGTTATTCACCAGTCCTCCTCTAATTGGCTGCAGATGCGGTGTCCTGTAGGGTCTTTTTTTTATCGGCTGGAAATCGGATGCATTTTTTTGCGTCTGCACAAAAAAAAGAGAGAAGAAAGAAATACCTAAATACATATTTTAAAAGATTATTAAACATTTAAATAACCTGCTAACAATTCTAAAATTAATGCACGGTTGTAAATTAAGGTTCGTAAAGGCATGCATGATTTTGCACAGGGCAGAGATATTCCACGGGGATTATTAAGAGATGGCCTGCCACTGCAGACATTCACATAACCTCATTTGCTTCATCACCCATATGTATTGTATATAAGAGGCGCTTGTGATGGCTCCGCTGCTGATAATTGCAGAGGTATAAGGAAGGACTAAAAAACACCGTCCCCTCAGTGCCCTTTCACCCTAGACTTTGTAAGCTGCACTTATTAAAGCGAAAAGTGTTTCAATATGTGGTGAGCTTTAGGGGGAAAACGTGATGGGGGTTGGGATGGGGGCCCTCGTTTTTTTTGTGCTCAGTTTCTATTGGTTAGAATTGAAATAAGTAATTTATCCATGTTAGCTGTAGGTCACTGTTGTAATTTCCATCTATTGGCGCTGTTAAATGTAGGGAGGGTAGTGATTAAAACCTGGCCCTATCTAATAGCTCATACCAGAGCTTAGGGGAAATAACCGGCTTCATGAATGAATCAAGGCTTGAACTGACTGCAGAGTTGAGGGTGGCTGGACATTGAGTACATTTTACTTTAACTCTAATTTGGTGGAGGTGTTGACCCATGTGTCTCTTTTATGGATTCACAACCTTAAAGTAATAATAATAAATAAATAATTGTTTTTCTTTGTTTTCTTCTTCTTTCAGGGCCCATTGGACACTGAGCACCCTTGGGCCAGTCTGTCTAGTAGACATGTTTCAAACTGTCCCTGACACATCGTCTTACGTAAAGGTAAGACACCACCGTCTGTTGAATCAGGTAATTTTGCAGGGCTCTTTTCTTTACGTTTGCTGTTATAGTGAACAACAAAGTTTGCAAAAGTTTATGCAAGGCTATTTCAACGTATATGTAGCTATAATTTAGTTATTATTTTAGATAATTTAGTTTCTTTTTTGTTTACACAGTTTAGCAGTGTAACTAAGAGAGCTTTGCAATCAGAAAACATAGGCATGTGCCTATATGCTTATGTTATGCCTATGAATATAGGTATTCATTACAAAAGTAACAATTTTGAATAAAAGCATCTACTGTAATCTAAATGGTTTTATTTAAACTGTAAAAGTTACAAATCATACTTTATGAGTAAATGATATATTGTATTATGTTTAGAATGTTGACAATGTATTATTATTTCAACATCATATATGCAAAGATTCCTTACTTTTAGTACTGTTTATTTTTTCAAACAATAGACTATTTGCTGTGCAATTATCATATTTTCTTATTCTTATCAAATAATAAGAAGAGGAGTTTTTTATGCTTATTTGTAAAAGTCACTTAGGTTCCATTCTATGACTGCCTGTTTTTTATAACTAATATAGCAGTAATATATCCAGTTGTATGTATATGCTCTACAGAACTGGAAAAGAATCTTAGAGCTATCAAAAAAATAAAATAAAAATAGATCAGTCATTTACTACCATCATTTCATCAAAATGTCAGCATTTTCTATCAGCATGAAAGCAAATTTTAGTGGTATAGCAAAACTATAACTATTTAAAACCTTGACATGCTTAACCCATGCTTCTGCAACACTGGTTTACTTCTAGTCACATCAGCTTTTTTATTTTAGTAACAAATACTACCTTTAATTTGGGGTCCAACACTTAGTTGGAACTCAAGTGAAGATATTGGTTCTGTTAGCAATTCTCATGTGTCATGTTTGGTGTCCAGTATGGCTGATATCTTTCTGTGAGCTGCATCATGAATAATATTTAATCTAATAAAAAGCTAAATATTTTGAAAAGACTTGTGCTTAAGAAAATCTCTGACCTGCTGCAAGAACATTTCTTGAAAAATTGTGCAACTGAAACATGAAAGCAAGTTGGGCATCTGTGACATTACGTTTTATGGTGTATTCTCTGTCTTTTGGACGTCTGATTTTCCCAGTTCTCAGTCAGAAAAACAACAAGGACACCCAGAATTCCAATTGGGAAAGTCAGGGGTCGTGGAGCAGCCCTGAGCTCAGATTCCAATATGGCTGCCTACATGTGGTGACATTTAAAGCCATGAATCACAGTTTGTCTTATATTAAATAAGTGGCACAAATATTAGTAGATACATTTGTGTCGGTTTGTATTATCAGCAGTTGCTCCAAAAGCAAATAAAATAATCATACGGGTTGTCTGACTTTTTGTATGAAAGGAAATGGTTTTACATGACACCTTCCAAGGGTGGTTCTAGACAAGGGCTAACAAGGTCCAGTGTTCATGTAAACCTGGGCCAGGCCTCTGTTTTGTCCTCAGTACTGAAGAGATGATACTAAATCATTTTCTCATAGTGAAATGCTCTGGAATAGAAAAGCAGAGAACCAATTAACTGTTTAAATAGTTAATTGGTTCTCTTCCACTAGTTGAATTGTTTACCTTCTAGGGTAAACTATGTGTGGAAAGTCATTGTAAGAATTTATTAAAATTTGGAGAAGTCCATTAACATCTGATTGAAATGTAGCTACTTTATTTAAGCATGTGAAGCAGTCAAACCTGGTTATTATGTTCTAAAATGAAATGTTTGCGAATCATCATAGCAATTATATCAATAAAATTCTAACAGTTTGTTTGGTCATTGATGACAAGTTAAGACTTTTATTTTACTGCGGTGTCAAGGTGACTGACAATAATAATAATAAACAAATACCTGGTTACCCTGAAGTCGATGCTTTGTTGTTCCTTTTAGCTCATTAAAATGTGGTGTTACGTCTCATTATTATGCCTTACGTCACGAATCCGCTCTCTGTCCGTCACGCTCCTGAGAGGGTAAATAGAGCAAACAACGCACATCTGGTTTTCATAAGAATCCCGCATCTCGTCCCGCATGCGTGGCGCAGCGGGGATATGATCCAACGGATCCACGCGTCTAGAAATAGCACTGAAACGCCAAATTGTTTTTATAATAATGATTTTTTTATTTTATAATAAAATCAAACATTTTTTGTGTATATAAAGTGAGAAAATGTCATTGAAAGCCGAGTGATTGCGTGACGTTTGACTGCTTGGACTGTATGCTTCATTCAAATGAGTCATTGTACAGTGTAGGGCTGTTTCTATCTC
Organism: Phalloptychus januarius; assembly: GCA_902982915.1. Taxonomy (NCBI): domain Eukaryota; kingdom Metazoa; phylum Chordata; class Actinopteri; order Cyprinodontiformes; family Poeciliidae; genus Phalloptychus; species Phalloptychus januarius. Next base: position 32,842,045 of record CADWAE010000133.1, read on the forward strand.
AATAATCAAGGTGCTTTCCAAAGGGCGACTTCTTATGTTTTGAGGACTTATCCCCCCTTTTTTGAATAAGGGCTCCTTTCATCCCGCCGCAGCGTTTGCGCCACCGCTGAGAGATTTTGCGTTTCAGAAGTCGGAACAATTCCCGATGTGTTGTAAGAGAGCTGAATAGCGGGGAATGTTTAAATAGAAAATATGAGCCTAAATGACTCTTTCTGTAAGAGGCGCAGGGGGAGGGGAAATATATATTTTGCGTCGCTTTGTGTTTCAGTTTGTTGTGAAAATGCATCCTAGATTGTTTCCTTTTATTCTGGCGTTTCCGATCTGTGACTCCAGGGTTAAGCGTGTCTTCGCAATTGTTGCTTCCCTCTGAGTCGTGCAGGGAGATGCTGGTCAGCATGTGGCACTCCTCATTGTACGAAAAAAAAAAAAAATATTCCCCATCTTTCGAGCGAATCCAAAGGGCCCCGGCATTTGGTTTTGTTTGGTTAAGGCCAGGCGAGACTGGAACTCTCCAATAAAAATAAATCTCAAATTAATTATGGCCTAGAGCGAGGGGCCAGACAGTTCGTGCTTCTATGTGCTGCAGACTCCAGTATTTTTTTTTCTTCTTTTTTGCCCTCAGTATTTTGACTCGGGTAAATGCCTTTTAGCCTGAGAGCAGGAATGATCTGAATACAAGTCTGCAGTTTAATAAACTGCAGCAATGGCTGGCTTACATGGACTGAGGATGCTTCGACTTCGGAATTGCAGTTTTTTTTCTTGAATACTACCTATGTATTTTACTATGTTAAATAATGTCTAAAAGTGGTTATAAAAATGTCAAAACAAAAGGGGGCTATATAATACAAAGTGAATTAAAAAATGAAAAGCAACAGGAGCCAGTTAATGCATTTAGCTGTAAGGTACATCATGTCAGTTTTCCCTACCTTTCAGATCTTACCACAGATTTATGTAAGTTGAAGAAGAAAAGATGCGCAACAATTGAAAGGCTGCTGCACATACAAACTCACCAAAGTGTCCGCCCACCTCTGGCTTGCTGCCTCCGTGCTGAGACAGAGGAGCTACTGGCTGGTGGTGTAAGAAGAAATGTCTGGCTGTCTAGTTCCAGCGTCAAAGCCAGATGTTCTGTGGTTCACTGTGTAAACCAACTCGCATCTGTTTATTGGCCTTCTAAAATGTTTGTTACCGCTTTATTCATTATGATCTTGGGAGTTCTTGCTCCCTCTTGTCTTTTTGATAAGATTTATGACTGGAATGATGGATTTTCTTGTAAAATAAAGGAGTTTGCTTTTTAAACAATTATTTACAGGTTGGTAAGATTTGGTTTGACAAGAAAAGACAATATTTTGGGAGGTGAAACAAGATGATGTGTGTTATTCAAACCCACTTAAAGTTGGCATGAAGAGTGTATGTGAGAGTAAATTTGACTTTTTATAATTAAGGTATATCTATGTAAATTGAAACTGTTAAATTTGTGGAGGCTTTAAATTATAAGCATGCGGACCAGTTCCAAAGTTGTTGGGGGCCCAAGGAAATCTTCCTTTAGGGGCCACAATTGAAATTCATAAAATGGAAGTGAACTTTAGCTTTTCAATAGCTATAACCCATAATCATCAAGATTAACAGATGTAAAGAATTTAACATATTGCTATGTATCTAATGTATCTATATAGCTATGTGTTGTTATATTTCATTTATAAGCACCATATCAGCACAATTGGTGCTTTTCTCAACTTGTCCTTTGATAAGTTGAATCCCTTTTTAGGCCCAAAGACCTGCAGGGGGCTTTTAGCAGTTGCAAAGTTTGCTTGTAGTTCAGTCTGACCCTTTTGGGATGGGCTGGTATAAGATTCCTATGGCATGTGGATTAAGTAAACAATCATGGTATCGAATTTACACATTTAAAATAAAAATCTATAATATGATTTTATTGTTTTTAATTAAAAATCAATTAATTAATTAAACAAGAAAGACAAAAAAACATTTTTATTAATGCTAAAATAAATAGCATATTAAATTATACAATAATATGGAATTTTCTTAAGCAAAACTCTAGCAAAATACTGTTGCTTGTTATTTGCCTACTTGCTCTGAATAGAGTGACTCAAGCAAAGTCAGTTTGATGTCTGAGCAAACTTTATGAATGCTTCGAACCCCCTCCTTGTCCGAGAGTCAAAGAAATTGATTGGAATTCACATGCAATGGGTTAACAAATGCACCACCTTAATACAAACGATTGAAAACTTTAAAAAAGTTAAACGTTGCATATTTTTGTGCTGCTTTAGCCTGAATTAGAATCACATCTTAATGGTAGTAAAGCTAAATGAAGTTCAATTAAAAAAAGGAAAACACACACCAAACTATTTAAACTTATTCTGAAGGCTAAGCTGAAGGTGAACATCAAAATTACATTTAGCAGAGGGCCTCAGCTGACCTTGGGCCAGCCCTGAACACCAATCAAATCCTTCGGCCAAGCTGGTAGTTAATTATTCAGGCTATCTGTTGGAGGAAGACAGTTGGGGTGAGGCAATTCTGCATGTTTGTTGCAGCTCTAGAAAAACTCCTATAGCTTCAACATTTTCTCAGACACCTCATAGAAATCACTTTCAGGCAAAATCTGAGGGTTTTTTTTTAACTTCACTATATCTTAATGCCAGTATTTGGTCGTAGTTGCATAGATAAATAGACAGATAGATTTACCTTTACACAACTAGTCTCTCTACATCAAGATGATACAACAACTCCAGAATTTGGAATGTAAAGAAAAACAAACAAAAAAAAAAAAGAGTCACTAAAGAGTTAAACAAGGTGTCTCCCTTAATTACTCGAGTCAGAGCTGGCCTCAGGCAGGAGAAGCCTTGACCCTTAGCAGGATCCAGATGTGGTGGTCCCAAGGGTGGGGGCCCATGCCGCCCCGCCAGACCCCCAAGTGGAGTGCAGACAGGCCGTCCCTGCTGTCAGGGGCAGGCTCCATTTGAGTCTGAGGGGCCGCTTCCCCACAGGCAAACTGCAAAAAAGTATTCATTATTCTTATCATTGGCCAAATCACAATGCGTTATTAAACATTAGGAGACAACGTGTGCTCACTTTTGTCGAACGGAAAGCTCTGTTTCCCCTATTGTAATTTGACATTGATTTACTAAAGTATAGCAATCTGATTTCTTAAAGTCTGTTGACTTAATTTGATTAAAATGCAGGATCTAAACTCGGGAAAAATAGCCTTTATTTCAGTGTCTGTGTTCTGGACACGTTCAGACTCCCTCTCCCTCTTTAGAATATGCACTAAAACTAAAATTGCGCTTGAACTGAGAACATTTTGAAAGTGCAGGCAAGGAAGAGGGGAGTGAAGTACCTCCGGAGGGGAGAATTCCTGACGTGAATTGCCCATAGACAAATCTATTAGTAAACAATAATAATAATAATAATAAATTCAAATGAACGTTTAATTGGGTGCGCTTTTGTCTTTATATGTCTTTTTCCACAGAACACATGTTGCGCAGCAACTTTTAGATTATATCGCGGCAAAGAGCTTCCTACTTGTATTTTAATAATGTCTAAAGAACATCTATTATGTCTGATCGCAAAAAAAGAAAGAAAAAAAACCCTCAATAAAACCCTGTCATAGTTATCTCCTCAGTTTTGATTTAGAGCTCAGTTGGCATTGAGGGAAACATCTGTCCACTCGCAGGGATGAAATGCATTACTTCCACTATGAAATCCAGAGTAAAATTGTGAATAGTCTTGATTTACTGGGGGATGGAGGCATGGCCAGATGTGTCTGAAATGTAGGCGTGAGTCAAAAAGCGCCTTAAAACATTAAGTTCCATAACTTATATTAATTCGTAAAAAAAAAAAAAACTTCAAATACAGCTAAAAAAAATTCTGGACAAATAAACCTTTCTTCTACAGCAGCTGTGACATTACCGCCAGGGAATAAATACATAGCGCGCAACAATATCCCTCAGCAGGCACGACACTGCAATGGCCGTGTGCAACGCAGGCAGCCCAGCCATCCTGTAAATATTTCCGAGCAGAAAAACATAACAGCGGAGCGAACACTCAATTGTTTCCCTGCTTATCTCTCTGGGACAGTATCCTGCCTTTTTTTCTTTTCTCTCTTTTTTTTTTTTTTTTTTTTTTTTTTTGAAGGCAGGACTTTCGGTGACACACAGCTTCCTTCTCAAACCTTCTCAACAGCGGTGACTTCACTTCCCAAATTTAGAGGAAAGAAAAAAGTCAATCCGGTAAAGAGAGAAAAAAGTGTCTCCTTCTCTCCGCCACATAGTACCGGGGGGCCACTGGAATTAACTCAGGAGCGTGTCATGTTTGGGATATCGTCGGGGTTCGCTGAAAATTGGGCAAAATGGACGGAACTATTAAGGTAAGGGTGGAGGACGGGGTGTATGAGTTTGTGGGGAGACAGTTTTTTGCGGAGTTGCGCCTCCTTTTTTCAAAGCAACGGATTGAAACGATCCTCTGTCTCGGTCTGTGAGCTGGAACCTCCAATCCGACGACGATGAGAGATTTTTTTCTCTAACCAAGGTTTCTCTTCTTTCCTTCTTTATTCTAAAGCATTTTCTCCCTTTTTATAATAAAGGTTTTCTCGAGGATACACGCTTAGTGGATTCAGATCTGAATCACGTTGTGGATTTTTCGGGGGACCGGGCGCATCATTACGCACGTCTGGGGAAGCCACTAAGGAATTATTGCTCGATTCAGACTAGAAACGCTTTCTAGAGTCATTTATGTGGTGTATATCCGCGAGTTCAAGCATTAATTGAAGTGATTACTGGATGTAGCGGCTGGACACGATGATGTCGAGCTGCGCAACAGCGGTGTGGGCACGTCGCCCGGCTCAGTCCTGAGGATCATGTCCGCGGGTTAACGGAGCGGTGATGGTACCTGGCTGGTATCTGGAAATCAGAAAGTCTGCATCTGCGTCTCTTTGCGGATTTCGATCGTTGCTGAAATGCCGCGTCTCCCTGCTGCTGGACATAGAGAGTTTTGTCAAGCTGCAAAGGAAAGCTGTCATTTGGTAACTGCCCATGCAGTTTGCAACACTCGAAACCGCAACGCTTCACAATGATACCTTGGCTTGCTCCTTAAATAGTTGCACAACTTATTTTGAAACGGTATGCTGTTAGTGGCAGAGCGCTGGTCTGCATTAACACCACTTGGCTACTGGATCCCTGAGACTGGAATTCCAGATGCAGTATGGCTACAGCCTCCAGTCCAGATGTTGAAGCCCGGCTTGTCCCCAGTTAGACACATTCAGCCTAGAGAGCTTATTTACTCTTGTTGCGTCTGAGAGATGTTACTTGTTCTTTTTTTAATTCTTGGAAATTTAAAGTAGCTTGTTTGTGGTCATTGGGTGTGGTGTGATTTTTCTGGGAAAAGAAAGAGAGACAGAGAGAGGAGAAAAATAGCCATGGAATTCCATCATTTATTGCTCGCAGGTTTGTGATGTGCCATGGATGAATGGCCCTGGGGCAAGAGCATGGAATTTTTGTCAACTCGGATCTTTGTAACAAAGCAAGGAGTTCCAATAGCAATCATAATTGCATCCCTGGGTATAGATGAACTTGTACATCCATGTTCACAAAAAAAAAAAAAAAAAAAAAAAAAGAAGAAAGGAAGGACTCTCTAGCCATGAGAGTTTCCTGCTCTACACAATCTTTTCCTGACAGGTTTCCTCTTCCTACTTAAACAAAGGACAGGAATGCCCCCCTCCACCCTCTGGGTGGCTCCTGTTAGGTTCACTGCGTGTTTATATGCTTGTGTGCGTGCAGGGGGGTGTATGTGTGTGTGTGTGTGAACAGCAAACAGATACACGTGTATTCTGGATGTGAAGCTATTGCATATACTATCTAGTCTTGACGTATTTAGGACTAGCTGCAGCCCGGGCCGGACTGACTTGGCTGGTGTAAACAGAACCAAGGTGGCTCCCAGCAGGTGTCACACTCATACACAATGCTTATGATGGGGCTTGATTATGAGCTGCTGTGATTTATTTGCTGTTTTTTCCCACTCTTTGTCTGGGGAACACTCTACAAAAACAACCCCCTGCTTCACCTCCCCCCACCAAATATATACATATATTTAGATATATATATGTGTATATGTATATATATATATATATATTCTGGAGGTTAATATTACCTGTGTGATTATGGTAATATATGTTATAGTAATATCTGTTGGAGAAGGAACAAAAAAATATGTGGGCGAAGACCATCTTTTTTTAAGGCTGTCACACAGAGCGTGATTGGTTTTGGTGCCATACCAAGACAAGTTTGTTTTATGTGAAAGAATAGATAGATAGTTAACATTTTCTGTTTGAAAATATATCTATGCAATATCTAAATTAATATCCCCTAACTTTGAGGCGGAAACTTGAAATAGAGGTCCAATATGGATTTTTAGACATTTACATGTTTTAGCTGAGTCTGGGAAGCATTACTATGCAATCCTGAACTAATTTTAATTTAATGGATATTGGTTACCCTCATTCTAAACAACATGAATCTGTAAAAGGGGAAAATATATCTATATTGATCTCTGTATTTGGTTGAAAGGTGATAGGGTTGTAATAAATCTGGGCGAGATCTATAAGTCCAAAAAGTCTACTTTCAGCATATTTTTTGAGGCTAAACAAAGATACAGCCTGAACAGCTTCAAATATCAAAATAAATGTTATTGGACATTTTGTCTATGGAGCGATGCGCTGGGATTAAAATCACAATCCCTCAGTTTCCATACATATTGCTTTAATCATCGAGCTGTGCTTCATGACTGCAGAACTGAATTTGCACTAAGACTGCATGTATGTAGTTGAGGATATGTTTGTGACTTTCTATTGCTGTCATTCTTGTAGATTTTTTCTTACAAAAATTTGCCTTAGCAACATCTTGCCTGCACAGAATCATCCCTCTGTTAAAATAGCTATTCAGTAAGTTAGCCAGGAAGGTGCAAAGTCGCTGTCACCATTTGAGTCTGTTGTAGTTCTGGTTGGAAATTGCACTCGTGCCTTATCAACCCTGGCGACCTGTCCAGGGTGTGCCCCGCCTCTCACCCGTTGACTGCTAGAGATAGGCACCACCACCCCTCGCAATCCCAATAGGGATAAGAGTGTATGGATGGATGGATGGATGGATGGATTTACTTAACTTTATCTTAAGCCCCTTATGGCCTTAAGATAACACATACTTTTCATATTATTATGTACATATCACAGGAAATGACATCACACAGTCTAGAAATTTGTAAAGTTTTTGTTAAACTTTCTGAGTTTTTTGTTGTTTACAGACCTATTGTGGTCTTCATAGTTAATATTTAATTGTTTGGGATATGCATGTAGGATAATGGATGGATGGATGGATGGATGGATGGATGGATGGATGGATGGATGGATGGATGGATGGATGGATGGATGGATGGATGGATGGATGGATGGATGGATGGATGGATGGATGGATGGATGGATAAAAGGTAAACATTCTCATTTCAAACGTATTCAATATATTTACATCTAAACCTCGATCGTATGTAGACTTGACTCTCATTCATGTTTATATGATGTGCATGAAAAAGAACATGAATACAAAAAAAAAGATCATTGTGGTTGTAGCCAGCCCTTATATGTACAAAATGATGCCATTTTCTACATAATTTATCTTTAAATGACCTCTGGAGAAAATAAATAAAATTAAATTAAACATTTTATTTCTATTTATTTTATAATTTATAAAAACGTTTACTAAAATCAGAAATGAATTGACATGTAGAACTTTAAATGCATGGATTTGATATTGGTTGTTTACGAGTAGAGGAATTAGGAAGGGATTGAATGTTAATTTGTAAGTACAAAATGTCACTGAAACACATGTAAATAAATAATTGAACAGGTGCTTAAAAGTTGCTGTTATCTGTAAAGTGCTTGGCTTGAGGGTCAGGATAGAGTTTGGGTTTTGATATCATTTTTAAATAGTTGGGTATTGGGTTTCTGCATGCAAATACAACGAATGAAAACACCTCCCAATAATATGACATTTTCTTTAAGGAGCCCAAACCTCAGGACCCCAGGCCAGGCCACTCTTTTTTAAAGATGACCCAAGTGACACATTTCATAAATTATTGTCTGATGGCGTAGGGCAGGCAGAAAAAAAGGTGTAACTGCCTCTAGATTTCAAGTAGCTGGTGTGTTCGTTAGAGATACTGGAGTAATCAGAATAGTGCTATTTTGTCAGTTTTCTACAGTTACATGAAATTGTTTCTATTTCAAAGAAATAAAAAAAACTACAGCAATCTTGATAAACACAAACCACTTGCCAATCATGGCTCCAATTGCGGCAACTGATATGTCAGTGTAAATATAACATGCAATAGTCAAAATAGTTTGCAAAGCTCTTATCAAGCTTTATAAGACATTCCCTCACTCTTTTGCGCTTATCATCTGCAGACTAGCTGCTGTGTTCTGCTCAGATAGTGTGTCTTGCTGCCTAAATTCAGACCATGATGGATTCTCAGATGAAATCAGAGAAAAAGCTCATTGTTCAAGTGGTTACATATATTTCAGCTTTTTAAAAACTGCTAATTAACCCAAAAGACTACGGTGTAAAAAGCATTCGATCTTATTTTTGTTTGGCGTAACCCAACAAGCTTACCTTTTCCCATAAGAGAAAGTTATGAAAAGGTTATGTTCATGAGAGGGCAAAATTGAATTGCCAATTTTAACAGTAACTTCCAGAATCTACAATGTTTGAGATTTCACAATTACTCAGAACCTAGATCCTATCTTATACGTTGTTGCATATTTGTTTCAACTATAACATGTTTGCTTGAGTTAGCTACTACTATCGAAAAAATGAATGCAAACTAATATTTGTGTGCATTATTGTGCAAATGTACCTACTGTGCATAATAAAAAACAAACTGAGAAACAAGGTACTTTACTTTCTGTTGAGGAAAAAGAAAACACATGCATTGAAAGAGGAAAGTCCAAAAACTTGTGATTATGACTTTGCTTTCATAAACATTCTAGAGAATGGAATGGGTGCATGGTGGATCTATGAATTAATGAATTTCAAGTCACATCTTTCTCCCTGAAGCAACTATGTGGCATGTTGGAATGAAAAAAAGTCAGTCCTCTGAGATCAGACACGTCTCCGTCTCTACTGTGCCATCAGATCCGATCAAATCCAGATGTGTATCAGAACCAAGCCTAATCCTCAGCGCCATATTGTTATGATTTTACTTAATATTTTTTTATTGTTTTTTTGTGTATTTACTCTTCTAAAAATAATGTGAATAAATCATTATTATGCACTAGTCAGTGATGATGAAATTTTATCACTCTTTAAAACAATGACGTTTAAAATCAAACCCATCAACTTCACAGCATAAGCTTTGCTTTTAAGACATTACGCAAGGAGCGCGTCTAAACCACACAATATCTTGGCCTGCTCTGCGAGTTTCTGCGAGTTTCTGCGTTTGTTTTCTTTAATAAACTGACATTGCTCCAGCAGCGCCGAAGCACAGGGGTCAGTGTAGCTGTGACCCCCCCTGCTTCTGTTGAGTCTTCAGCTGTGGAGGGAAGCCCAATGCTCAGACATGATGCACACAGTCTGGCTCAACAGGGGATATGGATGTCCAGATTAATCTTGAAAATAGACCTCTGATACCAATTTACATATAAGGAATCATGGGGAGTTAGGTTAGAGTAGAATACTTTTTTATTTTAGTTTTAGCTAAAAGCATTTGTAATTAGTACTCACTGTACTTGTCAAATTATAATCTGAGCAGAGCAAGAGTTCTGTAGCATCTTATCTAACAACTTTGTGAGCATGATTGAAGTGATCTTAACATCAACAGGAAGCTACAGCCCTACATGAGCTGTATACACAAACTACAGAGGATCCCAGACTGTGATATGACTCATAAGTGCACATAATTGGTGTAAACAAAAATACACAGGAGATTGGAAATTTAACTTCACATGTTGCAAGGAAGCAGCTTTAGCTTTATTTGCTAGCTATTGCAAATATGAGAGCATAGAATTGAGATACTATATGTACCTTCTTAGTATATGTTAAGAGGCACATGTTCATCTTTTACCTCTTTCAAGATAATAACTTTTGAGGCCATTTGTGTCTACGGTTAGTTTACCAGTCAAAAAAAATGAAACAGATTCTGACCAGGTGGTCAGAGGTTAGGGCTGATTAAACTAGAAATCTGTCAGTTTTGATCACCAGTTGATCTCTTAATGCGTCTGTACTTCAAAACTGGCCATCTGAATTGGGTTGATTATTGTTTTTATTACTGAGAGGACCACCTAACTTTAATCCAAAACAAAAGCAAAAAAAAAAAATCTAAGCAAAAAAAAAAAATCTAATGACTCTCCGCTCATGACCACCAATGAGCGGAGAGTCATTGTACCTGCAGGTAGGCAAAGGGGATGCTTCATAGCTTATGGGCCAGGGGTTTGTTCAATCATTATTTATGTCATCATAGTGAATGTGGGTAATTTTATACAGGAATCTGATGCTGTGGTATGAAATAATCTGTTTTCTTATATGTAAACAGTAAGTTAAGTAAAACCTCTTGTTTGCCTACATTGACAGGAGGCGCTATCAGTGGTGAGTGAAGACCAGTCCTTATTTGAGCCTCCATACGCTGCTGCTGCCCCTCTCCCCAAAACAGACATGACTGCATCTGGCACACAGGACTACAGCCAGACCCACAAAATCAACCCTTTACCCCCACAGCAGGAGTGGATCAACCAGCCTGTGCGGGTCAACGTCAAGAGAGAATATGAGCACATGAACGGATCCAGGTATGAGTACAACGACTTATGTTCCTCTGATATCTCTTTTTTTCATTAAGAATCAGACACATCTGAACTAATACTGTTATCGTTTTACAGCTTTTAGTGTCTGATATATTTGATTGGGGAAGCTTAGACCTTTAATGTTTGATGCCAAATTCAATTGCTAGAAAGGAACTTAACAACACCTAAAATATCTGCTGATAATGTTTCAACAGGTTCAAGTATGATTTGTTTTTGTGCAGCAGGGAGTCTCCCGTGGACTGCAGTGTGGGCAAATGTAATAAGCTGGTCGGGGCTAATGATACATCTCAGATGACTTATGGGAGCTATATGGACGAGAAGAATGCTCCTCCCCCCAACATGACCACCAATGAGCGGAGAGTCATTGTACCTGCAGGTAGGCAAAGGGGATGCTTCATAGCTTCTGGGCCAGGGGTTTGTTCAATCATTATTTATGTCATCATAGTGAATGTGGGTAATTTTACGGAGGAATATATTTATTAGTCAAATGACTTTTCAGTATTTTTTAAGAGAACAATTGTGAATAAAATGGTTTCATTTCCAGGTGTTTGGTTGCCGGGTTATGGTTGGAGATTGATTTAACATAATTGAAAGGAATGCGGTAAATTATACATTTAAGAGTTTTTTCAGAACCTTCTCCCTTAAGTGACCACATTTTTGTGTGTTAAACATTCAAAACATGCTTTGTGAGCCAACAACAAATGTATCTTAATTTATTACTAAAAAAACACATAAATCAATTTGCCCTATAGTACTTAGAATAAAGTGTTTCAGAAGCTGGAAATTGTAACGCTGAATTTTATTTGATCAACATTGTGGCGTTCAATAGCCACTTAATAGAACTGGTAGAAAGGAAGAGGTTTTAACTGGTTGTTCTTAAAAATGCCTACAGAAAATAATCATTCATTCAATGATAGTTATTTGAATGAATGTGAAATAACTTTAACAGAAGCAGCAGAAAGTACTACCGCGAAACCACTAAATTATTACTTGATCAAACAAAGAGTATTTCCCTTTATGTTTTTCGCATATTGCACCTATTATTCCTAAAGAGATTCAAATGATTTATTTACTAATTTAAACTGCAAGTGTCGTACCTTTGTTACTATGTCCATTTCATGCCTTATATCTTGAGGCACGAAATTGAGCTGCCTGCCATATTGTTTATTTTCTTTTCTTTCAATGTATCTACTAAAATTCTACTTTACTTCATTTAATTGGTATGTGACTCCAACATGTAATATCTACAGGATGTTACTCATAGTTCATTTAATTAGTCCTCTTTCATACTACTGAACTGAGAAATGGGTACAAGAAACAATTACAATAATGTATAATAGAACCATTTCAGAAACTATTATAGAGTTGAGTTTAATTATCCATGAGGTATGTGTATTTGTAAAACAATTTTTTCTATATTTTTTAGAAATACTGAAATATTGGCAAAAAAGTACATTGATATGATTTGATATGTTTTTTGAACATTTGCATAAAATGTTTTTATGGGAACAAAAGGAAGGTTAGAAGAAAAAGAAATGCAAAAAAAAATGGGTACAAAATAGGGTTAAGCATTGGCAAAGGGCCGAAATGACCAACAATACAATAGGGCTCTCAACAAAGTAAGACAAAGTTGTCTCTTGGGAGCCCCCTGCTGGTCTGGAGTCACTAAGCATGAACAAAGTAACCTGATGTTTCAAACCATCTGTTTAAAACTTCCATGGTTCTGTTATTTGTGTGTTCATCTCTAAGCACTTCAGTCAATAAACTTCCACTCTCTCCTGTCGTCTTCCCTTAGACCCATCACTGTGGTCTCAGGACCATGTGCGGCAGTGGCTGGAGTGGGCCGTCAAGGAGTATGGACTGCTAGAAATTGACACATCAATGTTTCAAAACACAGACGGCAAAGAGCTCTGCAAGATGAGCAAAGACGACTTCCTCAGACTTACCACCCTGTACAACGCAGAAGTGCTTCTGTCTCATCTCAATTACCTCAGGGAAAGTAAGTGTGCTTTGTAACCTTTGTGTAAAAAGTAAAAAAAGAAACAGAAAGAAAAAAAACAACAGGAATATGGGAATATGGGACAGTGAAGTATAAAATGCTCTCTGGAAAAAAAAATTTCCAATTTGGTAGATGGCTAACGAAGTACTTGGAAACAGTTAGAAAAACTTTGAACTCTTCTATGTGCATAAGGCTATTCATGGACTGGTATCTGTTATGCCAGAAAATGAAAATCATTAGGTGAATGGTTTCTTTTCATTCATATTTCTTCCTCTTCTTTTAGAGCAAGAGTGAGAATGAAAAAAATATGTTTTTCTTTTCCAAGTCAACCCTGAGAGAGCAAATGATCAATATTATTTAGCCACTGAACTATACCAACAATGAACAACAGAATTGCTTTAGCTGGAACTCATTTCTCCGTAATGGTGCTCCATCTGTAGCAGAAATGTGGAAACCAAGACGGGTTTCTTTCCCCTCTCGAAGATAACCATCAACTACATCCCCCTCGCTACACTTTGCAGCGCCTTTATTCCACATGGTCCAACAAAAAAGATGAAGCCCAGGTGCATTGCCTCAGGAGGGCAGTTCGGCCTGTATGCTCAGCACAGCAAAGAACGTTGATCTGCAATTTTCAGTGGGGGCAAATAAATATGAGCCTCTTACCTTTGAAGAGTGCCTTGTTGTAATCCAGCTTCATATGTTTCTTCGGAAGAGCAGAGTCAGTTTTCTGAGGCTATATGCAAATGACGTTTTGATATAAGATGTAACATCTGGTGTGGCTGTGGTCTGAATACACATTAGGTCGTAGCTCAGAAATTTGGATTCTGTTGCTCTGGACAGTGTGAGTTTTTTTTTTTCTGCTGTTGTTGCAAAATATCATGACAGCACATTGGGTGGGGTGACTGCTAGCTCCACTATATTTAAAATTTCTCGTCTAAAATTGCGATGGACCTTGATGTGATGTAATGGGAACTGTATTTTTTGGGTGTCAATGGTTTCTTCTATGTAGAGCAGCTGGGGAGAGAGAGAAGGAGAGATGGCTAACATCGGTATAACGGCCTCATTGTGAGGCACTGTAGCGGGTGGATCTGTCTGACCGCTACTGGGCACACTCTGCAAAGCAGTTTTCATAATGGCCACTGACTGCAGGATTTAGACACCAGCTTTGGATTGCTGCAATGCAACCCTGCCCATCATTGCTCTTTTTTTTATTTAAACTTTGTGTGTTTTGGAGACAGAAGGGATGTCTTGGGGATCCTGCTCTCTTTCCAGTTGAAAATTACCTTGGATCCATTCCCACAAGTCAAAATGATGAATTCTTCCAAGTCAGGACTGAAAGACCTGATTTGGAGATAGAAAAACTATTTATATTCTTAACACGAGGGACCTAAGGGAAAAAGGAAGCATATTAGTAAATTAATATTTTACAAACCCAAAACAAGACAAAGACCCTGATTTAGACACTTAAGTAATTCTCATTTCTCCCCTTACAGCACAGACAAACAATATCATAACTGAGCCTTGTCCACAAAATAGACAAAATAGACGTCTGGCTTGAGTCATGAGCACTTGAGCTCAGGCAAGATTCCATAAAATGGAAAAAGGGGAAAGAAAAGGGGAGAGCAAAGCCAAATCCTGGAAATATTAGTGATTATAGGTCATGTATGTCAAGCTTGGTCCCAATTTGCTACTCTCAAATATTAGCCCCAAACCTCCTTCAAAAAATTGATGGTGCTATAATCATCATAATTTCATAAACATCTGTCTGTACCGTGTGTGCATTTGGTTAGATTTTTTTGAACATCTGATTAGCATTCCTCTCAGTCATTAGGACTCTTGGCAAAAATACAGAGAAGAAACCTCTCCACCCTACAGCATAACAAAACATTCCTGCCACGTCATGCGCAGGACCATTCAAACACCCACGCTGATTTGACCACGGGCACGAGTCGAACATCTGTCTGGGTACCCAGCTGCTGACAACAAACAAGGCTAGTTGGCTGAATATTATTTTGGCCTCAATCTTAGTTACTTATTTGGATTTTTATAAGGGACGGCCGCCCACACCCCCAATGTGCTTTCAATTTTGAGTGCAATTTGAGAATTTGTTCAAATTAGTCTGTCAGGGAGGGACCGTGGACTGTTTGCTTTATCGCACCCATGTAGGTCGGTTTGATACCACATGTGCTGGAAGTGGAGCAGAGCAGTAAACCTCAGACAGTGAGAGATTGGATCTTGTGACAAGAAGAGAGCAGGCGCAGAATGAGAGAGGAGAAGCCAGATGGGACTAATAGCAAGAAAACTGCACATTGATCAGCTGCAATTCTTAAGAAGCATCAAAGCAAAAACTAAATGAAGGCTCAGCTACATGACAGTTAACTGGTATCAAAAACAACAGCAGGTTTTAAGTATGAGAAAGTTATATGGCAGAACTGAAAAAAAGAGTATTTCCAGTGCATGGAAATGGTTTGAAATGGCTGTGAATGAAAGCCAGTGGAGAGTAGCAATAGTTCTGTTTCCCAGCTGTCGCCTTTGCTTGTGTGCCTGGATGGATTTACAGCGAGGGAGTCAAGACTGAGAAGCAGAGGGAGAGGGAGAGTGATAAGTCTGGGCTTCTTGCACCGCTGCTGCTGTTCACTTCGAAGTGGGGTGGAGGGGGGACATTCTCAAGCCCTCAATAGTTTATACAGACCATAAACATCTGGGCTCGCAGGCTGAGTAGGGAAAAAGGAGGTCTGGAGAGTTCACTCTCTCTCCCCACAATGTCTCCCTCACAACAATTTTATTGAGCTCCCCTTGCATTAGTTCTTTCTATTGGCAGATTATCACTGTTGTGGAGGGCTTCAGCAGCCTGGCTGCAAGCCCTGTACTGTTAGCTGTCTGCTGTCAGCCACCATAACAAAGCAGTCTGTGGCTACTCACTTGCATCCTGGAGCTCAGGAATTAATATGCATTAGCATTTGCATAAATGGATGTGGAGCATATCCTGATGGCCTTCAGAGGAATGGAGAGGTGAGATGGATTACCCACAGTATTTCTTCTTACAACCTAGTTGTTTGAATGCTGATATAAACAATCTTTGCTTTAAATTATTATCTGCTGTCCAAGAATTAATTTCCTACATTTTGTCAAGCCACAACCTCAACTTTTATGTACTTTCTTTGGAGTCCATGTCATAAACTAATACAAATGGATCATAATTGAATATCACAAGCAAAATTATACAGGTGAAAAGGTGAATTTGTATTGATCCAATGTTCCAGATGGCATGGTCAGTGTAGAGGTAGATGGTAATGTTGTGCTAGTTTTGCAGTTCAGCCATGCTCTTTCTCTTGACACTTCTGAGGCCTTCTCAGAACAGAACTATTTATACTGAGATGAAATTACCTATCCTTGGACTCTGTTTACACAATTGGTTGCACAGAATTGTTTTTAATGATGTTCTTTTTTTCTTTAGAAAAGATTTAAGACATGCATAATTTTTATTTTCATGTCAGTTATGTGACACTCTTTTCAGCACCTTTTTAATTAAGTTTGCAGTATTAACAGGACAAAATGTAAAAAGTATAAATGCTCTAAGTTGGTCATATCATGTCATATAAAGTTGTTGCTGTAGTCATTCAAACTTTTTCAGCTATTCAAAGTCAAAGATTAATGGTCGTGCAGTTACAGCCATTTTGACATGTATAAAGTGCAATGTTGAATTGCACTTTATACAACGCAACAGCTTATCTGAATTTAAAGTGAGAAGATCTCCTAACAAAACTAAATTTGAAAGAAGCTCAAAAAAGTCAGAAGTTAGCTAAGTAAGTCTCATTATCTGAGAATGATTTTTTGCACAAAATGTCATAATCATGTTTTGTATAGACCATAGATCTTTACTAACTTGTTCAAGGATTACAAGTCTCCTTTAACAAAAGATCTGAAAGGAAGCAGTGTAGAGGGATAGGAGACTTATTTGGCTGATTTGGCCTCAATCCAAAAATGTTGTTGTTTCAGAGCTTGACAGTGTGTGTTTAACTATATGGTGAGAAATTTATGTTCCACACTCCCAATATATGTCCTTCTGCACTGATATTTCTTGCTACCATTTCCTGGTCTTTCAATTCACTTCCTTTAGGCGTTTCTCAAAATATTCTACAGTGCACGTTTGTTTTGAGCAGTTTTTTTATTCAACAAATAAAAAGAACTAGATGCTTCGACAAATGTTACTGCCTGGTTTGTTATTTTGCACCGTATTTAATTTGGAAATATGTAGATGATGTCAAAATTTCTTCTGAACTCCTCTAAGTGAAGCCTGGGTACCAACTGCTGTACTTGCACCATAAGTTGAGAACCAAGAATTTATAGATTCAAACACTTTGTTGTTTGACTTTTACCAAATCTGTGTAGTGTTTTAAGAGGGGGAAAAGCTGTGTTGAGGATAACTGATAAAAACAGAAATAATAAATATTTAATAACTATTTCTCAACAGGCTGTAAACAAGCTGTAAACACTTCTGTTTGTATAAGTGTGCAATCTTTTGGAAACCACCTATAGATTACTTTTCAAACTGCAGGTTTAGGCATTTCAGTGTCATCTTTATTGGGAGGTTATTGCCTTATTGCTGCATATTTATTTGAGACAAAGTTTGAAGATCTAGACAGAAAAGTTAATATCTTTCCTGCAACAGATTATTCTCTTGCTGTGTTCATTTAGTATGAATACATTTAGTTCAAGCTAATAGATTCTCCAAGAGCGACCAAGACCAAAGCAGACTTCTGACTTTTAGAACATCTTCAACCTTAATTATTCACAAGAAATTAAGGTAGGAGGTGGTGCACCACTAATAATCTGAAATATGTTCTGACAACAAAGTCTATAAAGTATTTCCAGTATAACTGTTTGAAAATGTTATTGCAATTTTAATTGACAATTTTTGTTGAATGTAACACTTCTTTAGTTTGATCTAAAAGCTTTGCAAGTTATCTTCTAAATGCATGTTTCACAAAGGATTATCATTGGTGGTGCACCAATTTATCCAATTTGACATGTAATTAATAAAGGGCCTCTGTGTTCATTGGATAGTTAACCTATTGGTAACATTATGCGGCTTCAAAGGTTCATAGTTGTTGTACAAGCAGTTTTGACATTTTTGAGAGTGTAGTTGTTTTAAGATGGTGGAAATCATCCTCAATATTTGTCCTGTGCTAGCTGCTTATAACTTTTTAACAGAATCTCTCTTGAAAATCCTGAACTATCTCTTTAAATCCACTCCTTATCTTATGCTTTTGCAGAAAAGTTTAGCTAGAACAGCAAAGATGAAAACACCATAGCCAAGTTTGTAATAAGGCTACAGAAAACGCAAGCAGTGTGTGTGAAAATATTGAGTAATGATCTTGGTTTTGCCACAGGCTTTTCTTGAACTAGTAAAAGAACATCATTACTTTTTCAATATGTTATACATATTTGAGTAATAGTCTTGGCATTTAATGTATTTCTCACCTTAAGGCTAGTATAAATGGAGTTTTGTCCTTCAGTGCTTAAATGATGGCTGGAGTCAATTTGCCCTGTATGAGGTGGTGAGGGCTTCAACACTGGGAAATGTTCACTACATGTTTAGAATAATGGCATCATGTAGTATCAAGAAGCAAGAATTTTGAAAAATCCATCAGTCAAAGGAAGGAGAGAAAAGCAAATTGTTTGTGGATGTTATGTAATCTAACAGACTCTGAGCAGATGTGACTGAAGACACGAAGGGAGAGCGAGGGTTTCAAAGGCTGTCCAGTCCTCCCGTCATGCTGTCAGATAACCAAGACATGTTTGTTTTCTGAAAGAGGAAGAGGCAGTGCAAATAAATAGGCAGTGCAGCCAACTTTTCCCCTCACCGAGCAGTCAGCTGTGGTCTCTCCCCCTTCTGTCTCATTCACTCTCACTCTCAGCCATGCGGCGGTCCTGAATTTCTCTGTGGGATGGTTTGAGGTTTTCTCTGCAATGCTGCCGGTTTGCCTGTCTGGGTCAGCCCACATATGTGGCACACAGTAGGAAAAGGGTTAATGGTGCTTTCCTTCTCCTTTCCCGTCCCTTCCCTGCCCATCTGTTCCATCTTTTCTCCTATACTCTCATTCCAAAGACACTGCTTTGGTGGCTCATTTGCCCGGGTGTGCTTACACTGAGCGTGTGGAATTATTTTTGTATGGGGAACTGCGTTTGATTGGTGAGGAGGGACCCTTCCCCATACAATAGCTCCCCTGTTCTAAGGCCCCCAGCTTTCTAAACTAGACCCAGACCCTTGGGGGTGCCATGGAGTAGGTATAACAGGGAGGGGTGAGGTATGGGGAAGTTAAAATGCATCTGTGGAGAACCCCACTCGTTCACCTCTGCAGTCACCCCCTAAAAAAACAGACTCCTAGCCCGCCGCAGCAGGCCTCTTTACCAGCAGCAGCACACACACTATGTAAGGATCCTGCATCGCATCTCAAGGAAACAGCCCATTCCAACTGGGATTTTAGTTCCATTTGTACTCAAGGTTGCCTTTCATATCGCTCCATTCAGAAAGGGTATCCTTCCCATGCTCAGTCATCTCAGTGTTAATTTTTGGCTTGCACTCACTTTGCAGTAACTGCTCTTGTGTTTTCTCTGTGGATTTTTTGGGTCTGTTTTTCCACTCGCTGATTTATGCCTCGGGGCAGCTAAAATTAAGAGAGCATTTTGGTGCCGCCCAGGGTGCCTGTGTAAGTGGAGGAATGTGGCGCAGAGTTCTGCTCCATAAGGTGAAGTGAATAGGCTGCCATATGAGGACTCTTGCCTCCCAGGAGGAGTAGCTGTACTGGAAAACGCTCAGAGGCTCTAAGGGCGTTTTCTTTACATTTTTAAGGACCTCAAATCTGGGCTGTATTTGATTTACTCTGGGCTAGATTTACTTAGTGCAAACACTTTTTATGTTATTTTCTAATGAAAAGCAAGAAATGAGGGAGATCATATGAAATGAACCTAAGATTTTTGCTGCCACCTGCTGGCAACTCTGTCATACTTTTCCATGCACAGTGGTTGTTTAAATATCCAGTTTGAAGCTAAAATGCAGGATTTTGTTTTTTCAAAACTCCACTAAATGTTTGTGTCTTTTTATTTTCCTGTATTTTAAACACCTGAACTTAATCACAGTGAAATAAGTCAATTTCAATTTATATCTTCTCATTTTACAGGTAGCTCATCATTATCCTACAATACGCCATCTCACACCGACGCATCACCGCGTTTGGCTGCCAAAGAAGGTATGAAGGTTTTTCTATTCCCATTGCCATAGATATTGATCTGTTATCTAATTGTGTGTGTGGCTTGATGGGGGAAGTCCTGTGCAGCTGATATTTATAGAGAAATGGATTCAGCAGGTTAGACAGAGTGTCAAAAATTTTTATTTGGTAATTCAGATCACAATTCCTGCCAGTGTCAGTGATGCAAATAAAAGCACAAAACACAAAGCACTGCACACTTTGGAAAACAGCCCACTCACCAGAACCAAAGCGTATGCAATGGCTGATTGCAAAGGACAAAGCTCCAGGCAGGTGCAGCTTTTGTGTAGCTAAGGTGATACGAGCCAGCAGATTGTGCTATTCAAGACAGCTACCTGAATGCTGTGACAACACAGAGAAGCCTAGAGATGGAATAACAGAATAGTGCTATATTAACAAACTAGGCAAGAACAGAGTGCTGATTAGTTTTTTCCACAGCAACAAAGGGGCACGAACAGACTTCAAATGCAGTGATTATTCGAAGGAGGGCTTGTGAATGAGGCTGTTTACTGGAGGAGCAGGCATCACAGACAGGTGCTGAAGCAACAATGTGTGCTTATCGTACATGACAGATGAGACAGGACGGCTGCCTTGTATCAAGCTGGAGTGGAAACGAGTGGATGTGCATGACTGACTAAATGGTTGAAGAGACACAATTTGTAATATGAGAGACTGTGTATTACATGTTATATTTTTGACCCAATCTAAACTTTAAAACTACAGTTTGGCAAGGATGAGCTTTATTTGCTATATTTGTGTAACTCAGATTGTATTAAAAATAAGCGATTTATTTGTTATAAATGTGACACGCCACAACAAAAGCTGGAATACGTCGCTAGAGCAGAAACAGACAAAAAATAATAAACATTATCACTTTCTGGGAAAATAGTGAATAAACCACCCCATTCTTTAAACAGTAGTTTCAGATGTTTCCAAAAGGTAAGCGTTGTGTTTGAACTCAGCTTGTTTACAGAGTAAATTTGTGCTGTTTCAGCATGTGGAGGAGACCCATTACCATTGTCACTTGTTGCAAATCACTTGTTCTGTGATCAACAGAAATCAGTCTGACCCCAGATTAGAAAAATTCTTGTGACGTAGGTGAGCTAACTCAGAAACAAAGGAGTAAATTTCTGAAGTCTAAAATGACTCAAGCCTCAGATATTTTGTACCAGTTTTAGTATGTATTGTTTCTCATATGTTCAACCCCCCTTACATTAGAATTATACCGTTTCATTGCTCTACTGTGATCTTCATAGCATTCATGTTGACAGATTGTTATATCTTGCTGATCAGTTTGATCCAATTTGTCAGACATTGTCATGACTTACTGCTTGGCATGTCTTTTGCAAAGATATATAAAGGACAACTTGTCCTTTTCAAATCACCTTGTTGCTTCTAACATGACAACTTCATCAACATAGATCTTAAAATCAGCTTGCAACAGGCAAGTTGATGATAGCTAAATGCTTTTCTTTTTTTTTTTTACCCACATTAAAAACCATTCATCCATCCATTATCAACGCACTTATCCCTTGTGGGATTGCGAGGGGTGCTGGTGTCTATCTCCAGGGGTCAACAGGCGAGAGGTGGGGTATACCCTGGACAGGTCGCCAGTCCATCGCAGGGCAACACCACATTAAACCCTTTACATATGTTTTTGGAGTGTTGATTATTTCCACTTTCTGTAGTTCTTCAGAACTGAGTGTCTATCTCCTTTTTCTTGCCTTTTTTTACATTTGAGTTGTGCAAGCTACTTTCCTCCTTGTGCACGATTTTTATTTATTAACAACGTCATTGACGGCATTCAGACAACTCCACATTTGAACATCCAGTTCAATTTAGTTCAGCACCAATTCACTACAAATGTCATATTGAGACACATGGAGAAAGTCATTGTCAATCACACACACATGCCAGTTGATCCTAGTTATTTTTCCAACATGGATCATATCAAGCTGATACCTGGTTAGAGAGAAATTATTTTACGTTTTTTTGTTTTTTCTTTGAGTCCCAGTTTATCGATGAGATAATCTGATTAGTACCCAATAAGAAAGCAGGGACACAGACAATCCTTTGTTAAGAAAATATGACCATTTGCCCAATCCAAAAGCAGCAAGGTACAAATACAATAAATTTTATATCTGGCTGAACTGCTACAAAAAATACTTCTGAAGTATGTAGTGTTTTACATAATAATGATGCAAACCTCCTTTTCCTCTACATTAACCAAGTTAGGAAAACAAACAACTTATTTGATTTTTAAACAGTTATCTTTAAAAAAATATATAGTGTTATTTATTATTTATTGTTTTGCTACTTCCTTTGTAGCTGTTTTCAAAATGTTTTAGAATGAGTCAAGCCCAGTTCAGAATGACTGTTCCTTTCCTCTTGATGGCTTTTCACCCTCCAAACATTATTTTGTGCTGACACAATTGGAATAGGCACTGGCTAAATATCTGTAAAAAAAAACAAAACAGAGTTTACATCGGCTATAGAGTGTCACCACCAGAGACGAGAGAAAGGACTGCAATAACACTGATAGCTTCGCTCACAGGATGAAGGGCCCTATCAAGGCAGGAGCAGAGGAAATACTCGCTCTGATAAGTGTCAGAGAATGCCTTCTGCCTCTTTCTCTATCTGACTCTGTGGTCAGAGTTACCCGGCTGTGGACTTGTTCTTGCGCAGCTTCAACCAAATAGACCAGTGGGTAGGCCAGATAAGATTCTGCTCTGTCACCCCCTGACCCTGGTCTTCCTGGTTCTCAACGCCAGGTATTTAGACTGGCAGGAACAGTTGGTCACTCCCTTCGAGAGCATTTCCCTTTCACAAGAGGCGATTGCTATAATGGGCTCCCGTAACACTGACTCTGCCCTTAGCTGTGAGCAAAGAGCCTGGCCTATATGTCACCCTCTGGCATTAAAGGAGCTCATATACCTTGAAATTTTTTTTATACTGAGAAAACAGTAATCTGGTATCCTGTTTGTGCCTTTTTATTTATTTAACCATGATGCAGTTTTATGTCACTGTGATGCAAATTCTTTAAAAAATGTGAAGTAACATAAAGAAGATAAAATGCCATTAGAACTTGCCAAGTCATTTATTGTAAGGCAACAATAAATGATGCCTTACTTTGGCAGAACTTGTTGTAAGTGTCTGTGCAGACGAACACTGCCAGATGTTCGTGTTCAAATTGCTTTATGCGAACAGCCAAATACCATTCAGGCTCTTTGGGGTAGAGTAAGCACAAATATACGGCAGGAGACAACCCTTAATCTGCACCAGATTCTGCGGTGTAAAAGGCAATGTTATGAATAAAAGAGAGCATATAAAACACGGAATGCAGCAGCTATGAAAGAATCTATGAGTGCGTGGATGTGTGTGTGTGTCAATGTGTGTATTTAAGGTCTCTGTCTACCATTTTCTTGTGGAAGAGTGTGCATATCTGTGGCTAGGTTTCCTACATGTCTTGGCAGGATGCTCCAGCATGTTTTCAAAGGTTAATACATTATAGAAAGTGATGAAGAAGGCAACCACTGTCACAACTCTTTCACACACTTTAATTCCATTATTTATTTTATCAAGAAGATCAGTTTATGCTTTCTAAAAAACACAAGATCACAATTCAATTGTGTAGACATTGTTTAAATCAGAGGATTAAAGGCAAAATTATCATTATGTGCATGTGTCCTCATGCAGTAACTTGCATTGATTCCCCAATCCTTTAAACCTGTTCACATTTTGTTGCATTATAACAATACACTTTAATGTATTTTGTGAGGTTTTTATGTGACAGATCAACACAAAGTTTTCTAAAATGACAAAAAATCTACAAAACTGTGAAGAAAAGGCCATACACCTGAACTGTCAGACCAGGCAAGCAGAGCAGGAAAGCTCAGTGAAGCAACCGCAAGACCCATGGCATCTCTGGAGGAGTTGTAACCATCCACTGCTCAGATGGACAAAGTTTTACATAGAATAACGATCAGTCCAGCAGTTCACAAATAGGCTTTCATGGGCAAGTGGCAAAAATAAATTGATCCAATTTTTTAAATGAGGTTTTTCTCAAACCATATATGGGATGCTAATTAATCACATTATGTCTGGTTGGAGTGGATGAAACACAGTGGTGGGAGCATCATGCTGTGAACATAATTTCTTTAACAGGAACAAGGAAGTTGGTCAGAACAAGAGACCTAAATCCATTTGAGAAAATAATCCTTCAAGTTCAATCTGAGCTTCAACTATTTTGTGAAGAATAGACAAAAGTTCTACCTTGATGTAACCCAAAGTAAAAAAAAAAAGTTTCTCACATTTCCACTTCTAAGTGTTTTCACCTCAGTTGGCTTATAAATTCTGTTCATATTGTGGCTAACTCATTTTGCTTTTCCGTCATTCTCTTCTTCTGGCACTGTCTCCTCACAGATGGTTTTTAAAGCACCTGTATTATAGGTATTAAAACAGTTTAGCCTGTCTGGGTCTTTCTCTCCTTCTGGCCCAAATTCAGTGTTAAAATCAGTCCATGACTCAACTCTAACCTTGCTCTCTGTTTCAGTCGCTGTCTCACTCTCACGGCTTGGTTGCTCTTTCTTCCCCTCCCTCCATCTCTCTCCTTATCTTTCTTCTTCACTCTCTGTGTCCCTCTGTCTCAGTCTTCTCCTCTCTGTAGAGCACTTAGGTCTTGTTTTGACTAACTGATCCAGCAGTTGAAGTCTCCCAGGAGCGTGCACCACACCCCAGACCAGAGTGGAAACTGGCGCGAGTTGCAGTCAGAGCGAGGCCTGGAAAAATGAAGGCAGAAGCAGGGGGTGGGGGTTTGTATAGGGTGGGGATGAGGGTGATCTCTATACGCATTTTCGTGTTTTGTGTTTTCACAGTTGCCCCCTCACACAATCACTGGGGCTTTGTACTTCATGCATCCGTGGCTCCTTCCTTCTTCTGTAGTTTCACTTCTACTTCCCTACCTTTCACACAGCAGAGTATGTGTAAAGTTAAGGGCCTCTATAGGTTTAAAGATTGAATGCAACTATTAGGAATATTGGGTTATTTTTTTACATGCTTACATGAGACACAGAAATCAATCCTGGAACTCCTTACAGTTCCTTAAATGTGTGAAACAACCAAGCATTCCCCCTGCCCCTACCAGACAGTAGCTGCTTATGCTGCCGCTGTTTTCTTTTCAAATTCCAGAGTTACATTTTGTCTGACTCAGTGGTTTTTCATTACTTTGCTCTCTTTCATGACATTTTTTCATCCACTTTATTATCTGTCTGCGTCTCACCGTTTGGAATTTCTTCACCTTCCCTCTCATCCCTCCTTCCTCTGTCTCTACCCCACAAACACCTAAGCCGTCTCGGAAGCAGAGGTAGCCCCCGTTGGGAGATTTTCTTTTGCGGGGTGATGGGGATTGGTGGGCGGGGGTGAGGTGTGGTGGAGGTGGAGGGGAGGTTTGCTGGCAGTGAGCAGAGGGGAAAAAAGGGCCAGTAAAACAAAGAGAGGTTGTCTGCAGGAGAAGCAGGCAGGAAACACAAGTCTCCTAGGACTCTCCCCCAGTCGCTGGTCTTTGGCTGTCCTGTAGGCCCACACCAGATTGAACCTGACAGCCCCTCTAAACCGCTGCAGCATTCTTGCTATTTGTCCCTTCTCTACCTCTTTTTTGTGTTTCGGTTATGTACCCCTTTGTTCTTTTTTTTTTTTTTCATTGAAAGCTAATATTCTTGCTTTAACCTTTTATGTGTGCTGTCACTTGTCTGGACCTTTACTTTTTGTTTTTCAACTCAACGTATATGTGGAGTAGCACACGCCAGAAACAATCTCTCTTGTCAGCAGATATTGGAAGAATGACTTCTTAGCTGAAGCACTGGGGAGGGTTAAAAGTTAGAAAGCATAAGAACTGGCAGGAAGACTTGGAGGTCTCCAAACAGCAGGAAACCTTTGCATATTTTCTACTAGTAAAGAAAATAAATTTTGATATTCTTGTCGTGTGTTATATAGTAATGTAGAGTTTAATCATGAAATGGATAATTCAATAAATTACCTGACAAAGTTTAAGAATCCAATATTTTATTCCCTATGGACTCTTAAACATTAAATATGTTATTATACAATAATCCACATGAGGGCAGTATTGCTTTGTGTGAAGAAATATCGAAACAGGAAGACTTGATAAATGTTATGTTACCAGTTTGTCATAAGTGTTAACAGGTTAAAATTAAAGCTCAAATGTGCTTTTTATAGCAAATCCTCTCACACTTTCAGTAATAATGTATTTAGCATTTGTATTTTATTCCATATGTTTCAATAGAATTATTATATAAAATGTCATAAAGGTTAAACGATAGCTGAAGGGATAATAAAAAAATAAAAAATGGAGAACTTTTGAGTTCTCTGTAAGCATTGACTTCCCATATTGTATAAAGGAAAGGTTCCATGAACTTTACTTTGCAAATATGTTGGTATTTGAAAAATATACATTTATTGAAACTATATATTTATAGGATGTCAGTCTATCTTTCTGGGAAGCTGTGTTCCCAGAAAGGTCATAAATATTGAAGTGCTTTTGAAATGGCCTGTAGGATTCCTACAAGGCGTCATTTGAACAAAACTGCTCAAGTTATTATTTATTTAACCAACACAGTCTCTCAAGTCACCCTGTAGTCATTATGGATAACTTATTTTATTAAAAATGAGATAATTTGTGCTGCTAGGTGGGGTAGTTGAAAACTGTAGTTGCCGTGTCTTGGTACGTGAAGCATAAATGTGCCTGTGGATGTATGGCTTCTTTCTTAGCCCCCATCAGCTTCTTCTGATGGTTTAAAAATACAGTATGTATATACATGTTAAGTTACGGTACTTGATCTTTCTAAGTTGCCCTCAGAAATGAATACATGTATGGATGGTTGTTTGTCCTGTGCTGACCTGTGGTTAACTGGCAGTCTGTGTCCTGCGTCTCGCTCAGCGTCCTCAGGAGACAGAAACCTGTCCGCGCACCGTAACCCAGCACAGATAAGCAGGAATAGACAATGTATGGATGTTTGATGTAATATGCTAAATGGGTTTGCAGGAATATAATATTTTTGTTTTTCTTGAGAGTGAAATTCAAGCATAAATCGTTTCCATTTTGGGATGGTGTAACACGATCCCTAATGTGTTCAACTTCAACATGGTCCAGTATAATGATAAACCAAGGGTTTAAAATGTCATGGTTTCAAAATTGTAACTCAACTTTATTTTTATATGAGAGTTTTATAAAGGTCATTCTTTAATACAGCCTGTGATTTGCACAGACAGACTTGGCTGTTTTTATGTTTTATAATCTTCACATAAAGCAAATTAAATTGCTTTTTGACCCGTCAGATACCCTGCTGATTTCAACCTTATAGTCTCTTCCTATTGTCCGAAGGAGAAAAAAAGTGGTGACAAAAATACTTGCTCTCAATTCTAATACTGTGGATCGCATGTTAGACTAAGTGTGAATCCAATCTGGTATTAATAAACATCATATTTCCCCTGCATTCTGGTGGCTATTTGATCTGCTTAAGTCTGTAATAATGGAAACAATCAAGGGCGCTGGCCAGGTGCAGTATGAGTATACCAGGGCATTTTTGAGACGTTGCCACAGCCTCTGTTGCATGCACTTGTGTCACAGTGATTGATTGTTTGGTGGAACCTGTCTAGCCTAGACAGACACAAAGCAAGTAGAGTTTATCCTACGCAGGTCAGGTCAGTTCAGTTCATTGGTTAAGGTTTCATAGAAGCTGCTGGTATCAGAAAATGAGACATGAATGCTTGTTCGGTCCAGCTATTGTTTTGTGTGTTTTGTTCGTTAATTTGCATCAGCAATTTGTAGTTACTATGTTGCAACCTGCTCAAGCAGCTGTGGACTTTCTCGAAGATTATGCCAACGACATTCTAACCACCAAAGAAAGCCCTACTAAACCACATGAGCGTGTCCAGATATCCTGTAGAGAAAATTGTTAAGCACTTTTTGATGGATTTATTGAGGCTAGTCGACATTTGTAACAGTTGCATTCTTGTGATCAGCTACTAGTTGAGATATTTTATTTAATCACATGCCAAAGTCAGACTTTTAAGGACTATAATCTGACTAAATCTGAAGGATTGTTGCAGTTGCATCTTTGTATCACTTAAATACTTCTTTTGGTAATAAAATAAGTTATTAATTGGTTATTTCCTAATAAAAGATATATGATTTTATCTTTTTCTAATACTTGTTTTTCAGATCCATCATATGATGCTGTACGGCGGACAGGGTGGTCTAACAACATGCACAGTGGCAAAGGTAAGGTGACTTATAGTAACATATTAAAGATCTTTTTATGTATTTTTGCATTTGACTAAGGAGTGATTGAAACTGACTGAGAGGGAATTAGTTATGTCTACCTATCAAAAATAAACTTTGTCAGTGGGTGTTCAGGATCATTTCAAATACTTTGTAATACTTTTATCTAGAGTTTGCACCAGGAGGAGATGTATTACTGACATCAACACTGTCTAGACATGTGGGAAAGACTCCATAAGATTGTAGAAGGCAGTCGAGTCACTTCCTTATTTACTTTGGACCTCTACTAAAAATGCCTTCAAGATATGTAGTCTTGTTATCTGTGACCACCCTATGAATATAGTCTCTGAATCATGTTATCTCTCTCTCTCTGTCCCCCTGTCCTCATCCAATGACTGCCTCCCTCCTTGCAGGCTCACCTGTAGTTCCTCAGAATGTGACCAAGTCCACTGAGCAGGCCAGACCTCAGCCAGGTACCTGCTTACTCTCATTTGTGCTTTTGGCCAGATGACCAAAGATTTAAAACTTATTGTTTGAAGTGATAACATGTTTTTAGTATCAAATGCTTTGATAAAGCAATTTTTTCTTTCTTTCTTTTTTTTCCCTATCTTATATTGATGTTGGTACTTAAGACAGTCAAGCATAATTACACTTTGTTTACAACAGAATCTTATCTGGATACAATGGCTGTAATAGTAATGTCTACACTACAAGTCTGTTCATTAGACATAGTTGTGCAATTTGAAGGGTCATATGAAACTGTTTTCAGCTACATTTTGTGACAAATAACAATAAAGAATTTGCAATGAAAGCATCACATCGCTCCAGCATAACCTGGCTCAATACAGGCATCCATCTGTCACAACCAACATCGTCTTCTGTCAGAGAAGACACAGCAGAGTGCACAAGAAGAAATAAATGAACCAATGCAGAATTATTTTTGATGTTCATGAAAATAAAAAGTTGATAGGAGGGAAAGGAGGATGGTTAGTTGATGGTAGAGCTATTTCAGTGCCCTCCTTCAAGAAGGTATCACAGCCAAACAGAATGTCAGACCAGGTGTAGCTACTATGAAGAGAAAAATACCTAAGAGAAAACAAGAGAATTTACATAATACAGAAATATCCCAGGATGGAAAGTTGATAAAGAAGTTTCATGCTTTTTTTTTTAAAAAAAGGAAACATGAGAAGTATGACATGGCTAAGTCTGTCTTAAATCTAACAGGACACCTCTAAGGTATTTTAAAAAGGAAGGAATAACTCATACCCTCCAGTAAAAACAGTGGAAAACAACCTCAGCTGAAATATCCATTATACAGAGAAAGATTGAGACTGCTGTCAAAAACAGAAGAAGACATGAGTTGCAATTCCTCAGTAATTAAAAATACAATGGCTTGCTCCTTATTGCGCGTAGCATTTATTTCTTTTCTATTTAAACCTTTTATATGATGTATACTAACTATATATAATACAACATTATATACA
The DNA here is from genome assembly GCA_902982915.1 of Phalloptychus januarius. NCBI lineage: Eukaryota > Metazoa > Chordata > Actinopteri > Cyprinodontiformes > Poeciliidae > Phalloptychus > Phalloptychus januarius. The sequence goes on from CADWAE010000133.1 coordinate 32,871,944, forward strand.
AAAATAGAGTAATCAAATCAATAGCATAAATTTGCAAGAGTTTTCAAAGTTGCTCTCAGCAACACCATGCCGAGAGTAACTTGTTAAATTAAGAAAGCTAAGAAGTTAAGTGAAACTGACTATGACGTTCTGATAGCAGATCAATGAAAAATATTTTTATCTTTGATATATCTGACTCCACATCTGCAACTATAGACTTTAGTAAACTCCTGCCTTTTATTTTCTGGACAATATGATCATGTTGAGTAGTTCTTGACCAATACTTTCATGTCTACTGTTTGTTTTGATATTTCTCATTGGTTCTTTCTGCATAAAATATATTTATATATCATTTTCAGTGAAAATGTTTGGAGGAAAACTATGTTTTCTGTCTTAATAAGTGTACTGCTTAGTTTTAAATTAAATCCATTTTAATGGCTAATGCTTCAGCTGGGCTCTTTCCCACAGTTGGATATCTGAGCACAATGTGCAGGTCTACATCACATAAAGGCAGGAGTCTGCAGCAGCCAATAGACTATGATTTACTATGAACCTCATTGCACAAAGTGACAACTACTCAGATACTCAAAGTGTTAATGCAACACTTTGAATTGTTGCATTAACACTGGCCTTCTGTACATCCAGTTTTCCAAGCAGACACAAATAGGATGTGAATTGAATTGAACTGAATTTTGGAAACTGACCAAATAAATTTTAGCATACAGCTTGCTGACAAAACCTACAGGTGCGAATGACACAAAAAACATTCAGACAGCAGACAAACAATGGGTTTTGATAGGGATTCTGATACCAATTGTACCTTTATTTTTCATCAGGACATATTACTGTACTATCTACCACAGACATCTGATTCCAGATTGATCATCTTTTTACATTTGTCTACAGATCCTTATCAGATTCTGGGCCCCACCAGTAGTCGTCTCGCCAATCCAGGTAAGATTGTTGACATGCTTAAACCTTATGTAATCAGACAAATACCGAAATCTGTAAGCACACCAAAAAAATAAAGATATATTTTCTTATATTTTTTAGAGACTGCAAGTGTCCATGACAATGATTTGTTCTTCTGTCCACTTTCAGGCTCAGGTCAAATCCAACTTTGGCAGTTCCTCTTGGAGCTCTTGTCCGACAGTGCCAATGCAGGGTGCATCACTTGGGAAGGGACCAATGGAGAGTTTAAGATGACAGATCCAGATGAGGTGGCGCGACGATGGGGTGAGCGAAAGAGCAAACCCAACATGAACTATGACAAGCTGAGCCGTGCGCTGCGCTACTACTATGACAAAAATATCATGACGAAAGTGCATGGCAAACGCTATGCCTACAAGTTCGACTTCCATGGTATTGCTCAGGCACTGCAGCCGCACCCCACCGAGTCATCAATGTATAAATACCCCTCGGACCTAGCCTATGTGCCTTCTTACCATGCCCACCAGCAGAAGGTCAACTTTGTATCCCCGCACCCTCCATCTATGCCAGTCACGTCCTCCAATTTCTTTGGACCCACTGCTCAGTACTGGAGTTCGCCCACTGCAGGCATCTACCCAAACCCAAACGTTCCTCGCCACCCTAACACCCATGTGCCATCCCATCTTGGCAGTTACTATTAAAACAACTCTCACCGATCAATTACCAACTTTTAAAACCTACCTTCTGCCCCTACTAAAATTGCTGAGCTGCACTCCTTGTAATGCCAAAGACTGAACTGATGGAAACAAACATCTAGAGAAATGCTGTTCCTCAAAGAAGAATAAGTAAATTGAATATTTTTTGTGTGTAAGAATTTATAAAAACTGGATACCTTGGTCTACAATGGAATACTACTTATTACAACTGTTTATAGATGCACATCTAAGTTTCCTGTGCCTTTCTTTTCCATTGTCTTGAAAGCTTAATCTAAAAGCCAATACTTGTCCCAAAGCCAAAGGAAAGGTCTGATTGTGTCAGCCTTTACTCCATGCTACCTTACCAGACATGGGCCTACCACTTATGGGTCTCAATTTATGTCCTTCTCAGTACACCTTGCTTAAAAAATCAGCTGTAGCCGCTTATCGACTACCTTTTGGGGTTTTTCCACTGTTTTTCTTTGCTTTTCTGTTCATCTTCTTGTTTATTGTTACTTGTGTGCATGTGTGTGTGTGTGTGTGGAGGGGGAGAGGAAGGCTGGGGGGTGTGTGTGTGTGTGTGTGTGTGCCTCCAATAGACACGTAAGAGATCTTGCAAGAGGGACTTTTCTCAGCACTGAATAAAAATTGGCGACTGGATTACACAGTTTACCATGCCGCCGTTTAATTTATCCTCCAAAACTGGAAGGCTGGAGAAGAGTTAGATGCCATAGAATGAAGCGCTGTATGTTTCTGCTGAACCTGGGTCAACTCAGTTGCTTAAAGAATGTTTTCAATGTATTTTGCATGAAGTCGAGAGAGATAATAGGTAATAAGCACAGCAGAGTTAAGTCAATTGTACTGCGGAAGCAAAGTCGAGATTTAATTGCAGTAATTTGCAGCAATTCCCACCCTGTGTGTCTCTCTTGTTTGTTTTTGTTTTTTTGTTTATTTTTTTGGTAGGCCACACACTAAGCTAAGTGCTTGACTCGTTGCTTCCTTTCAGCTATAGTATTTTGAGATTTCTTTTGTGTTGCTCAACCATATCAGTATTAATGTGAACGTTTTCTGGCTTGTGAAATAATCTTAAAAAAAAGCCTTGACTAAATCAAAATATGTCAGATGTGGTTATTTAAAAAGAGTAATAATGCATGTCCATGTATTGTCATGAATCTAAAACATGAAAGTGATTTTAGAGTATGTGGGGGTTATTTTAGGGATGTGTTGGCCTTGCTGTTTTTGAGGATGTTGTTTGACTATCCAAAAACCCTTGAGTCTTTATGTACTTTTAAAATGTGCTGAGAAACAGAGCTCTAACCCTTGCAGAGTTAGGGTTATGCTCCAACTGCTGATCTATATCATATTGTTATTATCAATTACCAGTAAACAATTAAAGTCCTGAAGAAGATATAACTGTTTTGCTAAATCTGACTTTTGTTTTTTAAATTTGGAATCTTTTCTGACAATAAAAGCTGTCCGGCTTTATCTTCGCTCTTTTTGTTGGCCGGTTGTACTGGTCGGTGCAGAGAAGTGATGGTCCTCGTGATTCTGATTAACAGACACCCATGTTGCAGTGTTCCTTTTTTTCTCCAGGGCTGGATCCTAGCATGAGAGCAGCATGTTTGGTGAAAAGTCTTTCACTGATCTTCCAGCCCAACAAAACGCAAGCAAATCTCAAGTCAGAATGTCTTCATTATCATGTAAAAGTATATCAAAATTACAACTATCATCAGCTTTTCAACTGTCAATTTCAGAAATTATTCAAAGGACGTCACTGAAAATAGACACTTGAAAATAAGTCATTTATCAAAGAACAAAAACCAATGAAGTATGACGAGATGAAACAAAGAAATCCTCAGATTCGCAAACGCTGTGCGTTTGTCAGACCTATTTTTTATTATTTTATAAGCATCAGACAACTAGGCATTAAAGCAACTTACTGTATAAATTATGCAGAGTTATTTTCATATGTGACACAGTATAAAACGCCAAGAGAGTTAATACGAGTTGACCTCGGTCAAAAATGCAAACTTTTTGAGACCATTTCTGCTAGTAGTATGTTGAGCATGTTAAGTATTTTTATATCTGTACATTTGGGCAATGCAGTTTAAAATTTTTGTTTTCATACAGGTGTTGTTTTCTAAAATCCAGTTGTAACATCTTAAGTGCCAAGTTTAAAAAATATATCTGTATATTATTTGTTTGTAATCCTAAAACCACGAATGCCTGCTTAACTCATAATCTAATAAAGATGATTCCTATACTTTGTATGCCGTTCCTAATGGTGATGGAGAGATTCCAGTGCCACTCACTTTTGATACCTAAAGTTCATGACTTTAGGTCATAAAAGCCCTGTGCTTTTAAGGTTTCCAGGTATTTGATACTCAGTAACACAGCATTGATATTTACATCCAGCTTTCTTTGCAGATGTATAGCTTTAAGTGAACAAATTCAAAGGGAACATGTCATTTGTAGCATAAAGAAATTATGGTAATGTACCCTTAATCTTCCTGTTTTATAAGCAGTATCAGTGAAGAGGAATCCATGCTACTTCTTCATATATGCAATGTATTTTGGATGTTGAATCCATTATATGTATTGTGTGTATAACTTTACAATTAAGCAGTTTATTATTTTTAATATTAATTAATTGTAATTCCTGCAATGTATGAAGTAAACCTTTTGAAAAAGGGCTTTTGTATAGAAAATGTGACAAAATAAATGTTTTTACCTCTCCAGTTCCGTTTCTTGACCTGACTTGATCTCCACCTCAGTTGAAGTCGATCAATATTCAATACCTGGTTTGGATCACAGGGAGATTGGTGCCTATTTCTAGTGGCTAACGGACAAGAGAGAAACAGCAGAAAAGAAAATGGATGGATGGAGTGAGTGAGCAAACCTGGATGAGCAGATAAAAAAAATACTTTTAATATATCCAAGTCAATTTTTTTTGTTTCCAATTTTAATCATTCAAGAAGAGGCATTTGCCACTCAAGTCTGACATAAAAACAAAATGTCAGTGCCTTGAAAATGAGGAAGTTTCTCAGTTTCATGGCAATTTCTTCTCCAGTTGAGGCACGTGAAGGGCTTTACCCCCCATTCGATTTGACATTTAAATAAAATAAATAAACATATAAAGGAAGAAATATGGGTGGTGGATGGGTGTGTCAGCATTCACTTTATGGTTGATTAAATGTTTGGCGTCATAACCGACGTCTCAGCATTTAGAACATGGCACTGTATTGTAGAAATATAAAACAGAACAACACCACAGCTTGGAAGTCATCCAAAAATATTAATATAATTTAGTATGGAAAAGATTTGATAAATTATGTATTTCTTCCAATTTATATCCAATAAATCAGAGGAAGCATTTTTATTTTTAATATTCTGTTACCATTCTTGGAATGCTCACTATTTTTTTATTTATTTATTTTCTGAGCAGATTAAGAAAAAAATAGTCGAAGTAAAATTATGTTAAAAATGTCTGTCCTGAGAACAGAGTGGAATCAAAGTCAAAGCCCTTTTTTATTCTGATTAAAGGGCGCCCTGCACACCCATTAGCCACAAATAGGAAGATTTATGTTTTTAACCACACTGTTCACTGTTCATAAAGAAAAATGTTTTATTCCTGCACTAATTTTGAGTCTTCACATAAAATTTACACTGCTCCAAATTTGTGTATCAGTAATCTTTTTGGACCGGCTCAAAAATACTGAAGGGTAGAGCCAAGCCCTTCAACATGTTCAAAATGCACAGCCTGCGCAGAACGTTTTTAGAAAATTTGAAGCAGGTGTGGATACAACCCTAACAAAAGCCACAGTGGGACCAATGAGGATTTTCTGGGCTGAAATGCCCCAGTCAATAAGAAGCTTGCTCTTATTATTTCCTACATAAGAAAAAGAGAAATTTTCTCAGTTTCTCTTGAGCATATATAGGTAGTTCATTACAGAACTAATAATTTTTTGTTGCTATTAATGAAACCCATAAAGCTTCTGTTACCATATTTTATAGGCTGAAATTTTTCAAATGGATAGTTCTGGTTTTAAGTTAAGAGCACATTATGACAGTCATCTCTAATTCCCCACCTACTTCCTCAAAGTAGGTGGGGAATTCGTTTGATGTCATAACTTAACTTTGGTTACAGATCAAAAGTCATGATCAGGATTAGCTTCTGTTGCTTTGACCTTCTAGATCACACACCAAGTGTGACATTTAGCTTTGGTTTGGTGTGAAAAATGTTACAGCAGACAAATGTTTATGAATGCAAAAATAAAGTTTATTTTACTGTACATGTTTTACCCCTGAGGAAAGCAATTTTTAAAAAAAAGACAAATAAATACAAAAACAATTAAGTTTGCTGCATGCAGCCAAGTTAGGCATTATCTGAGAGATATGTTCTCTCAAAGTATATTAATTTGTAAAAAAAAGAAAAAAAAAATCACACCTTGATACGTTGACTTGAAGCATTCTGCTTCAAGTCAACGTATCACTTTTAACACATCAACCATCTATTCATAATTTAAAAACTCCTTCTTTTGTGACTTATCACATGTTTTTCTCTGTTTTATTTAAAACAAAAATAACTCATCTGAAAGGTAAAAAAAAGTTTCCTTGTCTCCATATAAATGTCATCATTGACCGAATAGCTTTGTGTCAATTAGCTGTGTTTCATCAGCTAACATGACCTAACCTCCAAAAACAGGTTTTTCATCAGAAGATCATGACAGGTGTGGTTTTACATACAGACACTTACAAAACTCACAAGAGTTCCCTGATTCCACAAGTTTCTTATTTGTAAATACAAAAGAGTAACAAAACATTTGGTTAATCTGATTCAATGCATAGTCGGGAGATACAATGGGATGCCAGCCTGCATGAACAGTAAGTGTTTCACATCTTGGTGACATTAGAGGGATTGTCAATTTCAATCACCTCAAAACCCGAGTTGTCATGTCCTTCTCTGGAATGGAGATGATGTCCTTTGATGTTGTGGTAACAGTATGCACAATGTGAAGTGGCTACCGGAACCACTTTGGAGAAGTTGGAGAAATCGACTCTGTATTTCCCTTCTTTGCTTCTGGAGATGATCGGCAGAAAGTTGTAGCCCCACATGATCTCCTGAGGAATAAAGGAGGTTCGCACCTGGCAGGTAGAACTTGTGGACTCTGCTGTGCCATCCAGAAAGACCACAAGCTCGAACTCTTTGTCATGTAGAGTGTCCACTGCCATGTCGAAGAAGGGACTGCTCTTGTCAATAACGTGATGCAATGTGAGAGGAGTAACAAAGAATAGGTTGTCCTTCCCAGCGTCCACCAGGAAGTCAATATTCACCTGATCCATGATGATTGTCTCACCATCTGGTGTGGTTGTTGTTCTCAGCAGCTTGCCATAGATCTGGCTTCCAATCATCAGTGTCTTGCGCAGATTGGCCACTCTGATGGACAGGCAGAGAGAACCATTTCTGGGACTGATGACAGCCATTTCACTAAACGTGATGGTCTTGGCTCTCTTTTTGGGTAGGGAGATCTTGGACAAGATGATTCCACACATGAAGCAGTTGATAACTGCTCCAAGAAGGGACTGGATGATGATAAGTGCCACGGCACCAGGACATTCAGGTGTGATTGCTCTTCCACCATACCCAATAGTTGTCTGGGTTTCGAGTGAGTACAGGAAGGCTGTGGTGAGTCCAACGACATTGTCAACACATGAATTGTGATCTGAAGGGGGCTCTTGCCATTCCAGATCTCCATTACTTCGGGCAATCCAGTACCACAGCAGGCCAAAGATAAACCAGCTGAGGGTAAAAGATGCAATGAAAATAAACAGAACAAAACGCCACCTGATCTCTACAAAGGTGGTCCAGAAGTCAACCAGGAAGGCAAAGTGGGTGCTATACTTAATGTTTCCGTACTCAATATTACAGCGACCATCTTTAGTCACCAATCTGGTTCGCCGCCTTTTCCTTTCCAACATGTAGTCTTGGATCCGCTTGTTTAAGCTGCTCATCTTTCTCTCTTATTCAATAATCTATGAGACAAAAATAGAAGTTCAGTGTCAACATTGAAAAGCTGGTAAAATACTACACTAAATAATCGAATGTCACTGACAAATGGATGAATTGGAGCTATCTATCATAAAAACATCTGACAGTGGCAGATGAATATTAAATGGTTCTGCTACTTAAGAAATGAGCAAAAAGTTTTTTATAGTGAATATTTTTGGTCAAATACATCAACTGCACAGTCTTACAAATTCATTGCTTCTTATTCTGTTTGCTCTCTTACCACTGTGCCCAACATGCTTCTCTCAGCGTATGAAACACAAGAAGTTATACAGAAACTGTTTTTGATGAAGGTTCCCACATGTATTCGTCAAGACTAGAATCAGGTTTTTATTAATGTGTCTCAACAGAAAGAGGAGAACTAAATAAGGCAGTAAAATTATTTAGGCAAGCCATTAGACCTGTTTCCATAAATAACAACCTTCAACTTTATTAAAGCTTTAATGTCTCATAGCCATGCTGCTTGATATATGGCAACTGGCAGCAGTGGTGGCACCAAATTTCCACATTAGTGTGTAGTCCCTGTTCTTGCCAAGTCATGCAAATAGCTATTTGGATTATGTCATGTCTACTAGTGAAATGCTACTAAACAATCAGTGCAGAAAGTTTTTATATTTTTTGGCAGTCTTCAAACACCACAGTAAAAAGAAATTGGATAAGCACACTGTATTTCTTGTTTTTCAAGCTGTTAACCTCTTGGAGGTAGACTAGGTCATTCCATACCTAATCATTAGGTCAGCAGGTTTTCATGCATTAGGTCTGTAGTGAAATAATTTCAGGCATTTAGGGATTTTGCGTGTTACATGTCATACTAAATTACAGCTTTGTGTAAGAAAATGACCACATGTATAAGTGAAGGCATGCCTAGTGAGACTCATTAAATGCGATAGTAGAGCCTTACTGCCATCTTCAGCTTCCCATTATTCTATTTAATTTAATCTCAAAATATGATTGATTCAGCACTCCTATTTGATTGCATTAAATTAAAAATGAGTTGTAATCACCATTCATATTTTGTTTGGTTTTGGAACCTGTGTCAGTTTCTATGCGATTTGAGTATATGGAGTCTGATTTTACATATTAAATTGTGATCTTACTTTTAACCAACAAAAATAAAATCTATATTTTGCTCCATTTGCTGTTTCTATTCAAAACATGCTGCAAGAGTGTGAAGTCTTAACTCACCTGAATGGAAAACTGTGAGAAGCATCCAAAGCTGAACGAATGACAGTTTCCTCTGTCTCTCTGATCTGAGGCAGCTGAGCTGTGTCCTCCAGACGAACTACCTGGTGTGTCTTTATACTGTCTTGTGTCAGCATGTTAGAATCAGTCAGGTGATGTTAACGCCCACACGTACATCCATCCCTCCACCACCACCATATACACACACCCACACATATGCGTAGAATTTTCTGGCTCTAAAAACTTTTGTTTTGTCCACAAATGCCGAGCACCGAAGACCGAGATGACCTCTGTCATGCAACAACTGCATTAAGTGTTGCGCTGGATTAGTTGTTTCATGTCTGAATAGTTTTTATGCACTGAACTCACAGTAAAGAAGTAAACTAAGGTAATATTGACAGTGTAAATGCAATGCATGCACCTGTAAATGACAGGTTTTGTGCATCTCAATGTCAAACAGACATAAACTGTGAGAATGTTTGCACATATGCATTCTTGTGGACCTGTGATGACCCAGTTTGGAGACAATGAAATTCAGCTTTCAAACTGTGAAGATGTGACATTTTAAAATAAATTGAACCATAAAGAAAAAAGTTACAAGTGTTTTCAATAAACTGACATCTTTTTATGTTTCACTTAATCCAATTGAAGTCATGTACTGCACATAGACTTGTCACTATCAATCCAAAATCAGCATTTCTTTACTCAGTGCAGACTTTTTCTAATGATACAATGATAAAGCTTTTCTTCCCAGACTGGGGATAGGGTAAGATACCAGAAAGATGAGAAGATGATGAAACTAAATAGACTGCTCTCTGGGATTTGTTGAATGCAGAACCAGCTCAGAAGCTGCAGATGTTTGAATGCTGGGGGGAGAGTAAGTTGTAAATTGTGAAGGGATTCATTTTTCAAAGTGAATCTCATTACATACTGTGCATGCTGCGGTATTACCTTACATGCTGTTCAGTGTTTATTCTAGCAATATTTAATTACTATTGACATAGAATGACAGGGCTCATTTTTAAATCTTTTTTATTTGTATGAATTTGTCCTGGTAAATACTCAATGATATCTGCATATTTTGTTGTTATATATCAATTTCAAAGGCAATTTGCTGCCACGTTTACACAGCTTCTTAAAAGTGGTTAGTTAATTTCCAGCAAAACTAGAAAAAGTGACTAACAGATGATATTACTGTTGTCTTGATGGAAAGACTGGAGCAGTGGCATATGTTTCATCCAAATAACTTTAGAGCAGAGAAATTATATTTTGGAGACAATTGTTGCACAGTTGTAATAAATAGACTCTAAAGAATCAAATTGTTCTAACCGCATCAAAACACACACATATGCACGCAAATATATATATATAACTTTTATTAATCACCTTACACTAGAAAATGCCAGCAAATTATATTCAATGAAAGGCACAATGCTTTGCTTTGTTTGGATGGAGTGCACAAGCCATAGTTTAATTATTATGAAGGGCCTTAATTTATATGGTCGACTGTGTGGTTGATGAGCACATCATTTTTTTATTTTTTTTTCAGGGCTTTTGAATTTGTTTCAATGAAATAAACAGAGGAAGTTTCTGCATATATCAGAACATTCAAATGTGTTGCTCCAGTTTTTGTAGCTGTTCATGCCCATCAGCTTTAAGGCAGTTGCTTTTACCAGGTGTTAAATAGCTAACCATACAAAATACCCAAACTTGTTTTCAGGGACAAGTCTTACAACTAGGTTTCCTTAAAAAATAAATAGATGTAGTGGCCAGCCATCGCTATGAAGTCAAAAGTAACTTTCCACAGTCTGCGTTATGTCTTTGGGTTCAACATGTTGCCAAAGAGGGGAAATCTACATATATATTCTTGTTTTTTCTCCTACTCTTCAGACATTGCAAGGCATCATTGTAACCAGATGTTTTGTGTAAAGGGAGAATAAAAAGCATTCTGTGAACACAATATGTATTTCTAGCTTCCTATGGTTGTGGTGATTTTTAAATTTATTTTATGATTGCAAATTTATCACCATTTACATTTATTTGGTATGTTTAACATCATATTTGTCAATAAAGAAATTATCTTTTTCATTATCAGTTTTTGCTTTTTGTTTGTGGTTTCAAACAATTGGTACATTTTATAAAGTGCTTCAACTGAGCCCATTAATCTCATATTTTGAAGATGGTGGTTTTATCCTTTGGTGAATGTGTGTGTTTGTGAGCACAGGGAACAAGCTGAGAGACGGGTGCAGCATTTTGCTGGGTCATGGTGTCACTGAGCATTCATATTCCATATCCATCATTCTCAGAGTAAAAATGGCAACGAGCTAAATGCCAACCACTACAGTCCCAACTGTGCAATGTGCTTGCAAAGCAATTCAAGTATTTCCTACAAAGAATTTCTAGAAAGAAATATTTTATCATTTTGCTGTCTTGTCATCAGTATGCATTTCTGCAAGTTAACCTTGTTTGGAAAGGCAAGATAAAGACCTAAAGGAATACAAAAGGTTGTTTTGATTATCCTATGGTTTACACATCCAGTAAGGTTTGCCAATGCAATGTGTATTCCAGTAGAAGGTGAGCTATTGGGTTTTCTGAGTTATTTTTATTTCTTTGATGCAAAATAGTTCACCTTAGGTCATCTGTGAGAATCAATTTTCAAGAACTGCCATAGATTATCATTTTGATTTATGTCTAATTTAGGGTTACTCTAACATACTTTGATCTGAAGCAATCCATTGTAATGTAGATGGTGAATCTCTGACCCAGTGCTCCATTTTTCTGACTTCTTCCTTTATTTGGCTTTATCCAATTTCCCATCATCTCTGTCAAGCTTCCTTTTCCTGCTGAAGTGAAGCATCCCCACACCGAGATGCAGTCAGTCATGCTTCATTTGAGTTTCTTGAGTTCAACAGTGATATTTTTTCACCACACATACATTTTCCATGTAGAGCTCTTTCTTCACCATGTAAGGTGTGTCCTCTAAAATATTATACCATAGCATGTCTTACCTCCCGAAAAAACTTTATGGCTCCATAGATTTTTTTTATGTATATGTACTTATTTATTGATTTATTTGTTTATTTATATTTTTGTTACTGGTCCTCACATTTTATCTTCCAAAATCTAAAATCATTAATGAAATGTATTTTTCTATATGATGCCATACACCCAGCTCTTAAAGGACTCCACTACGCTGAGCAGGAAACATAGCCTGAATATTTACATTAGAAAAAAATATTAAACCCTTTTAAGCTTTCATCTCCTTCCTTATTCATTTTTATTTCTCATCCTCATTCACGTCTGTAGTACTGTCAGTGCCAAGCAAAGAACAAGCTTTATTTCACCTCTTTATAATGTAAAATGACACCAGAACAAACACAAAAGAACATGTAATGTTCTACTGCAGTGATTAGAGCCACCGTCCTTAAGGTTCTGGTAACTTTACATGTAGAGTATCACATTGCATGCATTTTCACACTTTGTATCCAGTTTTATGGTTATAACATTCTTTGCTCTTTACAAAGATACAATCTGTGTGGTACTGAACAAAGACTAAATCTCTAGTGTGTGGAGGGTATAATGATGGCCTGACAGAGCTTCTCTGCATAATAAAGAGTGCTGTTAAAATAGAAGATGTCTTTAAACTTGTATAAGAATCTTCCAACATGAGCCCCTGAGGGCTAAGAAATACCAGAGAACTCAAAATCTTTTGATTTTGAGTTCAAGACTTTGTCTCCCAGTCAGAACACACCCTGTCACAGGTTTCTTGCAGAATATAGTGCCTTGCTAAAGTATTCGTACAGCTTGAACTTTTGCATATACTGCCAAAAACACAAAATCTTACCAAGTGAAATAGGTTTAGTTTCTCGTGCAACTATGAAATAAGACAAACCTAACTTACAAGTAACTGTTCAGCAAGATATAAGAGCTGGTCTTTCATAAATAGTTCCTTAATTTGGCTGAAAAAGTACTAGCTCCATTGGCAAATAATTTCACTTATAATATAATACAAATGTCTTGTTACAAGTGAAATAATCTGCCAATGGAAATAGTACTTTTTCACCATTACTAAGGAATTAGGGACTTAAAACAAGCTCTTATTTCTTTCTGAGAAGTTACCTATAAGTAAATGACAGATGTTTAGACCAGAGCATTCCTAAACTGCAGCTCATGTGGCAGCAGTTTGTATCTACCAGAATGTGTAGAAAGAAGAAAAAGGTGGTGAACCGGCAACTGGATAATGGTTCATTAATGCACATGGAATGCGAAGGCTGACCAGTGAGGATCCAATTCAGTCTGAAGCACTGCGGCTCAAATTGCTGAGCAAGTTAGCGTTTATTGTGATAAAATTACTGAGAATACAACTTGCTTTGCAGTTTATTTTATATGATGCTGCACAGCCACAGATCAGTAAGTTTAGAAATGGTCTTAGCATAGTCTCTTTCAACAGGATATTGTGCTCTACCGCAAAGCAAAGATAAATGGCTTGAAGAGAAAAACATTGGGTTTGAGGTGTAGACATGGCTTCCAAAGGCCACAGATCTCAATCCAAATGAATTTATTGGAATTTGCTGGACAAGTCCAATCCATGAAATGCACTACAAACAAGATTAAATATCTTGCAGAATTGGCTGTTAATATCTTGTTACAAGAACCACACCAGACCTAGTCGAGTCTGGTCTTGCAAACTCAACCCTTAGTGGGTCAGGACCATTTCCACTGTCGTGTCAACTCTGACACTCCTAAACAAAAAATACTGCATTCAAGCACCTTCAGAAGTCACTTGCTTGCTAAATAGAATCCACCTATGTGTAATTTAATATCAGTATAAATGTAGGAATGTTTTATAAACATATCCATTGGTATGAACTCTTCGCTAGCACATAAATGTCAGGGAGTTTGAGCATTGACTGAATTTATCTGACGCAGTGCATATGCAGAACATCAGCCTGTGGGCAAAGAGATGAAAATGTCAAGTGGGCTTCCAGTCTTAGCTAATATATTTATGGCTTTGCAATTATTTTTTTTAATAAAACGTACAATTTTGGCCTATATTTGCCATTTCAAGATGAACTAATGCAGTTAATTATCATGCTCCCATGCAGCATATGATTTTGCTGTGATTAGACAAAATAAAACTTCTTTCTGCAGCACAGTTGTACTGACCCTTTAACAACAAAGAAATAAGGTTTTTTTTTATTATTTACTTCTTACAGAGCTGCAATAGTATCCAAAATATTTAATCTCACCAAATTACATTTTTAAACCTTATTATGCCTTTTGTCAAAACTGAAATTCTTCTGTGCACAAAGAATGGAAGTTTTTTTTCCTCTTCCTCTCTCTCTTTCTGTTGGAGTCACATGTCATACCTTTTCCCTCCACATGGTGTCGCTGAGCCTAGGCAATCTGACAAAGGCAGGGATTAGTACCATTCTGTTCACCCAATGTAATAAAAGCAGATAAAGAAATTATATTTTTAGCATGAATAACGACAGCAGCTACAGCAGGATTTCTGTTCCTTTCTTTTTTACTTGGATAAATGCTTGAAAATAAAACATATGAGCAGCAGTAACATAATATTGTTATGTTAGAAAAAAATCTCACTTATAAATGTGTGGTTAAACGTAGCCTGTGTGGAGAATAAATGAATGGAATGATAAACTGCATGTTGACTGTGCAAAGAAATAATTGTATTGAACTTTTTCTAAATAAATTAAGATAGCAAATGTTTAAACAGGAGTTCTGTTTTTTACGTCTTCCCTAATCAGACAATGAGCTTACTGTATTGTTCATGTTGTCTTACTGTGTTAATAGCTTTTTGGTGTGAGCTATATATGTCTAAATAAATAAAAAACAATAAAATAATGTAACATGCTAACTCTAGATATTGATATGAATTTCAATCGTGTAACTTAAACTTCTACCATCATACCATTCTAAATCGACACAATTGTGATTAAGATTGTCTTTTTAAAGAATTTTTCTAGCAGGGTTTCATATTTAGACACTTAAATTGCGACTCAGTCATCTTTGCCAATTGGATTAAGCTAAGAAAAATAGCTTAGTCACAAATTATCAACCAGATTAAGGGTATTCTAAAACATGATCTAAACTATCCATTGCACATACAAGTGTTGCCCAGGTTCTTCATCCGTCAAAGTTATAAGGAAGAGTGGCAAAGAAAAAGTCACTACTGAAGGAAACTTGACGAAAGTTTTCCAAAAGGCATGTGGAGGACTCCATAACAAACAGGAAAAAAATATTTGGTGTGATGAGACAAAATTGATCTTTTTGGCCATCAGACAAGATGCAATGTTTAGTGGACACTAAACATTGCACATCACCACAAACACATTACCCCAACTGTGAAGGATGGTGGTGGAGACATTTTTTTTCCATCTGCAAGAGACTTAGAGCTTCAGAGAATACTTATTTTCCAGCTACACCATTTTCCAATGACGCAAAGAATAAAGCTAAAGCCACAAAGAAATAGTTTGAAGATAAAGTGGATGTTATGGAAAAGCCAAGTCAAAACCCAGACCTCAATTCAATAGAGAAAAATACAATATTCTACTACAAGTTACTGTCACCCTGAATAGCTTGTAGCAAACTAAGGTGACTCATGCTCTCTAACAAATCTCTAAGACCTTCACACAAGAGCTGTATTTATATTTATATTTACCATTTCCCTTCTCCTTCTAAATTATGAAAATGTTTATATTGATCTATCGAGCAAAATAAAAAATAATCCACAGAAGACATATTTAGGTTTGTGTTCGTGTTCGTGGGCCAGAAACCTGACTTTATTTAAAAGATTGTTATAATACATCTGTCAGCTGATTACTCTTTAGACTTTGATTTGTGTCATTGAAGTCAATCACTAAACCAAAGAATCACTAGGAAGCAATAAGGATGGAGCCTATGGGGATGAGTGAGGAAAAGTGAGCATTGAAGTGAGCCTGAGTGGTCAGGCTGAGTGGTCTGGCTCAGGCAGCCAGGGGAAGCAGAGAGGATAAAGACAAATGGAACGTCCTAACATCCTAATACCATAAAAGTAGGAACGAAATTCTGTGTTTGATAGTAAAACCTCTTTGGAAGATAGTTTGGTGGAGGGTTCATTAGTTGGGATTTTGGTGATTTTCTATATCCTGATTTGATACATGATTAGAACAAAATAAAATAAAAAATAAAAAAAACTCAAATGCTTTTGAATAATTTATCTTTGCAAACCTACTACATGAAACTTGAAAACACTTTCTGTCATGATGAGTGTAGCAGTTGGACTCACAATGCCTGTAGAGTATTAGGCAGAGGTGAGTTTGAGTCTTTTTAATGTTGATAGGATAAATTTACAGGCAAGCAAACACAAGCAGAAATCCAAGAGGAATAAATAAGCAATGATGGGAACAAACAGGAGAATCCAGTGCTGAATAACAGAACAAGAGGAGCTTATGGGCTGGGAACTTGATTAGGTCAGGCTGATTGGGGAAAGACTGCAGCTGAGAGTAGAGACCAGAGAGGCAAGCTGAGTGAGAGAGAGAGAGAGAGACAGAGAGATGGTATGGGAGTAGCAACGGAGAAGAATCACTGACTTGCAACCAGGGAAAATAAATTTCCAACAATAACAAAGTATAAAGTAAATACAACAGAATAAAGTTTCATTGTGAAATTTAAACACAAGTAAATAAACAGCTAGGAAAAAAAAATCTAAAGCAATGAAAAAGCTGACAGAAACATGAAAACAAAGAATAAGGCTCAGCTCAATAAAACAAGAAAGTGATGAAAAAACACAAATGCGTTCATGGAGATTTTTGTTTTCTTCCTGAAGGAAGACTCCGGCTTCCTCCTTCCTCATTGTGAGCATCATTGTGCTAATTGCTTAGCTTTGCACAAATCACCTGCCATGTTAGTTTATCTCAAATTATTTCCAGGACTCTAACTGCAGTTCCTAACAAAACAATAATGTCGTTCTTCATCATGATGATGAGTATGCTCTCCAAGCTGTGATGGAATTCGTAGCAAATTAATCCGGCATAGAAGCAAAAGAGACTGTGGGATCATTTATTATTCATATATTCAGTTTAATCAGCTGTTTTCAAAATTTTTAAATGTTTTGTATGGTAATATGGTAGATGGACAAGACAGCATCATGTACACTTAACAAGTAGACACATGCTTAAAAATATAAACATAAAGACGATAATGAATGTAGGAAACGGTCAGATTACAAGACAAGTAATTTGACCGTTTACTACCAGAAGTTGCTTCATGTTCTTCCTGGATTGTGATTTATGACTTTGCAGTCCTCCCTCGGGTTCTTCTCTATTGCATGTACTCCAGCAGCTAAAAGCACGGTGACACTGCAGGGATCTGCTTCTTCTTTCATCAGCCTCCTGCTCCTGTGGATGTGATCACACTGGATTACAGAACCTCGAGTATTAAGGCTGCAAAAAGGATGATCTCTGTGACTGGCTTAGGGATAAGAGCTCTGGGCTAGAATCACACTCATGCCAATTATCACACGCGTTAACCATCTTAAAAATAAAAATTCAAGCATCATCTGCATGGATTCTCTGTTTGATCAACCTCATCATGGAACTGAGTTACTCAGATTAAGGAGGATGTAATCATCATTTCCCCTCTGAGGTTCCTGTTCCATTGATCAAAGCCCAGCCCCTTCCACTTTATTGCTTGTGCTGTTGAGTCTGTGGGGAAACACTTTGAAATTTCTGTACACGGCTTACATTATTTTGAAAGTGTCAGAATCCCAGGTTATTTAGGTTTTGGGCCTTTTTCAAAATTGATAGTACATTTTTCAAAAAATAAAAAATACTATATATAGTAAGTGATTAAACAACTTTAAATTTCATCAATAACCTAATAATTAATTGTTGCCTCTAAGCTGTAGATCTCTGTAGTTCCTTGAGTTCCTTGACTCTTTACTTCTCTAATCTCTTTGTTTGACTTCAGTCAGTCAGTTTAGATGCAAATAAGATCTTTAACTCATGTTCTTATATTTGTGAAATCTAAGTTGTGATGGAACCGTTTTCTGGCAGAGGAAAAAGATGACGCTGTTATAAGAAAGTACAACACTTAATAATTGTTAGAAATATTTAGTATTTTATCTTATCTTTGCTGTCCTCTTATGTTTACTGTTTTTGATGTGTGAAGTTGTTTTAGCTGTACTGTGTATCACTATTGTTCTGAGTTCATCAGTTCCTGTATTGCAGCTACAGAAGAAAACAAACAGGAACTGAACTCTGCACTTTGCACTCTGTACTCTGCACTACGTCAGCCCGCAACAAGACTGTGACTCAAGAGAACAGAAGAAGCAGCATTGCTATGTGACTAACTCAAGATAACAGAAGACACAGTAACGCTATGTAATTAACTCAAGGTAACAGAATTAGCTATGTAACTATGGATCGCCCTAAGGAAATAAAAATAAAGGGTGCAGCAGAACTTGTAGGAGATTGTACCTGAAGTATGTTTCCTTGGAAGTAAATCTAAAACTCTCTTGTCTTTCTCTTTTTTGTGCGACGTTTAAATGTTGTAGGTTTTTGAACCTGACAATTAATTATTTTTTTTATTTGACATTTTCATTTTCTGTTTTATTTCATTTTCAAGGTTTGGATTTCTGAAAGCTAATTTGAACAAAATATAGATTGTGATATTGTTGAAAAGGATGTGCTGAAAAGAATACTGCTTGAGATGTTGAAATAATTTTGAAATAAATTGAAGCAGTACTGGCCTGCACTGAATTGGAAATACTTTAGACAACAAATGTAAATAATAGTAGCTGATTATAATTTGCATCACCTAAAGCTGAAAACAGAGGGCAAGGTGTTTAGCTTGGCGTCAGTTACAGTAAAGATATATCTCTGCCACTGGATATTGCTCTTGCTGGTTAGGTGTTTATTCATTTCCACTTTTATGTTTCTACATTTAGTTTATTTCTAATATTAGAGTTTTTCTCCTTTGTGTTTAGTTCAGCTCCCCTTGGGTTATCTGTTTTAATTAGTCTCTTTCTCTCAGTTCCCCTGCTTAGTGCTTTCCCCATCTGGAGGAGCAGGATGGGAATCCCTTACCAGACTCACCTGGCTCCCATGATGCCATTCAGCAGTTCTCCATGCATATAAGCTTCCTGATCATTATTCTTTATTCCTGGTTTCTTCTTTGTTCCCTGCCCAGTTCAAATGATCATGCTGCCCTCAAGCTCTGGACTGCATTCCTGCCCTGCTTCAAACTCACAGTAAATCAAAGTAGTAATGGCAGCAGCAGCAGCTCCTTCACTGCCTTCATCGATGTGAGAAACACAGCAAAACAGATCGGCTCTAAGTAGTGAAATCTATTAAATGCAAATGGGCACATATTTGACGGCAGCAGTAGCTGTTTTAGTTTATTTGTCTAGCCAGAGACGTAGAAAGGGGCTGTTGCTGATTTTGCTCATTAACTATTGAAGATGGAAATCTGTGACACAAATAGAGCTGTTGTCAGTATTGTAAGTAACCCCCATGTGTCCTGAGTTAGATTTTGAAAACAGGCTGTCTTTAGAGTTAAAATATATATATATTTTTTTTGTGATATTCACTCAAGACCTTTGCAGGAAACTTATAATAATGACAACTTATAATGTGACATTCTGAATCTGCTGGCCTCTTTTCTTTATGCTTATCCTGTTTCACTTTTTTCCTCCCTCTTCTCTGTTTGTATTTTTGATAACTCTTGCTTTTCTTCAACTGCAGTTCTAGTGCAATTGATTATGCCAGCCTCCTCTTTAACCCATTTTTTCCCCTTTTTCTCCAGTCTGCAGTATCAAAACACACATACATATTCATCCTTTCTTCACACCATGAACCATGTACTTGACTTTTTTGGGGTCGATTTCTGTAAGCTTTTGCAATAGGAAAAAAAAGACACACACAAAGTTCAAATCCTGAAAGACAAGGGCGGGAAAAGTGAGAATATTCGAGAAAAAACCCACAGCTTATAACATCCTTCACATCTATCCACTCTCCCTTTCTCACTGCCTCTCTCTTGCTCTCTCCATTACTCTCTCACTCTCCCTCACACACGAACACAGACCCCCCTCTTGCACAGAAGTAGACAGAGAGCAGTGAAGAGCAGAAGGAGCTGGGTGGCAGGAGGGAGGCAGGAGGGCTGTTGTTGATTGAACAAAGCCAGGGAAGAAGCGCACAGTCGTGGGGTGAAGAGCAGCTTTGAAATGCCTTGAAGGGAGCCTGCCAGTTACTCCTGCAGAGACCTGAAGGTAAGCCTCTACTGTTGAAGAAAAAAAAAGAGGATATAACAGAAGGGCAAGATAAAATACGAAAGGGAAGGTTTTTAAAGCTGCTGATGCATGATACGACTGTGGCACCACATCCAAGCTCCCCCCACCTATACATTTGACTGCAGTTGGCATCGCATGCTGCGTTTCATCTCTCTAATCCCTTCTCCAGTGACTTGTCGGATGAAAAGTGTGCATCTCCTTGTGAGGGAACCAAAGCTGTGAGCGCCAAACAAGACTGTGATAAATAGCAAGAGGGAGAATGAAGGATACCAGGTAGTTGTGAAACAGGAGAGCTGGAAAACAAAAAAAGTGTTGATGAGAAAAGTATTCCCCTCCTCCAGCGCTCATCACATCTTGCCCTTTTTATCTTATGCCACCGCAGAGCTACATAGATCATCTCTACGCATCCACTCGCTCTCGTGGCGGGGGCAGGGTAATCAAAAAGGCAATGAATCTCTGACGCAAGCGGAGAGGAGCTTGTCAACAGTCCTGCTGTTTGTTCCTGCTTGGATGCTGCTCTGTAGTTCTTTCAGTGCAATGCAGGAGTTTCACAAGCGCAGCATCAGGAACAAGAGTAAACCCGATGCAAACGCAGATGTGTGTGTTGCTTCAAATCATTCTGTGTGCCTGTGTGTTATGCAGCAGGAATGGGGCCTGGGTGTCTTGTACTTTACCAACATAAAGCACAGCATGTTTTATTTATTTTTGGTTTTTCACTGTGTTTTCATAGATTCTACAAAAGCAGAAAATAAAGTAACACATTTCATGATAGCTGTTGGCAGTTTTCATGAATATCCCAAACTGCATTTAGAGATACATTTTTCATAATTCAAATCAATCTCTTTAGCATGTTGGCTTACAAAATGTCTGCATTATAAGAGGGGTTGCTTGGAGCATTTGTACAGTTGATGTCTAACATGCAAAGATATGCATGCAGTCACAGGAAACTAATGTTTGGAAAACTGTGAAAAGCGAATTGCTACTCAGAGGTCAGTCAATTCAAATTGCCATACAAAACAAAATTAAGTCATGTTTGTGTTTCTGTGCAGAAACTTTTAGAATAAGCTAAAAAGACAGAAAAAAAGAAAACTCCTAGCACACCCACCTAATCATTATCAAGTTTCTTCAGCATTTCTGTGCAGTTAGCATGCAATTAGCATATGGTTCTGCATGCTAGAATATACATTTTGTCTGATGTAAAAGTGATGAGGCATAGAAAGAAATAGCATAGCTTTGGTTCAAACTGTTTAGAAAATCCTTTTTAAGGTGGAAGCTAAATATTAAATGAAACCTGCTCTAAGTAGCTATTAGTGTTCTTACTCCATGATAACTATTGACAAAAAACTACTTCCTAATGTTGACTGAACAGCACAAGTAAGGACTTGTGTTTCCATAGCCTGGTAAAAACCAGCCCCTTCTCCTGAGATATTTTCTTTGTACAGAGTGTCTGGGCTCTCGGTTTCAAGAAGCGACGGCTTCCTCAAGGCTTGGCATCTGTTGAAGTTTTAAATGTTATCCAATCACTAACGTTTTCCCGTGACATATGTAATGCGAAGTTCCACATTATGAAGCTTAATGGAAATTACCTGAGCTTCTGTGAAGAGAGACGTGTGAGCCGAGCGACGCGGCTATTAATGTCAGTTCAATAGTTGGAAGCGTGGTCAACATGGACTGAACGCTGCCATTGCTAAAACTACAGCCACTCGAACAGGAAGGCGAAAAAGCTACTGTTTCTGCATTTCAGAAACGTGAATGTAAATTCAGTGGAACCTGATGATTTGTCTCTCTGCTAAGTAAAGTATGGACTGAAGGAGCAAAAATCTAATAATTTTAAGGGTTTGAGGTTATTATCTATCTATTTATTTATTCCTGTAGACAAAGCAATGTTTGTAGACTTTGTTTGTAAAAGTTTATTCAAACAGGAAGAGAAAAAACTAATTGAGAATTAAAAATAAATTCAACAGAGTGTCCTGGGCTATTTAGCAACAACTTTCTGTAAGATTAAAAGACAAAATCTTTCTTTTAGCACATGCCTCAGGTGAAAGGATGTGCTCAGTTTTGTGAGAGGAATATGGGGCTCCTGTCACAAAAACTACCAGTTTAGATATGTTATATATGTCATGCTATTCTTTTATGCTTTTATAGGAAATGTTATGCAATAACAGTTTTCCAATTACTGCTGTTCATGCTGGGTTTTTAAAGGGAACGTCAGAGGAGTTTCACTGTTTCACTCGCGCTGTGTGGACTCTTAATCTCTTTCAAACCATCTTTGTCTTCACTCTTAAAAACTTTACTTGTCTACATTCTCAAACTCATAAAGAAAAGATAGAAGGTCAAACTGACTGAAGGATTTCTTAATAATTGTCCCTGTCACAAAAGCTGTCAATTTCCCAAAGTTAATTTTATCACTTTAATCTCCCCAGAGCCTGCTCACAGCTGGTTGAGCCCTGATTGGGTTTCCCAAGGAAGACAGTGAGTTGGTGAGATCAAATGCTTTTTGATGGATAGCCCTTTTAACCTTATTATCAGTTAAATCACTGTAGATATAGCTCACATATACCTTGGTCCTGCTCCTTCTTGCCTGTCTTCCAAGCCCTGATCACCCAAATGGATGAGCAAAACAGGGCAAAAGGCCAGATACAATTCTTGCCTGGGTCAGAGGAGATTCTCAAGAAGGAAGATACTGTGAATATTTAATTGGATCTGTTTTCTTACTCAACAATATGTGTCTCCAGAGGGCATGCAGAATGTTCTGTTTTTTAGACAGATCTACATTTTCACATACCGCAGCAGCGTATTTGTGTCAAGAGCTTAGCCAGGCGTGACGTTTTTTTTTTCTTCTCTTTTTGTGTTCATAAAGCTCTGGAAAGTGTGTGCGCATAACAGAGTGCTGCAAACAGAAATAGTTCCTTTTCTAATACTGTTGAAAAATCTAAATGGTAATAATCTGTATTTGCAGCTCTAGCACTGTGATAGTGAGAACCCCAACACTTGATATATAGCTGAATTTAAACGTCACAGTCTTGCACTTTGTGGGCTGAATGTGAATTTAATTCATTCCTCTGCTGTGTAATAAAACAGGCAGCATAAAATTTCCCTCACAATCTTTTCCCTACCAAAGAAATATTGCAGTGTTTACACTCTCATAAATCTGCAGCAAATACAAATCCGTGTCGATTCTATTGTTGACACCCATGCATTGGCATCAAGTGTTGATGCCAATGCACCTGATTTGTAGTATAAAGCTTTGCTGTTTCATATGCAGCTTCATAGTACTTTCATACTACCTACAGCTTTATGACGCATAAGGTTTTAACAATATGCGGGCCGTCCCTTCAGCCCACACGCAGAACAAAGCAAAGCTTCACCTTCTGCCTAATTAAAAAAAAATTAAAATAAATAGCTGTATTAAGAATTATCATTTTGTACTCTGGTTTGCTCAGGACTTCTATGTTAAAACAAATACACATTTAAATAGTCTCAGGAGTGAGGGTGACATCTGGTTTTTCTTCTTGCCTGGATTCTGCAGCTGAAAAATGTATCTAATGATTATAAGTTAATCTATGGTATATCTGCTTTTGCGGTATTACCAGTAATTCCATTGCCTATAGTTCAGACTTCACATTGCAGTAAGATCTTACAAAATCAGTTTAGCTGCTGCAAATAATAAAAACAAGTTAACAGTTCACATCCATAAGATACAATTCCATGTTATATTTTATGTTCATATTTCTACAGTGAAGGTGATGCATTTCTTTGTTTCTTGAGGCTTTTTGTGTATGGCACTGGTAAACTCTACAGAAATAGCATGGTAAAATGAAAGTTGTTTGTTGCTACCTGTTCCTATTTAATAACACTGGAATTTAAGCTGGTTTGGAGTGAATCGACCAGGCTACACAGTAGAGTTTGATGCTACGCAGGAAGTGTTAAACAAAACGGAGTAGTTGCAAACTTCCATAGATCTCAAAATACAGAGTGTCCTACTGACTACAATTCTAAAACAGTGCAGAAAATGTACATCATTGTTCACAACTTCACCTTCTGTTCGCTAATTGGCTTCGTAGAAATTCTACCAGAAGCAATCCTTGTAAACAGGAAAAGGCCCAGACTCTGCTGTAAGCCAGATTTGCATCAAGCAGAGTAGCGCAGGAAGGCAATGGCCAGGCTATTTTCCATGAGACTATTTTGGTTGTATCAATCCTGATCAACTCATTAACCTTGACAGCTGATTGTGAGTCAACCAGAATAATATGCATCACATCAAGTCTAAGAAAAGCCAGGTAATGAAATATCTTGGATGTCATTCTTCAAATGACTCCAGAATCCAAAGTTTTCTCCTCTAGATAATCTCTGATACAGTTAGCAGCGTCGACCAACTTAACAGTATAATAAGATCATGACAGATGTTTGGCTGAAATAACAGTGACAGCCTTTTCACTGTTACTAGTACAAACTGGATTGACATGGATAAAATCGTTTCTGCTTGAGTTCCTTGGAACACACTCACTTCTATATGACATCTGTCTCATAAGTAAAGGAACTTTTAGCTACTTATAACATCACAGAATCGAATGGAAAGAAATAAGTCTCTTTATGATGAGATTATGCTCAAGCATTGAGCCTGCTGTATCCAACTTATCACAGCAGAGTATTTTTATTTATTTATTTATTTTAAAATTCTGCTGCAGTGATCGGTTCACCTACTTAACTGTAGGAGGTGCAACTAAGAAATCGTACAACTCCTCAGCAGGAAGTTCCACAAAAATGAATATCGCAGTGTAGTAACAGATTTAAACTTTAAGTTGATTTTTTGTGATTTTTGAAATTTATGTAACATTTAAAATGAATATAATTTTTTTACCTTCATGCAGCCATACAGCTTCATGTAGATTACTACTTGTCTTACACTGTCCTAGTTAACAGAATAGAATAAGATAGGATCTATCAGACTATGAATACATTTTCAATCACTGTTAGATCAAAAAATTATGTTAGCAGTCACTATTAAAACGACTATGACTGTGAGAACAAAGAATCTCTCCGTCCTGCATCACAGTGCAAAGAGCCCCTCACTTCAGATGCTCTTCTGTCCAGTCAGAATTATGCACAGAGGATGTTTAATGTTCATTATAATATATAATATCCTCTTCATTTCTGGCTCCACCACAATTCTCAGAGTCCATCTCCTGGCCTATTACAAAGCTGGCCACGTTATTTTTACCCATGTGTCAAGATACCTGACAGGTTTGTCTGTTGTACTTTTACTGTTCTGTAAACTTTCAATCACAGTGTGACTAGAAAAAAGCAAACTGCACAGCATGTCACTGCCAACAGTGAAGTACAGGAAGAGCCTGAGTCATTTATTACTGTGATGGCTCAGTCTCTCTTCAATATTTTGTTGTGAATAAATTGCAAGAAAATATATATGTGTGAGCTGAAACCAATGACCAGTGGTCAGCATGACACACTCAGAATTTATGAAAACCAACCTCAACCTTTCACAGCTGTCTAGTTTCCCTCATCATCTTTTAACTTCTTTAGAGCCCAATTGCAATTTTCTTTGTCAGACTGATATTTCTGTTTGTTACATTTCTGCTATGGAATTAAGTGATTTTTTAAGATCATATCATGTTGACCTTGCACAGTGTGGCATGGTCAGGTCTGGCACAAGAATGACCAAGAATGGCTTGCACAAAGCAAACTTTACTATGTGAGGGTGTCAGTGTGACCAATGGCTGCTTTGTTCAGGTTTGAAGGATGGATCCATTTGCAAAAATGTATTCCAGAACTTGAGGCATTTTATGCCTTGGTTAGTGTTTTATGAGACTACATAATTAAAATGGAAAGGTCACAGCACTGTTTTCTTGATGCTGGCTTAGTGAACACGAGTGATATAGTTAATTTAATGAAAGTGTGATTCCTTTTATTTTTCCCTTTAAACTTTGCAAATTATTGCTAACAATGTCACACAGCCATAATGCGAGCTAATACGCATTCAGGTCTGGTCAGTGAGGGTTAGAGTTAGTTCCTCTGGGCATTCAGTTGTTCAATGTTTTATATTCATAGCATGTATGCACTTAAAGACATTGTCTTACAAATGAAGGGAGATTTAATCCTTGTTTGCTTTATGTTAAGTGAGACTTCAACTCATTTAAGTGTAACTGTCTGGTATAACAATTGATTGATGCTTTGAAACATCTATCCACTCACACAGTGGCAGCTTTATTAACATGTCAGTTTGTAGTGATTCATACTTAAAAATAATTGTATTCTGTGTTGTGTTATCAAAAAATGCTTATTGATCCACATCATTTAAAATGTGTATGTTTTTCCTAACAAATTGTGCATCTGGGGAATTTTCATTTCTTTTGTGTATAAACAAAAAGTTTTTCTATTGCAGAAAAATCAATGACAGGCATAAAGAAGCATAATAAAGTCAAATTGATTTAGATACTATCTACTTCCATATCAAGCTTTCTTTCAGACTTGTAAAAATAACAAAAGCATCCTTAAGGCACACTGAACTTTTTAAATTACTTTAACTTATTCTTGTAGTAAAACATGACACCTTACTCATGGAAAAAAAATAAAAATAAATATATATATATATATATATGTATATATATCTTAAATCTAAATAAAGGAATACAACTATTTCTTAAACAATGACATTTCTGGAATGTAGAATTCTCCCCAAAATTCAAAAACTCATACATAAGACATGGCAAAATGTCTTAAACATCACATATGGAAACTAAGAAGTTGGAACATTTTTTAGTAAAACTAATTTTGAATTTGACTTGTGTTTCCATTGACCATTAAATATGGTTTTGCAAAATTAGTTGGGAACATTTCTTGAAGTTTAAGACAAAAAAGTAAGTTTTTTATTTATACAACTGTTCAAGTGTTTTGAAATCGGGCCGTACCTTTTTAGTGTTCATTCATTTGGATAGCAGGTATAAGACACGGGACACACTTGGAAATTTAGTTGCAGAATTTATACACAACTTATGGAACATAACTCTAAAGTTGTCCTTATGTGCTTTATTGAAGTTTGTAAAGAATAGTAATTATTTACCTACCTGAATAGTTTTATTTTTTAATGGGTGAATGACTGAATGTAGTGTGAAGCCCTTTGGAGTCCTATGGATTTGACAAGGCAGTATGCAAGTACAAGTCATTTACCGTTTACCCTAATCCAATATTTGGCAACACCTGGATAGCCCATATGCAGGGAAATAAGGAAATACCTGACATGATTCATGCCCAAAATGTAGCTCTGTAATTCTCCCTCTCTGTGATATCTAATTCATCTACAATGCATTGTGGCGAAGTTCTTCACTGCCATGTTTGACTTCAGATGTCTCACTAACTGATAATTATTGCTTCATGTATGAAGCAATCCCTTATGTCCTCTGGTAACAGTTCTAGATGTACCAGTACATGCAATCAAACAATTGACATAGCCATTGACACTCAAATTATGTCCAAATCAGAACATTTATTATGGGTATGAATTAACATTAACATTTGGTTTGGCACTTCTCTCTTCGCACTGGAGGATGATTGTTTACAATGCAAGCTTTGCAGTGTCAAACTGGCACATTACATACCTCACTTGTAAATGTTTGCAATTGGATAAAGTTTAAAACTTCTACAAAGTTCAAGTTTCCTGGAAGCCATCATTTCCCAAAGCTGAGAGCCCAGACCCTGTGTACAAAGCAAATAGCGTCGATCAAGGGGCTAGCTTACCACCCATACTTCAGTGGAAAATGTCCTGCATTACTTAGCTGGAAAATACAGCAACCTGAAATTGTTCAACTCAAAAGTGACAGGTCCTAATCTAATTTCATTTTCAGCAGATATGGACTGACTATAGGAGAGAGAAGGAGGATGCTCAATGGGACAAGTATGGAAACACAACAATACAATGAGAATTTTAATAGAGATCAATTGGCCTTTGGGTCCCCCAGTATTCAGTGCGTACCACCTGACTCAGCAGCTCTATCCTCCCTGTTCTACTGTTCTCACTTCTCCTTCTGCCCTTTGCAACCAGAATTGGATTTAGTAAGTACAAAACTATTTGAAATGCGATTAAATCCAGTGTAACTTCTGTGCACTTAAACCTGAACAAGGTGAAATGCAGTTTGAGAAAACATGTGCACCAACCGAGTTTCACACATTTCAAGTCTTTTTTATCTCTATGTCGTCTCTCACACTGCAGGTCAGTGTGGTTGAAGTGGGTGCTATTTGGCTCCTGTAGGTGTTGGAGTTTTAATAATTCTCCTCCCACTTAAGCAGCAATGTAAAATAATCCTTATCTTAAAAGAAGGGCTTTTGCAAGCTGTGGTGCCTAGCCCCACTGATCTATGAAATGTACTGTAAGCAGAGAGAGATGAAACGGGGAAGAGTGAGAAAGATACATGTCAGTGTGTGCATGAGAAAGAGGAGAGACATTGAGGTATCATTAGGGAGATTGTTTTTTCACTGTGATTCGAGCTTCTTCATGCAGTGTCATGTCATTCAGAAGGTCACCTTATGAGAAGGACACACCACACACTCAGCACACTATCAGGCATAATAGGAAAATGGTTTTAGTAATGTAAGTGTGAGTGTGTGCATGTGGATCTATGGGTGCATGAGAATTTGATTGTGTTTGTTGGGCCAAGAGCCACACTAGCTGGGGATGAATTTAGTCTTTTGACCGAGTGACCTCATAGTGTCATAAGTGAGCAGAGATAGCTGAGGAAATATTCATAGCAGGTCTGGTAATAATGGCTCAAGGGGAGGAATGGAGGAAGGGATAGGGCCAAGTAAGAAAGTTCCATTGCTTCCATGGACATGAAGAACAGAGGAGCTATAATAACCCCAATACTGTAGGTAGCTATCACACACACTGCCTCTGCAGATACTTACAACTTCAACAGCCATAAAAATATTTCTACTGAACCTACATTAAAAAAAAATACTGAAGAACTTTTTCACCATCTTTAGTGTTATCACAGTGCAACTGCCATTTGGAAGTGCGGAATTTCTGTTTTTTACAAGGAGTTGTGTTAAGTACTTATGAGTATTCCACATCTCTGGACTGAGACAGATTTTACCCTTCCATTGGAAAAAAATGCTAAAAATACAACCAGGGATACAGAATAAAGAATACATGTTGTAATTCTCAGGTTTTTATTTCTTAAAGAAATTATGGTCTATTATATAAAATCAAAACAAAAATACATTGAACAGTCCTTAAAATACAGTCAATTAATTTTGAATTAAGACTAAAGAAAACAAATATGCTTAAAGAAAAATATAATATTTTACAGCATCAAACTATGTCAAATTATGCTGATAAAGGATAATAACTAAGTAATGTGTTTCCTAGTGTTTATTAGTGTTGTCATTATTAGAAAAATAAATAAAACAAAACGAGCTGGATTAATTATAAAACAGCTCACTGAGTATTGAGGTTTTGCTAGTGTATAAAATGTAAATGACCAAGACAACGTTACAGACCCCAGAGAAAAATCATAGCACTTGTCAATCGTTAGAAGAAAGAAAAGGTTTTCTGCTGAAGCATGCTGTTCTCTGCTCAGATGATGGCTTACTGCATGCTGTGTCAGCAAATAAGGAAGAAATATGTAGTGAAGTTATCCCTCAAGAAACAAGTTCTGCGATTTGTTTGTACCCGCTGGCTTTAAGCACAATGAGTGCTTTTGTTATCAGGATACAAACACAATTCAGCTAAAGCATCCTGTCACTCGTCTGGTAACAAGATAAATGCTTGTTACCCTCTTAAAGGTTGGAGATAAAACATCCCATCTGGTATCTCTATACGAACACCTCTCATTTGGGCTTGTCGAGTGTATCTCAAACAGACACGGCAATTACAGCATTATTGAAAACACACATCAGTTGGAAAGTTCACAAATCCTCCTGGGAGCTATATTTAATTTGTGAGAAGACATAAAATGAGCCTAATTCAGAGACCTTGCAATCCCTGCGATGTATTCAGGGAGGGTTTTATGATAGCTTCTTGTGTGTCCCATGTCTCCGCTGTCCGTTTGTCCCTCTGTCTGTCCCTGCCCTGCTTGGATGCTCGTCACGTCGCTTTGCCCTTTGCTTTGGACCATCAATGTCAACACTACATTCCTGTGTGGAGCTCAGCTGTGACGTGTTTTCTCCCACCTCTGCAAGCTTTTTGCATTCACTCTCCTTGCCTGTCGGTGATCAAATAGAATAACATCAAAGAAACATGACAGAGAAATGTCAGACGTTGTTGAGGTCAGGATGCAGCGACGAAAGTATCTATTTGCTTACTTCATCACAAGGTTGCGTGTATCCATCTGTTTGGTTGGCAAATTTGTGAGATGATTTTAACACAGAGTCCAGGAGCTCTCTAAATTAATCACCTCTTGCGGGGCTCTAGAGGTGTTCAGATGCTAAAATTAGGGTTTTATCTGACACCTTCAGACATACTCACATACTCATACCTCCTCACTTTATATTAGTTTCATTTATAAAAACGAACAAAAAAAAATCACATGAATGAGATGACCCTTTTTACTTCTGCTGTTACACATAAAAGGTGTCTAAAAATACACTTTAAGAAAAATAAATAAAAAAGAGAAATAATCCCACTACAGAGGATATTGTCAGCACATCATCTCATCGCTCCATCAGAGCTAAAAACAACCACAAAGACAATATCCAGACTCATGTTTCCATGCAACTCTAAATGTAAAGCACCTGTATTCTCAGCAAGAGATATTATTAATATTTACGTCTACAGTAATCGCTGTCGCTGAGTTGAGAAACATATGGGAGCAGAGTGAGAGGCGTGCAGAGACTTGTGCGTCTGTATCTGTGCATGTGTGCACATGTACTTGAAAGGACTGACAAGGCTCCCAATGAGGAGCCTGTGCTTTGGGAATATTACATCATTAAAAACAGTGCAGCTGAGTCTGCCTCATCATCCCAGCAAATTAGCCAGCAGTGGATGTCAGGTCATCTCCCATGTGATGCAATACTTAGGTTATGCAGAGTACCGTGATATGATGGTCATAACAAGCTTATATTTGGACATCTTTGGTTCATTATTTTCATGTTGTGTGGGTGTTTTACTACAAAGATTTTGAGGTAAATCCTTTTTTTTACCCTCCCTTCTGAGGTTAGGGTTTGGTAACAAAAGTACTAACCGTGTCTAATGAGACATCCAAACACTAGAAGGATAATTCCAGAGCTTGTTAGGGAACTAGTGCATTCTAAAGATAGGCAAGTATAACAAATTGTCAGTGATTATTTTGACATGTTCAGTGTAAATATTTTGTAACTTGTGAGTGAAGCTCATTAACAGGACTAGCAGCATAGCACACTTTAGTAATTGCTCTGTCAGGGTAGAGGGGCATTATGGAGAATATTTTTGAGCGAATATTTTCTAACACTGTTGATTCATTCATCCTCCATATGCCATTTGACATGATCAAGTCTTCTTGGTGGTTAAGAGTGATTTTATTTCACTAGAAATAAACTAAGCAAAAAATACAATCAGAAGTAAAATCGCTGCCTAAATACTCTGTTTTTCATACTATCTGGCAACAAAGTGTTTTGACAGTAAAATGTTTTGTAGGAAGTTAAAGTAAACAGAGGCATAGTGCATAATTCCAGTAAATGTGACAAAGGAGTGTTAGAGTTAAGAATCGGTACATACAGAAAATTTGGTGTGTATCCCAAATGAGTAGACCAAGATAATCATCAATAACCTGAAATCTAGCATACCTGTGCTGGGTAATTCTAGCTAACAAACTCAGTATTCCTTTATAAGAGCATGTTTAAATTGGGACACAATATTCTCTAGGAGATTGTTAAATTTGTGCATAAGGAGGCTCAAAATTATTGGACTTCAGAGGACATTATTGCAGATCCTCAACTACTCTGTCTTCCAGTTTGAGGATGGTGATTGAGAACACACAGCACTTACAAATTGTTTTGATAAATCCAAAATATGTCTTAATGGCATTTCAAGAATCAAAAACGAATCCATCTGGAAACATTATTTAAGACTAGGTGGTTTAGTTTTTGTTATTTTTTTGTACTGTAAATATTTTGGTACATAAATGACACATCAAGTTGGTTGTGCTATTTGAGCTGGTATAAACAGACATAAGCATACATAGTTCTCAAAGTATGTATGCCTCCATTGTTGTTATTTGCTGGTTGTGGAGATTTGAGAGGTGGAGCTCAAGAAAACAGGTTAGGTATGTGATGGTGGGTGGTAGTTTCTTGGCCCACATGCAGAGTCACCCTAGAGATATCAGTGGCAAGTTTTAGTCACAAACAAAATGTAATGGGCAACACAGTTGGAGTCATTCTGGACAAGTTGGGGTCATCCAGAGGGAAGAGAGGGAAGTTATTTTAGGAATCATGAACAGAGAGGCCGTATGTAAGGATTGGCGAGGGGTAAGCCAGGTTCTGGTGTGAAAAAGCATGCATTCCTGAGGGGAGACGGAAGGCGCTGTGGTTGTCTGCTGATGGGGCGCTTGGTGCTAGATAGTCAGCTGAAGAGCTGAGGGAATCAAAGCTGCTGCAGATTGTTCAACAGGAGAATCTTAAGACAGCAGAGGAACATAATTAAACCTCTGGAGCATAAAGACTGCATGACTCAAGAATCATATACTCTCACAAAAAAACCCACTAGAGAAACTCATGGGAAAAAATGCATAAGGTCACAAAAAGTTTCTGGAGAGCAAGAGTCTACCATCAAGGTTAATCATCCAGCAAGGAGTGAAGGTCCTGCAGCTCCTATATTCACCAGAGTCCTGATGAGGTGATTAACCCCAGATGTGCAGGCCAGCAGAGCCAGCAGAGCTCTCCAGCAAAGATCTTCTCTAAAAGGCTATATTCACACAGTATCGATGCTCAATTTCAATTTTTTGTTGAAATCTTTTTTTTTTTTTATGCGGTCGTTCACACTGCTAATTAAACCCGACCGCAACAAGACTTCTGTATGAACGGTTTACGTCCCCAAAGTGACCCAGCATATGCAGCAGTAAAATGTTGATGTCACACACCAGCTCACTGTTTAGTAAAGTGATAATGAATGCAGCCTTTTATGGATCAATTTTAAAGTTTATTCAGCAATGGAAGCCATCAGTATTGTCAGAGGATTATAACAACACAAAGAAAGATAATAAAAAGAAAGAAAAACTAATAGCGATGGCTTTTTGTGAGCATCCTCTGCAATTTCTGTAGGGAAGTCTTTGGATGTGTAGTGAGAGCCATGAGTGGTTATGTGATGCATAATATCATAATCATAATTTTTTACCATTGTTTATGTCCTTATTTTAATGCATCTGGCTTCTTGTGGTGCAGAATAATGATGCATGTCTCATATCAATGACATATAAGCCGAATAGAATGAATCAGATATGTATTCAAATTAAAACTGCATATGGAAGTGGCACATATTGGATTTTTTTTGGTTTGAGAAAAGATCAGAATTGGGCTGTTCTGACTGCGGCAAAAAAGCCAGATATAGGTCGCATATGGGCAAAGATGGTGGATTTGGGTCACATTTGCTTGCTGTGTAAATGTAACCAAAGTGAAGTCACACTCTCAAGAAAATGCACAACAGAATCCTGTCAGGGTTTGTCAGAGATGGTTTGTGTATCTTTGATTACTCAATGAATATAGAAATTTTTACATATTTAATAGATCTAATTATGCAGAGCCTAATTATGGGCTATTATCTAATTATGCAATATTATCTATAGTGACTTGGTTTTCCACTGAAACAAGATGTAAACGTTTAATGTCTCATATTAAGGATACTAAGGTTTGGGACAAAAGAATAACCTATAAGTTATACAAACAAGCAAAATGAATATTCTGGCTTATCTCTTACACAGTTGGAGGTACAGTGGTGCCAACTTCCATTGGAGGGAGATACAAAGAGCGCCCTTATGCAAAATGCATTAAGGATGCCAAAGAGACAGAGTTTGCTAAATTTGTCTCTTGTCTGTCCTCCAACACATTGACATTTTTTGAGTTATTTATAGTCACCAATTAACCTAATGTGTCTGGTTTTGGACTGTGGGAAGAATCTAGGGAGAACCCGTGCATATACAGGCAAAATCTTCAAATGCCACAAAACAAAAAAAGAAACAAAACAAATAATACTCATGGAAACTAGGCCCATCTTTTTGCAAGGCAATAATACTAACAAATGAAAATTGTTGGCTGATTGGCAAAAAGGTCAAAGAGATAAATATCCAGTCAGAAAATTCTTCGATAAGACTTAAGTTTAAATTTTTATTTTGTTTTCTGTGTTGGTTAAACTAGCATTATATACTAATATAATGCTAGTTATATATACTCTCAGTAATTATATTCTCAGAAATACTTCAAAATAGAAAGTTTCACATCTGTGGTAATTAACCTTCTTGATGTTCCACAGGTGTGCTTCAGCTGAGGATGGCAGGAGATTCCCGAGTCCTCATGGACCACAATATGGAGATTGGGGTAACACCTGCACAGGTAAACTGCAAATCCACCATTTTTTGCTGAAAGGTTGATGTTTGCTAAACTGCAATAAATAAGATGGAGAAGAATAAGAGGAAAGGAAACCAGGCTGGCAATCTATGCGGAAGCTTAACAGTAGGAAAAGTAAAATGGCTATTAAATATGCAACAAAAAGATTTGTTTGTGTTTTTGAGAAGTGCTGACAAACAAAATATAATTGCATTTCCTCAATACTCAGATCATTGCATAATTCAGTTTTGCTAGCACTAAGAATGATAAAGAAAAGACATCCAACACTTGCCTATAACAGATGGTGGAGTCATGCTTGTTATCTGCACTCATTCCCCAGCTGACTGGAACTTTTGGCGGCTACTCAAGCCTGACAAAAAAAAGCTCAATAAGGAAAAAAAAACAACTTCCACTTACTGCTGCCATTCTGAGGCTGCTAATTAATTTGTTTATGGACCATCAATCCCAGGTACTGACTACAAAAGGCAGTACTGGTTGAGACAGCTACTTCTGTGACTCAATTAGACCATACCAGATGAAATGAATGAGCTTGTTTTCATGAGCGGTGTGAAAGAATGGCTTTCTACACAAGCTACAAGCTTTAAAAATTGACTACTAAAGAAAAACTTTAAATTGTGGGGGATGCTACTTGTACATTGTCAAAATAGACTATATAAAAGTGTGTATGTATCTTAAGTTTGGACCACTCAAACTTAACTGATTGTTTACTATAATCAAAAGCTCAATCAGCTCAAAATTTCCTGCCCCCTCTTAGGGTAAGTTACAAAGTTGCAAGTAGTGAACTCATTGGCTCTGAATTGATCACTTTTACCTTGTGTTCAGAGGTTTTGATAACATTTTATCCAAACTGATCAAATTGCTTCATCGTCTTTTAATTCTTCATTGATATGTTCCTTAAACAAGGATGACCTCAAATCGACATGAAGAAAATCATTACAGTACACCCACATCTGACTAAAAGTTCATAATAAACTTAGGAGAGCAGTGAAAGTTCCCCTGATGGATCAATGATACTACCTTTAATAAACCTGTCTGGCAGGCTTTCATTTTAGGCTCTGTAATCACAGGCATTGCAAGGATATTGTAGTGCTTTTATTCATTTCTTTGCCAGCTAAACTGAGAGTGGAAAGCTCGTAAAGGCTAGTATGAACACAACATGATAAAAATCTCTCAATGATATCTGCATAATACTGGACAAGTATAGACTACAGGTGTCCAATTAGCAGCAATGTACATTGATATTTGAAATCATATTTGAAAATTCTACCTAGTCACAGGTCATAGGTTTGTTTGAACCTATGACCTAGGTTCAAACAAACATCAAGACAAGGCATGTGGCCTTGTCTTGATGTATGTTTGTTATTACTTTACTGCTATAGGCGCTATAGGCTTGTGTGACTGAAAAACAAAATAAGGTCAGCCTTTGTTGAAATACATCACCAAAGTGTGAAGCTGTAGTGCTATTTTCATTAACCCTCGTGGAAAATTACATTCAGTTCAACAACAATGTGTGGCTGCTAATAAAAGCAGCTTGTGTCAAAGAAAACATAAGGGTCTGTTAGAAAAGGATGGAAAATCTGCTCAAGCTAGCGTCCCTTAGTGTGTAAAAGGAGAGAACACACGGGACACAGAAGGAGACAGGACAGAGCTGTGGAGCCAGACCGCCTTGCTGGAGCAGGGCCAGCACAGACAAAGACCCCGGTGTCCTTGTGCTCTTTTGTCCTTAGTTTCTGTTTCTGTTCGGGTCTGGTCCATATGCACATATAGACTGACACTTGCAATGTCAGTGGCAACCAGAGCACAGGCGACAACTTTATGATGCAGCTATTGATTGCATTGGTGTCGTTGCCAGTCAGCCAGATGTAATGTGTTTGGTTTTTCTAGTATCTCTCTGAGCAAATCCCACAAAACAAGTTCACTTCTAAAACCCCAATGGTTCTCAAACCTTTTTATTAGAAAAAGCACCTCAATCTCTATGCATTTACAGGAATTGCATTATCTCCAGTAACATTTTTGAAATATACATTGAACCATGTAAAATTTGATGTGCCATAAAAAGAAAATGAGCAACATTTAATTGTTTTCATTTTTATTTGGAGGTTGAGATTTCAGGCAGCATAAGAACTACCCAGGCTATCTGTACTATAGTTTGAGAACCATATACTTACAAAACATAAAGGCTGTAAAGTAAATTTGTACAGGAAAATAAGTAAATGTTCAGTAAAAGCTTCTTTCAAGCTGTTTGTGCATGCTTATTTTGTTTTACCCCCTGTTCTTTCTGTCTTCTTTTGTCCATCCTAGGTTAAGAAACTCCCAAAACATCTGCGGGAGCCTCAGATCTCAACCGAACGAACCCACTTGATTTCAGAACCTGTAAAAAAGCCACGTCAGCGGTATGTGCAGAAGGATGGCAAGTGCAACGTTCATCACGGAAATGTGCAAGAGACCTATCGTTACCTCAGTGACTTATTTACTACTCTGGTGGATCTGCGGTGGCGCTTCAGTCTATTAATTTTTACCTTGGTTTATGTGGTCAACTGGCTTTTCTTTGGGTTTCTCTGGTGGCTTATTGCACTCATTCGTGGAGATCTGGTGCATGGAGATGAAGAGGGCTGGACCCCATGTGTGGAAAACCTCAACAGTTTTGTCTCAGCTTTCCTCTTCTCTATTGAGACAGAGACCACCATTGGGTATGGCTATCGCGTCATTACAGAACGATGCCCTGAAGGTATTGTATTGCTCTTGGTGCAAGCAATCTTGGGATCCATTGTTAACGCAATTATGGTGGGGTGCATGTTTGTCAAGATTTCACAGCCAAAGAACCGCGCCGA
Organism: Phalloptychus januarius; assembly: GCA_902982915.1. Lineage (NCBI taxonomy): Eukaryota > Metazoa > Chordata > Actinopteri > Cyprinodontiformes > Poeciliidae > Phalloptychus > Phalloptychus januarius. The sequence goes on from CADWAE010000133.1 coordinate 32,909,462, forward strand.
GACCCTCATGTTCTCAACCAATGCTGTCATATCGGTGCGGGACAACAAGATGTGCCTGATGTTTCGAGTGGGGGACTTGAGGAACTCTCACATTGTGGAGGCGTCAATTAGAGCGAAGCTCATCCGCTCACAGCAGACCAAAGAGGGGGAGTTCATCCCACTCAACCAGACAGACATAAACATCGGCTTTGACACAGGCGATGATCGGTTGTTCCTGGTGTCACCACTCATCATTTCTCATGAGATCAACGAAAAGAGCCCCTTCTGGGAAATGTCCATGGCACAAATGGAGAAAGAGGAATTCGAAATCGTCGTTATCCTTGAGGGAATGGTTGAAGCCACAGGTACGAAGGAGGAAACAAATGACAAAGTAGAATTGGAGGATATGCCAAGAATGAATAATATATTTTGTTTACAAAGACAAACAGTATGAAGTGACATGAATAGAGGAAGTAGAGAGGAAATAAAGGTGTTCCACAGATTTAATGTTGTAATTTATAAAATGATTAAAAGCTAATTGGCTTTTCTCGGACCATCAAAAATATTAAGACATTTAGTTAAGTAACAATAAAAGCATTAATGAGGATTTGGTATTTCATAAGCTGATGACTGCTCTTCAGTCAAAAGGGTTCCGTGTAATTTTCTTAAATGGGACGTAAAACTAAAACCTACAAAAGCATTTCAAGTGTTTCTTTGTGCACTCAGCAACCCTCATCCCCATTATTGCTACTTAAAGGTTTTGTCTTTGATATTGTTTATTTCAAAATGAATAAAGTGTAGCTACCCACACTACAAGTTTTTGTTTTGGGTAAATTCTGAGGTCCTGGCTGGTTACATTTACAAAGCACGTATTACCAGCAGCTGCTGCTGCGAGTAGTCAGAGGACTAGAATCCATATTTAAATAGTCAAAATATTGAAAGACAATCCTAGTAAAAAAATTTAATAATTATTTCTATACCTACAAGGATAATAAAGTGTTATTAACAGAAGAACTGCCATAATCTTCCACTGCCAGTTAATGATCTGCAGAGAGAAGAGAACTGTTGATATTCTTTAACATAGTAATATGCTTTGAATGTTGTCATTTTTAAAAATTAGTGTTTCAGTTGCTCTCTACCCCATGGACAGCTGTCTAAATGCAGAATTCTCAAGCAGTCCATTTGATTTTCTTTTGTGCTAGTCAAAATTTTAGGGTGCATTGTACACAATGCAGAGATATGCCAAGTTTTCAGCTGATGGCTCTGCAAAAAATAACTTTGTTTTTGGAAATCCACCTAAAAACTGAAAACACATATTTTTGCAACACCCTAGTAAGGAGCACAACACAACAGTTGATAATTAGTCATTTGCTCATTTGTTTGTTGTGTGTAGAATCAACAATGGTAAACCCATTTCGCCCTATTCGTTCTTTTGTTTGTCTCTTGAAGGATTCATTGATCAGTGCTAAGATGATGAGAAAATGAAGCATAAATTATATTTCAAGGAAATATAATTTATGTACCTGTAACAAAAAAATACTAAAGCCTTCCCAAAAAACTATGAACGCTCTTCAGAATGTCACTTGATGAATACCCCACAGAATATTACAGTTTTAGTGTGACACTTGTGAACTTTTAGTTAGCTTGGTACAAACCAGCCCCTTATTCTGCACTTTGCATCGTAAAGAGGGTCTGGATGCTTACTGAAATTGCTTACCCTGTAAATAACCACCTCCCAAAGCAAAGAGATAATTGCAGAGCCACAACATATTCCTGTTGCTCCAACTTTAATTTCTCAATATTTAAATTGTGTAAATATTGACTGAATGGCCTCCACTGCTACTTCCAAACTACAACCACAGGCAGACTACAGTTCAAAAACAGTGCAGAAAATGACATCATACTGGTAGAAATTTATTCTGAGAACTCAAGCTTACTGGAAAATGGTTCCAAGAGACATTTTTGTAGGTCATAAGATATTACATGTTCCAAATTTCATAATATTCAAGTGAAGCATGACTTGTAGCTGATTATTTAAATGCTTAAATAAAGTTCCTGTAGAGGAATTAGGCCATGCCCACTCATTATTTGCATAAATATGTTGAATTTGGTGCAGATCACATGATATATGTGTAAATTAAAGCCAAACATATGGCTACAGTGTGATGAATGCCTTCACGATTCCGCCAAGTCATGCCGCCCAGTGAAAAGTCTCTGTTTGGATATCGAGTGAGATCGACTGTGTCCCATCTGACTTAATCTCAAGCGGGAAGGTAAATGGGATCAGCAGAGGACCTTTCCAAGTGAAAAATGTGACTTTAGATATATACCTGTCACGCTGACTTGAGAATATGGGAAATGTCGCCGTGCCCGGTGCTACTGTCAGACCAGGGGGAGGCAGAACAGGAGATTTGACAGGTATGCTTAGGATATGTCTACATGTTGTTGGACACCCCTGCACAGTTCAGATTTTCTATGCCAAGGATCTTGTGGCAAGAATGCAAAGTCTGAGGTCTGGTCTCTTTGTTCTCTGAAATATTTTGATTGAATGATGTCCTCCTTTCTTTTTCTGCTTTCTCATGGCGTTGAGCACTTGACTCAGACATTCTTTCACCTTTCATTTTACCGTGACATCATGCTGGGCTTATGCTATCACTGTTCTTGACTGCAAGGCAACAGACAAACACAAATTTCTAAATACCAAATTTTTCCACTGTTACATAGAACTTAGTATTTAGAGCATAAGCCATAAAAATGTAAACTTGGTTAAAATGAAAAGTTTTCCATCACAACCATTTTGTTATAGAGTTGTTAAAGTATTAGACCTTCTTCTGAGTCTCTGTTTTGCTCTGTGAAGGACTATTGACCTGTTCAGGGTCTCACACCACACAGTGACCCCTGATGATTGATGCCAGCCCAACTCAAGACAGGATACACAATCTCAGGTTGCACTTAAAACCTCATTTAGACCTTCTTTAGGTGAATGAAGTTGACTTCAACTACTAAGCACATATACACTTTTGTGGTGGTAATAGTGATTTGTTCTGACTGTACATAATGTCTGTAAGTTAGTAAGAGGTCAATCAATAAGTTCCTTTTCTCAAAGAACGTATGTTTTTAAAGTGAAGAAATAACATTGTCAGCTGTCTACCTGTTAAAACAATGGATGTGGTCTCAATTAAATAATATTTTCACTTCCATCTTCGCTTCCATCTAAGGAAGACGGTAGTCTATGAGGTAAAAGTGAAAGAGGGAATAAACTTTCAAAATTCTACTACAGTAATGAAGCAAAAATTATTAAAATAACAATATAAAATGAATGCATTTTCTTATTTTATTTTATATAGGAGAAATTGACTAAAATAAATCAATGCAAAAAAGATTGTTATAAAATTGCAGGCATTTCCTTTTTACAAGATGAAAAAGATCCCATCAAGCTAAATCCACGAGTCTCACACTAACAATTTCCCTTTTGGTCTGGAGGGTTCGCAAAACAAACTTTACTATCTGCCAACCATTTATTTCACTAACACATTTTCGCAGCAAATGTTTGCATTTAGAGAGTAAAAGATTTTTCTTTATTTCATAGTAAAACATTCCTTTCGCAACACACATTTTATTATGTTGCTGCTATATACCTAACTCCTCTTCATTTTATTGAATCAAATGAAAAACAATACATCTCCACAATTGATTCACAGATCTCTAGTGCAGCAGTGTATCTCATCCAATGTTTTTTTTTTATTTTAACAAGCCGGATATGGTACCGCATTTGCTTAACAGAAAACATAGTCACCTTTCGGGCTGAAGAAAGAAGTTGTTAGCTGCAGCGAAACTAACACTATGTTCTGAAAAATATGTGACTAGGCTGCAGTTTGTTGTAGAATTACTATGTTCTGCCAGAGGCCAAGTGATGTGCTATATGTGTTGCCGGCAACAGTTTTTTTGTTTTATTATTTGATGCTTCCAAACTTGAGATGGAGGGTTTAGGTTTTTGCCCGTAGTAAAATTATTTATAGAGAAAATAAGACTTGTTTTAAGCCATTTCTCAGAATTCATAAAACATCCGTGCGATTGTTGCAAAAACAAGAGGCTCTGTTCTTTTTTTTAATATATAGAAGTTAGAATACTTTGCCATCTTTGCATGGAAAAGAACACATTGAGAAGAGACAAAAAGCTAAGTTTTCAAAAAGTATTTTACTGAAAAATAACTGTAATGTAATGTATTAATCCCATGAAGGAAAACCTTTTGACTACTTTATTTATTATTATTTATTTTATTATGTAACTCTTTGCTACAATCTGATCTTAACTGTTTCAGCATTTTGAACGCATGAAGTGTGAATTATATTGCAATTAGTTTTCTTTTTGGAACTATATCATTTGAAATCACATTAGGTTCTGCTTTGTAGTAAAATACATTATTGAATCCTTCATATACTGGAACCAATAATTGTGAAAAATTCTAGTGTACTGTATTTTTAACATTACTTGGACAAATTAAAGGTGTAACAAAAACAATTATGATGACATGCATGGCTGTAGGTATGCAAAGCTGACATGCACTGACAGAAGTGAAGCTGTAACCACAGAAAAAGGTGATTCCACAAAGAATTGGCTCGTGGAGGTTGAATACGATTTGACAGCACAGTTTTTATATTTTCATTTGTGAAAATATTGAAAAACCAAGCATAGTTTTGCGTCTTGTTATCTTTCTTTCTTGCAGTCTGAATTAGACACAGACGTGTCTCAAAATGCTGTAGAAAGTATCTCAGTACTTTATCCTAGACAGGACAAAGTAATGGCTTTTAAGATAACCTCACTAATACTGAAAAGAGCTAACTTTAAGATTTCTTTACACACATAATGTGTAGTTCATTGTATGGTGCATTCACTGATTGGAACTATATTGGAATTGTATTTTTTTAATTGAGCGATCAAATCTGAAAATACAATCCTCTCCAGTCAAAAGCCAATTCAGTAGTGCAGCTTTGCATGAAAATTAGGAATAAATACATAGAAGTTGTTTGATGGAGCATTACAACATGTGGGACCCTTTTAATTCACACGTAGATTGTACTTAGGTGTGAGTCTGTACATGCGTAATTTGTGACAATGGCTACTAGTTCTTTGTGGTCTTGCAAAGATTAAGTATAGAAAATTGTAATATGTGCTTGTGAATACACTCATTCCTGTCCATATTTGTTGCAGGAATGACATGTCAGGCTCGGAGTTCCTACCTGGATACGGAGGTGTTATGGGGCTACCGCTTCACACCTGTTTTATCTTTGGAAAAGGGCTTCTATGAAGTAGACTATAACAACTTTCATGACGTCTATGAGACCAACACTCCCATCTGCAGCGCCAAGGAGCTAGCCACCAAGCTTCGGGACGAACCACTTTTGCCTCAGCTCCCGCTTCTAAGCCCCGAACCTAAAACGGAAACTTTTGACCCCCTGGACTGCCTGTCAGAGTTGAATCCACTAAGTCAGGATGAAAAGATGGAGGAAAGAGATTCAAGTGACAGGGGAGAAAACAATGGCTTAGCTGCTGCTCTTGAGGAGCCTCCAATCGCTGATTGACTTCCTGACTGAAGCATTACATCAGCCAAGAAATCCAGCAAAGACTGGAGCAGACAATGCTTCTTTTAATCAATGGCCATTTATTTACTCTGCAGTAATTTGAGACAACAGACTTTGTCTCCAGATTCCGACACATGCAATATTTCTCCGTAAGAGCATCAATCTATGGCATTGATTGGTTTTGTAGACAAATATATTACTCATACAAAGGCACACATTTAAAATAACTACAACTACTCTTAGAGTTTGGGGGCTTTTTATAATCAGAAGGATCACCAAACTGTTATTTAACATGAGTTCAAGTTTTATTCTTTAAAGTAAACTAAGGCTGGAAGTCCTGAAAGCACACCATGAGTTTATTGTGGATGCACCAATATTCTCATTTTAAGATGTTGTAAGTCTGCATTTTTTAAGCTTCCAGTCTCTCCCATTGAGAAAACCTGTCCAAACAGTCACTTTAAAAAGCTCAAATGTCTGAGAGCAGCTTGCATGTGATAATAAAATCTTGCTTGCATTTCTTTTATTTTAAAATAAGAGAAATTTTGTTTCCTGTTTCTATCAGTATTAATACAACATCTCTGCCACATAAAGGTAAAGACATAATGCTTCTAGATTGCAAAAGAAGAGCTTGGAAGCCACTGAAATGTTACACCTACTGGCAAACATAGCGCAATTCTTTGTTTCTTTGTTCAACTCTTTTCTCATTGCTGTGCTGTCCTAAATACAGTCACAGTGCGTTTCTGTGTGTAAAGTCTTTGAACCACTGGGAGAGCTGACCCAAAAAAATCTTCATAGTACCTCATTTGGTATGCATTGAGTTTTAAAGGAACTATTATAACAAGCAAAAGCTGACAAATGCTATTTATGCTACTGACTTAACTCTTCTGTCCACTACTTGGTTTGGTAAAGAGTTTATTCTAATTGCCATAGTAACCAAATAAATCCCTAAGTTCAAGCCACTTTTTGGGACAAAAAAGCACAATTTCATGTTAGGGGATTTAACACTGACTCAACAAACCACTGAGCTGCTGCTGCTGGCTGATGCCTGTCATTCCTACTTAGAAATGGCATTTAGAATGTTTCAAAAAAGATAAATATGTATGCCCATCTTCAGTTTGAAAGGTTTATAAGTTTTATACACAGTACAGTATATTAATATTTCAAATGTTTCACAAGCAAATTAAAATACTGTATGATTCCTCTTAGACATATAATGCTTATAAATCAATGTATATATGTTTCTGCCATACAATTTTTTTTTAAAAAGTGCCCAAATACAATCAAAAGTGTTCTAACATTTATTGAGTTTATGGACAACTCATTGTTGATTCTTTAATAATAATTTCCTTTGAGTTTTTGTCTTGTGACTGGACTTGTAAACATGTTGGTTAAATGTCTTTTTTCTGGTTTTACTTGTTATGTCACACCAAAATTAAAATGTCAACTATTACTCTGGTCAGAAGTTTGCATACACTCTTAATGTTCATGAATGTCATTTTAGTTATTCTGAATGGCCTGTAATTATATAGCACTTTTTCTAGTGTAGTCTAGAGAACCCCAAAGCACTTCACTCTTGCTGAAGCAATTAACACATTGATGGTTAATTGCTGAATATAAGAGACATATTTTCTGTTATCCATACATTGTGAAAATTGTAGAGATTGGCTATAATATACAATTTAGTAATTTGTTAAACATCCCATTGCAGTGTGCAACAGTACCATCAACAAGGTTTTATACAAGGTGATATTCTGGTAGGATATTTGTGGATTTGGACTTTTAGAGTAATTTCTTACTCTAAAGGAATAATGTTAGGCTACTGTTAGCCCATATTGTCCTTTCCAAAAGAAGTTTTGATGTGTGTTCCTTGTTCTGTTGAAACTCCCAAAAGTAGGGTTAAGGTTAAATTGATATTGGAGTATTCAACTCGTTGACCCGAACTACGACCATTAGATAAAATTAAATTTGCATTAGTGTATGAGTTTCAGGACCAACCTGCCAGCTTTAAACTGGGCATTCCTGAAACACTGCCCATAGTGAAGCCAGTTTAAACATCAAGACTGACTCAGAGGGTGCCAATTTTCTTTCACATATTATCTGTTTTATATTATACTATTACACTATAATGATCATTTCAACAAAAACTTAAAAGTATTTTTTGCTTATAAAAGTTGCACACTGCAGCTTTGAGGCGAAGTCAACCAAATGTTAAAGAATATGAATTCATGCATGTGCTCGAACATGTAAGCCTATATGATAAGATGAAGCCATGTGTGGATGCAGGTAATTATTGCTTAAAATTATATAACTATTCAACTTTTAGACAGGAATTCCTTGAAAAATTCAACAAAAGTGATAAAGTAATATGACATTCATTCCAATGAGTGTATGTAAACCTTTTACCAGAAGTAATGCTGGCTATGACCTATGGCAGGGATTTTCAAAGAGGGGTTTGTGGTTGACAAATACCACAGATTTTTAGTACGTAACACTACAGTGAGTAAGGTGACAAAATCTGGGCCAAGCAAAATTATAATCAGAAGAAAATATGACTTATTATTTAAATTTGGGATTTTCATGGGCTGGATTCGAAGATGCTCCACTGTATGGTCTGCAGAGCCCCCTGTTATTTCCAGGAGGCTAAATAAATTGTGGTCATAGATCATTCTGTAAATGACAAGTCAACCGAAGCATCATATAATCTGGCACTTCATAACTAAAGCAGGTAAATGCTACATCATCAGTGAAACATGTGTGAATGGACCATAAACCATGGCAACAGCAAAAAGTTGAAATAATAGCGACGATGTACTTGGGGCGGGAGCAGTTGTTTATTTGCTCTCTGAAGGGGTGGCTACTTCTCCCACCATTTGAAAACCCCTGAAACTTTAACATTTTATTGATTGTCATTAGAAGTCAACATTTACAGGCATAAATAAAGCATTACTCCCCTCTTTTAAATAATCTATTGTAAGAAATACAGGGTACTTTTTAAGCATGCAAGTTCTGTGATTTCTACGACATGATGCAGTGCTATCTAATATATTTAGAAGAAGACAAGATTTCAGTGCTTAAATCACCTACTCTCAAATTAGTGTTATTTTTCAAGAAATATATATGTCCATTAAGTATCTTTCTTTTCACTGTGACATTTTAAGTACCTTATTCTATGTAAGTTAAAAAGGCATTTGTTGAAATATACATTGGTTGATATTGAGGGATCATCTTCATTTTCTTAAATGTCATCTGTTTTCTGTGTTCTCATGGGATTAAACATGATATGGCCAAAAGAAGACAAACTGTATTCAGCATTTGCTTGCATAAAGAACTGGAAAAGTGTGTGACTGATTTTTTTTTTACACATGACTTTGCAACTATACGCAGAGTAATTTGCTTCACTCTGTCAGCTGTCTGGTTATGCAACCCACATGTGTGTGGGTAACACAACTGTCTCTTCAACATATGCAACCTGAAAACTGGATTAGATCCGCATTTTCTCATGAAGAGCAATATGCTTGTGTTGAAAGATCTTTGCCTGGTGTAAAGCTTTGGGTTGAAGTGCTTTCACTCATTCTGCAAAGAGATAGCAATGATTCTTACAATGCAATAGTTGTGTTGACTATGAAAAGGTTGTGCAGTTAATAATCAATAATTTGTGACTGATATCCATGACTGCTGTTAGATGACCTGAACAGTGTCCCTAAGAAAGTTTTGAGTGTAAAGGATTGCATTGAAGTTACAAAGGATAGCTTAGCATTTACTCTTCTGAAAATCAATATTTCATTTGTTACCCATATCTGTTGCTTGCCCAGATCATGTTTGTTTTCCTGCATCCTCCCCCAATAAATGAACACCTACCTCATAAAGAAGATAGAATTATTAATAATGCAAATATGACTTTGACCCTGAAAAACAGTTGCAAGTATTATTGTTTTACTTTTATTTTTTTTCATTAAAAAATTACTTTTGTTTTTCTTGAACAGCCATCATGAGTGCCTGAACACTGCAGGAAGTTGAGCAGTTACATCCTTCCCATTTTTGAAAGTAGGGGAGCAACATGATCTTTCTGCTACCCTATTCTTGACCCAAAAAGTCTGACTCAGTAATCTGACCATTGTAGTCTAACAAAACTATACATTCTCTTTTTTAAAATTGCAAACTGAAATAGATATTAAAAGTAATTATTACTTTTTAGTTCCATTTTTGAAATGGTTCAGTCCAATTAACCCTGTGTACCACAGTCTAATTTCACAAACGTCAATATGATTTGTCCTGTTAGACGATCATGGAGAGTAAAAGTATGGTAACCAATTTATAACAAACCTGCGTCTTTTCTTTTCACCAAAACTCAGTTACAATGCTATGAAACATATACAGAACTTGATATTACTGCCTGTGAATTCTCTAAATGTAACTGTTTTTCAATTGTACAGAATACAGAATATTAGAAACTAAAAAAAAATTAACAGAAAAGATGTGCAGTGAAGCCATTCCTGAACCCGATCAGCCTCTTACCTGGGCTAAAGAAAAAAGACCAGGTCAGTCTAAGCAACAGACCTGGACTGTTACTTAATGATCCAAAGTTCTTATTCCAGATTAATTTAAAACTTGCATTTAATCTGGAAATTAGGTCACAGAGTCTGGAATAAGAATGGAGACAGACAGAACTTATGCTACTTATCAAAAGAATTTAGGCAAATATTCTTTAAAATGATATATTTTGACTTCTGTCTTCAGAAGATTGAGTCAAAGATACAACACCTGTTCAACAAATTCTTACTTGTATGTGTACCTTTTTTATTTTAATGTTTGCAAATGTAGCCATACAGAAAGAAGCAGAGCAAGCATTTTATTAATCATAATATAATCTCTTTGGTTTAAATCTGTTTTTGAATAAAGAAGAGAGCTTTGTACAAAAGATTTCAATAAGAGGTCCATTGCTGGGCTTGTATAAAAAAACAACATAATATTGCAAGTTCAGGTAAGAGATTCACTGTTCTGATTACTGCGCAATACAAACTGTACGAAAACATTAATTCTGATATTACTTTTACCATTGACAGTGTGCCAAAAACTTTCACTGAATCCCTGCAGTGTGCAGTCGAGTCTATTCTTGTCCAAGCTATTAAACTTTGGAGCTGGATCATCAGCAGGATGACAGTCACCGATTCAGATCTGAATAATGTACGATGATGAATCTAACGCATCCACAGAAGCAGTACACTGAAATAGGTACATTGAGGTGCTTGTAACTAAGTGTGTGTGAGGGCCAGTGATAAAAGAGAGCAGGAAGTGGGTGGTAAATAAACATAATTACTCATTAGTTTGTCATTATAGCCTAAAGCCAATAGTAAATTTGTGCCTGCAATAATACATGAGAAATGTATGAATTATCTCAGACATTCGTGCTTTAATCCAGCAATTTAAGAATGTTCTTACAGAAAATTAGGTTAGGGGAAAAGAACAAAAATAAATCCAATTTACAAACAAATTACCCAGATACTCAAGGGTCGATATCAGATTCTTACACAATGAAAAGCATAAATAAAAATACCACAGTTTCATGGTATAACAGTGTCAATGTGAAAAATAGAGTATATGATCTAACATCTGTTAAACCAAAAAGGAATAGTTATACTGAACCAGCTAAAGTAACACAACTTATTACAGAAAAAAAAATGGGACACGTATTTATAGCTGTCATTGATGGCACAAGTTAGAGTGTTTTCATTAGTGTTTATATTATCTGTTCTCAGAGGGAGAACAAAAAATCCCCTTGGCGAGTAAGGCATAGTCAGTAAAATATAACAGCTGGAAAAATGGTAATAACAAAGAATTACTACATTACTGGGCCAACACAGTCATTTGTTCCTTATTCCTTGGAGCAGGAGCAGGGACAATGTGACTGAGCATTTTCATGTAATGGAATATGATTTTTGATGCAGTGCCATCAATTTAAGCCATATTTCTGAACCCAACCATATTCTTTTTTGGCCATTGGGTCTCCCTGTTGTAATTACATCATATTAAGAATTCAAAATATATTTTACAAGGTCCTGTTACTCTTCTTCTGCTCTCATTCACTTAGATCTACTACTGCCAGAGGAGAAGGCCTATATATCCCATTAATCCATGTGGTCTCTCTTTATTAGAACTTGCAGATTAACTTCCTCTGTTTTTCTTGCAAGTTGCAACTGATTCTCCACATTTCTCTTTCAAGACAAACTGTGCAAGAGGAAAAAAAGCAATGGCAGTACCTTAAAGCTATTCTCTGCAGCATTCGTCAGTGCAAAACCAACGTGCCCCCAGAATCCGTCATGTTTCAGAACCTTATGTAACACAGCTCCCACCCAGCAAAATGAACCAATTACCGACCATGTAGTGACACAGTGTTTTAGTCTGCTGTTTGTTCATGGTGAACATTTGTTGGAGTTGAAGCGTGATAGATCTGAGAGCAGAAATGATATTTGCAGCAGTCAGTTTGCTATGAAAATAATGAAAACACTGCAAACTATAAAGCACATGCGCACCCTCTACTACCATGAGTTGATTTAAAAAATGATTAAAGATAATGGATAGAAGCATGAGGAGAGAAACTTTTAGGCTTTAATGAGCATGATAAAGTGCTTCTTTCCTGACTTTGGGGTTTAATGCAGGCACAGGAAAGGTGGCAGAAATTTAAACAGACAGAGCTCTGCTCTTTGATCTCTTTGGAATATGGCAGCTTTTGATGAGCATTTTTATGACTGAAGGAAAACTGCACCATCACACCGAGGAGGGCAAGCATACCCTGCTTATAAAAACAGGTAGGAGTGCATTTTACAGAACAGCCTTGTTTTTTTCCAAAGGTAAACAAAAAAGATATAACTGATGATGCTGACAGCTTTTATCTCGTACTTTATCGTCTCGTGGCTTGTTGAACAATTTCCTTTGTAATTATCTGTATTAACAGCAGTGATGGCATAGTTACTGTCAAAAAGTAACTTTAATCGGATTACTGATTACTTCTTGAAAAAATAACTTAGTTAGATTACTGAGTGCTTGATTTGGAAAGTAACTAAGTCACATTAAAAGTAACTTTTTAGTTACTTTCAGCAGCTGCTAACAACAACTCTCTGCCACCTGTGAAAATTACATTGAGTCTTGCCAATACTTTATTGCAAGCTATTTTATAATAATGTGCGTCCACTTAAAGGTTGAAATGAAGAGGAGATTTTTCAATGGTTATAACAATACCAAAAAAAAGTTAGTAATTTGTGCATGTTTTTATGTCTTCCATTATTGTCTGGAAAACTCTAAGAAGGATTTTAAAGCCCCCATCAGAATAACCTCATGCAATAATTTTTTGCACATATATTGTCTTCCTTTTGTGTTTCTGTCTCACTCATTAAATGGGTAACACTTTTGACTTTCCGCCTCCTACGCACCAAAACAATACCAGAACAGGAAAGAACGCTGTCCAGCTCTTACCTGAATGTATGACTAACTCTGTTCAGGGTACAAGTGTGGACACAAGTACAAAATGAGCACTCAAAGTAATATGTTACAGGTTTTCACTCAGATTTAAAAAAAAATTTGGATATACAGAATGCTCTGTAATTATCTAATGCAAGCATGACCAGAAATGAAGAAGAACAACGATTCCTCTGACTTTATGTTGTCCAGATCATCCCACTGGATTAAGAATTATGGCTTCTTTTGCATTTCTGCCCACCATAAGTACATATCAACTGTATAATCCTGAACCATCATTTTAATTTCACAATTGCTTGGTCTGAGAGTAGGTTTAGAATTTCAGCCAATAAACTAGCTGTATTTGGCCATTTAGGGAAACAATTTTGGATTACATAAGGCTCAGATCACATCACTATCGACCTATTCACAATGTATAGGTTATATTTGTTCATAGAGTATTATTGTTGAAAAGTTCTGGATTAGACAAAAATTTAATGAATAAAAGATAAATAGAGGTGGCAATCCAGGATGTGACCCCAGAGGATGAAAAATATATATTTGTATACAGATCCATACCCAATCAATAATTCAGAATTTTACTGAAGAGTCAATTTATTTTATCAATTTTATCACTAAGTGAAATATATCATATAGATCATTTATGCAAAGCCCTTTTTCTGTGAATTATGATGACTCCCCACTTGCATTTAACAAAAACATGAAATTTAAAATTAGAACGCGACATCAGACTAATGAAAAAAGTATTCTTAAAAACAGATTTGTGGGCTTAATTAAAAATATGTTTCATACATGCTTAAGTGTTGTTATTTTCAAATGGTATTTTAACATTTTACAAATGGGCTTCATCTCAAAGCTGACGAGGAGGAGCAACAAATTACACAGTATCCTGGCAGGCAGAGCCCGACTAACAGAATTAATTTAATATAAAACAACTACACCACTACTTTTCCTAGCTCAAGTTCAACTCTTTATAAACAAGATTATTTAATTATTGGCAGATTCAATAGGGTCAGAAAGACAGGCTCTCATATACAAACTTAATGCATCAGATTGAGAGAGGCCTGAGTAAAGGATATAGTGATGCTGAAGTAATAGAAGCTGTAATAAAATCAATCAGCCCTGGTTTAAGCATTCGTGACATGCTTGAAATTAAACGTGATCTGACCCTGCCCCAGCTGAAAGCAATTTTAAAGGGACACTTTAAAGAGGATAGTTCCATTGATATCTACCAAAGACTGATAAATATCACACAGGACAGTCGTGAATCCCCCCAGAATTTCCTTTTCAGGGCAATCGAACTGAAAGAGAGGCTGCTGCTTTCTTCAAGAGAAGTAGATGCAGATGAGCAGTACAGCGCCGACTTCATTCAGAGGAAATTCCTGAGGTCAGTCAGTACCGGACTCTCAAGTGACAACATAAAGTTTCAGCTAAAGCCTTACCTTGATGATCAAGCTGTGACAGATGAGACTCTTATTGAAAAGATGAATGAGGCTGCAAGTGTGGACTCAGAACGGCAGTCCAAACAAAGGAAAAGCTACAATGCCAAAATTCCAAAAATTAATGAGCTACAAACAGAAATGCAGATCAGGCAGCAAAACCAGGCTGTACCTAATGCCAGCTGGGCAATCCAAGAACAGTCAGCTGAAGTGGTGAAGCAAAAAACCCGCAAAAACTCTGCACCCATCAGTTCAAGGGAGTCAGAGCTGTGTGAAACAGTAAGACTGCTCAGAGAAGAGATCGCCGAAATGAAGAAGAGCATGACCAGCTCTCAGCCTACTCACCAAGCAAGAAGGAATGTTAAAAGGGGATGCAAAGGATGCGAAGAGCACAACATAAGTGACCAATGTGAACATTGTTTTAAGTGTGGACAATTGGGACACTTCTTTAGGGGCTGCAGGGGGCCAAAAAGGTTGACTGTGAAATCTGATGGCATGAATGTGAACATGCAAACTCCCATACACTCACAACAACACAGTGTACTCCAAGGAGAAGCTGAGGAAAAGGTGTATGAGCGGCTCTGTGAATGGATTAGACACCTGGAGGCGCAAGTGGAAATGGATGAGAAAGCAAAAAAAATTGTTGGTTCGACTTATGCCAGTCACCTGTCCATACGTGATCACACCAAGCTGAGGGCTCTAATAGGAAACAAATGTATGGTGGACTGTTTCTTTGAAGATGTGCCAACCAAGGCGTTGTGGGACACCGGCTCACAGGTCACCATCATAAATGAAAGCCTGAGGAGATCCCAGCTTCCCCACATCAAGTTACGCAGCACAGGTGAGCTCCTAGAGGTGGGAGAGACTTTGGTTGGGAAAGCAGCAAACCAGACTCCCATTCCCTTTGCAGGTTGGGTTGAAGTAAAATTCAAACTAGGATCAAAGGGAGGGCTGAATCCAGAACTGCTTGTGCCAGTGCTTGTCTCTAATGAGCCTGGAGTGGCTGAGCCACCAATAATTGGATATAATGTTATTGAACATTTAGTAAAGAATGGTATGGAGCACCACCCTGGTGTCACATCCATATCAGTAAAAGAGGCTTTCTCATTCGACTGCAAAAGGGCAGATGTGTTAATTCACCTATTAAAAACAGCTCACCAAAATAATGAGGAAGCCATGGTAAAAGTAGGACATGTAAAAACAGTGATTCCTGCAGGTCAGACCAAAGAGGTGAAGTGTAATGTGAGGATTGGTCCTCTCTCAAAAAGACAGGAAGTGCTGTTTGAGCCTGAATTGATCCCAAAATGGCCCGAGGGTTTGAACATCTCAAAAACAGTGGTCTGCCTAAAAACGGGAAACCGGTCAGTAGTGTCAATCCCAGTCACAAATGACAGCTATTCAGACATTACGCTGATACCACGCACTGTACTGGGATACTTACAGCAGATTAAAGCAGTTTATCCAGTAGAAGCTAGACCTGTCAGTGCAAGTGAAAAGAAAACAGAGATAACTTTACCTGTCAGCAACTGCAACTGTCCAGCTTCTGACGAACCACATAGAGAACACAGAGAGTCTGAGGCATCCAAATATGATCTGTGGCACCCCCCAGTGCCCATTGACCACCTGACTCCTCAGCAGCAAGAAGAGGTGAGGAGGATGCTTCATGAGGAGTGTAATGCATTTTCTAAGGATGAGCATGATGTGGGGTGCATCCCATCCCTGCAGCTGAAAATCAGGCTAAGCGACACAACCCCAGTAAGGCGGACCTACACATCTGTCCCCAAACCGCTTCTTAAGGAGGTGAAGGAATATTTGGAAGATCTGCTGAACAGAGGTTGGATTCAAAAGTCCAGATCTCCATATTCATCACCAATAGTTTGTGTGCGCAAGAAAGATGGGAGCCTCCGCTTGTGCGTGGATTATCGTGAACTGAACAGGAAATCCATTCCGGATCGTCATCCCATCCCTCGAGTGCAGGATATGCTTAATAACCTGAGTGGAAGTGTATGGTTCTCTGTCTTGGACCAGGGCAAGGCATGCCATCAGGGTTTCCTGGAGGAGAGTAGCAGACCACTGACCGCATTCATAACACCTTGGGGTTTATATGAGTGGATCAGGATTCCCTTTGGCCTGTCCTCAGCTCCAGCCGAGTTCCAGCGCAGTATGGAGGAGTGCCTTGCAGGTCTCAGAGATGAAACATCCCAGCCATATCTGGATGACAATCTAGTCCACAGTCAGTCATTTGAGAATCACCTACGTGACATGAGAGAGGTGCTGCGTCGCTATCAGACTCATGGAGTGAAATTAACGCCAAGAAAATGTGGCGTTAATTTTCTTGCCACATTTATATGGACTATCGTCCATATATTCCCAACTTCTCACGCACTGCTAAGCCCCTGTACAGCCTGCTGTCCACAGAAAAGAAACTTGGAAAGGTAGTGAAAGGAGGAGGATCAAAAACAAACAAGGGAAAACACAAAAACTCAGACCAGCTTCCTTCGAGCCATCCAATCGAATGGACAAAGCTTCATAAGGATGTTCTCTGCCCGCTATTGGAGTATTTGCTGTCTCCTCCACTATTAGGTTACCCTGACTTTGAGAAGCCATTTGTATTGCACTGTGATGCTTCTCAAGAAGGCCTCGGTGCAGTATTGTACCAGAGACAACAAGGCAAGCTGGTGGTCATAGGGTATGGGTCAAGAACACTAACTCCTCCTGAAAAGAATTACCACCTCCATTCTGGGAAGTTAGAGTTCTTAGCAATGAAGTGGGCAATCTGTGAACGATTCAGAGAGTACCTGTATTATGCGCCCTCTTTTGTAGTCTACACAGACAATAACCCTTTAACCTATGTTTTAACATCAGCCAAGCTAAACGCCACCACACACCGCTGGATAGCCGAATTAGCAGACTTTAACTTCTCCATCAAGTATCGACCGGGAAAAGTTAATGGGGATGCAGACGGGCTGTCAAGGATGCCTTTGGAGATGGAGGAGTATATGCGAACATGTGTCCAGGAGATGGAGCCAGAAGTAATCTCCTCTGTCACACAAGCAGTCCAGCTAACATC
Organism: Phalloptychus januarius; assembly: GCA_902982915.1. Taxonomy (NCBI): domain Eukaryota; kingdom Metazoa; phylum Chordata; class Actinopteri; order Cyprinodontiformes; family Poeciliidae; genus Phalloptychus; species Phalloptychus januarius. Next base: position 32,927,005 of record CADWAE010000133.1, read on the forward strand.
CCATGATCAAGAACCATGGTTGTGTCCTGCAGTTATAATGGCAACCTGCAATGATGAACGGGAACACATAACACTATCAGTGACCAAGATACCAGCAGAAAACCTCAGAAAAGCACAGGAAGAAGATTCGATGATTGGAAAGGTGCGTGAGTTTGTGATGAGAAGACAGTGGCCTCAGCATGCCAAAAGAAATTGGCGTGATGGCATCTCTGTATTCGCTAGAGAAAGAAACAAACTGTGCGTTAATGAAGATGGCATCCTTTTTAGGAAATCCTCCAATCGAGTCCAACTTGTGCTGCCCCAGGTGTTCCACCAGCTGATATTTAAAGAACTGCATGAGGAAATGGGACATCTTGGTGTGGAAAGAACATTGAACTTAATCCGTGACCGATTTTATTGGCCATATATGAAAAGGGATGTGGAACACTATGTGACAAAGGTTTGTAGTTGCCTGAAGCGGAAGCATCCAAACAGGATAACAAGAGCACCATTGGTCAATATTGTTACCACTCACCCGTTCGAGATGGTCTCCATTGACTTCCTTCATTTGGAGCGTTGCAAAGGAGGATATGAATACATTCTTGTTGTCATAGACCACTTTACACGCTTTGCTCAAGCATATGCATGCACGAACAAATCAGCTAAGACTGCTGCAGAAAAGATCTTCGGAGACTTCGCCCTAAAGTTTGGATTTCCAGCTAAACTACATCACGATCAAGGCAAAGAATTTGAAAACAAGCTGTTTTCTAAGCTGGAAAAGTATTGTGGCATCCAAGGGTCCCGTACAACTCCCTACCATGCAGCTGGAAATGGTCAAGCGGAGCGATTCAATCGAACTCTTCTTTCAATGCTCAGAAACCTGACAGAAAAGGAAAAGTCAGATTGGAAGAGCTCCCTGCCCAAAGTGGTGCATGCGTATAATTGTACGCGCAGCGAAGCAACCGGATATGCACCGTACTACCTTCTTTATGGCAGGAGTCCTCGGCTGCCAGTGGACATGATGTTTGGGTTAACTCCAACTGATCAGAGCACCTCCCACAGTGATTATGCCAGTAAGTGGAGAAAAAGGATGCAAGAGCTTACAGGTTGGCGTCTGAGACAGCACATAAGGAGCGGAACAGGGCAAAGGTGGAGTACGATCGGAGAATTCATGGAGTGGAACTGCAGCCAGGATCTAGGGTCTTGGTACGGAATTTCAAAGAGAGAGGAGGACCAGGAAAACTCAGGTCATACTGGGAGGACAAGGTCTATGTAGTCACTGAACGAAAACATAAAGACAGCCCTGTTTATACAGTACATCCTGAGAAAGGCACAGGGAAAGTCAGAGTTTTGCACAGAAATTTACTATTGCCTTGTGATTTTCTGACGGCTGAAACAGAGAAAGATGTGAAAAACATGGTGGACAAGAACAGGCAACAACAGAGTAGAATCAGAAGGAAGCAGGAAGATTGTATGGACCGGAGTGATGACAGCAGCTCGGATGACGAAGGCAACTGGAGGTCCATCACCCATCCAAAAGCACAACCAGAACGAGTTGAAAGTCAGCTGAGGAGAGGAGTGGAGGATGCTCAAGTGACCTCAGAATCAGAGGTGGAGCGGGAAGGAGAAGTGGACAGAGAGGAAGAAGAAATGGCGGCAGAGGAGCACACATCATCTAATAAAGCAGATGGACAAGATCCTGCAGAAGCAACGCCATGTGATGAAGCTGTTGAACAAAATACTGTCGAGGCGGTGTCATCTGATGAACAAGACGACCAAGACTCTGGCGAGATGATGTCATCGGATGAAGCAGACGAGAGAAGGCCGGAACCACAGTATTCTGTTTCAAGACAGTATCCTTCTAGACAACGAAATCCACCCGAAACGCTCACATACAGCAGGCTAGGCCAACCAACACTTATGGTTAGGCACAAGTAATGTTTAGTTCATATTGTGGTTAGGTTACATTGTTCAGTTATATGTTCAGGTTATGGTACACCAGTTAGGTAGCTACACAGGACACGGGGGATTAGAATAATAAGCTTTATGTATATTGATAGCTGATTAGTGGACATCTGGAGTTTGGACCACTATTAGGTTGATTTAGACTGATACATATGTTAAGCATATAGTAGAATAAGTGGGTCTGACTAAAGGGTTATGGGGCAGGAACTTAAAGCCAAACTTTACAGTCTGAGATACATGACCTGCAGAGATGGCAGAGTAACTTTACAGATATTACCTGGCCAGTAATGTCTATTGTTTCAACATGACATGAAGAGGGGGATAGATGCCATGTTTAGAACTGTGTCACACAGAAAAGTGTACCAAGAGACTGTCTTCCAAACCTGTCGCTATACCAGCTGAGGACTTAGTTCTTCCAGAGATGTCATTATGTCGGGACGACATTTATTTTGAGGGGGAGAGTGTGGGGGACCAGTTGCTGGGGACTTTAGATCAAGGACCCCCTCGCCCACTTCTATTTAAATATACTATTCTATTCTCCTTCCTACTAATATGTTGTTTTGTTTGGTTAGTAAAAAGCACTGTTTCATTGTCTATGGTTGGCTGAATATTCAGATCTGATAATAGTTCTAGCTGAAAGAGAGGCGAGGTTGGAAAGAGAGCAGTTTTCAACAGGCGCTTGGGGCAGCCTCGGGTCCTAGTTTCAGTTAGTGAGTTTTCTTTTTGTGTATGTTCAGATGCTACATGTGTTTCTTTTTGTGTATGTTCAGAAGAAAAGAAGAAAGTAAAGGAAATTTACAACCACCGCATGTCTCGACATCAATTTTTTTCGAGTGTGCAACACATATTAAGGAACAGCAGTCAGTGTAACATTTACCATCCATAATTATTCTTACTGTCATATAAATTGTGATTTGTCTTAAGTATAAACTCTTGTGTAATTAATAGCATTTTTGAGATTGTTACTTTTACAACTTACACACACTGAATAGAAAACTCAGCTAAAATGATAAGATTTATAGATTTGACTAGACTGTCTAATTTTGAGTTGTTTAGAGCTGTAGCATTTTCATTGCAAGCTTTTGTCTCCATTGGATTTTGGCATCAACATACATCTGGGAACTCCTTTCCACCATGACTCCTTATGCATAAAGTAGCCATCCTTACATAGGCATAATAACATCATGTAAAGAAAAGACTGCACAACCCACACATAAATTATCAGAATTGAACACAGAAACTACCTCTACGGGAAAGTTTTCCCACAGCCAATAAGTCTCAACGACTATTGAGGTCCCACAGCCTTTATGCATCTTCATCACGTGAAGCTTCCTTGTCACTGCATATCACCCCTCTAGCCAGTTTTGTCTCTGACCTTTTACCAAATCCCCTGGCATCGCTGAGGCCTGCAGTCATTTTCACAGCTCTTTGTCACAGGCAGCGTAGTAAATGTTTCCAAAAGGGTCATAAACTGTATGTCAACTAGGCAGATGATGATTGTTTTACAAATTGCAAATGTTCTTGTCATCATGAAGCATTTCAGAGTTGAAGAATCAGCAATACCCCCACCTCACCACAACAAAAACATGCATACTCACGCATTATGATTTGTTTGTCCTTCAGCATCGGAATAGGACTATTTTTAGACGAATGAAGTATGCTAATGAGCACCTAGTTTCTGGAAGGCATATCTGACAGCCTCCAACACACGCTCTGCCAAGTCCATAATCTTTGCCCACAATCCCTATTTTTTCTGCTCCTGCTTTCTTCTTTATTCTGCTTTGTAAAAATGGTTATTGAGCTCCATAACCTTGTGGTTCACATGGGTATGTACTCGACAGCATTACTGGAAGCATAACTGGAGAATTTGAAGTTACGAGCTACTGAACTGCTCTTTGTTGAGAGCTATAACAAACCTCCTGAGACAGAATATATTCATCATATCTGCAGTAAGTCAAATGTGCTCCCCCTGCCCCCACCCATGTCGTCAGGATTACTCTGACTGTCCTGGTGAATCACGCTCACACGCCGGTGCCTTTTTTGCTAATTCCATCATCCACATCATGCTGTGAAGTCATATTTCCTTCATGTAATCCACTTATTGTGGGAGAAAGTGGAGTGTACAATTTTACTATGAGTGCAGGTTTCCCCAGACGGATGTGTTTAAATCTTGTTTCACCTGAAAATATTTGACCTGATTTTTGTGAGTACTTTTCACAAAATGGTTAGCAGTTGTGCAGGCTAACTAGGAAAGACAAGAGCGATCAGTCATCTGAAGAACTACACACAGTAATGTTGAAATCTAATGAAGATTTGGTTAGGGCAACAAAAAAGTCTGTTCACTCTTTCCAATTAAGCACACGTGGTGCTCAAATCAATACAAATCCTATCTACAGGAAGCCTTTAAGCCTCTGGTACTGATTGCAAACACCCAAATTAGTCTGAAAATGTAATCTAAGGGTGAGTACTCTCTTAAATTGGAACCTTTTTCCATGAGCAAAGGGGATCGGATTGTTCTTCTGAAAAATTAATTTACTGCTGCGTTTAGCATTTTTACTCACGACTCCAGTCACTCCTTAAAATGTGTGAATTACACAAAATATGTAATAAATATATTGTGTTATGGCCTTTATAGAGTACATTCAGTACACCAGTCAAAAAATGTGAGGAACAAAATGTGACTTATAAAGTCCTCAGAAGTCCTCTGGCTGTTTGCTCGTGACTCAGGGTATTAATGCAAAGGGAGGCTCATCAAGCAGAGCCGTTCCCTGTTTGCAGATTTCTGCATAATGATACCTCAACTCCAGTAGCTCATGTGTCCACTCCTTACATCACCTAATCAAGCAAAAAAAGAAAAATCTCATGATAGTAATGGCTGTCCGGAGACAATGAATATTTTGTGCTGAACTTTCTGTCCACTCATGTGCTTTTTAAGCTTCCTGCAAAATGATAATGGCCTGGAAAATCTTTTTTTTTTTTTGCTCATACTGTCAATGTAAAAATGTAATATAATATGTTGCCATTTTGATTCAAATATATGATGCAACCCAAATTGTAGTTGTTATTATTATTGCCACAAACATAGATATTAGTCCCCTAAACAATTTTAGCTAAAACTTTACCCAACAAATTTTGTTGTATTAATTCAATCCAGGACTGAATCAGTCCATACTTGGTCCAATAACTAAATAACTAAAACTGTGTCTTTCTTAACACATTGCTTGTTAGAGTGCTAATTTTGATTGTCTGTTTCTGTATGAAAAGTGGGTCAAAGAATCATATAAAAGAACACAATATGGCCCAATCTAAAGAAATTCAAGGCCAGTTGATAAATTATGTTTACTGAAATCTTTTTGTTTTCAAATGTTCATTCAGTTATTTCTAAAAGTTCAGGATGCACTCTGAGTGTTTTTAATACCAAAACACCAAGGAAAATAATATATTTCACAGGGCTTAAAGGAGCTATTATGTATTTACCAGGCCATTTCATGCCACTGTCATGTAACTGTGTTACTCTCAGTTATTATGAACTTTACATCATGCAGACTTGAGGAATCTGGCGAGTCTGATATACATTATGTGAGCAGGGGTAAGGTACCCTGAATGGCTTCCAAGGGAGATTCAGGATTTCTCAAACATGCATGAATTAGCCAAAGCAAAACTTTGGATATGTCTTTGATGATAAAATTGCATTATATTATAAAGCTCATAAAAGCTGCTTTGTTTTTTATAGAAAAGCTTTTAACATGCCATGCTAGTTATAAAGTTATCAAAGACTGTGTATAAGGTAGTTATTCTTACTGCAATCAAAGCTGAATTTGTAAGAAAACTTAAAACAAAGTGTGTTCTTGTCAGTTTTGCAACTCTTTTAGTGCTGATCAAAGTCTGCATTAGACATTTTTTGCAGACACTGACAAAATCTTTAAACAACTGTCACGGCTAATTCTATTTGAAGAGCTAATTTTCCCCTTCGCCATCTATTTTGCTCACTATATTACTTCTAAATTGTGGAAAATCATTTCCAAATATAGTGCAGTTTTGATCCGCTTTAGGCAGCTTTTAAGGTCAAGAAAGTACATTCTGTCAGTTTATTTAGACATTTTGTCACATTAAATATAAATAAACAGATTTGTTTTTCTTCTCCCTGCATCCTGGACCATTGCTCTTCGAATCCAGACCCTAAATTTTGGTGTCCTGCAAATTTTAGATGTGTGTCTGGTTCCGGATGATGTGTGTTGGTCTGTCTCTCTTTGGAAGCCAACACTTCCTTCTTTCTGTGGAAACGTGCCAAAATGTGGATGTGCAACATTGAGACTCTTTAAGTATAAATGAAATTTGTGGCTCAATGACCATTATGCTAATCCTCTACAACAGGGCGCCCACTCACACCTGATCGTGATTCTGACGAATGGAAACATCTACCTCTTATGTTCACCTTCAAATGCATTGCAAATTACCCACTTCCATTAGTATGTAGAAATCCTCCAGCTGTTTTCATATTTTACTGCTCACCGCTCACATTTTTACTTGTAACATACACTAATTGGCCTCTTTTTTCTGAATACCGTGCAAGTGCTGGGTCGAACCCGATTCTGCCTTCAGCACTGCTTCATTATGCAAATCTCCCGTTCCACCTCTTCTTCTGTTTCAGATTGAGATCTAGTGACTTTGTAAGACACTAGAATAATACAGTGAACTCATTGTCATGTTCACAAACTAAAGTATTTCAAGAAAGTTGTTGACATCAATTGCTGACACCCCTCTGAATGTTGCAGCTGAAATCCAGATGCATTATGTTGGCAAACGCTTTTTACAATCTGTCATTGTCCAGTTTTGGTGAGCCTGTGTAAACGACAGCCTAAGATTCCTCTTCTTAGCTGACAAGAATGGCAACCAATGTGATATTCTGCTGAAAATAATTTATGTATCTGTTCTAAATGAAATATCAGGTTTAGTCTTAAGAATATTGAAATTTAGAAAATGAAGTATTAATTCCAACAAATATTTTTTTTTGTATATTTTGTTAGTTTGCACATCCAACTGCAAAATAATCTACCATAGTTTTATAGCAGTGATTTGAATTAATATTTTGAAAAAAGAAGAAAATCAACAGAGTGAAGAAATGTAAAGCATTGTTTGTTCCAGATTGTCTTTTTCTATTTCCTTGAATACTAGTATGGCATATAGTGCTACAAAAACTACCATGAACTGCTGCTGTCTCTGCTGAGACTCTACTCTAGACAGATGGACAGCTCATCAACATGAGTGACACAGGCTTCCCTCAAGCGTTTTTCCAATGAACCTGTTAAGTTTGGCATAAGGATGCATTCATTGCCTCCAGCATTATCGACATTCCTTTTCTTCCTTATAGATAATTCTACAGTAACATAGTCATGTTTAATGTACTTTTCCTAAGTAAAAAGTGAGCTTTGTTCACAGCAAGTGTCAGATTTTTCAGTTTAAAGCCAAATATTGACCCTTTACTTTTGATTCACAGAGTCATATCTCAGTGTGACATTTCTATGTTAGCATCTGTCAAGCTACATCAAGTATTCATTTAACAACGAAGACTTGTTGTCTGTATTATGTAAACATGATTTTGAACAATAAATCCCTATTATGTTCTCAGTCAGTGCTTGAGCCACTGCTTAGCTTCCATGTACATGCAGATGTCTAGGACATGTAATAATGCCACCGAACATTTAACAATCTGTGGCATCATTATCTGTCCTTGAGATCCGTCTTGTTCCTACTTTTAATTCAGTGTTTTTGGGGGGCTTTTTTACACTGTCATCCTTCTAACAAAATCCAGCAGCAGAAAGAAAAAAGACAGGCCTGTCTCTATTTTGTTAATGTGAGCCTTTGATTCTTGCACTAATTACCGGATAAAATATACAGCAACTCTTTGATGTCCGACTAAAAGAATGAAATATACCCCTGTGGCTACATTTCTAAAAAATCATTTTCCATATAGTAAGCTGAGCTGTAGTTACAAGAGCTCCTTTGGTTCTGCGCCCTTCCCTGGGCACATGGCACTGATATCCCTTTACTACTTCAGCAAGTGTCACATATTTCTTTATATTTATTGCATAGTCAACCTGTTTCTATCCCTGCAGTCCCTCTTTATTCTGACTGCTGTCAGTCACGACCAGACAGATGGTAGCTTTTACAGAGCCTTCATAAATGGGACTAAAATGGTGCATCAATGCAAATTTGTTTCTCCACCTGTTTTAGTTGGCTTCCTCTAAACACATACTCTGAAATTGTAAATTAGTTGCAGGTTTAGGTAAGTGGACAAGTTAGTGTTCATAATGAATTAAATAACTGCTATATTTCAACAGTAAAAAATGCAAATGTATTTATATCTACAGTTAAGTGTTTAAATATAAATTCAATGTGTATGCTGTCTTAATGGATTAGAATATTCCCACCTCTATAAACTTATATGGTTGTATCCAAGCATAAAATTGAAATCTGGTAGTAATAATTTCTCTCTGCCAAGCTTCATCCGGCCCACCTGCTGGAAAACTGTTTGAGAAAATACTTCACTCATTCTCTCAGCTTTGAATAGGCTTGTTTGTTTTTTTTTAATAACAGTCTGAATTTGAGGCTTAGAAAACTCTCCAAAAAGCATTAAAAGGATACAGACATGAACACAAAGCAAATTGTTATTATAGCTTCAGCTTCTGTCACATTGTTTTTTTTCTGTCTTTCTAAGTTAAGATATTTACAAGTTCCGTAAAAAGTAAAATACAATGTGATCTCACTGAAATTAAATACAGCTAAAGTTTTCAGGTCACCTGAAATTTCAAAACATTTCTGTTTGACATGCAAATGATAGGATAAGAAGCATTAAAAATGTTTTATACCTTTTTCGTATTTAGAAATGAACATGCATTTCCTCACATGCATTTGGCAGAGTTGTTTTACAATGTGTATAATCAAGTTAAGCATTTTGCAGATCTTTTCCCAAAGCTTTACACCCTGTAATTTTCTGGTATTTTGCTCTATATAAATCGAGTCAGACTTGTTTACTTGAGCAGACAGCAAACAGAAATTGAGTACATGCAGTGAAAAAATCTATTATGTCTATGATGCACAGTATCATGTTTGATTTCCCAAATGAGTGAAAAGTATGTTGAAGTTAATTTCTTTATTTTATGTAGTAATTCATATTTTATTCTTCTCCTCTCGCCTCTACCAGTGTGACACTGGATGATGGTCCAATAGTGTAATCCTTTGTTCTATTACTATCCACTTTTTACGTCATTTACACATTGTAAATACTAAAAGTATGCTAGGTGTAGGTGCTTGCTAATATTTTATTGTTTTCTAGTTAGCACTAGAAAATGCCTAGATGAAAATAAACCATTTAATGGTTGACATATTTGGTTACTTTTAGCTGTAGGGTATAATCTGCCCTTCCATCCCCCATAGGATTCACAAGCCGTCGTTTCATAGCTTGAGGCCAGGCCTAGTTTTGCCTTGAAGGTCATCAATATTTTAACAATGGTTCTAAATTGAATTAGTGTCCAGGGAAAGGAGGCTAAGAAAGGCGTCATGAATGTAGCACTTCCCCAACTGGCTCACTTAGTGGAGATAAGTGCATTTAGAGCCTAATGAAATAAAGTCCTCTAAGAGTGACTGAGATGTCTCAAACACTAAAGTGGTTAGCCATGATCCAGGTGCGTCTCAAACTGAAAGAAAACTCTCGCCTGATTTATTGAGCTAGAATTGCAAACACTTATACGTTTAGAATCCCTGTGGTCTTTTTACTGTAGCATACTGTACATGTGATGCCCATGTATATATGCATTCATACACCGACGTCCATTCTAATTAATTGGGGCAGGAACCAGGGGAGAGAAGATCTCCAGCTGCTCCTCCCTGCTTCTGGACCCCTGGGTTTGCACATTCCCTTTGGGACCACTGCACACTCTGGCACATGCACACACACTGTGAAGTCTCAAACAATTATGCAAGATCTAAAGAAACATAGAAACTGATGGTGTCTGAATAAAACCCAATATTTTCATGCTAAATCAGGTCTTTTTTTGCCCTTATTTTCAGCTAAAGCTGATCTGAGGAATTTATATGTCTTGAGAGTTATTCTAAAAGTACATTTCTATGATACTGCTGTTTTAATATATGTTTTTAACTGTATTTTTCTACATTTATTTGAAGAAATATCTTATTGTTTGTTTGAGCGAGAAAAACTAACTGTGGAAGCATCACCTGGGATGTGGTTGACAATAGATAGGAGGAGAAGCTAAATATGCAAAGAAAACTTGTTAGAATTTCCAATTAATATGAGAATGAGGTGGAGGCTCACTTTAAAATAAAGACAATGGCCCTAAACATAGAGGCAAAGAAACTAGTCAGAGTTGAAAGGTAAATGGATAAATATCAATTCAGAAAAACATGGTATGACATTGACCCTGCACATTGTCATTATTTAAATAACAATGTGTGAAAACTCCAGTTCCAAGTCAGAATCTGTGGCATGACTTGAAAATTAATATTCACAGACACTCTCCATCAAATCTGACTAATTTCAAGCAATGGTATTTAGAAAAAAATTATATCATGTTTCATTTTCCTTAGACTTGATAAAAAATACACGTATTTGTGTCTGTCTTTTAAAATCTTAATAAAATATATCTAATCTGGTTGTGACAGCAAAATGTGAAAGTCAAGAAAGCTTAAACACTCAAGCAATTGCTATTAATTCATGACAAATTATCCTAGTAACTGAACAGCCTTTTATGTTTATAATTTTGTATATGTGACCCCTCACACCTTGGCACAGCATTGTAAATGTTTTCTGTGTGCTGGAGCTTAAGTTGTTTCCACTGACACTTAAAGGTCTGTATGGAAACGCAGCTTTACTGAAAATACTACTTCATGCTGTTTGTGTGTCTTTCTGGGTATTCTCCATAGAAATAAAGAAAAAATTCCACAACATTCTCTTTCCACTTTCACCCGACAGAAATTGTACACCCTTCACGTGCAGCATGACCCAGAATCATACCGTAAACAATGTTGTTTCGGTGACAAAAACAGCTTTATTTGTTGCTACCATGCGTCTTGTCATGCCTTCAAGGGACAATGTATAAAGCATTGCCATAGAGAGCTTACTAATGGAATGAGGTTTCTTTTTGAGGCAATTCATGTACAGTTTAAGTTTACATACAGTTTAACACCATAAGATAGGGCTGCATAAGAAATCCAATGGTAGCTTTTATGAGAATTATGTTCCCATAAAAAAACAAAAGGGTAAATCTTACACCAAGGTTCTTTTGACAGCAGCGTGGCAGCTCTTGCACAAGGGCATGTAATCAAGGTCCTCTCCTTTTCTCCGTTTGCCATTACGTTTTCTCTCCTCTGTGTCACGTATGACGTGTTTTTGAATAGAACAAAAAAAAACATCTTATGTTGATGTGACACTACAAAAATATATTTTCCTTCAAAACATTTTGTCTTTTAGTCTTGCAGCTGATCAAAGAAGTGAAACTTTCTTGCATTTAGGTGCACAATTCTGATTTTTGAAATATTGAAAGTTCATGAGGATTATTATTAAGGCTATTTTAGATCATTTAACCTAGAAAATTGTATGAAGTATGACTTATTTACCCAATAGGTTTCTTAAAAATGCCTTGGAAGATGGTAAACATCACGCTTGGTAATCCCAATTGATCAACACCAACTCCCTTTCTGTCTTCGTTCAGCTTCAACCCATGTCTTCATGTGGCCATATTATCTCAACCTCTGCTTGCATTCTTTAGACATAAACCACATTTATTTCTTAAAACTCAAATAAAAAAATTTGCTTGTGGGGTTTTGAATTTTTAACATATATTTGTAATTTAACAAATAAAGACATTTGTATTAAATTATTTCCCTACACTAATTTAAAATAATGTGAACAAGAAGGATAAAGTGAAAGTGATGTAGCAGTGGTTCATTGAGGTCTCAATTTACAGGGCTGGATGATTGATGGAATTCAATATTTGAACAAGACCAGAAAAGCTACAAAAAATGTGCAAAATTAAAAGCACCAATGACAAAAAACTATGTGAAATTTTATCAGCAGGGGATTTAAAGATGTTGTTTGAATGATTAAACTTCTGAGGATGCTATTAATTAAGGAGAGAGATGAATTAAGCTTTGTAATTCTAGGTAACCTAAGCTGTTTATCATTAAGGATGATGGTGAAGTTAAAGTCTTCCATTATCTTTCTGTTCACATTTTATTCTCTTACCTGTTGTTTTATTATTGATACAGTTAACTCACCAACAAATTATGTTTCTATGTTTATATTGTGTGAATTATAATAATGCTTTATTCAATAATCTGACAAAAAAATCAAAAAGTCCTCAGAGCTGACTTGACTTGATAACAGGAGCTGTGTGTCATCTGCCAATTCCTTTATGAAATAGGCTAAAACGGGATAAGGGTTCACAGAAATCAGCAAGTATGGCCAGTAAATGAGCTCCCCGTCTTCTAATGGCAGCGTCATCTATCACTGTCGCTTTGGGGCTCAAGGAGAAGAGGATTTAAACGAAGGTTTCCCACATGGCTGACCCTGAGCTCAAGGAATAGCAAGATTCTTATTTTCAAGTGAGTAGTGAGATGCAAAGGAAAGAAAAATTTTAACTATATATTCAGATGCAGTCAACATTTTACCAGAAGAACATATAACAGCATAAAGGGGATAATGGAGTTGTATCCAGATTGTACAGGCACGTATTTTAATTGTTTTATATTTATAGTATAGATATGATGTCAATTCCCTTCTAACAACAAGATTTTGGGTTAAAATCCCAGTCTAACACGTTTCCGCATGGAGTTTACATGTTCTCCATTTGTGTGTTTGGGTTCCTCCCAAGGCGGTAATTTGGTGGCTCTAAACTGTCTAAAATGGTGTGAGTTTGTATAAGCAAGATATTTTGTTCTGTGTCTCTGTGTTTCCCTGTGATGCATTGTGACTCTTCCAGAAACAAATAGATGGACACAACATCCCCCACAGCCCTGCATGACAAAGCACACATAGACAATGGATGGATTGATAGTCTTAAAGTCAGGGTTTAGTACATTTTCAATACACCTCAATCAAGAGAAACACGCCAACCTATTTTTTGTTAACTTATTTAAGAGTAATCAAAGAATGTTTAAACTTTTCTGACACTAATTTGATTTTATTAATGTTTTTAGTTCTGTTACAATTATAGAGGTCAGTGGAGATTTAGTTTAATGTTGTTTCATAATAAAGGATACATAGGTTTAAACAATATGAAATAAAATCAGACTTATGTGGTGCCTTTCAACCCTCAAAGGGTTCTCAAAGATGCTTTACAATGAAATTGTAGATTACTAATGAAGGCTTACAAAAGTGAATACATTATTCAGCAAACCAAACATTTTGTCATTATTATTAGGGTTGGTGAACCTAAAATACAAGTCATATTTGCTAATTTCTACTTTGCACAAATTCATTCTAACCACTCACTGTTCAGCTGTCTTCCTGGAGAATCTTCAATGTAAACAAGTGAGAACATGTGTCCAAAACCTAGAACCTTAATTAGTGATAAATAAGTTTGAGTTTAAACCTTTAAGCCCCAATCAATTCTTAGAGACCAAAATGTGAAAACATGGAAGGTTTGATTAAAACAACACCCAGTCAGACTAGAAGGAATACAGCTTTATTTGTTCCAAGAATAACTTGGACATCAGATTAATCATAATTAAACATACTGAGAAATTAAAAACAAACAGTTTTTAATGCACTTCAACTCTGTAAGAACATCAGCCACATTGTTTTTTATTAGAAATGTTTCATCAGGGCTCATGTGATTCCTGCTCCAGAAAGGTGAAAGTCTCTGGACATCCTGAAGGTAAACACCGACCAGCAGTCAGGTAGACAGACACTGATGAGACATCCTACAACTGCAGGGCTGCACGAAGAACCACACTGATGGTCAGCAGTTTACCAACAACTGAAAATATTGCAATATATTATGAATGTGTGGCGCCGACACGCAATTCTGACACTTTAAGTTATTTGCAACACCCTGGCTAACATTAGAGCATGGATATTCGGCAATGTATTTTATAGTACTTTGATACGAAAATCACCGTTAGCTTACCTGCACTGTCTGAGCCAGCTGCTTTCCTCCTGCTGCAAGGCGGAGATCAGATGTCCTCCTCACCAGATCGCAACATTCCTCCCACCATGCATTTTCTTGAAGTCTCAGAAAAATCAAAAAATAGCTCGGCTCTCTCTTCTTCTTTTGTCTCACAAAAACAACAACTCGTGTTGCAGGTAACGAAGCACAGCACAATTAGCGCCTGGAAGCGGGGCGTTATACCCCCCGCCGCCAGGAGGCGACACCCTGCTGCAGAGACAGGAAGGGCCAGTGGAAACGCGGTCACTCCGAAATAGAGCGGAGCCGAGCCGGGCCGCTGCTGAAGTAAAGCCGGTGGATCCCTTCAATTTCTAATAGCCATTATTCCCATTTCCTCAGATCAACTTTAGCTACTTGATTTCTCTCATCCTGTTTCTCATTAACCACTTGCTCTATGTTCAGTATTTAGGTCTCTTTGTTTATGTCAGTCTCTGTTGTTCCCTCCCTGGTTTCTGTGTTTCAGCATATTCTGTAAGTATTTCAGTTTCATAATTAAATACTATCTTCATCATTCATCTGCCAATCTCTTGCTGCATTTTGGGATTTCGAAAAATAAACTTTGCAATTTTGATAACTTAGAATCTTCCTTGAACTTTACAATGTTTATCATGAGAAGTGTTCTTGTTTTGATGCATAAATGTATGTGCCATTTGAATGAGTCAAGAAATGTTATAAGAGCTATGACTCTTATAACATTGTGGCACAGTTTATACTTCAATATTCCAGAAACACCGAAACAAATGTTTGTCTATATTGTGATGGTTTTATCAGCTTAGAAACTACTTTTCTTGGATGCATTTTGGTTGTCATTTTGTTTTTTGTTTATATTTAATATCAACCAATTTGTGTGACATTGAGGTGAATGAATATACAGTGGTGTGAAAGTGTTTGTCCCATCTTGAGCTCCTACTTTGGTTACACTTCAGTGTTTGAGAACAGCAAACCAATTTAAGTATTAGTAAAGACAAACAAGACAAACACAAATGCAGTTTTTAAATTAAAGTGTTTAATTTTAAGGGAGAAAAACAATCAAACCTACACAGCCCAATGCGAAGGAAAAGGAAATCAGAAAGAGGTAAAACACTTTTTCACACCACTTTACATGCACACACCATGAGGATTTCTACTCATTTGGGAAAGAGTAGAAATCCTGCATAAGAACTGGTATTTGGGCTCTATCACTAACACAGTACAAAGCCTCTGACTAAATAGAAACTCCCACTTTTGTGACAGTGCTGTCAAGTGGACATCATAAAGGGCCTTTTTTACCCCACTCAAAAAAAATACTTTAGACCAGACCGGGAAAGTAATTTTTAGGCATTATGAAACACTCCACTTCAGAGTGGCTGTAAATTATTTTGTGTAGTCATTATTCCTGCCATTAAATTACACACAGACACAGAGAGGCAGGGAAAAAAAGAAAATTGACCTTTTGGCATCGTAGGTGGGCATTGCCACATTTTGAGTAGTTTGACAGATACAAACGGCTTCAGCTTACTCCAAAAATATTATTTAAAGACAGCAAAAAGGAATATCACATCATTATGTAAAGTGTAACATCTTTTCATAAAAGCACAATTGACTGTGCAAATATAATCAACACCTCTGAGCCTATTTCTAAGAAAAAAGCCTTGAACTTACAATGTTAGCACTAATGCAAACTTTTATTTATCTGTATATAACAAAAACATCAAGATTTCATGCAGCATGACAGATCTAGTCACTACCTCCTCTACAGCCACTTGTGTGGATTTACAGTCAACATGACCTGCTGATGAAATGTCCTCATGTGTCAGCAAACAATTTTATTAGGGAACAAATACTCACATGTCATTAAGGAACAAGAAAACATAAGAGACTGTCCCCAGTGATCCCTGCTGTCATCAGCATACCATTACTGTGGTGTGGATTAACTGATTGTACAGGTAAATACAGGAAGCTTTGCTGGTGCTTTCTAAAATTTGCTGAAGCAGCTCTTCTGATGAGCTGCAAGATGAGTTGTATTAAACTAAAAATAAAACATGAAATGTTATAAATCCCTGCAAATGCTTAAAAATGTTTCCACTTACACATGTCAAGAGCTTCTGGAGATGTGTGCAAAACGTGTTCTCTGGGTTATCTTTAGAATGCGTTGCAAACAGGCCCATCCTGCATTCTGTCAAATGCAGAATGCACGAATTCCTGACCCTGCTGAACACATTACAATTTACATCACAGAAACATTTCCTGGATGACAGGAACATTAAGCTTGCACCAAATAAAATATTTCACTTTTTGCATCCTTGGGCAACATCAAATAAACAGCCCACAGCTGTCTCTTTTTGTCTTAATGTTAGGGAGAGGCAAATCCACAGCTCAGTTCAACAGACATGTTTAGCCTCTCTGAGCAACAGGAACATACAGTGATGACCTTGTAGTCCACACATGAAAGCCAAGGTTTTTTCACACCATATTCACAATCATATCTAATCTGGTGTGTGTCTGTCATAAAATCCTAATAAAACACATTAATGGTGGCGGCTGTAGCCAGGAAAATGTGCAGAGCATTGCATTTCTTCAGGTAGGATTGACCATAACCACAGACCAGATGGCTGTCTCAGAAACTATGCATCCATAGCTGGCCAAAATGCAACAACATATGATATGCTTTACAGTGACTGGCTCAGTTCACGAGATTATAATGGTGACACCATATTAACTGTGATGCAGGTTTTTGTGAATGTTTTGCAGTAGTAACAAACTGCAAGCTTTTATCTTATCAAATTGTCGGCTGTTGTGAAGCTGCATATCAGAATTTAAAATCTCTCTCCTCACAATTTGCTTTGGGCCACTTGAGGAGAGTTGACCTTTCTTGTTTTTTTCTCAACCCACGCCATTATTCTTTGTATTTCAAGTTCAAATGTTTGCTCTGCTGTTGACAAAATTTGTAACAGGAGACTTTCAGGACATTCTGATACTTTTATGCATATTTTATTTCTACTCATTAAATCAGTAAAAGTCAGAACAAGGCTCTGTGAATTTTTTTTATTGAAAATTTAAACAGATACTATCTGTCTAGCCAAAGAGACCTGTAAAACACTGACAATGATTTGTAAGTTTTCTCATGTTCAACACATTCACAAAAAAGGCATCTGTGTTAAGTGTTTCTTTAGCTGGCCTTAAAGAAACTCTTGTGGCATTTTAAGCCTTTCAATGAGCTCAGTTGGCTGGCCTTTTAGTCTGTGCAGCAGATGCAAGGAGCCACTTAGCATTAAATGCTGTGGCACTCTCTTTTCCTATTTCCATGGTTCCAAAGTATTTCTATCTCAAAAATTTCACACAAAAATATCCATATTTATTTCTACGGTTTATATGACATTCTGGACCTTTGAGTACAAAATATTCGCCTTCAATTGATTTGAATAGTTGTCAAGTATTATCTGTGCTACCTATTGGGCCGATCTCATCAGATGTTGTTATTTCAGACCAACATCAGAAATGTTGGTTTGACATTTCAGACGAACATTTGGTCTGAAATGTCCAAATGTTTCAGACCAAAACATTTGGAAATCCTGGTTGCCAGGAATTCCTGACAAACAAAATACCAGGAATTCTGACAATTCCTGGTTGTGACAGAAATTCAGATAAAATCTGTATACGGTCACAGAGTTCTCCTTGGAGCCTCTCTTGACCCAAGGAATCTGCAGAACCTCTGTCTTTGTTCTAAAAGCCTCAATACACTTCTGAAAAGCATTATACTGTTTTCTTGCCCCTCACCCCAAAAATAAAATAAAACAATATAATAGAAAAATGAAAACAGGATACATTTGTTTGGCTTCATTATGTGGTTTTGCAAATTAACATTCTGTTTACATATGCCAAGGAAGTATTATGAAGTAATGTAAGAGTTATTTTCTGTTTATATATATATTTATACTTAATAAGAGGGCACATACTCAGTATGTCAAAAACCAAAATGCAGATTAACTGTAAGATGGAATGAAAAATCAAAAACCGAACACCTCAATTTAATTTAAACTTAATGTGACAATAATGGCATGTATTATGTCCTTCATAAAATAAAAGATTGAGTATAAAACATTTCCAATCTTTTTTTCCCATATTTAATCAAAAACCAAAGCAAATGTATGAATTTTCCACACTGTTTTGTGTGTGTGTGTGTGTCATAGTGACAGTGTGAGTTTTACATCACTTTTAGAGATGAAAGCTTCTAAAAAAAAGGATAAAAAACAACAGTCTTACAAGAAATATGACCATATGAAGGCAGTGCCCACATGGTAGCCAGGATGTCTAAACTAGAAAAAAATAGAGCTAGTAAAATCCTCTTATATCTTTTTTCCTGACTCACACGTCTTAATTCTTATTCACAGAGCTGTTTCCCAGGGAGCAGGGTTGTGTTTGCACAAGCACCTGACCCACAGTGGCTCTCTGGGCTGTGGGGGTGTTATTCTGCAAGCCAAACCAGATGCCCTCTCACTAGGTAGCCGGATACATACTGTACCTTCCCACACAACCCAGCCTTCTTACACAGACATGCAGTAAAACTGCATTGTTTGTCTTCATTGGCTTCATTTTTTGACAGTGATGTGGAAGGCCTCAGCTGTTGTGTTCATGACATTGTAAGGTCAGGGAGTTAAGGGAGGAAACTTAGACCAGAATCGTGTCATTTGTTTTGTGATTTAAATAATTTCAATGTTTCGTCTCTAGATATCTCTGAGCTAACAGCTAGCAGAATGTGAATGTCACAAGCTATTCTTCCACATTTTTGTAGATTATTCATAATTAACCAACCTTGTGCACAAATCTATGCAAACTCTTTCTTTCACATTTTGTCATGTTACAACTAACAATTTCAATACATTTGCATTGGATCCTCACTTTGCAATAGTTAGTGACAGCTGCCCTTAAAAAGCTAAAATCCATCAATACTTGAGACGCCCTCTAAAAACATATGTAACTGCCTATTTCAATAGTTCAAACAGAATGTATAAATCAATATGATTTAATTTGCAGAGGGGGAAATATTTTGGCAGTAAACAGGAGAAGCTAAAATCTACTGTTTTCCTTTTTCCTATTCTTGCATTTATAGGCAATCAGCACCAAGGGAAATGAATGGTGCTCTTGAATTGGTTGTTGCAGACACCATCCAGCAGCATGTCAAGTAGCACTGAGCCAAGGTATTTCAGCATTCCAAGCTGCTCTTTATTTTTGAATTTTAGCAGATGCTATACAAAATTAGTTAGTGAATTGGCACTATGCCATCATAACCCACCAATGTGCTTTGATCTAAACAATTTCACCTTAGCTATGCTTTGCATTCCTGCACCATTGAAAGGTTGACCTTCACCCTTGTCTCAAATCTTTTTCAGATTCTTCTTTTTAGGATTTCTACCGACAGAGGTCAGCACATTCTCCTGTCAATGCCGACCAGCTTATCTGTCACTAGTCAAGAAAAGCATTCCCACAACAAAATCCTGCCAATACCAATGTTTCACAGAAGGGTGTGTTCAAGGAGAGGTACAAGGCTACAATACTTGAAGGTCAAAAAGTTCCATTTTGGTCTCATCTGACCAAATGAGACCACACATTTGTTGTGTCTTCTGTGGGACTCTTGGTGAACATTAAACTTGATCTCTTGTGATTTTCATTCAGTACAGCATTCTTCTTGCCATTCTTCCACAATTGGCAGATGTGAGGAGTGTGCAACCAATAGTTTCCTGTTAACAAACAGGAAACTATTGGTTTGTGGAGAATGTAGAGTTCTCCACAAACTCTATGTCAATGATCTTCATGATGCTTTTTGCTCACATTGGTTCTCTAACAAACCTCCCAGGCTGGGGTGTCGAGCTCATTTTCATTTCAGACCACATCAAGATCCTGAATGTCCTCAAAAGTCTGGTTGTGGCACAAAACATTGACAAGAATACACATTAACCAACTGTTGAAATATTAATAAATAGTTATCTCTGCAATTGATGAATAATTTGTTCCAATACAAATAAAAACAAATTTGATTTGATTGATTAAAAAATATAAATCTATTTAGGCTCACAACTGGAAGGTATCTGGGGGAGGAGGAGGTAGAAAATGCCATGTATCTTGCACCTACTTCACTATTATGCATTAATTTCTAGTGGTTGTTAAATATTCAAGGTGTACAAACAAATTTGAATAGTCAAAAAATTAATTTGGACTGCTGGAGATAGGCACCTCTCCTGACTCCACTAGGGATAAGAGTGTAAGATAATGGATGGATGGATGGATGGATGGATGGATGGATGGATGGATGGATGGATGGATGGATGGATGGATGGATGGATGGATGGATGGATGGATGGATGGATGGATGGATGGATGGAAAAAATGAATTTGATGTAAATGTGGTACAGTCTCTAATATCAAACTACACTATGAGACATTTGGGCCATTTTAAAAGTAACTACTTTGAAATGAGATGTTGCGCTGACAAACTGGGGATGTGCAGAGCAGGTGGTGTAATGAAATATATGTTGTGCAGCAACTTTCACTTACACAGCTACTGACAGGATTAGCCTCAGCAATCCTGTCAGTAGCTGTGATACTCTTCTATGATATATTTGTATTTTAAATTGTGTGCTTATGCATTCAGGGTCATGTCATTGGGGGGAGAGGAGACTAGAAGTGCAAAGCTATGCATTTCAAATGAATATTTTTTGTATAAAGTGGCATCAGACTCATTGGATCATCTGCATATCTCTTGCATAAATATGCTTACATGGAGTTCAGTTGATGGAGCACAGCGTGATGAGTACCAAGGCTCAAAGCAGCCCCAAAGGGGGCTGCTTTGGGGGGCTGCTTTGGGGCTGCTTTGAGCCTAAAATATGCAAACTTTCTCTAGAAGATCGTATGGATAAAACACCAACAGAGCTGCGGTCCTCTGAAACACACAAGTTTCAGGTTCAAAGGTGTGCTTACAGGACAATAGATTCCCCTGAAAACCCCTGACCTGATTCACTGTTTTCACCTAAACACATCTCTGGTTAACACAAATCCTGTTATGTAATTCCCTCTGGCTAAAAAGGAAGTTACCACAGGCTGCTGAGTATGGCGAGACAGGGCTCCTCCAGAATGTCCCGTGTTGTTGGGAAAACAAAAGTTTATGAGCAGTCTAAATAATTTTGTGAATCCACAAAGTACATGTCTACTGACCGCATGTGGGCAATCACATGGCACCAAGAATGAAGGCCAGACTCACCATGTGCTCTACCTTTCTCTCATTTGAGCACATGACTAGAAGGTGACTCATGATTGATTGCATTATTATCCCACAATACAATTTCAGCAGGGCTGCACAAAGGTGCAGTGGCAGCAAAAAGGTCATAGGTTTGATTTCTGGCCCGGGGTCTTTCTACATGGAGTTTCATGTTCACCTTGTGCATGCATGGGTTCTCTCCGGGTACTCCGGCTTCCTCCCACAATCCAAAAACATGACTGTCAGGCTAATTGGTCTCTCTAAATTCTCCCTAGGTTTGTGTGTGCATGGTTGTCCTGTCTGTCTCTGTGTTGCCCTGCTACAGACTGGCGATCTGTCCAGTGTGACCCCGCCTCTCGCCCGAAACGTTCACTGGAGATAGGCACCAGCACCCCTTCCGACCCCAGCAGGGATAAGGGTGTTAGATAATGGATAGACAATTTCAGCACAAATTGAATGATTTCTTTGTCTGATAATGATTTTTCACATTCAGTTGCTAAATACAGATTAGGACACAAAACTAAATAGAAAGGTTAAAACTACCTTGTGAAAGTATTTGCATACACATTGTGACATACTGTAACCACAAACTTTTAATTTCGTGGCTCACTGGCTAGAGTACCTGTCTTGCAATTGAAAGGTTTTGTGTTCAATTCCAAGTTCCTTCTGTCACATGCTGATGTGCCCCTGGGCAAGTTACCTGCTGTATAAGTTGTTGTATGCAAGGTGTTGACCTCCCTGATCTCCAACTAAGGGGTGCTGAGATCCCTTGGTCTGCAATAGAATTCAGTGAAAATGTATTTTGTTTAGTGAAACTAAATCTATCTAACCTAATATATCTTTCCCTAATTCTGCAACTGAAGGATTCTAAGCTGATTTTGACGAATCAGGCTTTTCATGCCCCAGTCAGGGCAAATTTTCTGGAAGCAAAGGGCTTGATGAATTTCTTGATTGAAGAGAACTACAGGTCATACTTTTCTTCACCTCTTTGTTGATTAGAGGACTTGAAAAAAAATTGGATGTAGAGAACTGCAAAGATAAAACTTTTCTTCACCTCTTACTTGATTAGAGGATTTGAAAACTTTCTTGATGTCTGCCCTTAGGGTTTAAGCACAGGTGGAAAGGGGTCAAAATCTTGGTTCGCAACACAGTTTAGAGAAATAAAACACAAAGAAATATACTTTAACACTATACATGTATTGTTAGTAGCAGTTAGCTTGGTCACAGACCAAATCTCACTAGATTTCAAAGTTATGATTAGAGCACAGTTAAGTTGTGCTTGAAAGCTTTCCCACATCCATGTTTAAACTTCAAAGACAAAATATTTTCTAAAAATTGAAAACTCAGCATGCTGTTAGATTTGGTGCCATATGGTGCTTCATAAACATATATCACAGTTAAATCTTTCACATTTACCGCGTAAATCCATCTAGTGGACTTACATTGTAAATAATTGCACTAGTTCCTCTCCGTCTATCTCTAAAGGTAAGCCAAGTACTTCTAGTTGTGGTTATAGTGGCATTGCTCTAGTTTACCACAAAAAAGGACTTCAAACAGAAATGCAGGCAAAACATCCGCAATTCATGTGGTGGTTCCTGCTAGTATCCTGGTGCAATATTTCTCTTGTGCAGATTAAAGGTCTCCCAAAAGTTGACCTTGAGTAGAACATATGCATCATTGCTCAAAACAACAGCAACATTTCTATTCGATAGCAGAGGACACTGGCACCAGAATAAAATGTTCCATCAAAGTTTGTACTGGGTGTCATTGTATTATCATTGGACTAAAAGGCAATAAAGGCAACAGCCTTTACTGTGTATCACAGAAACAGAATATATATGAAACTAATTCAGCCATAGGCTGGTCACAATTATTGCTGATCACAGTCATTGCTGAACCAAACATAAAATAGCTAAGTTTGCAGGTAACAAAGGTCAAACTCTATCAATGAGAAAGGCATGAAATGCTAAAATCAGTCTGGAACCAAGTCATTAACTAATACCATAGAATTGTTGTTTAGACAGCATGCATGCTTTTGCACATCAAGCGATGCATGTTTTACTATCCTCACAATCACAGGCACATTATAAGTGCTGCTGCATGACTGCACCATGTGCAGTGCAGAATGGATGACTGCTGTATATTATACATAATATAAAAGAGTCTATGTGCCATCTAGTGGCAAAAAGTTAACATAAATTCATATCCATTTCAAAACAGTGTTTCTTCACTTCTTAATTCTGAGAAGTGCAGATGAGAACTAATGTAAATTCATCTTGATCATTTTTAATTCTCCAAATGTAATTTATTTTGCACATTCAAAAATATCAAATCATACCAGTTTTTTTTTCAAAATAAAGCAAATAAATGATATGAGCCAATCAATCATCAGAAATGAACAAAATGAAGCAAGTATTCGCTGTTCAAACAATATAAAAGTGGGAGGAATCTAAATTTGTGAGCATTTTGCTTCTATGACAAGATATCAAGTTATCCAATGTAACTCCCCACAGACTAGAACACATCTTTACACTAAAAAAATAATTTTCTGTTTTCAAAAGAAAGAAAATAAATTTTGAACATCAATCTCAAACTACTGGGAAGAAAACTGTAAATGCTGACAAATGTGCATAAAATCCAAGGATGAATTCATCCTCATCCAGATGAAGAAACAAAAGCTTGGTACTATTTAAGACACTATTATATAGATTTTGTAAGTTAAAAAATGTACAAAATGCAGAAGTACAAAGGTACAGTAAAAAATTTAGCAGCCAAGAGTCAAGACACCACTGAGAAATGTAAAGCATAAAGTCTTGAATCTCAATGCAAAAGTCACTTTTCATCTTTGGTCCAGAAGACCAATTTCAGTGACAAACCTTTTTCCGAGACATGGGTGAGTAAGAACTGGCTCCTGAATTTCACAGTCAGTTTATGGCTTTGGCATCATGATTGAAGTCAAGGTAGGAATTCTGCAGCACAGAACTAAAACAGCATCAGTCCAAAAAGAGGCAGGAAAAAAAGATATTTATAATGCAAGACCATGACTGCCGCCCACCTGCATGGATATTACTGTGTGGACTGCAGTTCAGTGTGAACCACATGCAGTAACTGACTGCAACAGACAGCAAGGATGGCTGTGATAGGATGCAAAGAAATCCGCTGTGAAAAGTGGAACGTAAAATTCCACTGTCAGCACACCATCTACAATGAGAACTGTAAATGCTTGATGTAAATGCTTGAAGGTACAAGATCTCTTGTACCTTCAGCAGTTACAAGAAGTCATATTTTAAGAGGAAAAAGGTGTTTAAAACATTAA
Organism: Phalloptychus januarius; assembly: GCA_902982915.1. Taxonomy (NCBI): domain Eukaryota; kingdom Metazoa; phylum Chordata; class Actinopteri; order Cyprinodontiformes; family Poeciliidae; genus Phalloptychus; species Phalloptychus januarius. The sequence continues at coordinate 32,951,681 of CADWAE010000133.1, forward strand.
ATATTTCAATCAAAAACATTCTCCAAAAGATTATGTGCATTTCATAAATCAGCATGTTTAGTTTTACTCTCATTTCAAAGTTTTTGATTATTCCCTTTTACTGGCCACTAGATAGCAGCAAGATGCATAAAAGACTGAAGATACTTTTTGAAAAAAAAAAAAAGGAACTTCTAGGAGTAATTTTACTCTACTACACCTTTTACTTTTACTTGAGGAATAATATTGTAAAGTAATTATTGGTCTTACGTAATCTTTTAAGAAAAAAAACTTTAAGCAGATATGAAACTCATATTAACCCTTTATTTCTGTACAAATATGTTTTATATTGGTTTCATGTGACATTTTAATTTGAAATGCTTTTTTTATGTTTTTATCCAATTATCATTTTTAACAGATATAAAAGCTTTAAAACTGTCTATGTGTAATTTATCTAAATAATGCGTTTCACCTTGTGAACCGAGTTCCTGAAATACATATTTTTTTAAAAATATTAAAATTTTTAAGATGCATTTTAGCACTACACATTGTCACTAGAAATACTTTGTACTGATCCAACATAAATACGCACGTAATTTTATGTTTTTGTCTAATTACATAGTTTTAACAAATTTATTTAGAAATTATGAGCAAATATTTACTCAGAACGTGAGAGGCCTTTTTACCAAATAGATTTTAACTCCTTGACTAGCTTTTAGATGACTGATTATCACTTTTCTGGAGCAAAACTACATTAAAGTAATTTTACTCAAGTAAAATTTGTGTCTACTCTCCCTGCCTTTGACTAAAATGCCTTTCTGTTATTAGTCTCTTCTGTGAAAACAGCTCTGTAGGGCAGACACCCTTTTACTTTTAAGACTAGATGTCAAATGTCCCTTTTTTGAAAAAGCCTAGTGGTTTAGTTTACTCAGTTATATTACGCTATATTTATGCAAGAAGTACAATTATTGCTGTCATTAATCTTCTGTTTTCAGTGCAGTGAATTGGTGTTTGTCTGGTTTTGTTAGTGTTTCCTATGGAAAATAGTAATGGCCCACAGTTTCTGTTTTGGTGTTTCTCCTTTCTGTCTAAACCACTAAATCGCTGCAGCAGATGGTCTGGTTATGCTTGGCTGCAAAGAGAATGACTCAGTTCAATTGTCATTTACACCCACATGTTATAAGAAACTTTGCAAATGTAGCTATGATAAAGCAGGAAAGAGATGATAAAAGATAACTCTTGTGTGGTTTCTTGTACAGTCAAAGCCAACGTAAAGGAGGAGGCCCTTTGTGTTTTTATTTGTCAAGAACTCTGAATATCTATGTCATATGTATACACGCAAATAGCTTTTTTTTCTTTTTTTTTTTCAAAAAAGTGAGGTTCAAAGGTCCAAATGGAAAAAAAACATTTCTGCAAATGATCTGTTTGCAAAACATGTATACTATTGTTTCCTAAGAACCAAGGTACTTCACATGGAGGCAGAATGTCAAAGTTTACATTGTGTAGAAAAGTTGCTGCACATGAGCCACAGTAGTGGCACACTCAGTCAGTATCTGTGTAATGCAAACACAAAATAGGAGAACGGTTAAAAAAATGATCCATTTTTAATTTATTTATTTTCTTCCATCATCTGAAGTTTGGTTGAAAATGTAAAATCCAAGAGAGAAACCGAGACAAATAATCATGGAGTGAGAGTTAAAACACCGATTGAGAGTCTTCTACGCCATGAGTAAACCCTGAGATCTGACAGTGAGAACTTGGCATTTTGGCATTTAGTTTACTCTGAGTTATATTGTGCTGAAAATTCCTGTTTATGGCATTTTGGCCATAAACAGCAGTAAGATTTAGAGTGGAAAGAAGGCGAACTTTAACATAAACAAGAAAATGACATGACAGGAACATCTTAGATTGCATAGTGACCATAGTACCCAATACCGCCACCTGGCCACCATACAAAAAGTATAAAAATACAAATCAATAAAACTTGATAACCCAACAAAGATGGCCTTCTCAGTAGTTCCGCAAGTAAATATATTTTTCCAGTCATGCCATCAGCAGCTGAAGTTGCACAACAAATGTGAACAGGAAATATAATAAGAAACCATACAGTCCATGTCTTCATTCAGAAGAATGAAGATGTGGACATGTGGGTTAAACAATTATATAGCTGAACAGGCCTGCTTGGAACCAGCGCACGGCCTTCTCTTTAGAAGAGAGGGAGGTGAAATAAATAATATTTTGAGAGCCTGTAGTTAATATGGCAGGCTGTAATAAGTAAAATATATGTATTTTTTATTTGTATTTCTTATTTTTTTCTTTACTGCCTTCAGACTGCAGCAGTTTATGATCTTCTGTCATCTACAACAAATGTCTTAAGACATATTTCCCAATAATGGGATCATGAAAAACTTCCTTGGAAGGAAGAAATTCAGAGGTATTAATTAACCAGAATAGTAACCTTAAAGTATTTTCATTCAGATATGGTGATTTGGGTTGGATTTCAATTTCATGGCTGTGGAAGATGCATATGATTGAATATAATAAATATTTATCTCTTAATATATAATCATATAATTGTTTTATAAGAACAGAGGTTACAGTTAAATAACATCTAAACTCAATGATAGTAAAAGCAATGATTGTGTAATACACATTTTCATGCACCTTATTAGGGATGCATTCCTGAGACAAAACCGATAGTTTTGTTAATCTTTTGTTTCCTCCAAGTTACTTCATCAAAACTTTCAGCTTGAATGATGAAAATGTATAATGAACCTATATTATACGTGCCTTCTTTTTCTAACTAAGATGTATTTTCTTTTTGCTAAAGAGGAAATGCAGGTTGTAGAACCTTGAATGCAAGTAAAAACATTGACATCTGTTTTTTTCCCTAATCTCCACCCACCCCTTCCAGTTTTTTGTGTGTATGTGGGGTGGGGGTAGCGCCTCATTAGTGGTGAAGGCTCTCCCACTGCTTTAGGGTTTGCCAGCCTCCTTGCAGAGACTTGCTACCACTTAGATCATTACTTTGGCCTCCACAACTAAATGATGCAGAAACACAATAATTTTTTGTACTAAAAACCCTAAAATGCAATATATTTCTATACCACTGAAAAAAATGCAACATTAGTCATACAGTTGCAACCAGAGATTTACATACACTAAATTAAAAAGAAATTTCTTTCTTCTCACTCTCTGGTAGTTCAGACAAAACATTGACTTTATTTTCCAAAAGCCAAATTAGTTTCCTCAACTAATATGGTTATATAAACAGGATGGACGCATCAGCATCTGTTGGAACGCCCATTTTAACTTCCTGGCTGATGTGCTGAAAGATTGAGTCATTATTTTCTTATGTACTTTAATTATGACATATTTTTAGTGAACTATATCAGTTCCACCTAGCTCCTGCTAACATTACCTCATAGTTGGAATGGTGTTTTCAGGCTTGCAAGCTTTTCCCCTTTTCTTTTTCCAGCAAATGTAATCATGGCAAACACAAATGTGCATCACTAAGCTGTGGCCGTTTCCTGAACAATGAATGCGATTAATGTCAAAACTCAGAAATATCAGTACGGTGACACAAAAATGAATTTCATTCAACCATCTTTTTATTTGCAAACGCACAAAATTTGTACATACAAAAGAAAAAATTCCAGTGGAGACTTTTTCTCTGAACTAAATAAATTATGACAAATCACCACATGACAAATAAGCCAAATGCAGCTGGTATTACTCATCGAAGTAACGGGAAAGAGAAGTGATGTTAAGTTTGTCAAGTGTGAGCAGTTTAACCAAAATGAAATAACTATACGTGAATCCTCATACACGCAGTTACACTGAAAAACTCAGTTTTGTTCTCAGATGATGAAATAACTGATTCACACCATTTTAAGCTTCATAGTGAGACTAGGAGAACAAATTCAGAGCCTGAGTATAACAAATCCACAGATGAGATTTGTAAAGGCTGTTTCCAACAATACTGCCTGAATTAGTCCAGTCCACTGCAAGTACTGAGAAATAATGCAACAGATTGTTGGGACAAAGGTCTCCTTGTTTCCAGAGTTAAAGATTGTCATGCAAGATAAAAAAAATATGCAAAATACAAAGCCTGAGTGAAACCTTTAATAGGCGAAGTATCAGAGAGATTTAGAGTGCAAATTCAAGATTCCCAAAAGGCACTTTGTCAAATTAAGATCCAAAGATCTAGATTTGTGATAAATGTTATCAGAAATGGGACTTTACTTGGAAAAGTGTCATCATAAATGTGGGTGTAAGTAAAGAATGGCTCCTGAATCCTCCAGCTTTTTTAAGGCTTTGGCTTCATGGTTGAGATCATGGTAGGAATTCTGCAACAGCAAAGAAAACAACATTGGTTCAGAGACACATAGACATTTAAAATGCAAAACGATGACCACTACCCACTTTCATGGATTTCATAGTGTCACGTCCATAGTAGTGGATGGGTTGCCCCTGATTTTTTGAACTGGGATATCCAAATCCAGCGATGTGGACCACATCACAGTAGTTGAGCGCAACAAAGACAGCAAGGATGCCAGTAGTAGGGTGAACAGAAATCTGTAGCAAAAGGGGAAAGATTGTAAGTGATGAAAAATAAACAGTCACTTCTAAAGAATATCCTGCTTGGTTGTATCCTGACAGCAGCATTAACAAGAAGTTAAGAGAAAGAGCAAAGAAAACATCTTGTGAAAAATCAGGGAGGTCTTGTGTATTTTGAAAAGCTCCATGCATGATTCATGTTTTCCATTTACAAGCTGGATTTCAGGAATGACTCATCTACCACTAGATGGTAGTAGAGAGAAACACTTGCTGATGCATTGAGCTTCTTGAACACCAGCATCACCCTTGAAATGTGCCCAATTCAAAACAGAAATATAATTTTAAGATTTTTAGATAAATGTGGATTTTGTTTTTTTTATTTTTTTTCAACTGATTTTCAGTCATATTAAAGACATTACCAAATACAGATGTTACACATTTCACATTTTGTCACATGATAAACTCCCGTGTGTTTTAATGTTTATGTGTTAGATTATCACAAACCAGCAAAATTGGGAAGTAAGAGGAAAATGATATACCCTTTACAAACTTCTCACCAAATTGAAAACTAAATGGCATGAATTGAAAATTTATGTTTCACACAAATTCTACTTCTATTCTGTGTTTGAACCATTTTACCAAACAGGCAAAGAAGTCAGACTCTGAATGCACAAAACTGTTTAAGACAAAGCTGAAAGATTCACAGCTGTATGCTAATTCAGGGGGGATGAATACAAATATAAACATTTTTCAAAATTTTTGTATGGAAAGAAATTGTTTCTCTCTGCTTCCCAAATATGCATAGTTTGTATCATCCAAATAAATTAAATCCCAATAAACTACATATAAGTGTGTGGGTGTAATGTGACATAAGTAAAAACGCTAAAGGGATATGAATAGTTTTGCAAAGCGCTGTGCAGTTTATTTTAGTCTACAAATATGTATCTCAATTCCAGATAGATTTGTGGTCCTGAACCACATCCACCGAAAACATTTCAAAACCCATCTGAATGCAAATGCTCAATAACAGCTCCACGAGATAAATGTTCCACTGCCAAAAACTAGTAATTAAACATTTTTCAAAATGACTGCACATTGGACATAATTGGTATGAAAAGTGTAAGACTTGTGAAAGAAAACTGTAAATAAAAAATAAAACAGAACTACAAGTACAAACACTGTTTGAAAGGAACAATACATCAAATTGGAAGTTGATACTTTTAAGAATGACACACAGCTAAATATGTTGCTGCAGACTAAGTGTACAACATAATTCAACCAGTATGTCAAACTGTGTCAAAACAACTTAGTGGAAGGACAGCTTGTAACCCCCCGCCCTACAAAAACTAAACACTTATGTTTCAGATCTGTGCAAGAATTAAATAACCAATACACAGTTCAGAAATAAAGCAAGGTCTGCATCCTAAAATAAACATCACTCTGAAATAATGAAAGTCAGGGAGAATATATTGTATAGGTTGCCATGTTTCCTTCTATTCTTAGGGACTTTGTTAAGCTTGTCAAGGTTCTATCTTTTGCAGCTTTAGGGTGAATATCCACATTTGATGACTTTAATGAACAAACAAACTGACCCTTACACCCATCACAGTGATTTTGCAAAACACAGATGATCTTGTCAAAAGAGAGAGAAAATATTTTTGACAATTAAATATTTTTAATTTTAACTGAAACACTTTGACCTCAGCTCAAAGTCCAGCTCCGTTTCTCTGCAAATAAATAAGAGATAAGTGATTTGGGAGGTGGGGCAGCCTTATCTGAGTCGGGTTTACTGTCAAAGTTTGAACCCAACAGTAATCCAGCCCACTTCCAGAGGAAGTAAAAAGGAACATGTTGAAGTAAACAAGCTAATCAGGCTGAACGTTTGCTCATATGTGGTGTCAATGGCTAAATTACAGAACTGCCAATATAACTGACAGAAATTCAATATTTGAATTAAAGAAAAATGGCTGAAGAAAGAGCTATATCAAAACTGCTACATCTAGAGCTATTAAGTGCATTGCAACCACAATAACCGATTGGCTGCATGCCAAACACATTGAGTGACGAGCCTTTGTATTTTTTACAGAGTCATTGCCCCCAACTTTTATTTGCTCTTCAGCAGAAATTAGTGAAACATGATTAAACTGTGCAGCTCTCTGGTGCTTTTGATTTTGAAGTTATGCAACAGTTTACTTGATGGAAGCATTTCAAAAGGAAGAATCTCTGGTGATGTTCAGTCATATTTATCCACAGGTAGTGAAACCAATTAATGCAAGGGTATTTTGCACAATTATATGACAAGTAAAGCAGATCATCATCTGACTGTGGACTGGATCATTTTTATGAAAGCCCTTAAAAAAGACACAAAAAAAAGAACTAAAGACGCTGAAGACAGAATGACTCTTGTTTCGTAGATAGGTCATTCTGACACTGCCAGGTGAATATATAGTTCTGAATGGAGAGCAAAGAACTATATGCTCTCATTCATATAGTTCATTTTACATCTTGCAGAACATGATCAGCATTAGCCCAGTAATATCTCTTCCTTCTGCTGCTTCCTCTGTTATCAAATAGTTCTAAAAAGGGACCTGGTTGCTGATAAGTTGCTTTGTCCTGCAGGCCTTGCTGATGCACATAGGAGTCTTTACAGTGGAATGTTTCCCCCTCCCTAAAGCTAATGTCCTGACTAAGCTAACTTTTTAAGTATAGTCACTCATTTAGGCATTTATAGGATATAGTGGATTTTTCCCCCTTTTTTGCTGTTGAATAAGTGAACCTGATACACCAATACACTGAACTTCACACATCAGCAACTGGTCAAAAGCTAAGTCACAGTTTACCTTTATGGATAAACATTTGCAGTACCAGTAGTACTGTCTTTTTTTGAAGACAAAGATAGCTGGGCATTACCCAGTGCACCACACTGGGTAATGCATAACTTTCCTGTTATGCATTCAGCCCTAGATCAACTACAAAACGTCAATGAGGTTATCAGAGCAAGAACCAAGCCAAAAAAGGTCACCTCTTTTCTTTTTTTAATTTCTGGAGGTAGACTTTCTTGTAAAGTTTTCAAAGTGATCTTAACATTCCTCCAGGCTTGTTGACTCTCAAACACCTAAAATTAGCTGCCATTTATAATAGAAATCTGTTTGGAGAAAGAACTGCACACATTTAAGACGGTATTGTTTTTAAAACTTCTTGCAGAAATGACCAAAAGTTAAAAGGGGATTAACAGCATCACTAACAGACCACTAAAAACACATATGCATGCTGCAATAGATGGCATTTCATAGCTGGAAAAAATATGCACTGCTACAACCAAAACTGAAAAACCACAAGAAACCAGCAGAAGCAAAACACAAAGGAAGTCAATTCATTTGTGTCACAACATACGTTATGTAAAAAAAAAAAACACATGCAAGATTCAATGAATTGCTAATTTTACTGCCAATCAGGATTATTTTTATTTGAAACATTTTAATAAAACCCTTGTATTTTATTTTAGGGAGGATTCAACAAGAAAGCATCAATGAATGATTTGTTTAAACCCGAACTATAATACAAAGTATTTTACCTCCCATATTTGTGTTAATCAGGATCCTCAAATCCAGCACTCAAGGCTTGTGTCCTGCAACCTTTGACATGAGCCATCTCTGGTGCAACGCACCCAAAGATTAAGCAAATTGAGAACTTCACTGCAAAGTGAAAAGGTAATTCAGTCAGAGTCCTGCTAGTGACCAGATTATTTGACTCAAAATTTTCACTGAAATTTTGAGTCAAATAATACAGTACAGCCACAAACAGTACAGTATAATACATAGTACAGCCAGTACAGCCTTTAAACTCTTAAGTCATGCCTCTTGCAAAAGTGTCAATCTGAACAGAACATTGTGGTTAACACCTCCACTTTGGTATCACTGGGGTGTGTAACAACAACAAAAAGTTACAGAGCCAAACTGTTTTTAAGTGGATAGCATATGTCAACATCTATAATGTCCTTTTGCTATGTGCAGGCATGCGTCAACAGGACTCTCTGTCAGTCCTCTTTCTAGCATGTGTGTGTGCGTGTGTGTGGACTAAAACGTGTCCATCTCTTGAGATTAGTTTTGGAACAGTGGTGGTGTCTGAATGCTGCAACAAATACAGTGAAAAAAAGTAGTTCACATGAGGCTTCATCACACAGAAACTTCCTTTCCACTTTCTACAGACGCACAAGAAAAAAGGCTAAATTAATCACAGATTCTGCAAAAATTTATAAAAAATGTGTTATGTAAAATTCAAAACCTTAGTTTAGACTCAAGTCCCTCCTTCCAAACACGTTAACCAGCATCTTTCAACTCACTCTCCAGGCCCACATTCCTCTCACTCCAGCCCTTCCGTACAGCATGTACAGATGTTGCAGAGCTCCTGTTGGGTGAGCCGCTGACTGCCTGTAGGATCCCGTCTTCCCACTGCTCATTCCTCTCATGCACCAACCACTTGTGTTTGTATTCCAGCCCAAAAGAGTAACACCCCCCAGTCACTGTGCAACAGAAAGGATCCAGAACAGAGGGGATAAGCAGAACCAAAACAAGGTACACGAGCATTATGAAGCAAAGTAGTTGTGAAAGGAAACGAGAGAATTCAGTCCAAATATGTGTAATGAAATCCAGCTTAAGCCCCAGGATTTCCAAATCTGATCACTAAGCTTTACACAACAGTTGCTCTTTCATAACTGTGGAGTTAATCTTTCTACTTGTATATGTTTTGATAGTTATTTTGTCTATTTTTTATATCATTAATCAGTTTGAACACATGAATCTGGGAAAAAAATGTCCCCAAATGTCCCACAAAATAATAAAATAAAGAGAATATATAGGATTGGCACTGAAAGAAAACGTTAAAAAAAGAAGCATCTGGTTAAAATTCTTGCTATGAAACTGAATTAGCCATGGTTTTACTGTGTAGCCCCAAAAGCAGGAGGCACTAATGACAAGCAGAAGGTAATCTTCACCATGTTGTACTGTATTTATAAATACAAAACGTCAACTTTAAATATATAGCCAAGATTTCAAGCAACTTGTGTTTCAATGTGATGTATATACAGACTTAAAGACAAATGACTGGATAAACTGTGGCTAATCAGGGGCTAATCCATCCAACCTTCTTAACATTCATGTGGGAAACAGTGATGAGCAAGCGGAAAACAAAAAAGAAGCAAAAAGAAAGAAGGTTCTTGTGGGAAAATTGGAGTTTAGGATACAGCTGATCCACAGCACAGCCATCAAATGGTGCTCATAAATAATTGCTTACAAGCAGAACAGATTTTCCTCAAAACAGATGGTACAGATCTATTTATATAGCAGAGTGATTTCAATATATCAATGTGTAAGAGCAGGAAAGTGTATTTTTATCATCATGCCTCGTAACAGCTTACTTATAAAAACCTATCAGTAATAATTTAGTATTAATTCTTGCAAACTAGTCTGGGACTTTTAGTTTTTTGGGATTAATACATAACTCTGAAGACTAGCAGGTGCCTGTATCTGCAGTAACATGAGCAAGGATTGATTCCCTTGAACCACCATGTGCATATGTTATTGGAAAAGCAATCAGAATGTACCTCTGCATATAAAAAATTAATTAAAACGTTTTTAATATTTGCAATTTTGAGTCTCTTTAAGAAATTGAATAAATTTTTATACCTAAATAAATAAATAGCTTTAGGAGTTTTTAGTCCGGTCAAATGACAAAACTAATCAAGTTTGACCAAAACACAATGCAACGGTCAAATGAATAAATAAACCTGAATAATATTTTAACTAAAGGGTTGAAATATAAGTTCATAATTTCCATGATACTTCAAACATTTAGGTAAAAGAAAACACTCACTTGTTTCCCCTTTTGAGAAAGAATCTTGAGAAGTTTATCTGCCGTCTGGTGCAGAAAGTGGGGGTCCAGCACTCGGATTTTACCTGCATCACCCAACCAGATTTGAGGTGGGGGCTTCCAGAAACCTTTCCTAACCTTTGAAGGAAAGAGAGAGAGAGGGAGAGTGAGAGGAAAAATAAAACAAAACAGGACAGTATGAAAGCAAAAGAAAGATTCATATATATATAAATTTAAAAAACGACATCTACTCGCTTGGAAGAAGCAGTTAATGTACGCAAACTGAGATGCAATTGAACATAATGTCTGCAAGGCCACTGAATCGATGTGCAAATTAGCAGGTAATGACCTTGCAACTATTAGCGGTAGGAGGCCGGAGATGCCGGGAGCAACAGAGTGAAGGATGTCTGTGATGGAAACACCATTAACTCTGAATAGCAGTGGCTTTGCCCAGATTTACCCTATTAAGTACTTCTTCCAGATATGGAAGACTGGAGGGGCTGTTTTTTTTGAGGCAGAGAGGAAAATTGAATAGAGTTCAAATGCAAGTGTGGGAGAATGTGCGCGCTCTCACACACACACAAACATCTCTTACCCTTTTTTCATTGTAGATTATCTCTTTGAGCCAGCGTAGGTCTTGTTGTTTGAAAGGCACGAGGACCATGAGTGTGTCCGGGTCGTTATGCAGCGCAGGGTCATGGGAGGCGGACTCAGGGTAGAAGAACCTCATGGTGGTCTTGTTTCCCACATCCTCCTCATAGCCTCTTACAGGAGCATCATTCAACCTAAAGCATGGAAGAATTCAGGATTTGAATTTAAAAAAATCTTTAGACAGAAATGTTCTTTGAATAATGCACTTGCACAAAGTAATTTTTGTAAAGCATGTTTTTTCTTTGGGTTCATTCCGTTTTCCTCCTGTCTCAATATACACCCTCATTTTCACTTCCGATGCAATGACAACACATTTGGACTGCAACACTTCCATTCAAGAGCTGCTCATGCCACTTTCAACTGAAAGCTGAAAGCAAAGTTTTGCATGAGATTTACTACTACAAAATGTGGGCATTTATTATAAAAGTCCAAACATATCTACTTAAAAACTCATTTGAGAGTTTTAATTATGTATTTTGATGGTTTATTGTTTAAACAACCATTTTTAAACAATAAAATACTGCTGAACCATGACAGTTTGCACTCTGACTTCACAGCAAGAGAAGGTGTATGCTTTCCCCACGCATGTGTGAGTTCTCTCTGGATACTCAAAGTTTCTCCCACCATCCAAAATACCTGTGTTAGGTTAATTTACTGGTCCAAATTGTTCTCAGATCAAAGTGTGTGTGCACATTTTTTGTGAACTAGACTGGCAACCACCTTGCGTTATTGCAACTTCATGTCCACTAGCTACCAGATACAATTATCAATCTACAATCTGATTGCCACTACTTTCAAAACATTGACTGCAAAGGTCAGTTTGACTTGATGGGTCAGCTGACTGTCAAAGGTCAGTTTCATTTGATGGGTCAGCTGACTGTCAAAGGTCAGTTTCATTTGATGGGTCAGTTAATTTTTAACAGAGTAGGGGAGAGAGTGTCCTTCTGTTTTACTGGAAACCTCAGGGTCCAGTCTTTGGTTACTGTTAATGATGTGGCTCAGCTGATGTCTTCAAGCCACGACCTTTAGCATCATTCACTGGAACAATTCACAGCAAAACAGCTGGAAATATGAGAACGTGTGTCTCAATGGAGCAAAAAAGCAGAATAGTACCCAGAGAGCCCATCTTTGTTGATAGCAGGTAGGAATGAGAGATGGACAGATTAATTTGAGGCTTTGCTTTTAGTAATGAGGGTGCTAGTTCAATCTGTCATATTGAAGAAGAACCCAAATAAAAAAGGTAAAGATATTAGCTTACTGGTCTATTTAGATTCAAACAATGAGGGGAACAATTAATAAAATGATAATACTGATTTAAACAGTCCCCAAGATTGAAGCAGCAAGAATTAGCATCCTCTGTAGGGATCCTTCAACGAGGAGTTTGAAAATATAGGTGGAGAAAGAAGTGTTTGAGTTTTAAATGTTGGACTCATTAGATTTGTCACCCAACCTCAAAAATGTCAAGTAAAATTGGTTGGATAGGAGGATAGAAGGAAAGATCAGTATGCTCTCATATTTTTAGTAACAAATCTGTCACCAAAGAAACAAAACTATTGTAAACTTTAATGTGATTTCTGAGGACAGTGGCTTACCAATTTGCAAACTTGCACTGACATGTCTTGTGCAGTAATATTTTTAAAAGCAACTATGCATCTTAAATCATGACTAGTATTTGGTTTTGGCATTTCCTTTAAAAAAACAAAACAGTAGATACAGTTTGATGACATTCTTGTCATACAAATCTTTCAAATCCAAGCAATGGTAAAAACCCTACCAATCTGTGCACAATCAGATATTGTTTGGCTAGGTAGATAGTTTGCACTTTGAAAGCTTAAGAAACAAGTCAGATTTTATCCTTCCAAGTTTTCACACAAAACCAGCATGATGACATCAAACTCTCAGGCATGCACTGGATCCTGTGTGTCAATAACCTTAGTCTACTTGGCTGGGAAATCATTAGCTTCTTAGAAAAAAAAGAGGAAAGATGTGAAGTAGGAGTAGAAGGGGGCTGTAAAGGGAGAAAAATGCCTTGCGAACAGACCAAAAATCTGCTTGTTCAAAGCAAGTTTATAAAGACTCTGCAAATCTAACTTTACAGCCTTGGACTGAACATGTGCATTCAAAGTCCCTTTGATTTTACCAAATCATTGGCTTTATCTTGGAACTAAACTCTACACAATCAGAGGGGAGTTCGTCAGTATCACATGGGAACATGTTTGAATACAGTCCATTACTCAACAGTTTAACTTCTCTCTTTTCTTTAGTGACCTGAAAAAAAAAGTTCTTCAATTTGAATTCTAAACTCTCCTGGCAACATGTTGAAGTATAAAAATGGTTAATAGTTTCAACACTTCTGTTTATGTGAAGACCTTTGTTATTTCTACACATCATTTTCAGTCCATCAAAAATGTTTGCCACAAGTGGGAGTGATGGAGAACATAAAACTTCATCAATGGATTTCAGTTCACATTTTATGTTTGAGTTATAGAAAAGGGCTATTTTCAAACACTTTACTAGTTTGTTAAATCTAACCACACTGGGCACTGAACTCTTTAAGGGTTTGGTGGGTATTATGTAAAATTGATTTTAACTTTTTTTTTTTTTAATTCCTTCATTATAACCATACCTGGAATGTTGTTTTGATTCTCTCTTTTATGCATGTTTGAAAGAAAATGGAGGAAATAGTCATGGTCTTGCAAATGTTTGAACTTTTTTGTTTTAAAAGTAGAGCATATGATGGAATTTTATGGCGGTAATTTATGCCCCAGGCTAGCAATTTGTAGCTTTTAGCTAGAAAAGAATGAATAAAGAAAACATTGTTTTATCCTTGCTTACCTAATGACAACATCATATTTATTGATGATGCTTCCCAAGGAGCTGTTTTTAATGACGAATCCATTGCCGATAACTGCACAGGTTCTGCACTCAAGGCTGAGGAAAGGAATATCACATTTACACATCTGGTTTCAAAACTGGCAAGTTCTGTGGCTAACAGCTTTTCTGTGTCTGCAATTTAGAAACAACAGGCTCTTAAAGCAATACATCTAAAACATAAATTGGCAACATTGACAAATGCTGGCAAAAAAAAAATAATTGGCAACATTTTTTTTAGTTTTTTGGAATTTAGGAGAAAATTATTTTACAACCAAAACATAAATTTTAATATCTAAAACATATCCAAAGAGGGCTGGAAGCAAATATGGAAAATTAACCTTAGCATTTTCTGGAATTACTTACTTTTCAATTTTGGCTGGCACATGGTAATTGGAAGAAATAGCAAGAACTTTGAGTAGTAGCAGCTCTTGGAAAGAAGAAAGAAAAGTTACACAATGAACACATTTTACAGTTTTAAAACATCAAACAATATACATTGATCAGATAAGGTTCTGTAAATTAAGAGAGAAGTTATTAATGAACTACATGTGTCACAAAATTGCAGCAGTCCAGTGCGCACACACTTGGCATCTGCAAAAAAGACAGAAGCCTGCACCAGGTGTGTTGGATTTGTCATCCAAATTGAATCAAAGCTGTGATGTCACGCATCGTAATGTACAACCAAACTAATATTACTTGCTAAAACAGTCATATCTTTTGAACTTTGTCACACTTGTTCACATTAAAACCAAACACTTCTGCACTTTTTATCCAGGATAGATGGATCAACATGAAGTGGTGCATAACTGAAGTGGAAATAAAATACATGTTTTCTCAATCAAACTCTGAAGTTACACTCCCAACTTCTTCAGTCCCCAGACGTAAAATGTCTTTGGAAGCATCATGTTCAAATAATGTAGTTATGTTATTGGACTCTAGTTGGATAGGATGGTTTTTGACCGCTGAATAGGAAACAGGAACAAAGGAAGGTAAATGGAGTTTGATGAATTATCGGTGCAAAATAAGCGAAGACAGACAGCATTCCAGAGCCGTCACTGGGCCTGCTGCCAGAAAACACTCAACTAAGCTGTTTTTCCACAAGTGGATAACTAATTTACAAAATACAATATTTACTATATTTCATATCTAAAAAGTTGAAAACATATTCTTTCTAAAGTTTTTTGTAATCTCTTACAGTGGTCAAATGATCAACTGTTTTCCAAATTTCCTGAATATTACAGTTTTCTTTAGATCTAAAAATATACAGCAGAGGGACAGTATCTAAAAAGCAGAAGAACTAAAACCTGAGACATGCATTATGATAACCATATGTAAAATGTTTCCATAATAGTTCTTTTTCATGCCAGGGTGAATTACAGGCAACAAACATTTTAATCTTCAAAGCTGAAGAACTGTGGAAGAAGATCACTTCTGGAGAAAATGGAGAAATCAGGGATGTCTCCATTTTATGTTTACCTTCTTTTATTGTTCTCCGCAAAACAAACAGGCCAAGTCGATTTTTAACTCTATAAGCTTGTTGCTGAAACCAAAACTGATAAAGAAACATTTTACGTGCGAGATTTCAAACATAAAGAGAGCCAAATTAATGGCAACAGAAGCCTTGGAGAAATTTATGTCTAACATCCCAGAAACTAAGTTCAGCCAGATCATTTCTAGCACCAGCTAACGAGAAATATTTATGAACATGATCATCATGAGGATGATGTGAGAGAATCTGAGATACAGCAGAGGAAAAAAGAGCATTGCAAAGTACATACCACTGCCTTTAATGCCGTAAGGTAAAGGCAGCTTGGACAGATGCTCCCGCCAGAAAAAATCCTCCAGTTTCAGGAAAAGCTCTGTCTGTCTGCTGATGCTGCATGAGAAGCATAAGGGCAGAAATTATAGCGTGAAACAACTCTGCCAGGCTTCAGCATTTACATACTTTATATTACAGTATATGAGCCAATTAAAAAGATTGCTGAATTTAAAAAAAAAGTTCTATAAAGTTCATAATGACACAATTTACTGCTATTAGGTGAGACAGAACTACTTTAATCCGTCATGAAGGTTCCTGAGGGAATTCAGTTTCAACAGAAAAATAGCTGTGCAAAAACTATGACAATACAATATAATATAAAAATGGAAAAAATATTCATATACAAAAAATGATATTGAATAAAAGTGTAATAATCTTGCCAGCCATCTCAGAAAGTGAAACTCGGCTTGACACCCCAATAACCTTATCTCAAAACATCTGCAAATGTTTCCTAAGCCTTTAAAAGTTTCACTCTGCATCAGTGGGCTACACAATCATGCATATGATTGCTGACTTGACAGATGTCCAGAAGAGAGTCACACCTTTCACAGGGAGGGTAAGTCACAAAAGATCATTGTTGAAGAAGCTGGTTGTTCAGAGTTTTGTATACAAGCATTTCAACAGAAAATTCAATGGAAGGAAGAGTTGTGGCACACCGGAAACGGGAAGAACTGCAGCTTTGAGGACAAAATCGCTTCCAGAAGCACCACCACTCAGACAAATACAAAAAAACATGGGCTCAATTCCCTGTGTTAAGTCACTCTTGAACCAGAAATAACCTTAGAGGCATACAGGAAAATGGAAGCAGACTATTGCATTATAGTTCAGAGTTCTATTTTCACAAAGCAAATTCAGCACTTAATTTAGAAATCAAGAAGGAAGAATAGAGATGCTCTGGCATGTCATGACAGATACTCATGTTGCTTGAAGTAGAATGTGAAGGTTCCACAGTCGGTGTTGACTTAAGGTGCCATGTCATGTGCTGGTGTTGGTCAACTGTGTTTTCTGAAGTCCACAGTTGATGCAGCCATCTACCAGAAAATTCAAGAGCGTGTCATGCTTCACTCTGTATGGAGATGCTGATGTTATTTTCCAGTAGGAATCAGCACATGCCCACTGCGTACAGTATCAAAATCTTCTTCAATAACTGTTCCTGTTCTTGACTGACCATAGTATGCATGTCTCAAAAATTACAATATTGCATCAAAAAAATGCTGTTCTTGCATCTCAGAAAGTGAAGTTATCAATATACATAGTACAATATTTCAAGCTTTAATTGTTTCCAGTTCTAATCAATTTGGCTTACAGGTAAAAGCCCAAATTTCAGTGTCTCATCAAATTAGAATATCACATTAGACCAAAGGTTCGTGTTTTAAGCTCAATGTCAGGCTTCTGAAAGGTGGTATGTGCAATGCTGTAGCTCAATACATGGTTGGGCTTCCTCTTTCATCAATTAGGGTAAACTTAACCACAACGTGACACTCATATCAGCACATGAAAACCAACCTTAATCACGTGATTGACATAAATCTGAACCTGCTCAAATGTTCTTGTAACATTCCTAATATTAACCAGATTCATGAGACGATCAACAATTTACATGATGTCATTAAACAACAATTTTCCCTTTTTAAATTGCTTCACTGACAGTCTCTGCTAAGGAGAGGGAAAGGGGGGGAGGGAGGAGAAGCAACATTAACAGAGCCTGTGGAGTGAAACTAATGAGGCAGATTGTAATACGTAAAATAAATTCTTTCCCGCATTCACTGGCATCAGACTGCAGCACTTTATGACCTGCTGTCTTTGACAGAGAGTCTCCCAGACATTTATTACCCACATAAGGGAGCTAGCTCCCTGCAGGACATCCGGACAGGCCTCTGTAGGAGAGGTGTAATTAGTGAAATGTCTCTGTGATTGCCAGGAAAACCTTCTCATGAGTGTAAAAACACAGAAACAATGGGCAGTTAATCTTAAACTAATTGCATGCCTTTGCAGAGATCCTCAATTTGAACTGCTTCAATTGGAAAACAGTGGAACTTTTTTTCCATCACTTTTACTTTTGGTCTGTTCAAAATAAATAAAAACCCACTGGGCAAACAAGCACTGATTGTAGACAAGGTTGGATCACATCAGATGGTGACCATATCTATATTTTCTGAGAGCCCACAGAAATACAAGCAATCCCTTGATATTATTGAAAGGAATAAATGAAAAGGGGGTTGATGACATCCAAGCAAGGATTCCTTATCAAGCCATGGCTTTGTCTCTTTCCAAAGAGTTTATCAACAGAACATTCATGAAAGAGGTTTGTTGTATTCATTCACTCTCAAATTTACTTCCTGAATTAATTTAACTTGAGAAAATGAAATGGAAACTCATTCCTTAAGGGTGTTTTGCTCTGGTTCTTCCCAAATATGCCACCTATTTGTTCCTGTAATTGAGTAAGTGATGAGTTGAGGGGGAAGAGAAGGAATGGTGCAAAGAACACAAAAATGCCATTACTCACTTAAAGTTGAGGCTCTCCCACTTTTTTTGAGTTAGCCAGCCTCCACACAGCGACTTGCTACTGCTCAGAAGCTTACTGGGACCGACATAACTGAAAAACACAAATACCACCACTAAAAACTGCTGCTGAAATCCCAATGAAAATGTGTGCCAGTAACAGCTTCCAGACCACTGGGAAAAAAAAGTGCAGGAGTGGGTATATATGAGGTTTCATTATGCCAAAAAAAAAATGCTGTATGATCAAATTGTGGGGTATTTTCTTAAGCTGAAGTGACTCAGAAATGTACAGGCCTTGTGAGATGACGGTTTTACCAGAAAAGGGCAGCATGCAGACTGTACAACTTCAATGTGTGTTGAATTACCTCCGGTGTACAGCATAGGAGTAGTAGTATGTGACAAAGAAGATGAAGAAGACGAGAATTGGGAGAAGCCTACGGCACCATGCTGGAATGATTTAAAAAAAAAAAAAAGAAAAAAAAAGTTAACAAAATAAAAGTACATAATATATATTTTTTGTTATATCTTTACAGCATTTTTTTTTCTTTAGTGCAGTGAAAGATGTAAAAATAGACAAAATAGTTAAACACCTTTGAAAGATAATCTGAGCAGGTGTGCATTTGTGCCAACAGATGTGAAAATAGAAACTGAGATAAGCTTACTGGTCTTCTAGTATCAGTGGCTATTTAGAGTCACACTTTCAAGCTCACAGTGGAGTACCCACATATTAGAGTTTCAGGTTACAAGCAACGTGGATCCTTTGACTTTTGGTACAGAACCTATTAATATCTGTGTTTATTCAGGAAAAGTTTCAAGAAATGCAAGTTAGCCCACAAAAAATTAGAATCAAAAGCTAATGAGCAGTTTGAATTTGATTAACTTGTTGCTGGAGCAACTGGGTTAGGGTTAGGGTGCAGTGGCAAACTGGTGAAAAACTATTTGTGGGGCTGATGTGCACAATATGCTAAAGTATTCATTGAAAATGTCACCATTTCATCACCACAGACAATGTGGGGAAAAAAAAAAAACAACGAAAAGAGCTTCTCTGCCTTCTCCCAGTGCTAATTAGAAACAACCAATCAAATCCAGGAGAAGGATCTTTGCGCTGCCAATCTGTGTGATTTTAAAGTCTTCCATCATCTTCCCTTCTTTTTCAGGCTGTTGAGCCTTTTTAGGTCCCCGGTTCTGATGCTGCCAGTCCAACAGATGACGTTTGAAGAAACAACACCGTCGATAAACATGTAGCATCTTGTTGCAAACCTTGAAAGATAAGCTTTCTCCAGAAGCTTGTCTTCTGCAGACACAAGCTTTCATGTAGATTGTGTCTGTTTTCCAGTTGGTTGTCCATATGAACACCAAGGTATTTTCTTCAATCACCTCCATCTAGTTTCTAAGTCGTTTTTAAACCGTTAAAATTACTTTTGTTTTTTGACAGCAGGTCAGATACAATGTCAATGTGATTTTGAGTTTTCTCCAGCTCTATGAAGCATAGACTGAAACCATTACACCTCTCATACCTGATGCTGTGTCGTGTCAGACCAACTGGTTGATGGACTACTACACTTTTGGCAAGATTACGGGAAAGACAAATTTAGAACAAATTACAGTTTCTAGGAAAACTGTAATTTGCATAGAGTCATAGTGTAAACGGATCATTTCTGCGTTGTGCTCGGTTTTGATAGATCAGGCCGTGACACGGTGTGTCTTTAATGGCTGATTTATTCTGATGAGAATAACATAGAAATAACCGTGTTACAGCTGCCCGTTCCAAGTCCTACACAAAACAAAAGTACATAGAAAAAATTAACTTAATAGATCTAAAATAAACTGAATGTATTCAGATGAAAAATAAACAGCACACACCTCTCCCGCAGGACAACATGACAAAAAGGGGAGGGTCTAAGGGGCACAAACAATACCACAGAAGAAGAAATAAAAAGGAGGGGCTTCCGATATTAAAGTAACACAGTTAAAACAATGACATTGCGGTGTATAAGTCAGGTAAAACACAAGTAACAATACAAACAACCAAAAGAAAATACATTTTGTGTAATTATAACAAAAGAGGAGTACTACCAGGTTACAATAGCATAGAAAGTAAATGAGCACCACCCTTTGCTTTTATGACAGCAATGCTGTTTACAATCAGCAGTCTACAAGCAGTAGGTCTGTTAAGCTGACCGCAAGCTCTATTTGAGATTGACCAGTTAACCAGACAAAAATCAGCTTCTTATGTTACTCTCACAATGAAAATAGCAAAAAGATGTATTCTTTGCAATAAGCTCTTAAAAACAGTTACTAAAGTTAACTAATGTATGGTAAGTGCCATTTGCAGAAAACATTAAAGACAAAAAAAAACTGTTCTTAAAGAAGAATTACATGTTTTCTGAACTAACAAGTCGCACTCTTTTTTTTTGCCCTGTAGAGAATTATGGAGGTTGACATACTAACCTCCTCAGCATGTCAATGTTCTGCTTGGGTCTTGTAATGAGCCATCATTTGATGCAGGTGTGAGAACTAAAACATGCAGGATGCCGGCCCTCGAGGACCGACTTTGGGCACCCCTGTACTAGATAATATGGCAATTGAACAGCCATTACAAATGCTCTCTCTAATATTTATTTATTGCCTTCAGAATTTTGGTATATGGACTTGAGCAAAAGTAAAACAACATGGAAAGCTATTCTGCTATTTTATCATAAGTGAAAATTACATAACTGACTCATAACAAATGCAAAAATAGTTATTTATGAAAATTGATATCCTATCAAGACAGACATCCAAATCTGATGTAATCCCAAGTGTTAGGAAAATCTTACTTTTAGCAGTTGTCTGGGACATCTTCACATCCTCCTTAGTCTGCTCATGTCTCCACAGTGCATGATCTTACCCTGAGTGAGACAACAAATGAAAATACTTTGATTTACTGGAATACTGTGCTCTCTGGGAAAGAATTCTAGTAAAATCAAGTGTGCACAACACTTAAGATTTGTCGGCACTAGTGGCCTCTGTTGAACAGCAACCTGTCAAGAAACTAGGAGGAGAGAGAGAGGGGAAGATAAGCAGCAAATGGCCTGCAACCAGGAATTGAACCCAGGACAATTGTGTCGAGGATCACAATGTCATATTTGGTCTACTATCTTATGTACCGTGGATTTTTTCTTTTTTTACTGACAATTTATGTATCATCAATGACATCTGACTATGTCTTGAGCAAGATGCATCTTGTGGTTTTTTTCTTGGACAAAAGATTCAGAATCCCTAGAAATGGGGTTGCTTCACAACTGGCCCACTGCTGCAAATCAATTCCACTGTTCAGTTTCTATACAGTTTGTGGGTGTGTGCTTGTTATGTTGGAATAGAAGTAATGTAATACTGGTGTACCTCCTACACAGAAACATGCTCATTTTACCCATGCAGACTGCAAAATAGTGAAAACCACATGACCAGTTCAAATAACTACAGGAACACACTGCAGATTGTGCTCCGTCAATGAACTTTCAAGAGTGTTCCAATGAGTATATTACAACCTGAAAAATGATACAGCCTTCTCCATGAGAATGATGCCACAATGTATCCATACTGAGCAGGATATGGGGCATTGCATATAAAATGGGCAAATTACCAACAACAAGCAGCAACTTTTCTTGTCAACAAAATCACATTATTTTTATTCATTAGTTGCTTACAGCTGCAGTCAGTAACTTTTTTATAATGCATTTGTCAAAACTGTCACTATGTTGCAAAATTTTATACAAGAGATAATCTGAAAACAACCTATCTTTACAGGAAATCTATCTACTGTTGTTGGTGGCAATGCCAACTACCCTGAGCATTCATGGCAGGCTCTGCTGTGGGGACTAGAGCTAGAGCAGCACGTACACTAGCCTGACTGACAGACTGGCTCAGATCAGTTGGTTCTGACAAAGCATTGTGCATTTATGCAGATGGCAAAAATTTAACACAGCATCGAGACAAATTGTCATAGCATTTGATGATCCAGCAAATGTTGACTTCAGCAGCACTATAGTGGCAATTCAGAACCACTCAGACCCACCAATGTTACATCTACGCTCCTCTGAGCAGCAAGTAATCACAGACTCATAGCAACCATGATCTGTAAGGGAACAAGGGTGTAATGTAATATTTGAAAAAAAGAACATGCAAACAGAGCCACCAGATATGCTTAAAAATGTTAATTGTCAGGTTCTACAAAAAGAGAATTATATTTTGCCTACACTTTCATTTTAATCAGAACTGTTTTTATTTTCTGGTATCTTAATATTCTAAAATGTTAATGTACTGTTAAAGTAATGTTGACTACCATGGTTGTTCATGTGGACAAAAAAATAAAAAATGTAATAAAATTAATAAGTAGTCGAATAATTGATATGCTACTTATTGCTAAATCATTATTTAATTTAAATTGAATTGTGACCGGAAGAGTCAGAACTGAATAGAGGTTCTTAAAAATACCCAGCCCTATTAATTTATGTTTTCTCAAATTAATTTCAAGTACATCAACAATCAAAGCAGCGATGGAGTTACCAGAGGTTACATAGATCAGAACTGTAAAACTCCTCTCTGCAAGACTTTGTTTTGTCAGATGGCTTTTTCCATACAAAAGTGCACAACTGGGGAATTTTATTTAAATCAAGTATTCAAATTTAAAATGTTCAATTTGAATGAGTTTTGCTCAGTTCGTTACTGATGTGATAGGGAATAAAACTAAGATTTACATAGTGAGTGTGGAGATAGACAGACCTGGAGCTGTGAACTAATTTTAGGTCTAAACTCTGCATCACATCATTCATGTCAAATTAAATACAGCAAACGGATGGCCCCACACTAAAGACAAAGGTCATTGGGTCAATACTCCGTCCATTTGCAGTTGACGTCTGAAGACTGCAACATGCACATTGTGGACAGGGAATTCTTGTGGCTTGAGAGAAGTAAGAAAGAGCTTAGTTGAAACCAGAAGTTTACATACACTGAATAAAGGATTACATACTCACCTTTTGCCTCAGCTTGATGTACAGTATCTTAGCATGTTACTGGATTCTCCAATGAAATCTTGTTAAACCAAAATTGGGTCCCTTAGAGAACTATTTGCTCTAGGCAAGATACTAATACTGATCACACAATTTGAATTATTAAGTAAATTATTCAAACAATAAGTATGTTACATTGTGTAATTCACAAATCTCTTATAGACATGTTAACCTTTAATAGAATCAACTTCTTTAAATACAAATTGTAGTCTTTAACTTAGGCCATGTAGGTTTCTAAGACCTCTTTAAATGTATCTCTTACAGTAGTAACAATGCATTCCAGTTTTAATTAGGCCGCCATCCTGAAAGTATATCATCAACCCGGAAGGTAACAATAGAAGCACAGTAGCACAATAGCTGAGTGCTTGAGATACAGTGTTCAAGGCTGTATCTCAGGCCAGACTGGGAAAAGGAAGAGCACACAACACTGCAAGCCTCTCTGGATAGTTGACTGAAGAGGTTTGGCACCAGCAGAAATAAATATTTAGTCAAGTCAGAAAAGCTCTTCAACAAAGACTTGCTTAAATTATTTCTGTACATTTAAGTATAAGTCGAGACAGTAACGTAGACAGACAACTTAAGAGAAAAAACTAACACACTGTTAATCACCCTGTGATTAAAGAAGAGTCATACAGCTACCACTAAATAGCACAGAGGAAGTAACTTGTTAAAAGATTTCTGAATTTGTTAGTAATTCATTAACCTCACCGACATGATAAAGCCATTTACAGGATTTTAAAATATGAACTATTGTGATTTCATTTTGTGTACACAAAAGCTTTTAATAATAAATATTTCTCACAGACTGCTATAAATCCCACAGCATTGTACAGTGTATTTTATGTAGTTGAATTTTGAGCCAGTCTGAGAAGAGCACCCTTTGCCCTCCTCTGACCACCAAAATATCCGGATAGTTTATTACCAGATGTTATAGTAACTTCAATAGTAGTTCCTCTATTGATTAAAGGTTGGGCCTCTAGAAAGTTATTCAAGTAGCAGATTCTGCCACCTGAGCTGAAGATCCCTACAGCTCCTCCACAGATACCATGGCTGCTTTTCTGAATAATTGTCTCATTGCCAGGCTGGTCAGTTTTGATTCAAAGCTATATTTTGCTAGGTTTGCACATCCGTCTCTCTCTTTCTAATGTTTAAATGATAGTGATTCACAGTAGCTGTGTTTAACCACAGAATTGCACAAACTGAAATTACAAAAATTAGTTAATTTAATTAAATTAACTAATTTTTCAATTTAGAAAAATCTCAGTTTTTGATAAGTTGTCACGCTAGGGTTAGGTGGTTTATGGCCATATCAAAATAGATGTATTTCACAGAACTGCAATGGAAACTACTTTTTTGCATCACACATGACCAACAGCCAGATGTTACTATTGTCAAAAACGATGAAGAAGACAACAAGAAGTAGATCTAAATTATATACGTTTATGGAAGTAATGTGACAAATTGTGGAAAAGTGCAAGGCACCACTATACCAGGAATAGGAAATACCGTGAGGGCAACAGGGCCTCTCACACAGTCACTTTACAGAGCATACCTTTCTGACAGATTGTTGTGCAAATTATTAGATTGATTCTGAAGAGGGTAAAGTTCTGGCAAAATGCTTTAGGACTGTCATAAATTATGACCTTCAGTGAAAAACCTCCTCCTGTAAAACTCGTTCTCGTCTGCCAGCTGCTATCATTAAAGCACAGACGCACAGAATAATAAAAATCTTGTGTTCTTTCACAAAAGAGATTCTAAATATCTAGAGGATTTATAATCCATGATTTTAATCCAGTCAAACACACTTAATCTGGTGACCACCTGACATTTTGAGCACTGCAATAGGAAAATCTCTCACTTTGATACGCCCATGGTATAATGTCTTAAAGCATCTCCATGTGACAAGGCATCTTTGCAGCTGCATTTTGTCATGAACATAGAAGTGCAACAACACTGTGCTGCACTTCTATGTCAATTATTGTTTTACAGAGTGTTGCATCCTAACCACTTACGCTCATCATGCCGTCTCATCTTTCCTGTCAATGATGTTCTTAGTATTCATGGTGAAACATTAATATTTGTTTTAAAGTGTGCATTCCCAGTCAAACAAATGTCATTTAAAAACCAGCAAGTGTTAGGAAATATGGACTTATGTTATCACAATATTTTGTGTTACTATCAGATAGTAAAAGTACTACTTCTTTTTTAGTTAACTAATGACTGTGACTGCAATCATAACTGCTCTTGAAAAAACACCCTTTTGTGATACAATTCTTCCAGACAGCAGTCACTAAGTAGACCCGTCACAAGAAAGCAATTATTGACAATGGAGAAAAATGGTGTTAAAAAAAGAAAAGGAACAAGCAACAAACATCAATTGGAATTTATCATAACAATAAATTTGTATTTATCATCATGTCAAAAGACAAAGGTACAATAAATGCCCACTCATAGCAGCAACATTTACATTTTACTCAAGTACTTTTAACTGCTAATGTACAAATAACACATATGTACACATTGAGTTCACCCATAAATTGAAATGCGTCTGATTTCCATTTATCAGACAACACAGCAGTTCCGGCTGTTATCACATGACTCGGTCAGGCAGCTACATGCCTCTGCATCCATGCATGAGTCTCCAAGTTCCACCCGGTATGAGGGAAAAAAACACTTCAAAAGATTTCTTCAGTTTCATTCTGGCATATTCTTATTTGAAAGTATGCTCATCTTGTAATGTCTCCCCATTAAAATTAGCCGAGTGACCTATCGGAAGAATAGAATTCATATTTCCCAAAGTTTAGATATTTCAGTCACTGTACTATGATTAAATGTTAATTTAAAATAACTGGTGGCATTTATTAATGTTACTTATTTGGCCATAAATCAAGCAGTTCTACAGTCTATCTTAATCATAAGTGAACTTGCTCTGAGATATTAAGCCCAGGATGTTCAGAAGTTAAACTATAATTCGGTCATTCAGTTTTGTTTAAGACAAAGAGATCGGTTAGTTTTCCCACAAGTTTAAAATGGCAACTCTCTAACAAAACATTGCAACCTTTTACACTGACTTAATTATGATACCAGCAAGTAAAGGCAGGGTCTGCAAAGACAGTAAAATAAGGTGCATCTGTGCATGTAAACAAATCCAGGAACAGCACTTCTAGTGATTCGGCAGGTCAATTCCAGTCACTGCTTTGAAACTCAATCAGAGGTTTGCTGCATCAATAAAACAGAAAAATTCTGTGAAGTTTCCTTGGTAGCTGAGCCGTTTCCATTGGTTTAGCACTGTTCACTCAAACATGCCAAGAAAAGGATAAATATCTTCAGCATTCACCATCTTTATCTATTTGCACTAAACAGCTTGTAATTTACCCGAGCCATTGTTGCTTCTGGTTTGTTGTTCAGCAAATGGTTGTCAACATACAAAAGACAGTAAGAGATTCCTTGGTTACAGGGTGTGTTTAAACCTCATTTATAAGCCTGAAGGATGCCGTTTTGAAAAGGTAAAAAGTTGCTAAGCTGATGCTAAAGCAAAAGGCAGAAAGATGCTTTGGAATGAAATGACTTGCAGCTAAACAGGAAATATCATAACAGAGAAGTCTCAGCAGCAGGTGAAGTTTGTTTTTGTCCTACTCGTTAGATGGTGTGTAATCTTAGCGAGAGCTATGCAAAAGATCTCATGTATGCAACAATATGCAAGCATTTACTACCATGTCAGTGGCCCTCAACTTGCCCCTCTGCCCCCAAAAAAGGGCATCAAGTAACCTTTACTTAGGAAGAAAAACAACAAAAAACAGTGGTTGTGTAATGTGACAAGGGAGTGTTGCATGTTCCTAAGATGAACATTTTGAGGCCAGATTTTTCAAGTCGCACTAATTGATTCAAGCAGGAATGAGTCACTGTTGTACAGGGAAGATCATGTGCTTCAGCCGCTTTGCTGAAAAGCTCCCATAATCTTAAACCCCATTAACTTCAACATTTAACAAGGCCTTCATTATCAAAAAGCCTGCACCAACAGAAAAAGATTACAAAGAGGAAAAGTTGTTAAGCACTCAAGAGCAAAACAAAATAGAAATTCTAAAATTCAACAATATTTTTAACAAAGTCAGAAAATAAATAAATAAATATATACATAGAATGCCAGCAATGAAAGTGAAACTCTCACCAAAATGATGGTGGCGCCAAACACAGCAGATGAAGACAATGTGAAGAAGGAAAAGAAACAGATCTGTTTTCCAATTGTGAAAGAGGCTGCACTGAAATTGTGGCGACAAAGCACTACTCCATTTTGTTAGTAGTTTTCTTTTCCTCTCTTTCTGAGTAAACCAGACAAGCTCGTCATTTAAAAAGTTGCAGTAAAGAAACTTAAATCTCTGAGTGAGTCAGGTGGTTCATCTGACCTAAAGTTAACAACTAGTGCAGTTTTAAGTAAAGGCTTTGGCAGCTATGGATGAAAATAGAAGTAATATTACAAATGAGGTTTGTTCAGGGTGTGCAGAATTTTCTGTATTAAAACAATTATTTGCATTTATTTTTATTTGTGCAGTCGATAAGTTGAACAGAAATCATTCAGAACCCACCTTGCTGACTCCAAGTGATCCCATAGAAAATATGTTGATGCCAGAAACACAAAATTGGTCTGCATAGACCTTATTATTGCTGCTAAGAGAACTATTCATCAATTACTTGTTCTACTAAGTTCAAAGTATAAAGCAGTGGTTTCCAATCAGTCCCTATGAACTACTGTCCTGAATAAGATAATTTATTAGTCTCCAGTAGGAGAAATTTGTCTCGGAAGCAGCGGCAAAACTGCAATACAACAAGAGCAGCACATCCAAAAATGACAATAGCCATAAATACATAAAAGTGAAAATACATAAAAACACAAATGTCAGATTGGCAGTACATCCCGATAACCATTTCCATACAACACCTCTTCTACATGCTACATTTGATCACCGTTTGAGTCTCCTATTACCCTGTTCAGGCCCCGCTAGTCGGCCATTTATCAGGCTAGTGCAGAGTTCTACAAACAAATGTTTCAAACTGTTATACTTATATAATATATACTTATAAAGGAAGCCTGAGCCAGCATCTTTTAGAGAGTCTCTTTCCAGGACACCTGATTCAAATGATCGCATGATCTCTTCTGCATGTCATCAAGTGCTGCAGAAGACTGTTAATATGTGGCAGCAAGGACCTAAATCTGCAGGACAGCAGTCCTTGAGGACCACAGTTAGAAACCACTGCCTTAAGGGGCCATTATGGGAAGACTAATATAAAGTAGAGATCCATCAGTTTGAGTCACTTCTCCAATTAGATGTTCTTCCAAAATATCTCAATTTAAAACCATCTTGGACCCTTCTATTATAGGAAGGATGGAATATGTTCCTCAAGTGATAGTAGCCATTTTATTTTACCACCATTTACATTTTAAGATTCCTTATTCAAATTCCCTGAAGACATCCTTGAACTATAAGTGTAGGTATTGTGGAGAAAGTCTGTTTATTAGGAAACTAGGCAACAATATGTTTTAATGACAATGCCTCACTGAACTGCTGGTATAAGTATGCCAGTCAGTCCCCCATTAACAGATGCAAATAAAACTTTCAAAACCTTACATCTACAGCTATATGGGGAAAAATACATTGACGTTTGATTACATAAAAAAATGTATGTGTTTATTGTAAATTCCATCCATGGTTTAATGTTTGTCTATCTTATCTTACTTTCATATACAAACTCCACCCAGCTCATTTCTGTGTAACATTTAACTATACACACTGTTCATACCTTCATGAATTAAATCTGCTTGAGAAATGTTTTGGTTAAAAATGCGCAACACGTTAAACTGTCATGATGTGATAAAAATAAGTTGATCTTTGCTTCATCCCAAGCTCTCTATACTCCTCCAAAGAACCAGTTCAAGCGACTCCTCCCTGCCCGACTCGAAGCGGTTCAAATCGGTCCCACTTACCAGCGAAGCTGCTGGGCAGATGCGACCTAATCCACGCAGAAGACCTTCTCCGATCTACAGCAGCTGATGTTCCAACCAAGTTCACGTTGCTTTTGTGAGCGTCCTTTTTTTTCTGTGGGGAAAAGCGAATACAAATAAAACGTACACCCCTGTTCCCTTTACATGCGAGTGGAGGAAAGTGTGATGCGGCGAGGGGACAAAAACGCTCGTCGCTTCACCAACCACAGGCAGGCTCACACCCTGACTCTCTCATATAAACGCTGCGAGCAGATAGCGGTTACTGGAAGGCACTCTCTCTTTCAACAGCGAGTTCTTCTTTTCTGCCCCCCTTTCTTTGAAGCGGCCGAAGGACGCATGCGCACCAAGATACACACGCTGGAAATGTGAGGTTAATCAAAATTCTTGGGAAACTGAGCGAATCTGAAAGTTATGCATAGGCTAACATATAGAAACAGTACATATTTACAACAATAATTATAACAATAGTAAAGTAACTTCAAATTAACCTAAAATCATTTAGAAAATTGGGATATTTTCCCCCATTTGCCACTGAAGGAAACAGATTATCGAAACTCTCTTCCAGATCAAAACAATTGAAATAAACAGGACCTGATGTAACATAGCACTCAATAATACTGACGTAGTTTTAAAGATTCAAAAATATGATAGAACTTTTTGTCAACTACTAATATACACTAATGATAAGGACACAGTTAGAAAATGAGGTATAGATTTCCACTGCAAAATTCTCAAAATACAGTTTTGTTCAACGTCATCAAAATAAAAACTAGCTTGTTTACCTTTGGGGTGATGATGATGATGTCACAAGAGACACACAATGGAGCTGATCAGATGGAATTAGTAAACAATGTGGTAAAAAAGAACAGATGTCAAAAGAGACTCTAAATACTAGCTGTTCAGTTAATTTCAGTTTATTTTTAATGTTCTCATTCACAAAAAATCATTTCAATGCATTTTAATAGAAAAACATTGGCGACATGCAATAGATTACAAAATATGATACAGTTCAGATTATTTTCCCAATTATAATAAATATCTATGTTATCTAAGTAAACATAGATAACTACATCCAGAAATATTTTTTGCTGCAATTTGTTACGGACTTCTGAAATGCATTGAATTAAATTACTTAAGATCTTTCAGAAAGAGAAACCCTGATGAATCCTGAGGCAAGATGGATCACAAAGCTGATGCTTATTGATATTAATCATTTTGTCTTCAGAGCTTGAATTTAAATTTGAATAATTGTAATGTCGGGCTGCCCAGTGGCGCAGCTGGTAGAGCTGTTGCCTTGCAGCAAGAAGGTTCTGGGTTCGATTCCTGGCCCCGATCTTTCTGCGTGGAGTTTGCATGTTCTCCCTGTGCATGCATGGGTTCTCTCCGGGTACTCCGGCTTCCTCCCACAGTCCAAAAACATGACTGTCAGGTTAATTGGCCTCTCCAAATTGTCCCTAGGTGTGAGTGTGTGTGTGTGCATGGTTGGTTGTCCTGTGTGTCTCTGTGTTGCCCTGCGACAGACTGGCAACCTGTACAGGGTGACCCTGCCGCTCACCCGAAACGATAGCTGGAGATAGGCACCAGCAACCCTCCTGACCCCAGTAAGGGACAAGGGTGAAGGAAAATGGATGGATAATTGTAATGTTTTGTCACATGCATTTGTTCATATTCACCACACCGAAAATAAGCAAATAGTGTATTTGTCACATTGTGCCTTAAGTACTTGTTTGATCTCACAGTAATGGTACTGCCAACTGTCTAAGTTCTTACTACATTAGTGCAGCTGAAGAACTCATTGCTTTCTGCTGAGTGATGGATTTGTTTGGTTTTTGACTTCTTCCATCAGGTGTTGGCTGAAATGATGGTGATGTTGTCACCTGCTGTACTGCCAGTGCATGCAAGCTGGGCCTGACT
Organism: Phalloptychus januarius; assembly: GCA_902982915.1. Classification (NCBI taxonomy): domain Eukaryota; kingdom Metazoa; phylum Chordata; class Actinopteri; order Cyprinodontiformes; family Poeciliidae; genus Phalloptychus; species Phalloptychus januarius. The sequence continues at coordinate 32,982,894 of CADWAE010000133.1, forward strand.
AGCGAGAGCTGACACGCACAAGTCTGTCTTTTTGCTGAGTCTGTCTTTCTGCTAAGCAGATTTGGCAGCAGTAGCGGGTGATGGATCGGTTCTGTTTAAAACATTGTTGGGACTTGAAAATAATCTTATTGGAATGGATCGAACAGACCATTTGGTTTTCTAAATAATTTGACTTGAAAGAGAAATGAAGATCTGGCCAATCCAGCCTGGTTCTTTGCACAAACTGGTTTGACTAACTTTATGAATCAACACATTGTTCCCGGTCTATACTGACAGTACTACTTTGATTGCACAGTACAACAGATTTAGTTTTATTTAATCCACTATAAGAAGCTTACAATATGTAAATTTGATCCCAACTGTTCTGGTCATTGATACATCTCAGATTTTAATAAAAAATAATCTGAAAAAACACAAGTACCAATGCTTTACAAAAGTATTTGCATTCATGGAATTTTACCATGCATCCATTTTCCTACACCCTTTTTCCCTTACTGGGGTCGGGAGGGTTGCTGGTGCCTATCTCCAGCTATCGTTTCGGGGGAGAGGTGGGGTCACCCTGGACAGGTCGCCACTCTGTCGCAGGGCAACACAGAGACACACAGGACAACCAACCATGCACACACACACTCACACCTAGGGACAATTTGGAGTGGCCAATTAACCTGACAGTCATGTTTTTGGACTGTGGGAGGAAGCCGGAGTACCCGGAGAGAACCGACGCATGCACAGGGAGAACATGCAAACTCCATGCAGAAAGACTGGGGAATCGAACCCAGAACCTTCTTGCTGCAAGGCAACAGCTCTACCAACTGCACCACTGGGCAGCCCAAAACATTTTACATTCCATCATATTACAATGTATTTCCTTTTGACAAGTTTTTCTCCTTTTTTCTTTCTTTTTTTTTTACAAAGAAATATTTCATTTTGGTAATAATAATGTATTGATAATTATAAAGTATTTGAAGCAAAACCCTTTAATTTGCTTTTTAAACACATGTGATCTGCAATTATTGCATGCAAAAGCTGCTGTCATCAGCTTCCAAGATCAATCGTTTGCACTGTCCTGTATGTCACATCTGTTTCTTGACAGAGAGACACCTGTTGTGATGGGAAGGGTCTCAATTAGCACACAGATTCCAGATGTTAGTTTCTACCCTAAAACAAATCTTGCTCATTTCTGAACATGAGAAAAGCCATGTGAAAGAGGAACAACCTGCAGTTATTCCTCTATTCACTTTGAATTTTCACCCTTGCAAAGAATCCAAGCAAATCCAAATACGATGGCAGAGGTATTGAATTATCTCATATTTGCTTACGGTCTGTGATCTTAAGCAAATTTTAACAAACTTTGACAACGCTTTATATCCAGTCAGTCTTGTTGGTACAATAAAAAGATATGCTCGGTGTCTGTTCAGTCTGATCTGTTATAACTACACATAGAATTACTACCTACTTATACGGGGATTATCACAAAGTTTCTCACAGAAAGTCTGGGAACCAACATTTGTGGCACAGCACTAGAATATTGACAAATACCTTCAGAGCCTTTGAAATGAAGGAGGTTTCCATTCTTATCTAATCACTTCCTAAGTTCAAGTAGGGAACTCTGGGAGGTTCCCTACTGGAGCACAACAAACCTCACATAACTGAAATTAACCTTTTTTCCGCATGCATATACAAGTGATTGAAAGAAGCTATTTTCTCAAATTTTATTAACACCCTTAAATTATGCTAAGGTTAAACTTGACCAATTTTAAAAATGCAAAGTGCTCTTTAAGTTTCAAAGAAGACTTTATATCCTCAGAAACAACAAATTTAGTACAACAATAAAAATATTCCGCACCTGTGTTATGAATTATAAAAGTCTCTAAACGAAGAGACTTTGGTGGTGTTCTGTGTCAGAAATGTCCAAACAGAGAATAGCTGTCGCATGCTAGTTGGATTAAAATGACTTAATCTACTCCACCATGCACTCACACCTTTTATTGTTTCTCACCTGTCCATCTACCAGAGGTCCACACCTTAGCTCCAAGGCTGAGAAAGCTCAAAGAGAGAAAGCCCATTTCAGCTGCTTCTATCATCTCTTCAGACATGATCAATACTTCATGACAATAAATGAGAGTTGTAATTTAGATGGATTGTTGATTAGTAGCTTGACATTTTACCTCAAATCTTTCTTCACTACAATAAACTGGAACAATTTCCTAACCCTTCATCCGATCACCGATGAGTAGAACGCCAATAAACTTGAACTTCACTTGCAGTACAGAAATACCCTCCCATCCTGGGAGGGAAACAGTTTATTTTTTGTTCCTGTTGAGAACAATGGCCTCATGCAGCCGCTCAAATGCAGGGTAAAAGTCATTGTTTGAAGACACACACAAAGCATGAAATCATCGACAAAAGCAAAGATCAAATGTTGAGGCTCCTAATATTACACCCTCCTGTCAATGACAACTACATTGTTGAGATTCAGTACATTTAAGTTCAGTCTAGTTTAACAGTCACACAAAAAGCCCACGCCCACAGTACACACTGTGACTATATTGTTTATTACTGTTTAAACTAGGTTTTAATTATAATGTTTACTTGAATAAAATAAGTTGTTTTTCATCTTGTTCCCTAATGCCAATCTATACGAGACAGTTTTGACCTGTAACAGCAGATGACACTACGGTAAATAAAGCAAAAATGCAAGTAGTTTTTTTTAAGTGTGCTCTATTCGATTTTAGAATCAGGTACTTACCAATTTATTAGTTTGCAACAAGAAACAATACTGAGTTTAAACAGTATCTTAAATTGAAAACCAGTCATACTATAAGACGAAATGTCTATGAGAACAAAAAACAGGATTATAAGTTGTTTACATCAATTCTAATATTGCACAAAGTTGACAAACTCACAGTCTTCTGTATTTTTTTATTTAATTTTCATGAAGTTGTCCAGAATTGATAATTAAATCCTGATACAGAGGTTACTTATCTTTTTGTACTAAATCACAAAAACAAACCATTAAATATAAATTGAGGAAAACACTGTAAATTTAGGGAATTAAAAATAACAAATACTAAGGTAAAGCGCAAAGCTTCACAGAAAAGAAAAGTGAAGCCTCTATATTTTTGTCGTATTATAACGTCTCTTTTGTTATTATACGAAAGAGACGTATTATAACGTCTCTTTCTTAATTGTAACTTAAGGGACCAAGATTTGCAAAAATTGTGATAATTTTTTTGGCAAGCAGTTGATATTCCTAACTGAAAGTGATCATGCCAATCAATAAGAGAGAATAATGATTGGCATACGCATAATTGGCATAGTGGTCACATCACTTGGGGCCACTTTCTGTGTGCTCCTAATGAAAGTTATGTTTACTAAGACAAATCCAAACACTTACATTGCACAAACAAAATGGAAACAGATTTTCATGTAAAACAGCAGCTTCGGTAAGAACACAAAAGAAAAGCAAAACAGCAAATCAAGTAAATGGAAGGATCTGGCAAGTATTTAACTTCTCACGAGGTATTCAGAGACATTCAATAACTGAGTACATTGATCAGATTCAGAATACTGTACAGTAGAAAGGTGACAAGAACTGGAAACTTGGGAGAATCCAGGGGAACTAAACAGAATACAAAATAATCTACAAAATTTAGGTTATGGACCTAAATCAGTACTTTAACTACTGGTTACAACAAAGAATAATAATAACAAAAAAAGCAAAAAAAAAGTATAACATTGGGAAAAAATCTAATAATAATTACAACCCAAAATAATTAAAACACAAAACCATACACAGATCTCAGATGATGATCGATAATGCATTTGACAATTCACTGATTCAGTGAATAATCTAACTTGCTTTTGAATGAACCCAAAGGCATTTTTTACTCACGTCTGAACTTGCTCATTGTGCAAATTAAAGTTCATCACCAACTGAAAATCTCCCTCTTTATCTGTGGTTTCATTGATTTGGCGTCCAGTAATCTACAGGAAATGTTTACACCTGCTTCCCTTCTTGCTCACCATGACATTTCTCAGTTCCTCAAGACGACAGGGGCTTTCCCGCTCTGAATATGTTACAATTTTAATGCATATTCCAACATCAAAAGTGCTTGAAAGTTCTGTTAATGTTGTATGTTTTGGTCTAAGTTGTTTTCTGATAAAATCTAAAATGTATATGTTTATGTGCTCAAACATTTTATTGACATTTTGTGTAAAATGTCAATTAGTGTAACTGACACAAAATGTCGTTTACGTCACATTTTGTCTTTAAAGCATGTCACAGCATGTCATGCACCAGGAAGAGATGATGCCATGCCCTTTTCTTTTAGCCTAATCCTAAAAGCTTAATCTAACAAAAATACCAACCGAAAGCTTTTAATCCATTCAAATGACACAGAGAATGTGCCACAAATGGAGTAGTGTTAGATGCTATGAGATAATAAATACATGTTGTTTAGAGGTTAAAAAGCTTTTATCATATTCAGTAACATTTCTAGTGATATCCTATTTGTGTAACCTTTTAACATTTGTAAGTTTAAGTTTTAAGTTAAAGGGACGTTTTCAAGTTGAAAAACTTATGTTGGAGAAAATTTTAAATTGTTCTCCGGATTAAGGCTGCTGAGATTCAAAGCTTCAAGGAACCAACACTTTATTTAACATCTGCAGATGGAGAGCGCTTGACAGCATCTAAGTCAGCTTGTCAAAGTCAACTCTAAGTTGGATAAGGAAACATCCTCTCTTTATACAGCTCTTTCCGTACCACGCATGCAGGTGTGGTTTGCAAAACACCAACTTTCCAAGAACTCTGACAGAATTCAAAATAAGAAAGGTGTTAGGTCAAAGGAAGTATCAAACAAATTAAACGCAGAACAGAGTGGGCCAATATGCAAATATTCTAGCTGATGTATTTGGTTTTTATCCAGAGGTGTTAAAATCAACCTTTAACTGAGACTGTAAGTCTAAGCAATATCCTGTCTTAGGCCTTGAAGCGAGACACATCTGTTAGGCCTCTCTTTGTTCAAACCTTTGCACATATAGACACTTTCCTTATTAGTTCCTGTTTACAACTTACTTTGTTTTTTGCACACATGGTAACTGTTGAATAAGTATGTATCAGGCTTCAAATAAAAATATTAATACCTTGATTTAGTTGTTTCTCTAATATAACACTAAAAGAAATCTATTTGAGTATAAGTATATGTATGAGCTTCACTAAGCTTTAAGAAACTATGTGCATCCTTAAGGGGTAAGCTTCCTATGTTAAAACTTAGCAAAATGATAAGTATTAAAAAGAGTATTTGCACCCTCATAAAAGTTTAGGCACCCTAATCAATTTTTATGCTTATAAGGTCAGGAACATCAGGGAGTGGTCAGAACTCATTTTAATTTAACACTTATAAAGAAAAAAAGGGAGACTTGAAGGGTTTCATAAAATGATTCTCAGTCAGTGTTTTCTTTTTTTCGTCTACATGTAAATTTTATTTCAGTGAATTAAAGACTGTATCCTTTCATCTAGGTGAACAGCTTGATATGACTGTGAGTGTTGTAAAGATTGCCTCAAAGTTGCTTTTAGAAGTTGTTTTTCCTCTGAAATGTCAAAGTTGTATCCTTATTTTATAACCACTCAAATTCACTGTGTGTGCGTGGGGGGTGTGCGTGTGTGTGTGTGTTGTATGTGTGTGTCATAGGATTTCTAAAAGCCCCTGAGAGCATCTGTGTCTTTTGGAGATTACTTACATTTTCACTATTAAAATGCTGGCTCACCATAAAATAGGTGATTATAGGGGCCTTTTTATTGTGGACCTTAATGTCTGCTGTTGTTTAGGGGGATTGAAGAGTGGGTAGGATTAGACAGCATCAATAAAATCCAGGACATGGAAGCGGCACAAACCATGTGGGGAAATATAGAACGCTCTGTCCGCATTATAAACAACACTTCCCTAATAATCCGTTGGATTCAATGATAAGGCTACTTGGATATTATATACTTAAGCAAACAAATGTTAGCAGTCGCTTCTATCAGACTGCCATAGGGCACATGTGTCTACAATGTAGCTCACCACCATCAGCATGTGCAAGACTGGGTAAATAACTGAATGTAGTGTAAAACCCTTTGGGGTCCTCTGAACTTAATAAAGCGCTATACAAATAGAGACCATTTACTACTTCCCATAGCTATACCTATAAGAAAAGAGGCTGCTGTCAAGGACATTTGGTGATCCTTAAAGATCCTTAGACTATGTGACTTGGAAAATTAAAACATGCTCCATTTTTCAAAATTATTAGTCATTGTCAATTGGTGTTCAATCATTTAGATGGCTGCATGAGCCTACTGATGTAGGGTCTGTTTTCTGTCATTTGCAGTTGCAAACCCTTTAGTTCAGGTCATGTTTACTGATAGTTCAAAATTGCTGAGGGTTTTCTAATTAAAAAAAATAAATAACAAGAACAGTTTGTTATCCAAATTTAGCATTAAACCCTTTTTTAATGACTATTGCAGTCTCAAATTTTCAGGCCCCCTAATTATACAAGAAAATATTTGTGTTAGAAATATGGCCAAATCAAGAAAATTGGCAAACAAACAAGATAAGTGAAACTAAAATACAGAAAAGTTTCTAATGTTCCCAATGATATAATTAGTTTGTAAGTTTGAGGTAAAGGGCAATTCTATCAATGGCTTTGTTTGATTTCTGAGGAGACAACTGGTCAAAAATGTCTTAACTAACTTCAAAAAAGAAGCAGCAAGACTTGATAGCAACAGCCACTGAGATTTTAATCAGCACAGTACTATGCATACCAAAAGGTGAAAGGCTGAATGCCTGAAATTTAGGATGCCCTCCCCAAAGAAATCAAGAGCTGCACATGAAATGCACTAGTATCAACTTAGAAAAAAACACTTTTAATATAAGTTTGGGTTAAGACATTTGTGTTATGGAATGTATGTTATACCAATAAACCTGCTGTATTTGCAGTAGGTGTGAATAATTTTGATTCTAACTGTGTGTTTTGAGTTATTACTGTGTTTTTAATTTGATCTTTGTTTCTTTATAGCTTCTTTTCTTTAGCTGTAGTTCCACTGATCCCATATGCCTTGCGTCTTCTTCACTTTTTGTGTTTTTTTGTTGTTTTTTGAACTACAAACTTCACATGAATTTAGCTGTTTCCTGTTGGTTTTTTGGGTGTATCACCACAAGAATAGTTCAAAAGAAGTTAGAAGCAAGTCATTAATGATGCAGAGAAAAATATTCACCATTCACCTTTAAAAAAAAATCAATGCCACTTTAAACATGAAAATCTGATAAATAGTTCAGTGAATCTTAGGACCTATTTGTTGAATATATTTCTATACATAACATTTTCTCTAACTTCAGGCCAAGCTTAAAAGTGGACTATATTTTTAAAGGAATTTGTTATAGGTGCCTCATGTTCCAACAATATTTTTTAGATCTAATAAAGAAAAGAAGTCGCAATGCTGTGCAAAGATGACTTTGTGTTGAAGTGTGAGAACATCTTGAACACACCACCGAGTAACACCGAGTATGACTAAAGAAGTTCCTAGAGCAAAATAGCTTTACAAAACACTGCAGAAGCAGCTAACAGTATACGTAATGTGGGTTTAGTCATCAGCAGCAGTGTGTTTAGTGCACCACATGTATATATATTTTAGTCTTGGTCACAGGAAATGTCTCTGTTGCTTTCATCTCTCTGCTGCATCCCTTCTAGTGGTGTAGAAGTCTTGAGATCTACTCCACGCAATGCTGGGTTTTCCACCGACATCATGTTGCTTTCTTGCGTGTTGTCTCGTCCATCTGATGCACAGCTTGAGTCACCCAAGCTGTAGCTCAGTTTCTCTTCACTTTGAGCCAACTTCTCCAGATCTAAGGGAAAAAAAGGCTATCAGACAAAGGTCTCTTCTACCAAAGTATGCAATATAATGCAGCCATCTATGTTCCTTACTTTTCTGACAACAAACAACAAATGGGTGAATGCAATTCAACTCCAAGCAGACTCAATGTTTATTATAACACGTCATATGCCATAAAAAGTTTGTTTTCACTAATGTAATCTGACAAAACTCCAAGGGCTTCCTTTATGTGTGAAGGTTATTTATGAAGATCATTTCAATTTTGATATTCAAAGTAAAGGGGGTTTGTTGAGGGGCATGTTGACTGCCAAATATTTTAATTTATGTACTTACAACTTTGTACAGTCTTATTGACAACATTGAAGCCATGGTCAGGATTCCTGCTCAGATCAATGTAGTAGTAGAACCTCAGCTCCTGTGGGTATTGAGAGTGGGCCAAGTCAAGAAGAAGGGGTATCATCGTATTGGACATGGGTCCCTCTGCCAGGGTCTGGTGCATCATGTAACTGCACCAATCGTCCTGCACAAAGCTGGGAGTGATGAGCAGAGCCCGAATGTGGCTGTTTTCCAGGGCCTTGCAAAACTCTGTGGATATAGCACCTCCTGGACATGAGTCCCTGTGCCATAGGAAGCACCTGAGGCTGCGGGGTGGAGTCTCAAGGAATGAAACCAGGCGTTGGGCCTCCTCAGTGTCTTTCTGGGCAAAGCTGTGGCACACAAACACATCATATTTCCGTTTCCATCTCAGCTCTGAAATTAGAGCAGCCTTTAACTGCTGTGGTTTTGCAACGGATGTTCCTTCTGGTGATGCAGATGAAGGTGAGTTAGATTCGAAGCTAGCACCCCCTGCTGGTTTTTCACCTGTTTTGCTGTTCTTGTTTTGCGTTCCAGATTTAAAATGTTTTAGGAACCATCCTGAAAAGAAGCATAAAAAATTCATTTAGGACTTGGTCACTTATATTCATCTATATTGATGTTGAAGAGGAAATACATTTTAACAGTGGCTCAAAAATAAAAATCTGTCACCTCCAAATCACTGACTGAATATGAATATCCATGAATATAATAGTTATTCATCTTTAATTGTGGATTAATTCAAATAATCTAGTCACTTTACAGTAACTGGTTGAAGTCCCAATACATGGCATTCATTTATCGCAGCCTTCCCATTTTTCTTATTTCCAGGTCTTGAGTTTGATTTTTCTACTTCTGATAACTGTATAATATTTCTATTTCTATGGTATAATCTTGTACAGTAGAGGGATCAACATCAACACAACATCCATTTCCATCTCAGCTCACCTCCAAATCCATTTAGTGATTTGGGGGTGACAGATGTGCAGCTCCAACCCTTGACTGTTGAACCATTCTTTCTCAGAAACATTGGGGTCATCTTTGCTTCTTGAGCTAAAAAGCTTAAAAAATAGGGTTACAGCCCTTCATTAGAACCAGCCCTCTCTTCTTCATCACTGCATGACTTCTTCCTCCTAAACTGCAGATAAGTCACTCAAATCTTCCTTTGTTTCTGTGTGTTCTGCCTTGGTTCTGCACAATTCGACGTATCTCGATTACGTCACAATATGGCTCTAAGTTTGACCTAGTTACTACAGAGGAAATCTGTACTGATACTGATACTGCATTTATAACTATTTTTATTAAAAGCTTTTGTGCACATAGAATGAAAGCACAGAAGTTGATCTTTTTAAGTGATTTCAACATGTTAGTGACACGATCAGACAACTCTATAGATTCAGAGTTTATGACTCCTCTGTGGCAACAGTACAAAACTGGTGGATGTCAGAAACTTTGTAGTCTGCTCTGTAGATGCTCAATAGGATTTAGTTTTGGAGACCATCTTGGCCAGACCCCCTTTCCTTTCTTTAGCAAGGCAATAGTCGCTTCAGGATTGGTTTCTCAAAGAAGGGAATGTGCACTGTTTCAGCATGCCACAGTTTATGTAGGCAGTAGTGGCATTCTTAATGAAGCTCCCTGCAGCTCATGTAGCCACAAACCATTGACATTCACACCACCGCGCTTGATTGCTTATATGACACATTCCTCACCTATTGGTCTTGATACTATCTGAACCGAATTTACCTCAGTTTCACCACAAAACAGTTTGTGGACTTTATTGTCGATTATTTTTAGTTTTGTAAAACTTTAGTTTTTAAGACACAAAATAATAATACACTTCATGAAATAATATTAATATTCTCTCAATATCAATATGAAGTGAAGAGAAATAATGTTGGCAATTCTAACTCATAAAATAGAAGTGTAGTCTGATTTAATTTCAGATAGTCAGACATGTAGGTGTCTTTATATTCATTTATTGACTTCTGGTCTCAACTTTATGTCTATTTTTAAAAGACAACTTTGGTATATGAGGCTGAGCATGTGCACTTCCTTGGTCAACCACGACATGGCCTATTCTGAGGGCAACCAGACTTAGCTGCTGCTCATTTTCTGATTTTTTGCTATCTTATTTTAACCCAGGCCAGGCCAAAAGAAGAGGCCAAAAATGATTTCTCTTTCAGATACTCAACAAACTGTTTGCCACATGGTGCCATATTAAATGTCCAGTGACCAGTATGAGAAAGAATCAAAACAATAACACCAAATTTAACTCACCTGCTGCTCATTCACATGTGTGCTCATGTCACACTAACATATGACACCTGCGAAGAAAAATTGCTATTTGGGCACAATCTGGACATTTGCGGGTGTGCTCACTTTTGTTGCCAGCAGTTTGAACTCTATTGGCTGTGTGTCAAATTATTTTGAGCATCAAGTTTATATGGTTACACAAGCTGTCTACTGACTTCTTTACATTGTACTTAAGTGTCATATCTTAAAAAAAAACATTAAAGTGTGAGGCAAGTATTCACTTTTGTGTGGTCCTGCATCTTAGCAGGGGTGTGTAAACCTTTGAAACCAACTGTATATGCTGTTAAAAAAAGATTAGGTTGAATTCCTGAATACATCTATTCTTCTAAATGACATGTCCACACTACCTTTTGAGCATACTCCGACACATAAAACTCTCCTTGGACTTAATATTATGTCAATAGCTTGTACCAAACTATTGACCTAAAAATAGGGACACACAGCGTGCCCTCTCTGCGAAGTCCAGTATAGTTTCAGTTTTCTCAACTGAATCCATACTTGTTCTTGTAAATCCTTCACTGCCTTGCTAGAGAAGAAGTTGGGAATTACAATTTACACCATCTAACACATATTGCCCACACAAAACCTTCTGATTTTCTTGTTTTTTTTTTTTCAAAAACAACAATTTTAAGGAAAGAAATAATCAAATAGATAAAGTAAGCTTGGCATGAGAAACATGGACTACATTAACTTACCATGCATGTTGTTAATACCATCATGTCTGTTTAGCTCTCAACAATCTTTCCAAATAAATAACTGATTCAACCTCACGAAGCCTTCTTTAAACACACACGTTACTCTGGGAAACTATAGCTCAACAGACTGACAACTAACATCACCCTAAAAAAAGAGGAAGTTACAATTTGCTGGAAGAGACGCCCAGACGTGTGCAGCAAAGTTTCAAATGCAAAGTCGGTTCTAGCTTTATGCTTCATTGACGTTGCAGTTAACCCTTAAGTGGGCCAAGTAAGCAGCCAAAAAAGTAAAAATATATTAAGTTCTACATATGTGGTGGTTTGAGAATTGTTCACCATCAAAATCAAAAAGAACAACAGTAAAAAAGAACCTTCTGAAACATTTTCTCTTTTAAATGCTATTTAGCCTTCCAGATATGTTCACAGGAGGGGAAAGCAAACGGCAGTTCTTAACTTCACATTAACAGGAAGCTTTGTCTCAGATCCCCATGGTGTGAATTGAAATGAATAAGAAATTATGTTGTTTTTTTTCACCATTTTTTAGTAGATCCTTTTGCACCCATTTAGTCATAAAAACAGTTCAATTGTAAACAAAAAAAACCAAACTTCTAAAAATATGCATCTTAAAAAACATCACATCGACTGTTGCACTATAAAAATAAACACAGAGGGTATAAAATGTCAGTCATTTCAATTTTAAACAAATAACTTAGTTTATAAATATATTCCCTTTAATTTAAAATTTATATATATTGGATTGACATTTTTAAATACTGTTGTATATTAATTTATATTGTTAACATATAAATTGTCAAAAAATTCCAAATTAGGCCCAATATTTAGTGCAATACAAATCAGAATAGTTATAAGCAATTTTTTTAAAGTATTAAAATTAACCATATTACAAGACATTTTGTTATGTCAGTTAAAAAAGTTGCATTTTAACCACGTGTATTGTCTTGTAGTTTTTAAAGTTATAAAATGTCTTATGACTATTAATTGAAATCTACGCAAAGAAAAGAAAAGTTTCCAATTATTACCACATTTTTTGTGAAATCATACCAGTTAAGAATGAAGTGTGTTTGACATGTATACGTGTATGTATATTTTCTGAGTCGTTGCAGCAGAGTTTATATTTATATGATATTTAGCTTTAATCAAAACACAATTTGTGAGAATTACTCACTGAAGAAGACTAAAGTGAAGGGGAGCGGGGGGAGGGACTTTGTTTGACGCAACACCGGAACTGAACGTCACTTCCCCAGTGATCATCTGACGTGTCTAAAACAGTTTTCCACCGGTGTTGGGGTTTTTTTTTACGCGTGGGATATTAATCGGACGTTAAACTGTAAGCTGTTAAGATTTGGTCGTTTTACTGTAGGCTAACGGGGCTAATATTTTACTACAGTATTTCCTTTGTGCGTTTAATACATTGTATGTCTGTGTGCTTGATCAAATCCAGATACGTGGTGACAAGATGTTGGATTTCTTCACCATCTTCAGCAAAGGGGGGATAGTGCTGTGGTGTTTTCAGGGAGCGGGGGTTAGTGAGTCTTTCACGGGGCCAGTCAATGCCCTGATCCGCTCAGTGATCCTTCAGGTGAGGGTACAAACACAGAGAGCAGAACTGTCTATGTTGTTAGTCTCTGTCATTTTTTAATGGCAGTATGTATTCGGCAGCTAATGCTAAGCTAGTGCTAGCTAGCGGTTAGCAACAGCTAGTTGTTAGCATGATTAGAGTAAAAACAAACTTAGTTTTCTCCGCAAAAGTACACTATTTTGCTTTTTATGTAAAGAATTGTCACTTTTCTGCTGCAACACATTCATATTTTTCTGGAAACTTAGCTGACCCAACATAAGTCTCAAAATCTAGAGCTCATGGTTACATGTCAACATTGGTTTTGTTTTAACAGGAGCGTGGTGGGAACAACTCCTTCACTCACGAAGCTTTGAGTCTAAAATACAAACTGGACAATGAGTTTGAGTTGATATTTGTGGTAAGTCTCCAACAATAGTAAGAGTAATATGAAGCACGTCAGAGGGACAGAAGCCTAACCTGTGCCTAGAGCTTATTATTGCCATATGAATTGTGATTAAATTTGCTTCAACCTTTGTCTTCTTTGAACCAGGTGGGTTTTCAAAAGATCCTCACGCTAACCTATGTGGACAAGTTTATAGATGATGTCCAGCTTCACTTCAGGGATCGTTATAAGAATGAATTGGAGCAAAAGGGAGCTCTGAAGCTCCTCAACAGCACCTTTGACTTTGAGGACAGATTCAAGAAACTTCTAAGGTAAGGAAGTAAACTTAAACACTTGGAAGCAATTCATATATTCAGGAGGAGGTGCCTGCATCATATCATGTGTGACATCTATCCTTTTTATATTTGTAGCGCTAAAGTCAGATTATTCATCATATCATGACTCAATTGCATCGTTTTACACCTGATATTAACACAGTGCCTTTTCAACAACTAACTTTGCTGTACCTTATTTTTATTTTATGTGAAAGACCATCACAAACTAGTGCATGATGTTATGCTGTAGGGATTGAGTGTTCAGGCTGATGATCTCAACATCTATTGTTTTGCACTTAGTCAAAAGGTTCACCTTTCAGCTGATCTAACCAGAGCACCTTTCTTCCCACTGCAGTTCTTTCAACAGTGTCTATCTCGTTACCTCTCTTTTATGAAGAATGATTCTATGGAGAGCAACACTAATAATTCTGATGTCAGATTTTTCTACCTGAGCTGTGAATTACTGCTTTTTCTCCAAAGTAACAATTGGTTGTCATGGCAATTTCTGATTCTTGCTTCCTTTGCACAACCTGTCATTTTTAGGTGGACAGCCCTGAATCGATTGGCTCAAAACTGCATCATACTCTTTTTATTTGTAGGTTATGGGTTAAACAGTGTCCTGTGAGACACCCAAAGGTTAGAGGATTGTTTTGGTCCTTTGTCTTTATGATGTTTTTTCATCAATGTTCTTTAAGAATCGCAGGTTTCACAGAAGAGAAGGTTCTTGTTGTAGCTTGGGCCTCATAGGCAATAGTCTATATGACAAAACTTTTGCTTTGTCCTTGTACATTCTAATTTAAATGTACTGGTTTAACTGCAGAGAGGCAGAGGAAAGCAGTAAAGTTCGGAGCCCTGCCCCCATGCGGTCCTTTAAGGAATCCGAGAAATCCCAAAAAACTGTGAAGTCAATGATTGAGACAAAAGGTGGAGATAAGTCAAAGGAGCAGGGAGGCAAAAAGAATAAAAATACCAAAAAGGAGGGTAAGTGATGTTCGGGAACGGCTCATTTTGCATAATGGGAATGTGTCAGAGCGTAATTGAATTTTATTTCTCAAGCTCCTGCAGTTGAGCCTCCCAAAGGGGATCAAGGCAAGACCCGATCTTCTGGTCAGAAGGACGTTATGAATGGTAACCAAGGCTTAACTCCTGAGGAGATCATGCAAAAGAACAGGGAGGATTTCTTCCGCAAGCGCATGATGGGACCTGCTGAAAAACCAAGGTGAGGAAGCTGATCATTTTAGTTTCCATTTCATCTGCTCCAAACTGCATAGTACAATACCAAGAGGCAGACTGGTTGTTTGTATTTTAATTGTATTCTTTTCATAATGATGCTATTCACTGCCCACAGCAAATCCCCAAAGCCCCAAAAACCAAAGGAGAAAGCGAACCGTGTTTGGGACAACGCAGGCAGCAGCACCAAGAACCTGGACTACAGCAACAAGAACGGAGAGACTTCTCCCGGAGAAAACCAAAAGAACCTGGAAGCACAATTTGACCCAGTAAGTTCACCTTGGTCTGAATCATTAGAGGTTTTCCATTGTCTCCTCACACAGTACAATCTAAGATCTGGGATGTCTTTCAGGATATGCAGGTCAGCTCCATGAAGGGTGACCTGCTTTCTGTGGACTACGAGTCCAGCGAGGAGGGAGAGATGGAGGAGGAGGAGGAAGAAGAGGAAGTGGTTGTCAGTGAAACAAGCAAGACAAGGTGAAGTGTTTCATTTATGCACATAATCTTGGCCAATGAAGCTGATTCTGTGTCTTAACTTTTCATGTCAAACATCAATCAAACAGGTATTAATTTTCTTTTGTTTGTTTTTGCCACTCAGTCCCAAAAAGAGTGGTGGTTTTGGGGGGATGTTCGGGATGCTGAAGGGTCTGGTGGGCTCCAAGAGTCTGTCTAGAGACGACATGGAGCCAGTGCTGGAGAAAATGAGGGATCACCTCATTGGTAGGACTGCATCCCACTTTCTGCTTTAGGGAGTTACACCAGATGATCTGATGTTTCAGTTTACCATTCATGTTTTTTCTTTAATTCCCTAGCAAAGAATGTTGCAGCTGATATTTCTTCCCAACTGTGTGAATCTGTGGCCAAGAAACTGGAGGGCAAAGTCATGGGCACATTCACCAGTAAGTGCATTCACCACACCCAAACCCACACCCAGTCCTGATCCCCTGGTGGTGCAACTTTTTAAAGAATTACATCTGGTTGCTGTGTTTTCTGAGAGCTGGATGTCTCTTGGGAACAGTGATAGCAGTGGTATAAAAAAAAAAAGAAAAAAATCTACTCTGTTTTGCATTTGGATTTTCTTTTTTGTAGACGCTGAATAAAATTAGCCTATATGTTGCTTAAGATTTAGCAGCGAAAAGCTTGCACAGTCTGGGTAAAGTCTGATCTTCAGCCTGGACCCATAAGCTGAAGTTTATTACATAAATCTGTGCAGATTTAGGTAATCGTATAGTGTGTAAAAGCATTTTCTAGAATTGGGTTGCTCATAGTTTCAGCATGTTGGTGTAGCTCTGTTGTGTTAGTTTTTTTTTTTTTTTTTGTTATTTTGTAGACTTTTGTTCTCTTAGCAGACTTTTGCTAATTTTTTCTGGTTGAGGCATTGTGTTTTTGGGCAATTCTTCCATTTGGCTTTGGATGCTGTGCAGCTGGAAGGTCTTTGGTCTTTCTTTTTTTATTTTCTGACAATTTCTACTATGCCTAACCACAGTAACAACGTGTTTTTTGTTGTTGTTTATAACTGGGAGCAACAGACTAGTTGGCCTCTCAATAGCTTACAAAATACCTGAACTATGACCCCAAATCCCAGAGGGATTGAAGAGGCTTCATGGGTACAGAGCAGACAAGAAGGAGGAAGTTCAAATCATCTCTTCCATCCATCATAATGGGCAATGATCATGACTTTTAACATCTTGCTCATTCCACCGCCAGACAAAGATTTAAAGAGGAGCGGCAAAAGCAAACATGGTGGATTAGCAGTGTTAGTCAACAATGCCGGGTGTCATCCTGGAGACGCTACTGTGAAATATCATCTTTGCTGCCAAGATATTGAGCTGTTGGAATATCAAGACAGTTGTTATACAGAAACAGTCAGAGGCTTCTTTAGATTCTTTACAACACTGACTGCTACTGGAGATCTTTTCTCCTTTTGGGATAAGTAAAGATCTTTTAATTGAAGTGAACTGAATTGCAACAGAAACCACCTTTGGGGTTTTGGCAAAGGCAGCTGGATAATGTCTTATGGCGAATAGATATGTAAACAAAAATCTACTTTAGCTTGTTAAAATATTTATGGTTTATTTAGATGCATTTTCCAAAATCTGACTTGTTGGTGGATCTTTATCTATGAAGTTGAGATTGAAGGTATGCCCATCATTTTACTACCCAAAAAAATTAGGGACATTGAAAGTGTGGTTGAATCATAGCATTGATAATTTAATGCTATTAATTATAACACTTTCTTTGCAGAGACATTACATTCTCATGGTTTTATAAATGTATTGCTATTCATCAATATACATTTCTGTATACTTGTCTTTTTTTTTTTTTTAATAGTTTCTCTGTAACTTGTGCCAAACAATCCAGTATGTTTCCAACAGAAGCTTGTGTGTGTTCATAGCTGTGGCTTCAACGGTGAAGCAGGCCCTGCAGGACTCCCTGGTGCAGATCCTGCAGCCTAAGCGCAGGGTGGACATCCTGAGAGATGTCATGGAGGCCCAGAGTCAGCGCAGGCCTTTTGTCATCACTTTCTGCGGCGTCAACGGGGTTGGCAAGTCTACCAACCTAGCAAAGGTGAGCTAGATGGTCTGTGGTGCCATTGCCTCCTGTTTGCGATTGGTACTTGCTATGTATGGTAGCATTTCAAAATGTTTGTCAAATGTGGCAAAGATTAGTGCAGAATAAAGTTGTTTTACAGCATTACATTTACGGGTGGAGTGGTAGCACAGAGAGACGATATGCCGTGACTTTTATTTCAATACTTTTTATTGTTCACATATTCCTCCTACTACCATTTTGACAACAAACACAGTTTTTTCTCACTTATTCTGTTTCACTTTCCCTGTTTTGGTTCAGATCTCCTACTGGCTGATTGAGAATGGTTTCAGTGTGCTGATCGCAGCTTGTGACACGTTTCGTGCGGGCGCGGTGGAGCAGCTTCGTACCCATCAGCGCCGCCTGAACTCTCTTCACCCCCCAGAGAAGCACGGAGGTCGCCCGGTCGTCCAGCTCTATGAGAAGGGCTACGGGAAAGACGCAGCTGGAATCGCAATGGAGGCCATTGCCTACGGTAGGAGAAATTCTTCGACTTTGGGCCATTTTCAATGCTTTACAAAAGTATTTGCAAACTTTTTTTTTTTTACAGTTTGTCTGGTTGTAATAAGATATCTCGGTGTATTAGAGATTTTCTGTGACAGACCTGCACAGACGAAGCGTATAATTAAGTTGAAGGAAAACAAGAAAAATTTGCAGTTCCTTTGTGCATTGTGAATGCTATATTTTTAGTGAAAATTGCTTCTGCAATTTTCACTAATTTCTTACATTTCACTGCCAATTTCTTACATTTCTTTCAGAAATGTAAGAAATTGGCAGAAGTAGCAGAATAAAGACGAAGCCTGCAAAATGCAAATAGACTGAGCTTGAGCCATTTCATAAGAAAAAAAAATCAGTCTTTAGATGTTCAAAGCTAGGAGAGATTCCTTCACAATATCTGCTGCTTCGTGTTGTGGGTCTGTTATGTAAAATCCCAATAAAATACGTTACTGTTTGCCTTTGTAGAAAAGCAGAACTGTTCAAGAGGCATAAATGGTTTTACAAGGTTCTGTATTGGTTATGATTACAACCTAACTATCGATGTTTGTATTCTCCTCATCCCTCCCAAGCTCGGAACCAGGCATTTGATGTGGTGCTGGTGGACACTGCTGGGCGAATGCAGGACAACGCCCCTCTAATGACGGCTCTGGCCAAACTTATTGCTGTCAACATGCCTGACTTAGTTCTGTTTGTTGGAGAGGCTTTGGTGGGCAATGAAGCGGTTGACCAGCTGGTAAGACCACTGATTAAGTTATAAAAACGTTTTGGCCGCTACGTTTTCAGATGATTTAGATGTCTTAATATGAGATGACCCTGTCCTGTTTATTATTAGTAAGTAATAATAAAAAATCTGTGTGATTATTCAGAAGTGTTTGTGTATCTTCCACAATACCTTGGTTTTGATTAAATGTCTGTTTAATCTGGCCACCAGAGGTCAGCATTGCTCTGCTTACCTGCTGCTTCATGGAAACATGTTTTTTGTTTATGCAGATGTGTTGCTTCCTCGTCCTCCACACTCTTTTTCCTCCGTAGCTGAAAAGATGATTTTATGCATTTCTTCTCCCCTCCATCTGTCGGCCTCAGATTTCAGCTGAATATTTCAGTGTGGTCCTGTTTTTGTCCTCAGGTGAAATTTAATCAGGCTCTGGCAGACCACTCAATGACTGACAAGCCTCGCCTCATTGATGGAATCGTTCTCACAAAGTTTGACACTATTGATGACAAGGTATCTATCCTTTTTTTTGTTATTTCGCACCCCCTTGTGCTGCTCTTCAACAGGCCTTCCAGTTGCTTCCTGTCTTATAAATAATTTGTGTTTGGAAAGCCAATAGCCTCTCATGAGTCGTCTTCCTCCCTCACAGGTTGGTGCAGCCATCTCCATGACTTACATCACAGGCCAGCCGATCGTGTTCGTGGGCACGGGGCAGACCTACAACGACCTGCGCAGCCTCAACGCCCGCGCCGTAGTCGGCGCCCTGATGAAGGCTTAACGAGCGGCTGCACGCTCTGCTGAATATAATATTCATCTGTTTTCAGAAGACGCCAGCGGTACCATTTGCGACGCTGCCATGAGATGTTCAAGCCCACCCTTTCATGCTCGTGTGCTGCCCACCCAACCTTGCATTAAATAAACTCGAGCGACGGACAGATGGTGCACTTCAAGAGAACGTTTTCCATTTTAATCCAGTGGAGCCTTTCTTTTGAATAATTATTTATTTTTTTGGGCCAAAATAGTGTATTTCAGATCAACTAACACTGCATTTTAACTGGACCTTGGTTGGATCACCGGTTTGCTGGTTCTCACAGCAGAACTTGTGTATTTTGTCCCTCAGTTATCTCTACTTTATGGAAATTGGGTTTCCTGTCCCCAGCAACCGCAGTGCCTCTCTCTTCGGATATCTTGACTAATACATTACAAGGATGATTACTGACCAGCTGGAGTTAAAATCAGAATTTATGCAGGTTAACAGGTAAACTAAACTGCTTAAAAGAAGCAAAATAAACTATGGATTGAGAAGTCTTAATTGTGATTCTCGATAAATCAGAACAGTACATCTAAATCATAAACTAACAACTGTGCTGTCTTTCTTTCATTTGGATGTTTTGTAATTAAAACTATCTTTTAGAGATTTTTACATCCCCCAAATTTACAACTTACTTTTTACAGGAAGAGTATTTATAGCCATTTAACTTTTTCACATTGCCACCTTTAAACCGCAAACCTCATTATATTTTACTCAGATTTTATGTTATAAAGGTATTTAGGATTATGAAGTAAAAGTAAAATTATGTAAGTCTTCAAAATTATTATTGTAAACATTGAGAATTTTTTTACACTTAAGAAGTAAAAGTAGCCTTAACATAATTACATATTCAAACTTTATTCAGAGCTTGAATCTGAAAAAAGATTCAAGATTTGATACATTTGGTATCAAATGTTAATGTACATCAGGACTCCCACCAGCTTCACTGTCCCTGCTGAAGTAAAGCTTCTGCCCAGCATGATGCTGCCACCACCATGATTTACTGTGACGATGGTGTTTTCAGCATGATGTACAGTGTTATTCTGCCACACAGGTCTTGTATGTAGGTCTCATCTGAGAAGAGCACCAAAAACTGTCATGTTTACACATTCTCCCACCATTTCCCTTAAGCATCGTGACTGCACCATCACATAAAAATCTGATGAAATACACTGACGTTTGTGGTAATGTGATGCGATGAATTTGTTTTTGTCTGTCAGATTGAAGTCTAAGCTGTTTTCTATCAAAGTTATGGTACCCCTTTTATTTTATTTTCCCTTAATTTTTCAGAGTAAATCTAAGTTTTAAAGATATTCAGACCATCCTTTTAAGGTGTGGTAGTGCAATACGAGAAAATCAAGGGTCATACTGGCATTTTGAACTAATTTATGATTGTAAACATTTCTTAATAAAGCTGCTATATGCATAGTTGGTCTGGAGAATGGAACTTGCTCTGTTACTTTTACGAAATGAAAGTGAGTGCCATGCATTGATCCTCAGTGTTACAAATGAGAAGAGTGGGATTCCAAAAACTTTATTTTTAAAATAGTTCTTATAAATACTCCACCAGAAACACATGCAGGTTTTAAAAATACATAAAAAAGCTTACAAAGAACACTTGTTTTAAGCAAAGAGGCTATTATGAGAAATCTCCTGACCTTTTTATGTAACACAGACTCATTTACTTGTCATATTTCTGGAGAAATAATATTCCATCTGCCCCTTTCCTTAATTATTCTGGTAACCAGGTTCAGCGTGAAGGATTCAATCCTTCAACGCGAGGCTTGTTTTCAGGCAGGAGCGCATGTTGTGCCTTGGAGCGAATACCAGGAAGGTTCTTCAACATGATCCATTTTTTTAATGCATATTTAATTTGCAGAGCTATGAGCTTTGTCAAGTCTGATGTGAGAACATACCAGTCAGTCCTCTGAGTATAGTTGCATGCTAAATGCACCAGCATTTAGTCCCTCCTCCCCCAAACACCAGGATTTCTACAGCATTTAAATGTTGGGAAATGGGGTTTGAGGTTTTTGGTTTTGGCATTGACAGATTTATCTCAACTAATTAAAAAATGAAATAAAATTAGCATTGGGGAAATACTGACAGTTTTTAGCTCACCCAACAATCTAATAAAATATTAAATTAGATAGCACTTAGTGAACTAGATCCAGGGCAAGCTGTAAAAGAAACAGATTGCAAAAGTCTTACAAAGTCTGCTGAGAGAAAAAAAAAAAAAAAAATATATATATATATATAACAATGATTTGAAAAATTAAGAAAATCAAATGTTCTCTCACAGCTGACACTTTCTATGCATTAAGGAAATGAGTTTTGGGCCAAGTTTAAGTTGTGTTATTCTGAAAATGTCTATTGAAAGTGGCATCTTCTTAGCCCTGTAGGAGGTTTTTCTGTGTGCTGAAGCCATTCTGCTGTTCCTCTGCGTTTTGTGAAGGTGATTCTGTGGATCGAAATAAAAGATTTATTTATAAAATATTCAACATTTCTTTGGAATCTTCCTTACATAGAAAATCATAGAACATACAAAATATATAGTTTCAAATTGAAGTATTGCGATCAACATATCTGTAGCAATTAACATATTTTTCCTCCATCACAATATCCCTGTAAATTTATGAGATTATTGAACTAGAAATTAACCAGTCAATAATGGGGTCCAGAGCAGGTTTGTGTGATTGCATTGTTGCTCATACTGATATTGCATTGATGATTTCAATCCAATTAATTGTGCAGTTCAATTTAAAGATCTGAATTTTTCATGAAGGCAGAAAAATTTGAGGATAACCTGGAGTCAAATATGATGAAGGATTTTATCCTTCTGAGGTCTGGTTCAACCTAACCTGCCTGTTTTTTTTTGTCTGTATATATATACAGACAAAAAAAAATCTTAAAAAGGAGAGAAACTTGGTCTTACAAAGAGAAGTTCATGGTCAAAATCATAAAACAGTTTTCTCTGAGGTATTTTATTACTATGTTTTTCAGGTTACTTTATTATTATTAACACAAACCAAATTGTGGCAGTCGTATGGTGGTCTGGGCTGCTCTACAGATTCAAAATCTGGACAGTTTGCTGCAATTTAGGATGATCTCTGCATTCTGCCATAAATTCCTGAAGGATAATATCTGGCTATCTATCAGTTTGTCACTTTAAAATGAAATTTACTTGGATTAAGCACCAGGAGATCTGATACCTGTGAATGGCTTAAAACAATAAGATGTTCACAGGCTAACAGATAAGTGAAAGCTTTGGTGTTACCAAGCCAAAATCTTGACTTAAATTAAATTAAGAAGAAGAGGCACAGTATTAATTTGGATGTTAAATTAATGCTCAAGAACCTGTAAATCTAGACAAATTCTGCAAACAAAAGGTCAGATTTCATCCACTCAAAGCCAGTTATCTCATATGCTTCATAATTGTGTTTTTGCTTGTGCTTGGATTGCTTTTTTCCCTTAATGAATTAAATCATGATTTGAAAACTGAATTTACTCAGGCTATCTTTGATAACATTTGTTTGATCTCAGTTGCAACATCTATAGTACAGTAGATGTTGCTGTAATCAAGATTAGCAAAAAAAAAATCTCCCTGACTAACTCCTTGCTTAAAACGTATCCCATGTAGAGCTTACAGAAGGAGAAAGTGGAGCTGAGCCAAACCATGTGATGGAACAGGGAGAGGAGTTCCTAGTTTAGCTCCAGCTGTAGAACAGTATGTTGTTACTTAAGTCTTTCACTCTCCTTTAGAGACGATATGGAGCTTCTTTCAGTTCTCCTCAACCACACAAACTGCCCCAATTAAAATGTAACAATAACCGATTTAAGGAGCTAAAACCAAATCCTCTGGCTCTCATGCAGCTTACCCCAGCCGTTGGTAGACACGTCGCGGTTGCAGATCTCGTTGGCCAGCCTCTCAAAGTACTCTGGCAGGTCACCGTACTCGTCGCCGTATGAGATTACCTTGATGCCCTTGTCCAACATGTTGTCACGCAGCTTCTTGAACTCTCCCACATCTTCCCGCCGCACAAGCATGAAGTGTTCCAGGTCTGACTTGTGTTTGACCGCCTCCAGGAACAAAGCCTGAAAGGTCGTGTCGTCCACCGTGCGTCCGCAGCCGAGAAACACAAAGGACTTAGTCTCATACAGCTTCTGGATCTCACGCTGTAAAAAGAAAAACAAAACACCAGTAACAATTAGTGCTATCTTTAAGCAGTAGCTGAAATTTTAAACAAAACAAGGTATAAAAGAAAAGAAAAAAAGAAAGTCCAGGACTCACCATAACCTCAGTGTTCCTCAGTACATTCTGGTAGCCAGCAGGGTGCAGCACAATGCCACAGGGGTTAGTATAAACACCGTGAATATGCAGAACACTTAACCTCCGTTTCTCCTGAGCCCACTCCAACACCTACAAGCAAGACACGTATACTTAACAGTCCATTACACAAAATCCTGTTCTGGCTGGGCAGGGAGAATGATCACCAAGTAGTAGTGAGAGAACATTAGCCCCAGTGGAGACAAGGCATAAATACCAGGGCTGAGAGGGAAAACATCAGGTCACTCTCAGATCTAAAGTGTGCATGACTAAACCCTAAGCTGAGGCCAATGCAGATGACAGGACAACTCTGTGAACGATGGATTCCTGTTCAGTGCAGTGGCAAACCAAAAGTAAACACAGTAAGATCTATAGAATCTGGCATCAGTGGCTTGAACTTTAGCTTTCTTCCACTTGTCAGAAATGGCTTATTTCTGTTTCCCCTAAAGCTGCCAACAAGGAACTTCATATTCATGCAGTGTCATAAATGGGAAGTTAGTCACCACTGTTGAAATTTCAAAATCATACGTTAGAAAAAGCATATTTTTTTCAGGTGTATTTCTGTGTGTGCAATACAATATACAAAACTAAACTTGTATTTTCAACAGGTCAATATTTTAAGCTACTTCATGAGACTTATGTAGTAGACTAGAACTCACTGCTTACTGCTGGACATGCACGAGTGATCTTTGCACTTGTTAAAGGAAAAAAAAAAGCTGACATCATGTATTGTTACAGGACAGATCAATTAGTGCCAAAATACCGTCGAAGCAGAGTTTACCTTCTTTTCATCAGTCAGGTCTAAAGACTCCAGTTTGGTGCCCTGGTGGGCTGCGTAGATCTCCAGCAGGTTGTCGAAGTTAGTGGTAAGCACCAACGCACCACTCTCCATCAATTGCAGCACCGATCGCAAGAGGTGTTTCCCTGCGTGCTCCATCTTGCACTCCAAGTCGTCAAACACTTCGTACAGACAGTCTTTGAAGAACGTGGATCGAACATTTCCTGTCCTCTAGGAAACATAATGACACAAGGCAACCGCAGCCCTTCTTTAAAATGTCTTTGTGCCCTTTGGTGCATTTCTCCAAACAGTATCGACATCCTCAAAGCTACTTGTTCAATCTTCAAATCATTGTGTCATTTGTACACATTAAAGACACAGTTTCTCATTTCTTATTGCAAATTTATTCTACATCATGCAAGTGATTATGTACAAATTTCTGCTTTTTCTTCATTTTTTAATTGCTTATGTTATATTGATAAATATGTATCATATGGGTTTTTGTAGTCTCAGCCTCCACATTTAAGTTTAAGTTCATTGTATAAGTGTTAAGTCATAAAATTATTTGTCAAGCACCTTTCTACACTTTCCCATTAGATTTTATTTCTAAATTTGTGATGAACAAAGTTGACCTGAAAGGGCGCCACCTACAGGTGCTGATGAGACTGAAAAAAAACCCAAAGCCATTGTCTGTGCGCAATGTCTTCCCTGAAATAAATGTGTATAGAAAAGCTCAGGCAAAACTTTGACTACATTATTAATAATAGAAAATTTTCGATCAAACTTCACTTTATGGTATATCGACTATACCTGTGGGAGGGCTGGTGCCTATCTCCAGCGGTCATTGAACAAGACCTGGGCACCATGGAGATACCCTGGACACACTTACACCTAAGGCAGAGGTTTCCAAACTGTGGGGTGCGTCCCCCTGCCATTGCTATGCCATTTATTCATCAATTTATTCATTCATCCCCCAACCCACTTCCATTGCAGGGGACGGGAATGGATGAATAAAAATAAAAAAACTAAAACAATGATGAACGCTGTGTGGGCTGGGGGGGGGAGTGGGAGAAGAGTATAACAAGGAGTCTCTAAGAGTCTCTCTACCGCAACCCCAAACCCTTTCACACCCCCTTCGTAGGGCTGAATGGTATTGGCTTTGTTTATTTTTTGATTTAATTTCGTCTGATCATCACACCGGTTGACTCCTCAGTCATCAAAAGAAGGTTTTAACTCTTTGCTATCCAAACCGTAAATATTTGAAATTCAATCAGGAAATGATTGGGAAGTCATTTGACTTCCCGACTTCCCAAACAATGTTTAAATGACATTGTCATTTAAACAATGATAATGTCTTGTCATTGTTTAAACAATGTATTGTCATTGTTTAAATGACAAGACCAAAGTCAAAACTCTCCCTATTGTAATCTGCATGGGGCTGGGGAGTGGGGGGAGGGGGAACAGAATGTGTTTGGAAACCACTGGGGGGGCCCAGGAGAAAATGTTGGGGAACCACTGACCTTAGGGCAATTTAGAGATTATTTAACTAACAGTCATATTTTTGGACTGCAGGAAGAAGCCAGAGTACCCTCAGGCAGTAGTAGTGCCATAGCACAAACAAATTAACTTAGGATTCCCTCCCCAAAAAAGGCACAAAAAAAAAGATTAATTTAGCTTTACAACCTTACCAGGGGTGCCACTTAGCCCAGATGGTGACGCTTAAGTAATTAAGAGGAGTCTGAGATCAGAATTTAAGCACTGAGTGGAGAAGAAATGCTGTTTTCCTAGAGCAGAAAATACCTTATATAACTAAGTTAAGTATACGCTATATTCATCAGAACATTAGAACAAGATGGGGCAGGACTACTTAGAAATAAAGAGACATAGATACGGACAGTCTTACTTTAACATTTATCATCAAGTATTTACTAGAGCTGAAATGCTGAATTGGTTTGAACATGAAGATAATTATTCATTGAGTAGCTAGAGAACTAAAGTACATAGAAAAATGCCTCTAGGCCATTAAACAAAGTTGGTCAAATGTGAAGCCAAATTTTTAACTCGAAACAAAATGCCTTTTGATCAGACTGACTTATGATCCAACGTGACCAGACCATGTAGGAATCTCTTAGAATAAAAATGTGTATCTGTGGACTGAGGTGACCTGAAGGAGGATTATTCACTCTAAGTATTGCTAAACAGTGTAGAAGAAAAAAAAAGAAAAAAGTAAATCTTGTGTTCTAAGAAAAAGGGGTTAATTATTTCTAGCTTTTTAATAGGAAAAATCAGAATTCCAACACATTTTTACAAATTTTTTCAAACTCAATATTTTCAGAGATCTCAATCCTTTTCAGAAAAGAAATCTGAGTTTCCAGCAGATATTCTTACAAAGGATAGGCTTTTAACATGAAATTAGCTTAGAGTTATGGATAAATGAATGGGTGGATAGAAATAACGAGACAATATAATTGGGAATAAAGTCTGAAAATACACATTTCCACATTCTTGCACTCTTCAAGTTGCAAATTAATGATGCAAATTTCAATTCAACCTTTAATGAATAGTTGTGGTTCAGATTTTGAAACATCTATATGAGTCCAACAATCCATTGCCCCTCTGATCCTTAATCCAACCACTTGAGCAGCAGCTCACACTGCATCATTCCACTTAAAGATTATGCTGTGTCACTGTGTGGCATAATTCTCATCCTTACCTTGTAACCTCCCCAAAAAACAAAGAGTGAGGAAGATGCTGGTAGCTAAGAATAGCAAAGCCTAGCGCAGTGACCAAGGTGATCTGAGATTGGAAGGAAATGCTCCACCGACTTCCACAGATTACAGCTCTAATGGGCTAAACAGCAGGAGTCCCTTCCACAGGAAGAAGCTCATTATCCACAGCTAGTGTCCGCAGCACAGATCCTGATCACCCTGTCCTTGGGCTGACTCGCAACTTATGTAATAACCAACAAATGGACAAATAAACAACCCTTCTTCTTTTTCTTCTTCAAAATATCCATCTCAAACTGATAAAATGATCTTCCACTCACAAGGAAGTCTCACTAATTACTTTCAACAGATACATTTTTACTATTGAAATAATTACTATAAGCATAACAAGTGATAACTAATCTATAGACAATAACAGATGAATGAACAATTTCTTTTTTGCTTGCAACAGCACATGAGTTAAAAGCCTTGCTGTTGCTGCACTCATAACTTCTACAGAGTGCAGAAACTTGGCCGGTACACAAATCCACAAAAGTGGGTTAAACCTCTAACTGGCTATAATGCAGGTGTCTCACACCCAAACACATATTAGCATTCCAAGTACAAAGGACTAATGACAAGTGCAGTTTATGGAAATGTTAAAACATAGTCATAAAAACAAGGTTTCATTTAGTAGGTCAAAGGTAACACTTTGAGATGATAAGTCACAAGAGTGAAAATATCTCTATAAAATAAGAGAAAAACATTCACACAGGTTTTCTGAATGGAGCGACTGAAAATGCTCTACTATGACCCACTCTAGTCACAGGTGGAGCTTTAAGTCTAAATAAAAAATCTGGGCTACAGGAGGGGAGGAAATGGAGTGGCGGTTCTGGTTCACATTATTCCCTGTTTGTTTGTCTGTTGTTTTTTTTTCTTCCCTCCAGCCGGCTGCGCTGGACCCTGCTGTGTCTGTGACCAAGGGGAGTGGGCTGGTGTCTGCACGACTGTGGATCGAAATAAACACAACGGATAAAGCCATAAAGGCGCTGTTTGTTCTCTTTGTCCCAACAGGCTGGGGGCTGAAACAAAGCGTGTTTTTATCAATGTCAAAGGTGCGATGAGACATGACTAACACAGGAGGCAAACGGTATTAAGACTCACATCTGCCAGCCCGGCTCCAGATCTGACCGGTTTGGTTGTATGTAAATACTGCAAATTTTTTCCCTACCTAAACTTTTTACAGATCCATTAATACCATCAAAAACTCATAAAAGGCTAAATCAGTTTAAAAAAATCATTTTATGAGACACCTTCCAAAAACTAATGGTCGTCTCAAAATGAATGCGACTTCCTATAAACATACAAATTGTCACTATTAGGTCATTTAATAGTAATTGGTAGTAGTAATTTGCTGTAATTTTCATGGAAATTAGTTAACTTTGATTGGTGGACCACATGGTGGAAAATGCTTTGAAATTTTGACAAACTGAAAACCTTTATTCCATGCATAAGCATGTTTTCATGTTAGCACTGCTGATACAACTTGCAGGCCAAATCAAGTGTGTCAGAGTCCTACTAGACAGAGACTACCTTTCTGAAGAAGGAAAATATTAGATATGTTCTATTTCTAGAATCAATATAAACATCTTGTATATGAAATGAACTTCTTGAGTCTCATTTTAAACACCATAAATGAAGGACATATCAAATCAAATATTAAAGGGGATTCTTGGCTCATATAACTAAAGGGATAGGTTAGAATTTTTGAAGTAAGATTCTGCAAAAAGGATATAAACATTTAATACAAAATCTGAAGTAGATATTTCTCTTGATGTCTTCATGTGATGTGAGTTACATTTTTTTAAATTAAGGTCAGTCAAAAGTTTTACAGTGTTAAACATCTAGTCAGTTGTTTACTATCTAAGTGAAGCTGATAATTACTCACACAGCAAATGGAAGTACTTCAGTTCTACAAGGGAAAACGTCAGGCGACCGTCAACAACTTCCGTGCTTAAAATCAAACATATAAGCAAGAAAAAAAACACACTAAACATTCTAAAATGTGCCACGCTTGATAAAAGTTGTCTAAAATCTTGAATTGCATTTGGGACAAAAGACCAAAAAGACAACCTGTACCTTCAACCTAAGTGAAGGGGAATGCATTTAAATAAAACACCTTCACTGACTAAGATGGTTTTGTCTTTTTTCACAACCGACAGTTTTAGAATAGTCTAATTTTTATTTTCAAAATCATACAGAGGGTACTATTAAATGCCAAATATTTTGCTGGACATTTTAACAAGACTGAGGAAACAAATTTTGTTTTTCCAAGGACAAATTGTCATAACTGCCAATGTGTACAAAGATCCAGTCTAAATAACTGTGTTTCATATCACTGGTGGTAAATCCTCTCTTACTTCCACTGGGAGTGAAAGTAATCATCGTCTTCTTAATAAACAGTCATGCAATGCAAAGATAATGACAATTCAAAGACTCATAATATTGGGCTGCTATAAACTGCTGTGATGTTTCTGAGACTATTGGAAAGAGTGTAGAAATTACATTTGCTATGCATTATTAGACAATGCAGCATACACAGTTCAGCTACGACCAGGAGACACTCATTGACGATTCAAATTGTATTGCAAAAATGGTCAGTTTATTCTTTAATATGAAAATTTACAACTAAACAAGAAGGTGTTGCCACTTCAAATGTAGAATGTCCCTTATCTTTGACCCCAATATGCTGTCATGTCTTTGATTTCTTTTTCTTTCAAGAAGCCAGATTTACAGAGTTTTACTTATCATAAGTAATATTTCTTCTAGGTCCCCAAAAGTAATGTTAAACAATTCCTCTGGACATTTTCATTTACGCTTTGTAAGTGACCTCTTTCAGAAGAATACTTTTATGTTCACAACTTTATGTCTGACCTATGAATCATTCTGTTGTAAACTGGAGCGTAATCTCATGAGATGAACTAGTGCTGTCTACTGTTTAAAACAGATGTGTGTTACAAGCATCCTGCAGCAAAAACACTTATAAGGTCAAAACTTCTTTAGTGGAATTCATGAATTAGCACAATTATGACCTTAATTTTTTGCCACTCCTACATGTTTCCAAAAAACTTGCTGTTTTTTTAAGACATCACTTTGATGAAGCATATTAGTTTTCCTGTTATTTCCATTTTCTTTTCTAAACATTAAACACCGTGTGCAAAATATACCATGAAGGGCCAAATGACTTAATAGTTAAAAACTGATAAAGTCTCATGAAAACTGTAAAGACATTCACAAAGCCAGGAGAAGCACTTATCAGAAACACTTTACAAGATTTTAAGTTTAACGCTTCGAATGCAATCCATGAAGAAATCATAGGGAGGGTTTAAATGCAAATATTTTGCAGAGACTTGCATTGTTAACCAAGTGTTAACCAAGTGAACAAAATGACTATAATGTGTATTTGCATTGACTGTTTTTAACAAAAGAAGCCTAACAATCAAGTCTTATATCATGAAAAAGTTCACTGAGAAAGTATGGATAATGTCTGGAAGTGAATCTGTATAAGAAAAAACATAATATCCCTGTTTCAGGAAAGGTCTCAGGCAGTGTTGGCAGTCCAACACATGTTTGTGCATGTGCAAAGGAGAACTTTAGGAAAGGGGAGAAAGGAAAAAAAGACTCAGATGATCTTACCGGGGAAAGTTTCTGAATGAGGTCATGGGCTACATGCACCAAATTCTTATCTTCCTGCATGTGCTTCTGGAAACGACGGCTCTCCTCCTCCTCCAGCAGATCAAAATCATTGGCTGCGTCGAGGAGGGCCTGTATAAGCCCTTTCCACGAGCGAAGAGCAGGAACCTGGGGAGCCACTGCAGAGCTCACCCCCGTACCGATCACCAGAACAAGCTCGGGGGCTCGCTTGGTCTTCAGGCTGGGCAGCAGTTTCCTTTGGGGCAGGCAGAAATTAAGTGATGATGCTTCCAAATACGGTGCTTCCCTAATCCCTCTGACAGCATGAAGGTTAAACAAAGCCTTTTCTCAAACATGCTAGCATGCAGTTAGAATCTAATGTCTACCTTCATTTAGCACTTCCAATGATTTGAATTAACTCTGCAAAGAAATCCTGAATGTGTAAAAGCAGTGGCATGCAGGTGACCTGAGCTTACCTGGGCTTTTTAGCATTTGACTCTGCATCCTGAGAATCAGCTGCAGGACGCTTCTCAGTTTTCAATGCTACAACAGAGGCCATTCAGCTCCTGTAAAAAACATGACCAACCACTTAATATCTCTATAGAAGCTGCTCTGACCAATTTACAATGACTGATTTAAACCGGGCTCAATAGTGCCAACATTAGTTTTTACAAACAAGAAGCTGAGTGACTATAAAATGATGTCATAGGTCAAACTCAAGACATTAAGTTTAGACTTATTACAAATATATGTGGGTGTTCTATACAGTTAAATTGTTGCCTCAAATAGTTTGCCTTATATGTAAATAAAGCATAGACCATTGTGAGCTCAGTTTCTCAATTCAGTGCTAATGGAAGGAAGACACACAACAAAGCTGAAGCTCTAATTAGGATTATAATTAGAACTCTAATTAGGATTGTGTCAAACTCTGCACTTCTTTTCTATTTTCAATAGTCATTTTGAAAACAGTTTTTCAGAATTGAAATTTTTTGTTGATGGACTGCACATGACTATATCTGCCAATTGTCTTTGCATCTTATGTAGTGAACATTAATGAATGAATATGTTTGGTTTGTTGGTTGCCATTAGAAAATCACTGTGCCGTGGGTTAAAATGCCCCTTGAGTTTGAGGGGTGAATTTGACAGTGTAACATGAAATAATTCAATACACATATGAATTTTTTAATTAAATGTGTATTGAATTATTTACACATTTATTTTTGTATTTATAAGTTTGCATTTTAATGAGCTAAAGTAATATTTTATCTACTAAATAAAGTATTTCAATTGTTTACATTATCTATTAAAAAATTAAGCAATGTGTTTATTTTATTTTGTCAACTCTCCATACTCTAATAAGCTGAACATCTTATTGGTTTGCAAGACATGAATTTCTGAAACATAAAAAGCAATTACTGAATTCCAAACAGTCCTTTGCACTATTATTATTGCACAGAGATATTGCAATGATTATATACAGTGTGATGTATTGTGAAGTCACAACAATAAACTCTTATCAGATAAAATTATCTCGTCAAAGATCCCAATAAATTCTTCATCCTGTCTTACCCAACACTGTGCATGCCAGACAACCCAGGAAATATTTTACTCCCTCCCGGAAACACATCTCACCTAATGGTAAAGAATAGGCTTTGTATCAGTAACATTGTGGCCGCTACATTTTTTTACTTTATAACAAAATATTTTGGTTTAAATCATTTAAAATTCTCTTTTAGTTCAGAAATACAGTTTAATTACCGTAGTATTCCTAGAAGATGCCCAAGGGCAAATTATGTTTGTGACTGGACACAAATAAAATTTAGATGTCCGATTGAAGAAAACAAACAAAAAGAAAAGAAAATGTAAACGTCACTTACCTTGCTCCAGGTAACTCCAGCGTTAACTTCAGTTTAGCTTTTGGTGTCTTTCGATGTTAAGTCAGATAAAGCCAGTCAAGTTTGAACTTGATCCACTTTAATTAGTTCGTTAATCAATAAGCCTTCGTGGCGGTTTTCTTCCTTCCTTTTTTTTTATTAAGTCTTGATGTTAATCTGATAAATGCCCCCTTTTAGCTGTAACCTGGGAATGGGACATAAAAACTCACCACTGACAGTTCAGGGACAACAGCCTCGCTGTTTTCTCAAGAGTAAGTTTAATGTTTTTTTTTTTCCATCAAAGTCCAAAAAAAAAGAGAAAAAAAAAATCCAGGGTTGTTAAATGCATGAAACTCCCTCGACACCGCTGCCTCCGGTCATTGTGACAGTAGAACTAGCGCCTATATTTTTTCAATAAAAATAGTTTTAGTTAATGTTTTCTCCCCATGAGTCATACGTCATGTCTCTCGACCTCTGCTGCTATCAGAGCCACTCGCAGCTCTTCTATCTATACTGACCGTTTTCAGACTGTTAAAAGTGACCGCCCGCGGACCGTAATGTGCGCCGGGTTTTATGACCCCTTCACGTGCTATAGTAAATTTGTGTTGCGCTGCCGTAATAGAACGCCACCGTAAAATACATAATATTTAATGTTTTGTAAGCTTGGTAAAGTAAAATATTTCAATTAACTCTACCTAGTTTCAAAATCCTATGACATTTTCAGCGATGGAACAGATGTTTCCCCCAACAATGTTTGTTTATTTATTTTTTACGTATATTACACTGGATAGTTATTTTACTGCAAAGCAAAAAAACTGTCCAACTTTCAAAGTCAGAAATTAAATGTTTGCAAAGCGCATGTCAACACAGTATGAGGCCTAACCATACATGGCTGAGACGCAAACACTCATTGCTTACATAATTTAGGATGTGCAGCTCATAAACACATGAGTATGACACAACACGTTTTACCTTTTATTTATTTATAATTTAGAAAACATAGTTTATGAAAAAAAATATTTTACGTTTTTCAGAAAACGGTTTGTTTAATAACGTCAACTGATAACTGCAAGTTTACTTTTTAGCTATTATTTGAAAAGAAATAGAGAAGAAATACATTCGCCATAAAACTTATTTCTCAATTGGCCTCTCACCATTGAAAATCCATAGTCTCCTTTTAGGAATTTACACGTCAGCATATCCAACTCTGGCAAATCCCACGGCTAGCCTGCCATCTGCTGTTGGAAAAATAAACTACATTCAAATGGTTGATGGTTTTCAAAGCCAACTTTTTAAAAGAAAAAAGAATCTGAGATTACCTTCAATATTTTTTTGTTATACCTTTTAATTCGAATTTAGCTAAAGTGAATGGATAAAAAAGCACTTGTCTTTTCATGTCAACTAATATTTTATTAAACAACTACTCTGTTTTGAGACATAAACCTCATTCTAGCTACTGTTCATGTGGAATATATTCCCCACAGACAGCAGGAATCAAAAATAAAGTAAAACACAAATTAAAAAAAAAAATTTCTACTGCCTATTTGTTTTGTTCTTCGTAATACTGCATACAGTACTTGAGGGTTTGACCTTGATGTTAAAAAATTATTTTTGTAGTCACATTTAAAAAGAAAACAATTTTAAAAAGTCAGTATTAAACATCTTTAATTTTTATTGAATCGTCAGAATCATTTCCAATGCATACATAGCAATGCATGTTAAGATACAATCAAACATTGAAAGGCAAACCATCTGCCAGGCGACAACATTCACAGAAACATTTGTAGCTCAGGTAAATCTTTTTTCAAAGCATTTGTGGAGGCTGGAGGTTTCAGCTCCAACATATTCTGAATCCCCGTTAAAAGCCCAGTACAAAAAAGGCATTCTGGTCACTTTGGACAACTCAAGTCATTCCTCGCTCTGCACAAGTAATCCTGGTAGCTAGTTTATTTGCAAACTTGCTCTGGGTTGTTTAAAATTTTAAAATATAGGAAGGGATTTTCCTAAATAGAGCAACATGTCTGATTATTCACCATTTCCCTTTCCAAATGGCAAGACTTGCTTTCTGAAACCTTGATAGTAGCACAATAAACAGCAGATGCATAATTTTCAAACTTTCAAATTCTGGAGAGGATTGTTGGTATTATTATCACTGAGGTAAACGAGAATGACTGTTATTGCAACTAATGGGTCACCTTGTCAAAAATATGTTCCTAACGTCTAAGGAGAATCATTAAGGATATATTAAAGGCAATTCAAAATTAAACCGCAAGCTGAAATCCCTTATGAAAATGACACAAAAATGACATAGGAAACCAAAGTTAAAAGCAAAAGAATTTGTGAGTGCTTTTAATGCAGAGATGCTCTACACAGAGATGGAGCCTTCTCTGAAATTGGTCTTCCCTATCAAAACATTGAGAAGAGTAGCCTGGCCCTCCTTTGCATCCCTTTGAGCCTGTTTTATGATGTCACTTAGCTGGTTCTCATCTTCTCGTCTGACAAGGTAGCCCTTACCGCCATAACCCTCTGCCACTGTGTGATAATCTGGAAAAAATGAAAAATGACTTTTTCACATTGATCTGTTGCTTAGCAATATACAACTATATCAACAATGTTCTTTGGACTATGGGATGCAATAATGTGGACGTTACAACACACATCTGTGGTTAAATACATACCTGTAAAAGCAAGGCCACAAGCCACATTGCTACCGAGGATGGGAACCTGCTCTCTGGAAATCTGACTCCAACACGCATCGTTTCCAACCACAGATATAACTGGTGTCTGAAGAGCAAAGCGATAAAGTAAAATAATCACAGTACGTCACCTGGTCAATGCAGCAGCACAACCATTTGCTGCTATGTATGCAAAAAAAAATTAGCCATCAGAATTTAATAATTGTTTTTGGGTTTTTTTCAGCTTCATCAGCCTTGACTGATGTTCGCCATGTTGAAGGCTCAAGCACCAAGTACCAACTTCTCCCACTTAAGTTAAGATTTGGGCACACCTACCAGTAATCAATAGCTAAATCAGGTGTTTCACTGCTGAAGCACATTAAACACTGAAGCCACAGAAATCAAAGCTCAATCTTCAGCTCAGTTTCAGCTCCACCTAGACTATTTATGAGTTTCTTACATATTTAAGTCAAATATTCATGTGTTCACCTTGTGCCGGGTAAATGTGTCATACTCTGCAACACTGTATCCCAGGGAGCCGTCTCCATAGACTATCCACACCTGCAAAACATGCAAAAAAAGATTTTTTAGGGGGGTAAGGAAAAAAAGGTGAGAATTAATTAAATAAATAATGTAAACATTATACCTCAGACTCAGGATGGCACAGTTTTGCTCCCAAAGCAAAACCTCCTCCAACTCCCAGAGTTCCAAAGGCTCCTACAGGAACATGAACCAACTGGATTAAGACATTTCAAAGAAAAGAGAACACAACGCATTGGTACTAGTGATTCTGTAGCATTGTTTTGACGCTGATTAAATTAACTACAAGAGTTCATTAGTATGATTCTGCTGGTGTAATCGTCTTGTTGCTTGTATATTACCTGGATCTAACCAACGCAAAGGTCCTCTTGGTCTCATTATATAGGCAGCACTTCCCACAAAATCTCCCCCATCTGCTACAATGATGCTGTCCTCAGCCATCAGCTCATCCACACAGTGGAGAACTTTTAAAGGATTTAGGTGGAGTTCTGTCTTCTCATTAGCTTTAGCCCTGAAGTTGAAAACAATTTGAGGAATGATTTTGCAACTAACATTATTATATTTTCTCACAAACTGTGCAGAACCCCCTATCCATCTCACTGCCCACCTGTTTGCATCTTCTTTGGTAGAATCTCCAGCTTTGAGGCTCTGAGGCCATTCCTCAGGACAGCGATGGCCCTTCAGCCCCTTAGAGAGACGCAAAATAAAAGACCCAGCATCACCTAAAAGAAATAATTAAAAAAACATACATAACAAAGCCATTATTTGTTTTAAGGATCCACAGTTAGGAGAAGAAATAACCATAATTAAATTCATAATAGAGTACTCGCACATTTTTAACTACAAGATTTTTATATTAATATGTTTATTTTTTTCCACAATTTTTTACTTAATTCTGGACATTTGGGTCTTATTATCTGTGCATTTGTTACACAAATAAGAAAGTAACACAATGCCAGCTTCATGATGATGATGAGCTATTTCACTTGAATTTGTGGACTTTAATTATGACTTTTTTTTTTTTAAAGGATTTTTTGGCTCTAGTGGCCTTTATTTGAAAGTAGCTTGACAGGAAATAGGGAAATGAGAGAGGGGGAAGCCATGCGGCAAATGTCACCAGGTCGGGAATCAAACCTGCGACTGCCAGCATGAGGACTAAGGCCTCCATGTGTAGGTTGTGCTTTGCCCCTGCACCACCACAGCACCCCTTTTTATGTAATTCTTGA
Organism: Phalloptychus januarius; assembly: GCA_902982915.1. NCBI lineage: Eukaryota > Metazoa > Chordata > Actinopteri > Cyprinodontiformes > Poeciliidae > Phalloptychus > Phalloptychus januarius. The sequence continues at coordinate 33,020,077 of CADWAE010000133.1, forward strand.
TGATTTACATAATAGAACAAGAAATACAAATCTTGTTTTCATATTATCCCAACCTGGAAAATTATAGAAGCCAATTCTATCATTTTCCAGACTTTTGTTACTACACGAGAAACTTGACAATTTCATAGAAAGTCCAATTTATGGCAAATAATAAGGTGGTACTTTAATTATAATAAAGACAGCATTTTACAAATATACCCTGAATTGCTATAGTTGGTTTCCAGAACATATCAGAGTTTTTCAGCAGCTGTGACTTGTCCCGGTTGACAGCGATTATTTTGCTCCTTCTGTTCAGAACTCTGCCATAGCTCAGTCGGAAGTCACACACAGTGCCTGCAAAATAAACAAGGACAATTATTCACAATCCTTCATTATTTTGTCTAGCAATGCAGGTTTGCCTCACCATCTATTTTATTGGAAGAATAAAACTCTTAAAAATGTAAATGTTTTGCATCTTGACTTTTTTATATTTTATGTCACAAGCCAAACTGCAAACTCCAGTGAATTTTATTGGGATGTAGATAATTGTACGGTAGAAGGAAAAGAATGCATGTTTTTTTCTTAACCTATAAAAATCTGAAATGGAGTGTTAGTATTCAGTTAATATTCAGCCCCTATGAAGTCGATACTTTATGGAACCATATATTCCTGCTTCTATCAGCTTTCCGCATCTCGAGAATTATATTTTTTCCCCTTTTCCTTTTCTGAAACAGCTCAAATCTCAGCCAGATTGGAAGGAGATCTGATGTAAAAACAACAATTTTCAAGTCTTTCTATGGATTTTCAATTGATTTTAGGTTTAAAATACAATTTTACACAAAGGTAGACTCTGTTATTAAGGTAACACATGAGGCTTTATTTAGGTGAATAAGTTTACAAGGCACTGTCATCCATCTCAATCAGCTTTACTTTTCTGAGTGAAAGGCAACCATCATTACTAAATGAATTTCATGATAAAAATTAACCTGCAAGGAGAACCAGGTCAGCCTCCTTGAGAGCATCCCGTCTGTTCTGTCGGATGTGGATAGAGCTGTCTTTTCCCAGCATGCCCCGGGACATGCCCCCAAGAAAGCAGGGGATACCTAGATCCTCCAACGCCTTCCTGTAATACAAAAACATATTTGCACCATTTCAGACATCTCTGTGGTGCACAAAATGACATTGTTAGACTTTAATTAGTGAAAGACAAACACATGTTCCTTTACCGAATGTCTTCTGCTGGCGTAGGAGGGAGTGTAGCTTGGCTCCCAAGGAGAATGACGGGTTTCTTGGCTCGACTCACTAGCTCTATGCACCTTTGTACCTGAAAAGACGCAAAACATTAAATTGAGTCTGTTCCCTTTGTGTCCCATAACATGATGCTATCTGATCATATATTTACTGAACACAACTAGATCCTAACCCTAGAAGCTCAGATTACCTGATCATCTGTGGCTTGAGGGATGTGAACATGAAGTGGGGAAACATCTCTGGTTTCCCAAGCTCCAGCAAAAAGGTTCATGAGGTGATTATTGAGGTACCTTACAAGTAAGCAATCGATTAACTGAATAATCATAAATACATTGTCGTTATCTAGATTCAACAAGTGCTTATTTTTTACACATCAGAAGACCCAATTTTGCTTCTTTATAAAATCAGCATTTCTTCATACCATGAGACAATTTTTCCCATCAGCCCTTTGGGAGGATTTTTAACAGCAAACTCTTTGGACACCAGGTGGTATGGGTACAGCGTATCAATGGGGAACTCGATGAAAACAGGACCAGGAGTTCCTGACTGCGCAATGGCCAGAGCCTTCCTAAGTGTTGGCACGATCTCCCTGACGGTCCGGATGGAGGCACAGAACTTACAAAGAGGCCTGAAGAGAGACATCTGATCGATGTCCTGCAGTGCCCCTCTGCCCTGTGACACAAACGGGTAAAAACACCTCATTTCGACAACTAAAAGAAGCACCATCGGAGACGAGCACCACCTACTAAGGTGTTATGTTCAAATAGTACATAACACCTTTAGAAAAACCAATGAATTACATATTAAATGCTGAAAAGAGGGTGACACTGATTTACCTGCAGTAATGTACCAGCAGCTCCTCCTAAAAGCAGCAGAGGAGATTCCGCCATTTGAGCATTCTTCACTGCTGTGACTGTGTTAGTCAGGCCCGGGCCAGCAGTCACTGCAGCTACGCCAACAGTACCTTGGAAACACAGCAGAAAGAGAAGTGCATTAATATTTATCTATCTAGCAAGATATTTTCATTTAAACCAGATATTGGCATTTCCGTTAGCTGCACCTGTGTTTGACAAGTCATAATGTTGACCAGTAAGGCACATCCTAAAAAGGCTGCAGACGACTCAGTTCCTTTATTCCCCACAACTACTAACAACATGGTATGTGCTAACAGCCGCTGAGGTCAAATATTAACTTGTGCTCTTCTTGTGTAGCTGAGCTGTGTGTACCTGAGAGCCTGGCCACCGCATCAGCAGCAAAGACAGCAGTTGCTTCGTGTCTGGTGTCAACAACGCGGATGCCAACTTTCTCGCAGGCCACCAGGATGGGAGAGATGTGCCCACCAACGAGGGTGAAAAGGAACTGGATTCCATGTGAACGGAGGACTTCGGCAACACTTTCCCCTCCATACCGGGGGCTCTTTGTTTCAGTCTGAATTCAATAAAAAAAAAAAAAACGGTAAAAATAAATGTACAGCCATTATACATCTTACCACTCTTTCTCACTTGAACTGCAGACTTTATTAGTAAGAACAGTAATTTTTTCTGTACATTCAAATCTGAAAATAACGCACTTAAATTCAGCTTCTTTTACTCTGATACCCCTAAATAAAATTCAGTGAAAGTACTGAAATTTAATTCAGAATCAGATGGCCTCAGGATTTATTTTTTAGAAAATACTCTCTAGAGATAAAATCTGTCAACATGGTAACTTTCCTGCCTGCTCCAAAAACACTCACCATCTAATTTAACATTTAAGCATTGTTTCACTGATTTAATCAGAACTAAAAAAAAGTTGTAAAATAAAAAAACAAAAACAAACCACCACATTGTATAGGCTGATGTTCTAGTCACCAAGGATCCCAAGGTCACCTGTCACATTATCAGCCCTTTGACAACAGCACTTATTGTTCAGGCCTGCAGCCTGAATGTGTCCCTTTACTTTGTGCAATCCCACTAACAACCACTGTGTTTGAATAGCCTTTATGAGACAACCGCAGGGCTGGTCAAAGTTTACATGAATGCAGCTCAGGCTTTCCTTTCACATTTAACAGCTTAGAGAAAACAGGGGAGCTAAAAATATTGCTTAATATTTTTCACAAACAGGGCATTGGAAAGCTGCTTTGAATTATAGCACACAGAAAGAAAAATGTCTTGAAGCTACGGATGATTTCCAACCACCTACCTTGTGAAACAACTGGTAGATTACACCAAGTTTGTAGGCAGCAAACACAACCCCAGTCAGCGCAACGCAAGCAGAGCATCCGAGAACACTGGAAATGCATCCGAAAGACTCCATGTCGGCAGGAGGAACCAAAACCCTGTTTGTCAAAACAAAACTCAACCACGCTTAGAAAAAAAAATGACCTACTACTATTGCACTTCAGCAATCACTTTTTATGCTAGGCTATGATATTGCAAAGATGAGTCCTCAGCTGCTATAGACTCATTTCATGCGTAATATTTGGAAAGTACATTCAAAGCATAACTGTCTCGTCTTAGGTTAGCAGGTAAATGCTTTAAAGACCATCTTGTCGACTCCTAAACAAGTTCAACCAGAACAACGCTCCTTCACCTGCAGAAATATCAGCGCTCATATTCAGGTCAAGCCAACTATGAGTATACCATATCTTTCCGAAAATATATTTCAAAATAAAATTCCATCTAGAAACTACAGATTTTAGCAGCATGAATCGGATGTCTGTATTTTTTTTCATTTTGATTTCAACTTAAAACACATTACGTTTTATTATGGTGATATCCGTACTTACTTTTATTTATGAATAGCATGACAAAGACAGCAACTTTATTGTGAAAGTCAATGTTCGTTTTCCGTTTACTCGTACCGCTTCCTGTGAATCTCTCGTTAGAGCGTGGGCGGGGCAATTTCTACACATCCAAGGAACAGACGATTTCCCTTCTCCCTGAAACATTATTGCTTCGCACTTTTCACATCCATGTCCAATCAGAGTAAAATTCATGTTAAAATGACTCAAGTTATTAGTCAGACTATTCGGTAAGAATCAATCAAATTCACTTTAGACGTAGCCTTTCACCTTTGACACGACTTGTCATCAGGACTTTTATTCATTTAGCTGATTCGTTTTGAATTACTATTTTGTAGAGTCAAAATTTAGACTCGCAAAAACGTCACATAAGGCAACAAACTGATCGGTTTGTTGTGTGTCTATATTTTAGGAGCTACAGCAAAATATTTGAGGCATATATGAAAACACTGCATGGGATTTATAGGAAGATTTATCTACAATAAAGCATGTGGAAGCAGCTTGTGTAAAAGACTGGCATGGCTTCATTAAACATCTGGAAACTTCTGGAGAAAAGCTTTCATAAAAGCCATATGAAACCATTACATGGACTGGAAATGATAATCAGAGTGGTCAATGCTTTATTATTAAGTTGTTTTATTGTTAGTGTACATGTTTAAAAAACCACTCCACCCAACAGTCTCTACAATAATGCAAAGCATTGCAGGTTATGAAACTACATTAATCAATAGCAAAAACATTGAGCTCTGAATAAATGATGTTAAACTGCTACAACGGGCAATTACAAACAACCCTATTGTGTTAACTGATTTATATATTTCATATTCAATTTCAGGAACAATAAATAATTCCTTAGTGTGTGTGTGTGTGTGTGTGTGTGTGTGTGTACAATGTTTACAGCAGACTGCAAAAGGGAAGTTTGTAAACATCAATAGTTTTTCCATATTCAGGATTTTCAGAAAACATAATTTTTCCATCCACTTTTTCTTCTTCAAAAATAATGATCTGAAAGAAAGCAGATATATACATATAACTTAACCCTGATTGCAGACACAGAAACACACACAGAGAAAGAAAGAAAACTGTTGTAGAGAGCAAAAGTCGAATTCCTTTTATTCTTCTGAAGATAACAATAGATAAATTGTTATCTTGAACATTGTACCTGGTTCTCTCCACTTCTGAGCCAAGGTCCTGGGAGATAGAGGCAATGCTGGGGACCGATGTACCAGTAACGACCAAGGTTCTGGCCATTGACAAACACCACTCCTTTTCCCCAGTTCTGTGGATATATGCATGGCACATATGTCAGCACAGGCTCTTTTTTCCAAAGAAATTCCAATTGCAAAAAAATATGTCTTGGAATCCCAGCTCATTTGGAACAGATATTAAGAATTGTTTGATTCTGGCTTGATTTGTTAATTAAACAAATGTAATCATAAAGAGCTGCTTATTCTTTTAAATGCAATTAGATTACCACACAAATGGATAAATTGTCATATTCACAGGAAGCTTGATAAAGGTGTCCTTTGGAGGACCGTCCAAAACGAGGTTGGCCTGGAAAAATCCTGGGACTGGCACTGACTTGAAGTCGGTTTTCCACTGACCTGAACTTGACAACCTAAAAAGAAACACAAGAGGGTTGCGATGCATTCGGATTGTGAATAAAAGTGAACTAGTTCTTATTGATGCAGAGGCTTAATCCAGCACACAAACTATGAGTATTACAGGCTAATGTAATCAAGGTCAGATATTTTACACAAATATGATGTTATGAAAAGATTCAAATAATTTGGAAAATCCACAAAAGGCATACCTTTTTATAAAGCTTGGCTTTAGATCAAAACAGAAGGCGGTGAATCCTCTTAGTGGTGTATGATTAAGCACAATGTCTCCCACAATACCTGTAACCAACATTACAAGACAAAAACATGTCATTCAGAGTAGGGTGAACACTAAAATGATACACAGATAAGTAAGTGTTTGAATTAGAAAAATGTTCTGGATGCTCTGGGACACAAGATGAAAAGGTCAGATTTCTTTTAAGTTTTTGTGTTATGTTTTATGTAAAATACCTGAAAAACAACTCTTAACTTGTAAAACTGGAAACCTAACTGTGAAAATGATTCTAAAATGGCTAAAATATGGTTCTGAGTAAATAAATAATTCAAAACCATATTTAATAATAATTATGCTTATAAGCATAACGTGCAGTAAATGAAAGTGATCCATAAATACCTTTGCGCTGGTTATCAAGAGCTTTACCATAATTCACTCTTCCACAGTTTTCAACAAGTACAGCCAAGATCCTCTCTCTCTGTGAGGCATACACAAATCACTGTAATTTTTGGCAAGGATTATTAATGAATAATACAGTTAAGAAAAGTATTTATCAGTGACGTAAACTATATGAGAAACCAGAAAGTTTAAACATTTTGTTTGAATTTTTCAAAATAACATAATTTAATGTTGGTTGATGAAACTTAGAATAGGATCAAGTAGACCACAATGTTTAGTTCCTCTACCTATAAAGTTTTTGTTTAACTAGTTTATAATGAGTAATTCCATGTTCACATAACACTTGATAAATAATACCTTGGCATCAGGCAAGATGACTTCATGAGTCTTGTAGTCCAAGCAACCTACATATTCTTGATCCAAGAATACCTGGAGAACATTAAGGTGCATCCAAGATATAACTCATACAATATCAATTTGCATTACGTCTAAACATTATGTTGGTCTATTGGTCACTGTTCTCACCAGTGCTCTGTCTCTGATGCTGTTCCCAGAGTTTAATGCTCCTCCACTGCTGATGGTGGTTTCATACAGTGTATAGCCATATGACTGACCGCTGTTGTTGTTGACTGGGAGATTCTCCATGTTTATCGGCCTGTCTGACCTGCATGGCTGGATGGGTAAATAGTCAAACATAATACATTTGGGAATTTAAAAGGCATTGTGTATTTCTATTGGTACAAGTCTTTTATAACGCTTACACCTTCACAAATCCTGTTCTGTTTCGCCCTCAGGGGGAAATTTATTGTGATTCTATGTTTCATCAAAAAAATGTAATCTTTTGGAAATAGTCTGAGGCTTGACTGGGCCATTCCAACACATAATTTGGCTTTGATCCAAACCACTGTAGTTGGGGCCTGCCCCATAGCAATGCATAAGGAGAGCAGTGTCCTTGCGAAGCAAGCCAGACACTGCTTCCATGCATTGCATGGCAGGCACCTATTGTTCTACTATCAATAGAATGTCTCTTTATTTCTGACTTTCTTTATTTATTGGGGCCTGCCCATAGCAATGCATGGCAGGCACCTATTGTTCTACGATCAATAGAATGTCTCTTGATTTATTTATTTTTCTTACGTCAACCGGAATGCGGCTTGTACCGCTGCGAGCCCACCCACAAAAGTGGTATCAAAACGTGCCGCTCGATCCCGGGATATTTGGACCGGAAAATGCCAAATCTGGCAACAGTGGCGATTGGCGCCATTTTTGTTATTAATGAGCGTGACGCGCATGCGCCATGCTGGATAGAAATATGACGCAGGTGCGTTTAATTAAAAGATGCGGTTGGCACCCGGCCGCATGGAGTCACGACGCCGTCGGTCTTGATATTTTCTGATCTCCCAAGACGCGGAATCCGAGTGGACGCCCAGCTTAATGACTGAAACTTTTGTGGATCCGATTGAAATAATGTCGGTGTTCATCGAGGCCTAGTTTGGCGTCTTGTACTCGACCTGCGAGCAGGCTGCAGTGATGGCAAGTAGGCCGTGGGAGCGCCATGTTTGAAGTCGCTGCGTTTGTTATTCGGTAAGTTATTTTTCCGAAACCTTCTAAGTTTTTGTCTTTTTCCACTAATGACGTTGGTGAAGTCATTTTTTCTGTGTCTAAACAGAGCAGCACAAGAGGAGAGACCCGACCATGGCCTCTCGGCGGCTGTTTGTTTGTTTGCTGGCGTCCCTGAAACATCTGAGGAGATATAATGACGTCTGGAGCGAGAAGTTGATCGATTATGGATTTACTACAATCAAGCTGAGGATTCCCTTCAATGAAGCTGAGGATCGCTTCCGTCAAGCTGAGGATTCCCTTCAATCAAGCTGAGGATCGCTTCCGTCAAGCTGAGGAAACGCTACAAGGTGCCTGGCGGATCCGCCCAACCCGTCAAAGGTTTGTTAAGTCAAAGAACTGTTCCAATGGCGGGTCCAGAAGACATCTCAGGGTAGGAGCTGTTGCGGGTTTTGCTACGCTGCGGATGCAAACGCTGTTTGTTGAAGGCCAACGCTAGGCCTCTCGCTTGCTGGTTTGGTTTGATTCTCCGTTGAGAGTCAATGAGCTGAGAAGGATTCTGCTGTTTTATATCCTTCTATCTTTGGGGTTTTAGTGCTGTTTGAAGCAGTTTCTGTGGTCTTGTGACCTGTGGAGGTTTAGGTGTAACTAGAATCTATCTGATATCTACAATCTGAAGTTCCTGGCTTAAAGTCAGTTGTCATGAAAGAGAGATGGCTGCCAAGGACATGGCAAATACAGTTTGGAGGTTGTAGGAAGTGATGAAGCTTATGCTTTGTAAATGTGGCTTTGTTCACATTAGGATAATTATCTTTCCAATATGCTTTTGGGTGAAAATTAGGTCTTTATATTTCAACATGCATACATATTTTTTTATTTTTTGTACCTATATAATATTTAGTTTGAAATTTAGGGTCCATACTTTAATAACTCAAACAAATTCAATTTACGTTCAATTTAAAAGCGAAAACCGATAAATTTTTGGGCCAAAACAACGTGTGGCCTCGCGCAATTTCGTCATGCGACTTCATTTCTTCTGGATGACCATGAGGGACAACAGAGATCTCTCCTGGATCCACAGACCAGAGATGACGGAGGTAATGTTCACACTGTAACCCACCATTATGTGCAGGCTTTCAGCTGGACTCCATGCTTTCCTTCTGGAGAGGATCGACTAGAACCTGCACTTCAGTGTTTAAGTTTGTTTACAACACATTTTCTCTCCCAGACTAAGCAACTGATGGACCTTTTGATGCAAATAACTTTTGTTTCTCATAGATAAAGCCACCAAAGGAGCTTCTACTGCGACTAACGCTCTTTTCTCCTGTAGAAACACTCCTGGAGCAGCTCTTTTTCTTTTTCTGTCTCTTTCTTCTGTCCTTTCAAATCCCCCGGGGGTAGTGATTGATGGCCTTTCATACAGAGCCATCTTCTGGTTCTGCTGGAGGGCTCTTCCTGTTAAAGGGAAGTTTTTCCTCTCCACAGTCATGACTTGCATCCTCAGTAGAAGGCCTTGCTTAAGCTTACTTTACCTTTAATGAATTTAAATAATTGGTGCAGTTTTAATTAATATTTTTTGGAAAGTTTTCCTGTTAAAGGGAAGTTTTTCCTCTATGCTGTCACAGCATACGTCTTTGGTATGAGTCTCCACTCAGCTTGCATAACTTTTAATGAAAGTTTGAAAACTGCAGTTTTTTTTTGGTTTTTTTTGGAAAATCTTCCTGTTAAAGGGAAGATTTTCCATTCTTGCTACCACGTGGATCCTCTGTAGGAGGCATTGCTTAAGCTTATTTTTAATGAATTTACATAATTGGTGCAGTGTTAATCTTATTTTGGAAAGTCTTCCTGTTAAAGGGAAGTTATACTTTTTGGAAAGTCGTCCTGTTAAAGGGAAATTTTTCCTCTACACTGTTACCACATGCAACCTCAACAAGAGGCATTGCTCCAGCTTTCATAGCTTTCAACCAATGTTTGATAACCGGTGTCTCTGTCTTTTTTTTTTTCTTTTTTTGGAAAGTCTTCCTGTTAAAGGGAAGCTTTTCCTTTCTACTGTCACTACATGCATGTTCATTATGAGGCATTGCCTAAGCTTACCTGTATACCTTAACAAATTTAAATTGGGGCAGTGTTAACTTCTTTTGGAAAGTCGTCCTGTTAAAGGGAAGTTTTTCCTCTCCACTGTCCCCAGGTAGGACCCTCAGTGCAAGCCACTGCTTTAGCTTAACTTTTAACCAATTTAAATAATGCATGCATCCTCAGTGTGTATGTTGGGATATGATGGTTTTGAGCTTATGGTTGGTAAAGGCCTTGTCAATGCATGGTATATGGATGAAGAAGACATGGTATATGGACCGGGAAGATATAGAAGTTGATCAACAGATTTTCTTGAGATGAAACAAGGTCTCTGAAGATGCCAGATGGCCTCGGACTATGAAAGGTTCGAGTGTGAATCCAGCACCAGGAAATGTGGCATGCTACTTCTGGTAGCGACTCCTCAAGTCATTGGATGAGTTCAAGGAATGTAACAAATGTTGCATGGAGTGGAGCATTATCCACTACATGCATAATGCTCCTCAAAAGAAAAACACAGTAGGCTATTTGAAAGATAATTCTGATCTTGGTTACAAAAGGGTAAAGGTGTCAAAGAGAGCCCGGATAAAGGGCTTGGGCTATCCTTCAGTTGGGTTTGTGTGGAAACGAACCTTTCCGACGGGTGAGGGGTCGGTTGCCTTTCGGTCGGGTTTGTGTGGAAACGAACCATGCCGACGGGTAAGGGGTCGGTTGCCCTTCGGTCGGGTTTGTGTGGAAACGAACCCTGCCGACGGGCAGGGTCGGTTGCCCTTCGGCCGGGTTTGTGTGGAAACGAACCCTGCCGACGGGCATGGGGTCTGAAAACTAACCAACCAAACTTAGATTCTTCAGTCAAATAGTGTATGGAACCATTGCAGTGGCAACAAAACCAACGAGACCAATGACTCATTGGTGGAAAGGTCCTCAAGTGACCCATCACTCCCTGACTGCTCTGACAGTGACAGACGGAAAAGGCCTTCATTGCCCCCTCTGCTGATGGATGACCTCAGTGATCACGCTATCCGGCTCAGAAATCTTCCTCAGAAATGCTGCAGGTATTTTGCTGTCTGATATTTACAAGTGTCGAGGTTTTGGAAACTGTACATTGAGTTGTTAAAGGGTTAGACCTGTGCCCGTCCTGTTGTCCTTCAGGAACCCTCCTGGATTATTGCCCCAATGACAACAGAAAAAAACCTCATCGCCACCCTGCTGATGGATGACCTCAGTGACCCTAACACTCTTCCTCAAGAAATGCTGCAGGTATTTTTGCTGTTATTTTACATGATAGTTGCATGTTTTTGTAAAGTAACAGTTTCATTCTTAAAGATTTGACCCTAAACTTGCACCTGTCCTGATGTCCTTCAGGAATCCTCCTGGATCATCTGGTTTTTCGTCTCGGATTTCATCCTTCATTGGATCCCCGTCGAACAACAGAAGAATCCCCCGTCGAACAACAGAAGAATCCCCCGTCGAACAACAGAAGAATCCCCCGTCGAACAACAGAAGAATCCCCCGTCGAACAACAGAAGAATCCCCCGTCGAACAACAGAAGAATCCCCCGTCGAACAACAGAAGAATCCCCCGTCGAACAACAGAAGAATCCCCCGTCGAACAACAGAAGAATCCCCCGTCGAACAACAGAAGAAGCCCCGTCGAACAACAGAAGAAGCCCCTCGCAACAAGAAGAGCCCCATCATCACCTCCTTCCTGCTGATGAATGACCTTAATTACTCGACCATCAGTCTTGGTAGTCTTCTTCAAGAATTGCTGCAGGTATTTTGCTGTTATTTAAGTGATAGTTGCGTGTTTTTGAAAATTTACAGTTTCATTCTGAGTTAAGGGTTTGACCTTAAACCTGCACTTGTCCTGTTGACCTTTAGGAATCCTCCTGGATCATCTTGTTTTTGTTTCTACCAAAAACTGGATAAGTCTTCAGTCTGGTACTTTGGCCTCATCAAGCCATTTTTCTTTATTTTTTTTAAATGGACAATTTTGTTTAAAGACTTCATAATTAATTTTGTTTTTGTTTATTTTCAATATTTAAAATGTCTTCCAACTTCAGTGTCAATGTTAGAATTTAATGTTTATTGATTTTTTTTTTTTCTTTTTGATAATGTGTCTTTGCATCATTTTGGCGTTACCATGGTTATGGCATTGGTTATGAGAAGGCTTAGACTGGTTTATTGTGATCTGTCAGTATTTATGCTGCTGTTTTGTAATTTTCTGTTTTTACTACATTATTATTTAAACTGTTTTAGTTTTCTCAGTTATTTTTCTCTCCATAGAAGCAACACCTGGTCTGGAGCTGATCGGCTGTGGTTGCTTCCTAGAGGGCATTTGCTGACATGATGCTGCCATCACCTAACCGTTCTCCCTCTCCTTTTCATTTCCATGAACATGGAAAAGTCTCCTGGATCAGTTGACTTGTTGTTGTGTCTCTGCTCTGTCTTCTCGCAGCTCCAGTCGGTTATGGCAAATGGCTGCTGGTACTGAGCCCGGTTCTGGTTCTGCTGGAGGCTTCTTTCTGGTAGAGGGGAGTTCTTCTTCTCCACTGTCGCTACTTGCATGCTCTGCATGAGGGACTGCTGGGAAGTCAATGACTCAACACAAGCAATTTGCTGTCGCCCCCTGCAGGTCAGGAGCAGTGAAGGCTGTAAGTAGTGACTCCATACAAACTACTGGGTTTCATTTGGTACAAACTTTTAAATTACTTTAATAATCAACTGCAGCAATTTGGAGTATATGTGGTTGAACTAAAATTATTTCAAAGTGCATTGAGATGACATTTGTTAGTAAGTAAAAAAAATAAACCCCACCAATAAACAATATAAAAAAAAAAAATCCCAACAACCAATACATGAAAGTTCAAGTAGATTTCAAAACCCCAAAAGTAGATATTAAAATGTTCAAAACTACAAAAGTAGATATCAAAACGTTCAAAACTTATAATTATGTTAATTCACAACAATGTTGTTTTCAAGGCATTTTACAAAAAGTCATTTCAATTCAGTCAGATTACTATTGATCCAAGTTATCAATTCATTAGGTCCACTTAATTTTAAAGTAGTTAAAAAGTTTGTGCCAAATGAAACCCAGTAGATTGTATGGAGTCATTACTTACAGCATTCACTCCTCCTGACCAGCAGGGGGCGACAGCAAATCGCTTGTGTTGAGTTGTTGACTTTACTGTAATCCCTCATACAGAGCATGCATGTTGTAACAGGGGAGAGGAAGAGCTTTCCTCTTACAGGAACAAACCAATAGCAGAACCAGAACCGGGCTCAGTACCAGCAGCCATCTGCCACGACCGACTCGAGCTGAGAGGAGACCGCGGGGATACAACGGGTCGACTTATCAGGAGAACTTTCCATTTTCATGGAAGTGAAAAGGAGAGAGAACGGTTAGGTGATGGCAGCATCATGTCAGCAAATGTCCTCCAGGAAGCAGCCACAGCCAATCAGCTCCAGACCAGGTGTTGCTTCTATGGAGAGAAAAATAACTGAGAACACAAACAGTTTAGTTTCTAACTAAACTTTTTAGTTGGAAACGGCTTGGTTTCTAACTAAACTGTTTGGCTAGAAACATCAGAGCGCCACCTTCTGGCCTCTCCCCAGATCAGTTCAGGTCAGAGAAGGGAACTGATTCTGCCTTTGTTTTTCCCCTCCATGGGCTGCCACCTTATCGTGGTGGAGGGGTTTGAGTGTCCCAGTGATCCTAGGGCTGTCAGAGGCTTCATGGCTCTATTTGGGTCGGGTCTGCTGTGGCAAACAGATCCTAGAAGAGGGATCGGACCAAGAGCAGCCCAAAGATCGCTTTGAAACATAAACACAGAAGGTTCCAGTTTGGAGATGCCGATATAGATGGGGTTCCCGCTTACAACCAGCGCTATAGACAGAAGTCAGAGTTTCTCCAAGCGTTTTATCAGCCTGGCGGGCCACCAGGCTTTATTTTCAGGGTTGTTATCTTAAATGGGACCATCCATCCAACTTGGTTCTCTCCCTTTATTCACCTATTCTGTTTCCCTTCCATTCATGGGAATTATGTGACCATTTTAATGCCTTTACAAGGATGTTCTCACAATCTGTTGAAATAAAAATGAATAACAGCAGAAAATCCTGGGAGTTTCTTTAAATGTGGAGATTCAACATGAAGATTTATTTTGAGATGAGAGAAGAGACTATATTAATCATGGGGGACAATGTTAACCCCAATGTTTGAAGTTGTCCAGGATGTTTAACATTGTCCCCAATTTTTTATTTGATCTCCAGTGCTTAACATTGTCCTTGGCGTTTAAGGTTATAGTTGATGTTTACTGTGTCTGCAATGTTTTCCTTTTTCTCCAATGTTTAACGCAAAAGGAAACTTTTCTGGAGATGAAGTTTGACATCTGATAAACATTGGCAATAATGCTAAACGTTAAGCATTATCCTTGATTAAAAAAAGTCGGTGCAACGTTAAATATCCTGGATATTAAATGCTGAACATTGGAAATGAAGTTAAACAGCCACGATAACACTGAATGCTAAACATCAGACATAACGACAACCATTGTGGCCAAAGCTCAACATTGGGGACAATGTTAAGCTTTGAAGATAAACATTGGGGGCAACTTTATTTCCCACAATTCATTTGATTTCAAGTCCTCAAATCTTGGAACCTTAAGTGTTTTTGATAAGTTCAGTAGCAAAGCTCTACTTTTCTGTTACAATTCTGAAATTAGTAATTCAATTATAGTAACGTATGTATTGTAGAAGTTCATTCCAACTAGGGAAAATTGCCGTTTATGCCAGAGTGTAATGGTTCAACACAAATTAAGAAGAATTTATCTGTGTACGTTGGCAATGAGTTGGTAATTATTCTATGGCTGTAGGTCTGATTATTTAAATTGTCATTATTACTATTATATATCCATAGATTTTCTTGTCTTGAGTTTGTAACCATTTTGTCTATGTAATATAATTTATTTTTTGGCTCTTTAGCACAGAATATTGAACAGAAACATGAATGTTATAGCTTTAATTACATATTTTTGATGGAAGCAAGTAAACTGAGATAAGGGAAAGGATTAAATAAGTTTTCTTAAGCCAATTATTTTGTTCTTGGTTATGTATACATAATTTTTTTTCTGTCCTATAAGTTGCTTGTTTTTAAAGACCTGTTTGAAATAAAATCAAATATTTAATTTGAGTAAGCCAAATGCACTTACAGAATAGTGCTGCTATAATTATTTGTGAGCTAATGTGACACACAGGCCATTTTGTTGAAATAGTTTATGTGAATTAATACAGTTTTTTTGGTTTTTTTTGTTTTTTGTTTTGTGTGCCATCAACTAGTCCTGTTTGATGCGTTTGTAGAGGGGGGTCAGTATCACTCCGCCGTTGCTAGGAGACGACGGTTGTGGAATGGTTGTGGTGTTCTCTTTGTTTCTAACAGCTGTGTAGCGATACTGCTAATAGTTACTATGTGACAATTATTGGGGCCTGCCCATAGCAATGCATAAGGAGAGCAGTGTCTGGCTTGCGAAGCACATGCTTTTGCTTCTGCACATGCTATTGACTATACTGTAGCTAAGCTTAGCATTGATGCTAACTTTTAGCATCAGAAACCGACGGGCACACTTTGGCAGGCCCCGGTTAAATTTCTTCAGGAATTTTCTAGTTTTAGTTATTATGACTTTCTCTGAACAGAGATTTTCTTTTTGCAGCTACTTTATAAAGGCCAGATTCGGCTCCCTACAATCATAGTTTCTGTCTTGTCTGCTTCTAATACAAATGACCTCCTTGTCTGACTTTTGGTTCAGATGGATGCAACGGTTGGTACATTTGCAGCTGCTCAGTACCTGTATTGTTTTTGAATGATCTTCAGTGAATTTTCTAGGATGAAATATTGTTTTATAATCTAAACTTACGTTTAACTTTTCCAGAACTTTGCCCTGTTTCTCACTGAATATGTTCGCAAATATTCAATAACTAATAAAATATTAGTTATAGGACTAGCTGCCTTAATAAATTAAGTATTTGAAACAGATTAATTGGGCATTTTTTATTTATTATTCTAGCTGTCACACCAGACAGGTGCTTACCTTCTCTATGAACTGTACGGCATCCCACAGAGAAAGGTACAGCTGCGTGTACACTGGCTCATAAGCTTTCCTCTCCTGAGGAGAAGGCACTTCAGGAAGAGGCTCCGCTAGAGAACAAGCAGGCAAAACATTTAGTTGAAACTAATCACGCCTCCTTCAGCTTTCATGGATAATGAAAACAAGAAATTGATTGCAATTTGTTTATTTCATATGATATTTGGTGGTTGTTTAAATGAGATGTTAAAGAGCTTACAGTTGTACCGGCTGAATAAATCCCTCAGAATTTCATACTTGATAGTGCAGTTTCCAGCTTCAGATAGTGGAGCGTCATAATCTGCCAAGAAACCATTTACAAACCAAGTATGAAATGTTTATTGCTTACTGTTGTGAAATGTATTAGATTTTCGCACTCTAAAGTCACCTGCCTACCATAACTTGTGACCTGGGGTTTGTAGGTGCCAAAGTCCATTGCTCCATTCATGAAGCCAAAGTTGGTCCCACCATGAAACATGTACAGGTTAATGGAAACACCTCTCTCCAGGATTTCTGACACCACACCAAGCATGTCTGTTAAGGCAGCACATAAAGTTTTCATCATGTTCTTGACAAGTTCAGATAAAAAATGTAATCATGCAAAAAGCAAAAATAATTGCTAGGTGCACTCTGAGCATGCTCAAAAACATGAGTAGAAACAAGAATAGTTCAGAAAAAGAGGGGCGAGTACCTTCTGCATGGAACACATGATGATGTTCTCCCCAGACATCAAACCACCCAGACCAATATTCCATCACCATTAGAGGTTTCTGAGGCTAGAAGAATACATGTGTGTAAAAATAATGTTAGTCATCCCATCAAATGTTGGCTAACCTGTACAATGGAAATGTTTGTTGATTCACAACATACACACACACACACACCCCTGTTGGCAAAGATCCATTGCAAAGATGTTGAGGCTAAATACATATTGCATTCCTAGAACCTTAGATCAACTTTTAAAAGTAAACAGATGAATATGATAAATTACATTAACTTAGAATATATCAACAGTTGTGCCACCAGCGATAATGTGGAAACATGTTTCGTAACTTTACATTTTTTCTTCCAACAAATGGCTAAATATTCTTAGTTTTTTTACATTGTTTTCCTTGTGATATTGTACTACTGGAATAAGAGAGAAATGTAATGAAAGGCTGCTAGCAAATGTGTCCACCAAGATGGTGTGATGTATGCAAGAACAATATTAAATCATCCATTACCTCTTACCTGCATGCATGCTAAGTGCTGAATGGCTCCAAATGACAACCGCTGAAGATTTATTGTTTTTAGAACTGAAATGATCAAATTCATTAACTTTTCAGATGACATTAAGACAAAAATGTAGAACCAAATAGATTCCTGAGGCACACTTTATGTTTTGTCATAAGTCGTGTAGTTACCTCCCTCTATCCTTCTGTACCTCAAACCTTCCCAATTGTCAGATGTTAGCAGAAGCTCACTGACCCCTTTGGATTGGAGACACTATATGGAAGAAGGTAAAGAATGTGCATTTAACAAATGAAATAAAAGAAGGGTATCAACAAAAAAGCCTGTAATTAACTCACATTCTTTAAAAAAGGCATATACTCATCGTCCTTAGCATATGATCCATACTCGTTCTCTAACTGGAGAGCAATGATTGGTCCTCCGTTCTCAAACTAAGAGACACATTTCGTATTAGTACATAATTATTAGTAAAAAATTAGGCTTTACCATAAAACTTATTAAAAAGTGCAGTTACCATCAGAGGTTGGACAACTGAGACAAGTTTGTCAAAGTACAAGTTGACAGCATTTACAAATCCGGGGTAAGTTGTTCTCAACTGAATGTCTTTATCTTGTAGCAACCAGCTGGAAAATCCCCCCCAAAGAAAAACAGTGTTAATTATGCATTGATATAGCAAACACAATAAAAATGTGATGTCACCTTGGCAAGCCACCCAAGTCCCATTCAGCACAGATGTAAGGTCCTGGCCGTAGGATCACCCAGAAACCTGTCTCTGCTGCTAAGTTGATGTAGGCCCTGAAAGAGACACAAAAATGTTCTGTTCTGTTCAAAACTAATAACTCAGAAAGCCTTTTGCTGTATTCCAGAAAAAACCCCATCATGATTATGCAGCCTTTCCTCAGATCTAGCTGATCTTGAAAGTTAAATGTCCCTCTTTCAGGCTCATGCAGGTTCCATGGCACATATCTGAAAACCAGTCAAAAGGAAATGGTTTTGCTGATGATAACGCAATCCCGAGAGTAAAAAAATGTAGCCATTTCAGCCATTTGCATCTATGTTTACAGATATACACACGTTGTAAGAGTATTGAGACCACAGGCCTTCATCTTCAGTAGTCGATCCTTCCAGTACGGTCTGGGCACGCGGAAGTAATGGATGGAGCCTCCCAGGATGCGGAAGGGCTCCCCTCTCAGAGTGAACTGAGAGGAGTCGGCCCTCAGCCCCTCCAAACTGTTCATTGTCCTTACTTAAATACAAGATCTTATGGAATAAAATCAGAAATAGCAGGTCTCATAAGCTAAGACCAACCTTAGCACTGTTCACAAACATTTCAGAAGGTTTAACATAAAACCATTAAAATAATCTGACTTTTGAAGAGAGATGTTTGGATAGCCTTACCAAGCCAGAGCTTTACAGGATCCAAAATGCTGAAATGTTGGAGAAAATCCAGATTGCATCCAAACCACTGTGAGCCTGATCAGAGAGCATCTGAGGGTCAAATGGTGCTGGGAGGCCTCGAACACAACATGTGGATAAGGCTAACTATTGTTGTTGGAGAACAACAGTGTCATAATGCTCTCTCTCTTTCTCTCTCTCTCTCTCTCTCTCTCTCTCTCTTTTTTACTCTTTCTCTGTCAGAAGGGTAAATCATTGTTCAAGTATGATGTGGATGCAGCTTACAGAAAAAAGATCTATATATATATACGTTGTTTAACTTTGTTCATTTTGTTGTCCTGCCAGTAGCATATGCTATATAACATACAGTATGACAGTCCACTTCCACTTCATTTTTGGCATGGTTTGTTTGGGGTGATGTACTCCAACCTCAAAATATTGGCGAAAGCAATGTTTTGAGTTCATAGTGAGTGGGGCTACAATGATCTAACAGAATTATTATATATTTACTTACATAAAAAACGTTTAGCTGTTGATTTATTTATTTATTTATTTTACTTTTTGACGGCGGTTGTTTTAGTTTCTTCTTCTTTTTTTTTTAAACCAAACACTTTATTATGAAAGCTTCCATATCTTATTCGTTTTAGTAACATCAGTGTAATTTTGTGACAGTCCCTAAACACAGCTATGGCTGACGAGTTGCAGCGTTGCGCTGGTTATTTCTGACCAAGAGGAAACAAAAACTTATCTTCCTTTGCCTCCTTTCATTGTAGGTAAAAATAATAATAATTATAACAGAGCGACAATGTAACAACTCGGTATAAATAGACCTAGCGTTGAGCGTTAGCTCAAACTTATGTCTTCAGCTCTTTTAAAGAGTGTTACGTATATGACGTTGTGTGAACCGTGTCCAGTTTTGTGAACAGGACTGGACGGCTCAGATAAGCGCTCTGACACTCTGCAAGCGCTCGGGAAACAGTGGTCTACTGTTTTGGTCCTTCTGTTTTGGTCCATGGAAATCTCGTCGATCCTTGGTGTTCGTCTGTCCTTAAAGCAACGATATTTCCTCCTGCTTTGCATCGGTGCTCTGGCAATAGTTGCTTATCAGATTACAAGGTAAGGAAGGTTCCCTAAAGTTCACATTTGAAGGCATGCATTGTTGCAGAACCCCGCCCACTGCATGGAGTCAGTCCATGTGCGCTGGGTGAATTTTTTTCTGCTCCTTCAATCTACAGATTACAAAATGTAAACCATTATGTCCACATTGAAATGAGTGCAAATCTATAAAATTAGATTATCAGAATTTGTAAACACTGTATTGTTCAGATCTCCTTAGCAACATCTGCTTACGTTTTCCAGTTAATTTTATTTCATTTCATGATCAAATGTGACTAAAAGTTAAGTTTTAATCTTAAAAATGAACATCTGTGACAATCTTAACGTGTTTTTATTTTTATTTTTTTTAGTATGTTTGTTTTCCCTCAGTGATAAAGTGGCTGAACACCATTCAGTTCTTCACTGGTAACTTGTTTTAAGTTGCCATAATATGATGAAGTTATCCGAAAATCCCAATACTGTTTTGGTAACAAAACCTTTGTGACTCAAACAGAAAAATATTCCACTGCATCCTTAAATATATCTAGTAGCCAACAGCAAAACCACTTGGAAAGTGTTGCATAATGGATCTGCTGAACAAGACTGCAGCAAATTGTGATCTGTAAACTTCAACACTGTCTTGTTGTTCCAGACAGTATCTGTGACTGTTTACTGCTGTACTTATTTTGCTGTAAAATCTGACTGAAAGTCTGGCTACCAAATAAAATGTCATAAAATAATGAAATTATCAAATACATTTTTATGAAAAAATGAGACACAATCTGAAATTATAGATCTTAGGGAACAGTCTGGTTGTAATTGGTCATTTTAGCCCTGAATTATCTCAAACTTCTCCAATGTTGCTAATTTTGCATCAGGCATATTAGAGTCTGCATCAGTGCTGTGCCTATAAGGCAGCATTCCGCACCTACTAATACAGCCATAATTTAAATAATAATTTTCTTTATGTTTCTCTTAGTGTACTGCAAGGTATAGCAGTTACATTAACTAATAAACAGCAGTCCAGATACTTTGGTTTTAATAAATGGTCACAATATTTTGTGACAGTCTACAGATAAAAGAAAGAAGGGAAAAAACAGGGGAATGAATTGGCAAAGAGGCAAATTGACCAAATCGCAGATGAGTTGAAACGGAGACACTGTGGATTAAGAGCAAAAGCAAACAGGAGAAAAAGAAGAAGGGATTTCAAACTATCTGATGATTTTCAAGAATGATTAGTGTTGTATAAAATATTGACTTTTTTACTAGTCAATAGTAAAATAAAACTGCAGTCATTTAACATTTGATCACATTTACAAATGCAACCAGTTGAAAATTGTCACAGACATGTTAGAACATGTACATTAGGATTTGAAGTTTTTGATAACAATTTGAAATGATTATTTTCTATCATTTTGAACAGTAGAAATGGCAAAGGTTTAATGAGATTTTATTATAATTCTTATTATTAAAAATCAAAATAAACCAGTTAAACTGTTTAAATCTTGCTCTTGGCAATGTGATTTGACATTTTTATTGCTATGCCAGTGCATGTTATGTAGTTTACAAAGTGCAGGAAAATGTACCTTTATATTTAGGCAATTTTGACTTCACTCTGCCAGAAAATATTGCGCAATAGCATAGTCAAATTTTTAAATAAGCCGAAGCATTGATGACCTGAGAGCAGTACCTGCTGAAAGCTGAGCGCGTTGTGTTGCATTGTAGGATTTTCTTTAGTCGTGTCACCTGCATTACTATCCCTTTTCATGAAGCTCCTGCTTTAGTTTCAAAGAGATCAGCTTAGTTGTCTGTGAACTTTATTATGTTTCAGTTCCTTATCTGTTAGTGTTCAATTTCAAAGGTGAGTTTTATTTCACCAAGTTACACTTGATCTCCCACTGTAACACAGAGATCTAGTTGGCTTATTTGCATACGGCGCAAGGCATAGCAAAAATATATAACAAATCTTTTTGTTATACAGTAATACTGTGATACCGTGGTTTTTTTGTTTTATTTAGTTAGTTTAGTTTAGTTTTTTTTTTAATTGAATTCAATTAAACTTTATTGTTCACTAAGTTCAGTGGATTTTGGCGCGGGACTTTTCTGGAAGTAGGGACCCAAAGAAAATATCTGGTGCTCAGTAAAAGCTTGGACCACCCCTGATAGCATGTGATGCAACCTCATGCAAAAGAAACCAAAAAACAAAAAGTGTATTACAAGAATATGTCAAAATTGTCTGTTTATTTTATGGATACTGATTCCTTAGGTAAAGTGGGGAAAAACGTATTTAGTCAGTCAACAATTGTGCAAGTTCTCCCACTTAAAAAGATGAGAGGCCTGTAATTGATATCATTGGTAGACCATAGGTTATTTTCCACCCTTATTTGCAAATAAATTCTTTAAAATTCAGACAATGTTTTTGTCCGAATTTTTTTTTCTCATTTTATTTCTCATAGTTCAGGTCTACTTATGATGTCAATTACATGCCTCGTTCATCTTTTTAAGTAGAAATTGCACAATTGGTGATTGACTAAATACTTTTTTCCCCATTGTAAACTGTTCACCTGCAGACCTTCTATCACCACATGGGAGTGGCCTTCCCTTAATGATTTATAGATAAAACCTATAATAAAACCCAAGATAATGCAGACACACACACAAACATTTTATCTTTGTGATACAGTGAAGGGGATATTGCAGCAGGTGAGCTTAAATTATCAGAATGGCAAGAAAAATAACATAATATTTCTTTTTTTTAAAAAAATAATTCTAAATCTGTTTGTCTCAGGTCATATTATTTCTCTCCTCAGAGACCATCCACAAAGAGCAAGAATGAAGCGTGTAGAAGGACTGAGAGCCAACTCTTCACAGTTCAGCTTGGAGAAACAACCCTTCCGCATCCTGGGAGGCTCTGTCCATTACTTCCGTGTCCCCAGGACCTACTGGGAGGACCGACTGCTGAAGATGAAAGCCTGCGGCATCAACACTCTTACAACGTGAGCCCCCATGAAACTCAGCCATGCCAGAGTACATGTCGGAGTACAAAGGTCAAGAGAGCAGGAGGACAGATAAAATGCAACACTGTTTTAATGTGAACATGAAAGCTAACCGATCAAGCTCAGGAGTCATACTAATGAAAAGAGCTGTAGTACAAAATGTGATTCAACATTATGATTGACTATAAACAAAAATGC
This sequence comes from Phalloptychus januarius, assembly GCA_902982915.1. NCBI lineage: Eukaryota > Metazoa > Chordata > Actinopteri > Cyprinodontiformes > Poeciliidae > Phalloptychus > Phalloptychus januarius. The sequence continues at coordinate 33,042,983 of CADWAE010000133.1, forward strand.
TTAAAATACAAAAAAATAAAAATTTTTCGTGTCTTCTCAGCTATGTACCATGGAACTTGCATGAACCAGAGCGAGGGGTGTTTGACTTTGAGGATGACCTGGATTTAGAGTAAGGACCTGCTGAAGCAAAATGCTCAACTGGAGGTTTGACACAAATATAGCAAATGTCCAGCAGGGGGCACCATTGCATTGGAAAAAAGGCTGGCTGTCTATTGCATTGATACTGCTAAGAAAACATTGACCCCTACTAAGGACTTTGCATTTGAATGAGTGATTGTGTGTTTCCTGATTGTGAGGTCATTGATCAATGAAATGTGTTGATTGTTGACAAGGAATTAATAGAAACAAATGTCTCAGAGCTTTATTTCATTGGAAAATTAGGGGGGAATATTTTAGAAATTATTTGCTGTTGGAGATGAGCTTCTTCTTAATTTGAGAACAATTATTATTTTCCACATTTTATTGACTGTTGACAGCATTGTAAATATGAAGATGTATAGCCCCTCCCAACATTAATATTTTTCTAAATTTTGCATCTCTTCTTAGAGCCTACCTTCGCATTGCAGCCACCTTAGGCTTCTGGGTGATTTTGCGCCCTGGGCCATACATCTGTGCTGAATGGGATTTTGGCGGACTGCCTAGGTAAAAACACAAAAACTACAATAAATCAGTTTATATATCCTGTTACCAATTAATCTAAAGTTGCTTCTGAATGCTGAAAATTTGACAGGAAATACATTTTTCCTTTGGGTGATCGGATTTTAGATGTGTCTTCACTGCAGGGTAAAAAAGGCAAAAGAATTGCAAGTGCACATTTTAGGAGTTGTGTTTCTATTTGAGAATATTTTTCTCAGTGACCCACTTTACAGGGAATCACAGACCCACATACCCACATATACAGAGTACAGAAGACAGTAAAACGCACACCATTTCAGTGAAGCACTTCCATTACTCTGCTGAAAGCCACTGATGACTTTTAGCGAGATACCGGATCAGGCAATAATTAAATCTGGCAGGCCTTATCCCTTAAAGGATGAATTCATTTATTTCTGTAATCAAAATACGCTCAGACCAATAATTGGGTAATTGTTGGCTGAACAAGACTGAAGGAATGTATTTTGGAGTGCTCTTGCCTGTGGGAATGTTAGGTTGAGAGTCTGCTTAGCTGATGAGCATTATTATAAGGAGTTTAAAAGGACATGCAGCAGAGCATAACCTTATATCAAGGTTACCACATTTTATTTTTAGTTTGAAACCCAAAGGAAGTTCACACCATGTCAGGAACTTATTTGACATGGTTTGTTTTTGCAGTTGGCTGCTAAGAGATCAAAATATGAAGCTGAGAACGACCTACTCAGGATTCACAGATGCAGTCAACTCTTTTTTTGATGAACTCATAAAGAAAGTTACTCCATATCAGGTACTTTTTATTTAATTTATTCATGTATTTTTCAGTGGTCCTGAAAGACCCAACGTCGAACTGTTCTGAGTTTTCTAATAGAAGCAACTAGTATTATTCAAAATGTCTTGACCATGATGCCAGGCACTTTACCAAAGGTCCCTGACTCACAGCATCACTAATCATCCGCCATGCTTCACAGTGGGCATGAACTAGTTTTCTAAATATTTATTCCTTTTAATTTTGATTATTTGTTTCACACAAAAGACTTATGGAGTGTTTATTGTCCAAAAGCACAACATTTGTCTCATGTGAAAAAAGTGTTTTTTGTAGAATATGCATTTATCGAGATAGCCAATGCATATTGACTCTCTGGTATTTTTCACCACTTTGAATAATCATGCTCAGTTTAAAAGTAGATTTTCTCCTGCTATGTTTGAGAATATACTATCACAATATAAAGTTAATTAAGCTGAAGGTTTTTTATCTCTAAAAATATTCCAGGGCTTATTTGGTTCATACTGCAGCCTCAATAGCCCCATTTTAATTGTATGTTGCCTCAGAGTTTGATCTAAAAACTACATGAAATATATATTTTTATTTTCTGTTACGCACCTTTAGGAAACTTGGCCATTTAAAGAACTAACCTATATGCAAGAATGTATTAAATATTCTGGCCAATATGCCTGAGATCTCCAGTTGGAACTACTTGCACAGTTTACAAGATCCTTTCAGTGGCTAAAATATGCACTTTTACTTTGTGCAGATCACTTCCCCTTTCTTGGGATGATTTATTTATTTATTTATTTCCTGCTGCGATATCTTAGGAGGAACTATTTTTTTTTAGAATTCTATCTGTCAGTATTTCATTTCTCATTTCCTATTCTCCTTACCGACATTAATAAAATGCCTTTTTTTCTGTCTTCAGAGGCGAACGGCTTCAAACTCAAGTTGAGACTTTCCCCCTGAGTTTCTATTTCAAACATGCCCTTTATGTTTTCCTGCAATTGGAAAGTAGGATGTCGACTTCACAGAATGCACAGACGGCAGGTCAGGAAAGTATGCAGACGAAATTAGTGTTTTGTTTGCTGCATCTGAGAGTGACCGACGAGGCTCTGTGTCCATCTATCAAAATCTAAATGAAAAACAAGATACAGGCCAACAAAAAAGAATAGAAAGCAATGCATTCCTTTTCTATAATGAGTACTGTGGAGGTGGGAAGGTAAATATATGTAATACTGACAGACATTCGTTTCTTGTTTGAACCCCTGAAGAATATCTGTAAATACATATCAGGGCCATATGTGCACGTGTGAACATGGCTTAAACAAACTCATTCTGTGACTAATTAGATTGCTTTTCCTTTTCCTTTGTTCAGTGTTACTTGAAAAAAGCAACAAATAAAAAACCTTGGATTTACATTTAACTGTGTTTATCAGTATCAGGGGTAAGATCGGTCCAAGAGCAGGCGCCAAATCCTCTAATGTGTTTCGTTTTTCTTTGGCAAATTCATATTCAGTACTCCCAGGGCGGCCCGATCATAGCAGTTCAAGTTGAGAACGAATATGGCTCCTACGCTAAAGATGACAAGTACATGCCTTTCATAAAGGAGGTGAGAAACACTTAAAATAAATCAGATTTGTTTTAATTATTCAAACTTTGTTGAGGAAACGGACCCATTGTTTTGTTTGGCAGTCTCTTTAATCCGTCCTCTATTTAGGCATTATTGTCCAGAGGCATCACAGAACTGCTGCTGACCTCTGACAACAAGGACGGGCTGAAACTCGGAGGAGTGAAAGGAGGTATTATCAGATGGGCTAACGGACCAACACTCTCTCTCTCTCAGTTTCTCTCTCTCTTACACACATAGATGTACACCATGTTGGTGTGTGGGTTGTTTTCTTGCGCAGTGGCAAGAGGTTTGATCCAAGGGCAGCACAGTGTCATGCAGCAGCAGTTCAGAACCAATTTGTCGACAAAGGATTCTGTGTTGCACCAGAAAGTTGCTCATTTTGCATCCCACTGGCAGGAAAGCTCAGTTAAAAGAAACACAAGCTTTAAATGCAGCTGTTTTTTTTCACACACTTACAGTTTTCATATGTATGCATTAGTGACAGTTATAAAGGTTTTCTTTGTAGTTATTCATGTGTCTTTATGCATTGTCATCATATATAGATGTTTTTGTGAAAAGGGACTGGATCAGTTCATTCCCCCTGCCAGCTGGTGCCACCAATACACACCAAACTATTATCATTTCAACGCAAACTTGCTTCCATTTTACACATCTAAGCAAACAAACAAAACATTTACACTTACTCATGTGCTTACCTGTTGTTTTCTTTTTGTAAATTAGAATTAAAAAAATGCAAATTTACAAAAAAATTATAAATGAGCAATTAATTAAGTAATTATAAACAATATATTTATTGACTGTAGATCTGATGTTTGATACAGCCAGCTGACTGTTGAAATAGGATTGTGATTGCTGATTTTATGAAATCGTTATCCGCTGATCTTCTTTACAGTATGTACTCACTTTAAATACCACATTCTCTGAGGTGGGAGCACATTGACAAATGATCAGTGTTAAATAACTCTCCTTTTCTGCCCCAAAACACTAATGCTTAGATTGAACAAAACAGCAAAAGTGGAAAAGGGGGTGAAAGGCTTTGGCCAGTAAAACTGACCTTAAATCAGCAGAGTTGTTGGCCAAAGCTGCTTTCAAAATCACCACTTTATTGCTGTAAAGGGGTGGAGTATATGTACTTTCCACATTTTTCATAAACATCATACAAAAAGCTATGTTAAGTTTTAAGCTGGGAACTATATACCAATCAATCCCCCAAGTGTATGGCAAATATTATAATTTAGTACCTACTTGGAAGCAAGCCAGAGAAACTGCTTTTGGAGAAATGACCCTCAAAACCATGTCACACATATAAGCAAAAAATATATTAAAAAGTAAAGATCCACTTGAGTACTTTATAATGACCCTCCTGTTATATTGTTTGATGGAAATGTAATCAAGTATTTGAATATTTTATTATAAAACTGTTTTAAGTTTTTAAATTAAACAGTTGTTCGGTTTTCACATAAAGGCAACAACCAGCTTATGAATCTTCTGATAGTTCTGTTTTTTTGTTTTTCCTCTGAAGCACTGGAAACAATCAATTTCCAGATACTGGACATAAACGAGATCAAGTATCTGGATGAAATTCAAGTAAGTCCTGCTGGTGCAAACTGAAACTGAGCGTTTAGGTATATTACCCTGACATCTCTTTCAGATTTGGGAATTTATTTCTTTCAATGAAATTAAAGACCAAAACATTATATAATATGGTGAAGGGTTTTATCACAGACAAGGGAAAATCACAGAGTATTACTGCTTCTTGCTACTTCTTTATTTCTATTTGAATATTGTTTTTAGTATTGCTAGTGTGCTTCTGAAATAAGTATTTAGAAATTCTGATTGATTTCTAAACGTCTCCATTACAAAGCAATAATTTCCTTTGTTTAAAAGAAAAGTTGGAAGCAAAAGAATACATTAAGGCAATTTGTTTAAAGGTTGTACCAGAGCATTCAGTGGATTCTGTTACGCAGAAAGAGAAAGGTCATTCAGACATGTTTCCTTGTTCACTTTGTTGCTCTGCCAACCTTTGCCATTTTTCCTGGCTCTAATCCGTTTTATTTGCTCTAGCCTCAGAAACCTAAGATGGTTATGGAGTACTGGTCTGGTTGGTTCGATCTCTGGGGAGGCCTTCATCATGTGTTCCCTGCTGAAGGTAAGATTCATTTTAACTTCACTGAAATAATTAACACATGAGGGGTTTTTTTTCTTGTTTTTTGTTTTTTTTTTCTGTTGAGAGACACTCAGAGCTGCTAACAGGGGCATTCACACAAGAGAAAGGCAAGCTTTTGGGAGATGGATTCTTTGTTAAGAGTGGAGCTGTTCTTCTCTGTGCAGAGGGTCGATAATTCCAGCTAATTTGAGATAGGGAAAGACAGGTATTTCTGTGCTCCACACCAGTGCTAAAGGTAAAGTTAAAAGAGCCTTTTTCAGGTTAGACAGAGTCTATGTGCCTCAGGAGAAAGAGATTTCAGACAAATGTTTTGCAGTGTGAATAAAATAATTTGTTTGCAAAGGAACGGCTTGGGGAGGAAAACAATCAGTGTATGTAGGGTTGCATAAGATAAATGATCTGTCTCTTGTCAGAAACCACATGCGGTCCGTAGCCACAGAATTCTTTCACAAGGTAAATTTACCCTGTTTTTCAAAGTTCCAATAGATTTAATATGTAATTATTTAGAAAAGTAGACATTTTTTTCAATTGTTTACTAATTTGTTATGACCAATACCCATTTGCTTTATTGGGTTACATAATTTCTTGTTTTATTCCCAAATTGAAAAGTAATTAAGAGGAATGATAATCAATGTCATGTCATGTTTATTATACCCTAGAAAAACAGACAATTTTGGATTACTAATTCAACCTTTTCCCCTACTGAATACATGTGCTCAAATTAAACGTGCCCGGAAATAGCACACACACCTCTGCAGGGCTGTCGTATAAAGGATCTTTTGCATCAAACTGGCATCAAAAAGCAGCACACAGAAAGCCCCCTTGCTGTGTTTACTGACAGTGTCAGCTTCTAGGCAGGGAAAATAGCATTTGAGCAAACAAAGAAATCCAAAATGTAAATTCACACACACAGAACAGACCACAGCCTAAGCCTGCTAGTCCTCAAAAAGGCTCCGAACAGGCAAGGACTTAGACAAATAACACCCAGGGGAAAATGGATTTTTGTTGAGGACAATCGGTAAAGAATTGAGCTGGTGTTAGTATCTGTAACCAACATTAGTTAATGATTGTTAATGGTGAGCTCACTAATCCACCTATTGTATCCTGTCTGAAGCTCAGCCTTGTTCCCTGTTACATTATCCTCCTGCAGAAAAGGAGCACCACACATGAGAGTGTTTTTTATTTAAAGGGTGAGATTTATGCAGGTGAGAAAAAGTAGGTCAGAAAAACTGAAGACTGTGGGATATTGTGTGTAGGTTATTTTCAGCAGAACCGCTCATCTGCTGATTCTGCTTATGTATGTATTTGTGTCTCATTTTATAAATGATTGCATGCTTAAACTCGTGTTTTAATCCTATGTTGATATTCCTACTTCATGTTTAAAGCAACTAAAACATCCCATTTAAAATGTGCTTTTTTTAATTGAAAAAATTGCATTTTGCTGAATATAATCCCTTTTTACATTTGCAAAATCACCAACGACACTTAATTGTGTAGAATAATGTTATTTTAGTAATTTATACCTCAGATTGGAAGTTGATCAGAGTGTCTAGGAACTACAAATTAGTTCTGTCACAGGTATGAATAATTTAAAATGTTAAGATCAGATGTACACACAACTAAAAATAGACACAATTTGTCCCTTTGTGGCACATTGCTAATAAAAAGTGGTGCCAATGTTTAAAGTAGTCTTTTATTTCATTATTTTAAGTAAATATATTATTGCAGGAATGTGTTATTTGCTCAAATGATTTACAGCCCAGAGTTAAATGGGCTAACAATCTTTTAGAAATGATTTGGTACAAGCTCTGAACTAAACATAAGATAGATACTTCATCATCTTAAAAGGCCTTCATAATAGCTTGATGAAGCAAACTGCATCACTGTAGGATTTTATTTTTGTCATTACCAGCAGCCATACACATCTTTCACAAGATATGCTAAAATCTGTGGGCCATCTGTCTTGCCTGCTTTGTTTTAGCATTGAGAAGGAGCAAAAAATAGAGCTTCACCTCTGCAGAACATGTCACAGACAAAAAAAAAGGTCTGGCGTTTTCAGGGGGGATTCGTATCCTTGACAGTTCAGTGCTCTACAGACTGCCACACATCCAGCAGCTGGAACCACCGCGGGGTTAGCGGACTCTGTAGCTCACAGTGGACAGTTGATATTCACTGAGGCTCTGATTTTTGATTCAAATCACTAAAGGTCCACTATTATGTTTCCTTGAACTAGAATAGGTCTGTAGGTTTTACAAAACACATTATATTTAACACACAAAATTATTCTCAGACATTGAGATGTCACCCAATCAGTTCTGCCTGTTTGAGCTCATTTAGGAATGTGCTGTTATAGGGCTACATCACGATTATGCAAAGAAGCTGCTGCTGGCTAAGCCCTCTCAACTCAGTGTTTACATATTCACCTTAGACATGTGAAATTGGCGACAAGCAGATGCACAGTGGTACAACTGTACATCTTTGGTAGAAGAAGTGGAACCACCTGAACAACCGTCAAGCCACAACCACTGGAGGGTTAAACACTGCAGATCTGGTGCACATTTATTATGCTATTAATTCAAATTCTGAGGATTTTGCTTTGCTTTGGGCAGCGTGAAGTTATGCAGCTGGCATCAGCACAATAATTCAGCACAAACTGAGTTTTTTTTTGTTTTTTTTTCACATATGCAACCTTTTTTAAAAATATATATGTGTGAGGTTAGAAGAGAAGCACTTCTCTCAACATGTGATGTCTGAGTGTTTTCACAAACACTGCGTCTTCTTCTTCACTTTCAGTTTATTTCAATTTTGACAGTAAATGCAGAGATATTTGGGTAGCATAACATCAGACACAGTACTAACAAAGGCTATTGTCCACCATTAACTTTCTTTGGTAAAATTGCAGGGAAAAAAAATAAAATGAAGCCATGCAGCTTTGTTCGCTGTGAATCGGAGAAAATGCATGGACATTTGCTCTGTATTGTTGTAATGAAGAAAATTTTAACGTTTCTCTATTTTCTCTTTCTCTGGTAGACATGATCTCGGTTGTCAAAGAAATCCTGAAGCTGGACATGTCAATCAACCTGTACATGTTTCATGGAGGGACCAATTTTGGCTTCATGAGTGGTGCATTTGCTGTTGGGCTGCCAGCACCTGAACCCATGGTGACAAGCTATGGTATGTGTGACTGGAATTCTTAAAAATAAACTTTTCTGAGCGTTTCAAGTAAAATATGAACTTTGTGGGGCTGCGTCTTTTTCACACTGTAAGCCAGATGGCTCAGAACATTCTGAGGTTACTAAATGTTTGTTAGATTTGATCACAGCTGTGCTGGGTAAGCCTGCGTTTTCAACAGACCTAATTAGATTTTTATTTGAAAAATTCTTTATATTGGAAAAAAGGTTCCTCATTATGCTTTTAGATGAACAATTTAAAAGACATTTTAAATACTTTTTGTATCTTTAAAATGTCTCTCATTTTAAAGACACAAACAGATTGTTTTAGTTTCCTAAGTTGAATCATTCTTATCTTTTCTTTTTAAGAACCCAAGAGTAATGTGAAATGCTTGATTTAAATGGTTGGTTTTAATACATAAAGTTGTTGCTGAACTGGTGAGGTGTTTTTTCACCTTTTGTGTGTGTCTACATATGTTGATGGTGCTGTTGCACATGAATTTCCCCACTGTGGGACAATAAAGACAATTTCTATACTAATATGAAGACAGAAAAGTAAGTGTAATGCCTTCTTTATGCCCCACAACACTGCAATTACTTCTTTTCTCATTCAGGAGTGTCAACAAACTCACCTCTGACCTTCAGAGGTCTTTCCACTTGTGCTACTACTCCCTGAATGCCTTTTACCTTTTTGCCTCCGAAAGGCTCCATTTTCTGTCCAGATAAACCCAGAATGTGTTTCGGGCTGCTGCTGCTGCCTCAAGATGTTTGATAGGGGAGCGCAGAGAAAGCATCTGCCACGGTAAGAGGCATCCGTGCCTCTCTCCGGCTCCCAAACCTGCTGTTCTGATAGCGTATTATCTTTCAGATTACGATGCTCCATTATCCGAGGCCGGGGATTACACCACCAAGTATCATCTTCTGAGGAATTTATTCAGCAGCTACCACAGTGAGTGTTGCATGCTGTTGCTGAGACGGGCCTGGCATCTTCTTTCTCTTCTGTCTTCTCCTTCCCTTTCATCTCCCCACTTAAGTTAATTCTTCTTGTAGAACCTGTTCTCTGTTGGCTCCAACAGGATAAAAATTGCATATGATTACAAGGAGGGATTAGATTCAAGGGTTTGTGTGCTTTTGCTCGTGTGTGAGCTCTCTGCCTTAATCATGGACCCTCGGCATGACTGGCAATTGTGAAAATCACATACATGTCTTGGATTCTGCTCACTGTTTGTACAGTTTTTCCCTGTTTGTAAAACATGTCGTTTGTGATTGGGGGCAGAAGTCTCGAGTGTTTTGTGGCCAGGGCTGGCTTTTGGCAGCATGAGAATGAATCCAGCATAACAAAGTAATAATTTGCCTGCTGCTGTGGTGATTGAAAATGGTTTGAAAGGCTGCCTGAGCGTGATGCATCCTTATGCTTTGTAGTCTGTTGAACAATAAGCATTGGCCTGAATATGACAGTGAGTTTGAGAATCCTCTGTGTTCTGCTCTACCACCACAAAGACCTGACCTAATTCTTTAATTAGATCATCTACATGTTTTATCATTGTTTGCCTGTCAAATTATGTACATTATGTCAATTACTGTTGTATATCTGTGGCTTAATAAGCTGGCAGAGATGTATGCTGATCTAGTATAGATTTAACACTTAAGATTCTTACAATTATTCTGAAAGTGAATACAATTTTGTCATTTCACTGATTTCAAAAATTGCAGGATCCCTTCAAGGGATCCACATTTTGTCACATTTTAAACACATTAGATTATAACGCATTATAATCTAATGTGTTATATTAGATTATAATGCCAAAGATCAATATAATATTGTCATGGGGTGTGGTATGGTGACGGTGAGAAAACGCAGGCTGAGCCCGGAATGAGGAATGAAATGGAGGATTTAATAATGAAAAAGGAAAAACACGATGAGACGACAGGGTAACACAACAAGACCAGGAGACGTAACACGACGAGGATCCGACAAGAGACAAAGACAACAGGTGGACTTAAATACACGGGGAGGACAATCAGGGAACGAGACACAGCTGGGATAAATCCAGGGGAGCAGACAGGACAACACAGGGACTCACAGATCTCACACACAGAAAACCTAAAATAAATACACAGAGAACTCAAATTATAACAAATATAGTTCATAATTTTGAAGTAGAAGTAATTAAACATCTGAAAATATTTTTTCTCATCCTCTTTATTCTGTTTAAAAGCTTATGTAGCCAGTTGCCATCAGTAAGAAGATGGATGTTGTTGAGACGTTTAAAGCTGAGTTAAGTTATGAAACAATATTTCAAGCTTTAAATATCACAGAGCTTTATTCAATACATTATAGAAGCACTGAAAACTACAAATCGATTCCCGTAACTCTGGAAAACCACTGGAGTTTCCATTGGGCATGTAGGAGATACAGAAAACATGTGGAAGAAGATGCATTGATCAAATGAGACCAGTACTGAATCTCTCGTCTACATGCAAAACTTTGTTTTTGGCAGAAAACTAATACTGCACATCACCCTGAACACAATTTTTACTGTCATATATAGTGGAAACAGCATTTTTGCTGAGAAGATGTATGAACATAAATAATCCTGGAAGAAAAGCTCATAGAGGCTGCAAATTACTTGAGATATGAGCTTCACCTTCCACCAGGACAATAGCCACAAGATTAGAGCCAGACATTCATGTCAAAGCTGTGTTACAATGGCCTTGACCTAAATCTAATTGAGAATTTTGGGCAAGCCTTGAAAATTGCTGTTCATAGACACACTCCATTCACTCTGACTCAATTTGAGCTTTTTGGAAAAGAATAATGGGCAGAATTTTCAATCTTATCACATTCTCAGAGCTGGTAGACGTAACCCAAAACCTTCAGATGGAATTGCAGTGAGAGGAGGTTGTACAAATAATTTAATCATGCGGTAGAATACACACAAATGCCTGCAATTTCAGATTTTTTTATAAAAGATCTTGAAAACCACATATGATTTTTCTTTGAACAATAATGGTCTCCTTTGTGTTGGTTGATCACTTAAATTTCTAATAAGATATATTGAAGTTGGTGATTGCAAGCAGACAAAATATGAAACATTTTAGGTTCCATGAACATTTTCTCAATGCTGTGCATGGTACGGAATATTACACTAGTATATTATGCAGTTCTAGTTCTCTAGTACTGTCCTGATTCTATCAGTCTATGTAAAATAGGAATCTCTTTGAACATTTTTTGTGTTAAAACCATATTTTATTTGGATTTTGTATACTAGAACAACTTGGAAGGAAAACAATGCATGGTTTTATTTTTTTTTAATTACTAATAAAAAAATCTTAAGTGTGTGATATCCATTTGTATTCAGCCCACCTTACCACGAGACCCCTAAATAAAGCTCAGTATGACCTATTACCTTCAGATATCATGTAATCAATAGAAACCATTGTAAATAGAGCCGTTGCTTAATGACAGATAATGCAAACAAAAAAAGCCATAAAAATGACTCCCTCAATCAGGCAGTGAGATTATTTTATGATGAAGCATTTCTTTTCCCAAAAAGCAAAATTATCGGTATGTTTCAGTCTGTGGCACAGTTTTATAGAGCTATCTTTTCATTCTTGCTGTGGTGAATTCGACAGAATGTAAGAGCGGTAAACGTTACACAGTTCTCAGACTTACGAGTGTTGAACCCAGGAAGAGTTGTTTAAAGGAAGTGTCAGCCATTATTCTGAAAGTTTGCCATAAGTGAGCCTCCTTTTACCACTCAATGAAAGGGGAATGCTGTCAGGCCGTTTCCAGTGGGAGTGCTGGTATACTTGTGAGATTTAACAGCTTTAAAAGCAATTGATGGTCCTGGACAAATGCTGTTAACAGTTGTTGAGAGGCTGTTTCAAAAACTGGAAAACAAATTGGCAAAAATGCTCCCCCACAGAGACTTAAAAGAAGTTTTCTGATGTTACTTTTTCATGTTTGATACTGAGTCATAATTATGAAGGAAAACATAAAACTCTTTCTATAAATGCATTACTGGAAAGACTGAGAAACTATTATGAAAAATGTAAGAGTTAGATTTTTTTTTTCTTGCCGAGACTTTTAACTCTGAAGCTTTTTCAGAATGATGTCTCATCTCCTGACACATAAATGAAAGGGAAGTTGCCTTTATCCCCTTTTTCTTTCCTTCCAGACCAGCCACTTCCTGAACTACCAGCTACTCAAGAAAGGAAAGCCTATCAGTCTGTTGTCGTCCAGCAGCATCTATCTCTTTGGGACAGTCTTCATTCAACTGAAGGGGTGAGAAACGTACATTCAGAAGGGCCCAAAAATAAGAATACCATCAACTTATAAAATAATAACTTATCATGGTTTGCAGAAAAGCTAAAAGGTTGCTTTATAATAAATACAAGTCTGCCAGCTGAGAAGGCAATGGAGGAAAGTTAATTTTGTGTGTCTGGTGAACAATTTAAGTTGTTTTGTTTCAATATGTTGCTAAATGACCACCCATTTACAAAACATTTTGTGCTTTTGCAAACAGTCCGCTAGAGCTTTTTAAAAAGATGTTCAGGCATTTCAAATATTTGCTGAAAAAAATCAACCGTAGTTTAATATGAAAACTCTGCTACTGTACTCATAAAATGTCATATAATCTACAAAAAGGGTCAGACATTAAATCCCAGAAAATGTCATTATGTCCAAGACAGGCTGTGAGGTTTAATTCTCTAAATAAATGTCAACTTTTATTCACACCTATTAAACAACTGGCTGCCTGGTAAATAAGGACTTATATTGCTGTTAGAGCCTTGATGGCCCCAAGGTCACACTTTGCTGCAGTTAGCTTGTACTTTGCAGATTTTTTTTTAAACTCCTTTGCCATCCTCTTCACTCGGGTGGTAAGATAAGCTTGGGGTCTTCCTCCAGCCTTGTGGCCAGTAGAAAACAGAAATGGCTTTGTGTGTCACTATAATACTTAGATTTTTGTTCATGGTATTTCACTAACAGCTTCAATGTAAAATTGTGTTTTGGTAATAAGATATAAATTCATTTTTAAATTATTTACAAATTATCAGCAAATGTAGATGGTGGAATATTTGTGTTTTTTTCTATTTGTACTAAGTCAAACAGATATTTGATGTATAGTCACTTGTGAAACCTGTCTTTCTGATAGGGGATCGTTTTATTCAGATTAACTTTAAATTTGCCTCTAATACTAATATGAGGCAGTCATATTAGCAAGGGGAACTTCAAGGCCGGCCCAAAGATTTTTTGTAAGTTATACTGGTAAGGTGGCCTTCACAGTGTTATTCCACCCTGTGAAGCTTTATGATTGTAAAATAACCTGTTGTTGAAATAGTCTGATAACCTCGAATTCCCCCTTGCCAAAAAAAAAAGATGGAAAACAAAACAATTGGTGGAATATCCCCTTTGAACTGAGTGCTATTTCCTTCCCACTTGTATGTCCACTAGTTTAAGTATTTATGCCATGTCCCCTTAGAGGCATTTATATTCAAGCCAGGTGTAGCACGTCTGGTGACTCTAACTCCATTAATTATTCAGTCTCCATCGCAATAATTTGCTCCCTCTGAGATGCCAATTGCTTTGCCCCTGACCAGCCACACACCCCTGTTTAAAAAGAGTGGGTTCTCTCCAGTTATAGAGTAGGCTGTTGTGAGTCTAATATTTTATCTAGGTGTGTGTTTGGAGGTGCGTGGTGAAGTGTGTTGTAGCTGGTAGTGTTTAGATTAGCTTGTTGGACATGCATCATGTTCTTCCCAAAGGTATGAAGGACAAGATTGCTTAGTAAAAAATGCGTATGAAGTCTTGCATGGATTTCTTTCTAAAAGATGCTGACAATGAGAACCCAAGATGTGTGAATCTATTGGTACACTTTGAACATGTGGGCGGCATTAAAGAGACTTATTATTTGAACAATCATCTTACCCACACTATGCCATCTTGTGGTCTTTCCCAAACTATGCTTATTATTCCATCAAAAGTAGGCCCACACAACCAAAGTTGGTTAATTGCATTTGTGTATCATGGGAAATGTGTACATTGATTGAATGAAAAGGCTTCCTGTTAACTAAAACAAATTCATTTTGTAACGTTGTTTTTAGCTGTATATATATTTACATTTGCAATCCAAGCCACTAATTGCGTTAGAAAGAAGTGGTTGTCACTGAAATTTGCTTTTTAATCTTAGCTCATTTAACTGTAGTGTGTGGAAATTTGGCAAACCTGGCTGATATGCATTATTCCACATAACACAGCTGGCATGACTTGGCACAGGGTTGATTGGCACATTCCCATTCTCCCTCCCAGTTCCCTCTGAAATAACCCTGCTGCTATAGGTACCCCAGTGTGGTTGGCAGCTGTATGGGTACAGGCAGTACACTGCTCCTTGCTGTGTCTGAGCACAGTGCCAAAACAATTGGCACTGCATTATTTTCACTTTACTATATTGTTATTTTTTATGATTATGATGATGACTATTATAATTACTAATAAAAAATAATAATGCCACTGCTGTAAAAAAAAAAGGTTTCATCATTTGTCACATGCTCTACATTTGTCATATTTTTGACTAAATAAATACCATTAAAAAGTAAATATCAAAATTGTGACAAAAAGTGTGACAAATCTGCATTTTTCTCTCTTATTTTTGTGAGTCCCAACACTCCCTGCATGTTTACCTCTGACACTTAAAATTATTTGGCTGGCAAACATTATATTCCAGATAATCTAATAGTCCAACTAACTTTGCAGTATTAAGGTACACAGAGTACAATTTGCATATCTTGTTTTGCTGGTGTCTACAATAACAACTTTCCAGCTAACAGCAAATAGTTAACAGCAAATAAGTGACTAAAGAAATGTGATGCAAAGGGATATAAACTTTTCCACTGTCAGTTCTTCCTGACTCATCTGAAGTTTTTATATGTTTGCAGTCTTTGTACATGAGGCCCCTCCTCTTAGTTTGAAGTTTTAGTAAAAACCATTACTTCAGAGAAAGTCACGCTGCAAAGAGGAAAATGAGAATGCGTACTCTGAGAGTGAATTCTGTTTTAATTAGAGCCCAATTTGAGTAGGCACTTTAAACCGTGTGTAAATCCATGTAAACAAGAATTTCTGCATCTCTTTTTCTCTCGTTTGAATTGTTGTTTTATGCACTGTTTGTTTGACTCTATGGATATGCTTTTGCATACGATGCAGCCTTCCAAATCTGAGAGGCCAGTAAACATGGAGAACCTCCCTGTCAACAACAACAATGGCCAGTCCTACGGCTACACGTTGTATGAGACGGTAATCACCAGCGGAGGAACTCTCAACTCAAAGAACAACATCAGAGACAGAGCACTGGTAAGAACAATGGATCAAACACATTTTACTCTTGTTTATTAGAGCACTTGTACAGAGGAAGCTGCAGTGATACTTAATGAAGTTCACACCTCTGATTAGCTTGTAGAGTTTCAACCTAAATAAAGCAATGGTTGGAATTATTGCCCATCTGTGTTTTCTGCACATTTTCTATTCATTTGTGATGTAAGCGGTTGGCTGTTTTTTTATGTAGCTCTTTCTGTCTTTCTAAATATGGATTTTTTTTGTCCTCATTTCTCTAGGTTTTTGTGGACAAACAATATGTTGGTGTTTTGGACTATAAGGTGCAGGAACTTGTAATACCTGATGGGAAGGTACTGAGTTTTTGTGTCCTTCTGTATATATTTTAGACCCTGTGTGCTGTTTCAGAGAGATAAAGTTTTTAATATTTAACAACCAGCAGCATGTGAACGCTTCAGGGGATACTGATAGATGTTTTCTGGCAGCAAAGTGCAAGTGTGAAGCCAGCAGCAAATCGTCTTCTAAGTATTTATTTAGCAAAAAAAATTGACAAAATTTGCAATCTTTCTTAGGAAGAACTTGCTTAAAATTTCATAAGAACTTGTCTGTTTTCTATATTTTTCTCTGTGTTTCTTTTTTTGTAAACTGCTGCAGTTTCCTTGAATGCAGCTCATGTTTTATGTATGTTTATACTGAAGGGAAGCAGAACTCTAGGCTTGCTGGTGGAGAACTGTGGAAGGGTGAATTATGGGATGACTCTGGATGAGCAGCACAAAGGTACAAAAACATCAAAAAGCTAATAATTTTAGAGATGCTCAAGTGGAAGAAAGATTTTCAGAAAATCTTTACTGTAATCAACTACACGACATATTTTTTTTTAAGAAACTGAAAATGGCATTGACTCATATTTTCAGGTCTTGTTGGTGATGTTGAGTTGAACTCGAAAGTCCTCCGAGGCTTCATTATTCATAGTCTGGATATGAAACCAGGCTTTGTAAACAGGTTTGTGACTTTAATTACACTTCTATTGCTCCTTATGTTTTGGTTCCTTTTTCACATTCATCCCAGCACATTTTGTCTCTAATTAGTATGATTACAGAGGCAACAAAATGGCAAAATTCACAAAATAAAATACGTTCACTTTTTAAACCCTCTTGAGTGATCAACCCCAATGATTTCCTCAGTGATTTCAGCTTTGAGGCAAGACACATGATTCCCATTTCTGGGTCAAATTTGTATGCCCCTCTTTTTATCTGTTCCTTAGATTGAGTATAATACGAGTTCTTAGTTTTGCTGCATGCAAAACTGACAGGCTTGTAATCAAGAAGTCATGGGACTGATCCTGCTTTTGAAGTCCTTTAATCTTTGTTGCTCATTGTGGCTAACCCATGTCTAAGAATAAACAAAAGAGAAACCACTGCCTTTGCCAGCGAGCATTCTCACACCAGAATGCAGAGATGTATTGGCGAGTCTGCTGGCATGCAGCGTCTTGTCATCCAGCTACAGTTGCAATATAGCAGATGATTGTGAGGGGAACTGAAAGTGTCATTAGAGCATTCCTGCCAGCGGTCTATAGGGTCTGTTTCAGAACTGCCTCAGGAATGGAGCTCTGAACAGAGATTTCTCAAAGCCTCTCTGTCAACTTTTACTGAACTCTTTCTAGGATTATTCACCTGAGACTATTGCACATATTTGATATATTTGTTGTGTTTTAGACTGGTTTTATTTCGCTATAGAACCATGTTGTGCACAAAAGACATAAAAAGTGTATTATTTTTTTTTTTTAATATTAAGTGACAGAATCTTTTTATATACTTAACTATACAGCTGTAAACAGATTAAAATCACAAATCGAAGATGGAGTAATAGAAGCTGGATTAAAATAGTTGTAAAGCTAAGCTTTCTAACTCGACTCTCTGAGTTTCAGTGCAAGATAACCAAGAGATCTGTTGCTGAATTATCAAACAATCTCTAAGGCGGTGCGCTGGTTGATCATTTTGGAATGATCCAGGAAACATGTTCTTTACTTAGATGCTGTCATTATGCTGGAATTGGGGGAATTCTTTTGATTGTTTTCACCTTTGAGCATCCTCACAAGAATTTGGAGGGTATCATATGTAGTGTGAGGAAGTTATTTCCTTTTTTTTTTTTGCCTTCCAAGCCAGAGACAGACCACAGAGAAGGAATCCCTAAAGCAGATGTCTGGTTAATTTAAATCAAGCCAAGTATTTATTTGTTTAGCAACTCTGGTTCTTAAAAGCATCTAAATGTGTATTTTCTACTGTGTATGAGTATGTACTATGCATCTCACAACAGTAATTACATCTGATAATGTTAATACTTGGAAGCATTAGGGTTGAGATTTTCAGGTGAATTATACAAGAATAAATTCACCCCAAGGCTCAAGTCTTATTCCCTCATTAATATTTCAGTATTGCAATAACAGAATGCGCTCCTCTACATTACCACACCATTTACACGAGAATTGCATTTGTTTACTGTATGCTTAATACATTTCTGCTTGGATAATAATGGCACATGAATGTTTTCCCCAAAATTATAAAATTAAAGCTAATAGAACACAAATTGTGGATGTGCTTGGTTTTAAAGCTAGTATGAGTCTCCTTTGGTGCAGATGTTTTTCTTTTTCTTTTTTTTGTGAATGTGTGTGTCTTTGTGTGTGACACTACTATTCTGAAATGTCAAGGCCTGAAGCCCCTTATAATCGAACACTAGAAATTCCTACTTCAGGAAGAACTGTTGGTTTTCTATTATGACTGTCTTTTGAATTTGCTCAGAGGCAAAGCATAACCTACAGTCTTGTTGAATATGAATGCTTTCCCTGAATCCATTTCAAAACTTACACTTGGCATTCACTGCACACCAATAAATATTCTATGATAGACAGAATATCATGCTAGCTCACAAACAACCATATTGTACTAAAGATTGCCATATATTACTTTAGGTAAAAGTGCAAGTGAATGCATCAAAACAATTCATCTGTTTTTCTCCCCTCACAGCCTTCAGTCTACTGGCACCTGGGTGCCGATGCAGCAGCAGCCCTCATTCCCGGCCTTTTTTCAGGGCAAACTTCACGTGAACAGCTCTCCTAAAGACACCTTCATCAAACTTCCTGTAAGTTGGAGCTTGGACTTAAAAACATAACCAGCTAAAACATGCTTTAAAGTCCTGTTAATATATCCTCATCTTAACTCAAAAAGGAGCAGTCCTGGGTTATAAGAAGCAGTAAGACACCTATTTAGTTGAACAATCAGATACATGTTAATTTGATAAAATACAGAAGAGTCAACTGCCATCTTCCTTGTGGCTTACTGACTACATACAAATGTACTGCAAGATGCATCTACATTAAAAAAAGATTACAGTTCATTTCTGCAATTACACTCAATCTAGAGAAATGTGTCGACATTGAGTTCTACCTCGCTGGATTCATTTACCTCAAACTTTTGCTTTACCCTTTATGGGATTCTGAGTTGTCCCATAAATTGCTTGCAATGTTTTGTTCTTTACCACAAAATCTCTTGTGGATTCTGAAATATTCATAGGGTCCCTTTGAATCTTAATATATTCTCAGAAAGAATGGGCCTAAGGAGACATAACAGAAACAACACTTTGGATTGTTTATGTTTGCGTTCTGATTTGTAACCTCGTTTCACAGGGATGGACCAAAGGGGTTGTGTTCATAAATGGCAGGAATTTGGGACGATACTGGTCTATTGGACCGCAACAGACACTTTATGTCCCAGGGCCCTGGCTTCACAAAGGAGACAACCAGGTACTGTGTATTACACACTCATGCACTACAGTATTTTGCAGCATATGTAACATGTTATGAAAAAGGTCATTTTGTCTTATCAGTTCTTACATATATTGTCATGTATGTTGGGAGATCAAACTCTTAATCTCACATAAAAAAAACATTAAAAAAAAATAAACATCTGATCTGATTATGTGTGACATATTTAAGTTTCTCATTTTCTGTCTCCTAAGAGACAGAAATCATGTAGCAAAATATGTTTGGAATAGTTCATTTGTATCAGGATAGAGGGTGTATAAATCATTGCTTTATTGCATCAGGAAAGGCTCATCCATTTCTGTTGAGTTGGTTTTTTACTTATACGTATATTTAAGGATCAACTGACACAACTGTGGATTAAAGTTCATCCATGTTGCTGAATGCTTAGCTGAACTAATCAAAAATTAGGTGGTGCTGCCAAAAGTTTGAGCCCCTTCTTTCATTCGACATGCAGAACGTAGGGAGTCTTTTTCTGTGCAGACCGAGCATCTGGATAGTGGAACATGGGATTGAATAGCAAAAAGCAAATAATTAATCTATTAATCTATGTTCGCACAATTATGGTTTTAATTTCCTGCTAAATATGAACATGTTTACATAAAGAATCCATCCTTAGTATTTTGAAAAGTTTTTATGTTTACCACTATGTACTTTCTCATAGATGCCATAGGCGACTGGTGCGGTTTCCCAGTCTTTGTCCATTTTACTTTCTAATTCTTTTTAAGAGAGTGCTTACATTAACACAAAACCACACACTTTCACTATCCTTTCATGACCTTGGCTGAGCTTCTTTTCCCTATGCTGTCATAGGTCATGGTGTTTGAAGAGCAGGAAGCAGATGGTAGACTCCAGTTCACCAGCAGCCCTGACTATGGCATGACTGTTGATGTCCAGTGAGGATAAGAAGGGAGCATATGTTAAGGAAGCATGAGCAGAGCAGACATGTCTGCTGTTGTTTATGTTTACATGGATCTGGACCGCCTGCCCTGGTCAGCAGCACCGAGGTGTCAAGAAAACCTTTAACCGAGTTTCCTAGTTTGTCTTACCGATCATGTTCATGGCATGTTATATTTAGTTGATAGGTATCATTCACTCTTTGTTGAAAAGATAAATCAATAAAGTCTGGTTTGCCCTTTGCAACCAAGGCCAGGGAAGCTTGTGAGCCATTTATTTTTTCTCCATCCCTTCCTGCCTCATCCTTTGATGAGGCTCTGAAAGCCTCTGCAGAGAAATCAAGGTTACAAAAACGATCTTTTTTTTTTGGTAAATCTTACACCATGATTCTTGTTTCTTGGAATATTTTTGCTGTGGTTGTTTTTGGCTAAAAAACCCCTTCAGAGATCTATCTGATTCACACTTTTCCAACTACCTTACAGTGCTTTTAAAAAAAGTATTCACACCCCTGAAGCAGAAACGTTTATGGTATTTCATTGGGATTTTATTTGAAAACAGTTGTGCATAATTGTAAAGTGGAAGAAAATTAATAGGACATGTTTTTTGGGGGTTTTTTTTGGCCCAATGAATTTGTGAAAAGTATGGCATATTTCTTGTATTCAGCTGCTCTTTGTAGAACCTTTTAACAGCAGCGGCGTTTTCAGGTGATGGATTGAACAGTGCTTTGTGAGACGTCCAAATCTAGGGTCAAAGGGCTCGTAACATGTATGGACTCAACAGTTTTACTGGTAAACCTCATATCTTTTTCCTTTCACTTCACAACGTACAACTTTTTTGTGTCTAACACATAAAATCCCAGTAAAATATGTCAACGTTTGTGGTTGTAGTGTGAGGAAAAAATTCTGAGGTAATGAATAATCCACTGTATTACCAGTTGCATATTTTATATTATAATTAATTAAACTGATGCAAAAAGTACTTTAGTTAATAAGTAATGACTTGATAAATACTAGATGACAATTCGGATTCACTTTATCTGTGTTGTAAAAAACTACAGTTCATACAGTTCAATTTGCTTTTTTTTTGTCAGTAACCTATCTTAAATCCACAGCCATAGAGGATTGACTCCTTGGAACAGAAATACATTCAGTTTGATTAATAAAAACCCACATCTTCTGGAAACAACACTCTGGGCTACACAAGGGTTTTCTCAGTTATTTATTTATTTGTCTGAGAGAGCTGCTGTGGCAAATAAACAACCTTAAGAGTCACATGCATAAAAAGTGAATGAGAAGAGATGACATGGAGATGGTAAAAAAGACTATGTGTAAAGTGTATTGTGCCTTAGAGGATGTTGGTGTTTGCTGTGGGGAAGGCTGGTTAAGTAAACTATTGCTTTATGCAGTGATTGTAAAAAAAGAAAAAGAGTCAGATTTGAAGAGATGTAACATGTTCAAGGCGAAGCCCTTTCAATTGCTCTGCTGCTCTATGACACAACACATAAAATTACATCACATAACCGTATTCAACCAGTCCGACCACATGCTGATCTGTACACTGCAGTATCATTAGTCAGTCTGCACCTTGACAAAAGCAATATCCAGAAAACAAGAACAGTAATTTACTTTCCCCCTGAATCTTGGTCAGGGGGGAACAAGCAACACCTGTTGTCATTATGTTTCTATACACCCTGGCATTTTTCCACTTCAGACCACAAGTATTGTTTTGTTTTGGTGCCAAACACTTCAGGTGAATTCTTTCATAAGAACCACGCTCAGGTGGAACATGACTATCAGCGTCGTGCCACCATCCTTTTAACAATCTACGTAATCCATGTATGCTGTGTGAGAGCGTGCTTTTCTAGAGAGATTAAAAAAAAACAGCAGGTGCTGTAATTAAATTGCACATCCAAAGTTGAAATAAATATATAAATAAATATATTAAATTTTGACACTGAATAAATAACTGCAGGGAAGCTGGTGATGTTCACGGCTAATCCCTGTGCGGGGGTAATATCATGCGGTCAATGAAAGCAGCCCAGCCTGGTTAGAGAGATACAGCCATTTTTCTGCATGTGTGTCTAATCAGTGCCAAGTAAAATGTGTAATAACTTGGATTCTCTTGCTGAGCTTTAGAATAACATCTGGTTACATTTTCCATTTTTTGTTTTGTATTGTGCAGCAGGTAACATTACATTCTGTCTCATAGGTTAGAGGGCTGCACAGTAGGAGTCAGGCAAAGCACAGAGGCTTAGTGTTTAAGTTATCTCCAGTTTCTACAGCGGGACAGCAATAGATAAGGACCACCACTGGGTATTGCAGATGGATGATCTGTCAAGCAGAGGAGAGATTCCATTTTATTATGAGGTGTGGAATAACTTTGTAAAAATGATCAGCTGTACTGCATGATTACTATGGATGTCCATCGTTACGGCTGCAGATACTCTCCTTGGTGGTCCAGTTAAAGTTTGACATGAGCCTAGGTAATAATGCATCAGATACTACCAGCTGTACTAAAGATACTGGGTCCACATTGCAAACAGGCGAAAAAAAAAGAAAAGAAAAAAACATTTTTTTCTTGTGCTTTTCATTTGCCTACATTGACTTCAGAGCTGAATGTACAAAAAAATTACATATATCACATTTTCAGGGCCATGCATTAATGTTTATGTTTTTTTAACTCGATTTCTGATGCTTCTTAATTTTTTAATTTTTTTTTTTTTTTTATAATCATAGACAATGGCATATAGCCAATATCTGACGCAGATTTGATGTGCCCAGACAAAATAAAATAACAGAGAGTTAGGATTTA
The DNA here is from genome assembly GCA_902982915.1 of Phalloptychus januarius. NCBI lineage: Eukaryota > Metazoa > Chordata > Actinopteri > Cyprinodontiformes > Poeciliidae > Phalloptychus > Phalloptychus januarius. The sequence goes on from CADWAE010000133.1 coordinate 33,066,207, forward strand.
GATATATGGAGGATCAAAAGTGCCACACTTTAGATGTGTTAGATGTCTTCATCTAACAGATGCACAGATGACTAACAGAGTCATCTGTGCATCTCATTGTGTGACTCATTACCTAAATGAGTCATGATTACATTTGTTATATTTAATGTACTGTGTTGTATTGTAACATAGTCTGAATTGTCATTGTGATTACCAGCAAAATATAATATTTCATTAGTATCAATATTTATTAGTTTTTTAATTTTTACTTGCTTGTTTGTTCATAGAGATACTTTTTGAATATCGGTCATTCACTCCCAGTCCCATCTTCAAAAGCTACCAGAATCCAGAACTTGGACAATAAAAATGAGAAGAGCTGCAGTATTTCAGTATCACTGACACATTTTTAAGCAGCTGCATCAGATCAGCACATTAGTAAAGAGATGCTTCACTAATGTGAAGATGACCTTAAAAAGAATAGGTTTGCTTTAAAAAAAAGACCTAAGGAGTGTGAAGATTTTATTTTCATAAACCTAAATTTCTGTTCCAGCCATAAAAGCACATCAAGGTAAATCTGCTGAAATCCTAAAACCCTCAAAATTATGAGTGGCTCCTAACTAGACCCAGTTTAAAAACTTTCTGGAAGTCTATACATCCAGCCTGTTCCTGGTGGCGCTGCTGTAGCATTAATCTAGGTAAGATAGTGGAAGCGCACTGAGTGAATTAAGTGATAAAGTTTCTACCATGAAAGACTGTTTCATTTGTTAAAGGTGGTGTTCCCACATAGTTTCAATCTCTATTTGCCCTGTGAGATATTTTGTTTATGTGCAAGAAGAATGCTCTGAAAGTTGCACACATAAATCAGGTAAATCATCATTTGTTACAGCAATGACAGTCACCTAACCAAAGAAAGTGAAAGAATTTCCTTCAGACCAAATCAGTCATCTTCAGCACATCTACATCAGCTCCGCCTGCAGACTGACAGACATGCAGAAAGAAAAGAAAAACTAAATTAATTTTGCTCTGCTGCACAAAATCATTATATAATTAATGACATGTTTTCTTAATCATGTATTTGGTAAGATATTTTTTCCTCTCTATCTAATAAATGAATTTCAATGTGACACTTTTGGCCCTCTCTAGGATTTGACGTTTATGAATCTGAGCTTGAATGAAAGATTCTTCATTTAAAGGTGCCGCAAACTAAATGTTCTCTTAATAAAGTCTCGCACATTCCACCAGTATTCTATAAGACAAGTACAGACAGTAAATGAGCTTTATCTTCCAATTTTAATAATTTAATAGTTTTGCATTCACACATAAATACAATGGTTCAGTGCATTTGTCAAAATTTCCCCCCAGGCCTCCGATTGGTCTCATATTTGTTTACTATGTGTAAACCCTTCCTCAAAAGAAAATCCTTTGTTAATTTTAAGTGCAAAGAAGAGTGTTAAGTTTTTGATTTCTATATTTCTCAAGTTGAACACCAAGGTTGAGTTTCTCTTTTACGTGTACGTGCCAATGTGGCCCACTGTAAATGTATGAGTTTTAATGATGGTGTAAAATTGACAATGATAACCCAACAGGACATGAAGAGAAGAGTCAATACAGGTGAACTAGCAGATCAAGTGTTCATAAAACCCCTAAACCAGTTAAATTAAATTACAGCAAACATTTGTAGTTATTAAAACAACATTTCTTCCTTGCTGAAAGTGAACCCAACTTGTTTTTTTTCCCTAAATCCAGCACTGTTGATGTGTACCACATCCTGAATCTCCTTTTGTGTGCAATGTGCAGATCCTGGTCCATTTCTTTCAGATTCTTTGCGTTATTTGCGGAGGAAGGATAGTTTTCAGACCTGCTTGCTTGTTCCAGTCTGCTGGCTGTATGCTTTTCATATTGTGCTGTCCCACCCAACCCCGGAAAAGGTGCAGGTAAACCTCACTAGAGATCCGTCCTCTTTGCTCTTCAGGGGTAGATCCGAAGAACGACTGCTGCCTCTACCTGCTGTGCTTTGATATGATATAGTTGACATGTTTTTGGTCCATATTTGAAAAATATTTTTAACCCATGTCATATTCCTCCATTTTTTTTTTCTTAGAATTAAGACTTGATCACAGTTGAACAGTTCTTTAGAAACTTGACTGTTTTCCCCCACCGCAGATGTAAGGCCCACCATCTGCAAAACAAAACAATTAGTTAGCTGAGAAGTAGCGTTTATGTTTAATTTAACTCCATTACCCTCTTTATTTCAGAGAGCAGCTGATGAAATAAAAGAACATTTATTACAGTTGCTGCACAGTTTATTAGAAAACATCAAAACACCTGTTTGTTTCATACTGGAGCTGCAGTGCTGTGAAGGAATATTTGCCCCTTATACTATTTGAAAAATCTGTAACGAATTACAAAAGGCTGCCTTGAATTTTACCAGCCACACCCAGGCCTTATTTTTTGCCAAACTAGTAGAATCAATAAGACTTAAATAGAATGTGTTTGACAACAAGAAGCAGGCTAAAAGACCTCAAAGCAGAGCACAACAAAAAAACTAGAATAATATCTAAAGCACCACAAGCTTTAGGTTAATGTGGAGCTTCCCAACTCAACAATGAGACAGATTCTGGATAAAAATAGAATCAATGGGAGAGTTCAAAGGTGAAAACCACTGCCGACAAAAAAGGAACATAAGGACCTGCTCAAAAAATCATGTACTGATTGGAAGAGCAAGTCCCCCTCTGACTGTCTAGTGAAATGGTTTTAGAGTGCCCTAGTCAAAGTCTGATATTATATATCATTAAGATGTTGCATTTGTTCAGGTTATCTGTGTGTGATAGTATTTGTTAAATGACTGTAAAAATTTAAATGTGACAAAAAAAGATTAAATCTATAAAGGGGGAAATGCTTTTTCTGGACACTAGTTAGACAAAGTAAAAAAAAAATGAAATCCTCCCTTTGATGCGTCACATAGTCTGATATTTACCAGAGTTTGAGGAACGTACAATCAAATCTCCATGTTCGGATCTGTGAATCCTTTCTTCCCCTCATTCACAAGGACGGGTTTCTCTGTTCTTGTGTGCCAAACGAGTATCTGGTAAGAAAAATAAAAAACAGCATGGAAACACAAACAGCAGAAACATTAGTGACATGCTGTTCCCTTAATGCACTGATTCAGTCTCATGTTCTTCAACTACAGACGATTCTGGAAGCTGCTCCAGCAATACATTCACCACCACGGGGCCTATCTATGTATAAAGAGCTACTTGAGCGTGAACCCTGCAGAGTGAAAAGAGGCAGCGTTGAAACAGGGTTTTCTTACAAATTTGGCACAGCCTTTTTTCAGCTCGTCCTCTTCTGACCACAGAATAATTGCTTCCTTCAAATGACTGACAGCTCTAAATTATTTGTTGTATAAACTTTTCCCTTTGTGTCATTGCTACAGTTTTCTCCCCAGTTCTTCTGGATACGTTTTTGTTCCATTACATCCTCCAAAGCCTTCATGCTGGCTTGCTTTTGCCCCAGAGACAGAACAAACGTTTGGATGGCATGGGGGAAGGGGAGGGAAACAAACTCAAAGTGTCAAGCTCATTTCCCTCTTCTCTTCTTTGTGTTGGTACCCTTCCTTCTTTCATCTTGCCAGCAGTCATGAAATATGCATGAGCCGTGCCAGGAGCCCACTCCCTCTCTGCTCAGGTGTAGTGAGGAGGCGGGTAACCGTGACACTCGCATCTGAAGTGGACGATTATAAGAAAAAGACATGCACATACACGTCTTAACCCCCACCCCCTCCCTTTTACTACATCTTTACCACCCTTTTTGTCCATCTCCTGCACTCATCTGTAATCAGTGTGACGTCTCTGCCTCCTTCACCGAGTCCAATTCAGTTCCATGAGCAGTTCCCTGAATCCCCTCTTTTCATTTAGACTTGTGAAAGGCAGGAGAGGAGCAGGATGAAAACCTGGCTGAGAGTACGTCCCTTCCCTTCCCCCCCTTTTCTTCTCCGCTCTATCTTTGTCTGTGTGTGTATGGGTGCTTGTGATGAGGACTGGCTTGCTGAAGGCCTCTGGCTGACTCCTCTTTGCCCGGAGAGAAAGCTTAGAAAGGTGACCCAGACCAACAACCGCAAGAGGGAGTGGTAAAGCTGGAGAGAAAATAGTCCATCTGCACCAAGTGCTTATGGGAACAGAATGCATTTTTTGCAAATAAATAGAATATAGAATATATAGAGAAAAGGTTTAGTTGTTGCTTGATTAGCAACCAAAAAAAAAAAGTTTTTTATAACGAGCAGAGGCTACGCTGTGTTGTACTGATGGCATCAAGGATAAAAGGGGCAGGGTTAGGGTTAGGGTTAGACCCCCCTCTACATGTGCCTGGTGCATGTTAATACATGCACCGTTTTAGCATTTATAATAATCACCGTGAATACTAGGGGTCCACCGAGTTTAAACTAACAGTCTTTGTTTTTATTTACTGAATGCCTCATGTCAATACTTGTGTGCTTAGCCAGTGTTGTGCTTTTTTTTAAAGTTAAAAGAAGCCACTCAGTGACTTGACTTGAATATGGAATGCAAGTATGTACATTTGAAAACCATTTTTTTCATGTTTATTGTCTAAGTCAACAAAAAAAGGAACCCATAGAAACTCTGTTGAAAAACATCTTTTTTGAAAAAAAGGTTTTGCTGTTTAATGATCATAATGATGGCACACAAATCCACAGCGTCCTGTGATGCTGCAAGAAAACTTTATTTTGTCACTGGGATCAGAATAGCTTTCATTTAAAAAAAAAAAAAAAAAGGTCAGCACAGCCATTTAGGGACATTTCTAAAAGACTGGGGAAAGGAGTTAGATTTCAAATGTGTTTTTTTTATTTGTACAAACATATTAAATCATGTTGTTTCTTTCTGTTTGCTTGTTTTTTAAAAGAATACATACAAATATTTTTAGAAGTGTTTGTGGTTTTGGTCATGGTTGACAATATTCACATCAATATCACATTATTAAAATGACACTGGTGGCATGCAAGCCTCTATATGTATTGCTATGCTAAAACTCAGCTTGCTAAAACTCAGCAAGTTACAGATGCTGGGAGTATGTGTAAATTATTTTGCCACTCTTACTTGATTTTTTTTCAGCAGATTTATGTTAAATCTACATTCATCAACCATTTAATATAAAGTATTTTATCAGATTAAGACTTTATGTTAGTTAAAGCAGTGAACATAAAATAATAAATGAAGAAGTACCCAACTCAAAATCAATTTACACACTGAACCTTATTTTTCAGATTTTGGACTGCGTGTCAAATACAGTTAAACTGCTTCAGCTGAGCTGATGAACTTTCATGATCACAGAAAAAATCCTGAGCTTACCTTAGTGCAGTTGGCAGCTTTTGGCTCCAGGTCATTGAGTGTTACAAGCTCTCGGAGCAAGCTACTCTCCTGGTAGCCTCCCTTCACCCCGCGGAGCTTAAAGTACGCCTGTGGCTTGGAGAGGATGAGCTTCAGGTTGATGGCGAAACCAGCCATGTCGATGGCAAATGGTCGGTGGGGGTCGAACACCGCCTTCCAGCCGTAGACCTTTCCGGCTGCGTTTACCTTGGGGGACTCGTAGCGCAGGCCGCCCACGAAGGCCACAGGCCACACTGAGACTTTCCGAGTCGACCTCATCTAGCCGGAGGAGAGGAAGAGAGAGAGAGAGAGAGCAAATTAGTGATCTGAAGGAGCATACATGACAGGAAGACAGTAGTTTAGCCTCAGTCAGCAGCGCTGCAGCAGAGCATGGATGGAGATGATTCATTCTGAAAGATGGTGAATATTGACCGTGCTGCTGTACCAGTGCAGCTGACACACTGTTCAAGGGCTGCCGTACAATAAGATAATGAGGCGCAGCCATCTTAAAAGGGAGTAAACACAGGCAGAGCCAGGAGGCTTTAAAGGAGCAGAGCTATTAGAGAAAATGGCTTAGCTTCCTGGTTGGCTCAAAAGATTCTTTAAGGTGGAACGGCACCATCCTTCTTTTTACTCCCCCTTTTTTGGTCCTTTAATCTTCTACGATCAAGCACTTTTGCTGCTCTCTCCTTTGTCTGTTGCTCCCTGGGTTCTTGCCACTCTGACAAAAAGCTGCAGCTGTAATAAAAGGTGCATTTTTATAATGAGGGTCGAAGAGGATTTAGAAATTGCAGAAGCATTTAGTCAAACTCAATGCAGCAGAAATAATGAGGCCTCTCAAGTACCTCTGCAGTCACTGGTAAGATGCAGTGCTTACCTGCACTGATGGAACAAGCAGGCACATCGGATGCCGTTTCTGCTGAGCGTTCAGGTCAGGTGATTTAGGAGGAGCACAGTTTGAACATTACGAAACGGCAGAAAACTTTGGGAGATTCGTGGATGTGAGCTCCTGGGAAAAACAAGTAGCTGAGTCTGTTCTAATGAGCTCTAATAATGGTGACACTGAAGAGATACTGGGTTTGTATATGTGTCTACATGCATGGTTGGGATAAAAATATCCTCTGCCATTGGTCACATTTTTCTATCCAACATCATCTCTCATCACACTCTTATTCTGTCTTTTCGGTCTCCAGCTTGCTTTGTCTTCTACACAACCATATCTCCTCGCACCGTTTCAAGGATGAACGTTCTTTGGCAGGGAGTAAATCCGTCTATCGTCTGGCTACGACGTAACTTGCCAGCTTCCTCTTGCAGATATGTTTACACCTTCCCTCACAACAAGAGAAAACAACAAATCAGGCCCCTTGCAGGTGGTGTCAAGAGGTTTGTCACTCTCCCATCCACACTGGAAATGTGAAAATGAGTGTTCCGCTCGCTTCTTCTGGAGGGAATATCAGCCGGAGTGAAACTGACACAAATCCCCTCTTCTGCTGGCAGCCAAGCAAATGAAAATGCAACCAAGTTTCCCCAGCCTCACTCAGGCGAATATGATGGGTTTGTACACAATTTCTTGTGTGGTGTTGCTCCAGTTTTGCGAATGCATGCCAGTCTCGGGATTTAAGCTCAGTTTCCTGCTCCAGTTTGCTAGGGGCCTGCAGAGACACAGTACTGTGTTTGAGATGTTTGACTGAAGAGAGAAACAAAGTCCTTTGGTTGAAAAGGCACATAAAAACCTATTATTCTCCTAGATTCTTCAGTCCTTAAGGATTTTTCGGGAGACAATGGAAACTGCCCTATACACTGCTCTAATTTGTGGAGTCTATGGGTTATTATTTTTGATAATCCAAACAAAAGATTTTCATAAAAGTTTCTCAAACTTTTCTTTGTTTCAAAAACATAATTTATTCGGTTTACTTCCACATGACATGATATTTTATTAGACTGAGTAAAGAACTTTGTCCATTTAAAAATTCAATTATTTAAATATCCCCAACTCCCCAGTGATTAAACTTGGCTAAATTCAGCAAGCCCAGAGCCATTACATTCTTGTTGCCGAGAGGAGACAAATAAAACTCTAGCCCAAAAAATAAATTAATTGACCCCAAACATTTGAAAATTATAAGCCTTTCTCTTAATGATAAAATACCCTTTTATACTCATTGTCACTGCTGTGCTTATTTCTTCTTTTACACTGCTATTCATACTTTTATATTGGTAAAGCCTTGGCTTTTCTAGAAACAGAGGTAGGAAGCTGTCTCAAAATTGACAGGACTCCAACTGTCAACCATTCTACGGGGCTTGTCAGCAACTGACCAATCAGCGATCGCGATTTGTATCGTACACGCGCCTTATCTGGAGGAAGTGAACCTCACGCAACGTTGCTGGGGTTCGTCATTGGTTGCTAATGCTAACACGCTGCGGTCATAAAGATTTCGAGGGAAACAATAGGAAATCGTGGTTTAGCTGTGTCAGTGGAGAACATGCAAACCTGACAGCTGTTACCCAGAGTGTTCACAGGGCGGAATTTAATTTGTTACATTTCCAAACCCCAAACTGGAATAATGCAAGAGATGAACCAAGTCCTGCAGCCGACCTCATGTCCACTTGAATGAAACTGTGATCAACACCTACCACATGTTCGTCTGCAAGAAGGTAACTGATAGTAAGCATAAATTTCTATCGTTATGAGGACACTTGCTGATAGTCAAATCAAAGATCAATAAGTGAAGGTAGTTATGATTGATTGTATGTGTGTAAATTCCAGTGGTAGCTCTATGGCAGCTTGAAAACGTGCTGCGGTATTTACATTTAAGCACCTCTTTATGCTATTGTTTATTTTTAAGCATTTTCCTGAAGGCAAAGTTTAACAAGCTTGTATTATTTAAGTCATTACTCACCCGCTTTGTACGTGCAAAATACGTCTGACAGTTTTCACACTGTCAGACGTAACCTTCTAGACCTGATGTACGACTCATTGGAGAATGTTTTCACTTGTTTTTGCCTCAAAGTTGGCTCATAAGGCAAAATGACTCAAAAAATGTCTTGGGTCAGACATTGAGTCTCCCTACCTCTGCCATTATAACATTGTTTGTCGGAGATTCGCTCTTTCGCATAGGAGCGGAGTCGGCATCATGTCAGTTTTTATGCATCCTTCATTCAATAAATGTCAGATATTTTTAAAGATTGCTTACTAGGTGAAATGGTGACAAAGGACAAGAACACTACAGTACAGTAAATAGCGACTTACAAATAAGGTTTTGGAGGAGAGGTTTGCATGAATCATTGTAACTGAGAAGAAATTATTGTTTTATTAAGTATTCACAAAATTTCATTAAGGACTGACTTAAAACATATATTTACATATTTCTCATTGTCTGTGTTGCTTCAATTGATGGATTTAAATATCTTGGTGTGCATTCAAGAAAGCAACATAAAAACGTTCTCCATTGCTTCAAAATCTTAGCAGAATTACTAAGTCTGTGCTTGAGCTGTAGTTCGACTTGGTTAGTAAGAGAGGATTTACTATTTATTTTTGGTTTCTGTGAAAATACACAATTTCTTTTGAGCAAATAAATATCTTCTGAAAAGATCTATTCTCAAGTTCAGATCAAAAGATATATACTCTGCTATATTTGAGGCACCTGAGCCATCTGGGACAGCTCATTTTGTTGAACGTTTTGTTATGATTGACAGATTTCTCTGTGCACTACCACCAAATTGTGCAATGAGAAACGCAAAAATTTGCTGAGGTTGTTCATTTAGTTGTTGTTCTCTCAGTCTTTTGCAAATCAAATTGTTCTTGTCTTTCAGAATTTAACATATTTGTTAAATTTAAATTAAAATAAATTTTGATTAAATTAAAATTGTAGATTACATAAACATACACAAACACAAGTAAAACTCATCACATTTAAACATTTGTCAGTTAATTTAAATATTGGTAAATGAGAAACTTTTAATTCATCAATGCTTTTTTTTTAAGGAGCCACCTTTTTTTCTTTCTTGCACATAATTTAATATTTAGAAGATGAGCAATATCTGGTATGCACACAATTAGCACACATTGAATTAGTATCATAGCCTCTGGTTGTTATTGTCTTACTGGCTATGTGAGTGCTGGGGCTCGTTTGTGGAAGATAATTTGCCCTTGGGGAGAATAAGGTCTGAAGTGTAAGACTTAAATGATCAGCAACAAGAGGATCCTGTTGAGGAACGTTGAGAGTGCTTTTCCTATAAAACTTCTATTAGACTAATAGTTTTTTGTGTGTAGGATTTGTCTACTTTCAGAACTCTCCTGGAAAACTGACAAGAAGCATTTCAGTTAACAGAGAGGCAGTTTACTAAGAATATGAAATCATGAATTGCTTTCTCTGTTTATGATGCAATCATGATTTGCATTTTATGCAACTTTATAATCTTTGCAAATTACCTTGCACTATACATACAGAGCTTTTTGTCAAGTCTGAACAAGTCACCTGCATATGTGACTGACTCACATCTGCTCTTTTAATGCCTGTCAGGATTTCAGTACGCTGTACAGTAGTTGCATCTATTCAGCTGTCGCTTTTGATTTTTTCCTTTTTCTATTTTCACACTCCCCTAGCTCTGTTTTTGCCCCACGGCGTTTTAACTTTGGCCTCTAAATAAGCTTGTTGGAGGTGATTGAGGATCTCAGAGGAAGGCAGAGCATCTTGGCTGATTTCCAGAGAAAGGTAATGACAGTCACCATCAATACCAGCCACTCCATTTGCCACAGACAACATCTGCAAAACTAACAAGACTTGAGGTTAATACTTGCAGGACCTACACTGTTTCTGCTCAGGTAATTCGACTGATGCCGAAACGGATGGCTTGAGATGTTCTGATTACATGTGCTGACATCACTCGGGCAGCTTCAGATCCCTGACTGGGCTTGTTGTGAGCTAATGAATTATCTGACAAAAAGGCGAAGGGTAGCTGAGCAACATGTTATAACTATACTGCATAGGAAGGTGATGATGTAAAATGTTTAGGACAAGAAGTGTGGATCTTGTGAAATAATTCCTTTGTGTAATGCCTTAATTTTGAAGCAATATATAAAATTAAAAACTGTGTATATTTTCTTGCACAGATAATTAAAATGGAAGCTGAGAAGTAGTGCTTTTTGTGTTAACCTGTGCAAAAAGGGCAACTCAGCTTAGAAAGATTGGATTATTGTTTGAAATTAAAAAGTCATATTAATCTGGAGCTAATGCTGTGATGGGGGTGAAACATAATAATGTGTGTGTAAAAGCAAAATTGCATCAAAGCAACTTTAATTTAGATATCATGCAAATGCAAAATGTATTTTTTGCATGTTTTCACACATGCAGGTTGTGAAATCATGTTATTCCCTTTAGACAGCATAGCACATGTAGTAGGTGAGCTTGCACAGAAAACTGAGTTTACTAAAAAAATGTTTGAAATATTTTAGCGACTGCATTTTCTGACTTTAACCAGGTACATCTGCAGAGAAACACACAGTGCAGAAGCTTCCCACACACTGAAAGTCATGAGTTGGCAAAAGTACATTTTTAATATTTCTGCATACACTATGGAGAATTTTAAAAACTGAATAGCTTTCTCTTGGATCGTATGTCATCTGAACTTGAGATCAGTTGCCTCTGGCAACTGAAAATGAAGCAAGCTGCAAGGCTGAGCTGACATTGCGTCATGGTTCTTTCAGTAGAGCAAACTGTAAACAGAAAGTTATAAAAAGAAACATACATAACCGTGCTCAAAAAGTTCAAAGACATTAACCAAAATTTGAAGGGCATCATTTAAAATGTCATAAATATTTGTGAAAAACACCAGACTGTACACTGATAGAGTAGCAGGATTTGAAGAGCTATTTACCTCTTCAAATAGCTCCAGACTGTACGAGTTGTCATCATCTGCAAAGTAGACGATGCCCGGCTGGCTGTTGTTGTTTTTGAAGGTCTCCCGAAGCCAACGCAGAGCCAGGTTCCGCTGCATGGTTCCTCTGGGAATCCTGGGGTCACGAGTGTCACCTCGTACCTTAAAGTTCTTGGGAGTCTCCACGTTGAGGTGGGTGTAGTTTAGCCCCGTCTCTCGGAGGAGACTTGTGACAAGAGGCGTTCTCCTCTGTGAGTCTTCTATCAGAATCCAGTGCAAGTTGGGGACATGGAGGAAGGTGTTTGCGATGCGGGTCAACTCTGCTTTCTGCACTGGTCGGCTATATGTGGGAGTGATGATGTGAATCGTGGGCAGCACATCTGACCAGGGTGGAGGCCGCGTGTACACATACTCTGTCCTCACCACTTCCACAATGTCCTTATCTGAGGCACAGTATTCTTTGGAGTCCTGACCACCAGCCTCCCTCCTGCCCTCGGCGCCTTCATCTGCAGATATGGGCATAAGAAGGCATGTGAGGCATTAGTGCAATCCTGAGCCGCTCTGAATATTTGCCTCAGGTGACTTAAACCCAATGGGGGTAAAGTGTACCTGAGAGTCGGTGGTGGTGGACCGCAAGCCTCTCTGGAATGATAAAGATCTCTTTTACTAGGTGGTGACAGGCTGCAAGAAGTGAAAGCAGGCACCGTGAGAGGACAACACAGCTGGCGGAGAGGGAGACAGCACGAAACGACGGAGGGGAAACATGAGCTCAGCTCTTCCCAAAGCATTGCTTATGGACTTTTATTCAAACGTAAACATAATAACAAGTCTATGTGGACTGAATTTTTTTTTTTGGTCCAGACTCCACCACAGACTCCCTCTCCATTCTTATACCTTTTACTGCATTGTTTAAATATCTTCCTGCTAAAATTTACCGCAACTGAGAAAATCTTTGACCAATTTCTGAACAGATAGGGCATACACAGGATTTTTCTGACAGTTACATTTGACTTGAGCTGTTCTGTCTATAGCCTGTGTAGTAACTTGTCCAGCTCTTAATTTACTTTTGTTAATATCATTTGTTTGAAAGATACTGTGAGAAAACGTGCTCCATATGTGAGGCAACTAAAATTGTTTATTGGGTTTTATTTTGCTTCTCAGTGATTGGATGCTTAAATGAATGATGCAAGACTAAATTCTGATTGGCTTAGCGGAGGGAGCAGCAGCATGAGTCAGGGATGAGTGAAGGACAAGGAGCGACAGAAAGGCGAAATTGGAGTGAGTAAAATCAAATAAAGTAAAATTGCTGAAAGTTTTAGTTCTGAGTTTTTGAATTAGGTCATAATTGCACATGCTTCAATGTGGAACAGCCAAACATCAAGAAGCTGGGGCATGCTAAAAACATTATAGTGAGATTTATGTGCAGCTACACTAGACCGAAGTGCGAGTGAGGCCGCCAAACCAGATAGCGCTTCAGGCTTTCGAAATGTCTGCTGGCACCTCTGGCAACGTGGAATAAGAGAACTCAGTGACTTTCATGCTTTTGTGAACCTACCGTAAGATACTCGCTAGCAGTCTCATGTACAGACATGTTGGGGTGGGGGGCAGGTGCTCAAGTGGAAAAAAGGGCACCTTGTGGGGCACATGGAAACACCAGCTGCCTTGGTAATGTGAGATTCTTTCCTTTTAGGCACAGCTTGTGCATCATCTTTGCATATCTATTTCAAATCAATAGCCATGTATTGTCTTGGGCTACACCCAATAGACTGCAAGAAAAAGAACAATACAGAAGGGCACTGTTTTGTCCAGAGTGAAAAGGCCAGGTGCTCCAGCGCCTCCTAGTGTCTATCTGTGCATGTCCCTACTCGTTGGCAGAAACAAGATGGCTCTTCAGGTGACCGGAAAATCTGAAAGCACCTCTGGCAATGAGGGAGACGGAAACGTGCCATCCTGACCATCTGTGCTGAGCTTCACTAGATCTATACTGCATAATGTCAGGAGGTGACACATGCGGACACAGAAAATATTCCAAGGTTGAGTCAGTACTCTCATCTTGTTTGTGACTCATTGGATTTAATGGGTCACATTGAATTTTTGCCCCACCGCTTCCAAGTGTCGACGACTAGGCTTGCAACGGGGTTTAATTTGCATCATCCACCATCACCACACTTATAATGCAGTAAAAATTGATTGCTAAATATAAAAGGGAAAATTTGTACAAAGTGTACAATTTTGATTTATTTATTTATCACAGAATAATAAAAAAAAACTGTAGTATGGACGTTTAAGAAAAAAAATGCATCTTTGTTGAAACTGTCACCATCTTGTGACAGTATGCTCTGTCACAAGAGCATTCAAATCTGTTTAATCTTGGATATTAGAGTTGGTGTACATGTAAAAAATTAAGCTGAATGTTTGCTAAGTCAAGTAAAATAAAATGGTTGAACTCGGAGTCCTATTCTAGTGGGTAAGGGCAACGGAGGCACTACATGTACATGCTGCAAATAAAAAAGCCATCCTTCAGGGATTCCTAATTATCTAAAACGGTGGTACTCAAAGTTGAGGTCAGGACCCCAATGACACCCACACCCTTTATGAGTCATGAAACATCAAGTAAGGGGCTCTTGCAATAATCTCTCCAAATAAAATTAGGACACCAAATGATGTACTGAGCATATTTTCAAATTTAGTAAGAAGCCTGCTCAGGCTGCCAGTCTTGTTTCATTGGGTTCATGGTGTTTTACAACTTCAACAGCAATAGATATATTTAAGTGCCTGCCTGTGTTTCTCTGTAAGTGGGAGAGATGACTGAAAATAGGACGTGGTAAACCTTGATGTCCAGTTAAATGGCACAGGAAAAAAGCAGGATAAAGCCTAGTGGGATGTCTAGATCAGAGGTAATGGACAGCCTGAAAATGTGTTGTTAACATCATCAGTCTTATGGGACAGATGATGGGACAGTATGTCCCTTATGTTATACTGGTGATATTATTTTATATTACGTTTACAGATCTTAGTGGCAATTTTATGTTGCCATTTCTTGTATTTCACTGACATGCTGCACTGTTCAGCGACAAAAAAGTTACCGGTATCAAGGTGTTGGATTTTAAAATTTTGATGTTATGAAATTTCTATCACCCAGTTATTATGGATTAAAGTTTCAGATAAAAATCCCAGAGAAAGTGAGGACCTTATAGGAGCACAGCGTTGCCTCTCCCCCACCTGTTGCTGTTATGAAGACTTCGTAGAAGGAATGCACCGATTGCAGTTTTCTGTCCGATTGCCAGTTACCGATCTTTATGAAGCCTGACTTAGCAATTCAGATTTTGGCTGATATTGATGATTTTGTTTTAAATGTTGCTATATATAGCCAGAATGTCATTGTGAATTGGAAACAGTGGGGTGACTATTGCTAACAACAAACATGAATCCATGACTTGATGGGTGGGTTTGTCAGTCAAACTTTCCTCACAGCAGAGCAAAAAGGACAGTGGTTGATTTTTAGACATTTGCAGAGCTAAATTAGATCACTTTCACGTGGAAGTATTGGCCAATCATAGATCTCCCAAATTAAGGAAATCAGGGCTGATTTATCAGATGGCCGATAAATCAGCTGTAGGAGAACTCAATGTAGTAGTTATTGTGAAATATGAAATGTCCTGGCCATAAAATCTGTTGTTTTGCCGCTGGCTTGCTTTTCAGCACAACATTTTTCTGTTTTGCAGAATATCTACTGGCCTAACAAACTGCTTCATTGACAGTCCATTGTGTTGCTGTTTACACCCCTCTTCCTTGACTTTGTTGGTGTTTGCTCATATTCATCTTCTGCTATTTAAAGGGTCTGATTTTTTTATTTAATCATCCTGAGCCTGTCATTTATGCCTGCTCTTAAACGTTCCTTCCAGCATAATTCGTGACAAGTTGCATCTTAATTGCATCTGTGACTTGCAAGCCTAGAAAAGCTGCAGATTGTGTTTGGAAACATGCTGACAAATTTGCCTGAGCAAAAATGTTCATGTGGAGTGGAAGATATCATGCTGAGCGTCTCTAACGAATGGACAGTTTTTTATGCCCTAATTAACATTTCTTTTACTAATGCTTAAATATGACTTCATATGACTCACTATTTTATTATCTGCATGGTGACGAAGGTATGGCTTATTTGACAGATGAATCTGTCCCTTTTGGATTAAATCTTATTTTGAATGCTAGTGTAGGTTTACCTGCATAGCTTCCAGTATAGAACAGAATGATTATAGAATCATCAGCATTGTTTGTTATTGTCGTGCCAAAGTTAAATAATGTCTTTGTCACTGCTCACGCTCCAAGATTTTTCTGCAGCACAAAGATTAGCCCAACCTGCTGATAGCCAGATGTTCAACAGAGTTGCCAGGGAGCACTCTGCCAAAATAAAAATAAAAAATCACCACCCTTTCTCTTAAGGAGTGCACAATTTGAAGCCTACAGGAAAAACTACATCAGATATTATTGTTAAGAAACAAGACAAAACTAAAAGTAATTAATTTTCTTCATTGTATTCTCTGCAGATAAATGAATCAAATTTTTCTTAGTTCTTTAAAAATGCTATATGTTTTCCTTAAGAATAGACACACTATTGGTTTATTTAATGTCATCCAGCACATATCTAATAACATCATTGCTTTTTGAGTATGTTTAGAAAACCTGCAAAAACAAACACCCTCAGATAATATATATGTGCATTATCTTCTGTTTTGGATCATTTGAGTGATTCTGGCTTGTTTGTTAATCCCTCGACATGCCCTCTTCGACACCACGAGTGGAAAGCAAACAGCTTCATTGATTCCGGTCGCTCTAATTTGGATGTTTACTCTGCATCGCAGTTGACATTTTACACAGTTCGTTAGTGGTCTGTGAAGATGATCAGGACACTCAGTAGGTGTTAATGACTCAGGCGGGAGTGCAAACACGATACCAGACATGGACGCAGCATATTCTATGAGACTGAACGATAAGACTCATGTGGATGGTCACATTGTGGGAGGACATTGTTGAATAAGCTCATATGCAATGAGCAGATTTGTATTAATAGAACAACAAATGTATATGAAATACAGCTATGCAATCAGCTCCTCTCAGCTGACTGACAGTTGGACATAATCGTCTTAAGTTTGCACAGCTATTTTGTTCTACGCTGTTCACCTGCACAACTCTCTGTGATTAGACTTACAGCCACTAGATAAGTGGTATTGAGTTGTGCTGGAGCTTGTGGCCATGGCTGATGAGTGCCTCCACATGAATAGCCTTTTGTCTAAAACCTGAAGTGCAGTGTTAGGTTCAAGGACCCACTTCAATTCTGATATTGCCAGTGAAGTGTGGTGTTTGGCGTACCCTTTCGGATAGCGAGGAGTGGAGCTATAGCGCTTTGGTGCCAAACAGTGATGAGTAGAGTCCAGGGTAACACGATCAACACGATGGCAAGAATATCTCTTCTCTTCGGCATCTCAATGATTGGTTGTTTGGCTCTGGATTATCTGGGGAAAAAAACAGCAAAAAAAACCCAAACATCTTTACTTTGTACATTGTAACACAAAGCTTTGAAGGTAAATCATGATGAGAAAATTGCAAAAGATAGATAAATAATGTTCACATTCCCAGAAACGGGTGTGCTATAGAAAAGTATTTCCGTCCCTTACAGATTTTTTTTCTGCTTTTGCTTGTTTGTCACACTTCAAATATCATTGGAGCTTTTGGGTGATGGACTGATGGACATCACCCAAAGTCATTCTCCATCAGTTACAGCAATTTTATCTAGAAGAAGCTGGAGATTGTCACACTTCTGTGATTCCATCTGACAGCTGAAAGAGGAACAGCTTATCTTTCTTTCTCATCCTTAATGATAGCACTGCCTGCTAAAGTTATTCCATGTATCCAGCTTGCATAATTTCATAACTTTTATAACTTCACCTTTTTATAATTTTTATAACTACTCTTACATAGACAACATAACTGGACTACTACAAAGCTAAGGACTGTGGGATCTCCTCTTTTTTACTTTTACTTACGATGCCAGTTCATTACTCAACTGGTTCAAATCTTACAATGAACAGAGATTTAGCTGAACTATGAATGGCAAGTCAAAGAATAGTCTTCTTGACCTCCAGCTTGGTGCGCAGGTACAAAATTTCTGGATTTAAACAACAACATGCAACATGTCTATAGTTAGAGAGAGGCAAGAGCAAAGCTTTCCTCTCCTGTCTAATGTGAATGCTATTTTGAGACAGTTGCATACAAGCTGAATAAAGTAGAATGGAAGTAGGAGTAAGTGCGCCACTATTATCAATCTGTAAAAGTATAGTAGTATAAAAAGCAAACATTTTATAGTGGCTTAAGAGAATGCTATGTCATTCATTTTTAAACTACCCTGCTTTTCTGTTTGCTACTCTAACTGGAAACACTCTTCCATTCTCAGTCAGTTTCATGCAGGAAGATTCCAATCCACATAACCTTTGGCTTCTCTGTAAAAAAATCCTATTATAACTGTTTAAAGATTTATATAAACCACTATGGTATTCCCTGTAAATCTGGAACATGTTGGAAGCAACACCTGGCTTTGGGGACACCTCTGTCTCCTCCAGGAAGACTATGACTGAGTGCAGAGAGAGAAGCTTCATATGTTCTCTGCCTGTTCTCCATAGCTCACTAACACTGAGTTTAACACAGCAGACCTCCATCACTCCTCGCAGGGTTTGGTTTTCTCAGATACTTAAATAAGCCCCAGTTACACCGGCGTCATGACTGGAAAAATTAAGTTATTAACTGATCTGCTCAGTGAAATAAAGAAAAAAACAAACATAATGCAGACAGATGTTTGCTGTATTCACTTAAGTTTTGCTCATGAGGAAATGAGTTATCATATGGCCCTCATTGATCCTGCTGCTGAGGAAGGTGGCAGAATGCCAAGATTTCACAAAATTGAACAATCATTATATTCGTTACGTAACCTTATGTACAGATTAATGTGAGATTACGAGATTCTACAAATAACATCATCCTGTTATTAAATGGATACTGCACAAAGCTCAGTCAGGTCTAAGTC
This sequence comes from Phalloptychus januarius, assembly GCA_902982915.1. NCBI lineage: Eukaryota > Metazoa > Chordata > Actinopteri > Cyprinodontiformes > Poeciliidae > Phalloptychus > Phalloptychus januarius. The sequence continues at coordinate 33,084,519 of CADWAE010000133.1, forward strand.
CAGAATGTGGATCCATTGGCGTTTTAACCTTTTTGCAAATCTGTGACTTAAATTCTTATTTTATTTACTTATATTTTATGAAAAAGGGGTATGAATTCTTTTCCAAGACACTAGACACGTGTTTTTAAATGACTTACCCACAGTCAGAACTGGTTCATTGCGGTGCTGTTGACGCGTGGCTGAGAAGGCAAAATTCCATGCTCGATGGGCTACCTAACGGTGACTGCCTCCATGATACCTCACCATTACCCGTTTCTCTCCCTCTGGCTGCTTGCACACGCAGGCCACCAAAAGCCCCGATCCTGAAAAATAAAATCATGTTGTTACAACAACACAAATATAACAGCAAAATAGCAAAAATCATTCAAAGAACAACAATACTTTTATTTGTTACAGAAAGTCCAACAGGATTTGTCTTCTGACTAGATAGATATGTAAAGGAACACTTAGGTTTAGCCAAAAATAAATGACACAGACAACTATTCCTTTTAATTTAACATCAGGAAGCCAAAACTGAATGTGTACTTTTTTTCCAAAATACCACTGTTATACGTGTCTGAAATAAATAATAAATCATTAAATAAATATGTAATTTATTTAATTAATTCCGATCTAAATTGCACAAAGACTCAGTTTTTTCATTATTTGAATTCACCAAATGTGAAATGCAAAAAGGAGGTCAGTCAAAACTCCTCTGCTTGCCAGCAGTCTGTGTTGGGGGATGAAGCAAAAATAAGGCATCATGTCTTATTCAAATACATAAGAGACAATGCTGCTTCTGTGGAGGTTTCCAGTTATTTGTGGATACTGCATCAACACCCCAGGACAGTATTTTCTTTGTGATGAAAAATTATATAAAATGTAAATGTTTGTTGTGCTGAACAGGAGTAGTCTGAACATATCACTGATGCACATTGAGGTATAACATGAATCCGAAACACATTGGTGCATGGTTGTGCTTGATTTGCCAAAATGTCAACCAATCACTGGCTTTATGGATTAGAATCAAATTTGCTTTGTTAAAAATAGAGTATCAAGTAGTAGTCTTCAACTAAACGGCAGTGCAGAAAACCTTTGCTAGGGTGCCAGGTAAAATGATCACTGCAAATAAACTGACTTCAGTGAAACACTTTCTTTCCCAAAAATTTTTGAAATGCATCTTTTTTTAAACATCTGCCTGTTGAAGGACTCAATGAATGAAATGATGATGTAATTCCATTCAGTGTGTCTTCCACTTTGGCTGAACTATTTTTTGAAATAGTTTATGCACAAAAATCTTTGAAGGATTTTTTTGTACATGTCTCTTCCTCTGCTTAATTGGGGACTCATTGTTGCAACTAGAATGAAATATGTTCTCAGTATTTCTGCCTCTCCCTCTGATCCCTTTGAATAGTCCAGTCCAGTTACGACATTGTTGGTTCATAGAAAAACTGTGCAGACATAGAGAAATTTAATGTGGCACTTTACGCGCTGCTTTTATTGTTCATTACTCATTTTACAAGGCCAAAGTCTGACAGTATGGCTCAGCTGCCTGTCTCTGTAGGCTGGAACAGTGGGTGGTACTGTTCTAACTTCAGCTGCATTTGGAGTTGAATTTATGGTGTTATGGATTTGTTTTGCTGTATTTATATGCTAAGCGGCACTGCTTTTGTGATAGATGTGTTAACAATACACAAAGGGAGTACCACAGCTTCTGTTTGTTAAGCCAGGCATCACTTCAGACTGGGTAATTTATTTAACATCAAACCTGGGTTTATGCTGTTGAAGCAGAAATTGGGATAGTTGAAATCAAACATTATATTTGTTGGGTAGAACATGGTGATGGGAGGTGGGAGGGATCTTAGTGGGGCTGATGTGCCAATGGATTTCCAATCCAGTAGAAGGAGCGTTGAAGAGGCTTCATAGCGACAGATCGATGCCATGAACCCTACCGGAAATGGCCTGGGCTGTAAGCAGCCTCCACCACAGTGAAGAGAGAAGTGCTGAGTTGAACGAGGAGGATTTTTAATGTTAATTCAATATTTGGAAGTGTGGCCAACATGAACTGAATGACTTAATTCACTACTTCTGCTGCCATTGCTAAAACTACAGGCAGACTACAATTCTAAAGTAGTGCAGAAAACCAACGTCATCCTTCACAACTTGATTGGCACAGTAGAAATTCTACCAGAGGGAATCCAAATAAACAGGGGGAAGCCCTGACTGTCTGAGAAGCGAGATTTTAATCAAGCTGAATTGCACAAGAAGATAATGGCTACCTATATTATGGTCTAAATCGCGAGTCCTCAAAATCTGACAGAGACCAAGTCCAAGTGCTACAATATACTGCTGAACAGTATATTGGATATGAATTTAGCTATCTGAATTCAGTTGTTTATTAGTAAAAGTCTTACTATGAGGTTTTTTTAATGATACAATTCACACAGAATTAGGTAAAAAAAGGTGGTGTGTTGTTTCAAATTATGGGTCACTCTTCTCATCCTTTTGACAGCCTTCACAACATCGGCCACTTCAGCCCTATATCTAAAAAGACCTCTATTGTTTTTACAACAGGCAGTTAAGTGAACCTTGCCTGCATCATGAACATGCAGCACAGCACAGAGAAGTATTAGTGTGCATTCAGCAATTCACTATCACCTAAGTGCCATGTTTGCTTCTGTGCCACCTGAAATACTGTGTGATGCAGCAAGAATACAGAGAATCGGTCCCAGACTGTGGCACACAATGAAGCCTGACAGCCTTTCACATCAGCACGAACTAACCAGCTGTGAAGGGAACACCTGCCGCTGATTAATACAAGATCAGAACAACAGTAGCGTACCTGAAAATTGTTGGACTAATTGCTGAACTAACACCATTAACCCCAAAAGGTTAGACATGGGGGAAAAATGCTACATTTCTTTGGTGGGTTTTAAATGTCAGAGAAAATTGCACCATATGAGATGAAGAGAGGTAAAATGTCTACTCACATTTTTTTAATAATTGATTTTATCATTGGTATTACCAGAGTAGAAACTGCTTATCTGCTTGCTATAATCATCTTGAAATGTGTGTTGCTAAATTATTGTTGTCTGGACTGTAGAAGCCATTTAATAGAGATACAATATATTTCCTAACAAACACCATCATGTTGAATACAATCACTTTCTTCCACTTCCTCTTTTCTCTTCCCACAAGATCAGCCTGCAGATGAAGTTTCGGCAAGCCTCCAACTTTGTAATGAGTCTACCTCTGACATTTGAACTCCCTTTTGCTCTGTGCATCCCCTATGTCATGAAGACCAATAATAACTTAATCCTTCCCTGCCTTAACTTGCTGTAGCACCTTTTTAGGTATTCGCCAGTCGGCAAGTAGGAGACACTCTCTGGAGATGCTGCGTTGTGGAATGTACAATTACTTTTATTTTTGTACACATACGTCTACGGGCAAGTCTGAATTGCCCCGAACAATTTTCTGGTGGGGTGTCTCGGGATCTGTAGAGGACAAGTTGTTACAATAGATCATTATTGATGTTACTGTCACAGCTCTTTGAAACAACCTCGCCAAGAGGTATCATTAAATGTGAATTTTAAAATCTGCATTGATTTAAGCTGGCTAAATTGCTTTTGAAGGACATGAAGTGAGGAGTAGGTGATCTGTCTCGTATTTCTCTGTTGTTGGTGCTTTGTTTATAGATTCAAAGCTGCTATTGTTGGCTTATGATTGGTAATTAAAAAGGGTCTACCTTACGAGTAACAAGTACAAGCTTCTACCATAGATAATTGTGTACTTAAATGAGACAAAAAAAATCATTGTTCAGCTAAAGTTACTTGTTCTGGTAGGTTTGACAGTAAATTCTATATCTACTAGTTCCTTGTAAATGAGAATATTTCTTATAATTACTGGCACATTTCTTTAAGAACCTACTCTTCGAACCTGGGTAATCTTTGAGGCCATTCTTATTTATCCCTGCCTTTTTCACTGCATCCGCCAGCATAAAAACAAGTGACCTAAATAGAAATGTACCCCAAGACAGCATGGGCTGTGTTGGGAGGGAAATAAATTACTTTGAACCGTTAGGGTGAAATTTATGGAGAAAGTCTGCTAAACAGGGTTTAGAGTCAGAATACCCAAAACTTTGAAAGTATGGAAAGCAAATTAATCACAACTGCCCTGTTGTTTTTCAAAGCTAAGTAATTGTCATTTATACTTTTCTGATACAAAGGACAAAAAACTCCTTTTGAATTATGCTTACTAAAACACAAGTAAAATTAATCTTTAATCATAATCTCATAGATTGTTATTTTGATTTAAAAAAACATTTAAACCAAATTATGTTAAAAAAATCTCTGACCACTAACTGAAAACACAAGAGATGGATAAAGTGAGCACTTTTTCTGTAGAAGATCATATTTGCAAGTAATGGGCATGAGCCACTTGGAAGTAAACCAGTTAAGAGAAGGATTTCTTTTCAGATCCCTGAAAATAGTTTCTTTTCTGCAAACTGTTTTAAAGAACCCAAATCTAAGAGAAGAGGATTCAGTGTAGTTTAATACAGATAGCTGAATTAGGGATTAAACAGCTAGTGCAAAGAGCTGACAACAGCTGTGGTTCATGAGCATAAAGTTTATAATTGTAAATAAGAAGAACAGATTCTCATTGATTTAATCCCCAAATGATCCACTGAGTAAATATTGGTGTTTTAACTCCCCCTTTCATCGACCACATGAGTAGCATTAACTCAAGGAGAAGGCTGAAGGCCAAACATGTTCTGGATTCAACTAGAGATGAAGAAATAATGCTTAGGTAGCAAGACAGACGGTGTCCTCGGAGAAATAATATTCTTAAAGTTATATTACTGCAGTGTTAAAACCACCTACAGTTCCAGCTACAGTGAGAGGGCTTGCCTGACTTGTTTGGCGCTGTGGGAAGATTTTTCCCTGCTTGGTATTGGATATTTTACTGTTGGTACTTTGTGCGGGTGATAGCAGGGTCTGGGTTTAACTTGGATGAGGGGACTAGCTGGATCTGCCTTGGGCTGGTGAGGCCTTCAGGAGCCAGGTCCACCTGCTGTCTGCTGCTTGTGGGTGCTGAGAGTTGCAGACTTTTGACATTTCTCACCTCTCAAACATCTGTATACCTTCAGGTGACAAATTTACTCCCATACATCCCACACATATACTTCTACACATAAGCTCACCACAGTTCAAACACACACACCCACGCATGCACCAATATCCACACAAATATGAAAGTAAACCCAGTGGTTGAAGGTCAAAAAAAGACAGGTTACTATTAGAGAAATGCTGGATTCAGTCTTTCTTTAAGAAAGTAAGTCCCACAATTAGGATTATGTCTGTGTTAGATTTTTTTTATGTAGAACACAACATTTTAGGGCAACCAGCTATTCTACATAGTATGACTGGGATGCCAAGACAGGAGGAAAAAAAACTATTCAGTGATTCAACTGCACCTTAAATGAAACTGACAGTCATGGTATTATCTCGACTCAGCTAAGTGAAGGCATAAATATAGGACTGAGTACAACCACTGCACATCTTTGGCTATTTGCCTGTATTTCCTCCTTTTGTTGCTGTGCTGGAGATTCACTGTTTTCCAGCATTATCAGAAAAGAAGCTATACGTACGTAATCCAAGCGAGGTGTAAATTGCACTATACAATATGTCTTTTATAATGATGTTGAGGTACATTCAGCCACATTTTAAATGTAGTCAGAAGGCAACGTTTCAGGACATATCCTTAATTGCAAGTCTTAAGAAAATCACACGATGCAGTTAGAAATTGTACGGGATACCAGAGCTGCCACAAATGTTTAGGCATTGTGTTGAGTAATGTGCCCAGGACAAAAGGCTTAAAGATAGTGTCTAAAATATGCAAAAGGGTCAGGGGTATGAGGTGAAGAACAGAATTTGTTTATTTATTTTTTACCATCTAAACTAATAGGGGAGAAGGACATGGAACTATTGAATTATTGTGTTTTTAACAAGAAACATTATTTCCACATGTAATTTTTAAGATACCAGTTGACTGTTAAATGAAATTAATTTATATTTAAAATTTCCACTATTCATTTCCAACCAGTTTACAGCAATCTAGCAATGCAGATAAACAAAATTATTTCTTTTACTTGCTCAAATTGCAACATGTTTAAAATGCAATAAGTTTCAGTAGATAAAACATGTGAACTGAAAACAATTTCCTCAGATTTTTATGTGTGGTGACCAGGTCTCGGTGGTTTTAACCTGAACCTCAAACAAAGTTAGTTCTTCTGGACTGGAAAATAGATGCACCATAAAAATATAATTCACTTTGTCTGAAAGTTCACTTTTATTTCAATGTATCAATAATTACATTTTTCATTTTAATGATCTGACATCAACAATAAAATGTTGTAATGTCAATGTTTGTACATTTGTAGTTAACAGATTAATTTTGAGAAGAAAGCCTTCCTGGTTCCTCTGATCAATTGGCTTATTATTTACTGTGAAAATGAACATCAGAACTGTTTTTCTAACATTTTGAAGTTTATTTCCTTTTTCTGATTGTTCCGGTAACTCCCCCGCCAGCCCTCTCCCAGAAAATAAATAAATAAAAAAATAAAATTATGCATTATTAATTCTACAAATTATTAAACTTTGAATAAATTATGCATGTGGTCAAATAATATAGTTTTAATAATCTGAAATTTAAAGTTTAGGATTGGATTGGACATAACCTATTGCAATTAAAAATGCAGTTTATTTATTTTTTGAATATAAAAAAAGTTTACAATTTCCGCATATTTTCATTTTGCTGTGTGTTTTCACATGGAACACTTGGGATGAAATGTCAGTTATTTTCAGCCCTTTGACAATGCTTTCCCTTTGTTCATGTGCAAGTACAGTGACAGACGGATACAAACACGCAGCAAACTGTGGAACACCGGAAAAGGCGAAACACGTTTCAAACACATGGATAATGCAAATTCCAAAACACAAATGCAACAGAAGAACACTGCAAACAAAAGTGCAATCACAGAAAATAGAAGCAAAGACCTCCAATTAACAAAACAAATGCAAACAAAAAAAATTCTGTAACCACAGAAAAAATGCGGATGTTCTTTAAAATGTCTTGTCTTGTTTATTTTTCTTTCTCCTCCATTTTTCTTTAGGAGATTCCAATAAATGATAACATCCCATTTTTTTGATAGACATATGACTAAGGTCTTTACTGAGAGTACTCGATTTGATGATCGAGTTCTTTTAGTTTTCTGGAGCACTTCCATTTTGTGGAGCGAGTTTGCAGCATTTCATATTTGCGTTTTTTTTTCTAATTGGATAGTTTTGTCATCTAGTTTCAAAAGCTGCACAACTTGTCTCTTGGGAGGACATCACATTTTTCTTTAATGAATTATGTTTTTTTTGACAAAATATGTAATTTATCATTTTTAAAGTTTTAGCATTTTTCAAGTTCTATAAAACATCAAAACATTTACTTATTTAAAATTGCATCTTATAATTTAAATATCAATTAACATGTCCCCTGACTGGCAAACCTGTAGCTTATGATTTTGAAACTCATGCAATATAGAAAACACTGTAAAATGCAAAAATTCATTTAATCTCTTAAGGTACTTGTTTTGGTTTTAATTCTGCATATTTTCCCATAGTTTTTCAGGCCATAAAACAATTCTGTGTATCAAGAGCATTATTACTTAACTTTTATTAATAATTACAGCAATTCTGAAAAAAACTTGAGATGTTTCAATTATTGAGGCAGTAAAATTGATCATCATTTGATTTCCTACCTGTGCTGGTGCAAATTTTGTTTTTTTGCTTGGTTTGATTAAAGTTTACAAAAAGGCAGCCTGATTGGAGAACAACCTTGTGCTTCACTCTCTGCTCCTTTTCTTTAGAGCTGCCGGTTTTTACTCCTTTCGCTCCTTCGTGTATTGGTGTAGCTTGATGTGACTCTTGTTCATCTGGTTCTATGTGCTTGGTGCACGTTATTGTCTTTGGCATGCAACAATACACACAAATATGGCACATAAAGAAAGAATTAGAAAAATAAACAAACAAACAAACATCAGTCTCACTTGTTCAGAATTTATTTTTTGTGTCCTTTGTAAAGGCATTTCAAACCCAAAAGACAGACAGATGGGATAGACAGTGTTTATTCTCTGAGGCACAAATAAAATCAGCAATCCTCTAATAATATGGATTTTTGACAGATTTAATCTTGGAAGTAAACAGGACATCAAATGGGGCTGCATGTGCATGTGATGACTTTTACTGTATTGAAAAACTGCTAATGTTGTCCGTTTCTCTGTTCGGAACATTTAAATGACAACCATGGACAAAAAATGGTCTGAATACAGAACAGTAAAACTCCAAGTATCAGTATCAGTGATACTGATTAGACATTTTTTTACTCTGCCGAAAATTGTCTGTGAAATACTTTAAAAACTTGTTAGTTAGTCTTTTACACAGTTTGTAGTTACTTTAGATATGTAGTTAAGTAAAAATACTGTGATGGAAACTTTGGTTCTAGTTTCACAGCTCAAATCATAATTTTTGATTTTTGCAACAGGAAACTTTTCTCATTCACCCACTTGGAAATACTTCTCAGCAAGCTGGTGACTACTGTATAAGAAAACAAAGTTGGGAGGAACTCTCACCTTTGATTAAATTTATATAAATGAAAAGAAATGTAATAAATAAGAATTTTACACTTCAGTGCACACTAAATGGGAAATAAACTCATAATGCATGTATGGTGGGTGGATGTATGATGTTATTCAATTTAATGAATTATTTAAATAACATTATAAACCTAAAGTCAGATTATAATTACAAAGTTCGAGGTTTGTAATTTTTAATAACAGAGGATCATGCCTTTTTTAATACCTGCTTAATCCTGTTTTTGGGAAGCAGCCAAAGGCAGTCCATCGTAGTTGCACTTGACAGAGAGTAACGAAAGCATGCACACTGAAACCGTAGGGGAACTTTATACGCTTGTTTAGATTAAAAACAACTCAGATATGCACAGGGAAAATATGGGCACTGCAAACCTACAGTAGGCCCTTTGTGTTTGATCCTAACTTATGAACCTGCACAGAACCATCTGTCACTTCTACTCCAAACACACTATTCAGATTTTTGTATTTATTTTACGGATTTATTTTATGTCTGGATCATTCCCCCTGATTTGCATTTGCAAACTAATCACATGCTACTGTGCATTTTTTAAAAGAAATATTGAACAAAGTTTGAAATAGGAAAGTCTTTTCAAATCTATATGACTTTTGATAGCTTTTTCAAAAGTCCTGCTTCCTTTGCATGTACCTTCCAGATGAGAGCATCTTGACCTGTGTTGACTGAAATTGGTGTCATTTAGAGTTTGGTTTGGGTACACCAACAGGTCCCCATCAGTCGGGTTTAGAGTTACTTGCATCATCAAATAGATTCACACCTGTCACTGGAGTCTGTTCAAACTTTGATCATCTCCACATGAAACGAGGGACTGGATTGAGTGAGGCTAATAATAGCAGATCCAGGGAGAGCAACTGCTCTGGGTTCCTACGAAAGAGGACGAAAACAGCTTGTATAATAAGGCAGAGCCACATTAGGTTTCAACAGCTGGAACCGACTGCACTGGTGAAATCTAATACAAACAGAAGTAAATATAAAATGTCTACAACATTGTTCAGAAGAGCTATAAGGTGCCAGATGACCTAGAGTCAACATTTTTTTTTCACACAAAACCAGCAAGTGTAATAATTTTAAATGTGGTTTGATATACAAATTAGCTAGAAAGTGTCAGCAAATACTGTTTCTCATGCTTGATTTAAGTAAGCATGGCTGTTTTATTTCCAGAAAACTTAAATAACCCATTAGCATTGGCCTTGATTGATGGCTCCAGGCCATATGCAAATCTGGGACCTCAGCTCTGGTGAAAGATTTAAGAGCATGGTCGCTCAGGCAGGTTGCTCCCAGCTTATAACTGCAGGGTGATAGCCTGCTGCTGCTTCCTCTCAACTTATCATAACTAATTTATGGTCCAGCTAACCCAGGGCACTCTTCCAATGTTGGACTGAGTAGCAAACTGAAGCCTCTCACAGCTGGCTCACTGGCCTGAAGGGGCTCTGGTAGGATTTGGAGCTGGACCATGCTGAGCCCACGTGTCCTGGCTCTGATCAGAGTGCAGTCTGGAGAGATGTCGTTTTGGGGAGACAACACAGAATGGCAAGAGTAATAATACCACTGGTTACTGTACACTGAGGTGGTTATAAAATTATCGTTTTAATCATTTAAGGATAAATGAAAAATGTGCCTATGGGCAGTTTGATAATACTGGCAGTTTTTTTACATAAACTTATGATGAAATGAACAGATAGAGTAGGTTAAAAAGGTTAACATAATGACCGTGTTTCTCTGCAAGTTTAAGCATAAGCAGCTGCTGTCTCTTATCTTGTTGTGCTTGTTAGATGTCTAAAAAACATGTTTTGTGGAACTCTCAAGTCATTTCATGTTTTTAAAATTTTAATTGCTTTCGATGTATTTAAAATGAGTGTATTTATGGGGTTGAAGGGTGTAGAATTGTGTTCTGATATGTCGGAATGGGTTCTGTTTGCCTTGACATTTCTGTCTTTTATTTCCTGTTCAATACCTCCGGATGTAGGAAAAAAAGCTCAGTTACCAGTAGAAATTCTGTGAGAAACCCTATGTGTTCAGATAATAAAATAGCTTAATTAATCATAAAGTAGGACAGAATGCATCAGATGAACTTAGCTCTAAGCAGCTGTCATGCTGAGGTGAGTGAATCTTTATCTGTGGAATGTCTGCATCAATGAGAATGAGCCAAAGTAAAGCCCTCCTGAGTTCATTAATATAATGTCTTCATAGCACTTGTATGGATTCTGTAGTATTGGGGAATATTTGTGATAGGCACATGTTTTCAGAGTTGAGTTGATCATGCTGATCAATTTGAGCCAGCCTGATTAAGCTGGTGATTATATTGGGTATGCTAGAGCCTCAAGTACCCAGGGAGTGATTCTTGAAGCAGCATATTTTCCCCTTTTGATTAAATGCCAGGTAGATTCACAATCATGGACAAGATTTATTCCTTTGGCTGATGAGTACAATACAGTCACCTGCCTTTTTTCAGGATTATACTTGTACTACATTTTTCCTGTATTCTAAAAGCTTATACAAAAGAGTTTATTTTTTTATTTAAAAATTGGAATAAGATCATTTGTTGCTGCTTTTGAACATATTTTAGGCAAAATGACAGATTCAAATTCCATTCAAAAACATTCACTTTTTTTACATTAAATAAAACAAGCAGCAGCATATAGGCTGTAACATGTATGATTTGAAAATGTGTCCAAAAAAACAAAAAACTTCCATAATATCCAAGCATAATATTCTAAAGTTCTTATAAGAACATTTATAATTCATCTTGTAACTAAATAGTAATATTTTAGGCAGGTTTCTGCTAGTGAGTTATTTTTAAATTGCTCTCTCCTTGGCTGCTGTTGTTCTGAACAATAAAGGGGCAGTGCTTACCTCATTAAATATGATTTTGGTGTGGAGGCCGAGACATTGATTTCAAATGCACATGACATGTCTCCCACTGTGAACAGGCTTTTTATGCTTCAGCATAAGGTCAGGGGTGTTCAGGGGGAGCTTCCACATTCATTAGCTAATTAAGGGTTGCTTCCTGAGTGGGTGTTAAGGTGTTCTGCTCTGTGCTGCGCCTCTCAGACTTCAACATCCTCGATCTACTGAGTTGTGAGTTTCTTAATGAGGTTAGGCCATGGATTTTTCTCATGAAAGACTCCCCAATGTCGAAATCACCCAATTACATGCCCTTACGAAAGGAAAATATATACTATTATGAATCTGATTATCACTAATTAAACCTATGGGATTTGATCAAAATGCAGTGGCAGCATGGATGAGGGTTTTGTTTAATTGCTGTAAACAGAGAAGATGAATTAAAAGACAAGTGCATGCTTTCTTCAAATAGTCTGCTGCAGCTGATTCTTTGTTAAAGGACCATTTCAAGACTTTACACCAGAATTGGTGGTTGCATTCACATCTAAATCAATTACCTATAAGATTACATACTTGTTCTTTAGTACACTGTCCATGAAAATAGAAGAACAAAAAGAGTTGAGTGAAAAAGTGATGCCATGTGGGGATACATGGCTGAAGGCATTGGGAGAAGCACCAAGACAGCATACAAAAATCAACTAACTCTGAGGTGTCAAGTGCAAACACATGTACCACTGCCCTTTGTGTGAATGTGAAGTGAAAAATACATCTCTGCCAAGGAGGAAGATTTGAACAAGAAGTTTTAATATGCAGAGAAAAAATAAGTTCACTCATAAAACCTCCAATCTCCTTTTCTTTATATTTCTGGGCATTAGTTTAATCATTGGTGTGTTTGTTGGACTTTCTCCACCATGACTATATTAGAAATTGAACCTTCCAAAGAAACATAACTTGGAGAGGAGAGTTTTTTTAATATGATCTAGTCTTTATAGTCATCTTATATATTTGAAAGATAATGTTCTTGTGTCTTGGCTAATTCTGTAATTATATTTTTTGTGTGTATCCTACTCTGGTAGGTTATGTAAAAAGCATGGTGGGTTTGGTTTCTTTGCAATGTCTATGGGTAAATTTGTAACATTGTACAAATTACTTCATTTCATTAGTAGCATGGCAGGATACGTCTGCTTTGGAGAGTAGTTTGGTCCCCTCCGCCAAGCCCCTAGAGGCAGCCGGCCACCCCACTCCTCCAAAATGTTGTAAATGCATAAAATGCTAAAGAAATGACATCACTAACAATATTATATCTAATTATGTGCTGGTGTATCCACCAGTCCTGCCCATTCGTTCTGGGCAGGACTTTTGAAAGATTACATATTATTATTTGATCAGATCTGACATTACATGTTCACGAAACTCATTATGCATAAAAAGGATTGACATTTAACGTTCTATGATAAAATGTCAAATAAGTAGTGTTGATAATAAAGCAGCCAGTCAACATTGTTCTCACCTTTGCAGCAGAAACAAGGCACCTTTGTCATTCCAACCTAAGCTATCATAATCTGCTCTGCATAGGCCTCTCAAATCATTGCTTATCGCTTACTATTATTATTTGTCCTTTGACTCTGCTTGTATTCAGCAAAACAGTTGCACTTGAGCAGTTTCCTAGGGGCACAGAAAGATGACACCAGCAGAACAGTGTTGACACAGCGACTGTGTCTGCTCGCTGCCGAGGTGTCAGACTCAAACGAGCAGTGACTTTGCTGAGATAAAGAGAATGCTAGTGACTGATGGTGGGCCTGTACCAACAAAGGCTGCATCAAATCCGCAGACACTTTAAGTTCTCTGAAGACTTTGCAAACATCTGAGCACTTGTTTTCTGCTACGTGGAAAACAAAAATCAGTGTTATAACTTAAATAATAATAGAAATATCCTGAAATATGCTTGTTTAAATACATTACAAACATGCACTACAGTGTGGCCTGTTGAAGTATTTAATGTTTTTTTTTTTTAGCATTTTTTGCTAAAAGTCTAAATCAGAACATTTCAATGAAAAAAAACTCCTTAAAAGCTATCAGCTAGGGAGAAGACATGGTGCAAAGGTATAAAAGTCTGGAATTGAATATTGGATGGCTGCAATCTAAACAACACTATGGCTCACTATGCCAGCTGCAGCACCTTGACAAACATTTATAAAAAGTCTTTGTACTTTTATTGCTGAAAATTTTTGCATAAGAAAAAAAGAATTGATTACTATTTTGTATTGAGCATTGAAATTATAATTATTGCTTCGGTTGGTTTATACTAACCTGAACATAATAAATTTTCACTTTAGATTATACCTAAAGAATTAACAGTGCTTAGTAAAATAATCCTACAGGACAGGAATAAACATTGTGATTTTCCTGTTAGCTTAGCTGTGACATAATAGTCATTTCTCCATTGTCTATTATGGTATCTATAAAGCCACAGTCGCACATCACTGTATCTGTGACTTTTCCACTCCTTAGTGGCGATCAATAGCCTGTAGGATAAAGGAACACCACTGTAACTCGCACAGCTATGAAGGCTTGGGGATGTGAAGGGTTGGAGACAATAAAGCTTGGGGAGGTAATGCATGGAATATAAACTCAATACAGTATTAGCAGAGCTGCATTTAGTCAGTGGGCCTGGGATGATTTATTCTTTGAATGACATCCACATCTGCCTTCAGACTATCATAGATTTCATGTTAATCAGTTGTTATTTCTCTCTGTTATTTCACTAACTTATGAAATGTTTACTTATCTTTTACATGTGAGATTTGAATCTTTGTCACAAAGTTTGGAACAAAGCCATCAATGTAACCAGATAGTTTCAAAAGAACCAATATGTCATTTTGAAAATGTACAGAACAGATTGCTAATACGATTTCAGTAGGTTCTTTCCTTCACCGTCCTCATGAGAAATGCGGGGCAAAAAAATAACTTTTATCTCTTTAATTCGTCTATATTATGAAATAACCTCAAGTTGAACATGAAGAATCTTCATAGACTAACGACTAATTATCTCCTCCGAATTCAGACAGCGAGAGATTTATTGTCGTTCTGAGATGCAGCAGTACATATATTACTCCTGTAGTTCAAATGAAGAGGCAGTGTCCTGCCAAGGATTACCATCTATAGAATTCCATCTTTATGTCAGAACAAAGATGTACCATTATCTTTGTTAGGGTTAGGGTTAGGTACCACTTAGGAAACAAATGGCATGTTTACTGTGGCTAAATATTTCTGCGTATTTAATTTTGAACCTGAAAAAGAAAGAAGATTGAATTAATCTCAAACTGTGTTTTTAATAAAAAAAAAAGAAAAAAAAAGAATATAGACTTATTTATGCTAAAGTCTGTACATATAAGCTGTGGATTGCTGCTGTAAACAAACTGACCTGACTGGAGTGATACGAAAAACAAAACTTTCCATTGCAGTTTTGGACAATATACAAATTTCAATGAAGCTGAAAAACCACTTGATTTTATTTTATTGGTGAGTTTTCATTGAGCAAATTTAGTTTTGTAATTTCAAGTTGTGCAACTTTATGGTCAATTGAAATGCAGCCATTCAGAACCTCTTTAGTACCTTTGACATTGTGCCTGTTTCGCTCTGAAATAGATAACACACTGAATCTGTAGATTGATTCTGCAATGAACCACAGATACATTTCTTGATACTGTACTGAGATTAACCTGTTTCTGACTCTCTAAGGACAGATAGACAAAAGGTAGACAGAAAACTGTTTGTGTGCATCTGCCTTTGATTTTTAACATTAATGAGCTTTTAGCCTTAGCTAGTTTGTTACAACTCCACTCCCTCAATTACTAATTTTTGTCAAAAATATTATTGAATATTTTCTTCAATACCAAATAAGAGTAGTACATTTCAGTATTGCTATAATAAGTAGAGACACTGCTGTATTGCAGTGCACTTAATATTACCCTTAAAGACAATAAGTCTCCCTTGAAGGGTGTCCTTGAGGCATATCAGTGGCCAAGACAAAATAATTTTGACATATCTAATTTTACTTTAAAATGCATTGTTACAATGGACTGTGCTTACAGACATTCACCTTGTTAAAAACGATGCCTCCCATTGTTTGTTTGATAATACCTTAAACGCTAATGTGGTCTGATGGATATCAGGGTGATTTAAGCTCTTTTAAAGCCCCAGGGGTTCCCTGGTTAGGCTGTGCGTGTGAGCACGTTTCATATTTGTTGTGGCTGCCTGGTGTTTTATCAGAAAACGTAACATTGATTTCTGCAAATCCCTTGGAGCTGAAGGTCTGGCATAAATCTTTATAGTTACCTTACTGGTACCATGCAGTGATTCATCATTAGTCAACTGGCTTCTGTTGATTAATCTAAAAATATATGTAATGTTGAGTCTTTTATTTCTGTTGTTGCCTCAGGCATAATGGACATGTTCAACTGCTAGACTTCTTTTGTAGTCATTTGGCACTAACATCTCCTAAAAAATTGGTCATACGTTTTGTCACCAAATTTGTTCCATTCAACTCCTATCATTTGATATCCCAAAGTCTGTCTGTTGATCACTGAATAATTCATTCATTAAGAGATAAATATGAATAGATTTTTATTCTAATAATAGTCAGTTGGATCATTGCCCACTTTTTACTCTTTACAGCTTTTAAAAAATGTGAGAAAACATTTTCCTCAAATCAACTTGGAGTTGTTGCAATAATTTTAATTTTTTCTAAGCTTCTCTTCTGACAGCCATGTAGAAATGACAAAGACTTCCTAAAAAGCATATTTATTCACAAAGCATTTCCACTGCAGTGGATTTTTCCATCACAAATTTTTAGATTATCGTTCATATTCTTACTTTATGTGAATGAATTAACACTGCAAAAAACCTGCCAAGGGCACAAATGCAATTGCAGTGTAGGTGGTAAAGCCAAGCAAATATTGATGTACTTAGGAGCTTGGTAAAAAAAAAAATGTCAGATGTGTTTTTCATTATCTTTGAACTGCTCATTCTCCCTCCAAGTGAACAATCATGCACAGTTATTATGTCACTCTTGGAAATGGATAATTAATCTTTGGATGATTCATCAGCTAATGTCTTAAAACTGAACCTGAGAAACACAGGCTCTAAAATCTCTCCTTAGTAGTAGGGTTGTGTCATTGCAAAACAAAGAGCTTTTCGCTACTGAGGGCTGAAGGAATGCCGCAAGGTATTACGAGTAACAGTCTCAGACAGCTGAAATTAAAGCAGGAACTACAGTGATCTCCTGTTGTGCAGGGATAAGCAGGAAGGAATGTGGGTGCTTTGTAGCACTGGGGATTTCTTCATTAATATCTTGTGTTCCAGGTTCTTGTTCTGCAAAATTACTGCTCTCTAGTAGATTTATCATCCAGGGCAAGACAGCAACCCAGGGCACCAGGGCAAAAAAAAGAAAAGCCTGGAGGTGGGATGTGCAGTAAATGATACTCTGAATATTTTCTGTCTTGCATCAGAATTTTCTGCAATCATTTCTATGTCCAGCCTTAGTTACAGTCTCTTTGTCATATAGCCTTAAAAGTATTTTCTTCTTTTTTTGAAGGTGGTGCTGCTTCACATTTAGTATCTTAAAACTCCATTTTTATTGTAATGTAGAACTGCGTGGCAAAAAGTGTCTCATTTCTTTTTGGCAAATAAGGTGCTGTTTTTTTTATCCATACATGCCTGGTTGATTATAGCTTTATCTAACAAAGTGAGTAAATCCAACAGCATGGAATAATGGCTCATAGCAGCTTCATTGCACAGGGCAATAAACACAAGTAAACTCCTGGTAACGTTTGCAACAATTTAAATCAATATACAACACTATCAGTTTTTAACAGTCTTGCTTTGATTTTATTGGTTGTTATATTAAATGTTATATTTAGTTTATTTTTAGTAATATTTAGTAAGATTTTCTCTATGTTTATAAAATCCTCTGATGATTGTAAAATGTGTGAGACGTATTAATAATTGTTGGCCAACTTCTTTTAATAGTCTATATTAAATGAATGCTCCTTTCAGCTTATTTTATCACCTTTTTAGAGATCTGTCTGCAATTCCATCATAAACAAACCTACTGGTTGAATGAAAATAATTTCAAATCTGGTAGGGTTATGCAAAATCTTGAGCTTAGCTGTGCATTACATGGAGCAAGTGGGAAAGACATGGAAATGTGAAGATTTTGAATTTTACCAAATAAATGTCACTGTTACCTTCATACTGCTTCTTGGAATACTAAAACATCGATTTAACCCTTATCTTTTAAGAACAGAATATTGCCATTCTTGTTAAAATGTAACAATTGTTCACTGAATCATCAAAAGTGTTGAGTAAAATTTATTTCTTTCTCCCCACACCAGTAAATAGACAAGCAAAGATATGCTATGCTGCTTTAGTTGGTGTGAAGTACATCAAAATGTCATGTTTAAATGAGCTCAAACCATCCCTGATATCTAAATAATTGGTTGTAGGTGCTAATTAGCCAAGTGTCAGTGCATTAACAAATGCCAGTAGCTATTTTGATCAAATTACCTTTCAAATCACACAAAAAGGACACAAAGGTTATCCTATTCAGCAGTGTATCTTTCTAATGCATAAAAAGAAACAACAAATAGCTGAACATATTTAGTAAAGTGGGATGTGACCATTTCAATATTCCGCCAGAAAATGGAAAAAATGATGCCTCTGTATGATCGGGTGAGCTTGAACTTCTGTCTTTTTCTGGCAAATGTGCACACACACCCACGCGCACGCACACCGCCATACTCCTCCATGCAGTTTCATCTTCCTTCCCTTTCTCTAACTCTGGAATCCTCTTACTTCGCTCTCACAGACAATCTCTCAATCCCTCTCTTTTTATTAACTTCCTCCTCTTCTGCAGCCCCCTGTCTTCAACCTGCTATCGTTTCTTCCTAGTCTTCTTCCTCACTTCTCTCTCGCAGCCGGCGTGTTTTTGACCAGCTCTCTCTGGGGGAGGATGTGTCTCTGTGGCTCTGCAGATCAGTAAAGGACATCCTCTCAGTTTAATTCAAGTCAACCTCGGGCTCCTGGTGCTCCAAGACGCAGCATGTGTGACAGCTCTACAGAGACAGCCAGGAGGAACAGACCAGTCTGGTCTGCGTGTACACGAGCGTGTGTGAGCGTACTTCAGAGAACCGTAAAATAGGTTTAGCCAACAAATGGAGGTCATTTTTGAGAAGTGAGGGCATTTTCCTGGTCATCACATTTTTTTAACTGTACTAAGTTCTACTGGTCAGGTTTAGAGGTATGGTGGGAATTTTGATAAGAAATGTGCAACTAATGAGTAGTGTTACTGCAGTGTTACTGCAAGTTATAGATGCAGTTGTTAAAATGAACTATCTGTCATTACAAAGTACAAAAATGTGGGGGGTGTAGAGTGTTGGCTTTAGTGGGTGAGAGTGGATGTGTGTTTTATTCAGGCATCTTTTCAACACCCCTTTGCTGTTGGTATGAGTTAATTTCAGCCTGACAGCAATCAAGGCCATCGATAAATCTGTGATGAGGAGCTGCCATGTTGATTAATCTGTGTGAATGCAACTCATATTTATTGGGGGACGTTGGTGCTACTTTATAAATCATTACATAACATATGTGTGTTTGCTCCTTTTTTTGAAAGGTCAAAGTAGGGAATCTAAATTATCCTGAAGGCATTATTGAACACTGCCCTTTTCATGTGGGTGATGCACACAAGGGATTTGCCTTCAAGCCACAACATGCCAGGCTCTTCACATTAATATTGCTTAAGAGACCATTTAAGGCAAAGGAGTCATTCAACAAAAATGTACATCCTCAAGCTGTAAATATTTTTTTTGGCATTTGCAGGCTGCATAATGATTAAAAATGACAATCATAATTATATAACTGCAATACTATTTTTATTTCATTATCATTACGATTATATGTTTCACAAATATTAGTATATACTGTAGATTTTTTTTATGACTCAATTTCATTTTATGCTGGCATTTAACTACTTTTAAACCCTCCTGAATTGTTTTCTAGTGCAAGAATATATAAAAATAAAATCTACAACATATTGCAAACCTCTGCAGTAAAGTGACTTAAGCTGATTCAGCTCAAGTTAGTTTGACTGAACCTGGTCCATGTTTGCAACAATATTAAATTCATGTAAATTAATATACATGATTGGCTATTTTCTTCAGTGATTGCAAATAAATTAATGCAAGTACACAAATTAATAAAGATTAATTTGTCTTTAAATCAAAAGACAAATCTGATTTAAATCATGAAGTTATTTGATAATAGAAATGAAGCTAAAACACAGATTGCAGAGTTGATGATGTGATGCTATTGACAAGAGACTGTATGGCCGACTGTTGACAGGATGTGCTGGCAGCTAAGTGAGAACACAGAATGTGGCGTCCTCAGAAAGGGAGGGTTGGAACTGTGACACGCTTGAAAGAACTTCACTGCTGCTTTCTCCAACCAATTTTCCATCCCTTAGGTAGCAGGATGTATTATTCACAACTGCAAGCACACACACACACACACATCAGCAAACGAGATGTTTTTGACCAGCTGCATTGCAAAGATCTCTTAATTCTTCTGGACAAACTAACAGAGAGCTGAAGCAGTCATGAAGCTCTGATTTAAAAGTGTTACAGCAGCAGAAGTGGTGAAGACCACCATCATTTTTTGGCCATTGCAGCTGTTGGTTATCCTGGAAGTCAAATATGAGCCACAGAAGAGATACAGTATAACTCAGGCAAAAAAGTTATACACTTAAGTCATATATTTAAACAATGATTACAATGTTCAGCTTCTGATCCCCAAAACTACTGGAGACTTATGACCCTGACTATTGATCTACTGTACAATAAAATGGCAAATGACAACATAAACAGAATTAATTGCTTATATGCAGTTTTTTCTTTTTTTTTTTTATCTTACATGATCTTTTCTCTGTTGCAATATTTGCAGTATAAATATGTTTAAAGATTGTAATTTATTTTGTCAAATAAAAGACCTTTAAAACCACAAATAAAAGACCTTTAAAAATGATTGGACATTAACTGGAGTTTAAAAAGAAAAAAAAACAAACAAAAAAACGCAACAGCACATGTTCATAAAACCGAAAGGAGAAGAACACTGATGGGGTAGTGACCCAGTGATCTTAAAGGTTGTAATCCTGTCGAGGTCCTTACCCCAACTACTTGTATTGTATATTTCTCATGTGTGTGATATGTGAATGATATATCGTTACAATAATTTTGCCAGAGCGACACCCTTTCTTTAACAATATGGGAATAATACGATTTTGACAAAAGTTTGGCAATATAAGTAGTAGAGATATTGCAAATGAAAAACACCTGTAAATTACCTATTGCAAATTTCCTTAGGATATGTTATCCCTCCCACCCCCCCCAAGTCTGGATGTTTTTTTTTTTATCTTTGATTCCCTCAAATCAATAAACTTCATAGTTTAGTGAGAGGAAAGGGAGGAGCAAAAAATCAATAGTATTTAAGGTGACCCTGACTGCTTGCAAAATCCCATGAATGCTATAAATACACATCTAAGTTCAGTATCTTTTTTGCTCTTGGTGGTTCATGCTTGAAAGAACAACTCTTACATTATCCAGACTTTTATGTCTTTGCACATATGTCTGCACAACTGTTTTTTGTGCAATCTCTTTATGGTATCTTTCACACTCATGCAGAACTAATATTGCCACCTGGTGGATAAAGCATAAACTATTCAATCATCACATCTTTTTCTTTAAAGCAAGGATAACCATTCACATGGATGATGGACATATTTCACATGAAGCATATGTAATGTAGCACAGTATAAAATAACTTTTAACCAACTCTGAGCCTATGTAGGCATATTAACACGAATCAACACATACTGTGTCACACTACTCAAGATTAATTTTTCTCGTCACGTCTGTGTGACGTTCTTTTACTTTATTTGTCATGATGGTCTCTGAGCTTTCTGTTAACTCACCAACAGCCTCTGGTAGAGTTTACAATAAATATGCCAAGTATGTATAAGATTTTTCCCATTTTCAGTTTATTTTTACCTTGAATTAATGTAGAACTAGTTCCTGCTGAATGGTCACTGTAGTCTTCCATCATCATCATAATGACACTGACATAATTTAACCATCCACATGATAGTGGATGGTTAAATCTTGGCTGATTTATTTATTTATTTTCTAAAATTACTTTGCCTTTCTTTAGGCTTTTGTAGCTTATATTTTAACCTGGTTGGTTTTGATTTGTGTTTTGTGTAACATGGCAGGGTGATATAGATCTACCTGCTCATCAAAAGCTCAGTGGGCCAAAGTGGTGATGCTGTGTAAGGCTTAGTAGAGCCATGTATAGACCAGAGTCAATGTCTGCTGCTTTGTTTAACAGTGGCTCAAGAATTTGATTCCTTGCAAGAAAGCTGACTCTCACCCTTCTTTTAAACTTTCCACTGTTTAAAGTTTTGTCCTTCATGTATTGACAGCATTAAAGCTTTTGGGAACATAACTCTACCATGTTTTTATTCACCTGGCATCCACAATGCCGATGTCACCACTGACATTTTAAAACAGTGGAGATGAACCTGCTGACCAGCCTTAATGTTCATCCCAAATGATACATTGCAGCTCTTTGTTGTTTGCTGTTGTCTCAACTATCTGCTCCAACTTTTTGTCTAAAACTGGCAATGGACAACATTACTTGTAGCTGCTCTGAAAATGGTCCCAGTGACAACCATGTGCCTTCCTGAGGTGTGGCTAGATGAAGTCATATCTCTATATCTTCATCATTGGACACTGAGTACATGGTGACATCTTATTTAGGAATAGTAAACAGTGATTGGTTATCTGACTTCAGTGTACAAGATGAAAGTCCATACACACAGTTATGTAACTGCTGTAATCCATAAGCCAGTCCAAAGCATGTTTTTTTTTTCAGTCTTTACGTATCTAAATATAAGCCACTGTCTTCTGCTTACTTTTTACAAGGACACACAACCAGGCAACTCTTGAACTTCTTCACATCTTTATTCAGAATAAGAGCCTCAAACATTATGTCACGCCTAAACTGCTATCTTTCAGAGCTAGGGGTCAAACTAATGGGTTGAAGGAGAAATATTGTGTTTTTTTTATATTGCAACATCTCATGCCGTATAATTTTGTTACACTTGCAGGTAATGCATTATGCTATGCAACTTTAGTAGAATTAGTGTCAGATAGGCAGACATTCGTCAAAGCCATAATTTGTGTGAAATACTCTGGATCCCCGAACTGGTTTAGCAGAATATTCCAACTTGAACTATCTTTACTGAGCAGTTTATGTGGAGTGATATTGCACAGCACTGTGTTTTATGTAATATTCTATGGATGTGTTTGCCAACGTGCCTTTTTTCAGCCAAAACTTTTTGAACTGTACAGGAAGAGGTTGAAACTTTGGATTCTTCATACCCCAGGCTGTCCAGTTACACAATCACAGTATTTCTCCTTAGTGCAGCAATGAGACAACAGAGCCTAAAAGCAATTTAACAGCTCAATCTATTTTTCCCCTCTTCTTCACACACTTCTTCATCTAATCATTTACTGCCTCACTGCCTTAAGATTATCTGCAGCTTTAACATCAGCAGATCAAGCTCACACCATTTTGCTCTCTTCTCTGTCTGGTACATGTATATACATATCAATCTCAAGTAGTATTAGAATATAGGAGGCAGTTGTAGGCAGGAGAAGCAATTGGATCTGTGAGGTCATTTTATCCAAGTGATCTGAATAATTCTAGGGTAAATTGTAACTTCCAATGGATAGCAAACAGGACAGAAAGCTGTGAACAAGCAAGAACAACAGGAAGAAAGATGCCAAGAATGTAGATACTATACTACCACAGTTCCTTTAACCACATTTTTTTGAAACTGAGTTTTCAATATAGCTTCTTTTTAGAATTGCAAAAGAAAAAACTATAAAATCGTGTGATGGTTGAAAAATGTGAACAAAAGCATGATTGTCAAGGTCAGCTCTGACAGCTTTATACGGATAACAAAACTATCCTGACACAATGGGAAAACATTTATGGATGGATTTTTCACTGCTTCCACCAAAGCAACCAATATCTTTACTTCATTGTTCTCTCAAGTTATACGCTCTTTTGATTTTTGGTACACAAAAACAAATTAAATGAGAAGCATAGCCCCAGTGACTTGTATGGAAATGTGCTCCCCTCACAACAACAATGAGAACAAAACAGCACTCACAAGCAGGAGCAATCACAGGCCCCTCCTTCAGTGTTCTTCTGTCCTCCTGTGCCGTCAGACACTGTCACCAGCTTTTGTCTCGAGCTTGACTGTAGTTGCTGCTGTATGCGGAGCAGAGATGTTCGCAGCTCAAGATGGTCAAACGCAATGGAAGAGGCGTCATGAGTGACATCCGAAATCTCCCTACGGTTTTACATTCTCAGACCCGGCCCCTGGAGAAACGAGCACAAGAGAGAGACAGAGAGAGCAAGAGAGTTGTGAGTAAGAATGGGCCTCCTCTTCCACATACAATGAACGCATTGAAAAAAAATGGAATGAGCAGGATGGCAGCTGGGAGGAGACGCTGCCATACTATAACAGCCAGTGGGTCATTGTCAACCCTGTGGAGTGTGACAGATTTCTGTGTTTGTATCTGGACAGCTGTCAGTGAAGATAAACACTGAGAGTTAGTTCTTTGCATATGTTACCCACTCCCTCAGGCCTCGTTCAGACCAGACTAAGACCACACCAAGACAATATCAACCAACCAGAACTTGGTTGGATCTTTGAGAGCTCTTGGGATGTGTCAAGAATGTAATGTTCTCCTCATTACTTTTGAGATCTAAGAGGGGGGAGTAGAGATACTCTTAGAGACTCCTTTTAGTACTCTTCCACCACCACAACTGCACCCACCCCCCGGCACACACTGCGTTCATCGTTGTTTTGTTTTCCTCTTTTTTCCTTTCATCCATCGCGCAACCACCATGCAATGGCACGGCACCCCCTTCAGGGGCCGCGCCCCACAGTTTGGGAACCTCTGCTCTAGGCAAAGCAGCTGTTTGCAGAAAGGTGTGGCATGCCCTTCATGGCTGTTCACCAATATTTTTAGACTGAAGTGGGAGTGGTGTCCCCAGGTGGTCTGGAAGATATGTGGAAATACGAATGTCCTTCAATCATATGACCATTCATTGACTGTTTGGCTTTGGATGAAGAGCCTCAAAGCAAATCTCCTCACCAATACACACAATACAATGATTTGGCCCCTTGCACAGAGATGCACTGGGATCTCCTGCATTATCTCACTCTGCCATAAAACTGATAAAAATCCCTTTTTAAGTTTTTCTTACACATTAGGTCGGAAACTGATGGTGGAGGTGCAGAAATCTCTTTCATGTACAGACAATTTCTGTAGATTGCCAGGAAACCTTTTAGTTCACATGTGCTACAAGAATTAGTGATAGACATCTTTCTGAAAGAATATTGGTAGCATCTGGGTACGCATGAATGCAAGCTAGATTAATGTGTTTCAGATTTGCTGTAATGTGTCATTAGGTCATATATCTCAAATTCCACAAGGCAGTCCTTAACGCCTGTGATGGAGGAATAAAGGAAAAGTGATGAGATATGTCTTTTTTGCTTTACTGCAAAAAAACAAGTACACATTTATAAATACTTATTATAAATGTCTGAATGTGTAAATATTCTTTTTAGCCTCTGACATACATGACTTAAAGTAATTTTAGGATAACCATTCATCAAAATGCCCATTATGTCCTAAAAACCTTCCAGGCACATCGTCAAATAGCAATGTGACAATTTATGCAGCATATCAGCTAATAATATTTGCCTTTAATGTGATGCGTACCCTCTGGCAATAACTTCATTATAAAAAACATCCATTTGGGAGAAATGACACAAACATACCAGCTGCAATGCACTCTTACTCCAACACAATTCCTCTGCATGACTCCCTCAGCTACCGCTCTCCATTATTGATGAGACTTCCTCTGTGGGTCTCATCTGCCACTGTGCTGGCTGCACTCGCTTGTGGGCAGCCACTGTGGATGTAGAGGGGGGACCAGCTGATGCCATGCGAGGAAAACCAAAAGGGGTGCGCACATTAACAGCCTAATGACAGGATGTCATCTAGCACTGCATGCCACATTTGTTATTGGTTTAATCTAAATTCAATGGGGTTGTCATCAAGGGGGAAAGTAATTACCTTCAAATCCACAGGGGAATGGCCTTTGTATGAGTCCAGCTGAATTGTGAATACACGACCTGAGCAGCATGATTTAAGCATACTCTGCTGTTCCAAATCACAGGAAAAGAAGAAATCATGTGGGGGACGATTGTAGGGCAGAGCGAGGAAAAACAACTTACAAGGTCACCCTTTTGGGTAAACTAAAATGTTTTATTTATCATGCTGTACGGCAACAAAAACAGACAAAGACGAACATTTCTGCAATGTCAGCTGTCGTAAATGTATTAGATACTACACCGACAATCGGCTCAAGGGACGCTGAGGAAGGTATCAAAAGACGAAACACCTGCTCCTCCTACATGACAGGGAGCAATACATCACTCCACCACCGATGATATTATTTCATGTTCAAAACATGGTTGGTGTACTATCTCTATTACATCTCCCCCTGAGCTGCAGCTTTATCAGGGTGGATCCTGAATGGTTATTAAATCTGAACATAAGAGTGAGGAAACTTTGAAATGAAGGAAAGAAAGATGACTAAAAATGCATTACGGAATATGTTTTCAAAAAAACAGCAATAAATACAGTGTGAACAAACCAGGGAATAAAAATGAGGGTGTATATCAAGAATGAAAGGATTATGAAGTTTCCTGCAGGTTTTTCCAATATGGAAACACGCTCCAACAAAAATAATCCTTTTATAAGGTGGAGTAAACAACAAAAATAGACACAGGATGTTAGGATGTGCCACTGTTATGTACAAACCCCAAATCTCTTTTTCTTTGCTTTGGTTAATGTTTTCTGCTTACAGTTCTCAAGGTACCAGTAGTGCAAAGAAATAATGAATGTTTTATTATGAAATAATACCCATTAGTTTTTTCAAAGAGTTTGCATTTTGTAAATCCAAAAACCTACCAATCAAAATGTGTGTATATTATAAACAGCATGGTGTTTAAGGCTCATTAACATGTTTATGATTAAAAGGAAATATAGACTAATGTCTATTTGTTTGAGTGTAAGTTTTTCTGTGACATTAAAATCTGCAGTGCTCCCAGAAATGCCTGATGTATTCCGAGCAGAGAAAAGTAAGGCAGCAGCAGCTGGCTGTAACACGGTTCAACCACTGTTCTGTCATGTTCTGCTCTGTGGCCAGACACCGAGCACGTAATCACACCAGAGCATGTGCGTGGGTGCATGCACACTTTCACACACTTTTTTGAAAAGTTCACACTGTGCAGGAGGATGGGGTGCATGTGTGGGGGTGTGCATGTATGTGTATTTTTTATTTTTATTTTTTCATTGTCCGTGGGCTGACCATGTCAGTCTGTTCATCTGACATTGACGGATGAATGGACAAAGTCTGAAAATAGAGGGCTGGATAGAGGGAGCAGAACAGGTATTGATTACTTCACACCTACTTCTAACTCTTTCAAAAAGCAGTAGACCTGTTCCACACTTATTTTAACCAGGTCTTTTTTAATCATTTTTTGCACTGACTGTCAAATTTTCCACATTTACTTTGCAAAAGAAGATCATAAATTAAATAAGCAAGGCACGCATGTTGTAGTGATAGTGCCAATTTCACTCTTCAGCTGGGAGATACAGTGCTTTGCAAAAGTATGCAACACAGTAAGCAGCTATTAATGTGGAGTCACAATAGAGAAGTGCTATTGTTTTAGTGTTATTAGAGTTATTTGCATTCTCCACAAGCAGAACACAGCAGTCATGTGGAACAAGGGACTCCAGAAAGATGAGACCATAGGTAGATTCTTCACTTGCAAATTCTAAGTGTAGAAGAGAGAACTAACTCTGTACATCACCCTAATGATACTACCTACATGGTAAAACATGGGGGTGATGGTAGGATTATGCCATATGAAAAGAGCTGGCAAGATGGTTAGCACTATAGTTGGGACAGCACTGGGGGAAAAAAGCCTGCTGAAGGTTGCAAAAGACTTGAGACTAGGGTCAAAGATTTACTTCCCTATGGAACAGGGCCCTTCAGATAATAGCGCTTAAGTGTTCTCCTTAAAATGACTCTTTTTGTCAGTCATAAGGGCAAACAAGACATTTGCCCTTGCTTTCAACCTGCTGTACACACACGTGTGAAGTCCTATAGTGCAGACATTGGACTGAAAACTGATAATGAAAGTTAATGACTGAAATTGCATCCTGCCTAGCTGTCAATTGCAACGATTTCTCGCTTAAATTATTGCAATTACAACTGGTGTTGTATTTTAAATATACATCTAAACTCTTATTGAGGCCTTGACTCCAACACACAAGTTATGCACCTATAGCATATTCAAATAATTTTAATGCCACAGACTAACAAGATGTAAACTTTGCAATATTGACACCATGACCTGAATAGAAAACCCATCAAACATAATCTATTCTCTTCTAAAATGTTGAGGGCACATCGGATAATGCCCAAGATAACTGAGCTGAGCCGGTGGCCTCCTTCATTCTAAGGACATCTGTCATGGTAGAGAAAATTGCCAGGTTTTCCATGAAAGAGAATTCAGCTATGCCTCTTCAGCATGGCTCTATGATTAATTCAAGAATGTCACTCGGTGGGTAAATGCTCCTTTATTCTTGCGTTAGTGGTTAATATTAATAATGCATAGCCGGGTCTAAGTTCAACATCCGTCTTGGCAAAGTTCGACATGGAATGGTTTCACCAGCTGTGCATGCTTGTCAACACATCCCTTCTTTCCCCCTCTGCCTCTCTTTCCACTTCAGGCTAACGACTCTATTGCTTTTCGTCCTCGACTGCTCCTGGCTCCAACACATATCCCTGATGGGAAGATGTGGGCCATCAGCAGTAATTGGAGGAGTTGTGCTGGGTGAATTTCTGTTGCAGGACGCTGCGACATGATCAATTCTGTGAATGCTAGAGGTGGTTAGGCGGTCTGCAGACCCCCACAGCCCCATGACAGTTCAATGGAGCTCATGCCACAGAGCGTAGGATATCCGTTTACAAGAACAATCGTCAACTGCAGGTCACCATTGAGCCCTGAGAGCTCCCAGCTATCCAGTTAAATCATAATTACCCATTTAGTCCATTATCATCTGGGAAGAGGTGCACTGAATTTAATGTTAGCATTTCATTATACTCACATTAAAGAATAAAGGAAATGTCAGCGGCTTAATGGCAATGATGTGATATAATTATCTCCAAGGCGATTTATTTGAAAGATTTCCCAATGATAATCTCTTGACACCCTCATACGTTCTGCGAGATACACAATCTAATTGTGCACACACACAGTGTTCAGCGGCACAATGAAATAGCATGAGATGTGACTGATGGATGCAGTGAAGGCCTCACGCAGCCAGGATGATTTGCATATTTGTGACAGTACAGGCTTGTGTCTTCTCATCACAGCTTTGGAGAACAGCCTTTATTATTGTCCTCCTGTTTTTTTGAGGAGGGGGTGGTTTTCTCTCAAGACTAAAACAACACTGCACTGAGCCGAGGCTGGTCATTGGTTGTCATGGAAACACAAGGCAGCTGGGACTAGTGGTTTTTGAAAGAATGAAAAAAACAAAACAGTCTTGGCAAAGGTTAAATCCAATTTAACAATTTATTTATACCATGCTGGTGCACTACTCTTTATCTCTGCTGGGGTTTCATTACTTACTGTATGGGACTCTTTTAACAACCCTCCTAGGAAATACCAAAATGTCTTTAACAGCTTAGAAAGAATTTATTTTCCAAGATTATTTTATTGAGAAAATGCACTACAGGGGCACAACCAAACTATACAGTCTGTCTCTCTAAAATCTTTTCTTTCAAACAGCTGATCTCACTTCAGTTTTTAAATTGAAATTAAGGTTTCTCTATTAAAAGCCCATGACTTTGTTCATAAGCACAAAAAAGCATTGAAGACTTGTTTATGATGATCCTAAAACTGTGGTTGCAGAACTTCCTGCTGAGACCCCTTGGAGATTCACAGCCAAAGGATGGTGGAAAGTCATGGGTTTAAAGGTAATCCCCTCTAAAAATCACTTTGCTTCCCCATTGCCAGACACAAACACACAAATTCAAAACGTACACAACTTCTAGAATATTCAGATCTCTTAGAGAGAATTTTTAGCCTGAGCAAGAGCTGTGGAGCTGTACCGAAATAACGGCAGAAGCCTGAAGGTGCATGAGCATGAATAAGTCGCTCTCTGGGGTTTTAAACACGTAATAGCTGGTAGCTGTGTCCCGTAGGAACATATCACTACTCCTCAGTCTGTTTTAAATGCCAGCGGGTGAAAATTCAGTTTCAGGCATTACGTTTTTAAAATACCGTGAGTGAGCCAACAAAATTTACACTGGAACAATATTGAATCTGTCAATAAAATCTGCCCAGAGCTGCTGTAGAGTTTACTGTTTTCCCCCTCTGCAGTGCTTTATCCTTGGAGTGACTGATGTGGAAGACTAGTGTTGATATTTGGAGTGCCATTACACTAATAGTGCATTCACTGCCAATGTGAAGCAACCACAACCTTTCTTTAGATGCCTTTCATCTTTGCTGCTGTCACTCAACTTTCCTGGGTCATTTTCAGTATGAGTGATGGTGCAAATCATCCCAGAGAAATAGTCAAAGAGGGGAGTAAGTGCTGTTGTTTGCCCCTGAAAACTCGGCCCATCATGTCTGATTTACAGCAATGCAATAATATAAATGGATATTGTGTAGTATAAGTGGTCAATGCCAGACACTTTAGAAAACTTTGAAGATGATAGGATGCTTCAGGACTGTAGCCTTCATGGGCTGGATACTTATCAGCTGTGGCAGTGGCTGCATAAAAGGAAGTGCATGAAATCCTTATAACTTAGTTTCATTTGATAAGGCTTTTCTTAGTAGTATTTTATACTGCTGGAGGCCAACCCTGAGATATCTAACAAAATAGAACCTATGTTCATCGTGACAGACATTGAAGACATATCAATGTAGTCAGTGAACACACTGTGTATGCTCACGCTCAGATTTGTGTTACTATACATATATTAGCGGGTGATCTTGGTTTCAGACTCTAAATTATCCCCCCATCCTTGTGTGAAAGATTTAAACAAAATAAAAAATGATGCCAAAGGAATTTCCTGAGTTTTCTCAATAGTAGCAAAGTGCTGCCTAACTCTCAGGTTGCTGAATGTTTCCTTCCACCTGTGTGCACTGGCTGCCTTGAACAAGGCCGTGGCTACCGGTGCAGTCAAGCAAACAATAAGAAAATCCCTCCAACATGCTCTCATGATTGAATTCTGCGCAAGCTGCTATTAGATCGCTCCTCAAGGAGGACTCCTTGACACCCTTAAAAGGTAATACTATACCTTGGATGTATCAATACAATCACATGGTTCATTCTCCTTGTTGTCATAATTACTGCAGCTCAGGGAAATTGAGGGGCTTTTGTTCCCATAAAACTGGGGTTTAAAAATATCTTGCAGAGAAGAGTGCTACTGGGAGAAACATGTCCTGAAAGATCAGTGCTTCTGTGAAATATATGACACCATCTCCTACACTTGAGCCGCTTCTCCATTTGTCAAGTCTCACTCTAACCGTTTAATGTCTGTTTCAGTTCTAGCCCGGTTTGGAGAATATCCTCACTGTTAAGTGTGACTATAGAGGGGAACATGGGTGGGCAGTTAGCATGCAGAAGCTGTAGTTGGCTCTTTGTTAGCAGCAACATTCAGCAAGAGAGAACCTGGAGGTTGTAATTTTGATGGACCGAGCAAAGATATTTTATTTTGTCTTACAAAAATTCATTGCTGGTCCAAACATACTGAACCAATATGTTTCGACATACTGATCTTATTCCTTATTTTGCCATACATATAAACATATCTATATCTATCTATACTTATCTTTTAAACATTTGCAATCCTTTGGATTTAGGTAATGCAATCAAAAGATGTAAAGCAATATCCACGCATGAACTTTATTTCAAAGAAAATTCCCAGAAAAGAATCAAATGCACATTACACCAAACTAATATTATGTAGTTTCGGAGTTTCTCACTAGAAGTTTCATGCTATAACTTCAAAACACTGACCAGAGCTACGCTGACCAGAGCTACACGGCTTCTTAGAAAGCAGTTGTGTGTGTTTCTCAATAGAGGAATGTACTGACAGGTCAGATCAGAGAACAGATGAAAGATGAGGCTGAGTCCTCCATCTGCCAGCGGCTGGCCAGACGCAGCTCTGTCTGCTTCACTCTGCTGTGTTTTTGTATTTTAAGAGTGAAATGTGAACTCTGCCGTCCTGTTAGCACGATGCTTCCTCCTTAGTCACGTCTAAATGGTGTCAGCTCTGGTCATTATGGAGGATGTCATGAGACGAATCTGAGTGGTTGAGGCAGACCGTCTTGATTTGATGCAGCTATGATCACTTGGAGAAGGACGCTTATTCTGTCTGTTGACTGAAGATCAGGGAAAACCTTTTACTCTGAAGAAATGAATGTGTCTGAATCCATACGGGTACATTGCAGTCCACCATACAGTCAATTTATCTGACAGAACCAGAGGAGGCTGATGTGTCTATTCCAAAAGGAGAACTTTTTAAAATGCACAGTCGAGCACATTTTGCGCTCCCCTGAGGCTCTATAGGCTGAAAGCTCTAAAAAGCCCTCTACAAATATGTCAAATAGATTTGTTAATTTCATTGCTAGTCTGGGCCAGTGCTTAAGGCATTAACATTAAGTTTTTTCCTCATATCCTTGGACTGTGAACTGTTATAGCATAGCTCAAAATGATCAAGGTGACAGGCCATGTTTTGGACTTGAAAGAACTCTCCTCTGCTTGTTTCCCGTAAAAGCCTGCATGAGAAAATGAAATTATATCAGTTTCTTTGTTCCCTCCACTTAATGGCTGCCAAGGGGTTGATTTGTCAGCTCGGTCCATGAGAAGACCCTCCCTCTGTCTAAATTGCAGGTTGGATTTTCCTGTCATATGGAAAATCCTCTTCTAATTGCCTCTCCTAAAAAGTATCTTGTGAAACAGCTGCTTTAATGAAGAGAGAGAGACAAGCCAACCTTGCAGAGCACGTTACAAACATTCAACTTGGAGGTGTGCTATAATTGCTGACCACAAAAATGAACTTCTTTGAAGTATTTCAAAGGTCCAGAATCCGTCGGGGGAACAGTTGATACAAGATGAGATAAATCCTCTGATCTGCATATTTCACTGCACAGATTAATTGCAGGACACATTCCAAGTCTGATTATCTTGCAGAATCTGATTACATCTCAGCTGTGCACTTCAGGTGCCTGTCTTGCTTTAATAATGAAGGTGTATCTGGCATGAATGGTTGTTTTTTGGCACTAAACATTAAATAAACAAGCGCACAGAGCATCTGTGTGTGCATGCATATCTACAAGTCTTCTACAACAATGTGCAGTGGCTAATTGATTGATGTTGAAATAATTGCTGTTTGGGAACCAATTTGTCAAGCTTAGACTGGATGTTCACTCAGGCAGTGTACGCTCATGTGGAACATTTGCTTTAGGCAAAAAAAGCCAGTTTCCTGAAGTGAGTGATGGGATGTGCTGGAGCAACAAGACCTTCAATTTTTCACAGTGTTATCAGAGAGAAACTTACATCTGTGAGGAAGCCTGACATTAAATTGGGGGTCATGAAGGTTTGCTCTCAAAGAGATGGCTTTAAAATCTGTTTGGTATTTACTGCATTTGGCAGAGGGAAACAGGTTCCTCAAATAGAATTGGTTACTCTATTGCAAACTCAAAAATAAAAATCTGACCCTTGATCTCTTAACATTATTATTTCCCAAAAGCAATGAATTTACAAAGAAGCAGTAAGGAAAAACTTTGTCCCCGTAAAAATGTTGGAACGCAACCTGAAAAGAAACTCATCCGTAGGCTAGTTAGTGTGGCATAAATAAGACTCAGACCCTGATTTAGTCTGACCCAGTACATTTGGATTTTATTGACTTAAATGTTTTTGTTCAAGCTTTTATAACTGCAATAAAACACTTTAAATATTACTGCTGTATGGGGAAAAAACTGCAGGACATCCTAAAAATATTTTAGTTACTATTTTTGCCATTTTGACCTTCATTTTCTACTGCTCTTACTCATGCAAAACCTTTTTAAGTAGGCTATTGCGACATTAGCTTAAGAAAAAGAAACATTCTGTTTACCAGTGCATAAGTTCTTTTAATTTTACATATTTATTTGCCTGCCATCTGCTTATACATCACAACTCGGGCAAATACAATTCCTGGTTAATTTCAGACACTTTGGAAGCACTTGGAAAAAAACAGCAATGAAAATTACCTAGCTTAGTCTGAAACAAAGTATCATAATCAATTAATTAGGTAATTAATCAATAAAAAGCAATTTCAAGTAAATGGACAAAAATTCCTTATTTCAAATGGCAAAATAGGTTTCACACAGTTGTTATTTTTGTAGGTAACGTGCTTACTTTGGGAAACATAACCTCCTCCCTCCAAAACAAACTGCAGTAAACAATGAATATGATGGGAAATCATATTTCCCATGATATATGAATATGATTTCCCATCATATATGAATATGATTTCCCATCATATTCATATATGAGAAAATACAGCACACAAAATGAACCACTTACATCCAGCAGAAGGCAGACTCTCAGAAAAAATAATAACATGAATGTTTTAATTAGCCTCAAATTTATAATTAGAGTAGAACAAAATGTGAGGATATGCACAAGTTACAAAACACAGGAATTTTTAATCAAAATACTAAAAATTAAGAATAATTCTGAATTCAATAAAGCAGGCGATACAATTATTTTAAACTGAGCATATTAGCAAAATCCAATGAATTCCCAAATGAAGCTGCTCTGAGCACTAAACAGAGCAATTAAACAACCCTGTCTCTGTAAACAAAGCTAAACTTGCATAGAATGCAATATAGTCTGTGATTGTTTACTATCCTGAGCACTCAGCAAAAAATCCCAATAACACATGCAAACATCAAACCAGAAAAGATTTACAAATTGATCTTCATAAGACAAATTCAGAGAAATAAAAAACACTTTAGACTTCACCTTGAATTTATAATAGGATTTATACTGGGAAGTTTGAAGCTTTTATGTTTTTTTAGTTTTTTTAATCTAGGACAGGGTCAATTTAAGCTTGAAATGAAAATCACAGTCAAAGGCAGTTTGCAATTAAGCTAACACAAAGTGCGTGTTCATGTATGTGTGTGTCACAGAAAGTGAGCAAGAAAGCAGGAGCCTTTGTGTGAGTATGCACAACTGATTACATTCCTTTTTTAAGCAAACTTATCAGCTCAGGAGAAAGAAGTTTTAAGCCTTTAAAATTACATCACTCAGTTTTTTTTTTAAAATGACACCAGGTCGCTTGTCGTGTCAGAATAACCCGCAGCAATAACAATTCCCTGTTTCTTAGGATCTTTCTAGAGTCTTTTCATCACTCAAGTCCCTTCATATCATGTCACATACTTCTCATCGTGCCATACAAGACTTAGCAGAATTACATCTAGCCATAATTACACTGTCTAAAACTACAAAAAACATACTTTATGTCACAATTGATGAAGTTTGTAAAACCTCATTCAACTTGCAGATGGCCTTGTTTAGGCGAGTAAGAAGTTAAAACAATCCAATCCGGAAGGCACAAATGGATGAAGGACAATTTCCAAATTGGATTGTGAGTATGACCATCAAAAGCAAAATCAGAATCATGCTAAAAGGACCAAAGTTTTCCATTATAAGAGGTGTATGTTTTTCTAGAGCACAAGCAAAAGTTAGTTTCTTTTCATTTAATTAGAGAAAATATTTTGCCATCACACAATCAAAGCACTTCTGCAATGATTATGGCTTACAGCTAATAAATATCCAACATTCAGTTTCTCAGAAAAAGTTGGATACGACATAGGTGTAATAAAAGAAGCATCTTTAAATCTAAAATGTTAGGCTAAAGTTTCTCCTTCAAATTACTGTAAAGATTGTGGACTTGACAATTTCCTCAGCAGAGAGTCACTGATTGAGAAGGTAATCACTGAAGAAGCAGCTCAAAGTGCTGTACCCAAGATTATTAAGGGAAAGTTGGGTGGAAGGAAAAAGTGTTGTAGAAAAAAGTGCATAAGAAGCAAGGATAACTGCAGCCTTAAGAGGAGCAACACAAAACCTATTTCAGAGTTTAGGACTTACATGTTGTGCAGCTGGATTAAGAAGTTTAAGAGCCACCACAGTAATGTAGGACAGTTGCTTCAGTTTTCACTGTCAATACAGATTTGACCGTCATATGATATGTTAGTGTTTTGCAAAGTCATCTTCCACCATATTTTAAAACATTTCTCATGATTCCCTCCCCTGACGAGTTTTATTGGAGATGCTCATTCCATTTTCCAGCTGGACTTGGCCCCTGCCCACATCCATATAAATGGAAATTTGATTTACATAATCTGTCACATGTTTCTTCTGTAGCAAGGGACCATGAATCGCCTCTCAGATGGCAGAAGTTCAAATTCACTGCTCATCACATGAGCTGAGCTCATAGAGATTATGTCAGCCACTTCCACAGCTTTCTTTTCGCACAGCTCAGTAAATTTGTTCTCCACTGAATGACTTACAATTGGCATGATTGGCCAGTAAACAAGCCTGATTGAACCTATGAATCTATGGGGGTAATGTCAAGATGAGGAATGAATGCAAATGTGGACCAAGGTCTTAGCATTCTATCAGAGTTACAGAATGATCAACCCCATGACATGCTGCACTAATGCAGTCAGTAAAGCAAACTGAGCCCTGATTAAGTAATGCAATGCAACACACAAAACATACTTCAGCAAGCTCACATTTCTGTATTCACACTCCTTTGAGTTTTCGGGTTTAGCTGTAAGCCATAATCATCCCACTTGTAATTTATCACTCTGACTTTAATGCATATGTATGTAATGAATTGCTTTCATCATTTTAATGGAATTGCTGCATTGAATTTACTTTTTCAAATATGTTTAACTTGTCGAAACAACTGAAAAAGCACTGATGTAGTTGGACTAAAAGATGGTGCCTTACATACCGAAAAGACAGAGGAGACCGACGTTCACAGGCTCTCTAAACATAATGTTTGAATGCTTGATGTTGGAGCTGAACACTGCTTTCTGTCTCTTTTGTTTTAGCTTTGAATGTATATTTTAACTACTGACAAGTGAACAAGATTTAAACTCTCCAGCCGTCAATGCATACTTTTACTGACAGGACGAATGGTAGCAGCTCCTTCAGCACAGTAAGCTACTCTCTGGGAGGATAAAGATATATATGCAACTATTAAGTTTGACTGATGGTTGAACAGTGACTTCTCTGCAGTTCCAATCTGTTTGCGTATCCATGCAGTAATAGTGAATAAGACGTTTAAAATAAGACGTTTAAAAAAGTGTCTTTTGTCAAAGAGCTTCTTAAGGATTTCAGTGATGTCTGCATTCCTTATTCCTGCTGTTAGTGCATCTTTTCTCCTCTGTGACCTGCACCCTTTTCCCGTTTTCACTGACCTTTAACAGCTTCTGGGTAATACTGGCGCTGCCTCACAGATTCACATGCAAAGTGTCATTTAAGCTGACAAGAGTCTGCGCAGCATCCTTCAAGCACCTCTTTCTCCTTCTCACTGCTCATTTTTAAATAACTACTTGGAGCCCTGCTGAGCATGGCCCACCGTGGACAGAGCGATTTATCATGCCGTTCATTGGTCACGACAAAACATAGAGTTCCTTTTTCTATGCTGTGAGGCAAAGTTAGCGGCCAAAGAAGAAAATATAGCTTTAAAATAAGCACCTTTTTGCTCTAGCTGGGACTTTTTCCAGTGTTCCTACCCTTTTCACACTGCAGAAAAGGTAGTGGTGCTCATTTTTCACAGAGGCCATCAGACTCCAACACATTGTCTGGTTTTGATGAATAGCGTATGGGTCTCTGTCCTTACTCTGCCATCCATCAGCTGCTGTGGATGTACAACATCAAAGACAGACAACTCTTGCCAAAAAAACTGCACAACTTCAAGAAGGGCTCTGACACCCCATGCTGAACTTAGCTTCTTCTTGAAAAACCCAGGTGGAGTTCTGGTTGAATAGGATTCAATTCTTCTGTCAATTATTTTTTTTCTTCCCTTACTCTGACTGACTTTGAGGCGAAGTTAAGAGTTCTACTGGATTTTTTTTTTTTTGTGCGTTCTGCCGATTCAGTGTTTTGTAAGGTACACATTTGGAATTTTTTCTATTTCATCATGTAGCAATTACAAATTTCCATCTATTTTACTGAGCTTTTATGTGGTAGAACAATGCAAAGTTTTATAGTTGTGAAGTGGAAGAAAATGGATACATTGATTTCTTGGTAGCTTTGGTAGCTACAGTAAATTTGGGAACATGTGCTCTGTTCAGATTAGACCAACATTTATTTTATACCATGAGCGGTGAAAACAAACATTGCACATCACACTGAACACACTGTGAAACATTCATGTGGCAGCATCATGCTGGGGGCACGCTTTTTTTCCACAGCGGCAGGGATGCTGCTCAGAGTTGCTAAGATGAATGAACATCAACACAACAATCTTTAAATAAAGCAGGTTAATGACCATAAACTTACAACAAACGCTGCTAGGGAAAAGTTTAGATTAAATTGTCTTCAGGTGTTAGGCACTTTGGTTCATTCTAAATCCATTTCATAATCTAAGACTTAAAAAGTCTCTTCATCTAGTCTGCTTCAGCTTGAGTTATTGTGAAAAGGAAAGGGCAAAAAAATGTATTCTCTAGAATATCTAGATGCAGCTGTAACTTGATTTACAGCTGCAAGTAAATCAAGTTACTTGCAGCTGATTTGCAAAAAATTTAGCTGTATAAATAAATTACTAAGCAAGACGGAATTAACATTTTACCCCCCCAAAAATTGCAAAATAATAAAAAAATAATTCATCCTTTTCTGCTTTAAAGTAAGTCTGGCTCATACAAAAGCTAGTTTGTGAATGAATGTCATGCAGTATACAAATCTCAACACAAAAGGCCAAAGTGCTGGATCCTTTTTAGGCTCTGCTTGATGTACTTTGCCTTTTTTTTCAGCACAGAAAGCATTCAGAAAGCATTCTGAAAGCATTTCGCTTGTATGTACAATGTGAAAGCCTTG
Source organism: Phalloptychus januarius (assembly GCA_902982915.1). Classification (NCBI taxonomy): domain Eukaryota; kingdom Metazoa; phylum Chordata; class Actinopteri; order Cyprinodontiformes; family Poeciliidae; genus Phalloptychus; species Phalloptychus januarius. The sequence goes on from CADWAE010000133.1 coordinate 33,123,439, forward strand.
TCTTTTATTATTTTGTTCAGTCTGCATCAAAACCGCACACATGTTGTATTTTGAGCCAGATTGATTATCACAAGGAACCGTCACTCAAAATATCTATATAGCCAGCATGGCCCTCAGATGAAAAAAAAAAAGAAAATCAACACAGAGGCTGCCTGTCCCCAGTCGCTGGATGAAATCTTTTGACAGCTCACACTTTTTGACAGCTCACTGTTTTTTTTCAGACTCAACACAAAATCTCTTTATTACAGAATTGACTGGTCCTCTGTCACATAGGTACCTCTTGAAAATAATAACCTTTAATCAGGTATTAAAAATACTTTACATGCATCCATATTTCTGTAAAATAAAATATTTTATTGGTCTAATATAACTATCTAATCTATACCATTTGTTTCACTTGGTGGTCAAATTCCTCAAATTTCATTAATATTCAAATTTTTTTAATGGATTTGTATTTCTCCAAGTTTGGTACAAAGTTATTGGCATGTTGCACTAATTTAAAATGTGGAAGGTGTGACACAATGATCTTTGCAGCTTTGTTGCATTTGCATTCATGGAAGACTACCTTTCATAACTCAGTATGAAAGAGGAATATTTACAGGAATAATGAAAGCTTTACTATGGTGGTTAACTGCTAAAATGGACCATATCTGTCTGAACCTGGCATATCTGGATGCAGTAATTATCATGATTTAACAAATCTGGTGGCTGGAAATGATAGTTATTTACATATCACATTCCCATTTATTCATAGATTATGCTACCTGGATGAATAAAAGACTGTAAAAGAAAAAAACATATCTCTAACATATTTCAGCACCAATTTAATTTCTTGAATTTATTCTTAGGGGAAAATGTACCTCCTGTGATGAATGTTTCTGCTCACCTTAAAGTTAAATCAGCGGAATAAATTTTTTCTGAGAAATTCACTGTTGGTCTTCTTTTCAGTGCTACATGCCAGCTCAGCAAGGCTGTCAAATACAGTTTTGAACTATCTTTAAGGTACAGAAGCTTGTTTTAAAAAGCAATTTCATTATTTGTAAATGAGTCATTGTTCCAGTGTTATTACCATATACTGCCATCCCAATATTAAATTGGTTTTGGCAAATATGGAAAATCAAAACAGTGAACTTATGTTTTTTCTTCATTTTCTTGGCCTAGGTAGGAGAAATACAAGCCTGCATACACACTGAATGAGCCTGTGTCTAACAACATAAAAACCAAGCCCTTATGTGTCTGCAGATTGCAGCAGCTGCAGAAATCCTCGCACATCACAGAAGTCTCACAGGAACAGAGAAGCACAAACGAGCCTCTCATCTCGTCTCCTCCTTTCAGAAAGATGCTGAGTGTCCAGGTTCATATTGCTTCTATCTAACACCTTTAGGAAATGTATGCATGCAATGAAATATGTGATTAGGGTTAATGCAGTCTCATGCAACAGACACCAAGCATGGCAGGCCTTTCGTCACAAGAAAAAAAAGATAAATTAATTTTCCTCACCTTGTTATTGTGAATCCTCTGCAGCAGAGATTTACTGCAGGAGCCACTTAATTGTCAAATTGAGATGCATAAGCCTTCTTTTGGATTTCATGCATGTACAATTAGCTATAAATCTTTAGACAAATTGCCTTTTACTCTCTGATGGCTCTGTCTCCCAGATGAGACAGCAGAATGGAATCTGTCCATCATGACATTGCATTAACCTCCCACACACTGGAGGTTCAGCTGTAGATAAGCCTTCTATCACAGTGGATTCTCTCTTTCCTTGCTCCCTACATCACACCCTGCCCCCCACCGACTGATTGACTGCTTTCTCCATGCCTCTGTATTTCTATTCCAATTAACGTTAATGGAGTTTGGACGTCCAGTCCGTATCTCCTGCCAGTCCACCACAAGTTAGCCCCATTTCTTTAAAATCAGGCGATGTTGCAATTATGTTATAACCAAGTGGTGTCAGAGGCACCCGTGTCAAGGTGGTACCCTGTCAGAAAACACCTGTGTGTTCACTCTGACCTCCAACCAAAGGCTTGGCTCCACAGATGACACTGTGGCTCAAATTAACCTTGGTGCCTTTGGTAATAACAGCAAAACACACTTTCAATGGGGGGATGAATAGAGATGAGGACCAGTGCCTGGAAGGAATAATAACAAAAAAAAAATCACAGGGGCTCAGGTGGTGTTAAGGAGCAGGTTGTGTTTCTGAGAATAAAGATGTCAAGAATGGCTTCTCTTAACCTTGAGATGTAACCTGGGGCAAACAGATTTGAGTTAACACTTCCTGCCATATTTCTGTTGAGTAAAAAAAACTGCTTTTGTATGGAAGTGAACATTTGTGCAGTGCATGACATCCTAAGTGAGTCTGCGATTTTTTTGTTTTGTTTTTCTCCCCCACTTTCACATCAACACGATTTGTGGAGGATGCAGATCTTCTCCTGTCGTTTTTGCACAGCATGTGTGGATTCAGTCTCGGCTGGCAGTTTCAAAGGCTTATTAGTTTCTATTATCTAGATTAGAGTGTAGGTGTACATTTCACAGCCTCCGTTTCGATTTTATTATCAGTTATTATTTTTGATCAGTTTGATTTGGGTGTTTGTGACGCCTCTTATAAAACAACTGATTGTACAAACAAAAGAGGAAACAAAATAATAAGATTATGCCTTTAAAATCATAAGTCATCCATCTAAATAATAGAAAGTTATGATTTTAAACCCTTTGACCTTAGGGACCGTTAACCATAACATGCATTGCAAAGTTTAGTCATGCAAGAAAATTACTAGACAAAGTCCTAGTCTATATTAAAATCAGAATTTTTGGCAAGATTTGAAAACCATGGTTAACATATATTCTTAATTAAGTTAGTTTATGAGGCGAATAGAGTTGCAAATACTGCACAAAATGTTCATCCAAACCTCCTTCTACAATTTGTTGCCAAAAACCAAAGCATTACTTTTATATCGATCTCTAAAGACATGTTAATGTTTATGAGTACCTCCTGGGTGAAAGATGGATCCCTGCATGTCTGTCATTACCAATTTTGTTGATTAGGTAGGTCGACCAGCAGGTTATTAGTCGAATGTCTCCGCTGGCAGCTATTTAATCACAATTATTATTAAATTATGATTGTGACATGAAGCTTTGCTGACTTAATGAGGACAACTTTAATTAATTTTACTTGTAGTGACTGGTTTAGGAAGAGGCACATAAAGCAACTTTGCATAAAATGTGAAATCATAAAATAGTCTACATACCACATGCCAGACATATAGGTTTGAAATCTTTTTCCTGTGGCTGAAAGAGTCTGGGACCTTTTAACATTGCCTTTAAATTTAAACTGAAAAAAAAAAAATCAGGATGTTTGATCTAAATTAATATATTTTACCTTCTTTCTTTCACCCTGTGTGGGTGTGTAGGCTGGGCTTACACACTCACACGGGAAATTGCATAAGAACAGAGTAATCCTTAAATGAATAAGGAAATCCAACAGCAATAATAATACTATTTCTTAAATGTACCATGAAGCAGTTCAACTATCTTTGTAAACCATCATGCTTAGTTGGAGTTTTCACATTTTCAGCACTGACCATATGTTCAGTTTTTTTTTTTTTCCTGTAGCATTCTAACATGAGCTTTATGTTACAGGAAAGATTCCAGATTGACTCAAAATAGAAGTGGAGGAAGCAGAATATAGTGATAAATTGGTGGTGTAAGTGTCTTCACACTCACAAGGTGACTATGACAGTTTTGTATCTGCAAGGAAAGAATAGATAAGGCATATTAACAGTGTTAAAAAGGGAAGAAAAGCTGGCTTAAATTCTCTTTCATTTTCTTAAAAAGAAACAATTTACAGAAATTTTCTGTTTGAAGAAAAGCATTCTTCATCCCTGTGTTGTCTTTTTATGAAAATGAGAGCTTGCCTGAGGAAAGCAAATTCATGAGAATTTCAAGATCAGCATCTTGATTCAATTTGTGGAAATAGTGTTGTGGTCATTAATTTTTATAACACCACAATTTAAAGAAGCAAAAATATTGGCATAGCATTGATTCTGACCTGATGTGACCTGTTGTCACACATCAGCAGCTGCTTTTTCACTCTGACTTTCCTCTTCCTCTGGTTCGTGTTGCTGTTCAGTGTCTGTTGCTGAAGCTTCAACTATATGTGTGATTTTGCTTATTTTTTAACAAACTTTCCTTTATTTTAACACAACTTTTCTTCATCACCTTTATCCTACTGACTTCCTTTCTGAGTCCTCCATCTTCAACTAATAATCCTACCCTTTATGTTTATATTGAACAATGCATGCTGTACACTTGCAATAGGGCTTTCAGACTCACCTGTTTCTGCTTTCCTGTTTAGCGAGTGTCATTCCTTCTGCGTACAGAAAGTTTCATCCAAAAAATACAAGTAACTGCAATTCTACCATGGGTCATTGTGTGTGAGGACAGATACAGCATGTACAAAGCAGATGTAAGAAATCTGAATGGGCCAGATGTAAGGGAATGATTGAATGAGATATCCAATCATTCTGGACTGGTGATCTGGCATACCGGGCATTTTCCCTATCACCAGCCTGACCCTGCACCTTTTCAAAATGTGCAGCTTGAGTGTTTGATTGCAGAAAATTAGATGCCCCAAGGAATCAGCCAGTGAATTGGCCAATTTTCAGATTGATTGGCAGGATCTCAAAAACCTGATTTTGAACCTATTTTCAATCAGGGAACACTGCACTAATCAACACCAGTTCACAGTAATAATATAACCCTTCGGAGTGGAAACGTTTGCTGAGTGAAGAATGTTCAAAGTTAGAAATTTTCAGCACCAGTGTCTCTGGTTTTGCCTGTACTTGGGTCCGTCTGGAACACAAGATGACAGTGATTGTTATAGTGGAAGCTAGCCAGAAAATGCTAATTTCTGCAATTCTGACCTACAACATTTTATAAATGAATCTGTGCATTAGGGAAGTTTGGCTCATGCAATTAAATAAAATATTATTTTAATGTAAGGCTATTGGTGCTCATAAATGTGGAAGGTCATATACATGTAATTTAGAAACAAAACATTTCACCTGTCTAATCAGAAACACATGAACATCGAAATACAGCAACCAAATTTCACTTATATTTTGCTAATAAACCCACATTATTTTGTTTTCTTTGCTTATTTCATACTTCTAAATTTTAAAATGTAAAGTGTACTGTGAATAAAATTCATTCTTCTTCTTCTTCTTATTATTATTATTAATGGTCACTCCCATTTGATAAACACCACTCTGGTATAAAATAAGCTCAGAGAGTGATGTGTATCCTGGCTGCTTCAAATAAATCTTCTTTACTGTTCCTGCCTGTTAATAATCTCAGAGAACTGTCAACCGATAATTTACGCTGATATCTTTTAAAAAATGTGGTTGTTAATTAAGGGTGCACCGATATTTCAGCCAGCCGATTTTATCAGTGCCTCAATTTCCTTAATTTTGTGAGATTGTGATCAGCTGATTTTTACATGTGAAGCTAATCTTATCCACCGATCTTATCTAGCTTTGCAAATTTCTAAGAATCAACCACTGGCCTCTTTTGCTCTCTGTGAGGAAGATTTGACTGACAGACCAGCACTCCAAGTTCTCTGTGCATGTTTACAATTAACAATTGATACCCCAGTGTTGCTAACTCAACAGCTTTCTTGCTATGTTGAGCAACATTTAAGAAAAGAAAAATTGGTATTGGCCAGAATCGGAATCAGCAGCTTTTTAAAAGATCAGTAATCGGTGATCGGCCAGAAAACTGCAATCGGTGCACCGATATTGTTTATTCTCCTTCCTCACTTTAATGTTTGCAAGGCCATGAAGCAAAATATGTCACATCACCAGGGGAAAATAGATAGAAAATAAAGATCAGGAACGATAGCTTGGCCGTCTTTCTTTTATAGTGAAACAAAAGCAAAAACAGAGAAGCACATATGTACTAAAGTAATTCACCAGGCAAACATTTAAGATCCAGCCCCGTGATTCTCATGTACAAACACACAATCTAGTCAAGCATGAAAGATTTTCACCCACAAAGGCACACCAGGAGGCCAGTTGCAGAGTGGGATTCTTGCTGATTACAAACAATATGAGGCATCTCAAGGCTGCTATCCTGCTTCTCCCAGCAGGACAAATATTATGTTGCGCTTTCTCTCTTTATTCCACACTGCCTTTCACACTCAGGTATTTAGCTTTCTCCCTGCATCTGAGCCACCACTTAAACAGGAGCCTGCAAGATCATCTGCATTCTGTCTTCACCCGAGTCGACCCCTGTCAGCTACAAATTACACGGGGAGTAAGAGCACAGCATTCTGGGCGCTCCCTGCCCCTCCAAACCTGCTATGTTAAGCTGATTAAAATTAAAGGAACAGCCACTTGGGAAGGACGTACTCAAACCGTAATACGTGATTATTTTTCTGCCTCTTCATTAAAGCAATTGACCAACTTCTAAAATACATCCCAACACAGAAATACACCCCCACGCCTTGAGGCCTCATCAGTCATCTTGTGTTGCAGTGGACACAGAGATCGGAGCGCTGCATGAGCATGAAACATGAGCCTCAGACCCAGAAATCCATATCCATTATCGTTGCATGCATGCTTTTCATTTGCACCAGGGCCATATTGATTTCCCTCCCATTTCCCAGCTTTAAACAAGGTGTAAAAGCATGGTTTCTCCTTTGCTGCTGTTAAATTCATCATAATTGAGATTGTATGTGGACAGACTATCAGACGGTGATAAACACCAACAACATGTACAAAAAACTCAGTGAACTGAGGGGTCAGTAATGTTTGATAATTTTAACAATTTAGTTGCATTAAACATCAGTGACATGTTTTTATCTAAACTCGGTCATAAACATTTACTGTACTAGAACTAATATTCAGACCAGTGCAAGAACTATTACAAATATGTTTTATAACAAATGTTCTTTTCCTGGCTGTCCTTCTCTATTACTGATGCAAAGCTGAGCAAAATTTTAAGTAATTGTGATGAATTGTAAATACCTACAATTTTTACACTTTACCTTTAACTTTATAGTAAGGTTTACATTTTTTTAGGGGAAATTTGAAAATGTTTTTAATTTGTTTCACAAATGAACCAAAACATATATGAAAACATCAAGATTAATGACCCACTCATTCCATGTTTCTCTCCATCTTTCATACACACACACAATTTTTGCAGTTAGTTGAAATGTCAGCCTTAACGAAAGCATGTAGAATGTAAAATCTATTTGGGGACAGAAATCCTGGCTGCATAACTCATGCCTTGTTCAAAACCCTCTGATCATACGAAAAAATACATGACATTTTTGTATGCAGTTTAAAGTATTCCCCTCCCAAAACCTTTTGTAAGACATGGTTTAGACGGACATCTCTGTTCTCTTTGTCTGCTGTGTGTGCAAAACTGACACTGCAATGCCAGATATTCCAGAACTGTAGCTCTCCTTCCCGAACAGTCTGTCACAGAGTCACAGATGACTCACTCCCAAACGTCCAGCCCAGACTTGAGTCGATCACAGTCAATTAAATGCACCTCTTCTGAGAGTCCATGCCCTGTTGTCATCATACCTCTCTCGGAGTTTGACAATCAGACAGCAGCAAACTCAAAATTCACTTGGTTTTATCAGCTTTCATCAACTGTGACAACATTCATGTCATTGCAATTTGTTGCAGTTATTTACAGGTAAATTTAGTTAAGACATGTGGGCACAATGGGTATGATTCCCAAATGCAAAGACTTAAGATCTATTTACTTTTCCATTGTGGACTGGTTATGAGGCATAAAAAGGTTCTTAAAACAAGAATCCGGTGTACTAGATTAAATGTATTGTTGATTTTGTCTGTTCAGACAGAATTGTGCAACTAGAAAAATATGCATACATGCCAAACAAATATTTAGATAAATAATCATTAGCAGTTTATAAGCAGACAATAATAGTTTATTGCCAATATTTAAGCCTTTGGCGTTTTGGATCGGTGACTAGTTTTCATGGAATACTTTGAAGAATGGATTTAAGCTGCTGCCTGTAGGTCAGGGCTTTGGGAAGGCTGAGCCTCAATGCTAATGTTAGCCTTCTTTATAGTTTCAAAAATCTATTTTACATGTATTAAAGATTATCTTTCTGAGGAAACACAAAGTTTTCCAGTAAAAGAAATCTGATTTGGAAGGAACATTTCAGGAATATGAGCTATCTCATTCTAGAAATAAAATAAATCTAACTTATTCCAATTCAGTCAGACCCAGATTAAGTTACATGGAGTTCTGTCTGACCAAATGAAAACAATCAATCAAATGCAGAATTCCCATAATAATCACTTACAAATATGATTTTTTTGTTTTAGGTTTATGTTTTTGTTCATATGGCTAAATTGCTGATTTAAATGGAAGAAAATAATGGGATGTAAAATAAAACAGCAATGTTAAAAATGTCTGGGACAAAAAATTTCCTACTGGATGTTTTTCAGTCACCCTGCACTGCAGCCCAGACGAGCTCAGCACTACACATGGCACCCTGCCCTGTTTATCCTCTTACAGTGATCCTGGTGAGGGGTAAAGGTTTTAATTAGTTAACCACAGCCTTTTTGGAATATCAGCCATTATCTGCCATTACCAAGTGAGCCAAACGGCTGCAGCAGCTCCACAAAATAAGTCTGCAAGCAAGGCTGCCGGTCATCCACATTCTAACTGTGACATGCTTTATCACTAACTGCAGTTCAAAATGCTCTTTCATGCCCATCTGTTTGTTCACAGTCGCCTGCTACACACCACCCTTATCTTGTTTGTCTTTGATGAGAAAAGAGCTTTTCTTAGCAGTGATTGTTCAGCAGTAAGTACTCGGCTTGTCAGATCCCATCACAAGCGTTTGATTTGAGCCGCATCGACCCTGATTGCAGCACTGGGCAAAGCGGTTCCATTCAGAGAGAAAGCGGACACAGCACTGTTTTTTTTTTTTTTTTTTTTTCCTGCCAAAACTGCAGCCTTCGGATCTCTTTCACTGGCTCTATGAATACGAGCGTGTCAATGCAGTCACTGCAGACAGCTGCATATGCCCCTGGGGCTTGGTTCCTGCCCGACTGAATCGATTCAGGCTCTGTTTATCTCATTAGCTTGTAGCATGTCATAAATCACACAATGACATTTTGTTTCAGGCCTGCAGCCTGCTGTGTAATAAGACTCAAATCCTCCCCTCAATGTGAACATTATTCTGTCTACAGTTTTGCTCAGTGATGATGCAACACTGAGCTGATTGTAACTAAGCGCAGCCTCTTGGCATACATCCCACTGATGCTGTTTCACCCACTGACTTAATGTCCTCAGAGACTGGAGATAGAGGACACACTACTGTGGTCTGCACATATTCATAGAGAAAAAGAATTCATTTCTCAGCAAAGAATTTAAAAAAAGCTCATAATCAGTATGAGACATATTATTGAGATGTTAAATTGTGTGATTTGGCATTATTAATTTAAGGAAAGCAACAAAAAAAAACATATATCAAGGTAAAATAAAAAGAGGTTCAGGAATCAAAGCAGATTAAGTTTAAACATCAGGGACAACAGCCATATAAAGACTCAATCAGGATTGCTGATCTGCCTCAGGCCCACCATCGAATTCTGCATCTCACAACACGGCTTCATATTGCCACAGTCCACTTGTGGTAAACCACCCCATCATCATGTCGCACAGACATTCATTATACAATCTTCGATTCTGAGATGGCATCTTTTTTATGAATATCCACTCAGCATAGTATGCATTAGTGAATTGTAATAATTCTAATAATGTATTTGCCCCATTTCCTCTGCTTTACTAAATGGAGACAGACATAGGGAAGAAAACCCCTCCCCCAAGTATCTCATGGGAACAAAAGAAAATCTGTCTCATTGAAATCTTCTCAAACTGCACCCTTGTTTTAAGAGGATAAAGTACAAGAGGTCCCTAAAGGCCAGTTTATTTATATGTTAAAAGAAGAACAAACTAGATAAGATATTTAAAATCACTGGCCTTATAGGGATAAGGCCATACTCCAGTATCATGCAAAATTACCAGTGTCATTTCACCTTTTTTTTATTTTCATATTATGACTCTTATTCCTTTATCTGTTTTTATTTGAATTTTATGCGATGCCCAAAAAACCATTAAGTGTAGAATGATTGTGAAGTTGAACGAAACTAGTTTTACAAGTTTTCCTAGACTTCCAAGCAGCAAGTCTAGCAGCATGTCAATATGATGTGGTGTTTTCAGGGTGATGTGCAGTGTTAGTTTTTTTACCATAGTGTTTTATACCCGTCAGTAAGAATGCCACCCTGGGCAGTTGCCCATGTCACCCTTATCAGAAATTGTCATTGAACCCTTGAGTTGAGGTGAAAAACTATTTCTTGAGAAGTTAGCAGTGTTGCTATACACATTTTATTTTTTGTTAATATATTGGACATTTTAACATTTTTCAATAATGTTCTCCAACAAACCTTCATGTAGTAGCTTATAGACACAGCCGGTGCACTCTATTTACAATTGGTAAATAGGATTGTACTCAGGGAAAGAGCGTTTAAGGCATGCCAAACTTTACAGACTTGATTTTTTTCTTACTTTTTTTTTCTCTAGACTTTTTGTATCCTTACTCACAAAAAAAGAGGGAGTAATGTCCAGCAATGGTCCCAAAATTTGCAAATATTGACTCTTTTCTTTCTAGGTGAGCTACTACTTTGTGTATGTATTTATAGGTTTATACTCAAAATATAAGATTTCTAACCGGTAATTCCTTATACAAGAGCTACTTAATCAAATGCATGGGAAGCATTGGAAAAACCCCTGCTGTCTCCCCTCTATATATATTTAATGCTACTTAACAGTTTTGTTAAGTTTGCACACTAGTGCTAAAGGCTGCTGGGAGAATTGCCTTAGGCTGCAACAACTCAACCTTTCAAAACAACTGACTACAGATGTGCCAATTAACCTGACTGATCTCAAAGCAAATGTTACACCCACAATTACAGAGTGAAAGATCTGATTTTGATGTTTATTTTGCAAAATGTAACTGAACAGTGAACTCTAGAAGACAACTAAATAGGAAAATGTGTTTCAATGAATGCTTGGTGCCCACTGGAGTTATTTAAGAAACGGACAGACTTAATTGACCAGGATGTTTGGTTAGAAGTTCAAAATACTGACACAGTGCAAAAAATATTACTCTTTATTTGAAAGTAAGAGATAATATTTTCACAACTGGCATTTAATGTTAGATCTCACTGTGAGCTATGTCCTCCAAAAATAAGTAGGGGTCTATTCTTTTTATGTTGTGCAATGTTGTTGCATATTTGACCATCTTATCTCTTCTATTTAAAAGTCAAAGTCTTCTTTAATTAGTAAAATAACTAGTTTTTGGCTCCTCATAGGCATGAAAAATGAATGTTTTGATATGGAAGAAGGTTCAAACTATAACACTGTTATGAACCTGGTTTTGTTTTGCTCTTTTTGAGACTGCATAATTTATGAAAATAAAAAATGAAAATACGGGATGGGAAAAAAAAAAAAATTAATGCCAATAAAGGCTATATGACCTATTTTGATAGGTCATATAGCTCAGATCCACTCAGATCCCATGTTGGTAAAGAAACCCTCAAGAAATCATTATGGACATGAACAGTCTCAGCTCTTTATTTTCTATCTACAAATTTAGAGTTTGTTCACTGTAATTAATTCCTGTATAGTCAAGAAGCTTAGCAAATTAATGCTGGTGCAAAACAGGTCAGACTCACAGCTCACTGCTCTATCAAACTATTAATTAAAGTCCAACACAGAGAGGCAGTAAATGAGTGTGCTAGCTGCTCCAGTAGGTCACCTTGTCCTTTAAATGTTTTGACTTTCAGCCAATTGTAACAAGTTGGATTTTTGACAGAAACGCACAACAAATATCATTAAAGAGGTTCAGAGGTTGGCAAAGTAAGAAGAAGAAAGAAGAAAGAAGAAAATCTTCGTAATAAATAACTGACAAAAATTACCATACTGGTTTACCTTGGTAACAGCAGCATTACCAAGAGTTTCTCTAGATTTTTCATGGGACACTTTGTGGCTCAGACATGTGACGCTGGGAGCGAGATAGAATTGGCACATCCTTTAAACGAAACACCAGTAGAAAGAACAAAAACGATGAGCTTCAGTAGAAGGGTTGTCATTATTTACGCCAAAGCTTGCAATCTAGCGCCGTTTGATGTATCTGAGTTTACCTCGTTGCACAGGAACTTCTCCTGCAGGCCTCTGCAACTCGCACAACAGCGTGTGTTTACATTTCTGAGGAGCCTCTCTTACTAATTTCAGTGTTTGACAGGAGATGGATCATTTGGCGTCACACAATGACCCAATTTAACTGTGTAATGTAATTCAAATAGGTCCTCCTCCCCCCTTTGCTTTGACACATTTCCTTCATTATTTGCACTAACACGAATGTTGCTGTCCTGGGTTTGTTGGTTTGAATATGTAAATATCCTATACACAATTTATAAATATTTCATCTGGTTTTTTTTTTGTACATTCTGCAAATAAGTGCTTACTCCTTGCATTCAATCTTAAAAGTCACCACAGCTATGTATGCTCATAAATCTTCTTTTAATGTAAAAAGGATGTTTAGGCATTAAACATAAATTAATTATATATATATAAAAAAAACATACTTTTATTTCTATGAATTTTTGATGGATTTGAGAATCGGCCCCATCTCATCTAGAGAAAAAGTTAAGAACTGGGACACCACTGCTGGTGTGATATGCAAAAGGCATAATATAATGCTCATAGCTGTGAATAATCACTTACTTTATTAGATCTTCAAACCATGAACTGAAGTAAAAAGCAATTGGACAGTGAATGGACTAATAGTCAGTCATGCCTATAGGCGGTTTTGCCTGAAATCTTTCCCAGAGCCTTTACACCCATTTTAATGAAATCACAAGCCACACTGCCCAGCTTTTTAAAAAATTTCCTGGCAGCTTTTTAACATTTTACAGGGTTTGTAGCAATAACAGCAGCTCAGTCAAGAGGAATGTGATACACCCAATTCTATGACCTCAGCTTTAAATGACAAGCCATGCGAGTTTTCTCGTTCAGTTCAGACATGATTCATGTCGGACAAACATCCTGTTTGTTATTAACTCTGGAGATTAAGATCAGGAGAAAATGAGATTGCTTTTGTTGATGAATTCACAAGCCTGGCAGCACCATTAGCACTAACAATGGATCCGCAAGATACATCAAGGCTCTGCTTAATGATGAGCAAGTTGTTCGCTGGAGATAGTGCGGCATGTCTGCCTTCGTGCCATACATTGTGAAAACAAAAGGGAAGGATCAGAGGCAACACACACTGGTGAAATATCAAGTTGATAAATGTAATTTGTGCAATCAGAAATGTCTTTCTTCCCAGGGAGGACAAAGAGTGGTTTTCAAAATTTGATTAATTAAGATTACTTTTTTGGTTGCTAATTTTTGTTGTGTTCCAATTTTTCAGTGTCTTCTGTGGAATAGACTCATGGCATTCAGTCTGATTATGCAGAGATAATGGGATAATGCTGAAAACCTGATCACAAAAAAACTGCTTTTCCACAGCATCAGTCAGTGGAGGCTCATTTAATTTGCAGGAATGACTGAAATAAATGCTCAGTCAACTTTACAATTAGGACATATTAGTGTGTCAAATAAATTCTACTTATGTTTTGTTGCCTCTTTGCAACAAAACATAAGACTTCCTTTAAGCTGGCTGCAATTGACCTGTTCTTGTTCTACACTTCACACACAATGATAGTTTATCCATATAGATCAAGTTGAGGTGCATGTAATAGTTTACACTTTCAAAAACTTTGATCTTCACCTCATGATCCATTTAACTGGAGCTCTGAGAAAGACATCAGCACTCTAAGAAGTCTAAAGTGCACTGGACCATAACCTGGATTGCAACTCCTCAAAATGTATGGTTTCTCCTTTTTTTATATATATATATATATATATATATATATATATATATATATGTGTGTGTGTATTTTTTTTTTACTTGGATAAACCATAAATAAATGAATAGTGGCCATCTTAGGTGTATGTGACTATTTTAAATAAAACAAATAACCTTTTTTAACCAGATAAGTACCTTGTTGAGATCTACGATCTCTTTGCCAAGAGAGATCTGGCAAGATAAGATAGCTGCACCATCTCAAATAGTGTTGATAGAATTTCCATAACTGTAATAATCAGTATGTCATTATTTTAGCAGCTGTAATTTTTCAAAAAAGCAACACTATTTTGTTTTAAATATTAACAGAAAAAGGTGCTTAAAATTTTACTCACATGAATGGTGACCAATTATGACTGACTTGTATGTAGTTCTCAATTTCTTTATCAAATTTGACTCAATCTGCTAACATAGTTACAATGGGTAGAATTTCTGCCATGACTGGGTGAGGCCCATAAATTTGTGTATTTGTTCATTGAACAACTCTACTTAATGTTGCTCCAGGAAGTGGAATAATCTCCCAACTTCTTTATACAGCAGTTCTTTCCTCTGCAGAGGTGCACCAACACTTGTTCTCATTAAAGCTGCGGATTTAGGACAAAATCCTCAAGGATTTTCTCAAAAGAGTAATTTAGAGAGCTTGTTTGTGCCTCAGACCCCGAACTCTTTTTCCTTGATCATCACAGTGTTTCCCCTTCTGTCTGTAATTGCAGACGCTACATGTGGATTAAGGTGAATGTTTACCAAATTCATAAGTGTTTAAGCTTTTGAAGATTCACCACCACTGGCATTTATATTTGGCTTCTATTGTAACCAGAGGTACACTAAGAAATCACCTGAGTTGGAAGATATTCAATGTGACTGACTGGTGAAGGAACATGCTGGAACTCTGACTCTAACTGGATTATTTTCTTGCCTGTCATCTCTGCCTCAGTGTTGGCGGATAAGGCAAAAATTACTCAAACAATGTCTTGGGTAATGTGTTAAGTTTCACTACCACTGCTATTATAACAGTATTTGTCGGAGGTTTGCTCTACTTCCGCATTATGGTGGAGCCAGTGTCATGTCAATTACTATTCTGCAATCAAAACTAACACGCCTGCGGTATTCACCACCACTGTCGAGTCACATTATCTTCACATGGTAAAAGGTGACAGTAGGTGAATACCTTTGTCATCATGTGAAATTATCTTCTCCTTATGAAACCTTCTGTTGTGCAGGACATATTAAACTAAATCTATGGCCACACAGTCAGATAAATGCAACAAACACCCCCTCCTGCTGGGTTTAACACCCTGCCTTTGAAGGACAGACAGAGACTCTTTTGTTTTACTTCTCTGTTATATGATTGTAGTATAACAAAATATGAAAAAATTGTCCAGACAGATGTCAGAGGAGGGGTCTGTTTACTACTCTTTTCTTTGTCTGCATGAGGCCCGTTTTGGGGCTAAAATTTGGGAGTTTAGATAAGAGTTTTACATTTGTTGTTTTTGTGTTTGTAGACCGCGTGAATCTGTGTCATGTACATGTGATTACACATAGCAAATGCCTCCAGTAGCATCTTAAAGCTTTTTCCTAATCTTCAGCAAGTCCTGATAAATGCGAGCAAAACAAGTGATTCCACACTGCCAGCTTGTCTGTAATACGCCTCTCTTTTACAACGCAGTAGCACCACCCCCAGGGATCATCGGTTAACCTCAAACACACATAGGGAGATTATACCAAAAACATTTCATTAAGAAAAAGGGAAACTATTGTAAATCACCCAGCAACAGTTGCTGAATGTTTCTCATGAGCCTTACTTTTATAAATGTAAAACAAAATATTGTATTGTTTCATGCATCTACCTGTTTAGGAGGTTATGAGCAGGATGAATCATTTCAGCAACACTATGCAGGCAAATTGAACCTTTTCCAGTTTGCCTACAGGGCAAAACAAGGCATGGAGGATGCAAACTCAACTATTTTAAACATGGTGATAACAAACATGGGCTCTGCAATACCAAATACCCAGATCTTATTTATGGACTACTCCTCTGCTTTTAATACTGTAAACTTTAGCACTCTGTTGCATTGCCTCCAGAAAACACATATCCACTGAAGTTTGATCTTATCGATACTTTATAAAGGATTTCAAACACACCGCTCACATACTCTCCCTGGCTCTCTGTTATGGCTGGTTCACCACAACATAACCTGCCACAAATGCTCAGACTAGTCTCATCTGCCTCGCTGTCACAACATGGGGACTTTTTGAACAAAAATTTAGAAAAACATTCTAACAGTTACATACTGTGGCTGTAAGCCAAGTAAAATGGCTTTGAATACAGGGTTCCAACAAGGTTATGTTTTATCCTCCTTCCTGTTCTTTATCTATACTGATGACATTACTATTAACATGGAGCCTTTTTAAATATACTGATGTACCTTGGTGGCACACATAGATAGCATGAAGTCTCTCACCCAGGATCAACTGGCTGTCAATGACCTGGTCACTAAAGTCCAGCACAAAGACAATTAAGTCGTGCTGTCAGTGGAGACAGACCAGTGCTTTTTAAGCCTCTGATTATTCAGGGAAGGCAGATTTACCAGGTAGAGTGCTTTCAGTAGCCAGGAAGACAGACGGACAACTGTCTGTCCTTCCAAACACACTCTGATATAATTTATGAGAAAACCCTCCATCACTCCAACATATAAGGAAGCTGCTATATTTTGTCATTGGCAAAAAAATATTTTAATCATGATTCTCCAATGAGTCATATATTCCAAATAATTGGCTTAACACAAACTTCACTGTCCTGTCCTGTGATCAGGAAAGCCATCCTGATCATGGAGGATCACATCCCATCCTTCACTCCTCCCATCAGACAGGAGATACAAGCTTCCACTGGCCAGGGAAGCAAAATACAGCAGGGGAAATCACTCATCTAAACCACAATGATAGCCAACAATAGCAGAGGCATTTATTTACCCATTTATAATATTGTATATATGTCTCTGTTGGATGTTTTACACGTGTTTAGAGAGCCCCGTCAAAGAAAAAGTTTGCGTCAGACAAATAAGGCTTTCTGTTCTATTTTATTCTCTAAAAATGAAGATTTTAATGTGACTTTTCTGTCAGTAACAATAGCTTCTATGTTCCTGAGAACATAATATAGGCTTTTATTTGACAGTGATGAAATATAATTGAGGTGGACACCTACTGACTCAGCTTACCTATAGCTGTGGAGCATGTCACCATCTATAAAGATAACGACCAAACCCAGGGATCTACATTTTTAGCATTAGGAGCAGCTTGACGTTCTCTGGTGTCTTTACAGTTCAACTGGGAGTCTGCATTTCCAGAACTTGTCGTAATCTTTGGTTTAGTTGTCATTTTAATTTTTAGGTTTTGTGTTTTATGTCTGTTTTATTACTGTGCATTGTGTTGATTGTTTTAGTTTTTTTGTTATATATTTTTTATTTTAAGCTTGTTCTAAACCGGTGGTTCTCTTACTGCTGTTTTCCATCAGTCTAATTACTCTTCTTACTGGGTGGCTAAGGGATGGATCATGCAAACGGAAGTTCATAGATTTAAAGAAACAAAGTGTACTTGTTATGGAATTATATGATCTCATGGAGGTCCATTGTGCACATATGGGCACATAAGGCATGGATACATTTTTTCATAAAAGCATTTTTAAAGAACTAAAGTCCAAATCAAAACTTGAATGCTTTCTTTACGTTTTGGTGCAAATTATATATATTTTTATGTAAACTTGTTTAATTCTGCAGTATTATGCCAAAAACTGTATTAATACTGCCCTCTTTGGGTTGAACAGTGGCTACTATAGTTTATTTTTTCTATTGGTTACAACAGTACAGCTTGGTCTACATCACAGCCACACTTCCAAGTATAAAACTGACTCGCTCAGTCACGTACATACGGAGCCCCTAAGGGGACATGGAGAAAAAAAAAAAGGAACGAAATCCCGACTTACTTTCTCGAGATCCCAAGAAACTAAGTCGAGATCTCGAGATCCCGAGTTATTATCTCGAGATCCCGCGAAAAAAAAAAAAAAAGTCGGGATCTCGAGATAATAACTCGGGATTTAGTTCCTTTTTTTTTTTCTCCATGTCCCCTTAGGGGCTCCGTACGTACACGTGGCAAGTGAGAAATTGAAATTATGGGCGTTGATCAACAGCGTTTTTCATGTTTGTATAAATATGATTCAGTTGCAATGTGAACATGGAGTGGAATGAATCCTTTCTCTGCTATGACTACAAGTGAGATATGCTGCAGGATGACTGTGAAAATGACCACAGTGCTTAAGAAGCAGGAAGGACACATGGCAGCATCCGCTTCTCCCTCATGACTGTTGCTGCAGGGCAGCTGGTGCTAAGTGTTGTTGCCAAAATCTCCAATAACATGGAATAAAGTTCCCAGATTTGTCACTAGTGGCTTTTTGAAAATCATTTTGCTACATACAGTGACAAATGGCAAAGTCCACAGCTGCATGCAGACAGACTAAATAGATATTGTCTGTCAGATGGCTTCCTTGATACAACCCCTCATGATTATCCCTGGGGAAGGCCTGGGATTCAAACCAGGAACCTCTGCAACCACCTGCTCTACCTCCTGAGCCACTGCCACAGAGTGAGAAGTGTGTTGAAGCAACACAGTGCAGGCTAGTTAACATACAAATAGCCCAATTATTTCATAGTTATATCACTATGTTGCACTTCTGGTTTTACTCTAGATAGAATAATATCCACAAACAACATTAATGATATTCTGCACCATAAACAGAGTTAAAAGTTTATTAAAGTAAAATTAAAAACTAGTATTTAATACTTGTACTCAAATTAAGCCAGTATTTTCATCATGTTTTGCCATAGTGTTTTTCAATTTTGAACTGTGGAGATTTAATGTTCCAATATGATCTGCGAAGTTTAATGTGCTGGCAGCATACACAGGTCTTTATGCTCTCCATTGTTGTTGTTATTGATGTTGTTTTACTTATTTAAAAACTGCACATAAAAAACATAATTATAAATTCTAAGAGATATTCTTCTACATCACAGAAAAGGAGCTTGCAAGTGTATGTATCTAAAAGTTAGTGCTTTTGCTAAAGAACATCCTTTGTGCAACTTTAATGCTTTCTGCTATTATCCGTCTCAGATAGCACACCTTTCTCATACTATAATCCTCACCTTTCAAACTCAATTTCCCATTTACGCAAGCAGCGGTGGCCTGTAGAGCAATCAAATCTGACAATCTTCCAGAAATTGCTGAAACAAGTCAAGGCGAATTCAACAGATCCAGCAGTTTGTAGGGAGTTGAGCATCTAATTATCTGGTGCTGCTGGTCACTCCAAGCTGCTGTGATGTACCTCAGGCAAACAACTGCTGTCCCTGGAGAGAAAGAAAACTGCTGCAGAGACGGCTGAGAGTCTCTGCCAGCCACTGTGTGGAGCGCAGTTTATTCTAATTCCTCTGCAGGACATTAATGAGCCACAATAGTGGCTGTTTTAATGGGCAGCCAGACAGATTTTTAAGAGCCTGATGGTTTGTAATCCAGCGAGGTGCTGTTGCACTGCTGTAAGGCTGAAAACATTTGTTCTTAGTAGACATTTTGCTTTACTCTTGTGTTAAGGCCAGGTAGTACAAAGAACATGTGCCCAGTGTGTTTTATAGCAGTCCTCTTGGCAAAATTATGTCCAAACCAAGCCATTAAACTGACATTAATTAAACACATCCTAACAAGGCCTATGGCACCTTAAACCGGAGGGACTGAATAAAAGCAAACAATCTTTACCTATATTTAGAATGTGTCTGCTTCTTGTGGTTACTTTTGCTTCATGTGACAGCAATCAAATAAGTCTCAATTCTTTCAATTCAGAAATGTGAAATTTTTTTCAGTCAGGTGAGCTAAGAAATTTATAACATAAAGTATTCATCTTCACTGACATCTTGGTTCACTGTAAAAGTCCTTCCTACCTTTTCTCACAGCTCGTCGTACAAACTCCTCGAGTTCAAAACTCGTCAATAAAACACAAGAATTCATAGATTTATAGATATTTTTGCTTAAATATGGCTCTGGATGCTAACATTAAAATTATGTGCTCTATCTTTATCTCATCATATTGGCTTGTTCTATTCAAACTTAAATATTTCTTGTTTTTTATTACTTGGTTGGAAATAATACACATACACCAACCATTGGTTATTAATGGGACAGCAATCGTTTGCTTTCAAGGTGAAAAACTAGAAATACATTCTCTGTTGAATCGTACCACTTAGGTCAGCTTTTACTTTCTTCTTTCATCAGTGATTTTTGACCCTGTTGATTCACTATTGGTCCTTCCTTGGATCACTTCTGCTTTTACTGTAAGCCAGGAATACTGCACAAAAGCTGCAGATGTTTATTATTCTGATCCAGTCATGTAGCCATCAAAAGTTGTCCCTTTTCAAACAGTCAATTCTTTGTGCTTGCCTAATTTCTCCACTTCCCATACATTAATTTTGATAAAAAAAATATTCCCCTGCCTTTATATATATATATATATATATATATATATATATATATATATATATAAATAAATATATATATATATTCCACCTACTAGCAGGAGCTATGATGTTAGCATATTAAGTGTTATTACTTTACCTATCACAGGTTATAATGCTATGCCTCAATATTGTATTTTGTCACTACTTATTTTTCCTATGTTTTCATCCTTCCTGCTCGAATAAAAACAATTTTACAGGTAATTCTCTCAATTGAGTAAATAATTTTAAGATTAACTATATGCATACATTCAGTAGATGGCTTATTTCAAACACCCAAATATTTGAACTAAATGGACAAAAGCAGCAACTAACTAGATGCTGTACTGAACACTCTAACACTAGTCATATAATGCTTTCTGTCTACTGTGGCCGATAAAAGCCCACCTATTGTTCTTGTCTCTTGCATTTGCCCTGCTGGTACAGAGGACGGACGACTCCATGGCTGAAATCTGCAGAGATGCTCAGATACTTTCAAAGAGAAACCTGCACCACACACGAACACACTTCAAACGGAGATGAATTCAGCCCAGTGAAGTGTATTTTCAGAACCTGCATCTGTGAGTTGTCCGTGTAGGTAGACATGGTTCACCTGCGCCCACATGCTTCTGAAACAACTGCACTGTTGCCGATAGCTAGCAAAGCATTTGTTTAGTCTCACCCCTGTGTCCTGTCAGATCTCATACATATCATTACACCAAGAAATGATGTGTGAAATGATGACTGCCTGGAACATGCTGAAGGAAAATCCACCACCTGCATTCAGAATCTATACAAAGAAATAATGACAGCTACTATTATCCACTCGCAATTTTTTTCTCAGCATAGTGTGGGTTATATATATGCTTTAAAGTCTCTCTATCATCTTTCAATACACTTAATCCAAAAAAGGTATTGCTGTAAATGTGAAACTACCTCACATTTCTGTCCCTGGTATTAGCTTTAAAGCTTTTGTTATATAAAGTCGTATCTTTATTCTGAGCAATTGCCAATTAGCTCATTTCTGCTTTGTATCACAGTTATGATCAAATTGGACAGTAAGTAATTAAAAATCTTAAAGTCTAAATGACTGAATTGTTTCTTCCCTTGTCTTGGATTCTCTCCAGTCGATTTTTAACTGAGTCAATCAGCAAACAGAAAAGCTGTGAAAGATGACGTCGATTTCCTACGCTGCTTTATAATTGTAGTCTACCCGTAGTTTTAGCAATGGCAGTGTAGGAAGTGAACAAAGCTTTTCTTTCCATGTTGGCCAAGATCCAAATGTTGAATTAACATTTCCAGCTGCTTCATTCACATCTGTACTTCTTTCCAACAGTGGAGGATGGTTGTTTACCATGCAGGCAATTTCCGGAAAGCTTCTTGGCGTCAAACTGCCGCTTTACATACATCACGACCAAATGCTAGTGATTATTTAAAACTTCTACACAGTCCAGGCCTCCAGGGAGCAATTGTTTCTCTATAACTAAACCCAGACTCTCTATGAAGCAAGGTGTAGTACAAGGGACTGCTTTTAACCAGGCTAAATTTAATTAATACATTATTACAAATAGTAAATCCACAACTAAAGCTATTTTAATTTTTATTACATTAAACAAATATAATTACAAACTCATATATGTGCAACTATGTAATGTAGGAGTATTGTTTGTAATTCTGACCCGTCAGCGCCCAGCCAGCTCGGCCAGAATAAGGGGTGTAACCTTGAACTGAGAGTGAAAAGATAAGCTGCCCATCTCCATAAATGAGATCTGTATCCTCCTTGCTGACATAGTTGGACGAAGCAGAAACAGAATATGTACCCAGGGTCAAAGAGTGCAGTGCAGAGCCATGCCAGCACCCATGTGAGAAACGGCTGGGAACATGAACAGCATTGCAGTGTTGCTGCACTTTTCTGTACAGGCCAAAAAAGCTAAGGCCAGGTGTTGTTTTGTTGTGTTAGCTCAGTTGTCTGTGACTGAATATAAACCATTACGTCTTGTGCTGCGTTTCTTAGTGTAGATTAACTGGGACACAGCAGCAAACAAAAATAAATTTAATTCATTCCTCAACATTATGTCAACATTATGATATACACTCATCTCTACTTGAATTTTATCAGCTGAACATGAAGGATTTAACATGTTTATTAATCATTTAGAAAACAAAGCTGATTTTTAAATTATGAATTATTCAAAAATTGTTTATATTTTTGAACTGGCATAATGACTGCAAGTTACTCTGAATATTTGGTGGCAAATCTCAACTCATGACCCATCTACTAAATATCATGTTTCATAGTTGGAATGAGGATTCGTTGAGCTATCCCTGTGTTTCATTTCTGTGAAACAAGGTGCTGAGCATAACGACCATATCATATCAACTCTGGTCTCCTTGCTCAAAAGGATCCTTCTTATAGCGGAAACAAATATTCCCTTCACAGCACTTTCAAATAGGAGATACTAGTTCACTTTCTAATTTAGCTGTAACATAAAACCTGTAGTGTCTGAATTGTAACTTTTAGGTTTCTATTCACTGTTCATATAAGGAATGAATTGTCTGGAACATTCACTCCTGGGAAATTTTTAGTGTTTTTAAATGGTTTCCACTGATGGGGGGTGGGGGGGGGGGAATATTCCTCACTATGAGTTAATGGAATTTAAATATTTTCAACCTTTCTTTCAATAGTTGCCACATGAATTGGGTTAAGATCAATGCTGATGTCTTTCTATCCTGGCATTGCACCTCTGCTCCAGATCAACCAACTGCAAAAGCTGCTTTTATAAGGCTGATTATCAATCAATCAAAAGCATTTGCTAAACAACACCTAGCTGCAAATTTCATTCTTGAATACAAGCACTCCTCATTTTTATGACAGTGTAGACTCCATTGTGTGGTGTTTTGTTTTTGAGCATATGACATATAACATGGCAAAAATAAAATCATTATGTCCAAATATTTATTATTTCTGGGCTTAAAATAATGTCTACATATAACATTACTGTAGACATTATTGTCAGTGAACACAAAATCATTCACACAAACTCCAAATTTAAGCAGCGCTACCACTTTTATTTTCACTCCCACGTTAGGCTACATCTCTGATAATCTGCAGGTTTTTCTTTATGTACCAAAAGTTCACAGGAGGTTGAAAATAAATTTCAGTGAGCCTCTCATGATTAAAGAAAACAACTATGTTTTTTATCTTATCTTTAGTTTTCAGCTGAATTAAAGGTTCCCCTTTCATAACGCCACTGCCTCTGTTTTCAATATTATCAGAATGTTGAAAATATCAACTCTGCAACCTACTTTACTATATACCTCATAATTTATTTATTTCATGACAGCTTCTTTCCTTTTTTGGAACACACACCATGGGATTTTCAGTTCATCCATTATGAAATAAAGAGTATTCATGTTGCATTTATCTGTTGAACCCAGCTGAACTAAATGCTCTGCTGGTCAGTTTGCAGAAAATCGCTCTCTTCTTGCCCTTCTGCCATCTCAGCATCCCTAGATTCTCATCACAAGGATTATCACCAATTCTTTTTTCATCAGTCTGGTGCTCAACTCAGCTCGCAGTGCCTCTCTGCAACATGCAACACTGCAGCCTGTGTGGATTCTCCCTCACTTCCAATGAGCAAGACAGAGAACAACCCGGGGAGGAGGATGGCAATCTCCTGAACGCTGCTCCAAACCTGATGAGCATGAAAATTGGTTCATTTTTGTCAAGCCCTTGTTCATGCTTTCAAGTGCCTCACAGATTTTTATCTGACGGTGGCAGCCGGGGCAGAGCATAACAAGAGACGATAGTGTGATATCATGATTTTTACCTCATTCAGAGACTTCAGCGTGAGGCTCGTATTCCAAGCTTCCAAGGCGACTCCGAGTCATCCTCGAAATCCAGTTTTTGTCCCTGCTTTACGCCGTCTCCCCCTTCTTTCTCTTTCTTGCCTCTTGTCAAAAGAGAGACAGCCTTTCAAAGCATCTCTTTCTTTTACTCTGCCGTGTTAGTAGGAGCCGCCTTCATTCATTGAATGAATTAAAAAAAAGAGAGAGAAAATTCAAACAAAGAGATGTCAAGGTCCACGGATTTATTTTCCTCCCTGTTTTTTCTTCTCTTCTTGCGCTTAAACACGCCAGATAAGGCTCATGAGCAGAAACGTCAGAGTAGCAGCGATGTATGTGTTTCGCCTTCTCCTCTTCTTTCTCCTGCTCTCCCTCCCACCCTTTTCCTTGCTGATTCTCTTTGAATCCCTTTCTGCTTCACTCTGTCCGGGGCTCACACAGGAGCAGGGTGCCTTCTCATGACGGCTGAGACGCGTGCAGAGACATCTGTGAATTTGCTTATGGTGGGGGACTAAAGCAGCCGCTTAGCTGAGACTGAGACCACCCTTACCTCCTCCCCTCCCAGAGATGGGCTTTTTAACGGCATGTACCACTGGAGCTCGGTGCAGGGTGGGCTGCAGCACTCACAAACGGAGGGGGGGGATCAAGAATTTATGAAAAGGGAAAGTTCTTCAAAGAGAATGAGAGGAAAACAGAATAACATCAAGTCAAAAATTGAGAGAAAAACTTAAATGAGTCTTATTTTCTGTTTAATATTTAGACTTGGTTATGAGGACAGCCTACTTTTTTTTTCTATCAGTTTAGTAATGTGCAAATGACCTGACTGAGATCACACTTCGTTCCAACAGCTTGGACCATTGCAAAACCACTTTATAAGATATTAGAACACATGCTTGTTTTGGCAGAGGAGATATCATTCTGAAAGAACTACAACTGTGTCACAGATAAGACATTCACTTACGCCTGACTGCATAAAGGGTCACATGCAGAAACCTTTTCTGGAAAATGGCTTGAATTAACTTAATTCTGGGTGCAGAGAAAACCATCACATTGTTTAAAAACTGAAGAGGAAGTTGCTGCGTGCATCTCCAGATGCTGTTTCAGCCATGAGTGATTGGCAGCCGCCCCCCTGATGCCAGTTCTGTCCCTACATTTCCATCCTCTCAAGCACCGTCTAATTTCAGGCGTGACTGAATAAAGAGTCAGTCTGTTGGCGAGGTGAGACAGCGTCTGGTGTGAACCTCAGAGAAAGCCATCCCACCTCTTCTGAGCCCAGAGAGCAGACCTGGCTTTCCGAAGAGTTGGAACCAGAGGAGGTGTCACAATTCCGTGGGAGCATTGCACTGGATGTTGCTCCTGGAAAAACATGACCAACAGGGACAATAAGACAAAAAAAATAGACAAGTCATAATTTTCCTCCAACTTATCACATGCATGCTAATAAAAAAGCTCAAACAGAATACATCCCTACACATTTGTTTTGTTGTCTTGTGTCGTATCTCATATTAAACACACAGGCTACTTTGCATTTTGCTGTCACGGTGTAATGAAAAAGGCGGCAGGCAGGAGGGAATTCAAATCACTAAATTGCTGTTATGAGCAGAGCCACTGATGTGATGGTGTGTGCATCTGGAAGGCTTGATAACCTGAAGAGAACAGAAGGGGAGAAAACATCAGATGATCTAGCGACTGTGTACTACATTTCACCGCACAGTGTCATGCAGTATTTTCAGCTTTGGGCTGTTTGTTGGCTCAAACTCCAGCGATTTTAGTAGCAAGGTTCAAATAACATAAGAACCTTCCACAAAGGTGCAGGGAAGAAAAATCAATTTTGAAAACCAGCCTTTTGAATCCTAGATATTGTAAGTCAGTTGTGAAAGTAAGTTGGAATTGTGAATATTAGTAAAACATAGGAGAGAGACAGTTGTTGTTTAGTTCAAAACTATTTGCACATTATGACACCAAGGTTGCCTATTCATCTAATTTTTAAACTACAGAAAATAGATTTGTTCCTAGAATAAATACTTGTACAGTAAGAAGAAATTGAAAAACCTAAACATAAAAAAATAAAATCATTGTGCAATTACTAAAACTGCTTTGACTTTTTTTTTGTCCCATTTTATGATGATAAAACAAGACATCGACACTATTCTAAATTTCCCTCGGTGCAACTTGTGTGCAGTGGCTAATAATGACTCAGTGATGGACATGGAAGAGAGGCACAGAACAAGAACCAAGAGAAATGGCCCCACTGAAATCAAAGACCAGTCTCATCATTGCACTTTGAGAGTCAGTAGCATAATTTGGATTTTTCTTTTCTATATATAATTTTGTATTCCGGTAAGCTTTGTTTTTGTCTCCTCATGGACTACGGGTAAGGACAAGCTGGCTAATAAAATAATAATACTCAAATGAATAAAACCATATTAAAAAAAATGTTATTCACCTAAATGATGAAAAAAAGTAGAGCATCTTCTTGGTTCTAGTCTGGAACAGGCATCAGGCTGCAGTGGCAGCATTGTTTATTTTGCTGGCATGGGTGGCCGTTGTTGATGAAGCTGTGCTCAGCTCTGGACTGGAGCTGCTCATGGGCTGCATGTTTTCTCTCTGAGAAATGGCAGTCAGAGATAATGTCTCTATTGAGGAAACCATATTTCAAAGTTTCTTTTCTCAGAATTATGAATAAGCCAGTTTTAAGGCTTATTCATCCAGCAAGAAATACAATTACTAGATACACAAAACATAAAACTGTATATATTTTGAATCATGAGCTGGTTATTAGGGAGCAGGCCTTCCTCTGTCGGCAACAAAAGGGGAGTTTCGTGCTTGTCTCCCTGATGCCATCCCAATGGATGACGGGTGTAGAAAAGAGGACAAGTTCTTTCCAGAGGTTGCTTTTGTTAACCTGGTATCACATCATGCAACGCATCTCCTCCTTTTCCTGTTGAACTGAAAGTAGGTTACTGCAATGCATTGTGGGATTAATAGTTCTTCTACCAGCCTCCTGTAGTTCAGTCCTTTCAGGCATAAGGCAAAACACCCTTCTCAATAATTAAGGATTTCTTCAATCTTTCATAGTTGCTATCTTGAGAAGGATTTTCCCCCATAAGCCATCTGGTGTGTCATTTCAAGCCTAATAAGAATGAAACTGAGATGCACTGGAGTTCAGCGGATGATAAAGACTAGGCTAAGGCCAAACAAACAGACACTCACACAGGACAAGGACAGCAGATGGAAAGGGCCCTTAATGGTGCCAATGCTGGAGCCAGGCCTAGTGGGCAAGGCCCAATGGCCTCTTGGATGTCTATTGATATGTGATGTTCTAACAGACTCTGGGCAGCGAATTTGAATTCAGACAATGTCGCCCAGCTTTGGCTGGCAAAATACAACTACTGTGGGAGTTGTTACATTAATGCTTTTCTTTAGTAAATGATAAGTAAATGTATTTTTTTCTGAATCACACTCTCACAGAGACACACATACAAAGACACATGTTTCAAATAATAATTTATATCCCTTTTTTCAATTTGTATATATTGAGTGGTGCATGTTACAATTTAGGGCTGCCCAGTGGCACAGCTGGTAGAGCTGTTGCCTTGCAGCAAGAAGGTTCTGGGTTCGATTACTCTTTCTGGATGGAGTTTGCATGTTCTCCCTGTTCATGCGTG
This sequence comes from Phalloptychus januarius, assembly GCA_902982915.1. Classification (NCBI taxonomy): domain Eukaryota; kingdom Metazoa; phylum Chordata; class Actinopteri; order Cyprinodontiformes; family Poeciliidae; genus Phalloptychus; species Phalloptychus januarius. Next base: position 33,151,497 of record CADWAE010000133.1, read on the forward strand.
GGTTCTCTCCGGGTACTCCAACTTCCTCCCACAGTCCAAAAACATGACTGTCAGGTTAATTGGTCTCTCTAAATTGTCCCTAGGTGTGAGTGTGTGTGCATGGTTGTTTGTCCTGTCTGTCTCTGTGTTGCCCTGCGACAGACTGGCGACCTGTCCAGGGTGTACCCCGCATGTCGCCCGAAATGATAGCTGGAGATAGGGACCAGCAACCCTCCTGACCCCAGTTAAGGACAAGGGTGTAGGAAATTGGATGGATGGATGAATGTTACAATTTATATTTGCATAACCCAATATATGGCAGTTTGGGATAATGTTGTCCCAACTGATTTAAACATTTCACCATTGGCCTAGATGAATTTAGATTTAAATTTTACATGAGCCAAAATAATCCCACATTAATTTCAAATACTAACCATGAAAATACCCAACACTCATGTGAACATCTTATAGAGACTTGCTCATTAGATACGTAACTCTGTAACAGGTACTTAAATATGCGTTTCTTGTCCTGCTGCTATTGGGTGTAACTGCAGATGAACAAGCAAATTGTACAATTTTTACTTGCTGTAGTATAGTAGGAAGAAGTTACACATAATCGTGGTAAAATATATTTTCTGAAAGCTTTTGTAAGGAAACACTTGAGCTGTCAAAAGCTTTTTGACTTCAGTCCAATGTGCATAAGAGCTCTACATAATTGTGTATTTTGATGTCATGTGAAATGGCCCAGAGGCACATACTCACCGGGACAGAGGAATGACAAAGTGAGAATGGAAAAGGGTCATGTCAGGGCTATGTCACATGCAATTATGCTTTGAGCTGCATGCAGGAGAGTGCAAAATGTATATTTGTGACTACTAAAACCAAGAAGCCCAGCTCTTCTTTGCATTCTAAAGTGTCTCACTCATATGTTTCTTTTCTAACTCCACCTTTCTACAATAAGTCTCATTGAAGTAGGTAATGGATGGAGTTCTGATGCAATGGTTAGAAACAATAATGGACAGGAGAAAATCTACTTTCAACAGGCTTCCTGTATCCTCAATCTTAGGCGATGTTGTCACTTGTGAAGGTGTATGCTGCTGGATGACGAAGGGTGTAGTTGAATCCAGTATTTCAGGGTCATATGCTTTAAAAAGAGGTGCATTATGCAAAACGGACTTTTTTGAGCTTTAACATCATTTTCTCATAAACACAGAGTATTGCTTCGATTCTTTCATGCTTTTTTGAGAAATCTTTGAAATCGTTCATGGTGGTTTTTAATGTTAAACCATTAATCTCTGATGATCTATAGACAAGAAAGAAGCAGCTCCTTCAGCCAGGCACCACCTACTACTGACCTCCCAACTACACTACCTTTTTTCATGTTTGACCCATTGACAGGAGGAATTATACCTCTATACTGGTTTCTTAGTATCTGAAATTTGGTGCTGCACTCTAACATGTAAAAGAAGTCTAAAATTCCTCAATATCAAGTAAAAATATACTATTGTTAGAATATATTTAACAGATTAAAAAAAGTTTATTAGAGCATACTCCTTTTCACACTTAAATGTCATATCCATCGTTTGAATTGGAGAGAAAAAAAACATTATTTTATTTGTATTTTGAATGCAAACAGTTGATTCTGCAGTTTGAAACATAAATAGGGTTCCTGCAAATCTTCATTAGGTGACCTGCACAAGTTATTTCCCAGGATAGAAAATGTGTACAAGTCCAGCTCCTGGATAACAAATGAAAGCCCATATTGCACCAAACTTAGAGAAAGTTGTGAAAAGGTGGGTTGTTTACATTTGGATATTGTGTGATTAAATAAGCAGGTACTCGAAGTTTCAAAAGGTAAAAGTGAAAGTTAGTAATTAAGCCTACATGTTGTGCTGTAGAGTTTTTTCCCACAGGGATTGGGTGAATTGTTTTTGCAGCCAGTTGGATATTTTTCATGTTTGCTTCACTCTTATGCAGGAAATTATGTAAAATGGGTTGTGTGGCTTTCAAACGATCCCTTGGTAACATTACATCACTGCCAACTCATATGACACAAGCCTTGATGCAAATTCTGTAACACCCTCAAAGATTTTCCAGAAACTTCAGCATTTTGAGTGCTTTTTTTATACCAATGAAGAAATAATGAAAACATTACTTATGGTGAAAACACCTTAAATCACCCTGCAATGGATTCATTCCTGACAGAAAAGTAGTTGACGGTGTTTTGCAAACCACAGAGGGAGGCGGCAAGAGGCCCATCCTTTCCGCTCAGCAGCTGTTTTTGGGAACAGCAGGTAGGCTGAGGATGGACTGTATTTACACTGAATTAGGCCATCAGTTGGACAGCGTCCTCGGCATACAAGCAACTCAGACGGCTTAGCAAACAGATGTCTAATGTCTGTGATTCAAGGGCAAATCCTTAGAGAGCTACAAATCAGATCCTAACACTCACAGTGGATGATGAAAACCCTTTCTCACAGGACACATTATTAGCCACACCCACGTCGAACTGTCCCAGCTCTCACTCTGAATGCTAAACTCGTAAATAACCAGTAAAATCTGAATAAACTTCACAAGAAAGAAATGGTTGCAACATTTAACTAGATCAACGAGGTGTGATGTTTTCCAAAAAAGAATGGCATCAACAGCAAACAAGTGGAAAACACAGGGTCAACTATCGTATTAAGTTGCATTTGGGTGATAGAAGTTGAGGAGGGAAAACGAATCTTGTACAAATTCTGGATGGAAGAAGCAGACTGAGAATCTGTTATTGACTCAGTCTTTTTCACCTTATTCTGTTGCTCTCATTAGATCTAACAAACACATCCCACAGATAGATTATTTTCAGCTTTTTTCTACTCTTTCTTTTATTGAGCTTCATATGGATTTCTGATGGTCATATATAGCAACAATAATGATTTTAGATAAGTTCTCATTAAAAGCTTATATCTCAGATACTCCTTTATCACTTTTATTTGCACCTTTTACTGAAGCAGTGTCTGTTGCTTCTTGTTTACAGCCTATGTTAAGCGTGTGCTGTAAAAAACAAACAAAACAAAACAAATGTGGCACAAGCAACTAAGTTTAGAGGGCCATTACTTCTTTTACGTATTATCATATCTATTTGTGTAGCTTTTTTATCTTAACATATGGAATCATAACTGTAAGTCCACATTTGTATTTATGCACTTCTTCATCTCAAATTGAAAATTGGTTAGAAACAAGAAAACAAGATAAACTTTATGAAATCTGTATTTGATGGTTATGCTGGCTTGAGTTTGCCCTTAAACAAAAACACCTCTCTTTTTATAAGAGACAGTTGCAGAAAAGTAATACATAATGATTAGGTCTGGACTTTAGCGGAAACATTGAAACATAGCTGTGCTTTTATCTAACTAAGTTAATGGTAGCTCTAGGTGTTTGTTTAGGAATGTTGTCTGCTTGATGATGAACCTCTGCCACACTCTCAATGTTTTGGGAGCCTTTTGCAGATATTCTTCTAGAATTGTAGCTTCACCCATCTTTCCCTCACTTTGACTGGCTCCCAGATCTCGAATGTAAAGCAAATCTGAATATCATTATGCTGCCACTACCACGTTGCTGTGCACTCATCTGACCAGATCACCCACCTTCATATTTGTGTACTATATTATTTAAGATGGCTTTATTAGGCCCGAGCAGCGAAGCGCTGGCGAAGGCCTATTGTAATCGTAAGATTTCTTAGTTATTGTTTTTCTTATTTTTCCGTCACTTCGCGGCGCTGCTTGGGGCCTTTACCGGGCACGAAAACTCACCAAACTTGACCCAAAATTGTCCCCCTAGGAAAATTTTCGGAATCTGGTGGAACCCCAACTGGGCGTGGCCAAACGGCTCTACGGCGCCCCCTAGAGTGAGTTGGGGGAAACCGTAGGTCGTAGAGATCTGAAACTCGGTACGTAGGTAGGTCTCCGCGAATCAAGAAAAAAAGTCTCTTGGAGGTACCCCTTAAAATGCACAGGGAGGCGGCCATTTTGGTTCAAAGGTCAAATTTTGGCCATTTTTCACTTTTACTCACGTCGAACTTTTACGAACTCCTCCTAGAGATTTCGACCTATCGGCTTCATTCTTGGTCAGAGTGCAGTAAAGGCATAGGGCTTTAAAAGTTATCAAAAAAATTGACTTTTCACATATGTTCAGGGGGCGTGGCAGAGCCGTGAACTTGGCGTACTCGCCGCAACAAACGATACGCTATAACTCTCACATAAAAAGCTCAATTGGCACCAAACTTGGCATGAGTGAACTTGGTGGGATCCCTAACGATCCTATGTCATCACATTCTGACGTCATCTAAGCCCCGCCCCCTCAGAACAGGAAGTGACTTTTTTTAATTGTAAAGGTCCATCTCTGGCTTTCTTGACGTAATCAAGATAATCTTGTGTCAGATGACAGATAACAAGTTGGTCTCATTTGCTTTAAAGCACCAAAGGTTTTCAGTGGAGGGCGTGGCCGTGGCGGCACGGCGAACTGACTGCTGATGGCGCTGCCTTACGTTTGGCTCCTGATTCCACATGTTTCGCCCAGATTCACCAAACTCACAGAGATCCTTCCTTACCCACCCCAGACAGGAATATAGTGTAATATTTTGTGGGCGTGGCCTAATCCTCCACAGCGCCCCTAGAATACTTTGAAAACTCAGCCCAAGCCATGCTTTATCCCACAATTATGAAACTTGGTACACTTGTGTATCTTGTCAGGACCTACAAAAAAGTCTCTTGGAGCCATGGTCCAAACCCAACCGGAAGTCGGCCATTTTGGATCAAAGCCGCCACCATGTCCATTTTATTGACGTCGTATCTGATCGAACTCCTCCTACAGCGTTTGACCCACAGACTTCAAAGTCGCTCAGCACGCACTTGAGACATAGTAGGTCAAAAGTTATCAAAGACTTTTTTGTACGTGAAAGCATTTGGGCGTGGCAAAGTGTCAAACTTTGGCTATTTGCCGTGAAACATCAAAGCGCAATAACTTCCACGGACAAGGTCGGAACTGCATCAAACTTTCCATGCCTCATTATAGATCAGTGCTCATCACATTGACATGGTCAATTGATGACATTGCTTAAGCCACGCCCCCCTCCAACAGGAAGTCAGCTGTTTTTTCTGCTGGATCTCTTACTTTTACTCTGAGATCGTATGCGGTGGCGAGCTGGTAGGCGGTGGCGAGCTAGTAGGCGGTGGCCGGACCGTAGGCGGGGCGTCGCTTCGCTGCTCGGGCCTCCAACGCCGCTCGCGGCTTTAATTTCAATATTAGTTTCTTTTTTCCACTCTCCCATAATTTTTATTTTTGTTTCTGGAGTTCACAACTAACAATTCTCATGTCAACAGATATTTCCACTTGATCTGTGGACTTTTGCAAACCCCTCCAAAGTTACCATGGCCCCCATAGTCCCTTTTGCTGGATGTCCATGTCTTGGCAGGTTTGTAGTTGTCCTTTAGATTTTTCATTTGTGAATTGGACAGATGTTAAAACCTTTATGATGTGTTCTCTCATGTTCTGTAAAATATGAATATAAAATATACATTGCAAATAGGTGAACATTTTGATGCACAGAATTTTAGTAAAATGGGTTGCATACATATTTATAGCACATTTTTCAGATTGTATTCCTAAAAGCCATATTACTTAACCTCTACTTTTCAAATAAAATTACAGTAAAGTAGCTGAAATGTGAAATTTAAGGAACGGGAACTGTATTATCTAAAGTAGTCAAGTAAATTGTTTATTAATGCTTCATTAAAGTGCAAGTACACCAAACCATGGGATAATGTAGCAACGAGAAACACAGTTTTAACTCCACTGGAAGCCTTGACCGCAGCTTTTTCCCCAACATTGTTTACTACAGGTGCTTAAGCTAGTTCAATGTTACAGTTGATAAAAACATACCACACACATAATTTAATGTAAGCATATAACCTCATGGTCTTTACAGTGAGTGTTTAGTGGAGAGGATTTATTTCTTACACAAACGTTTTTCTGCCCTCTTTCTGTGTTACTAAAAATGACTTACGATCACTGGGCTGCTGAACTCCCACTGTTTTATTAAGACATTTACTAACTCATTAGTCACTGTGGTAAAAGTCAGGGTAGGAGAAGACTTAGCAAAATAATCAACCTGTTGGCAATCCCTTGAGTAGATGATTGAGCTTTTGCTTGAAAAGGAAATGCTGGTCAATACTGCTTCAACACCCCCCAAGGAGAACTGTTAAATGTTTGTTCTGCATTGGTTTTCTCCTCATGATGAAACCAAATCAAATAAAAACAACTTTTGTTACTTCTCAACTCATTTTGTTTGATTAGAGTCCAATCAAGAATGTTTTCCAGATCTCCACTGATTATGTAGATGTTTCCTTTTTCTTTTTACTCTAATTGCCATTCAACGAAGTATTTGCGCAGCTTGTTTTCACACGGCATCACAAATGAGAACAGAAACACATATATGGCGCAACCACCCACAACACTTCTTTGAATTATGCAGAGCAACAAAACAAGGTGTTTACTTGCAGCTGTGTTCATTCAGCTCTATAGCTAGATGCTACAATTGTACTGAGCAAATACTGACTGATCTGTGAGAGTTGTGATTTCAGGCAGTGATATATAGAGCAAAATTATGAAGATTACATGCAGTTTCATCATTCGTAGACATGGGGGTCCAAGACAAATATGACTATTTGCTGTTGGTGTTTTGAAAATGGAGATATAAAGGTGGAAAAGAACAAAATCAAATTCAAATGATGTATTCAAGGACCTCACGTCTACTTTCAAAATATGAAATATCTAAAAAAAAATTCTTGTATTCTGAGAAAGTAATATCTCTTTAGTATCATTTTATTTCTGGAGAAAAGCACCCCTCCAACCCCTTTCTAACAGAACAGATGGGAACTAAAGGCAGCAATTTGCCATTTGAGTTTATCAGTGAGGATATGCTTTCATTATTTAAAAACACATAACACATTCATCTTCTTTTTGATGGCATTATGTTTTTATAGGTATAGAGGAACAGATGGTATAGATTAATTTTCTCTATCCTTTTAAAAAATGAAAGGTTTTGTGCATGAACAGATGTATCTACATGATGGTGCCTCTGCAAACTAATTTTATGATGATTTTGACAACATTCATATTTTCCAACTTCTAGTTGAAGACTTCACTTATTGTTTTGTGTTTGGTTACCTTCAAACCATATTTTTGCCCTTCAGTTGTAATAAATTTTGATAAACTTAAACATATTTGGAAATCATGTTTTTTTTTTTATTGAAAAGTTTGGGTTAGGATAAATTTGTCTCATTCAGGGGACAGATACTCTTTCACAAACTTTAGTCAATTTACATTGCAAGTAATTTACACCCAAACATGTGGAAACACCTGTGCCACACCAGAAGGTGGTGATAAGGATATCATCAAAAGCACATCTAAATACAAAAGATGAACGGTAAGCAGACCATATGATTATATGTTCAATTTGCTTCAGAATTTGTTTTTACATGCACAGTGACCATATTGGATATTAAGCAAAGAGCATCCCATCAGGACGTCCTATGTCTTCCTAAGAGATCCAACTTCAAAGAATGTTTCCAAACAGGAACTAAGAAAACCAGAATCCCAAGAAATAAAATAATGTGCAGAGTTGGGTTTTGACAACTTTTACATGACTAAATCTGTATGTAATTAATAGAGGATATATGATTAGGAACCCACAAGCGAGAGTAGATACAACATTTACAAGTATCTCAGTCAAGTTAGAGTCATTTACGTCTATAAATCAATATATTACCAAAGAACACCCCACTGAAAAGAGTGTCTGAAGAGCAGACGTGTATCTTAATCCACCTCTAAAACTAAAGCAAATAAGAAAACTGTACAGATGAGTTCTTTATAAACTATCAGCTAGTTTGACCAGAGTGTCACAGAATTATAATTGCGCTTAAATATCCAGGATCTTCCACTTAGATTTTATCAGATGGTAGTACTTACTAAATTATTCAGTTTGATCGCTGAATAGAGATATTTGTGTTTTGCTAAAAATCCTGTAAGCAATAAGCTGAATAATGAAGCTTTTTGATTTTTCTTGTTGCCAGGAGCAAAGACAATATAAAAACAACCACTCCCCTGCATTCAAATCATGTTTTCTCCTTGCTTGCATAGGAAATGCTTGCACAGTAGATTTTCCTCAACTGTAAGGAAGTGGTGCAGACATACAAAACTGCAGTGAAATCCTATTGAAAAAGAGGAAAAAGGGAAACCCGAGATACCTTAAAGTGAGTGAGACAATCAATAAAGCACTGACCTCAAGGTAACAAAGGGAAAATGCTCTTTTTTAGCTCTCTGTAATACAGCTAACACACAAAAACACACTAGCAAAATCTGTGATAATTTTATGGTGACATCAAAGTACAACTTAGGATGAGTGAAAATGCACAGAGGATAGAGGAGGAATACTCTGTCCATGGTTAAAGAACAGCTTTTGACATGTAACAGATATAGCTCCACCCAAAAACTCGCCACTAATCCCTTGCTGTCCCACACTGGTTTGAGATTTGTACACTAATATTGGCAAATGACCTCTGAAGTCAGTCCTGTTTTCAAACAGATGAAACTGAAAGATTATAGTAACAGAAAATAGAATAATTCCTAGTCTGGCTGGCTGGATCTCGACACAAACTAGAACACTTGGTGATCCATTACAGTCAAGAGAGCAAAAATGTCTCAATCTACATGCAAACAGGACGGTTCTTTAAAACCCAAAGAGGCAAATGTATCTGTACCGCTGAAGAAAATCAGTGTGTTTTTGAGTGAACTCAAACTGTTCTGTGGGTTAATTCACGTCAAGGTGAAGTAAGTAATTCTATCTACTTTATTGATGCTAGGACCAATTGTTCAGAGGACCATATCCATTTTTCAAAAGTGATGCAGCTGTCTGCACATTAAACACGATATGTCTTTGACCCAAAGCCAAGTTCCACAGGAGGTAGCCTATCAAAACGAAATGAAAAAAGAAAGGCTATAAGAACAGTATTTCCACATTGTTCAAGATATCGACCTTCATTGAAGTCATTTGGTGATGCATGTCTTTTTCCTGCACTTCCTGCTTCATCTTGACATTAAACTGTATGTGAAATTTGTGACAAAGGAGAGAGGAAAATGTAAACCTGTTTTTCCAGATGGTCCAAGAATTTAAGTCTGTTGTTTTTGATAAGACATTGTCAGCCATTCTCAGTGAGGTAAGACAATGCTCATCCCTCGTTTTTTTCTTTTCCACTGGTGGTGTTATCATCTCTAAAAATGATAATATTAAGAGATATGTGACAATGCTGGATTGTCACATAAGCATAATTTATTAGACATTTATGTATAGAATTGAAACACCTTTCAAACCAGCCTAATCTTGTTCAGGATAAAGTCTGACCCAACACTTATAAATTGAGCAGTAGAACATCCTGTGCAAAATCTCTAATTTTCTTTCCAAGGTACCAGGTATTCTTATAACTTTTAAAATTGCTTTGACCAACATTTTCAAGTTTTTCTCTTTTTTTTCCATCTGTGTATGGAAAATGTATGTAAATGTATGTAGACATTAGAAAAGATTTCTTACATTCATGGACTTAAATATCTTTTACCACTTTGTTTTGGCAAAGGGAACAATTATTACCATTTCTTGAGGTAAACCTCTTAAACATATACATGTTTGACTTATTCTTCTGCTCTTACTTCACTTGTCCAGTTTCGTTCATTTCTAAGCACAGGATACACAATGCACTGTCAAAATTTAAGCGTTCAAAGATGATCAAAACTCTGGCAAAGATTTTCTGTTTGAAAGCAAAGTATGATGAAATTAAGGATGATTTAAAGGTTTTGCATAGTACTGTCCTGGCATTCCTGCAGGGTTAAGGCATATTTGCTATTCAAACAAGATTCTGCTCTAGACAGAAGTTCAGATCCAACATTTGCTGTCACAAATGGATGGCTTATTTTGTAGCTCATTAATTAACTATTTATTTAACCTTTTAAAGTGATTGCTTTGTCCTTTGGAATGTAGCTATGCTGCTTTTACCTGCATGGTATCACAAGAGGTGGCAAAATACTCTGAGATTTTTAATATCTTCTTTCTTTGTCACATTGTTGAACCCCAACCTGCTGTCTGGTGGAGAGGTTATGTACAGCGTTTGACTGTCAATGAACTGGATTTATTCTGCAGGTGTTTTATTTCTGGGGCTGACAGTGTGGGATGAAGTAAAGCTTTTTTTTATATCAAAGCATTTGCATGGTTTTGGAAGAGATTAATTTGAGCTCACCATACAGTTTATTTTTGAATATCAATTTTAAGCATTACTACCTGAATTTTTGCAGTAGTGATGATTTAATTTTATAATAGAAAAAGGGTCCAAATTCCTCCCTCTAATAAAATGAGACGCTTTTTTCCCCCTCATTTTTAATACCATTAACCCACCTTACTGAACATGCAACTACAACGTGCAAACTCATACATCTGTTGGATCCAGAAGTCTTTTTGTCATCTGACCTCTGTTATAAAGGAATAATTCATTGCTGAAAGGATTTGTCAAGATGGTGTATTTTTTATATTTCTTCTAAAAGGATATTTGTCATCCAAGCTTCATGCATGTGAGCAATTATTAAAATACTTACTCATAAAAATTAAAAACAATTATGGGGGAATTTTTGGGAGGCTTTTTCTGTCATAATTTGAGAGAACACATTTTCAATCTGAAAGCAGGATTTTATATCTTTTGTTTCCAAAACTTTTAAAATCTTTTCTTACATTTTCAGTTTTAAACAGGACTTAATGGCTTCCCTCTCAAAATGTGTAATGGATGTACTCAAAACATCTGTTCTCTGTCAAATATTCACTGTGCTGTCTGTTCACAACAATGATCCTCCATTGCTCTGAGAAGTAGTTCATTTCATAAGTTCAGCAGATGTGCAGTTTGACTAGGAGTTTGCTAATTGCTGCTGCTAGTCTGGTGGAGCTGAGTGTGGGGTTCTCTGTGAGGCTCGGCTGGAGCCTGCAGCTCAGTGGATGAGGTTTGTGGAAAAGGCGATGCTTTGTGAGAGCAAATGTTTCGGTACCCCAGAAGGGTTACCATGGGAGATTAAAGGATTTCTCAAATATGAGCGAAAGAATCAAAGCAACACTAAATGCTGGAGGGCTAAGCGATATTGCGCATATATTAATTTCTGTTCTGACTTTATATAAAGATTTAGCTTAACTTGTCATGCATTGAAATTTAAAACTCTGATAATTTGCTGTTCCATATGCAGTTTGTAAACATCTTCTTAAGTTATGATGCTCACCAATGTAATTCTTTTAAGGGATACTTGACTTGAGTTTCTGTGCTTGTAAATCTAAAACTTCAGTGTTGCCAGCTCAGCACTGAAACGCTCTGCCATCCATGAAAACAAATCAACATGCAGCTGTGCTCATTTACTTATTTATTCACGATGCTCAGGTGTTTGCTGCATTTTTCTTCTCATTTGTTGTTAATATTAGGCCGGCTTTCAAAGTGAAACTCAGGAGAAATGAAACGATGGACACAAACGGTGGGCAATAAAAACATAAGTGTGGTCCCTGCAGTGTGTGATATATACATTAGTTTGGAAAAAAGCACTATTTCCTCTCAGTGATCTGTCATTTCGAAATTCAAAATATCCTGGACTGGAATGAGTTCCTCTCTTTCCTCCCTACCACTGTGAGGTTAATAATGCTGCTGTGCCAGGTTGAGCTTATCATACTCTGGAAAAATGAGTGAAGCAGGGATTTCCTGAAATACCAGTGAGACCACTGTTCATCCTTTGAGCTTATGGACAAACCACATTTCCTCTTCCGTATGAGGGAGAATTGCTTTAATAAACTGCAGAAAGGAAGACCACGTCAAACTTATAGTATATTGACCTGACCAAAAACTTCTAACTTTTATGACCACATTGATTTTTTTTCTGTCTTTGAGGTAGCCCAGATGAGGTCCAAATAACAAGTAGGCAAAGTCTAAGGACTTCCGGTGCCTGGATAACAAGCATTAATAATAAATTATGCCACTCATTAATCCAGCCAATGTTCCCCTCCTTATATGGGTCTCCTTCTGCTGAATCCTCAGGCATTGTGTAGCCATATTGGTCAATTCCTCCAGCTTGTACAGGTTCTTTTTAGTGTGTCCTTTTTCAATTTGTTATTTTTCTACTAGGGCTTTTATTGTTTTAATTTGTTACATGAATTTTTTTAAATTCCAACATTTTAGTTCTAATAACCTGCAAGAGACATTTGGAAATACCATTGATCTTTTAGGGTACATTAAGGAATCAATGACTGTTCACTTCACTGTAAAGCTGGCCTCGCGGATGGTTGGTTTTGTGTTTGTGGCGTTCTTTTGGGCCTTGCTGCTACACTGATGTCAGTGCAGGCATGAAACAAGTGCTACCTTAAGCTTTGGGGGATTTCATAGTAAAATGTGCACTCACCTCCTTCTCTCTACTTATGTATGCACATAAAAGGTATTGACATGTACAATTTATGCTTTAAAACATCAAATGGTTTGCAAAGAATACTTTCTTTTATGGTTTAATATACTTTTAAACACAGAAAACTACTGTTGCGTTCACACATTGAAAGTGTGTTCATTTTACACTATATCATTAAATAACAATTTATGAATTGTTCATGAATTTCTTTCCTACAGCTTTTAGCAAAATATTGCCTTTAGTAAACAAGGAAATTGACTTCTTGTCATGCCACAGGATAAATAAAATAATGTCTTGGTTGCTTCAGTAATTCCTTCTTGACAGCTTGAAGGTTCTCTAAAACCATATATAGAACATAGAAAAATTCTTTATCTTTAAATGCTTGAAATTACAGGTGAAGATGGACTAAAAAAATCCCATAGCAACTTTGCAAAGATCCCTGTTTCTCCTTCAGGCTCTGCAGCATCTCTCTCCTGCAGTTCCTGCCTTTTCACCTGGAAACTCACTGTCATTTTGTCCCTATGGAAGTAATTTTCAATCCAGACCTTCAGCAGGATTGTCAGTCAAACCACCAGGACCTCTTTTACTATTTCATTTTACTTTTGTTGGGAGCTTGAAAGTACTATACTTTCAATATAGTACTACTATATTGCAGCCGTACTTTGATTTTACCATAAAGCATTTCTATTTCTGACTTTCTATTTAAAATTATATAACAAATGGGAATTCACTCTTTCTTTTAGAAATGTAATTCAAGCTATTCTGTGATTTGTAATAACACAAGTTTAAAAACATCCAATGTGGCAGATGTTTTTAAACTATAACAAATTAATTATTTAGCATGATCTGTGACCTCCACTGTCCTTCAACAGCGTCAATCTCAATAAGCAAGAAAAATGCTTGTAATATATCTCTATTAAAAGAAACAATAATTTCAAGATAAAAAAATTTGTTTACACCTGTTTTGAGAACATATCTCTGGTAAGATGTAAATAGTTGTATTTGCGTCTCTCCATCGTTTCTGATATTCTTCTTATTAAAAACAAGCCCTCTTCCCCATTCCAAGACAGAAATATATCAACATTACTGCTATGAAAACCAAAATGAAAAACTCATTTGTAGAACACAAGTTATGCAGTCAAGCATACACAAAATCTGTGGAGGGGAAAGCTGTTTGAAAAAGTTGCACGCATCTGCTTTCTATCAATGCACATCTCGTTTGGCAACTCAGTCATGAAAAGCATTGAGAACTTTTTTACAGTTTGGTGATTTTATACGACTCTGCCCTCAGGCCCAACTCCCCAGCTCTTCAGATAATGCTGACATTGCCAACCTATATCCCTTAAATCTCTCTTTTTTCAGTCTCTGAAAAGGTCAGTCTGTTCTGCCCTCACTTCTCTTTCCAAAGCATCCTTCACAGCACATCCTTTAGTAACCCTCCACCCTTCCTCACATTCATTAGTGTAATGAGTTCAGCCACTAGCCAATGTCAGCCGACAGTCACACTTATGAGCCTTAAAGCCCTTATCCAAACAGCCACTCCCTCAGAATGTGATCTGCATCTTTGACCGGATCGATTTAACTAAGAAATAACCTTCATCAAACCATTCAAGGTGAAACTGAAGAAAAATAATTACTTTTTATTGTATAATGGGTGATAATAGCTGAATTAGTGAAATTCAAATAATTTATTAGCAGTTAAAAGTGATCTTATACATAATGATAAAAAAAATAGAAATTCCTGTGATGCATCAAGATTGAGGTTCTAATTATGCTTTCAAGGACTTTGGTGGTTAGATTTCAGCAGACAGCACAGTTTGGTTATGATCTGTCTAGGGAGGAGCAAGAGCTGATTGTGGGTTGCGTCTGTTGGGATTCTGTGTTCACAGATAAGATAGCCCTCGGAGACATGCTGCCTGCAAGCATATTGTCTTCTGTTTCCAAATCCAGTCGATCATATCTGGGTCACAGTATTTGACTAATTGGAGGTTAGAATAGTTTTTCATACTTCCATGGCAGTAAGATGTGCTACAATAAGCATGCATTTCAAAGACAATAGAACTGTGACTGAAAAATCCCTGATGGGCCTTTATACCTCCATTTATAACGACCTATCTTCTGCTCATCAGCACTATAATTTCCTGCAGAAATTGCGTTTAGGCACTTGGTATTCAATAGAGGATGTTTATCAGATTATATGAGCCTGTGCAGTCTCATTTGCATGTTTCTGATGGGTTGGCTGGCATCATGACTTCAGTTCTTGCATTTGAAAGCAGGAAAGTCAAGAAAAAAAATATGATTTTGAGAGCTGAGACTCTTGATCCACATCCCAATGTCAAAATATGGAACTTCTGTGTGTGTACAATACAAATTAGATGGAACTGCCATAAAACTGATATGTTTATTTTTCATAGCAACAACCTGATTTATCCCATTTCTATCAGAAATGGTATGAACATATAAAAATATATTTATATATATATATTTATATATATCACTTTGGTGAGATCCAAGGAATTCCAGGTCCATTATAATTTCACACCTTTGAAGTTTTTTACCTGACTTTTTTATGTAAGGAAAGATGTCTTCATGCTTCAATTCATAATACTGAGAGGCGATACATGTCTGTTCTCATAATTAATCATTTAAAGCAAGTTTGTCCAAACACACTGTCCTCAGAAACCACAAAAATCTACCAGAAGTTCATCGTTTTGTCATATTTTTTGACAGTTTATTGGCATAAAGTAGGATTTGGATCACAATTAATGAAACCCAGGCTTCAATTCGAACTGGAAGAGTTTTTATCTCACCTGCCCAGCCAATCGCATGCTCCTCCTTTTGGCCTATTGGCGTCGGTCTTTTCATCTCCTCCAATGATCAGGCTTTACTTCGTTCATAAAGTTCAGTGTCTTCTGTAAACAGTGTAAAATAGTCCCTAAAATATGACCATCTTGAGCATTTTCACTGCTTTCAATGATGCTGCTTCGCTCCTTTGTTTTATTTTTATCACCTGTCCCCTCAGATACAAGATGGTCAAGACATTTTGATAAAGTAAAAACTGTCACAACAATTTGATGCTTCAGGCATCGCCATCTGTTCTTGAAGATAAAGTGAATCACCTGTTTGAGAAGTCGAAGGATCCCAGATGGCAGCTGGAATAAATTGGACCCCTTCAGCTACAATGCGGTTCTCTTGTCTGTTAGAGTAAAGACCATTATGAGAAGATAGACCTCTTTTAAAAGTTGTTAAAATACTACTGGGCCTTTGAATTAGCAACAGTGCAGGGCGGTTTTTGTTTTTATCATTTAGAAATAATAAAAACAGCAGGAGATAAAATGAACAGCATGAAGAATCTAAGCTTGTTTTTGTTTCACTGAACAGTAACATGCAAGCACACCAACCTACACTGAAAATGTAGTTTGGTTTTAGAACAACTTCATGTTGCATCACTCCCTTAATGTTGTGACACATCTGACAAAAATGGCATAGCTGGCAACAGAAATGACAAACAGCAATATTAATCATTTTAAAATATTTAATTTAAAAGCTTATGTGCCAGCTTAATTACATTGGTAAATAACACAGTGTATTCCTTCGTATGAAGGTGACTTGTCTTTATAATCAATATTGCAATCTTGCTACACAGAGCCTTATGCATTATTTGTTGACGGATGGATGAGACAAATATTGTCCCCTCGTTCTGCCCTGCCCTTGACTTCCCAGCTCTTATTGCTCTCTCCTGGTAACGACCAGTCATCACATTCAGTGTAATGAAGAGATAAAAAACGAAATATCCAACTCATTTGCTGCCTGATCATCTCTTCACCCTTATGCTGAGGAGAGATTGACTGCTCAAACTTCAATCCTGAGCTGCTGAAAAAGCGGTCACAGCCACATCTCCACTTTAAAACAAATAAAAACAATCCCTGGCAACCTATGGAAATATTCAAATGGCCGTGCTGATTTAATTTAAATTAATTAAATAAAATGCATTACAATCATATTAAATTAAACATTACTTTACATTTCCACAGAAAAGTAAATGATTGTGGAGCAGTGACGATGTGAGGCTGAAAAGTAAATGATTTTAAAAAAGGCCAGATTTAAGTCTTTGAAACATTTAAGATTTTCACTGATAACATCAGCAAGTTGCAAGTGCAAGTACAGCTGAACCAATGAGTAATTCCCCTAGCAGATTATGGTCTAAGGAAGTTATTTTATCAACATATTTGTTTTGCCTGCAAGTAATATTAATGTGTTAGAGTGGGCCAGTCAGTTCCAACTCGATTTGATTAGAGAATCTGTGGGTGGAGATGAAAATGAGGGTGATGGTAAGGAGTATTCAAAATTTAGAAAATTGTACAAAATGTTAGGTATGCCATTTTCTAATGAGTGTAATTAAACACAGTTAATATTTTTTTTCAAACTGGTGCATCATTTTAATAAACTTTTGAGAGAAGCCTGGCTCATTTTCTGCTAGGACAAATTATTTGTTGAAATAAGTAACAAAAAAAATTGTAAAAGCAAATCTTACAGTTGTATGAATAATTTTGGGCTGAAGTCTGTGTAAATTCAAATGGATATTATTTACATGTAGTGCAGTATCAGCTACTGCAAGCTCACATATTCTTCCTTTCAAGCTAACATGGCAGAATGATGTGCTTATGAGTTGAAAAAGTAAAAAAGGTAAGCACAAAATCAAAAGCTGATTTTCATCTTGTCTGGTCACAATAGTACTGATGTAGAATGTTCCCTTGACTAACACATGGTGTCTGCTCCACCACAGTTCACCTCCTCCCCCAGATGTTGAGCCATATGTATAGTATCACCACTGCAAAGATAAAACCTCAGGATTTTGCGGCATTAGACCTGTTTTTATCTCAGCTTTGCTGAGAGATTATGCTTCACAGAAGAAACCCACCATCTGTCTACTGGACCAGAAAATAAAAGACATTTCCCTGCCTCTTTATGGATGAGGGGGATGTTGCAGAGCAACTGTAGAGCTGACACCTGCAATACTTCTTGGGTCAGATAGTGTGGTACCCTTTGAAATTGCTGCTACAAGATTTTATGTGCCATGGTAATACACAGTCTACGCACTGGAACGGCTCTATGCTGTCTGTGGTTGTCAGACTAAAATCTGGCTTACATGTCAACATTTAGTTTCAGGGTTGCAGGATTATATTTGCATGAAGTTTTAGAAAAAGCTGCTTTTTAGGTGTGGTTTAATGGCATTGCAATATTTTTTTTCCTCCCAGCTCAAAAATATTTTTTACATATATTGCTATTTTATGGCATTCAAAACAAAGTCAATTATTTCAAGAAGTGCCAGGGAGTAATCATGAGCATATTCAGTGTAAATGCCACCTATGGCAGCAATCACATTTCCTAATTTGCTCTCCTGGCTGCTATATTTATAGAAACTCAGATCTCCTTTCTGCATAACGATCTGTGCATTTCCACCAAGCTGAGTCTATCACTTGAGTAACCAAGTGACACTTTCTGGCCATAGTTTCTATTCACTGAATTGTTGTTCATTGCACTGATTTCCTTAATTCACCTCTACTTCCAGCTTTATAATACGTTGTCACCCTTACTAAGTTTTTAGTTGTGTTGGAGAAGGGATACATCTAATAGATAGTAGATCTCGAGGACCACAGTTGGGTACGATTGGCCTAGAAATGTAAAGTTTTTAAGCTTTCAGTTTGCTGTCTGACTGATTGTATTTTACAACATTCATTCTGATCTCCTCTCTGGGCATTGTTGATTTGACTGTGCTGCTCTCCCATCTTTACACCATCTACAAGTTAAGCCACATGTTTGACCAAAATAATTCAAAGGAAAAAAACTGAAGGTCAGAAGTTTGATCATATATCAAAGTTAAATAAAAAAGTATCTGTATCACTGTCAGTTTCAGTAGCTGTATCCATATCGATATTAAATGAAACTGGCTCTGTATAATTGCCAAATTAAGTAGTATTGCACATCTCTATCAGTTAACATCTTGTGGCTTTGCTCAGATTGTGTCTTTCCAGCGACAGTGTTCAGGTTGAGTGACAATAGTTGACTCATGCATGTAAGTGATATCTATAAATATGACATCATTAAAATCAGTTGTACACAGGAGACAGAATGACGGCCTGATTGTATGCCCTAATAACACACCTGCAGCAGGAGCACATTCACACAAGAGCAACATAAAAGCAGTATTATTAGTAGTGAAACTATCTCACTTCAGAGGATTTAGATTTTTCTGCATCAAAAATTCATTGCATTATTTCATGTGGCGATGCACAAAATAAGTTTTTTTTACAGTCTCATGAGATTGGGAGTTTCATAACAAGCATTCAGCCTTGCCAAGAAAGAGTGACAGCATGTACATGTTAGACATGGCAATTATCTTGACTCATGCTTCATTCTGGCAAACGTCTCTAGATGAGAGGTGAAGAATGAGGATCCAGAACTGTGAAGGAATCAACATTTTGCTGCTCTATTGTGGAAATATGTTTCAGTCTATGCAGCACTCCAGAGAGTGATAACATGTTTATGTTTTTAATAAATCATTACACCTTCACTTATTCTATAGATCTGGCATCTCAAGGTTTTATGAAAATTAGAGTATATTGCATTTGTAAGGGCTTAAATGTCGTAATGTGCAAGTTTACATTGTACTAATTGTCAATGTCAATTTTATTTATAAAGTACTTTGAAAACAGATATTATCTGCAACAAATGCTGTATAGTATTCATAAAACACAGATAAAACACATGAGAATAAAACACAAATTAAAACACACAGGTCCAGTAAAGGGTGAAAAGATACAGTGCCTTTAACTTTTTCCACGTTTCATCATCACAACCACAAACCAGAATGTGTGTTTCTTGGTGTTTTACGTAGGAAAGTAACACAATTTAAAACATGACTGTGAATTTGGAGGAGAATAATGCATAGCTTCCTCCTTTACAGATAAAAAAACTGAGAAGTTTGGTATTCATTTGCATTTGGCTCCTCCATGCTAATATTTTATTGAACCCTTCACTGTAATTACAGCTACAAATCTTACAGGGTACATCTTTCTCTATGTGTTCAGTCTAAATTCTTCTGCCAAACAAGTTTTCCAAGCTTCCATGTCCCCCCAGAATAAAAGCACAGCATGAAGCTTCTATGTCACCATGGGGGACTACTGTGTGTTCAGGGAGTTGTGCAGTGTTAGCCTTTCAGCCATACTTGTGCTTTTAGTGTAGGCCAGAAAATTCTAATTTTGTCATTTGGGGCAAAGACATCTTGTGGTTCCCTTTCAACATTGGCTTTCTTCTTGCTGTAAGGGCCAGATTTGTGGAGTGCTTCAGTTATCTCTGGCTTTTATCGGACCTATTGTATCCTCGTATCCTCAAAGTCTTGGTAAATGAAAGGATTTTGTGAGATTAAATATCCACAAAGCAAGCAGCAGATGGACCTGACAGAGAACCAGATTCAGTGGTGGTACTGTCAGAGGAGAGGAAGTGAATCTGACATCACAGAGACGGACACAAAGGGAAGAAAAGGGAGACACGTGGAATGGAAAACGGAGAGACGGAGACAAGTGGGCGGTGTAGCTTGGTGACACGCGACAGACTGATTCACACAGGAAAGGGCATGTTAAATGAAAGCTGGGTCTGTGACAGCACCAGGGGCATGCATTGCACTCTTGTCAAGCTCAGCTGCACCTCTTTCTCGTTTAAAGGCAACACAGACACACACATTCATGCTTGAGCTGTCAGTGTATTTCCTCCCAGATTCTTTTAAAAGTTGTGAGCTTGTTGACAAAGATTTTCCTTCCTATTTGTATCCATAAATATTTCTCTTGCTGAGGTGGTGAAACATTTTTGCTATATTATAGTGTGATTCCTCAATCTTGCTTACAGTTTGAACATGGAGCTATGTGATGGTTCTGTGGGTCAGCTTCCAATGATACAAAGCATTTGTTGTGTTTATATAGAGATAAATTCCCACATTTAAAAGAAATTGTTTGCTCATGTGTTCCTACTAGCTTGTGTGTCCCATACACATATTTTTATAAACCTAACAAAAAAAGACGTGTCAGTCTTACACCCTGATTAAAATTCCAGGTTTTTGAGATTTAATAATTGATATCATGAAGTCTGAACAGTTTCTAGGAATAGAGTGTAAACCTTGTGGCATTATTTCCTACAGCCTGAAGAAGCCAAATTAGAAAATGGGGGCCATTATTATTCTAAGTATGTTTCCAACAAAAATAGCATTGAGGCTCATCATAGAACACTACACCCACAGGACAACATAGTGTACTTGTTCAACATCAAGCAGTGGGGTTATTTTTCTGTAAATGGAAATTGAGTTTTTGGTCAAGGTTATATTTCAAAATGGTTAAATGTCCTCACTACTTGGTAACAAGGAGATAAAGTAGCCAAAAATTGAACTCACATTGATTTTATTGGCAGATCACTGCTTCCCTCAGTACCAGTGGTGCACAGGTTAACTTCATATATAAAAAAGGGGCAATATTGTAGCTGAGTATTTTTGAATACTCAGCTAATTATAAATGTTTGTTGCCTTATTTAGTGGCAGTATATTTTGTTTTAGGATAATTTCCTGACCCACATGCAGAATCATCCAGGAGAAAGGAAATGGAAGGTAAAATGTTTATTTAGAAAGAATAATATGTAAAATCTGGAAAGAATCTAAGCCATAGATTGGCAACATTGAGAAGAAAAGAGGTTCCACATATATATTTTTTACATATTAATTTCATCTGCGTATTTAAGACAATTACAGTGTGGAATTTTGGGTTATGTTTTTAAAAAGTGAAAGGACTTGCTAATGAATAAAACATTTCTAAACTGTTCCACAGCCAATGAAAAGGCCTTTCATGCTTAGTTTTCAACTGCAGATGCAAAACAACTAGACGACTCTGGGCTTTGGAACAAAGGCCACTATCAGCAGAGTATTTAGTAAGAAACTTACACAGACAATAAGGACTCCGACCATTTAGGTGAACACAAGAACTTTGAAGCAGATTCTAGAATCTTCTGGGAGTTAACGTAGTTGAAGAAAAAAAAAAAAAAGAAAAAAACGGGGCGATATGACTGTACTTAATAGATTTAGTGAGAAATCTGGTTGGTGAGTTCTCACTCTCTTTCAGAAATTAGAGTGATATGTTGTCTAGACTGGTAAAGAGAGCATTACAGTACTCCAGGGTTGATGACATGACAATGTAAATAATTTTGTTTCTGGAATCCATATTTTGTATTATGGAAATGCTTCTTAAATGAAAGAAACAGAAATGGAAAATAGCTCTAATATATGAATCAAAGTCTAATAATAAATCATATTTGCCTCCTAGTTTTATACTTTGAATTTGACTACTGGGCAAAAAGAGGCAATTGCCTGACTAGATGATTTTCTGTCGGCCCTGAAGGATAAGGCAACCTAGTGACATCCCTGCTGCATGAGATATACCAAAAATAAATACTGAAAAGTTCTGGAAAGGAATTATAGTCACATTTTTTTTAGGTCTTAAAATCTTATAATTTCACCAGGGGCATGTAGACCTTTGAGAGCCGGGGTGTGTGTGTGTGTTTTTTAACCTTGAGGGTGACACAGCAATCCAATATTACATATTACTGACAAACAAACTTTTTATTCAACCCTCATTCTCTGTGCGAAACATAATTTATCTAATTAAACATGTAGCAGCTGGCAAATTATGCCCCAATTAGACTGTAAATCACAGCTGGCTCTGCAGCATGACAGTGACTGCACACCATTGGAAAACTCTTACCTTTGCACAACAGGCAACTTGATTTAAACTTGTGCACAACAGGCAACTTGATTTAAACTTGAAACACACACATCCCCACACACCTCGATCTGCAATACACTGCTACATGAAATAGTACCCCTGAGCCCAGGCATCCATATTCCCCAGTCTATGCTTTACTCTGCTTGGCTGAGTTTTATTAATGCAATCCTTCCACATTATCCATCATTCCTCTCGGCTAAAGTCTTGACAGTTAATTAGATGCCACATTTGCTGGAACTATATTAGGCATTAAGCACAAAAAAAAGAAAGAAAAAAAACACAGCGGTGACCTGTGGTAGAAAGGAAACAGACACATATATAAGGAGAAAGTCAGGCACACCACAACAAAATGTTTTAAACTCCTAAATCCGTAAAGGGAAGGGATATTCAGAGAGCTCCATACATCACTGTGCCCGACTGTGTCCAGACTCACTGAGGTCAAACTCTGATGAATGACTCTCTTTGCTTACATTGGTACATCTATTAGTATGTTAACCATATATGTCAAACAATTTACAGTAAGACTACATGCCTTCAAATATTAATGTACTTTTAAATAACATGAAAACGACAACCAAGACACTAAATACACAAGGTCCATTAGCAGGAAAATACTACCATCTTCTTCCAGAGTTTTGATGCTTTGGTTTAAATTGAATGTGACCACTTTATAATCCCACTGAAGCATAAGGGTTTTTTAAAAATAAAATATAGCAAGTACTGTACATTTTGAAGGACAAAGTTACCAGTGTCTCACTCCTGCTTTTTATAGATGATTAAATATTCAAGGAAAGATTGGAGGAAAGTGCTGTGGCTTGGTGGAGATTTCTGCCATGTTTCATATGTGCTGTTTAGCTTCCTTTCATCTGGTTATTTTCTTGTTCCACTGAGAAAGAAGCAACCTTCATTAGTAGCTTCCATCTACAGGACTGATATGTTTCATGTGGCATAAATACTCAAAGATTTATCAAGTCCGAAGGACACCAAAGTGTTTCACTTTACATTCAGTTATTCATCCACTTATACTCACATTCACATGCTGATGGTGGCAAGCTACTATGATTTAACCTCAGTCAATAAGACATAAGTAGCTGAAGGTTTGTCTGGAACTCCCAGGCCAGTTTTTCTTTCCAGTCCACCCCTGTGATACCTTCCTGGAGGTAGGAGGAGGGTGGAGTACTTTTTAATTTAGGAAGCACTCCAATATCTTTTTTTTGTTTTGAGTGTGTCTATGTACTCTGTCTTCTCAGTCATTTCTGTCGGTTGTGGCAGATGGCCACTTGTAATGAACCAGGTTCTGCTGGACTATTCTTCCTGTTAAAAGGCGAGTTTTTCCTCTCGCCTGTCAGTTCATGCATGTTCAGTATGAGGAATTGTTGTAAAGTCAGCAACAAAATTCTCCTCCAGAAGAAGTAAATACTGCAAGTCTAGGACCTAATGCAATCTGTTCAGTTTCCTGAGATCAAAAAGTATTTAAGCTGATTAAAGTAAAGTTTAAAAGTAGGATGAAAGGAATTTTTTGAGTGATTTCATTGAAAGGACTTTTTTTTGCAAAGTGCCTGAGTGTTGTAATTTTATACAAATAAACTGAATGGAACTGAATTCAGTTTGCATACAGAACAACAGAAACTGCTATTCTTCTCTGAAAGGAAACGTGCGTTTTTCTTGCTTCAAGGGTTGCAGGTTAGGGACATATAAATCATTTTGATTTTATTCATACTGTTTTTATTGAGTGTCATAAATGAAAAACTCAACAAATAAGTAATTATTGGTGTGGGGGTTTTCACATAAAATGGGTTTTATTTAGTGTTTCTGAGCAAATTACTTGCACTTGAAGCATAAGTAGCTTCAGTGACACAACTGACCTGAACACCATTGCGAGTACTGACCGGTGTTTGTTGTCTAACTTTTTGGAAAATAAAGCCTAGGAGGGCACTTATTTCTTATGTCTGATAGATTGAGTGCTTTAAATATCACCCTTCTCTGTGCTTCTAACATCTATCTAAGAAATTATGACATATAGGTATAGTGAATGTTCACAGAGCATTACTTCTGTTTGGGTATAGAAATATTACATCCTAAGACATCAAACAGTCATCTTATTTGGCTGCTTTGTGAGGTATGCATAAAAGCAGCTCCCAGCAGTGAGACCTCTTGAGCACATGATTGATGGAAGATTTTTCCAGAAACATGACAGCAGTATCCAGGGCTTTAGTGGGGTGCATATTAAGATTTGAGTGATGTTGTCCGCCTCTGATTAACAAACTGTGCAATCTGTGAGAGCATCTTAAAGGGATTATGTAATTTTATTCAATTAAAAGTACTTTAAGTGTCCAGGAATCAGAGTAATTAGAGTATTTTTCCCCCATTTTTCCCAGGTTTCAAAGCCGGGGCAGATACATACACTTATAGAGGAGATATACAGTCTCCAAGACATTTCTAATCATATTTTTGTAGAGCTGCAAAGAACAAACAGTCTTCATCTGTTTGCTAGATCAATAGAGACATTCATCTCAAACTCAATTATGAGTTAATTTATTTATGGATCTACAGTGATCGTAATCTCCATCTCCATTAATGTTGTTGTAAAATCTAAATCCTGCAGGGTTTGTTTGTCCTCCCAGAAATTGCTGACTTCATCAGTCATCACCCAACAAAAACTCTCAGTCCTATTCTATTGGATTTCCTTCTTGTATAAAATCCACTTATGAAGCCTCTTTGTATTCTACAAAAGGTGTCTCCAGTTTTGTTTTGAATTGTTTTATCACTGAGGAAAGTCTGATGCAAATAAGTATAATGATCAAAATTCAAAATAGCAGTTCTCAAGAAATTCCTTTCATGGAAAACAGTCAATTTTCATCAGAGCTGGTCGACTGAAGGTCGTTGATGATGGGGCTACGCCAGGCAGAGTATTTTGAGCACAGAAAAGTCACACGGGAATGAGCTCTGATTGACACTGGGCATATTTGTGGAATGCTGTTTTTGGTCTCCTCTTATTTTGTGCTATACAACTATGGCTCCATTTCAAAATAGGTACTTTGTATTTTATCCTAGGTTTTTGAAAAACTAGTTAATAATCCTCTAAAAGAATATTTGCTAGCAGTTAATATCTTGTCATATCATCAGTCTAATTTCAGGAAACAGCATAGTTGTAGCACTCTACAGCAGGATCTAAAGTTTTTTACTGAGATTCCTTTAGAACAATTAAAATTTCTTTAAAGACAAAAAGAGACACTTAATTGTGCGCTGCTTTGTGATGGACTATGAAATTAAAATTCACATTGAAGTCTGTGGTTATAATAGTAATCAGATGGTACATAATGAATAAAACTCAGGTAACTGAATACAACTTTTAGTTTGCTGGTTTCTTTCAACACCAGTTTTGAGATGGTCAGTGTTTTGTTCTACTGTGGGTTCTGTTTAGATTTTTTTTTAGTCCTTTTAGCTCATTATTTTTTTCCTCATATTCAAGTGCAAATGATTAAATTCACTGAGGGGTGGAAGCCCTCTTATTGGAGTCCCTGCTTTACTGAAACCTTTTTCTTCAACATCACAGGAAATTGCAGGAGACGTTTCATTATAAAGGTGTCAGATTGTTGTGATTTCTTTGGAGTTTAATGTTGGCAATAAGTGGAAGAAGAAAAGATGAGGCTGAGGTGAATATGAACCTAGTAATGTTAAATGGTGAAAACGACTTCAAGTTAAGAAACTTAGCTTACATTTTTAGATGCAAGAACATGGAAAAGGTGGAGTATATTTCAGTTTGCAGAAGGAAAAGAAAAAACAAACAGGCAAATTAAAATAATTTGCTTTCAATAGCCCCAGCTAATTAGTCTTGACTTGTGTGTGTGTAAAGTGGGTCAGGCTGATCAATCAGACTAATGCAATCTGAAATGCAAATATACTCTGAGTCATACTCAATCAAACTGAAACACTGTTCACAACAACTCAAGAGTTTTTTTAATCTTTAGATGTCCACATTTTTAAACTGGAAAAATCTGCATGTTAGTCAGTGAGTAGGAAATGTTCAACTTGGATTTCCTTATATCACATCAAGCAAAAATTTTATTTGGGTTGAAATATCTCAGAATATCAATCTTTTTTTATTAGTTAAAGGAGCAACCTTCATTAAGAAAGAATTATGTGCTGCATGTGTTCAGATACACATGTTTAAAGTGAAACTATGTGTGCATGTGCCTTTACAGAAGCGCTTTCATTCTCTTAACACGCCTTTCATGGCTGTTATTAAGTTGGAGAACATGTTTCCATGGCAGCGGTGTCTCAAGCTCAGCCCCTGGTGACAGCTTCTAGCCTAGCACTCGCGCGCACACCCCCACACGCACACATATATATGCAGACACAAGCATATGGGGGGGAGCGAGAGTGAGAGGAGAAGTGGGTGAAATATCTGCACATCAAAGAGAGGCATGCTGACCTGTCTGCTGCTGCTTTAAACACCAATAACTATCCTGCTGATGTCTGTCCACAGGGTAACGGGTCCCACTTTTAACGCCCTCTCAAAGCAGCAGAAGGTGAAAGCCCAGTGCTTCTCTTTTATGGCCATGACATGAATCTTTGTAATGCCATCATGTTGCACCAAAGGAGGCATCTTCCAAGAATGAGTCACTTGGCATTCATTCTTCTTTGTTATGCTTTAGGTTACTGTAAAAATTAGTCATGCGGGGCTTTGTAATGAAACCCCACCAACCCTCGGCCCCCCACCATCATTTCTTGAGCAGATTTGTGGCTTCACAGACTGCGTTGTGCAGCTGACATGTTATGCTGAGAATTTAGAGGTTTTATTTTGGTATGAAGCACCATTGAGATTTGAAATGAATGGACAAAACCACACATTGTTCAACATTAAATGCCATAATTAGAATATTAACGGCAGAAGTCACACTATCTATTTGCTCAATTCTTATTGTTCTGAATAGGTCATAAAGTAGCAGAGCTCCAGAATACACTACAATTAAAATGAATACATGTGTTTTTCATTAGTATTATTATTTTATGAATGTTCTCTAGAAAAATTGACTAAAAAATTTAGATAATTTTTTAGTATGTCTATCAATTTAGAAATGACTGTAAAATGATATGGGGAACCTAAAATTAGTCATTTGTATCAAATAGAGGCCATGGCGAGGAATAACATCTCAAATTAACTTCTATTTTATCAGTAGATAAAATATACTGTTGCATTGTGAGTAAAAGGAGACAAATGTCTGAGTACAGATTTTTGGAATATTTTTCTTTAACATGTCTGTGCTTCAAATGTATGTTGAAAATGTATTTTGTTTCAAGGTTACACAATTTGTGATATTTATCTTTGTGCTATGGTTTTATACCTAAACAGTAACATGCCAGAATCTGAATTTGTTTTACTGTAAACCGTAAAACGTAGGATATTCTGTTCCTGCTCATCCATGCAGGGATTTGCTGGGCTGGTACTTGTACCAGTTGAGGTTCGAGGCACGACCATCATCATAATCATGGTGGCTTCAACTTCCCCAAATACAGCTGCTTCTTTTATAGCCAGATGGTCAAGCTCTCACTCAAACACAGAAAATTGGTCAAAATCATGCTATTTACCGACATTGATTACCTCTATTATTGTGCTTTTTTTTTTTCTTTTTCCCCAACACATAGCAGAAATTGCTCTCTATTCCTTCAATGCACTTTTTAAAAAGGTATGCATTTGTGTAGTCATGTGGAGAAAGTCCATACTTTGCAATCCAGCTGTGCCTTTTATTGTGAGGCCCCATTTGTTACTAAAAAATATCGCCCTACTTGGTAATATCTTATATCTACTGCATTGTGGAGGGTTAAGTAGACATTAAACACATAGTGCTTCACAAGCATTAGCACTAGCAACATTTCATGTTATATATTGTTTTTTTTTATCTGCTTTCCCCCTTTTTAACTGGATCTTACTGTATGTTTTACACACCTGTACTTACAGAGGCCACTTTTTCCTCTTGGTCATGCTATGGCATCAGCAGCTACAATGAACTCCTTAGTTCTTGGCGATTTAATCTTTTTTTCCATTTATATGCTAAGTCCACCGCAAAATGGTTTTGAGCCAATATCATCTTCAATGATCTTAATCTTTCTGACACAAAATGAAAATACATTGTGTGCATGTGCCGCCTGCGTGTGTGTCCTTCAACAGCCTGTGCTGCTCCTTAACCTGAGTAGGCAAGTGGTCAAAACCTTCCTGGCACAAAGGCACCTTCTCATATTAGCACTAGAAAAACTGTGACAACTCCAAGGAAGACTCTAGAGTGTAGAATGAAAAAGAATTGGTTCCAACATTGACCAAGAAGGGTCCAAACATTATTAAAGTCCCTGGGGATTTAGATAGAAATACATCACAGAGACAAATGAGAGTGTAGAAATTCAAACAAAATGTGAATCCTCCGGCTGCAGGACGAAACAGTCACATACAAAAATAAGCGTATGAGCACAAACTATAGAACCATCATTTCTAGTTGGAAAACAAGGCCCCAGGTTGGGAAAGCTGGCAGATGATGAAAGTCATTTCTAGGCCAGTACCTTTGCTCTACACCTTTCCTGCAACAGAAAGTGATGCATGGTACAAAGTATATGGTTTTAATTTGATCTGTTTTGTGCCTGATTATACTGATGAGGTATGTTAAAGTACCCAAATCCTTAAGTCTGATAAATCAAAACTCAGCCTGGAGGATTGATTTCTATTGAGCAAATATCTACAAGTTTCAGGAAAAATCAGGCAATCTTTGAATATTTCCCTTGCTTATTTATCCCATGGAAATGAGTAAATGCAATAATTTTACAAGTAAGGGGATGTTTGTGGCTACTAAATAAACTGATGCAAGTCTAAAGTGCAAAAAGATCTATGAATATCTAAGGAGTCAAAGGAAAACTTAATCTCCACCCTTTAATTAATTGATTAATCTGAGAAAGAAGAAGGACTTCAAAGTCTCTGGATTACCTTTCAACAGCTGAGCCATCATAACAAAATAAATAAAAGGACTCCCTATGTTTGTCCCAATGGGTCCCTATTGGTGTGCTGTTTCTACTGTCCCATCTCTGAGCTATGCTGACCGGTTCAAAATCCTGCTTCTCACTTTCAAGTCTGTCCATAACCTGCCTCCTTCTTATCTCTCAGAACTCCTTCATGTCACCACACACTCCAGCGCCCTTATTCATCGTCTTCCATCCACTTCACGGTGCCTCCTGCCCGCCTCAGCATCTTGGGGAGCAGGGACTTCAGCCGCTCTGCTCCCCATCTTTGGAACACACTCCCCCTGATTTCTGTAAAATTCACTCACTTTAAATTCAGAGTTAAGACTTATTCTATTCAATAATAATAATTTTCTAATTATTTAATAATATTTCTATTGTATTGTTCAGCTTCCTTTCTTCTGTATACATTGCTTGTTTTTATTGAATTGGTTTTACTTTGTCTTTGAGTGTTGAGGAAGGCGACTTTAAATAACATTTATTATTATTAAAAATTCAATCAGTTAAGTTTTTTTTTCTTCTATCATAATTTGGAGAAAACTGAAAATGCATTTATTTGCACAACAGATCTTTTGGTATTTGTGTTCTACCAACAGTTTGGCTTTTGATGCAAAAGCTATAATTCTGAGCAAATATAGACTTATGGATGATTAATAAAAAACATACTGAGACACAGTAGAGAGAGGGATTCATTTATAGAGTTTAATTTGATTCAGCATGTTCCTTGTATGCATGCATTCCCTTTTTTTTATTACAGTTTAAGGATGGAAACTATTATTTTCATAATTTAGATAAATGTTCACGACAACTATTATATTTATTTGATAGGAGACTGATGGGCCTTCAATGTGTGGTTTAAATCACAGGATTTATTAAAATATATTTTTTTTCACTTGCATCCAAAGTAAGAAATAAATTGTCATTCTACATCTACCTGCTTCTTTATAGATTTTCACTGAGCAGCAAAGGAGTCCTTTCTGTTTTATTCAGTCTCCTTAGTGCAATGCTATTAGTATTTATCAATATATCAGGTCTCACCTTGAGCTTGAAAGCATTTTTATTGTTGGTATGTTTTAGTGATATTCAAATATGAGTAAATAGTTCTTGTCACGGCAAAAATACACAAAGGATCTGATGTCTGCATCATTAAACTTTGACACTGAGGTCTTACCAGAATGTTTGAGACTTCATCTTTGTCATTTCTGTTTTCATGGTGGGAGTTTACTTTAAGTTTAAAGAATAATAAGCTAATATTAAATAGGCACAAATTTAGTGAAAGTTAATCAAAATCTACCAACTTTATCTGGCGACTTCTGACAGAGTTGCAAAGAGACTTACCATTGCTATCCCAACAATCATCACACACTTGAATGCAAAACTTCAAGGTGCCTGAGAAAGTCTAGCAGTGAACTTTCTCCCAGTGAGGACTGAAGTTGCTAACATTGCTGAGCTCCACAGCATTGACAACACCTGTCAATGCTTGGTCAACACATTCATAAATCTGATGTATTTAGATTTTGAAGTTCTATCAAATATTTCTTGGTAAATGTCAGTATATTGAAGAAACATCACATCTAAACACAATAGAACAGGTTACGTAAAACTTACTGGACCATAATAATGTGCTTTTAGCATTCACAAGACTGCCCTAAAACTAAAGAGAAAACATTGAAGGCCATGCAAACAGTTAAGAAAAGCCTCGCCCATCACTAACTACTACATGGCAACACTGCAAATCCTACTAAAATATTTAGAAGATAATCATGTTGGGATGTGTGAAGCTTCCTCCTGACTCAAAGAGACTGTTTTCATATATTAAGATACAATAATGGTTGGAGCTGTGGAACCAAAAGCCCACGCATCTCATTAGCTATTCACAAGGACTCAAATCTATCAAAGTAGACTTTTATTTCTCCAGAAAAACACATGTAGATGTCTCCTTTCTTGATTCATATTTCATGTGCCTGGGCTTGTGTGCTGACTTTACAAGCTGCATATTCAGCCCACTGAACTTCCTGTTCCGTGTGGAGAGCATGGTCTTCATTATGCACCAGTGAACATCAATAAAATGGAAAGTTTTTAGTTGAAAAAAAAAAAGCTTAAAAGTGTAGCAGTTGGATGTCAAATGGCTGCTTCAGTTTGTAGTTATTTATTCATTTTATACCCTTTTTGTATAAACAGATGACCATTGAGTTCTCCATTCAGGAAAATCCACACTTCATTGAGCTTGTTGATTTAGTTAACATGGCTTATATCCATCTGACCTCACAATTCGGTGACAGCAGACCATGAGTGTACACTTCACTGCTTCCTTTTCCCAAACCAATCAAAGTGCTGTTGGTGTTGAGGGCAAATGTATTGTTCAAGAGGATTGCATGCTTAATTCTTTGCCACATTAAGTCTGTGAGAAATGTCTTTGTTATGCTGGCAAGCTGAGAGACTAAATGAAAACCAGAGCTATTATTATCAAGCTTGAGGCTTTAATGTGCCCCCCATCTTTAATGTATGAAAATGCAAACAAACAATTGTCCCCGAAGAGTTATTGAAAAAGTTAATGAGGATCCTGTCAATTAAATGAAGCCGCAGCACTGATGTTATTCTGTCTGGTTATTATCTGGCTTTGTTAAGATCTAGCTTAACAGAATCATGCTGAATTTGTTGAGATTACAGTGATGCATATTTCCAGGGCTGCTCATTTCAGTGTGACCCTTTGCATAGTGGGAGCTGTGGGGTTTGATCTTAGTTCTTAGAAATGTCTCACTTTGAAATGAGACACAAATAGACGGATCCGAGTGACGGCATGAGAAGACTTAGATGCAATCAAAGTTTTGAGGTTCAGGGTGTTTATATAACCTTCATCTGGCTTGAAGAAAACACACTTTCAGATCTCTAATAGTCAGTTAGAAAGTGTCATGAATAGCTTTGCCCCACTTAGGGACTCTAGCAGCTTAGCTGTGCCTGGTGACTGTGACTCAAGGAGGAATGAGAAATGACAAAAGAATAAATTAGCGATTGCTGCAGAAATCAGAAGTTTGATGTATGATATTTACTCTCTGCAGAACCACAGACTTCTTTTGATTTTACCTCCATTAACTTACTCTGTGTTCAGTTGGGTAGTTATTGCCATAACATTACCATATTATTAAGTTTATAGGCCATATTTGAGAACTGAAAACCAGTATACAGTTTGTCTTATTACAACTAATTTTGATTAAAAAATATATATAATAAAAGTGATCCAACATGTAAGTTTTGAGGAAGTTTGGAAGTTGTGTAATCCTAAAATCTATCAAATAATCACACCATTATAGCAAGTGGTCAGCAAAGCAATTTTATAGTTACAGTGATGACCAATGTTGAGAAGTATTCAAACTTTACATGTTTGTGCAAAACTGCAAACTTTTAAAGGCAGCTTGCAGTGATGGAGCTCCTGGTGAGGTTAGTTCTTAAAAAAAAGAGTGATGAAGACATTATGAAAGCACTGAGCTGCCCACACAAAAGAAGAAATAATAAATGGAATCAGACTTGTCGCACTGGTGTTTAAGGTAGCTGATATTATATTCACATTATCTGCACATGATTAAAAAGATGTTCACATGATAAAAATCATCTAATGATGTCCTAAATCTTTTTTTTTCTTCCTTTTTATCTTTTATGCCTCATGCTCATTCCATATGTCATTATGTAAGTGTTATTTTTTTATACTGCATAAAGTCTGTGATTAGAAGATTGCACCCTGTGTTGTTGAGATTAAAGCTTTTTGAGCACTTAGTTCTTTCTTTAGAAAATCTGTCTCTTTATATTTTTGTTGGTACATGCAGATCTGGCATGTTGGTACTTTAAAAGCATTTCTCTCTTAGTGGTGTATCCACAAAGGTAAGGGTAAAATTCTGTGCTTAGAAATAGCAATCACAGACAGCAGGGTGGGAAAAGGGGTTCAGTTCTGATTGCACTTTACATTTTAGCAGTGAGACTTTAGATGGATGGATGGATGGATGGATCTATCTATCTATCTTCTGGCAGTTGAAGCAACCAATATTTCTTGTGTTGTCAAAACCACTTAAAACTTTTGCACAGAAACAAACCAACAACATGGACCTCACATAAATTGGTATCAATTTTTGGAGATTGGAGTTAAAAACAGCAGAAATCTGCTTTACAATGAGCCCTGCTCAAACTAGCCATTAACTGAGCTCTTCTTTTTTGTTTTTCTTGGATTAACCTTTTAAATTGAGACAGATTTTGTGCTTTCAGTAATATTTTAATATTCAACATGATTCATCAGAAGAACACATAACCCATGAAATGGTGGCCAGATTCAAGAAACAGTGACATAGCAGCTTATCATCACTGTTTCTGTAACTTAGTGCAACTTTGATTCCCAGCATCTTCCTACAGTTAAATTTTTAGGAACATTGCTCTTTAAATAGTTCTCTGCTTTTATTTTACTGTTTTCTGTTGTGCTCTTCTCACTTCACTGCTTTGTTTTATTGGAATCACAGGAAGCTCAAGGTGGTTCACTCACTCCTTTAATTTGAGGTCATAAAATTGTCATTTTGTACAAACCCTACCACAATATGTAGTATATCAGATTTTCCCCTACACTTCTATGACTTTAGTCAAGAGAGTCATAGCACAGTGGCAGGGGGCTATGACACTAGTACAGCTGAAAATTGTCCAAATGTTAATCATCAATGCTTTCCAAAAGAAAAGTAATACAGAAGCTTGCAATTCATCATAGTTTGAATTCATTGTATGGCTTGAAATGAGTCTCATAAGTACTGCATTTCTTTCATGCTCTCCAGACGTGAAAGAAATGTTGCAGTAAAACCTAGTTATATCAGATAAGGGGAATGGCCATACATTCAAGTCTTTTTTGTGATTTTCTTTCAAATTAGTTGATCTGCTAAATCATGTACCTGAGGTCTTGTACTGAATTGATGATATTCTTTGGTAAAATCATTAGTTTGTTTTCTGACAACCATTCTGATCATTCATCATCTCAGTTGGGAATGAGCTGTACCAGCCAGACAAATCCTAAATATGTCCTTCTATTTGCTGGATGTTTTGATTTGAAGACCATGTCTGTCTGATGAAGTCAGGACCATTTTGTTTAATTCGGGCTTAAAAAAATATTTTTAGTTGTAAACAGAAAACATTCTGTTCTAGGTCAAAATAATTAAGCATATTGCTTTTTATCCTAATATTCTGACATTTTATCCTCAGCTCTCTCTACTTTTATCCTCAGCTACTGAAGTAGCAATTGCTACAAAGCTTTGAAGACCATATGGTCAGGGGCTGTGGGTTATCCATTTGCTTGTCTGCAGACAAAAATTAATGCTGACCCAAGTGGCAATATATATTATTTCAATGGTCTACGTTTAGACATTTGTCATAGTTAGATCAATATGTAGTCATGGTTTAAACTTATGTCAAGGGTTGGCCTTGTCCTAAGGTGGTCTAATCTTAATTAACCTCCTGACTAGTAGTAGTGGATAGGCTCTAATTTATGTTCACATTGTGCAAAAATACCAGAAAGTATAAACCAGAACTTACAGCTTCATTTGAACTATCATGAGAAATATATTTCTAATTCAATAGTGGTATTTTGGCAACAGTGCCACTTTACAAAAAAAAGACTCCAATTTTGCTTCTTTTCACAACCAAAATGTTGAGATTATAATAGTAAATACTTGTACAGTACTTGTGAATGCTCAAATAACCAAATTGTTTATCGTACAGAAATAACACTGACAGAATATCTTTGGGAAAGATGATGAAAGCACCATTAACATTAGACATTTTTTTGTATCTTAAAAAGAAGTGAAAATCCTGGGTTAGCTCTTTTTTTAATAAATTCATCTCACTTATGTGTCTGCATCTTTTTTATTTAAATGCATGGTGCTGGAACCCAGTAATTTCCCACAGGGATTAAAAGAGAATTTTCATCAAAAACCTGCCTCCCACATTACTTTAAAGGACCGACTGATTTTGTATGGACTGTATTCACTGCTTGGTCCAAGCTAAAAAAGAAAAATTGAGCTTGGTAAGCTAAGCTACCCTCTACCTGACTACTCCATTTGCATTTTGGAAAGTACACAATAGGCTTGAGAATTAAATGTGCAGGAAGTTGTCCCTCTAATGAAATTCAAGTGCTCGACTGCAACACTCAACTTGCATCCCTTGATAAAGAAACAGACACTGATGGGAAGGCAAAATAATGAACTTGGATGCCTGAGAGGTGCAACCTAATTGGTACGGGCATATTCAATCAAAACACACTTCTGTTCAGTTTCTGCTCATGCAATCTTGCCTTACTTGTAATTGCTTTGATTGGCAACGGTCAGTCGAGGCAGGGAGTGCAGCTTATTCTTTCCTTGTAGAGGAGCGATGTGGTCAGTAAGTCTCAGCAAGAATGTGATCAGTTCTGTCATTTCTCTCAACTGTCAGTCATCTCTACTGTGAATGAGATTTTAGTGGTTGTAAATTGCTTAATGTGCTTCTATTTTCTTAAGCACATTAAAAGCATTAATTTAAAAAAACAAGGTCCATTCAATTTTATGTACAGAAAGTTTCCAGCAAGGTTGAAGTAAAAAAAAAAAAGCCATAGATTCTTGTCTTCA
This sequence comes from Phalloptychus januarius, assembly GCA_902982915.1. Taxonomy (NCBI): domain Eukaryota; kingdom Metazoa; phylum Chordata; class Actinopteri; order Cyprinodontiformes; family Poeciliidae; genus Phalloptychus; species Phalloptychus januarius. Next base: position 33,187,432 of record CADWAE010000133.1, read on the forward strand.
TTTTAAATGCATCTCTTCAATGATATCTCTTGACTGTCTAGACTGTGATGTTCAACATTTGCCATTTATAGTCATAGACAGTTCCTTAAAAATACAGTCACACTTCTTCAACTATGTCATATTTTGTCTCTTCAACAAACACGAAGTACATTGAACTTTTGGGAAATGTTATTTGATTAACCAACTTCTTGTAGAATGAAAGGACAGGGATACATGCTTATACATTTATTTTTAACAAACAAAAATGTTGTTTGCATTAAGATTCAGTCCCTGAGTCAATACCAGCTATCTTCTGCAAATGTTTTGTGGTATGTGTTTACCAACTTTACATGTCTAGAGAGAGGATTTTAGCTCTTTGATTTGAATTACCACCAGTGATTTAATTTGGTGAATCATAGTTATCTATGTATGTCCTACTGAGCAGTATTCATTTGAGCAACTGGGCATAAGCTGAGAAAAGGACTGCAATCAAGAAGCACAAAACAACTTCATTATCCCCATGCTGTGTTTTGAAGAGGTGTCTTACATACTACTAGCTAAAACAGCTGATTTTAATGTATAGGGGAAACAACAAGAGCTACTTTATAATTTTAACAAAATTCGTAAAGAAAGATTAAGAACAAAACATTTCCAGCATTTGCTTTTGCTTAGTTCTGAAGAAAAGGAAAAAATCACAATAAAAATAAAAGTGTGACCGGCATCTTTGCAAACCTATAAAAATGACAATTTATTGCTAAAACTAGCAGCAATGGGGGATTTTTTTTCTTTTGCCTTACCTTGCAAAGATATTGCATTTCCATGCAATACTTTTGCATTACCTCACAAATTCTTTCCATTCTCATGTCATGCGTTTTGCATTCACTTGCAAAACAAGACACTGAAGAACTATTTAAACCCACTCAATCTAACTTTTTATTACTAGCTTTGTTCCCAAACAATTAATTCCAAGTTGTTAAGTAAAAATGAAATTAAATTGTATTATCTTGATGGGATTATCTTCCCATCCTTTCTTGCACAAAAAGTTTGGGAAAAAGTATTTTGCCTCTTTGAGATTCCTTTTAGTTTTACTTTGTTTTGCATTTAAGCATTTCAGAACATTGCACAAGTTTCAATTAGACATAGATAAGCTATAGCGATTTGCAAGTATTCGTGGCCTATCACAGCAGTCATTGGCTGGGAAGCTCACTGTAATCATATAGCCAGCCAGTCCAAAGGTCAGCACAGTGATAAACAATACATCACATCGTCTTGCAACAGCGCTGACCCATCAGTACAATCTAGCTGTCATGTTGGCATGTATGTAATAGGTGGATACAATAAGAATCATTGGGATCGACTGGATTTTAATAAGATTACCTTTGTAGTCAGCAGTTTGAGAATGTGCTATCACTGCCCATTAGATTGATCCAAACAGGCCCTTAATATATTGTGCTCTGCTTTGAGAGGAAATCAATTGGCTCGAAAGAGTACTGACGAGATGGGGAAAGTGGGTGACTGGTTGATGACTGCCGTGTAGCAATCACGGTTTTATATGAAGGAGCACAGGAAATTGGCAAGCAAGTCAATATTCAATCTAATCAATATTAAGGCTTTTACCCAAAACGGCCATTTCTTTTAAAAAAAAAGTTGCTGTCTGGGCAAACTTATTGGTATCAAAAATAAAAGAAGAGGCACAGCAAGTACCTCCTGTACATTACAGAACAGTATCTCTGAACACTGTATATACATAACTCTAGTAATTAACTAGACTGTTGCCTTAGTTTGTGCTCACCATTACACAGAAATCTATCTATCTATCTATCTATCTATCTATCTATCTATCTATCTATCTATCTATCTATCTATCTATCTATCTATCTATGAGAAAAAATGATAACTGGTTGACATAAAATGGCCAAAATTTGCCTTTTAGAGTGAAAGTTACATGTATTGTTTGTTAGAGAGTTAGGTGAATACTCTGCCTTTTCAGGGCTTGTGTTCTTCCTGCAAAAGAAGAAAAATAGAACCAGGACTAAGAATTTCCTTAAAATCAACACAGACAATCACAGAGAATAACATTTCAGTTAAAAATGCTAAAATTGATGAGAGCTGATCATCAATGAAATCAGGAAAATATTTATTTTTAATCAACACAAACTCAGTGATTAACTGATAAAAAAAGAAAGAAAAGAAGCTCAAGAAATAAGCAGATAACAAATAAAACAAACAAGCTCAACTACACACACTGCTTATGAAAGTAAGTGACACACAGTTAAAACTGTAGTTATTAAAGTGATTAAAAGTGTAAGAATTTCCAGGTGCTTACAAGTTGTTCAGATACTGGAACAAAAGGGGAATTCACACCCTAATTTGGAGTTCTTCCTCTGGTGGAATAAGAGAGGACGGATTAAAGGCCTTCTGCGCTACTCTGTTTAGTCCAATTTAATCAAAGAATATTGTGTTTGTCTAGGAAGTCTAGTTCAAGACTCTTGTCTGCCCACAAACCTTGGTCTCAGTTCAGTTGACATGAATTCTGGCGTGGTTCAAACACGTATGTGGATGAAGGGCACCAGAGAGCGCTGCAAAAGAAGGAAGCAAACTCTGAAGCTGAGCATTCTGGGTCTAGAACTACAACCACTAAAATCTGAGGTTTCTATACATATATAAATCATCTGTACATGTTGAATAATGATATATTAATATATAACTCAATTCACCCCATGAGTTAGTCAAATGATTTCTACATTTCTGTAGTAGCAAAATAAGAATGCAAATCTTAATGAAAGGCTTTAGTTTCATCAAACAGGAACTTTTGATGAAATCTTAAAATCTAAGGTTCTGATTTGGAATAAGATCTGCTTGTTTTGGCCTAACTTAATTATTTCTAATCAAATAAATCAAAAGAATCTCAATGCATCACTCTGGAGTAAAGAAATCTTAATGCAAATGGGGTATGCCACTCGTAGTTTGTTGTCTTGACTTAAGAAGTCAGCAAAGTGGAGCATGTATAATCACATTTTCCCCTTGACTTCATTCATAATTGCTTATCAAAGGTTGATTGGTATTAGATGCTGTCACTGCAGTCATTGGAGAGAGAGCAAAAGATGGCAAACATTTTAATTAGTTTGGGGGCACTGGGATGTGATGATTGTTTTGTCAGTAATTCTGTCAAGGAAGGTTCTGAACTAATCGTGGCACAATGTTTTACAAATAAAAGAGATGTTGGACAAGTAAATGATTTAACCTGGGATCTTTATGAAGTGGGAGTCATCCTGCCATGGCTTAAACTTAACTGTATATTTCTGGACTGATTCTCTAATTGGAATGTGGATTTTGCCAGCAGCAGCAGATTTAAAGACATTTATTGATTGTTTCACTTTGCAGCACATTTTGTTTTATTTCATTTTGCACTTAGGCTTCCGAGCTCCTATTTATATTAATTGCTCTGCTTTTCGAAATGCTTTAAATTGCTGCTTTAAGAATTGCTGTGAATAAACTGACCAAGCCTGTTTTATCTCAGCTCTAATCAATAAAGGAAGGGGAGCTGATTTAGGCAGTTGTGAGCATCCAGTCACCAAGGAGCTGGGCAGAAGAAACTACTAAGTGTTGCCAGAGAAGCATTCAACCCCAAATGTATCAGAGGCCAACATAAAGTGAAGAATCCAAAAGCAACTTGAAAGTTGTTATTGAATGCTATTGGATTTTTCAACACTCCCTCTTAAAATTAGAGACCAAAACAGTCAAAATACTTAAGCAGAAGCTCTAGGACAATAGAAAACCAACTAAAAGACTTGAAGCATCAACAACTAATGCCCTGAGCCAATCAAGTTCAAGAACAGAGGGGAAGCAAAGTTGTTTGTCAACCTTTACGACTCCAAAGATTATCTCAAGTTGAAACCATTATCCCCAAAAGGAGAAAACATGGAAAAGTGTCAAGCATTCCCTAGAATTTACCAAAATTACTCCAAGAGGTCAACAAGATTACACAGCAACATTTAAAGCACAGCAGGACTCAGTTTCTTTGATTAAGATCAATGATACAAATTTCAACAAAAACAGACTGAACAAAATTGTATTAATGTTTGAGTTGGAAACAAAAGGATCAGAGAAACCAATCTAAAAAAAAAATCATCTTTACAAGACCTTTTGGAAAATGTATTGTGTGCTGAAGATATAAAATTGCAACTTTGTGAAAAGCATGCATCTTCTTACTTCAGATCTAAAACTCAGAGCATTTTAAAAAAAAGAAAAACTTACCTGTATTCAATATTGTGTTGTTCTTGGGCTGCTGTGCTGCTTCAATATTTAGTTGTTTATTTAATTTCCTTTAACCAGCAATATGGAAAACAAACAAAAAAAGATAGTTAAGGAAGCAAAAAAAACCCAAAAAAAAAACGAGTTATCTAAAATGGTCGGTGGCAATTGTTGCTACCAAGGGTACCACAATTAGTTGTTAGGCTTATGAGGACTTTTTCACAATGAAAAGAGACTACATCTAGAGACTGTAAGTATTAAGTATTTACTCAGGTTATATTTTGTGTTGTTTAAAACCTATTTTTAAGATCTGAGACATTTAAGAGAGACTAAAAAGTAGATAAAATCTTAATTTTTCAGTTTGTATGGCAAATACACAACAGGTGTGCAATAAAAACAATAGAACATTGCGAATAATGATGATTTTCTTGTCATGCATGATTAATATAGAACAATAAATTACTTGACGGTTGTTGTGAAATCTGAAAATTTAATTTGGTCGCTTTTCTCCTTGTGATCTCCCCACTGAGTTAGATAAGCAGATGATTTGTTGATCTTTTATTTTTTTGTGGGATGAGCTGGCTCACAATTTTAATCATGCACACAACAAATGTTCTCCAAAAGTTGATTTGATTTTTGCATTCAGTGTGGCATGTGAAGAGTATCAGGAACAAATTCACAGGCACCCACACACTTTCAGACACTTCCAAAGCAAAACAGACAAGTTGCGATTTATCATTTTTCTACTGGTGTTTTGGATTCCCAAACTATCTGTTCACAGCAGTACTTTTGATGCAAGTAGATTTTACTCCATGTAGAACACCACAATAATGCAGAAACTCCAGACTTTCGAGAAAGCATGGGAAGTTTAGAAGCTCATGAACTTTTCTAATTTAATATGGTTTTGCTCATCCTGACTAAATTGATGCTGATGAACAATAATTCTGTTAATCTGTCAAGTCAGACTGATGTTGAGAGAGCCAATCGCATACCACCCATATCAATATGATGCATCCTCTGAGCTAAAAACTGCTCTGGCTTAAGAAGCAGGATTTAGAGGGAGATTTTAAGAGGTTAATGCACTTCATCTGCTGGCACAATGATTTATCTTTGCCAAGTCAATGTGACCTTTATTTGCATTTGTACAGATCAAAAAGTGTAAAGACTAATTTTCAGTAGTTATGATATTTTGCATCTGTTTGGCCTTTTGCATGGTGAACAAAGGTAGAATATTTTTTATCAATGAAGAAAGGCTCGTAAGACATGTTGGTACATGACAAGAATTGGCTAATGTCTCAAGAGTAAAGAAAACAAAAAGAATTCCGACTAAGGTATGAGAAGCATTGATGGTGTGCCCTGAAATACAATTTAAAATTTAGTGCCTAACTCAGAGCTTTGATAACTGGCCGTGCATCCATCTGGTTAATAAGAAAAAAAGGTTTAATTTTCTAGCTGGGTGATTCTCTTTCACAAAACACACATATAGAAGGACGAAGCCTCATCTGGGTTGGCTACTGTGTTGCATTTGATGTACAAATTAATCAAATCTACACAACATAAATGCTTACAGTAAAGTTCCAGAATTGACTTTATATAACTGCTTGTAAAACAGCATCAAGCAGATGTTCACAAAAAGTAACTAACCGCAAAATTTAGGCATAAATGAGCAGTAACATTGGAGATGTTCTGAACAGCAGATAATACCCGGCGAAAGATGCTGAAAAGCAAAGCGTGCAAAAAACACCATTACCAACAGATTAATTATTCCTTAAGTTCAAGAAGTTCCACTGTAAAAGTAGGCAACACCATAAAGTTTGATCTAGAAAGTAAACCGCTTCTATAAAAACATAAAATGTGAGTATCACAGCAATGAGGATTATAACATGACAATGGGAGGTTCTCTACCGATCATCCATTTCAGCAGTAGGAGTCTTCATGGAAACTTTACAAAAATTAAAGAATACTTACATCAATTCAAAAAGTGTAATTTAACTGTTGCATCTAAGACCTAGCTGGACAAAATATTTTTGTAAAAAACAAAATTTCATAAAAAGGACTGATGCATCTAAACTCATCCAACAAATATCTGATCATTTTGCTGCCCTCAAAGTAGACTGAGAACAAAACTAGAGTGAAGTATGGTTTTGGAGACATTGACACCACTTCTGATGCTTTTATCAATAAATACTCATGAGGCTTTATGTTAAAAATAGTCAACCAAATATATCCAATCGGTATAAACAGCGAGGCTGAGTGACGAAGTGCTGAACCTCATGATGTAAAGCCGTACCGTTTTAAACAGGAGAATTAAACTGCTTAGTCGCTGTTCAGTCTAAGGTGGTCAACATTGAAAATGTTTTAGGCAACATAATGAAGAACTAAAATTTACAAGAAAATCTCAAAATTTGCTATGAAACCTACAGTCTGTTCAAACAGTTTATCAGCAAAAAATGATGATTTGGGGGGTTAGCTACACTTATATATAAATTACAACTATTATTGTACTGTGATATGAAGCTATTGAGCATTAGTGCTACTTTTATTGCATCTATAACAGGCATACTTTAACCATATCTTAATAAATGACTTGTAAATGATCAAATATTCTTATTCGATAAACACATTTTGTATTAGGTAAAAAGTGATGATGACTTTTTACCTAATGTTACCTAATGTAACAGGGGTAACATTTTAACCTAATCCCATATAAAAAAACAGACATGATGTCAACAAGAGCTGTCAGGCCATCTACATCTCAGAAATCTGCAAAGAGAGAAACCAGAAAACACATAAGTGTCAACAAGAGAGTTTGAAGGCAGCAAAACCGTTTTGCAAATTTCCGGCTTCCAAACTCATTACAGTGACAAATAAGCCTATCAACACGTTACACTCAATGTCCCTAAACTAATTTTATCACGGACGAGACCAGGGACTGGCTGATGATGAGATTACGCATATGGCAGCATCTCTAGCACCTGCAAGTATGTTATGTTTGTCAACACGCTGTTTAGTTATCAAGTAATGCAGTTTGTTCTGACTCTATCGCTTGAAGTGTCGTGCTGCCTGTCTGTCTGATCAGATTTTAATGGTGTCTGGAAGGATAGCCATTGAATGTGGCGACAACGGTACCTAACAAGTTAACATGGAAGTAGGAAAAAGGTTCTTTCACACTTGAAAATATTACATTTACTTTTAATTCTACTTTGTGCAAAACATGTTCAATAATTAAAAAACAAATTCTATTAGGGCGTTTATGACACAACTGGGAATGTTCTTAGTTATAAACATTATTCTTTTTCTTCTGTATATGCTATCAAAAGTTAATTTATCTAAAGTCATACTCCTGCAACTATATCCCTTCTATACATATACACATTTTTGTTAGGTTTTGTGTACGCTTAATCTGAATGATATCATTTACCCTTAAGGATTGCTTTGTGCAAGGTAGAGAGAAGAGTTGGGCTTTTTTCTTCACTGTCTGTTTCACAAAGCTGGAGTCATTTGTCAAAAGGACGGTGATCTGGAGGCCCTGCCCCTACGCCGTTTGTCTTGTATTGATCGCTCCTTTGTCACGCCTGTCATTCTTGAAGGTGAAAGCCTCTCTCCTTTCTTTTATGCTTAACAAGTTTGCTTTTTAGCAGCTACAAGAAGGCACAAGATGCTGTCTTATGGGTACTAACTACAATTTGGTGGAGATTTAATCTATAATATTGTTCCAATTCCCATTAATAAACCAACACAGAAGTTTGATTAACAATTGAGCTCAAACGTTTTAAAAATCTCAAAATGTTTGTGGCAGGTGCAGCAGAGTGGTGGCACCACTGATTGGCCCCGTTACTTTGTAGTGTGGAGTTTGTGTGTTCTTTCCACGCATGTGTGGGTTTTACTAGGTCTGTTTGTTTGGCTTGGATTATTTAGGCATTGTGGATTGTCATTTGGTCTGAGTGTGTGCAAGCTTATGTGCTTGTGAATTTTTCACATCAACAAAAAAAACTCTCATTTTCCCCATACTGCCAACAAACCTGTGTGCAAAAAAACATTGGAGATTATATGTGTGATTTAAAGTTTCAGATGTAATCCAGTTATGTAAATTGTTGAATGATTACCAGGCAGCACTGCAAAAACTATTTATATATTTGAACAAGTATAGTTTCTATAAACCTATTCTGATTTACACTGTACTAGTATCGAATTAGACCTGTGAAAAAGTAAGGTCTTAAGTAATGAAAGAGAAAGCATGTAAGAAAATGTATCTGATAAGCAACATAAAAACACTGACCACAGCTGCCCCAAATAGGGAACACTTTGTTCTTCTTCCTTTTGGGTGTGTAACATAATATGCATGCAGATTCAAACTATTCAGACATTTTGTTGACATTTGTTAAAGCATCCATGATATTAACATAATAATTAGATATTGAGCGCTCAAGACAAGACAATATATAATATCTTATCTCAACCACTTTTTTATAATATGGGTGAGATGAGATTTTAGTAATTTTAACAAAACAAAACTTTATTTGTGGTTGTTTGACAAGTAGAATAAAAGTTTAAGGAATGTTAAACTGTGTATTGAAGACTGTGTTTTAAATTATGTGTTCAGAGTAGAATTACCCAGATTTGGTTAATTAGTCTTAGTAATTTAGATTTTAAATAAAGAAAATAGGCACATTTAAGGCTATTTTAAAGTTAAAATACATTCCTCAACATCATTTGTTCACCATAAAATCTTACTCATACATCACCTGTTAAGGTTGCATGCTGACAACAGCTGGAAAGGGAAAGAAACATTTGAGAGATCCCATTACTCTCCTTATAAAAAAAAAAACTCGAATGGCAGTGAAAAATGCATTGCTCAAAGGCACCAACAAAGATTGAAGTATCTCAATGAAAATTTGCTGGGCTTCTTCTGAAGCTACTTTCAGCTGTTATTTATATGGTCTTGATGTTTATGTTTGTCTTAAGTGAGAAAACTGCAGTAGAGTAATGCAACCAGATCATACATTAGTTTGTATCAGAATCTTTAAAGTTTAAATGTTTAAATTTATTCATCATATTTTTTAATACATAATCATTCCCACATAATGAGTTTCCAGTCTGGTCAGTTCTGTTTATTTTTGAGCTCCTTTATGAATGAGCTTTGTTAGGACCTCTTAAGCTGCTACAAGCCACGCCCCCTAACTCATCAATTACGCTAACACCATATACTAATGGAAATTGCTGCAAACATATGTGGAATTGTACAACTGCTCATCTTTGACGCTCAACCAGACCCAGAAGCAGATAAAATGGAGTCTCTTACACAACCACCAAGGATGCAGCAGCTGTTTCTGGATGGTATCTTTTCCAGCAGCCATTGTACAGTGCATACTGCAGTACAACCAGTAGACCAAAAGTGCTTGTAGAGCTCAGCTCGGGTTGCAAGGTGAGGGACTGAGCGTGATTGTAATGTGGCACTGCCCACTGATTGTGGCTTAATAACTGGGAGGTTTGTGAAACAGGTCTATTTCCAGACACCTTAAAAGCATGAACTTATTACCAGAAAACAGCTGGATGGTTCTTTTCTTGAGCATTTAGATTAGAAGCAATAGAAAGCCAAATGGAAGTACAAAAACATACAAGAAGTGAATTTTGCTTTGTAGATCCCGTTCAAGTTCTTTATTATTAAAGACTCCTGAATTATTTTTACTGTCATGATCCCATGATTTTTCTTGATTTATGTTTGTCTGAGGTTCTGTATTTTGGATCTTTGTATTTTGAGTTATTTCTGAACTTCTATTTTGAGCTCTGTTGAGTGTTCATTGCTCTTCCAGTTATTCCGTGATGTCAGTCTAATCTCCTTAGTTCCTTAGCCTGCTCCCCACTCAGCAGTCAGATGTTCTGTTTATTGTTCTCACATGTCTTCCAAGTCGTAATCACATATTCTGGTGAATTCTACCCTTTCTGTTGCTCTGGTACCTGCATGTTCCCCTCGTGTGTTATAAGTTTTCCCTTTATTAAATCTTTCATTTCACATTCGTGATCATTTCATGGTCGTGTTACCATTTGGGTCCTCTTTTTTTGGCTTCTTTTACCCCTGGATTTTCCTTCTGTGGGACAATGAAAGATATTTCTATTTGATTTTATTCTAACAACTACCTTACATGACATGCTGTCCTACATGTTGATTGGGTTAATGTATGCCTGTAATCAGAAACCCTTCAGCTAGCTTCCCTGGGTAAATCTGAAAAGACAGGATTGTGTCACTGAACTCTTTAAGTCACATATTCACATCACTGATGAACAAAATTATCAGTTTTCAGTTCAGTATAAGCATACAGTGTCAAAATTATTTTTTATTTACAGTGGCTTTACCTGTTCTACTTTTAATCCTTCAGACACTCAAAGCATCCTTCCAGCTCTTTACTTCTACTGCCTCTTCGCATGGCACTCCCAACAACAATGTGCAACATTAGGAGACTACAGATAAAGTGAGGGGAGCTAACAGAAACATTGGAGAGTCCCTTCTCTCTGTCCAGGATATCACTAGGTGCTGCAGGAAGAGGGCACTGAGCATTGTCAGAGACTCCAGACTCCCTCTCAAATTACTGTTTGAATTGATGCCATCAGACAAATGGTACTGCAACACAAAAAGAAGTAACACAGCTTATTGTCAATGATTAATACTCACTTTTCTCCTCGTTTTTCCAGTGGGTATACCATGTAAATGGGCCGTGTTAAAATATTGCTTACAAATGAAACTACTATCTCTGAAGGTTGCTTCAGAGTTGCCATTTTGCAGATACAACATAAAATATATTTTAGAAAATACATTTCAGATTAAAGTAAAAATATGGAGTATTTATTAAATTTTTAAGGGGGGGAGGAAGAATGCAGTAGAAATATGGAATCACTTTGTAATTTGTATTTCTGAAACAAACTTGTTGCACAAGTGATTGAAATTAGCCTCGAGTTAAAGAAATAAATATATTGGTGGTCTTTTGTCCTACTCTGCTGCAAAGTAAAATATCTGACTGAACATTCTTTAGATGGAACTACTCAATATGTTTGCCATCGACTACAGATTCAGTGGTTAATATCTCCATTATATATCCTGGATGAAATATTGTTTTTCTTTTTCTCATGATCTTTTCCCATACACTCGTACCATTTTAAAGATTATATTGCATTTTTTGCTTAGAAATTTAGATTGTTCATGATAATTGCAGGTTGATTTCCCAATAATGATAAAGAAAATTGACAAAAAAAACATTATTTGGCTGAAAACAGCATCATCAGCCAACCAAAAATGAGGATTTGCAGTTGAACTAAGTGCTCATCAAATGCAGCTTAGTGGTTGTTGCATGTGTTGGTGCACACAAATAAAATTTACAGATACATGAACGACAAGGCCGTTAAAGGTTTACCAGAGGTTTGCAATGGATGGCATGAGCTACTCTCTATCACGTAACCATGTCTTTTTTTTTTTTATTGGTAATATCATCAGCATCTATTTAAGCATTTTAGTAGTCGCCTGGCTTCCTTCCTGCATAATGGGAGGCAAATGTGCTCTTTGAAGGCAGCTGATAGAACACTAAAAAGGCAGCCTTCCCGCTGGTGTTAGTATCAAGATGGCATCACCATGGTGACCCCACATCACCATAGACTCCCGATAAGCCCCGGTCAAAAACAATAAGGTGAGGACATGACCCCCATTAAACTCTAGCAACACATACATACAGGCAAGCACAAATCCCATGTGGCTGTGGTTGTGTAGCCTCTCCCCTCCTGCAGCTCCCACTGAAGAGGGCTCAGTTTGCACATGGCAGCACCAGCAGAGCTAAATCCCTCCAAATGTGCTGAGATGACCCAAACAGAAAGGGCTTAATAGATGCTAAATGTAAAAAGGTCAATAGGCAAGGGCCCAGACAACTGTAAAGACTGTCAACAAGACCACGCATCACATCAAATAGAAATCCCTCAGATTTGATTAATCCTGCCATTACTGGGGGGATCAAAAATGTTGCGTTTAAACATGAAAAATAAGCCACATTTGTGGTGCAGCTATATAATAAATTAACGTTCGTCAGGAGAAATGTGTTTCACATCTCTCTGTGATAAAGTAGGGACCCGGTTTCTAGAATAAGTAATGTACATTTCAAATGTATGGTGAGCATTTAAAGGGAGAGTGTAATGTATTTTCTAGGGCCATAGTGCCATTTTTTAGCACAAAGAAGTAACTATGTTACCTTCAGTTGTTACAAAAATGCTGTGTGCAAAAAACAGCATTTTTGTTTGACTTCCCATCTGACATCTTAGAATTAGCCTCTGTCTCTTTAAGAAGCTCCTACTCTTTCCGACACTCCAACTTCAGAGGGCAGAAACTTGGCTGGGAATTGTAACTTCAAGGAGGAGCGTCTGGTAAATAGGCGGCACATTTTGCAACAAAGTACTGAGGGACCCGTAAATAGCTGCTATGGGAGATTCAAAGATTCCCTAAATATGCAGAATTGAGTCAAAACAACATTCCAGGTATGTATTTGGGAATGACATTATGACATAATATAAACCTCAAAAACATTGACTTGGTTTTTGAGGTTTAATTTATAGCCAATACAAAAGACATATAGAGTTAGAATTTTTATGTGGAGGGCTCCTCAGTTTTAAGAACTGTGATGGATCTGCTGCTTGTCTTTCCAAAATTGGACTCCAAAACTGCATAAAACAAAGGTACAAATCCTTCTAAAAGACACATCTCACTCTCAGGCACATCAAACACTAGCATAAAACATGAGAATAGCATAAAGAAACAAAACATACTAAATAATACATAAAAAAATACATTAAATTAAAATACATTAAGACAACCACATTTTAAACACAAAACACATTTTGAAACAAGTTTAAAGACAATATAAATTTCTGATACTGAAAAGGTTACAAGTATAGTGATGTATACCTTAACTAATTACTTTTTATTTTTTAAATTAACTTGTCCAAAGCATCATGGTGAATAGGTGAGAATATGTTTTGGCACTGACTGTAGAAGACCTTTTTATGGATTTTCCACTTTGTATTATTTTAAGACATTAAAGTCAGAAGGGGTGTGTGTGTGTTATTTTTACTAAGTATGGGTGGTTTTGATAATGGGAACCTGGCACCTTTGCCAAAGCATCATCAAAGTTGGCAAACTATCAGGTTGGCAATGGCTGCCTTTTGAATAAATTATCTTTCAGAAATGTAGTTTTAGAAAAAAAATGATAGAGTCTGCATTTCAAATGGAAGCAAAGTTAATGGCACCTCTTCCAAATATAAACCTGGAATTTGTGGGAAAGATTACTAAGTCTCAACTCTGACAGTAAAAAATTTCTGCATGTTTATAGGAGGTAACAAGATCTTTCCAGCAGAATGGAGTGTTGCCACTCATGGCTTCATACATAATGAAGATGACTTTTAATTTTGTCCCAGATTGAGGAGCCAGACTATGGAAAATGGCATTTGATTGCTCTTGGAAGTTTCTTAAAGTCCTCTGGCTGATGTGTTTTAGATTAGCTGTATAATTTAAGGGAGTTGATGGGGCTTGTAACTAACACAACATTGGACCATTGGAACATCTCAATACTATGTAGATCTGGTAATAATAATAATGATTTAATGCTTCTTTCCTGCTGTTTTTAAATTACTGTGATTAGTATTGAGGAAAAAAGTTTTTTTATTTACATTTACTAAATCACATTTTTGTGACTTAGTAAGTCACAAAAATTTGATTAATTTAAACATAGTTTTAGTAGTTTTAGTAAACATAGTTTTAGTAAGTCACAAAAATGTGACTTACTATTAATCTGTCATTACAAATTAATAGAAAGTCCAAAACATTTTGAGTAAATGTAAATTTAGTTGGATTGTGCTACAAATAAAACACTAAAAACAATATGGAATGGATTACTCTAGCTAGTTTTTAGCTTCACCGACATCAATTTGCTTGATGAAGAGAGAGAACAGAGCATTCTCATGGGGAATGTTCACCATGCCTAAACCTGATTCATGTGTCTATGAAAATGATTAACCCAATGAGATGATGTTTGTTCTGCATTTAGTAATGCTTTACATTACTAAAGATTTCTGTACAACCGTTCTCTGAATCAAAATATAAATTCATTTGATTAGTGTTCAACCTATATCAGCAACAAAGAGGTTTCTTCCAGTTATAACAATTTGCGTATTTACCCGCTTTTGAGCAGTTTTACACTGCACTGGAAAAAAAAGCTAAGTTAGGATGTGTCTCTTTGCTTGGCGTTTAGCACCTCTAATGGATAAAAATTCAGAGTTTTTTATACAGTTAGCAATGTAAACCCTTATTTGCCTTGCCTCTTGGGTTTGTTTAGTTTTCCTTCATCACAAATTAAAACCCATGACACAGTCAGACTTCAAACTAATAACTCATGATGACACACTAGGGTCGTCTGTAATCTCTGACAGCCAGTCTAATTTGTATATTCCCTTCAAAGGTTATATTTGACATTCTGGCAGCTTGACATATGCCGCTGTCTAAGATGTTGAAAGTTTAAAGAAGCAGAAGTATGCAGGAGGAAGCATGCGTGGCTCACTTAATTACTTTGAAAATAAATGTCAAAAGGATGACTTGCTTGCAGATGAAGCGAAAAGAGCTGAAGAAACAGCTTTATGCTCGAGTCATCCTTGTTTTGATACTGATATCTACAGAGTTTAGATTATTTGACTCACAAGAGTGCAATACCTGATGTGCTTCAGAGAGGACAACAATTTACAAGAAATAATGTAATGATATTTTAGTTAATTACCAAAAGTGTATCAGCACGATTAACAGGAGTGCTGATACACTTTTAATGATATTGTAGAGCCACTTATGTATTTAAACAGTGGTTAGTTTATTTCATTAAACCACTATGTTTTTATACACCACCATTGTTGTGTTTGAAAACTGGGCATCTCCCTCCTGTGGCTTATTTACAAAATGTGTATATAATACTGAAACATATTGTATTTTTGTCAGAAAAAAACTAGTGTTCTCCAACATAAATACTGTGTTTGTCTGAGATAAGCCTTGAATGAAAGAAAGAACTTCAACATGCCCTTCAGCTTTAACTCCACAACGTCAGAGCACTGAGGTTTCAGATGGAGTGTGTTGAAGCCTAAAATGTCGTACTCTCTCTGTTCCTTTTGCACTGATAACCAGCTGCGGTTGACTGAAAGACAATGCCTAGAGGACTGTGCAAACAGCTGCTCCTGTGACACAGAGAATGACAAACACAATATGCCAGATTCTGCATTGGTGAAGATGCAGTTGCCACGCCAAAAATGGCCCAGTCATCGCGCACACCTCGGTAAAGCGATTATTGTCCAGTGTCTCATATGACTTGAAAACAGAAAGAAAAGGTCATGAAATCACGCCTGGGGTGCACAGTTACGTACAAGAACAAAACAATACTAAAGAATGTAGAGATAATCATGTTGAGAAACATGAATTCTCAATTCTCTGCATTTCCACAACCTTAAAACAAATATAGCACATATTTATGTTATAAAATGACATAGCCGTGCAGGCCTGGTCTGAAAGGCCAGTTGGAAATGAAGAAGTCATTACTCTAAAAGCAACATATGTGTTTTGCCATAGTAATGTGTCAAGGGAGTAATGTGTCAAAACTGGGTCAAATGAGGACATACCAACAATATTTGACCACATCCAGTTAAGCTGTTAATACAATTCTACCAAATACTTAGGAAATGTATGTGAACTACATAACTTAAAGAAAGACAAAAAATGAAACAAATCATGTCTGACCTAAACCAGTAAAAATGTAGTCAGATTTAACTTCAAACATTTATGTAACTTTTAAAATACAGTGTATATAATTATCTGGTTTCAACTGTTTATATGTAGCTGTACTATAAGTCAGAGTGCCTGCAGACTTATTCCCAAACAAAGTATATTTTGCTACCCTCTGATTTTGGAACTGAAAAGGACTCCAACTCCACATTTCCATAGAGTGGATAACCCATACCTCTTCTGGGACACAGCTGACTTGATCTGACCTGAAAAGGATGAAGCTCAGATGAAGGATAAGACTCACAAGCTTTGATCATAATAGTGCAGGTCAGACCTGCGAGCAAATCAAACTTGGAGTCTAACAGCAGGAGGGGATATGAGCTAAGCAATATAGCTCTAAACCAACTGGGTTGTATTTGAAGAACACACGGTTGCTTGTTAAAAGAATTTGGGATTGCATGTTGATCCCCTTTGATTTAACGGTGATTCCTTGGAAGTGTAAGATGAAAGATCAGTATACAGAAAATGTGTTGTAATTGCTGTCACATACACAAATTGAGCTCCTGGATTGATCCATTGCAGGAAAAAGACATCATTCTGCAACAATGATGCAATAGTTAGGTTTCTCTGGGACCAAGTCCAAACCTGGCCAATGTGGCTACAGGCCAAAACATCCGCTGCAAGAACAGAGACATTTATTCTCTTTCTAAGGCTGGAAGAACAAAATTATTCTGCTTTTGCAGTACTGGTTTAGGAGTACTCAGAACTTGTTTTTTTATATATATATTTGACCAGGACTGTTTTGTGTGATGTGTCCAACAAGTATTACAGTTAAAAGCTTACAAGAAAAGGGTACCTATGAAGGCTTCCCAAGAGATTTTATGAAGTATAGAATTGCCAGAAAGCAATTTTTTATTGTTCTCACCATCTTGAGAAAAAAATAAAACTTAATTTCTATGATCTTGCCGTGTAGGTATTGGCCTGAAAACACTGGTGCTGGTCTTTAAGCTGCTGTCTTATATTGCCATGTTTGATGACATATTTGAAAATGCCTTACATAAGTGGCTTACCATGAAGAAGTAAGAATCTTTTGATATATCAACTCCTATGACGAATATAAACTATTTGAATCATTTATATTTTTTGTTATTTTATTGCATGAACAAAACTAGTAGCAACATATGTTAAGAAAAATTACAGGCAGGCACACTTAAATCCTAAACAGTTGATACTTAAGACAGCTTAAGTCAGGCATCAGTCTGACAACAAAAGACTGAATCTTTTCAGATTTGTAATACTGATTGCTTCAGGAGTGCTTGAGTGAAAATAATTTAAAACATAGTCCATAATTTAAACAAATGCAAACTCATAAGAACAAGGGCAGAAAGAATGAAAATAACATCACAATAATTAAGCAAAAACCCATGTTGAACACTTTAGACTCATTGTATGCCATCTGTAATTACCTGATCATGGTTTCAGATATTTTCCCAAATGACCTGCTGTAAGCACAGCGTATATTTATGTGCATTTGTTTAACGCGTTATCATTTCATTCTGACATCCTTAGAGTGGCATATCCTGCTATCTCACATTTTAGGTGCTGCCGTCGAAATTACATTTCCCTTTTGCTATGTTAAGTAACCATTATAGCGGTATACAAACACTGGCTGGATGCTAAAGGGAACATAAAATGACTCAACAGCTACAATCTTTCTGTTTTTATTATATCGAAATGTTTACTATTAGAAACCTGTTTTTAAAGCAATTATCAAAATGCATTAATGTTATAATCTGCATGTCAGATGGGGTTTATTACATAAGTCTCTCATGATAACCTGTATCAGATCAAATACAACACACAGACCTTTTTCACAAGAAGGTGGGTTGGTACAGTCTTGCCTAGCAGCTAGAAAGAAACCTTGTTCTTTATTGTTATATGTTACCGGGAGGTCTGAGAAGATGATGCAGCTGATTCTATTTTAGGGCTCTGTACATAAACAGTGGTGGCTGGGAGGGGTGAGGAGACAAATAGCTCGCTGAACATAAAACAGCTTGGTTTCACACTTGGTCAGCATCCATCAACTCAGTTTAACAAGCCTTTGCCACCTAATAAGGACAGATGACGTTGTGCTTCCTCTGCACAACGTTACTATTAGAATTCCCTGATATGACTTCAAAGGGAAAGAAAATGCAGCCAGCGGTGCAAAGCTGTGTCGGCAGGCAGAGAAAGTGAATAAATGTGGGGATAGGATAGGTTGCCTGCGATGACAGAGCAGTCCGAGAATAGAAAATGGCAGGACAAGGTGATGAAGGATGGAACAGTGGAAGGAGAGGCAGCAGAGAAGAGAGCATGAAAACGAAATGCATAGACAGTAGTAGAGAACAGGACTGAGTCATCATTATGGTAATAGAGAGACGCAGCGAACGCAGCAGCTGAACTACGCTGACTCACTCATATGCACTTTCGGTCAAACATGAAATGTCGTAGTGTACTCCAGGGAGAACTCCAGCAGTCCAAGGTTAGGGATTTAACTTTGAGGCTGGCCCTCCATTTTCATGCCAAAATAGATCTTGTCAACAATGTTGGGGCAAGAGTTGAGTGAAGATCTGTGATTTATTTGAAATGCCTTGGGTGTTTTTGTCACTGTTTCTGCTGCAGGTGTACAGTTTGGTCTCATACAATAAATCAACAATTGAAATATAAATTGTTCTCCAGTTGACATTTATTGCAGTCAAAAATACAGTCAGGTCTCAAAATATTGAAGTCTTTGAGAGGTAAGTCCAGTCAAGTTTTAAGTTTTTCAGAGCAAAACTTACAACTTTTTTTAAGTTTTGAATTTAGCTGTAACTGTAAAGTCCTTTACAGCTAACCCCGAATTAAATTTTTTGTGAGCCAAGTCCAAGTCATGTCTCAGGTCTTGCCTTTAAAGAGCAAGCTGAACATTAGTCAGAATATAGAGCCAAAGAGCTGATCGACAACTCCAAGTCAAAGTCTTCGACGGGACACTCCCAGGTCTATGTTGCATTCTCACCTTTCAGTTCTGATTAAATGCTATTAGAAACGTAAATGAGATTATAAATGTTGGAGACAGTTGATCTGGGAATAATAAAGTTGTAAGTCCTTAGAGCACAGGTCTGATGCAAGTCTAAAATCTTGCTTTTATTGCTTAAATGCAGCTTGCATCCAAGTCTGAAACTCAAGTCATTATCTCTAGATGCAGTAACATCTAAAAACTTAATTTGTAAACTAAGTGAACATCACTGCTGCTGTCTGTGTATTATATCACACTCCATATACTAATCTGTAAAGCTTAATGAGTATGAGGTACTGTGTCAATAAGCACAAGTACTGTGTGTGTCAATAAGTACTGTGTCAATGAAAAGTTGAATTATTTAATCAGATTTTTATTTATTCCACACAGCAGTATTCATCTGATTTATTCCTGAATCAGACAAACACATGTAAACTGAGGCCAGGCTGTCATGGAGTCTGTTGCAATTCTGCATTTCTTTCAACATAAAACTAAAAGATAAGTTAAACTTGGAAGAACGGGTGTTAGATGCCTCATCTGTGCTGTTTTTCTATAATATTTCCACATGCTCAGATGATGAACCATCGGCACTCTTCTAATGAGTGGCTAATGAGTGTGAAACCGAGTGTGGAGTGCCAGATGCAGTGGCCCTTTAACCTAATAACTCTTAATTGTGATGCATACTGTGAATTACTGCATCATATAAACTGAGGATAAGTATCAATAAGAAGCCTTCAGGACTTTTCCATCCTCTGCTTTCAATTAGCATACCTGATTTCACAACTGTGGAATAATGTGAGACCAAGACCCTGGAGTGAATATTCATGACATTTATTAGGTAGAATAGAAATTCATCCTTGTACTTATTATACCCACCTGGCATTGAACAAGACTATTCACATCCCCAGTCTTATGTCTCAGGATAATTTTTCAAGTTAGGGCCATGTTTTATGATTTACTAATCAAACAGGCTAGCAGCCTCAGGAAATGCAGAGCATCATTGGAGGCATTATGTTTCAGTTTTGAGATTTAATTGTTACCATTATCAAACATGTACATGATACAGAAAACTGTATTTTCTATAATTTTACCAAAATTATTATCAGAAGTTGCATTTTTCATAGACAAAATGTAATAGAAAGTCAACTAAAGTAAGTAAATAATGTGGAATGGATGCTGGCAAAAAATGTCAAACATTTCACTAAATGTGGAATTAGTTGAAAATAAAATGAAATTTTAAAATATTACAGTCTGATGTCAAAAAGTTTCAGTAAAAAGGTTGCTATACTTAGGATAGTTCATATACCATCCCTCAGTTCAAACAACTGAAACTAATTACCAACAGCTTGAATGAATAAATATTGCCTTTGTAGTACTAGTCTGATGTAGCTGCGGTGCTATACATTGACAAAGTATCTCTTTCAAAGCTAACAGTTACAACCTACACATTAGTTAGTTTAAAAGATTATCTAAATGTGACCAATCAGAAGATACTTATTTATTTTGTATGCCTGTAACATTCAAGCTTGCTGTGTCATGTTTTTGCACATAGACGTTGTCAGTTCTGAGATTGTTTTTCACTGCTTGAGAAAATGGAGAGATGATTTGAAAAAGCGTGAAAGGGGTTTATGTGTAAATCTCACTGCCATTCTGTGAGAAATGTCAGCTCTGTTTCTAACACTTAGATGGACACAAGATGTGTGACTTCCTGAATTTTCACCAAAGAGTGACTGAGCAATGAGTCATCAGGAAATGATGCTGACAAAGTTTGAAAATGCAGATAAATAAGCTTTACAATTCAATAAAGCAAGTTAAGCTTCTTTTAAAATTTATAGGATACTTATGGATTTGCTAAACATATAGTTTGTAAAGTTTAGAGGTATTTAAAATGTTATATTGGTTCATCACTATCACATTTGGATAGATATTCCCCTTGCTATTTCCTTTGACAATCACAGGCTTACCCAGCAGTCTTCAGGGAAGACGGTTCTGATGGTTTTTTTGTTATGATGAAATTGTTGCTAGTGGTTGTCACTTGCAGGAATATACTACTACATGAGAGAGTACTAGTGTGTGTTTGACCAGCCAAGGTGCTACAGTGTGTTTCAAAGAACTTCATATATGTACTTCAAGAAATATTTGGAGTATATATAAATCACCTTGAAGGTGCATAAGGCTTTTATCACAACCAAGGGATGCAAAATCCCACAAGGCTGGAAGTCCAATATTCAAATGTCCTTTGATTGCTATGCAACATACAATAGTATTCCCTTGAAGCATTTTCATGCACACTGGGCCTCAGGTTGGGAGCCACTTCAAAGTTGTAGTTATGTGTCAGTTCACTGATGTGTGTGACTTTATACAAAATATCTCAACCAACATCTGTCGGTATTGTGAAAAAAAAAAGTGAAAAAAGTGAAATGGACGTAAAACCAACCACAGCAAATCTCCTGCTTTTGGGAGCCTGTCTCTGTTCTGACAACGTCTCAGACATCAAATGTGTGTTATGAAGAAAAGAATAATTTATTTTACATTGCGGGCTAGAGCAATAAAAGAAGTCTAAGACTTGACATCTCTATTTTCAATAACAGAAAGAGCCATCTGTAAGGTTGCTCAATGTCATTCTTCCTCTACAAAAGTGGCTTGGCTCAGTAGTTTTAAAGAAAACTCTGCAGCAAAAATAGTCAAGATAGCTGACAGGTGTTCACTTTATTCGCCAACATTTCTTTCATTGTTTTGTCAAGTTCGGATTATGTGGATAGTCCTGGACAAAATGTGTGAGTACACTGACTACTGTTCTCTGAAAGTGGAACAGAAGGACAGAGATGAATAACCTTCACATTTAAGTACACCAAGAACCCTTGGTATAAGTAACCCATTCAAAAAATATTAAGCAGAACAGATATTGTTTAAACCTGGTAAAATGAGTTACAATCAGAAGAGGTAACCCCTCATACAAGTAAACACAGATATTTACATACATAGTAAAACAGTATTTTTTTTCTTATTATCTGATATTACATCTAAACCTTTTTATTCTATGCAGAAACACCACAGATCAACATTTAAACTCAGGACTGTCTTACTGCAAGGAAACAGTGCTATCAATTGTGTCACTGTGCAGTCCATATACTTTTTGAGGAAAACATGGAAGCAAGACTGAGAACACCATTTCTACTAAGAAGTAGAAATTAGTCAGCATCATGCTTTAAGGATGTTTCTTTAAAGCATGATGTGCACTTCCTGTGAAGTGCACATTTCTCCTGTGCACTTCACAGGAAAAATGACGTCATGAGAGAATAGAATTTTGTTGTAGTTTCATAAAAACATTTTTAAAAATTGCTGGTTAGGGCTTATTAAAAATGGGTTAATCAAATTATCAACATTCCAGCAAACTGTTGAATGTTCTGTTTCAATAGGACCAGAATGATGAGTAAACCAAGTGTTGACAGAGAAGTACTGAAAAAGGATAATTCAACACCTTCCAGCTATCATTCCCATGACAAGTTCAGCTGTCCCTGACATGTCGTCAAGTTAGGAAAATACTATTCATACTCGACCAGAGAAATTGTAAATTTGATTATTTAATTGCAATGCTTACGTGTGGCATGATAGTCAAAGAATCTTTTCTCTCTTTTGCCGTCAGAAAATTATCGAGCATGGCTTACTCATCACCCATTCTCATTTACACAGACTGCCACAGTAATGGCCCCATTTGGCTTTTACAGCCCTCTCCTAAATGTGCCCAAATCTGTAAATTGATTTGAAATCTTTTGGTTTGTCGCTGCCTTTCATTATCAGGCTCGGCGGTTCACACAGCTAAGAGACGCAGGCGTATTATCTAAGCAAGCACTCGCTCTTTCATTCCCCACCACCACCACCACCACCACCACCACCCCTCTGATAATCTACTTATCAGTCACTGATAGTGTGAGCTGGAATTGGCTCAGCTAATGGCAGCTACTCAAATAATGGTCTTTTCTGAACAATAACACTCAACAGTAGGTTGTTCTGTCTGGAACATGTGCAATGCATGGATTAGCTTAATGGGTTAAAAAACTGCAGACAAGGTTCATCAGTTCTTAGAAGTTCTTTCACATTGGGGTTATTTCTATTTTTTGCTCTGTGAATTTGTCAAAGTTGATGTGATGAATGTAAAAAGTAGATTTGGGTTTGTGTATCAGATTTGGTTGTGTACAGGACACTATTCACTTGGAAGCATGAGAACATTAAGTATGTATTTTTTTATTCACATAAAATATTTATTTGACAGTTGGTAACTTAAGGAGACATTTTTCAAACATAAATCTAGTCTTTCCAATATTTAGATTGTTTGAACATCTCTATTTTTTTGTCCAGCACTGAGCAATCTCTAGTTGGACTCTATTGCTGCTGAAAAAGCTACTGCATAGATGTTCACCTCCTCTGCTTCTTAAGACAGCTGAACACACACACACACACACACACACAAAAAAAAACAGTACAATGCACAATTAAGCAATCAATGAAATCCAACATATTTAATATCTTTATTTTCAGATCCATCAAAGAGATGTGCTTGTGTTTTAGATATGAATGAATGAGATGCAGCATCGCTGTAGTTGCTATAATCAGTTTCTTATTTTATGCCAAAAAATTTATTTAGATAATATGAATGAATAATTTTAAATAAAATTACAGACCTGCTTATCTCATCACATTATCTACTCTTTAGATTTACATTTTTATTAATTGAAAGGAAAAAATGAGCGGCGGACAAAAATGCCTTATTTGTTATAAATGTATCTGCTGTCAAAAAACGCAGTGTGAGACCAACTCATTTGCTTTAAATTACAAGCAAATATTGCAATAACAGAGAATATTTACCACACAACTAATGCATTACTGAGCTTAATAATTATTTATCAAATGTTCACAGTTAAATGAAACAGGGCATTATTTAGCTTTTTTTGGCTCAATGCACATAATTAATACTGTCTGTCTTCATTACATCAAAATTAATATCAACTTTTAGATATCAACTTTTAGCTAAAAATATAATTAATTTCTAAAAAATATTCCTCAAAGTGTGAATAATTCAGTATCAAAATAAAGTTTGATGTCAAAAAGATGTCATTACAAATGTGATATTAACAAGACTTAGACCCTACAGCACCTGAATGAAGTTATCAGCCCCACCTACTTCAAATCTAACAAAATTGGTGCCAAATGTTTGTGCTGGTTTGAGTAGTAAAAAGTTTTTATTTGTGCTTTTATTATATTAAAGATGTTGATAAAAAGCTTTCGGAGGTCATCATCAATAAATTCAATGCTAAGGTAGCACAAATCTGGATTAATACTACATGAAGATGGTAAGTGAGTTATCTACTCCAGGTAGGATATAAGGAAGGCAGCAAAACCTACCTTTTAATTATCAAAATAGTGTTTTGAAATAAGCCGAAGAGCTATAAAAGCCACAAATAAAGCTGCCATGATGCTTCAGTTACAATGCGAACATTATACATGTTAGATATGGATATTAGATACAGTAGAACCACAATCACTAAAGTTTTCAAGACAAAAGAAACGGTTTGTGATTCTCTAGTTCCTAACAAGAGATTGAGCTCAGGAAAAATATTTATTTCTCTTTGTAAATGAAGGAGAAAGGCTTTCAACTAGATGCAAGGTTAACATAAAAATGCTAAAACTATACGGTTTATTGAATGAATAGACTCCATGTTCACAGAAGTCATGCAGCCTCCACTATTTAATGCACAGTAAGTCAGGGAGTGCCTTCTGCTTTTGGCAAACTGTAACACCTTTTAGATCTTTGACTGAATATGAAGGAAATTACCAACTTCTCAAGAGTTGAAGAACATGCAAAGGGGTCAAGAGTCTATCTGACCCCGAGTCTTAACAGAGGAAGCTTAGATCCAAAGTAAAATTGGAAATGCTCTTAATACCATCAGGTGCATGACCTCTGTCATCCCTGCAGCTTTCCTGCCTTTAACTCATCAAGGGTTTGAGCTGTAAGTAATTACTCCTGCTGATCCTGGCTCTTTGCTGGCATTCAGCTGCAGGATGGGAATTGGAGCAACATTTTTTCTGAAAACTGAGCTCACCTGAAAGGCTCTGAAAGGAACATCACAAAATGCTATAGTTTCTCTTCCGTGCCTGTACTTCTTGGGTAAATTTAGTTGTGAAATGGATTTTGTAATGGTCACCTTGACATAGCAATAATAAGTGACACATGGACATGGTGATAATAATGATTCACTTCATACCTGATGTTTTCTGAGATAGCAAAAAGATGGCAGCTGTAATTTTGTCAAAGATATACTCCTAAAAAGAAGTAAAACTGTCTGAAAATCAAGTAAGAGTAAAATGCTTGATAAATTATGCAGGTTGACTGAAGTTGGAGACGTCTGCTCTAGACCTTGAGTTGACATATGGTATGAGTTTGAACAAATGACAATATTTCCTCATAACTCTGTCCTGTGTCTGACCAGTTTTAATACCCTTTGAATTTAATCTAACCAAGTGCTCTGCCCCTGAGAGAAATGTTCACTATAGCAGACCTTCATCAGACAATGCTGTAACAACTTTTAAAGAAACTGTCCCATTGTAATTTCCTCACAGAAAAACACACCAGAGGCCTTTCCAAAATTGATGTTCTTGTTCAAAGTGTTACATTATGTCCTCAATGAATCTTGCATTAGACAGTGAAGCTCACTTGAAAAAGAAGGTAATTATTCATAAGGTGCTTGCTTCTTGGTTTAAGTCAGGGTTGCTTATACTTTAAGGCACAATCCTATGAAATTAGGGAAAAAAATGGTCCTATAGAGCAAAAGAAAAATAGTCTACTATTCTGCAAAAAGACCCACTGGCAAGCAAGGTTAGCTTATTTTTATTTATTATTATTTATTTTTCTTAGGGAGCCACTTATCCAGTCTGAGCCATCCATTCCCTCATCTCTTGGCAATGACTTCATGGAATACTTAAGAAATAAAATCAGTCAATCAAGTTTATTTGTATGGCACATTTCAGCAACAAGGCGAAGTGCTTTACATAATAAAAACACAAAAATAACAAGTTAGAAACCAACAAAATAAGTCATAAAACAACATACAGTCGACGACTGAGAAACTAGTGAAATGAATACAATTAAAAATAAAAAAGTTTATTTTTTTAAGCCTTGTGTGAGCTACACTAACTCTTAGGAAATGTTCCTCAGATGTTTTTCTTCAAATCACTCTTGGAATGTTAACAATGTTCTGTAATTAATAAAGATGTCTACCGCTTCTGTCTGGGTTCATTATGAGTTTTCTTTATCAGGCTTTTAGCATCAAACTTACAGAAAGACATGTTCTTAATAACAACCCACTTAAGACCCAGTTTTCCAAAAGCATCTGATGTTTTCTCTCCTTTTGCTCTTCATTTTCCCTCTTACATTCATTTCCCCAGCACAGCTCATTGTTTTTTGCTAGTTTGCTGCCTCCTCCTTGGTTAATCAGGCCACCTGGCGAACCTTTTTCAGGGTTATTCAACAGGATGAATAGAAAGAGAAAGACTGGCATTTCAAATACAAAGAAGGCAAATAAAACCAGATACAAGAAATACAAACATGACGACAGTTTTACCCAGAAATAGAACCTGATCTAACTATGATCAATTTGTAATGTATCTAATTGACTTGGGATCCGCTGTAACGATTGAATTAGGAAAGTGCCTTGAGGCACACCAGAGGCCTTTCCAGAAAGGCCTCTAGTGTTGTGAACTAGCTTTGTGTAAATACACTGAATTGAATTATGAAACTAAAAGATGAAAATGTCCTTTCACTAAAAAGCTGACCATGTGACCCTGACCTGCACATGTCCTCATGTTTGCTCATCACTAACTAATTGGTCCTGATCTCTGCCCCACAAACCACTGATCTAGTTTTTTTTTCTCTGTAGAAAAGGGTGAATCAAATGGCTGAATTTCCTCATCAGTTTGTCATTCAGCTCTGTCAATGCCTGAGCGCAAACTGTTCATTAGATTGAGGCGTATTAAAGAAAGGATATTTCTAAAAGTTATAGGATAGCAGCTCTCCAGGACTGGGGAACCATGTCTGCTTCACTCCTGGAAGCTCTCAAAATATTTTTCACCACACTTTCTTCGTGAGTTGTATATATTTGAAGCAAAAAAATCAGTACCCTTGAATAATTCCTTTTTTGGCTGTTTCTGTTGATCATCTTTAAATATAATTGTTAATTGTGTTTAGCTTTAAAATGACTGTCAAATATCTCCTGATTTGCACTTAATATAACCCAACTACCATCACAGGTTGAAACCTGAAATAAATGTATCCATATATTTTTGACTGAACAACAGACAACTTTTATATAAATACTTATTTTTTTTTAGAAAATATAAACTAATTAAAAAGTACAATGACTAAAGTAAACTGTAGGTTTTACATATTTACCTAAACTCCTACTGCTACAGCTAACAATTGTAGTGAAGAGATTTCTCACAGCTAGGCCTGGGATCTTATCCAAGCTTTCTTAAAAAAAATGCATTTACATCCCTGAACTCTTAAACACTCGACTATTAAATAACATTTTCTGTAAAATGAAAAGAACAAAATCCATCTGTGTTGCTCAGATGCAGCTTATCTTTCAAACCCGATTGTCATAATCCCGATGACTGAAGTTGTCCTCACTGAAAGGCTTAAGGATAAACTAAAAGACGAACACATCACAGCACTCTTCCGCCACCTAAGCTCTCATCAGGCTGCATCACAAGGAGGAAGAGTAAGAGGTCTGTTTTACTGTTGTGAGAGTGCCACCTGCTGATCTGAGACGTGTTTGGCATCCATCTCATGTCTCTACTTTAATAGCCCCCATAAGTCAAAGTGAAAAAGATCACAAACTGTTACGGGTAAGCAGCAGCTTCAGCTGGTTTTACCACCGTTTGTCATTGTAATGCCCCAGGTATGCTGGCTGCTTCCAAGAGCCTGTTTGTCATCCTAGAGGTGGGGAATTATGATATCAAAGGTAAAAAAGGACAGCTAAATGCACAGGCTGTGAACTGGCTTGGATTTTATTGGAAGGCAGAGATTGCATGGATAAATGCAACTGTGATAAAACTCTGAAAAACATATGGATGTGAAATTCTTTGTTTTTTTTTAAAAAGTTGCCAGTGATGCAAAGAATCTAGAGAATAGCAAAAGCATAGAATATAGCACTGTTCAAATATGAAATCAAAGTCCTTTACAGTGAAATATATAAAAATACATTTCAAATTAATGCAATATGAACATGCTAAAAAAAGTCATTGTAAAACAAAGGATGAGGACCAGTAACACCAGAATCAGCAGGTTTTAAAAATTATATCTTTAGCTCGAACTACATCTGTCCGTGAATAAGAGAGGCATTTTAACTTGTTTTTAACTTGTAGACAGTCATAAATTGCTAAGTATTTATTCTCTTATTGGAATAAAACACAAAACAGCAAAATTTAATGACAGCTTTATAATTTATGCTATTATCTTGTCTTATTTCTTTTGTAAAGGCTCTACTTTCTTTTGTTTCAGTGACAAGAGAAGAGTTGGTTGCTAGGTAATAAACTTATATGTGTAAAAAAACAAAATTAACCACTTTTATCAGGCCTTCAGACATTTCTTTGTCTCATTTTTTGTATTTTGTTCACTTTGTCGCAGTAAAGTCACAAAATCTGTCATTTCTAAATATAATAGGAGACATAATGAATTATTTTTCTTACATAATCACAATAGGCTTCAGTTTTGCATTTTAAATAGGAGCAAAGCTATTCAGTGAAGTAAAATGAAAATTAAAAATTAAAAAGACTTAAAAGAGCAGCTTTCAATTTAATTTGAAAGAAAAAGCTTTGTTTTTTTGCCTTGAACTATTTTCCTTTACAGAAGGAAAATAAGGAAAGCTGATGAGGCAGATCCATTCATTTATTAATTATTAGTCTGTATTGTTCCTCCAGGGCTTGTAGCAATGTTTACTTTGGTTTATGATCAAATGGCTTGTCAGTATAGTAGAATAGCTCATCAATAATGTTCCTATATTTGCATCTTTCTTTCCAGCTATCTTCATACTGTCCCTCCTACCGTTTATAATAGGAGTCTACCTATTTTAGTTTGGTTTACAGAATGTATGTTTTTAAGTTCAGAGCAACACATCACCTCACACTTACCAGACATAGCATAACGACCACTGCACTGAGTAATGACGTGGATAATGATTATTATTACTTTGTTACATTGCCTCTTAGTGCGTGGGAGATAGCTAGTAAGTGAACCTTGCGTCACCAGATTTTATGAGTTTGAAGCAGGAAAATGAGCCAGTTCCCTGGAGGAAAAGCCAAAAGAGAAGAAGAACCGGCTATCAAAAGTACACCAGCAGAAGAATGATGGCGAACCAGTGACAGCGTAATGTGTGGCCAAGGCTCAAACGCTACTGGAGACCACAGGCTGGCCCATTTGGTTGGAAAATATGGTATTTGGAAAGGTTTATTACATCTGGCATAAATCGTATGCAAGAACCTATCTTGATTAATTAAAACTATTTTGCAAAAAATACTCAAAATACCCCAAAATGATGTCAATTATCATAAAAAGGTTTGTGGCAAACTTTCCTGTCAAGGGTAACACAATCAGTAATTTATTTTAGGGACAATAACTTTTCAAACAGGACCCCTAATTAAAAAAAATCTGGAGATTTGCTTTTTTTTTATTTAATCAGGTTATTTTTTTCACTTCAGCATTTGTTGATTATCCTAAACATTTATATGTGACAAAGAACAAAAACACAAACAAACTACAAGAGAACAGATGTCCGAAATGTTGAGAACAAGTTGACATGCTACGTCCATTTACTTTGTGTTTTGATGCTGTGAAATATCTTAAACTTGTAAAAGATTTAATGCAATGGAGAGAGTCCTTTCTTTTCTTTTTGGCAAAATGTAAGATGGCCTAATGCCTAAAATGTTAAACTTCATCCACCGCAGGAGTTTTGGATTTCTCTCCAGGACTTAAAAAAATAATCTTAATTAAAAAAGCAGTTTGTGTGATTTAGATGGATTTCTAATAGCCTTAAGATCTGTTTTTTTTTTTTTTGCTAGATAGTTTGGCTTCAAAAAGGGAAGGCAGTTTGGTGTATAAACTGATTTTCATGTCAGTGGGTGTGAAAGTGTGAAAGTACGATGCTGTGTGGGCTGCAGATATGATGCTTGGCCTCCTCTCATGCACCTAGTGGCTGCTGACTGACTTAAAGTAAGGAGATAATCTGACAGATTTATCACACGTTGGATTGGAAATGATACGTTAAGAGACCTATGAGGGGCTTGGACAGCAGTCGTAAATTTTGGTTCTTGCTTGAAACCACAAACATATTTGTGGAGCTCAATTTCAGGTCTTAAAATTAGCTGTAAAACATGACAGAATAGGCCATGAATCGTTCCATGAATTGGGAGTGGAGGGCTATTTTCAACTCAAGTTCTTCAGTCTAATTTGAGAGCTGACTCAGACTCTGAACTGCAACATTAGTATTGAAGTACTACTTTAACAAAACGTTGAGTGAATTATAGATCACCTAAGATGTTCTTGTGTTCAGCGTATTTACAAAAGCTTTTCCAATGACTTCAATGGCCATGTGTGGATAAAACCACACACCTAGACATACAGGCTGCTTCTACAAATATTCGTACAAGACTGGGGTGCTCAGAGGAGCTCCCAGAATTCCACGGTGGTACCAAGGAAAGGTTGCTACAAATGTGCATCTAGTCCAGTTTTGAAATTAAAGTTAGTCTACCTGTATTTACTCAATAGAGTCCAGAACAGAACAGATGCAAAGCAACCACGTCATCAACCCAGCATGCACGGGTGAAAAAATGGCGACCACCAGGGGTGAAAAATATAACTAAAGATATACAATTTTTAAAACAATTGAGTTTTGGCAGATCACAAACAGCAATTTTTTAGTTCTTAGGAAATTAGAACATATTTAGGCCAACAGGTTCAACTAATTGTGGATCCCTTTAAAATGGTAGTCTGTTAGAAAGGACCAGGCTTCTTGTAAATGTTCTAATTTTATATTCTGGGTTACCATTGTTGACACAGTAGTTGTCTACTGGAGGTTCTAACAGTTTATTTTCTTAAGCTGCTTGATGCAGTGGCATTTGGAGTGATGAAATAATCCAGCAGTTTTAAGGAGTGATTGAGCTTTTTTGTTTTTTTTTAGCTCAATCTCTTAAAAGCTTTAGACAAATGTCTAAAGCTGTCTTTCTGATTATGTTAAGTATTCCAACTGCCTTTGGTGTTTCCTGTATGTTCAGACAAAACATAAATTGGTGAAATTGAAAATATAAAAGAAAATAAATGTATGAAATATAAATGACATTTCAAATATGTATCTTTTAATTAGCACATGCAGTTCTTGAGAAGAGTTGTCTGATTTTTATTTCATTTATATGCAGATGGATGCGTTTCAATTATTTTTGAGTTCCACATGTTAAAAAGATTTTTAATTGCAAACTAAATCCTCTTTCATTATTATGAACTCTAAGCGGCATCTTTCCAGTCTACAGCCCGATGCGTAGCTATTACTTGAGTTTTATATTTATATTCTAAAATATATTTTTTAAATAACATATCAGCTGAAGTCTGTGTGATCATTTGTCTTTACCACAGGCCAAAGCCTAAGAACCTTTTGTAAACCAACACCTGGCTAGTAAATTGTTGGGTAATTAATGTTACATCTGCTGTCATTTTTCATGCTGCCGTACTGGCCTTTGGATGGTAATTACTTTGGCCTACATAAGGATTCACTGCACACACAGCAACCGGAAAGATTTGAAAAATTACCTAATTAATGTGGTGATACTGTATATTTGATTATAAAATAAGCACATAATAATTAATAGACAGTGTGCTTTGTGGATAGAGAATCCCTTCAAGGAAAGTTTAAAATTCAACGTTTGGTTTGTGATGCTTAGCATTCAGTTTTCACTTTCATGTTTCTCAAAAGACACTTAGAAAGCTTTTGTGAAATTTAAGCTCACACTATTACAGTTATGCAAGCTTTAGGAAGTTTCAGGAACACGTTTGTATTTGAACCTTTTTTTAATTTATGTATAAATATAAATATTCATTGGCTTTCATGAAAGTAAAAAAAATCTCATCTAAAAAAATCTAACGTGATTTCATAAATGAGCTTATGACACCTTTCTGTTTATACAAATGTAATGGTGTCTTTACTGTGCTACCTAGCTCATGATGTTGCATGATGCTACAATCTCAAAAGATACAGTCCTAGAATGCTTCTCGTTCCATTTAGGCCAGATTTTAACAAAAATACAAAAAACCAAAGTATTTGCAAAATTAATACCAGCTTTTAGGGGAAGTAATGGATAAACAAAGGTGGAGGATGCCCATTTGTTTATCTTTTATAAAAGTGTGTAAATAAGTGAGCCATCTTTCACAAAATGTCTAATTCCAACCATTTGTCAATTTCCCCTTCCTATTATAAGTTTTATTCCCACTTTTACAACTGATTGTTTGAAATATGTAGAATTTACCAGGAGGAAGTCATTCACAATAACTTTGATTTGATTTGATTTGATAAAGGGTCATAATCCCACCATATTTTATATTAATCTGAAATGCTATCAGAACCACAACCATCTAACTAATTAAATAGAAATACTTATCTACCAGGTCTAGCAGAAGTTAACTAAGTTGTGTCCAGAAAAATGGCACGAAATAGTTGTGAATTGGACAATGTGTGGATATAAAATAGAAGTAGCAAAGATCTGAAATAAATAGTGACTGAGAAAAAAACTAGAGTATCAATATAAAACCAGTCTGCAAAAGACATTATGTTATAAATAAATTATTGCTTCTTTATTTAAGATGCATCAGTCTTATCCTTATAAGACCAATAAATTACACTATTTGTGTAAGTAAAGTTGACAGTTCTATTCTGAGATTTAACTGTTTAACTGTTGACTACACCATGAAAGAGTTTTGAGGCTGGACCTTCTACATTCAATTGCATTCAATTAAATAAATTTAATGTTAAATAAGTGAAAACAATCCAACAGAATTTAAAAACTCCAAAGCTAGTTTTTTTTTGGTTACACAATTAAAAATTAAGTTGTGAAAAACACTTGGTCAGGAAAAATTATTGCAACTATTTCTGTATACAGTGCGCAAATTATAAAACGAGATTTTAGTGTTTGTTCGTTCATGCTTTTATATTGAAAGTCCGCAGTTACAGAACACTTTAGAGCGCGTGACGCTCAGTTTGGTTAATCACCTGACTTGGTTGAAGAAGTTTCGATTTAGTGCCAGGTCTCTGCAGCATGAAATCGAACAACACTTGTGGAAAGAACTGCTCGTCATTTTAATAACTTGAACCGTCTTCAAGTCATGGCTTTAATCTTCGTAGTTGTGATGCTTTTAGCTGCTTTGCACGACAGCGGTGAGTACAGAGTGTCGGATGCCTTCGGCGTCTCCAGTTAATTAGGCTCATATTGGAAAGTGTCGGGAAAACTTGCTAACCAAACGCAAATCCCATCTGTTGACCAACTTCTAGAAATACATGCAGTTCATTCAGTCGTGCTCCATTGTGATATGAATCTTATTTCAAAAAATATTGCCTTATAAGTATGGAGAGACAAAAATGCCACAACAGAAATAAATGCATTGCTTTTTTCTTCATACCGAAAACTTAAAATGCATGCAAGTAAATGTGTTCAGAATTTTTAAATATATTAACAATTTGATAATCTGTAGTGTTGTTGTTTTAATTATCTTATGTAATTTAATGGTTGCTTGCTTCAGTGCACCATAAACCAACTATGATAGAACAGTAGTCAACGTCATGCTAGCTACCATAAGAACTAGTGAAACAATTATGCTCTTTTTATTGATCAAATGTTTTGAACTGTATGTTTAATCAGTTATCTACTTGTTTACCTATTCTAAAATTGATTTGATCTATTTTATTTGCCTTTTTAATTATTATGGCACATTTTGTCTTTGATAAGATGGGACCTTGCGCTTTGCTTCTTATTATGGAGACCATATGGTCCTGCAGAAGGCCCCACAGAAAGCTGTCCTGTGGGGGTATGGCAGTGAGAGGGAGCAGGTCGCGGTCTACCTGACGACTTCTACAGTTCTACAGAAAGTCTTATCAGCCCCTGTGACAAACGGTAAATCCAGCACCTTTGTTTCTTGTTTCCTGTCAACAGGAAAAGTTTATTTTTAATATCAGTGGGTACAGGCTACAAACTGAGGTCATTCCTCAATTACGCCAATTATCATCAGACGTGAGGGAGGGATTTTCACCGTTTCCCTAATCAGAGTTAAATGAAGCGATGAAATGATTTTGCGAACAACACAGCCAGCAGCCAACTTGAAATTATGCTTATTAATTAGGTGGAATTACCAATGTTTTCATGAATGCTTCTTACTGAAGTACCACTTTTAAAAACTCAACATGGCATATCAGAACTAATCAAGCTTAATTATGTTAGACACATTTATGTATGTGATGGTATTATTTACACTTTCATTTAAGACAATCACCTGGAATTCAAAACCAAAGCTTGTGGTTAGGAAATAGTCTATAAAACATAATTTTCTGCTGTATAACTGGGTCTCTCTTATGTTATGACTGCAGGCATTTATGGATCTATTTTCTGAAAACAGATACAGGAATAACTCCATTTATCAAATATAGGTAGTGTTTGTGATGGTCATTTTGCTTTGACCTTGTTTTAAATCACTTACTGAAACAAATAACCACTTCTTCTTTCACAATTCATTGTGGAAGTTGATCTTAACATGAAGTCCACAAAGTGAGTTTTATTACATATCTTTATTTCAAACACTTATCCATAACATGGAAACAAAACATTAAAAAAAAGAACTCAAGAAAAATAAAAAAGCAGTATAGATTAATCAGAAAAGCATTCATGTAAGCATAACTTCTGGTAAAAAAAAAAAAACGCTGCTAGTACAAAAGCTACAGTAATTAGCTTACAGTTATTATTATAAGATATTTGCAACATAGGGTGCATTATTATTATAAAATAATAATAATTGTAATAGGTGTGGCATGACCCGTGTTGTGTTGTTGCTCGCCTTTTGGCTTTCTTTCCTTTCCAGTTGTTTCACATAGGGTGTTTTCAACCAGAGACTGTTTCTGATGGGTGAGGTGAAACCACTCTTCGCCTTTCCAATGTTATTAATCTTGTCATTTTTTAATAATCAGTAGCTTCTGAGAAGATTTGCACACTATTCTGTGTTGTTAAGAAGTGGACATACCATAAGCTAGTTGTCTTGCAATAGAAAGGTTGCAGGTTTGATTCCAACTTCCTCCTGTCACATGTTAACAGATTACTTACTATGAATCTGGATATCAGTGTGCACATCTGTTAGTGTGACTGGGTGAATTCACATTGGTGTAAAGTGCTTTAGGTAGTCAGTATGATTATGAATATAGTCAATTTACCACATATCCATTTGACATATTCTTGTTTAAAAATAGATTTTGCCAAGAATCCATTTTCTGTTTACTGCAATAAAGGTTATATGGTGTATTTGTAGAAGGCAGACCATTGTTTGTTTATAGAACTTTTGTTATTTGTCTTCATAAATAAAAGCGGTAAGGCTATGTTTTGTTTTTTTTGTTTTTTTGTGCTGCTCATAGATTTTGCCAAGATTCTCCTGCAAAAGAGAATTTTATTCTCAATAAAATTATTGTAGTGAAATAAAGAGTAATAATGATAAAGATTTTTGATGACATTTCTCCTTTAAGCACACGTCTAAATGCGTTTTTTAAAGCAGGGATTTTCAAATGCAGGCCTCAAGGGACGGTGTCCTACAATTTTTAGCTGCGTCTCAGTTTCAACACACCTTAGACAAATAATGAGGTCATTAGCAGGACCCTGGAGAACCTGACTGCATAATGAGGAGATAAAAACATTTGATTTAGCTTGCATGTGCACAGCTCACAACACAAATACCACAGATCAATGTAATTCCATAGATATTTTCTTATCGCCATATCCATCAATTGTTTTAATTGAAATGATAAGTATACTGTGTGATCCTCAACAGTTCTGCAGGTAAAGGGACAGAGCAGATTTATAGCTCAAATGATGGCCATAACAGTCACCCATCATTCATATTGTGAAATGACCAATTTTACAAGCTTGTTTTCTGGTTTTGGAAGCCTGTAAATTCCAAGACAAAATGTGTTATCAGTGCGGTGTCGGGTTTTAACTTTTTTCACAAGCTACATCGTTTGACAAACTAATTTTACCCACCACTGCAAATAATCCAGAATCAAACCCAAAAAAGATTTTGGTTTGATTGCATGCATTGATGATTTCCTTTTCCTCCAACAGGCATTTGGCAAGTCACCCTTGAACCTGTTGATGCTGGTGGTCCCTACAGCATATACGCTGTAGCTGGCAGTAGCATATGTAGCCTGAAAGATGTGCTGTTTGGAGACATATGGCTATGTGGAGGCCAGAGCAACATGTTATTCACAATGTCCCAGGTAAACACCTGTCTGACTGGATCTACAGGGCTGAAAGAAAACATTTAACCATCTTCTTACTAAGTCACTGCCAGGTGTTATTTCCACCCAACCGGTTCTAGTGCTTCCTACTCCTTTTCAAGCATCTTAACATAATTATCTTAACCAGAATTATGTTAAGATAATTCTGGTACAAAACACTGTAGTTTGCATTCCTTGTGCATGTGTGTGATTTTTGTACTTCTATCATGTTCAAAAAAAAAAAAAAGCTTACTAAGCACAAGCACTGATAATTATGTCCGCAAAGAGAACTTTAACTATCCAGGCCTAGTGTGCTGCTGGACCAAAGAAAGGAACTGCTTTCATCACGAATTAAAGGCAACCTCATTGGTTTATAGCAGCCAAATTTAAAACTCAAGTGGGAACAAGAAAAATCTCTCAGATTAACATCAAAGCAACAGAAGCTGATTTTCTTCTATATTCATGCAGTTTATTTTGAAATGATCTAACACTGAGCTTTAGTAGCACTATGTGTCATTTAAATCCATAAACATTGTTTACCACTCAGTCCTCTATCATTGTTCATCTTTTCATGTCGCAAGATAATAAGTTCTGTTCTGAAAGCTTGGTTTAACTCCTGCTGTCTAGTTGCTGATGTAGATGAGCGACAAGGTGATCAAGGTTGTGAGGCACCAGTGGTGGTTTCAGACAGCCTTAATAAAATTAAAGTGAACATATTATCTAATCTGTTTGCAGATTAAATGGTATGCTTTAACCAGTTAAATAGTTTAATAACAATAATAATAATATTATTCAATATTGTCTCCATGCACTACAGTCCTTCATGAAAATACAGCTCAAAAGAGGCGAGGATCAAGTAATAAGTAATACTATAATGCTTATAGTAATGTAATTTCATGTGTCTCACTTGACCTTTGAGAGGCACCAAGGCAAACTGTTTTTACAGAGACAGTTTGCCTTGGTCCTCTTGCACTCATCCCAGTTAAGAGCTGGAACTTCCTTGGAGGAAAATCTCTAAAAGTTAGGATTGTGAAGTAGAAGATCTAGAATACACTTCACAATTTACTAATTTCTTTGTTATTCTCAAATAGATTTTTAATTCATCTGAGGAGCTTGCACTCTCATCTAAATATCCTCATGTGAGGCCTTTTATGATGGCTTTGAACATGAGTAAAACTGAGCTGATTGATCTCATCCAAGTGGAAATACCCTGGTCTGCTCCCAACAGCAGTAAGATTGTTTCTTTAATTTGATAAACTGTTCAATGTTTTAGTTCTCTGTACTGAGCTATATGAGGGGAATGATTTCACAACATACAGTGGCAATGCTTAATTTTTAATTTAAAATCGGATGTAGATGGATTAATTTACTGGGGATTTTCTCTCATCCATTGAGTATCAAAATTACATCTACACCCTACCAATATCTGATCAAATGTTTCTTAGGAACTTTCACACCAACAACACCCTTTTTTTTTACCCATTGACTATTTAGCCAAAGATCATGTTTAAATTGGAGTCCGTGTGTAGACTGCTGCAAGGATTTTTGAAAAACACAGTAAATTCAAGCATGCATCCAGCAGCTCAAACTCGTAATTAACAGTCACAAATTAATCCAATATTCATTGTATGTGAACTTCTCACTTGAGCTTTACAATATTTCTGAATTTACAGGTGTGCTGGCAGAGTTTTCTGGGTTGTGCTGGCTCTTTGGGCGTTACATGTATGAGAAGTTGAATTACCCCATAGGACTGGTGGAATCAAGTTGGGGAGGCACACCAGTAGAAGCCTGGTCGTCCACAAGAGCGCTGAGGCAGTGTGGACTGGTGCCGAGTGAGGACGAGTATGAACCTGAAGACCACATAATCCAGCAAACTGAAAAGTATGTCTCCATATTGTTTAAAGCCCTTTAAGCCCTAAGTTTCAAATCTCCACCTGGATATTTTGGTTCTTTTAATTGTATGAAATTCTTTAAATGCCCTTTGAGTAAATATATTTGCCCATTTCTCCATAACAACTGGAACTTTTAATATCTAAACGTTATATATGTCGCAATTTACCATCTCCTGCTGCAGCAGGAGTGAAATTATTGTAATAACCCAATATTGGCTGGAAAGCACAACGTCTCCCATTTCAGAAGCTATTGGAATTTTTCAGATAGCAAAGTTGTTGGTGTGTAAAAATGTCATCTGCGACACCTTTCAGCCAATAAGGGTTAATGATCTTTGCTCTCTACTTGTTATAATCCCTCAGTTCTATGCTAAAGAGCACTGTTTTGTGGAATGCAATGATCCATCCATTCCTCAATATGACCATCTATGGAGCCATCTGGTACCAAGGTAGAAAAAGCAATGACATATGAAAGGTGTTTTGAAAAATTTCTACTCCATAAAAATGCTTTCTCCTTTCCAGGTGAGGCGAATGCAGAATACCACAAGGACAAGTACAACTGCTCATTCCCTACAATGATAAATGACTGGAGGATGGCATTTCACCAAGGCTCGGGGGGCCAGACTGCTCCTGACTTCCCATTTGGATTTGTCCAAGTATGCAGTGCATTTGGCTCTTTTAAATCTTTAAAAAGAGCCAAACAAGCAGAAGACACAAGGCAATATTTTTATTTCTACAGTTATTTTGCATCAGGTATATTATTTATTTGCATGTACAGCTATCCACGTACAAAGAAAGCGCCACAGATGACGGCTTTCCAGACATTCGCTGGCACCAAACTGCAGACGTGGGATTTGTCCCTAACATCAGGATGAAGAACACCTTTATGGCGGTTGCTTTCGACTTACCAGATAAAACTTCACCATATGGCACGTAAGGAATCAATTTCCAAAAATGCAGTTCACTTAGAATCTGTTCAAAATGTTCTGAAATTCTCTTGCTTTGGACAGCAGTCATCGATGTTGGCAGAAATTCATACAGCTGTGGTCTTTAGGAGAGTAAATCAGCCAAAGTGTGGTCACAATAGAACAAAGAAGTGTGAGCTATGCTGTCAAATAACATGACAAATATTTTAAGTATTGAGGAGAAAAATGCAGAAGTTTTTTGAGGATATAAATAATTGGACAGAGATTTGTAGAGTTTTCACTTGTATATTTTATTGTACTGACTGTCTTTAGTCTTCTTTGCTCTTTTTTTCTGTAACAATGTTATGCAGAATAATTTTCTATTTCAGAATCCATCCTAGAGACAAACAAGATGTTGCCCACAGACTAACGCTGGGTGCCAGAGCTGTGGCTTATAGGGAGAAAGGCATCTCTTTCCAGGGACCTTTCCCCAAACTAATTGTGCCTAGTGAAAGTACAGTCAACGTCATCTACGACCAGGGGATCTTTGTTACACCATCCAAAGACATATTTGAGGTGAGGCTCACAGCAAATGCTACTCTATAAATTAGAATATTATTAAAAGTTATTTCAGTAATTCAATTCATAAAGGGAACTTTGTGTATCACAGAAGTCCTTTATA
Organism: Phalloptychus januarius; assembly: GCA_902982915.1. NCBI lineage: Eukaryota > Metazoa > Chordata > Actinopteri > Cyprinodontiformes > Poeciliidae > Phalloptychus > Phalloptychus januarius. Next base: position 33,227,521 of record CADWAE010000133.1, read on the forward strand.
CATAATGTATTTCAAGCATTTATTGAGTGAAAAAAATTATGTTTGAAAAAGTTCGAAAGCAACAAGGACAACTGCAGCTTCAGTCGGTTGGGTTAAAACACTTCTGAACAAGAGAGAAAAGTTACTAAAGTGACTCTTCCAAAGTTCTCCTTTCTGTTGAAAGTAAATGTAGCATCTCATTAGAACATCAAGGTCCCAGTTAGAGGAAGAGAAAAGTGGCAAATAATCCAAGTTGTTTGTGATCCAGTGTGAGTTCTCTACAGTCAGTTTAGATTTGGGGAGCAAAGTTTATTGTTGGAGTATTTTAGTTGACAGGCATCATGGAGTTTCTGACTTGGGCCCTACCCAAACTGCAAAATTTACTAATCCTTGCTTTAAAAATGGTAGTATCACTTCTACTTGACTGGCCACCGAACATGCCTGAGCCCAATAGAGAACTTCTTGACCAGTATTTTCAGGAGGAAGATGAAACACCCGACTCAATAATGCAGACGAGATAAAGTCAACTTTTAAAGCAACCTCAGCAGAAGCACAGGCTGATCACCTTCACTCCACATTGTTGCAGCAATTCACACAAAATGAACTCTGACCTTGTTGTACATGAATATACTTCTCAATAGTCTATGTTGTGAAAATGCATTTTTTTTAATGTAATGCACACATACTTTGAAAACTAGCTTTGGGTTTCCACTAGCTGTAAACTAAATCAATTGAACAGAAATATGCACTTTAAATTACTGCCTTGTAATAATTCAATGCAACTTTTACTTTTAAAATGGTTACTGAAATAACTTACTGGGGTAGCATTTCTACACCATTTTTCTTAAAGTTCTACATTAACTAACCATACATAATGTAAAACACTACTATACCTTTAGATTTTAATATTGTATTTGACTTGAATGACAAGAAAATCATGTTATAATTTTTCTTCTTATATTTAATTTAAGATCTGCTGCTCAGAGAAGAATGTGACATGCGAACCCGACTCCCTTTGGTCACCAGCTCCCATTATGGTTTGGAATCAGACCACCATCCAGCTGTCTGCTTCCGCATGCCCGTCATCTAAAGTTGCTGCTCTTAGATACGGATGGAGAGACTGGCCCTGTGAATTTAAAGCATGTCCTGTTTATGATTCCACTAAGAATTTACCTGCGCCTCCGTTTATCACCAGTCGAAACGCAGGCAATCAAATTTGGTAAAGGGCCTAAACTAGAAGGAGAGGAAAGAAATAAAGGGATTTAAATTGATTTGTTCTCTTTTCCAATTAACAAAATCCACTATTTTATGAGTAATAAAATGACTGGTAAAAACATGCAATTATGCCAGCAAAAGTGTCTAATTAAGGTATGTTGACTCTCCTGTTCCTATGACAGCAATATTAAGTACTGTGACGACTTTAGTCTAATTTTCTCAGGATCAATGAATGATCAATGAATGATCATGCACATATAAGAATGTTGAACTTTGTTTATGCTGTAATGTGTGTCACCAGGTGATGCAATAAGTGGTTTCTTGGTGTAAATGATTATGTTGTGAAAACCAATGTCTTAATATTTTAAACATTCTCATATTTTTATGTCAAATTATTTTTCAGAATCAATTTTCTATAGTTCTCTTTGTATTTACTACAAATTCTGTCAAAACAAAGTACTGTAAATTTGTGGGTGATATTTCTACAGAAGTTATGGTTTAGATATGGAGCCTGTAGAAACCACAGACAGGAATAGTGCAGATAGATAGAGGAAGGTAACTGCACTTTAACACTGTATTTCATATTGTTTAAATGTTAAAACCCTTTGTTTGTCTTTTAAACCATCATTTGATCGATGTTCCCATCTGTTCATCCAGCCATGTTTCAGTCAACAGTGTGTTTGTTTATTGTAATGCTTGTGTATTTTGAAAATGAATGAGGAATTGCACTAATTTGTGTCTGAAATGTTAAAACAAAAATTTGTGGAGATGCTGATCTATCTAGTTATTTTTATAATGAAGCAAACAAATTTAAAATAAAACATTTAAATGGCAGTTTAATTCTATATACAACTCGCTGTGATTATACACAGCTATGTAACATTTGCTTCTGTAATCCACGTTGATAGATAAGATTGTACACTTTAAAAAACGGAATATAAAGATCATTTCTACAACCAGATATCAACCTTTATACTAACAAACAGAAACCAGATATTTGACTCATTTTTTTACACGCAACAGCTCAGCCATGTTTAGCATGTAGACATCCTTGGGTTTTTCATCTGAGAAATCCTGAAAGATCAGACACTAGAAATGTTTGAGTTAAACAAGCCTCGGATTTTTGAAATGTTGAGCTGAAGGAAAAGACGTGATTTCAAAGAGGACTCTCAGGAGCCAAAATAAGAAGTGGAGGGCTTTATGTTGGGAGAGGCCTGGTGTTGCTGATGCGAGGAACTAGGAGACGGAGGCGATTGTCCTGAAGAAAGAAAAGAATAAACATTAATGGGTGGATTCATTCAGTCAGCTGGCAGATCACCTGGACAAAGTGAGGACAAAGTTCAGAAGAGAGACTCTCCGTAGAGTAAGGAAGCCAGAAGTGACTTGTCAAAGAGTTTTGAATTTATTACAAGCCAAACAGTGATAAACCAGTAGCTTAGCTCTGGTTAATAAAAAGCCTAGAATTAAGTGTATTCTGCAAGTTTACTGATGTGCTTATTACTTCCATCTTAAAGCAAGGAGTTTCATCTCCAACCTGATCAGGTGCAAACTATGCCAACCTGGTAAACTGATTACTGCAAATGGTGTGCATCCAATGCCACAAATAAGCAAATACCTTATTTGTGGCATAAAATATTATGCCACAAATAATCCATCTAAGAGCATCTTTACTTTAAATGTAGGATTCACCAAAAAATGATCAGTTTTATGATTTAATGACCTTTCATGTTCTCCACAGTAATGGGGAAGAAGTGGTGTGACATTTTCAAGTACTAAAAAGTTCTACTTCCCTCATGCAACAGTATTATGGTCGGTCAATGATTGAGAACAACAATGAACGGTCAGCTGATTATATTTATGTAAACATCTTCAGATATGCCACAGTTTTACAAAATGTATTTACAAAAATATGTAACAAACATCTAACAATTGCCAATTGTTTATTAATATTAAAAATATTCCCATTGCTGCTTTATACTTAATACTTTGAATATACTGCAGTTATGTCACTGTGCCTATGCTTTCAGTGTTTAAAATCTTCCAGAGGTTCTCCAACTTAAATGAACCAACCATAAAAAGAGGTAATCCGCCATTCTGCCCAGCATTAACATGCTACTGCACCTGTGATGTGCTCCAGCTTGATGCTCCCATCCAGGCCTTGGTGTCTCAGGTAGGCCTCGAAGCTAATCGAGGCGTCATCTTCTGATAGGTTGTGAGGGAGCTGGCCATCACCATGACGACACACCTCGAAACGAATCCATCGGTAACTAGGTGGCAAAAGCAAAATTGCACAGTTAAGAAAAAAGACAAAAAATACTGCTGAGCTGCAGCTGATTTTCTTAAATATTTGGTGGAATTTACATTCAAATCACACGTATAGCACATTGGATGGACTGATTCTGCCTTTTATCCCCAAGTCTGATGTAGATTCCTATTGATGAATTTCATGGAATGGTAAAACATTATCATGAGGGGAAAAAAGTGAAATAAAATGTTGGACTATCACTATGGCACTGAAAATCTAAAACAATATTACAACACATGATTTCCAAACATCATGCAGGCACTTCTAGCCTAGTTGCTACAGTGTTGCCTGTTTTAAAACAGCTCTGTAAAAAAGGAGAGTCTCTAACTCACTTGCTACATTTGCGAGCTCCAGGACAGCTCTGGATGAGATTCTGAATAGTTGGATGAGAGAAGCCAAAGAAGTCTGCTCCTGATGGAATTATGGGTACCACGGCCTGGGAACTAAGAAAAGAAAATGTTAAAGATAATCAGTATTAAGTATTTTAACAGTAAGAAAAAACTAATTAGCCTCAACAATGTGCTCAGACTGAGACATGGTTTTGTTTCTATTTTAAGTACCTCGAGAATAATTAGTAGGGCTGTTTGTGGTTAAACATTCTACCTGTTGGATGCGATAGCCTTCAGCAGATTTGAATGGCATGTCAGAGCAGAGGAGGCTACGATGGCATTCTGAGGGTCTTCTTCAGGCACAATCTCAAACTAGCGATGGAAGGGAGGAAAAAAAGGTTAACCCACGATGCAATAAATCTGCTTATGTGTGTTGACCTTGTGTGTGTTGTCAAATTTGTGATTTTAACATTTATAAAGCACTTAAGAAGCTATAGTAAAGCCTCTGTGTGTCTGCACCTGTGGACCTGTCCCTCCGTCCTTGATTTGGCAGGTGTAGAGACACTGCTGCTCAGGGTGTTTCATGCTGGCATAGACACGCGTGCTACAGAAGCCCACTGGGTAGATGGCACACTCATCGTAAAACAACGTCCTGTCTGTGATTATCTGAAGAGCAGCCAAGAAGATCAGATTCAATAAGCAGGGGTTGGTGTCCGCTATAAATATATATGTTAAGACTTATTAACTTAATGCTATAACTATATTATTTCTGCTATTATATAAAGAATCATCTCAGATGCTAACCTCTCCTAGGCTGTAGACCGTTAAACCTCCGAGTACGATGGGGAACACGGGACGGCCTGATGAGTCCAGCGGAATGGGCTGCACCAGTCTGCGTGACCCGTCTGCCAGCTTCCTCTTCTTGGACATCTTCTTTGGAACTGGAGACACATTTTGTGACATTTACTACCTGAACATGTCACACATATATATATTCGCTTTCGCACTCACATTCTTCCTTTCCGTTTTCCTTTCCCCGGTCTTTCCTTTCTTTCTTGGGCTTTTTAAGAAGGCCCTCCTCTCCTATTGACACCAGTGACATTGGGTTATGAGCCAAAGTTGAGCCCGAAGGCCCTGCAGCAGGAGCTGAAGTCAGTGCCGCAGGTGGAACAGAAGGAACGGAGCTAGAACTGGGTGTGGGCAGTAGCTCCCCCTCTGACAGAGTCTGGTACTGCAACAAGGACTTTAATAAGAACCTAGACAACAAGAAAAGTCATCAAATTTACCACACAGCTTTGGAGATCTGCTCGAAAAAATTAAGTACAAAATATTTTTTTATGTATACTTACTTGCGCTCCTCTTTCGCTCTTAGAAACTTCGCTTCTGTGTGGGCAATTTCATCACAGAGTGCAGCATTTTCCTGAGGGATGGAGAGCAGTTCAGTCAGGCTGCACACCAAAATACTCACATTTCTCATCCCCTGTATATACATCTTTGCAGTCAGTGAAAAGAAAGTACATAATAAAAAATATAATCATGTTCAGGTTCTCCAGGCATGAAAGAAGGCTACTGATTACCTTTCAGATCTTTATATCAATACCTGAGTTATTAGTGCATAAAATGACTACATCAAATAAGGGATGCTAAGTTTCGATACGAAGTCAGGGATATACTTTTTAACACAGCTTTTTCAATATGGCTTTGTATTTATTTTACATACATTACCAGTGTGCTGTGCACTGCTGTACACTTGACGTTAGATTTAAATTTTGGAATATGGTAAGAATCAGATTAATTTTAATAGAGAAGAGTCATATTTTTCTTGTCACTCAGTATTTGAGCACTAAAATGACACCATAAAGAAAACTCAGGACTGAACAAAAATGTGTTTTTTGTCTCATGACCGTATGAACATAGTTAATGTATAGCATTTAGCAAAATCCATATTTGTTCTAAGGATGTAGCTCATTGTATTTAATGAGAAACAAAACCTTGACAGACATGAATGCAAAGTTTCCTTACAAATATCATGGTGCGAGCAGCTTTGCGCAGCCTCAGGTACTTCAGTCTGTACTTCTCATTCTGGTTTTTTCGCTGGCCCCTCTTTATCTTCGGTTTCTGTTCAGAGGAACTTGAGGGAGAGGGAAAAGCAGGCATGGAGGCCCCGGAGCCAGAGCTGGAGGCTCCGCTCTGAGGCGCCGGTGGCGGCGAGCTGAGGAAAGCCTGCGCTGTGAGGGCCTGCTGTCGCTCCTCATCAGACTGCAAGGAGGCAGAGAGAGACAGGAAGGTGTTCAGAGTATGTGAAGATGATGGCTGTGTTACTTTCAGCTTGGCGGGATGTGGACAATCAACACAGGATCTCACATGAAATGCTATAATGACGAACAAATAACAAAATATGCTTGGATTGTTGAAACTTTAGATGGAATACTCAAATGTCTCCAAATGCACAATTGCCACAATTCGACACATCAAGAAGTCGTTAAATAAATATTTGCATATCTAACAATTTCTGTAAAAATTTAAACACGTACGTAAAAGAAACACATTTCTCAACAACTATTCAAATGAAATATTTTATTTATCAAAGCTGAAAATGCTTCTGCAAATGTGCATTCCTTATATTTTAGGAGCATCTAATAGAATCTGTTTTATGTAATTATGTTTTAGTCTATTATGCCTTACATCAGAAAATGTCCATTTAATTTTTTTTATTACATATTGGTTTTAGGGTTGGTGTAAAACAAATGTCAGTTTCCCAGAAAACTCACCAGTAATGCAAAGACTCCATTTCTGTTTTCAATCCTCTTGAATCTCCTGCTGCCTTTTTGTGTCTGAAACATAGTGTGAGACTGAGGCCGAATGCATTGGGGGAGGAAAATCTATTTAGCCTAAATCGGTCGGTCAGATTTAAGTAAACTGTATCCTTATTAGAGACAGCAGTTTTAAGGATTATGCATGTTGGCTCAAAGCAACCCTCCGACAAAATCAGTTAAAAATGTTCATATATGATCAAATATGGTCAACGAAGCAGGATGGGAAAACATGGAGAAATTAAAAGACATTCACACAAACACAAGAAAGAACTTTAATATCGTAGAAAAATAAACAATGCTTACCTCACGATACATGACGGCTTCCAGGCTCGATTTTGCACTGTTGAGAACATAACAATGAAATCACAGGTAGGTTTAGAAATCACTAATAAGAGTGTGACAGAAAATCATACAAAATTTACATTTTTGTTCAAATTAATACATGCAAACATCACCAGTCAAAAACTTTTAGCATCAAATGAGAACGATTACTGTACTTGGACTGAACAAGTCCCCGGTCAATGATTCTCTGCTTAATCTCCTTTATGTGCATGGGACGGCCAGCTTCCTCCAGTACAATCTTACACCAGAAAAAGCAAAATTACCGGCATAGAAAGCCAAATAAATGGCTAACGCAGAAGTTGCTAGCAGAATTAGGTGTAATAAATGTGTGAGTAATACCTGAGCCGCATCAAGCCATGTGAGATTTGGTTTCTCAGTAATTTCACTGGGTGGTTCACTGCAAACGGATAAACAAACACATAAAACGTGACAAAGATGACTGAATCAAAATAAGATGACTCACTGAGAAATAGGGAACTGGTGACTAGAATCCATTATGTCCACTTATCCTAATTCATTGTGAGCATGCAACTGAGCTAAACACAGCTAAAAACAAAAACAAATTATTGAAAACACAATGTACAAGAATTTTAAGCCTCAGGAGGGTCCAAACTACAGCCAGTCTTCAGATTTCCTGAGAAAAATTCAGTGTGCAGTTAAGATCTTGTATGAATTTAATGTATTCTTACTGCTGAATGCAATAAATTATGCATATACACAATATGTCTACCATTTAGGCTAATACACACAAAAAAAATACGTTTAGCAACAACTGCGGTATTTTTGAACAGACCTCTCCAGATTCTCTGCTGTCCCAGACAGGCTTGCTATACTGTCCAGAGCAGGAAAAAGAGAGTAGTTTGTCTGCCCATCAGGCTCCATTTCAGATTCAAACGTGTTGAGTGACTCCATTGACCACAGGGCAAATACTCTCCTGGAGGAAATAGAAATATTAGAACAGCCAGCACAGAGACTTCCTGTACATGTATGATCTACCGTGTGGAAGCAACATTAAATACAGTAATCATAATTTGCTTTCTTTCCAGCAAACGAATACGTGCAGCAATGCAGCAAAACCTTTTGTGCTCCTTTCTGTTAGGTCCTGTGGCAAGCGGAACCTTTGTGTTGTTTACTCGCAGAGTGAGACTGAGACTGAGCGCTAATGCTAACTAGCTGACATGTTAGTGATGCGCTGTGTCTTTTGAGCAATTAAGCAACACACTTTATTTTTATGAACACACATTTGATTCAGTTTCTATCTAAAAAAACAACAACAAGTGGACAAAGGTATTGTTATTCCGAGCATTTCATTCGTGAACACTTTTACAGGATATCCGGGTTTAACCTAAAATGAATTAACAAATTAAAAGTTCCGTAACATATACGCTGTCATATTTTACTGCTTTGCTTAAGCAAAACATAATAACGGTAGTATTGCATATAAGCGATTTTCTGGCATTAATAATATGATTAAAATTGAATACATGTAAAATATTATAAAAAAGACCAACTTAAGTCTAACTTTGTGCATTTTTTAAATTTTATTTTTATTTATGTTGTGTGTGTGTATGCGTGTGTAAATTTGAGTAGTTCTGCAATCCTTAACCTAAAACCCCAAGGGGACAGTTCTGGCAGAATGTATAAAATTAAACTACCTTCTAGCAAACTGATAAAATAATACAGCCTTATCTGCAGCCAATGAGTACGAAAATCAAATATTTTTAATATCTTTTCACACAACAGTATTTTTTATGTATTGTCATACAGTAAGACTGAACTCTCATTTGAATAAGTCTTCCAATACTGTTGACCAATGTTGTGTCGTTTCAATACTTTATTTAAAGCTACCTAGAGTTTCCAGTCCATAAATAAAAATTATTATTTCAGTTGTACCATTTTCTAATTTGTCCCAGATCCAGGTGAGAAAATAGTCATTTTAAGAGTTCTTAATTATATAAAAGCCCGGTGAGTTTTTTGTATTTCTGCAATACCAGAGGGTTTGGTTTTATACTTACCAATCTGACCAATATTCTTCAGATGAAATTCTGGAGAAACAAAATAAACTCTCACAGTGTTGTAAGGGTCTGGGAAAGAGTTTGTATTTGGAAGTTTTGGCACCATGCAACAATTTTCAAATCAAGTCTGGTAAGATGAAGATAGATGTCTCAGTACTTGTTTCCATTCTCTCACCCTTTTTTATGCACTCAAACCTGTCCAGTCATGGAATGCCAATTTATAATTTCTGGGTTCAAGAGCAGTCACTCAGATATGTGCTATTATTTTTTCAATGACTTCCTCTTAACTGGCCAAACAAGCTTTATGACACCAACTCTGAAGATTGCTGCATCCAAACAAAGAAATGTAACATTTCCCAATACAGTTTGTAGACAAGTCAACATTAACCAAATGGTTTAAATAGTTGACTGTGTTGCCCAAGGCTGCATTTGTACAAATCCATTTGACCATTTATTTGTAACACAGGAATGTGTAGTGAGAACTTTTAATCCAAAATTGTGAAATTTGGCTTCCCTGAAAGAGGTAAACATCTCAAGTGCTCCAGACAGAAAACAGCAACTTATCCTACTGCATCAAGTATTGTCAAAATGGACAATATTCAGTTTATTTCACAAACCTAAGCACTAACTTGACCCTCCATGTTTTTTGCTGTCATGTTATCAAATGCACGTATTCTGAATTTTATTTAACTCCAAATATTTTGAGCTGTACTTATTTATATTCCTATTTACAAGTGACTCATTTCTGCAAGTATAAGGGACTCACTTATATTATCCTTGTAATAAGATGGAAGTATGGAATGTAGGACTGACAAAAATAAACAGCATGTATAAAATCACATGGATTCAAAAAGTAGTGTTGGGAAAAAAAACCCATTTGCAGACAGCTGGGAAATAAGAAAACATGTTTCCATCATTTCTGGAGAGTGGAAAAGAAATGTCTTATTGTATCTTATAAAAAATAGGAAAGACTTATGAACAAAAGATTTTATTGAGTTCAGTGACATAATCTGTATCTTGTTCATAAAAAATACATGTTCTGTTTTATGCAAACGTCAGAGAAAAATTACTCTGGCATTTGCTTATTACATTTAAGTGCATTTGGATGGGAACCCTCACAGTCAGCTAAATTGGAAGAATATATAACTCTCAAAAGATCCCACAAAAAGAACAACACATGCTAAACATGTCTTTCATATTGCACAATAAATCCTTAACACAGTACAGCCTTTATACAATGGTCATCATAGATTGCTGTTCAGTCATGCAACAGTATAATCTGTGTTTAACAACTACATGTGTAGCTAGGTTTATTTTTTAGCTACATAAAGTGTGGGTTTCCAGTAAGTCAGCATCCCAGCCAAGAATTTCCTGCAATTATGTTCACCACCCGCTTCTGTCTGAAGTCATATTGGTAGGATTTAGACCCGCTGAGGAGGAAGATGGTGCCTGCAGGAGCAAAACAAACCAAGAACTCTAGTTTAAAACTATGAAAAACGAGAAATATTTAAATGCAGTCTTTATGTCCTTGTTAAAAAAGAAATCTTACTGATTTTTTTAAAATATATGATGAAACAAAATAATAATTATACTATTGAACAGTTTATGTATTTCCTACAGCACCAGAATGTGTTTTTCTGGTAAACTCAACCTAAACATTGTGAAAAAAAAAAGATAAATATCTAGCTTCTATTCTGCTTGTGTTACGCCGCCCAAGCCAACATAAAATCACATTTTTGGGTTCACGGAGTTTCTCTCAACTTACCATGCAACTTGAATGCAGCGTCAACCTTTCTTGGGATCCCGCGCCAGTCTGTCTGGATGAATCTGGGAAAGCCGGGATCCATCTGACTCTTTTGTTCATCATATCTGAAGTGAGAGAAAAGTGCACTAGAAAGTTTCTTGCTCAAAATGTCTGATGCACTGCAAGGCAAGCAGCAAAAGTGCAGAATTTATGTCAAACATTTTTTATTGCTTCCCTGAGGTCATATTATTTTTATGTGCAGAGTGTGTCAGGGAGAGATATAGATAAAAATATGAATGCAATAACCTTTCATGTATATTTCTAGGCTCTTGCCTGGTAATCTAAAATGTTTCCTTCTGTCAGTGAAGTCTTTCTTTTAACTTGTTGAAGTTTATAAAATAAATTTCTCTTCAATTTTTTAGCAAATATGGATGTGTACAATCATATGTTGTTAATGTTTGGAATTGATCATAATTTCATCCAATTTGAAAAAAAAACAGTTCCACATGAAGAACTGTTTTTTTGGATAAAAAATTTAAAGTATTTTTTATCAAAATTTCTCATACCTCCATCAGCCTTTTGTTGCTATCAGCCTTTTTTACAACATCTCTCACCAGTGTTTGTCTTTTTTTGCCATCAAATTAGAAGAAAAGTCTAATATTTCTGTTCTTCAATATTGCCTCCAATTAACATTCACTGTCTTTACATTGCTGTTGTGTAAAGATAATGCAGCAGAATTTTTATGCTTTTCTCTATTTCTCTATATTTATTTTGTATGATGAGATGCATTGACCCTTTCTGACCTCTCTGCAAAATGTTTACATTAAGTAGATCCAATGTAGTTGATGGGAGGAATAAATTCCAGAAGGGTTAGGTTTAGATTATTTTTGGGTTTTTTTTGTTTGTTTGTACTTTAAGTTGAAATGCAGATGATCCATATCACAACAAATGTGGAAAGTGTTTAATTTCTTACACCACACTAAATTAGCCTTCTAGCAGAGAGTTTAAATTATATGGATCCACTGTAATATAATCATAAAATCTCTATTTTGAGAATGCACAACTGGGAAATTATTTTCACCTGTTGAACGTTTTTTTTTTTATTGTTTTTTTTTTTATATATAATACAACCGAGAACAGCTGCCTTACAGACCTCACAGGTGGCAGGCTCTCTGCTAAGTACATATTGTAGTGTTTAATTGTTTGGAACTAAGTTTTCAAATTGTGTTTCTTATGAAGAATATTCCAAATGTGAAACATTTGATTAATTTACCTGTAATAAAACTGTCCTATAAAGAACATGGTTTTCCCATATTCTGCAACATGAACGGCAGCATCAACACGCCGTACACTGGACGGGAAACCAAACTCTGAGATGTTGCCGGCTGTGCCTCGTGTCTTGAACTGTTGCACCACCCAGTACTTATGACCTGAAAAAAACAGCACAGCTGTGTGTATGCATTCCGAAGACACAATGAAAAACACCAACATACCACAGAGGCTGCCAAAATCTGCGAGCCTCTTGCATGAACTGCAACACTTAAGTTGCAATAGGCTGTAGTTTGGGTGTAACGCTGCCTTCTCCAGCTGGAAAACCAGCAATGTCATGATGACATGGGCCGAGCAAAGCATTGCAGAGTGCCTTTTACTTTACCAGTGAATAGGAGTGCCACGCCTTTGGCTGGGATGTCATAAGCGGCATCGACAGGAGAACCTATGGAGGGTAGATATGTGCTGATGTGACCTTCCCTCAGTCGATTCCAGTAAGTCGACTTTGTTGTTCTCATCCATATGAATCTGGATTTATTAAAAGAAGAGCTACACTTAAAACTTATTCAGCACACTTTACTGTAGTGTGATGCATTGGGTACCTGTCCTGAAAGAAAACAATCTCATTTTGGATCACCGCAGCCGCATCAAATAAAAACGTGGGATCACATTTCTTTGAAACTTTAGGTCGATTTTCAGCTTCTTTCTTGGGTTTGCCTGAGTAACAGTGATAGACACATTGTGTTTCATTAGCCTAATTTATTTATTTTTTATTCAAAAAAATATTCCATTGAGAATAAAATGTGTTCCACACCATAAAGCATTTGGATCCCCAGGACATCATCTGTGGAAAGAGTGTACTGTTTGCTGCTCTGATGTCTGTAACTGGGGAACATGACCGCAGAAGGGTCTCTGGAGTGAGTCAAACCAAGTGAGTGACCAAGTTCATGAACTGCAACAGCAAACAGGCTGAAACCTGAAATTATACACAATGACAAAAAAAAAACAGTGTTAGCTCGGTTGAAATATCTTCAAATGATGGCAAAAAGCTGCTGTTGCACTGATTTGTGGGTTTCAAAAGATGCATCGCACTGCCAAATTGTTGACCGTCCATTTATCTGTATTTGTTGACTACGACAAAGTGACTATAGTCACCTGATCTCTATCCAATAGGACACGTCTGGGATGTGGTGGATGAGGAAATGTGCATCATGGACGTGCAGCCAACAAATCTACATCTGTGTGATGTTGTCATGCCAATATTAACCAAATTCTACCAGTAAGAAGTGAGACAATTTGTAAAAACAAAAGAGGATTCAACATGGAACTAGCACAGGGTAGCTAATAGACAGGCCACTAGGTTACTTTATAATATGCTTTGGTCATGCTTGATTGTTATTAATCTTTTTGTGATCAGAAGTACAGTACTAAGCCTAATTAAACAGATGTTTTCTGAACACCACAAACCTTGCCCCCCTGTTGTCCATGTTTCATCTTCATCAAAGTGTACGTCTCCACCCATCCCCTCTCCAGGCTGAAAGGCATGGGCAAGCACTCCTCCAGGTCCATCAAAGGGAGAGAAGTCTCCATGAGCTACAACAGCATACACAAATACTTCTGAATGATTTGTATACATTTTGCACTGTTTAAAGCCAAGCAACTCCTCACATGTGTTTTCAGACTTACCTCTTTGTGCAAAGGTCAGGACAATATCAGCTTTGCCATGGTTGACCTTAATGAAATTCAGAGGAGCTGCGTCGCTCCACATTTTCAGGGCTAAACGGAAGGATTTTTCCACATCCTCTTTACTCAGGTCTGGGGTATACTTTGCTATCCTGCATAAGGCATCAGACATAATTCCCGTGTGCAATAAAAGTGAACTTTACAATATTTTTACTTGCTGAAGTAAAACAGTCTCACTTGTAGGAGATGGTACGGTTCTTCCACTTGGGGTGATAAGGATAAAAACTATAGTTGTTCAGATCAGGAACACCACACCTCGGCTTCTTCATGACGTTCATGGTGTTGGAATCCAGGACTCCTGTTTCTCTCAGGCCAAAGAAGTTCTGCATTTGCCTGACCTTCTGTTCCAAGCCTGATGCGGACCTGATTTTACGCGTTGAACCTCTGTAGTTTGTGCCTCCGAGTCTGAGACTATAGAACCTTCTTAGGTAACTCTGTTGAAATGCACAGGAAAAGTCTTTGCACACATTGAACTATTTCACATTTTGTCATGTCACAATCTCACACTTTAAGATGTTGTGCAATAGACATAAAGTTATGTACGATTTTTAAACAAAAGCAAAAAAATGTTGTTGTTTTTTTATAAAATATTGATAAGTATATCACACATTTGTCTGCATTTGCAGGTTTCTACTTTATTTTATTTTAACAATAAATTACCTTATGGTGGATAGTGTTCTATTTTCAATTTCCGATGATTATTTTGTTGTACAATATTGTGTTTTGAAAATTTTCATTGTTTTTTGCCATTAGACATTTGGAGAATAAGACTTCAAACAAAACATGCATTAACAAAAACCAAAGTTGTGAACACTGAAGTCTGGTTGAGATGAATTACAATTTATTACAGTTCACAAATTTACCACAAAACTCCTGGTTGCTTGATAAGTACCATATCCAAATGTGCACAAATTTTTCAATAAAATTCTTTACATTGTACACTAAAATGTACAGTTAAAACTAATTAGCTTAGTTTTTTTCTTTTGTTTGTGCATGTTCATGAAGCGCATGTCTTCTGAAAGGCAGTCCAGGCAAAAACAAACTAACAAAAGAAAAACCCTGCTCACGTTATAGTTTAAGTATAATTTTCAATATTTGATCAATTTTTATTGGACAATTTTTTTTTTATTGGTGAAAAGTGCATTATTACCTTGTAGAAAGAAATTTTAATAACAGTCCATTTTAATAACAGCAAATCTGTTTCGCATGGCTGCAGTATTCATTTAAAGTTAAAGGGCATGACAAAAATGACAAATATTCTCTGTAAAACGATTTTTCAAAGAAATATATAAAGCCAGACTGCAGTATAGTTATTTGCCAACAAACCTTAGCAAACTCAAAATCATCAGGAGTCAGATGCTGATCTTCCTCTATGTGTCGAGTCCACGAGATTTCCACCAATATCAAAGAGCTCAAAACGAGTGTCCACATGCACACCAACTCCATGTTTCAATGTTCATTTCACCATCCTGAACATCTGTTTTTATATGAGAACGTTCATGAGGTAGTTGGGAAATCACGTGGTCTAAAGCTGTTAATCAGCGAGATCTACCTGGAGGTTTGTGGTTACCTAAATGCCCACCAATGTCTGGAATTTATGGAATTTACTATAAAAACAGTTTTTCATAGTATAGAAATTATTGCTGAAAGCTCTTTTCTTTCTACTAAGTCATGCCTAAACCTGCAGCCATATGTGAGGAACACATAAATTGGTTTCTGCTTGTCTGTATGTCAGTCTACACCACATACAGATAGTAAAAATTTGATTTTATGACACCAACCACAGAGCAACCCAAGAACATTTCACTCATGTGATACACATTCAAATGGCAAAGACATTAAGGTGTTCAATTCTTTATTTTAAAAAAGACATAGAAAGACATTTCACCCTAAAAAAATGTTTGCAAATCAGTTTCCTTCTGTATCTATTTGTTGTTTTCTTTCAACAGCCAAGCCAAGCATTAGCTGTTTCCACTCCGACAACAGATTTGTGGGTGTAGTCAAATTTGTAGACTTGTGGTCCCACAAAGAAGTAGATGAAATCTAAAATAAACATAAAAACAGACAAAAACACATCTTTAGAACACAACAACATGCAGACAGCGCGATGTTCAACCTTTTTCAAATTGTTGATGTCTAGACTCATGCAAGCCTTTTCTTGAAGGTGTTTACAACCATGAATGTCTTTTGGACTTAAATATCAACCTTTCTTATAACTAAAATTACACTATATCACATAAAGGAATTCAAATTATACAGTGTAAATCATACACTACATATACAAGCTGTAAAAACCCAAATTCATGCTGCAGATCTTATATGCAAATCTACATTCCAAATTAACAAGCCCCCAAGGCTACAGACTCTTCTAAATCAGGACAAACTGTATTTGGTATGATTTTTCCAAGTGGAGGAGTGCATTGGGCAATGTACTCACTTCTTTTATAGAAAGCTGCATTTATTGTGGTGTTGACTCCCGGGAAGTCATCACTGATGGATCTTGGGTAACCAAAATCCATCACCTTTCGGTTCTCGTTGTAACTTAAAAAGACACAGGACAAATTTAAAGTCACATTTATGTGATTTTCACTCTGAGAAAGGTCAAAATGTGTATTTTGTGCATCAGTAATCTTCTTTGATATTGTAAACAAATGAGTGTTGATTGAAATTGTATGTCTAGTACAGTAAATCTATGCTATATGACTCTGTTTCTTTATGCTAATGGCTGCCTGGGCAAAATTATTATGATTATGTAAAATACTTCAAATTTTTGAGACATCTTTGACACAAAAATATGTGTGAATATGTTGCCAAAAAGCTATAAAGTTCCTTCTGCAGCAGGAACATATTGTTTTTCAGTTTCCTTACCTCCAGTAGATATCATGCATAAAGAAGAGGGTACGTCCTGTTTTAACAATATGCACAGTTGCATCAACATCTTGAACCCAAGCTGGAAATCCAAAAAAGGAAAGTGATCTTGGCTTTCCCCTCACAACAGACCCTCTTACTGTCCAGAATTTGGATTCTGTTAACAGAAAAGGGTTTTGAATATATTTTGACTGAAAGTGAAGAAATCAAAATGTTTTTTCTTCCAATGCAGCAATTGAAAAACAAAAATCCAATTAAGTCAGTTAAGCAGTGACGCCAGTATCACAGAGCAGAGTGACAGGAGTGTTGTTCATAGCAATGACACTCTGCTCACTCTGCTCTCACACTGGCTCTCTAAATCAGCTCTGTGACCACCAGGGTGCCTCAATCCTTTCGTAAATCACACTAAGAGGAGGAAGAGCTTTCAGGTGTCATTTCTGCAATAAGGTGCTCAAATATAACCTACATAATTCAAAATCATACTTACAAATTATGTCAAAAACAGAACCTACATACTATTTCAAGCAGGATTATTATTGCCAACTTTATACTATTTACAGAAGTCAAACTGCATTTATACATTTGATTAAAAACTTGCTTGATCACAATTTTTTTTCCTACAAAATATTAGGATTTTTATTTGCTACTGGTCTTGAGAAAAACAAAGAGTTGATACAAAAACAGGACAAGCATTTGAATAGAGTCAGAGTCTTCCACAATAGAAATAGAATATAAATGTGCTCGGCATACACAGAACCTAGGTCCGTTTTGAAATAAGTGGTAGTTCAGTGAAATATTCTCAGCATGATACAGGTTATAGCACATAGTTACCATGAATAAGATAAGCGGTTGATCTGCGTGGTATCCAGAAGGCAGCGTCGATTCTGGTTTCAATCATAGGCATAAAGTTGGAAATGGGACCTTCCTTTATGTCAGACTGCACATTATGTTTAATCCAAAGATATCTAATGGAGTGAATACCCCAAGGTTAAAAACAGACATTGTTAGTAAATATACCTGTCAAATATTATCTGATGAATGCATATGCACTTATTCATTTTGTAAATGTACACATACTTGTCTCTGAAAAAGAAGGTGGCATCCCCAAGAGTTGCCACAGCATCAAAGGTCATGTCTGGTGCACATTTGTCCTGCATGAGCCTCGGCAGCAGCGGTCTGAGGAGCAAGTTTCTATTAACCTTGAGAGGAGCTGACACATCAAGACAACTTAGTGAGGTATTTAAGAATAAATAATGCAATTGTAAGTTAGATATGCAGTAGTGCATTAAAATACGACAAATAAAAGCAGCTTACTGTAAAGTGCTTTGATATTTGCTACATCTTCTCTGGACAGCAGATTTGTTGGATGGAAGGCTTTGTAAGTTGGATACATCAGGGATTCTGGGTTTCTAGAGTGTCTAAGACCCAAAGCATGGCCAAATTCATGAGCTGCTACCACAAGCAGATTATACCCTGAAACAGAGCAGAGGCATTGAGACCAATATTGCTGCATTTGCTGCTGTTCTCATCTTGTATGACTGAGTTCAGCACCTCCACTTCCTGCTGTCCAGCGCTCATCATCATCAAAGTGCGTGTCTCCTCCACTACCCATGCCTGGACCAAAGGCGTGAGCCAGCGTGCCTCTGGGGCCATCAAAAGGATAAAAATCCCCATGCGCTTTAGAATATAATCCAGGCCAAACATGAAACAGAAACCACAGAGAAAACCATTTTCCAAATTACAGCTGTCCGTTCACCTCATCTGAATGAGTTCAGCAGTGTTCATATGATGACGCTGCCTCAGTTATCTGTTAAATTACTACTGTGGCTTCCTAAGTTGATACCCACTATGTTTACATTACATTCTGTTGATTTTCTGTCATCTACTGTCACTGTCAACATGAGGCCAATGATGGACTTACCATAGGTTACAAACTCCACCATGATGTCAGCATTGTGGCTGTGTGTCCTGACGAACGTCAGACCGCTGGCTCTGGCCCAAACACCGAAAGCTGACTCTATCAGAGAGTCTACAATGCTGCGCCGCAAATCTCTGGTGTATCTGCCTATACTATGAAGGGAAAAAAAAATCACAGAGGTTGCTGTTTATTTGTAGCATGGCCAGCTCCGAATAAAATCACTAATATCACTTTTATTTTTCCTTCAAGCCCTATAAAGTACATAAAATCAGCCAAGATTTTAAAGAATTACTTTTAAAGCTACAAAAAATACATATCACTTCTCAGTAGAGCAGGATGATTCAACTCCAGTCTTCAAGGGCCGGTGTCTTGCAGCTGTTAATGTGTCCCTGGTCAGAGGTAAATGCTTTGACCAGCAACCAGACTTTCCTCCTCAGTTTGCAGTCAGGTTTTCCAGAAAACCGACCTGATTATATGACTAAGTCATGTTGAAGCAGAGACATCTAAAAGCTCTTGGACACCAGTCGTAGAGGCCTAGAGTTGAATATTCCTGACCTATCACATATCTAGTTTTTGCGCCAATAAGATAAGAAGAAATGGCAGCATAGGAATATAATGCTCTCACACCATCTTTTAAAGTATTTAACACTGTAACATATCTAAATTGACAAAGCAATCCAGGTCCAAAAAGGTGCAGTAACGTCACAATTACATAATCGCACACTGTCAGATGATTCCCTCACCTCAATATGAGGGAAGCTTTTAACTGAAAGTAAAACTCAAGTAGTTTATAATTATCTGACTACTTGGAGGCACTCGAAGAAAATTTTTATTTCATTCGGAGTTGTTCAGCCGATCCTTTGCTATAGCTAGAAACTTGAACAAGACGGTCACTGAAAAATAATATCCCCACTAATGATCCAGCAGAACACTATGATTTCCACAAAACTGATCCCAGTAAACACTATTCAGACGGTGAGCTCATCAAAAGTGACACACATCCTTCAGAGAAGTGACAGGACTTGAATTACCAGAAATATCCCTTAATTTCCTGTATCACATATTTTTAAGTCTGTATAGCATATAGCATATAGCATATAGACCAAGATAGAAAGAAGTATGACAGAAGTTTTAGTGTGGAATTATAAGAAGGTAGGTATTTGGAAAAACATGATTAACACACCGATCTTATAAAGGTGGCACTTAAAACAACAGTTAGTAAGCTAACAATAGCATCACTCCAAACAAAGGCAACAGGAAGCTGTGGTCAAACCAACCACCTTCAGATCAATAACTAATTGAAAACTACTACTAAAATATGTGGGTCTACTTAGAAATTTCAGAATAACAAAAATTAGTTTTAAAGATTATGATAACTTTAAAAATGATAGTATACAGTCAATTGTAATAAAGAAATAACAGGTTCATCTTATTCACTTCAACTTAAAATGTAACACGGGGCCATGTCTATACATATATGATTAGGTAAACATAATTAAATAAGTTAATAAAATATGGAAGATAGTTAGCTTTACAGCTTGCTTCTTAATTAAATGTTTATTTTGTGTGTAAATTACTGGGCCTCCAGTTATTTACTGGAACAGAAAATAACTGGAAGCCCAGTAATTTTCTGGGCCTCCAGAAAACAGAGACCTTGTTACATAAGGGCATGGTCATGTTGACGCTCCAACTGACCCACAAGACGTGTCAAAGTCATGAATCCCAAGCTAAAAATGTGCTAGCTGCTGTGAATTATGTAAACCGCTTCTGCCTATTTCTGCCAAAAATGTTATTGCCTGTTAGCCTTAAAGTATGACTCAGGATTTGGTTTGGCTTGGCTATTTGGAGCAGACAAACTGATTTATTTTTTCACATGAAAAACAAAAAAAGTAGAATCTGTCTGAGCCGCTCGCAGTACCGGTATGTGAGGACATTCTTATTCCAGCGTGTGCCCTGGATATGACTGTACTCCTCCACATCTGGAACACCACACCGGGGGCTCTGCATCACCTGTACGGTTTCAGGGTCTAAAACGCCAGTTGAATTGAGCCCAAAGAACATCTGCATTTCTTTCACTTTGGAGATGAAGAAGGACTCGCTCCTCTTCATGCGCACCAAATGATCATTTTCCAGGTTGTAGTACTGATGAAGGTAGTCCTGTGAACAGATTGAAGAGATACCATGTGTAAAAGAATAGAGACAAAAAAGAAATCAACTGGTTCCAGCTTAATAGAAGCAAAATCATATTGTTCAGGATAGACTGGGGTTTAGGAAGTACTGTAAAACTTTATGATTCATCTTTTAACATGAGTTAAAACATAGTATTTTTTTAAAAATAGCTTAATTTACAGGCCTTAAATGAATTACAACCATGCCAGCAGAAAAAGGTTAGCAAATATTAAAAAAATGTCTTGCAACCTTGGATAAAGGAACACATGTCTCTGTTCTTGTGAAGTACATACTGACCAATTACTTTAAGTCCAATGCTGAGAGTCTGCATTGGGCAGAAATTGGGAAAATTTAAACAAATTTCAGTTCAAAATTTGAAACCTAGATTGTAGAGTAAAAGAAGAGAGAAGTCAAAGCCTCATCATTATTTACAGTCTTCCATTTTTGTACTATTTAACTATCAGACATCAATGAACATCTGATGATAGTATATAATATATAATAAGTTGGTTAACTGTGAAATGAAATGGTGGGCTATGTGAATCATTTCCTTCCAAGTTGATCATGTTCTGGCTGCATGTGGTAAAACCAACAAGATTACCTAATTAATGTGGCGCTGATTATAATACAAGTGGATCACAATCTATTTCTCTTCATTTTATACGTTAAAGAAGCTAGGAGTTAATTGAGATACAGTTAACCTCAGAATAATTCACACCTCTTGTAGATTTGGACTTAAAATTATTTTCATGTAGCCAAAAAGTCTTTATAAATTAGAATACATTTCGTCAACCAAAGTCAACTGTCCATAAAGATCTTATTAAATCTTGTGTTCTTCATTTATAAATTACAAGATTTTAAAAGCAGAAATAGAGTTTTAAAATAAATATGCACATTTCAATCTAAATTTCTCTTTTTTGCTATTGCTGGCTATAAGTTGCTCATTTATAGGCTTAATAGTCATCATTAGAGAGTCTAATCAATATGTGGGTTTTTGATCATGTATGTCAATTTTAGATTAAATCCATAACCTAAACCTGATATATTAATGCAAGTGGAGGACTGGAACAGTCTTTAAATGACATACAATTGGGTAGAAAAAATATATTGCATGCATTTTTGTTTTGTTGCTCTAGTTTTTAG
Source organism: Phalloptychus januarius (assembly GCA_902982915.1). Lineage (NCBI taxonomy): Eukaryota > Metazoa > Chordata > Actinopteri > Cyprinodontiformes > Poeciliidae > Phalloptychus > Phalloptychus januarius. The sequence goes on from CADWAE010000133.1 coordinate 33,249,376, forward strand.
CCGAGCAGCATTTCAATTTCAACTGAAGAAAAGAAAATATGATTACAAACAAATTTGCTGAGCAATGCACAAATACAGCTACACTGACTTCTGAAATCTAATAAAGACAAATAATTTTTCAGTATAAGTAGACACAATTTGAATCAAGCACAGTTTGTTTGTTTTTTTGCCAAAAAAACAAAATCTGCTATATAGCAATCTGAGTTACACATTTTCCCCTCTTACACAGTTCTAAAACACAAATGAAGCAATGATGCACTTACTGTGGCTAGCTTCAAGTCGAGCTCTGTTTCTGGTGAAGGAGTGCTCTCTTCTTCCGGGATAGCTGTAGGAGCTGTGAAACCTGAATCAGTCAAGAGCAAGACCAGGATGTAGCAGGAGAGCAGCATGTCAGACATTTCAGACTTTCTAACAGGACGTGTAGTGACCCACGATGGAGATAGAAGTTCTGGCTAATGAGAACGCCTTTTTAAATACTTATTGTGACTCATACTGCTTGCAAATCCAAGGAAAGCCTCATTTAGTCCTATGGAATTAGGGAGGGGTTTGCAGAGAGCAAGTGCAAGGGACAGCAAAAAAAGAGTCATTTGAACATTTTTCTTATCATGTGACAAACTTGTGGTGATTGTGATTTACTTAGACGCAACTAGTGCTGTAAATTATGCGAGTTCTATGTGTTGGTAATTCAGAGGACACTGAAATAGTATTTATGAGGGTCATTGAAGAAAACAAGTTATAGATTCAGTTATAGATTTATGGGTGATGAGATTGCATATTGAAAGAACACATAATAAAATGTTATACGACAAAAATTTTGCCATCAATAAAATGTACAGGCAAATACGATTTTATTTTCAAATTTATAATTTCTTTAGTAGGAACTGTGGGGGAAACTCAAGAAAACTCTTCGCACACTGATGCAACACTATGTCCTGTTCATCCCACGCATTCTGAAAGCTCTCCCAAAATAACACCATAAAAGCCTTTTCTTGTCCAACTTAATTGCATGTAAGAATGAGAAATGAGAAATGAAAAGGCAGTTGAAATTGCAGGGTGGACTTAGGGCCTTCACAGAACAAAATGGCCACCAGCCAGGTCACCCAGTCTGGCAAGGGTGGTGCTGCAGCAAATTTGGGATATAATTACAGTTGATTGGTCATTGTTAAGCTTTATGGGTCTGAGAGCATTCCTCTGCAGAAAAACCTGAGCTAACATTTCCAAGACTTCATAAATTTAAGTTGTTACGGTTTGGTGGCCTGAGCACAGACAAGGTTACTAAGTGGATTTAAACAGTGTTGTTGGCGGAGAGAACAGCATTGAACTGCCAGGTTACAAGAGGGGAGAGACCCTTCAGAACATTTGGGTAATTACACTCTCAGAATGGGTCAATGGCAACAAACGCAGCATAAAAATGAGTTTTTCTGTTCAAATAGATCAGTATACAAGGGAATTTCACTTATTTTGTTTTTCATTGGAGAAATAATGTTAGGCGACTACTATAAAATCGCAACATTTACATTATTTCGACTTGAACTTGAACCTACCATGTGCATGCTGAGCGAAGCAAAGTGAACAGGAAGAGGAAAACTGATATATGGTTGATTTTCCACAATGCCAGGAGCAGATTTATGATGTCAGCAATTTATGTTGCAAAATATTTGTAAATATTTGTAATAATATATGATCTACAGTGACGTGCCTTACCTGGCATTTGATCTATATGGTGCGAATATGGATGTGTTAAGACTTGTAGATATAGCCAACATATCCACACATCTACTTTTGTGAGTTCTTTTGTCACATGGACTCTTCATCTGTTACATTTCTTGGGTGCTTCTTCATCTCCTTTCATAGATTTTCTGTTGTTTTGTAAGTAGAAAGACGATCAGAGCAATCCATAACCATAATGGTCATGTTCTTTTGTCTCCACTCATGCTTAAAGACTTATCCGTGACTCATTTTCGGTGTTGTGGTTGAGTTTTTGTCCAAGTTTTTAAAGGACATGGTTTATTGGTTTGTTGACACTGGTGGAATGGTAAAGTTGACTCGTGGCCCTTCCACAAAACCAGCCCAAAACCTCATATTTGGACTTCAGTGGTTGATGGAGGTGGAAACGCTGCATTGTTTGGGTTATACTGTTGAAAGTGACTGCAACACTTCCTCCCTCTGCAAGAGAAGCACAGTTCTTTACATGTGCCTTCTACAGCAGGGGGCTTCCATGATTTAATAAAAAAAATATTTAATGTTTATAGTAGAAATCCAGAAAAGACACTTTGCATATAATCAAAATATTCTTGGTAAATTGTTGAGTAAAATGAGGACTTACTTCTCTTGAAAAAAGAAAACCTGTCCCTCACAGTTAGTTTTACTAATCAGGTATCTACAGACACCTCTGTCACCTGTCTACATGTACTACCTTGGATCATGAGCAATATTATTAAATGTGAAGTCTGTGAAATAATCATGCCATAAAACTGGACTTACCTGAAATCGTGGCTCCTTTTTCATCATAATTTGGTAATAAATTTGCAAACACCAAGTCCATTATGAATCATTCTTACACATTATAAAAGGTGATCCACCAACATCAAGGGACATGTGAGCTTCCAGCTCATGTTGCTGCAATTGCAGAATCAAAGGAGTGTCTTATAACTTCCAGCCGTCAGAAGATTTCCAAGGAATGAGCTCTGTAACCATCATTATACCTCCACTGTCCATGCTCGTGTTTACCATATTTATAAGATTAGATGTTGCACTTGCATGTGAACTCAACTGAGCAGCTGCAGCTTTGATTTTACAACTTGTCACTCATTCCATAATCCTCTATTAAGTATCGCAGTCGATAGTGGTTGTAGGTTCATTATTACTTGCAGAGGGCCTGGGGCATATCGGTGGTTGGTCAACCGTTCCCCACATTTAGGATTGGGACCTTTTAATTGATCTCAATCGATTACTCAATGGGTTAGGGTTAGGGTTACCCTACCCTAACCCTAACCCCACAGTAATCTAAAGAGTCTCAGCTAAAAAAGAAGAAAAAAAACTTTTAATTGAAAAATCAAAACAGATTTTTCTAAAATGAACAAGAACTTAACAGATCATCTGAATTGATGAATAGGAATTTGAAAATTTACTTAATAAATATATTTAGTCTGCAGCAGAAAGTTTGAACAGTCTCTGTCTGTTAAACAAAATTCTGCGACATCTTGAGGGCAACATTAACTCAGCATTCACCAATGAAAATTGAGTGAGATATAAACACAGAAAAACAAGAAATGTTGCTCTCATAAAAAGTTGCTTTCTGGGAATCAAGTAGCTGGACCTTGACTTCCCAACTTGACAATTACCTCTGACACACTGCTGATTCAATTAATAAATAGATCTCATACCGTTGGACCATCAATCACAATCTGAGCCACGATATCAACCACAACAATCTGATTTGTGGTCCTGTAAACTTATAACTGAACAAACATAAGTGATATAAAATAAACTGAATTGTACTTTAAAAAGCATTAGAAACTCTTTCTAATGAGAATATAATGCATATTTATACAAAGTATGTGAGTAAATATTAGAACAAATATCTGTTTATGTACCACCTCCTCATTTTCATGTCTTTAGTAACTGAAGCACCCGTTTCCTGTTTCCTCCCCATGAATCTAGAATATACATTTCTTTATTAATAAGTAAGAGTAAGAAATCATAGCTTTATCCGAATTGTGAATCCATTATCCTGAGTTCACTTCCAGATCTTCCCACAACCTAGAAATCCCCACAGACACAGACATCTATGGCTCCCCTTAGTGGTGATGTAAGGCACTGTAATACAAAGCTTTGTATTCCTGTTAAAATAAAGGTTGACTAAGATGAAGATTACGCTGAGTGTCCATAAATGTATCAGAAAACCTACAAGATTCTCACAACGTTTCAGGTAATCTTTTTTTACTGTAACTTAACTAACATTCATTTTCAATATATAATGACATCAATGACAATAACAGGTCATGGATCATAAAGTCTAGCAAATGTTCTCATGCAGAGAGTGTTATGTCAAATTCTTGGTCCCCTAAATTGATCTGAATTGTGCAAAGTTCTGATCTGAAAAAGTCAAAGTTTAAGCAGCTAAAGCATCGAGTCTCTGCTGCCCTCTAGTGTTGGCAAATACTCTTTTATTTTTCTCAATTTTCCCTGACAGTCTGACATCATCTATACAAGTTTTAGGTTGTTGGGATTTCAACCTAAAACTTTACACAATATATCTTAATTCTAAGCCTATTGTATTGCATTATTATTTTTTTGTTGTTAGATTTTGCTTGCTTCCATGTAAACTAACTTTTTAAAAACTGAGTCTGACTGCTGATACAGCATAAATTTAAAATAGGCTAAATTAAACATTTCTACTTTAGAGTCTGTGTCTAAATAGTAACAGGTCTGTTTCATAGACATGTTTTCTCATTAGCACTGAAATTTAATTCACCCTCTAGAAAGGTATTCTACCACTGCATTGGTGCCTTTGAATCCAGAGTAACAAAACATTTTACACACCAATATCATCAAAGGATTATGTTGCAGTCCAGTAGTGGTCTTTCTGTGCACCACTGGAATTAACATCAGTGAAAACCCAGTGGCTTTGGGTTTGAACGAAACTGCTGATTTGTCCTGTGAAGAGTTCAAGAAGTTCTAAAAATCAGCAACCACTTTGTAAAATCATACAGATGCACAATTTCATTTAGATAAAGGATCATTTAAAGCTTATTCAGTTTAAACTTTTATTTACTTTTAATTACCAAATCGTAATTAAAATCAAAAATCAGTAAAGTATATTTGAGAGGAAACACTGGATCTACAAATAGTAAGTTGACTGGCTCCTGTCCAGTTGCAACATTAAAGTCCTTGAAATGGGTAGTGAGTTAAAGGCATCTTGCTTTTTAGCACATGTCTTTTAGTCATTGTTTTCTGAAAGAAAACAAGTGTATCCCCGGCCTTAGAGAGTGTGTTCTCTCATTTAACTGCAAATGAGTTTATTTTATTTATTTGAATGTTATATGTAATATTTGTTGTAACTTATGATTATTGTAGGAAAATTGTCAGGGATCTTGAACTGAGGTACTGTTTGTGTTGTTGCAGCTAAAATAACAGTAAAAATCCCCCCAGAGTCTAACTTCCCCTTGCATGAATCAGACGCACTCTTTCAACCACCACCTAAACACTGATGCCGGACCAAAAATATTTGTCTGCACAGAATGTTGCAACGCGTAGTCACATTGTTAGACATGCATCATATTTCCGATAGAGTCCAGGTCAGCAGAACCTTTTCAAATCCAGAAGTTGGTTGTCTGTCTATATACTTTCAAACATTTTTTTTCTTTTAAAGTTGGACATAACGTTTTGAGTGTCAGCTTAGCTTAGAAAGTCTGAGCAGTACAAAGCTACAACCGAATAAATCAAGGATCATCACCTGGCTGGTTTAGATTAATAGCTTCATCTTTATGCATTTCAGACTGTTTTATAATAAACAGCTGTTTATGACGAACAAAATGTATTTCATTTATACATTCTAACCAAAAGACATTGTTTTCTGGTAGATTTTTGATGTGGTTATTGTTTTTTTAGTTATTATTGGAATAATTAATTTAATATTTGAAAATAGTAGTCATCTGACAGATGAACACTTTTTTAGAAGTTAAACAATCCTATTGTTGTGATGCAGTGAGTGGATAATGATATACCTCTGTTGTTTTTCTCAAACAGCGATGGAATAGCAGCTTTAGTCGGCAGCAAGTCATTACATGTCAGAACATCAGGTAGTGATATTCTAGCTTTGCTTTGTTGGACAAAAACACAGAACACAACACGGCCAATGGACTCTGTAGAAATCATGTCATTTAGTGAATATTTCAAACAAATGTTTACAAATGTTTGTAAACATTTTTATTTCAGTTATAATGTAATGAATAAAATTTTATTTTGAGTATTTAATATTTTTCAAACAAATACTGTGTTGGAGGGAGTTGCTGAATCACAACTCTAAAAAGGATTGTGTTCCTGTAAACAACTTGTAATAAAAATTCCCAATTTCTTAAGAACATATCCCACGTTTTAAACGTGGGGGTTCACATAATGTTGATTTTCCACTCAACACGTTTCAGTGCTAAAACCAGTACTTCCGTCTGGTTTTAATAGTAACGTCAGAACATTAGCTCTGGCTCAGTCTTGGCACTGGCTCTAATTCTGCAGTTAAAACTTGAACTTCCTTGGCTTATAAAAAACCAAGTTGTAAAAAACCAAGGCCGTTTGATGTAAACAAAAAGTTAGGAGTAATCTATGGTCAACATCAATCTGCTTTTTCTCAAATTTATTTAAGTGTTGCAAGAACTAAATCTATCACAGGTCACATCTGTTGTGATGAATTTAATTTTAAAAATTATATTTATAACTCCTACTCTCTATATTGTTTCTAATCCAGCTCAGAGGTGACAAAATACCAGTCAGCATTGTAAATACTGTACACTGTTGAAAATAGCATCCACAGATTCAATATTATCTGTTTTCAGGAATACAATAACTGACTATGTGCTTTGTTTAGGTAAATTGTATGCCTGGCAAATAGTGTTCCCTAAATACATAAAGGGATAAATCAAGAACTTTTAGGTTGTGCAAAACCAAATTATTTCTTTTGCTCACATTTTTTATGCTCAAAGCTTTTTCGAGACTTTCAAAACAGTTAGCTAACTAGCAAGATTTTTGAATGAAAATCTGAATGTGAGGAAAATGGGAACTTAAACAGCTTAGTGAAAGGACTGACAAATAAATTACGGTAAAAACATTTGCAAACTGTGTAAACATTAAATCTCAAATTTTATAATTTTTTTGTTTAAGATTAGATTTATGATGACCTACCACCATCACCACTACTATCATGAGAGATGAAGGCAAAAAAAAATAATAATAATTTATTATACTTATATTCATTTATTTACTTTAAACTTAAGCACTAATGCACATGGAAACATTTATATTAAGAGGATGCTGAACTATGACAGGAAACATTTGAATTAAATAGATGAGGCTGGAGGGCTAGTGTTTAAGCTATTGACATAAATCTTTATGTTGTATTTCTTATTCATGCGTCACAGATTTTACTCTAAAATTAGAAAATAGACCCAAGACTATCATAAGACACACAGCAACATGAAGTAATTTCCCATTTTTGCTAAAAGAAAAAAGAGGAAATTATCCTTATCCAAACATTTCTTCTATAAGTCATATCTACTGATGAGACATTTTACTGAAGAAAACATCTGCTCTCAAATCACCTAAGTTAATGCAATGAGTTATGTTCATCAAAGAGTTTCTGTGTTGAAGAAGTTTAATCAATCCAGTCACTGTACTTTTGCAGATACATACACATTCCTGTATAACCAAAAAAGGAAGTGGCTAGGTACTTTTGCATGAATCACAGAGGGTTGGGGTGGGCAGCAGAGCAAAACACTTTAAATACACCTCAGAGCTTCATGATGCTAGTGGCTTGTTTTGACAACTCAGTGTCAACAGCAATGTTTCCTTTACTGCTGCTGCTGCCGCTGTTGGCTCAACTCTCCTTTGCTCTGCCTACTGGGAAGAAAGAAAACCTTGTATCAGAAAAGGTCAGGATAGACGACCTCTTAACAGCTGAGGTGAGATTCTTGTAAACCTTTTTCCTTCATATGCTTACTTCAGTGTTTTGTTGAAATTTGGCATAAAATATGTTTGTTTTTTACACAGAAATATCTTCGTCACTACTATGGTCTTCCAACTGGTCTCCAAAGTAGACAGTCATCATCAAGTGATTTTACAAACAAGGTCCAGCAAATGCAAAAATTTTTCAAGCTTCAGGTAACCAGAAGTGTGCATCTGTCAATTTAGGCTTTTTTGTAGTTCTTTCCTTTTTTTCATCAGCATTTGAAGAGTAAATTGCATAGACAACACCTTACATATGGAAGAAGTTTTAAAGTCTTTAGAAAGAGCACAGTTCTGACATTGACACATTTTCCCAATTTTCTTGTTTTTCCCCTTTCAAAGGTAACTGGAAATCTTGATGACAACACCCTAGAGGTCATGAAGCAGCCCAGATGTGGTGTACCAGATGTTGGGGAGTACAACCACTTCCCTCGGCACCTCAAATGGGAAAGCAACAATGTCACATTCAGGTAGCTATTAAATTCTTGAGGAGAGAATTTGATATTTTGAGTCAATTTTATAAAAAATGTTCTGATTGTCTCTTGCTCTCCAATGTTTCAGGATTGTGAATTATACTCCCGATCTGAAGCGATCTGATGTAGACAGAGCAATTCGAAACGCACTAAATGTTTGGGCGGATGTCACCCCTTTGACCTTCAAGAAGGTGCATGATGGCAACGCAGACATTATGATCAGCTTTGGAACAAAAGGTGATGAAGCATTGTGGCTTTTATAAAGTCGACATATTAAATGGTTCATGTTAGGTTCAGCATGCTGAAAACTTGTTTGCCTTTTGTACTGAAGAACATGGTGACTACAATCCATTTGACGGACCTGATGGGCTGCTGGCTCATGCCTACCCTCCAGGCCCAGGCATTGGAGGAGACACTCACTTTGATGAGGATGAACACTGGAGCAAGGATTCATCAGGTGACAATAAAGCAGATATAACTAATAGCAGACTGAATTCTGTCACAAAAGAACAGTGGTTTTAATTCTATGTATTTTCTCTGCAGCATACAATCTGTTCATTGTAGCAGCCCACGAGTTGGGTCACGCACTTGGTATGTCCCATTCATCGGACGCAGGTGCCCTGATGTATCCGGTGTACTCGTTCACCTCTGGCTTCCCACTGGCTCAAGATGATATTGATGGCATTCAAGCTCTCTATGGTGGGCAAATGGAAACTTTGGGTAGAAATGGTTATGTGCAATAATTGCATGAGGAAAGTCTGTTCATGCTATTGTAAATGTCAATTTCAGGTCCCAACCCCAATCCCAGAAGAAGGAAGGCAAAACCTGATGCACCTGACAAATGTGACCCTGAGTTGAGCTTTGATGCTGTCACAGAACTTCGAGGAGAAACCTTCATTTTCAAAGACAGGTAAAGTGAAGGCATGTCCCACTCACCAGATGCCCTGATGAATGGGCATCTGCAAAAGGTAAAGTGAAGGCTAACGTCGTCCCAATGGCTCATGCTGAAACCAAACTCCTCATTATCATTATCATGATCAGTAAAGGGTTTCACAGAGGTGAAACTGGAAAATATAACAATGACAAGAAGTCACTTTCCAATGATGACTTTAACTCTTTGAAGTCAGAGTTTTTTTTAATTGTCACATGAAACGTTTCATCTCGACCCAGCAGAGTTTCATCTAATTCTGCGCTTCATTTGATGAACAGTCAGTGGCAGCTTAGAGATAACCTTGTCATTGCTGATTTATCACAGTTTTTGTTGCGATGTAGGCTAATGTGTCTGGACATAAATCCAGTTTTCATTTGAACTAGTTTCAGTTATTCCCGCTTCACAATTTCCCCTGTAACATTTTTGCAAATGCTTGGCCAGTTTGTCTTCAGCACTGCTTCTTTTTGTAGGTTCTTCTGGCGTCTTCATCCACAGATGGTAGAACCTGAGCAGACGCTGATCAAGTCCACATGGCCCTCCCTGCCAAAAAAAGTGGATGCAGCATATGAGTACCCAGAGAAGGATTTAGTCTTCATATTTAGTGGTAGGTTAAATATAAATGTCTGATTATCAACAAATACTACATGGCATGTGCCGTGTGTAACACCAATATCCTGTTGTCTGTTCAAACAGGGATCCGTATGTGGGCCTTGAATGGATATACACTTGTGGATGGCTACCCAAAGTACATACACAAACTTGGTCTTCCCAAATCAGTTAGAAAGGTAGATGCAGCTGTGCATATAAAAAACACAGGGAAAACTCTGCTCTTTGTCGATGAAGAATACTGGAGGTAAGATGGTGATCATGTTACACAGAATGTGATATTAAAAAGGCAAGCATCAATTTCTTGTGCTTCAGAGCTCAGTCTCTTGGACTCTTTATTGATCTTCTGTATTTCTGTGCATTTTGTGTTTCCTACAGTTATGATGAAACAACAGGCACCATGGACGCTGGTTTTCCAAAATCTGTTGAGGATGACTTTCCAGGAATGCATGATGAGTTCGATGCTGTCACTTCCCATGAGGGTAATATGCAAAACTCAGTATTCAGTACAGTTAAGGATCCAATGTGTAATATTTACTGGTAGCAATGAAATACGGGACTCAAATCTGTTCATTTAGAACAAGGGATCACAATTTATTTTTGACCTTCCTTCCACTAAATATTCATGGCCATGATTTGAAATCTCAGAACATAGATCACAAATACTGTTTACCTTTAATATAGAATCCTATAATAAGAATAAGTGTCATTTTTACTCTAAAACATCCCTCTTTTATTTAAAGATTAATCTCTCACTCCCTCCAGTATAGATTAAATACACTAATATGAGCACCAAAATGGCTTGTTATGTATTTCAGGAAATTAGCACAAACTCTAATCTGCTGCATCTTTCAAATTAGAGAATGAAGTGCGTTTTTGAAATTATTGCAGTTTCCAACCTGACCAGTAGATGTTGCAAAATACTTCACACTACTCCTTTAAACAAACTCCTGTGAATTTTTGATGTTTTCGTTATTCTGTCATTTCCTTACATTTGTTCATCTTTGTTCTCTTGCAGGTTACTTGTATTTCTTCCACAAAAACATGCAGTATGAGTACAGCCTCAGATTCAGGAAGGTGATCCGCATTATGAGGACCAACTCCTTCCTCAATTGCTAGAACTGTTATATGATTTACGGTATAAAAAATAAATATTGTCAAAAGATTTGTGCTGGACACAGAATTCCATGTGATTGTTCAGAATGTCATGAACTTATAATTGACCTATTTATTTTGCATGTGTTGCTTATTTATACTGGAGATTTTCTAACAGATATCCATCATAATGTCTTTAGGAATGTATTGACTGAATTCAACTTACATGGATTCAAACATGTTCCAAATAAAGTCTCATTTTCTTTATTGCACTCCTCATTGTTGTGACTTAATAGCTAAGCAGGTGTTGGTCTGTCACAAAAAATCTTAATAAAATACATTGAAATTTGAGGCTGCAACTTGAAAAAATCTGAAAAATTTGAAGAGGTATCAATAGTTTTGTAAGGCACCCTGAAAAAATATTTTACAAAGATTCAGATACTTTTGATTTGATTTGATTTTATGATACAACAGATGCACTACCAACAAATTAGGCTTGGATAAATGTTGCACACATTTAGTTTGACTTGCTCAGCACACACAAAGCAGATAAAGCAGAAGGGTCTTTGCACCAGCTCTCTTAATTGTAGATTTTCAATCAATTAATTTGCATAATCTTACCACAAGAGGGCGCTCCAATCTACAGTTTGAGAACAGCCGCCTCTTGGAAGACACTCCTGAACCGGTGAGAGTCCCTCAGTAAATTTTGGGAGAGGTTAATTGACACTCATATATAATACCAGTGATCATAAAACGCTTCATCATTCCCAGGATTTCTCACTCAGACTTCTAAATTATAAAGCATATCAAGCCAAACAATAATTCAATGTATGCACTTTCAGCAGAAAAAGGCTGAGAAAAGTTTTTTTTTTTTTTTACTAAGTCATCATTTTAAAATTGAATGTGTATCACCTTACATGAACACTAACCACCTCAGTAAAGAGTTTCTATGTGGTGACTGAGACAATTAAAAAGAATGTGTTGAAGGACAGACGTGAGATGAATTAAGATTGTTTTCATTTGCGTCCACTTAGAAAAAAACTGACCAAAGACCTTGCGTCAAAGTCCAGGAAATAGTGTTTCCTGAACCAAGAAGCCTAATCCACAGGCTTAGTCATGTGGATGTAATTAGAGAGCAGTGAAGCAATCGCATCATTTGGCTATTTTTTATTTTTTTTAAGGTTTTTGGGGGGTTTTGCTGCGTCAACAGATCACAAATTCTGTTTGTTCATCACTGTGCTGCCAGAAACATACACAAAATATCTGAAAAGTTGACCTTGGTAAATATGATATGCTTTTGGTGTGAGACTCTGGAAACTGTTTTAAAGAAAAGCTGTTTGTAAAGTCTCATCTCTCCAGCTCTTTCGTAGTGTTTGCATCTTGTTGAAGGTTGAATGTCAACAGCCAGAGAAATAGAGCTGCTGTTCAGTTTGAAGCCCTAATTCATCAATGGAAACTAAAAAAGGCATGTTCCTGTTTTTCCAGGTTTACAGACATGTTCTGACATGCTCATTTGTGGTTTGCTCAAACCCATGAACTGTGGAAGACATTCAAAAAATTGCGCAGCAAACAGAAAAACCTAGATACATAAATAAAAAGCGTCATTTTAGGCTTTTAAGGTGATTTTATAGTTTAAGTCAGCTTCGCTCTTTTTATCTCATTAGACCCCCAGCTGGACACCTCGTCCTGCTCTCTGCACCGGTCAGAACATATTACTGTAAGCCGCTCACAGACAAAAAGAAACTATAAACGAGGGATTATGAGAACATAATCAACTCTGAATTTTAAAGTCTTACTGTTCTGGAGGGTTTATAGAGTCAGGTCTGTTTTAAATCCTGCTGATGGTCATGAAACTACAACTTGAGCCTAGATGACTATGGCTGCAATGATGTGGATTTTAGCAGTCAGACTGGAAGGAACCAGCAAAAAGTATGTCTCCACACATCTTTAATTTCAATATTAACATTTTAGTCAATTGTTTTTTTTATTATTTTTTTTTTTACTGTTTCATTCTTATTTTATTTGTAGAGCTGCCATAACTCAGTTTTTACCTCTGTCTCAGAGACTTTCGTAACAAACAAATAAAGAAAATGTGTTCTGAAGCTGGTCAGAAAAAAAACGAAGGTGGGAGAGAATAAAGAGAAAAGATTTGCAGAGCAGGAAAGCTTGATGGAAACCAGATGGAGGACAACAACAGGGAGGGCAGCGAGCTCAGGATATAACACGTTTCCTCTGGGAACCTCCACTCCCAGACCACCACTAGGAACAAAGTTATGCAAGACCCCCGCTCTACCTTTGCTGAGCTGCATGTTCAGAATGTAAGCAAACCGTGTGGGGTAGAAAGACGAGGTTTCTTTGTGGGAACTAACAAGCATGCACACACCTCATAATAAATTCATCTTTAGCAATTGTGTGGCACACACGCTGTTTTATGGTGCCAATGGCTACTGTTTGCACAAGTGCATTTTAAAATTTAAAATAAAACAAGAATCTCAGGAGTTTGTGGTTCCGAGTGTGCAACCCTCTTATTTTCTTTCCTATTTTCTTAACCCTTTCTTATTTTCTTAACCCTTGTGCAGATTAACCCTTGAATCTAGAAGAGCTGATTCTGCAGCTATTGATCGTGGTGTACAAACCCAGATAACTGTCAGCACAGATAGATTTTAGAGATTGGTTCATCAGAGATCCAGTGTCTGTCCTGTCTTATCAAAGGTTGAGAGAACATTACTAGATAGCTAATAATGTAATTTTCCTCCTTTTTCATGCATGGGAGGAAAAATTAGTTTGATGAACATGTTTTGTATATCTGCTCTCTGGTTGGATTTCTTTTTATTACTTTTAGATGACTGGGTGACATCCACTTGGAGAGTTTTGTGAACTGAACTCATTTTTGACTCAGACATGTTGAGCCTGCAATGACGTCTGAACTCTTGGGCTCCAAGTCATCGTGGAAGGGAGGGTCTTCTAAATGTCTTCAAAAGCAGTGAATCATGCGTTGCTCATTTCTCAACATTTACTTCATGGATTATTTCAGTAATCTCCAACACCTAAGAAATGTTGTCACAATTTGCAATAGTTTATCTTTTAAACTTTTGGTTGGTTGAAAACACAGTTTAAGTAACCCAGGATAAGTGTTGAGCTTTCAGGAGATTGACAATAATGTAAACTCACCTTTCCTGACAATCAGACGACTAATTTAAATGTTTAAATTAACAGGAATTGTGACAAATGCCATTGGAAGAATTTGCACATTGATTTTCTCACTGGAAATAGTGAGATATTCGCAGTGGGACAAAGTCAACACATGGCAGAACATCAAGCTCACATAACAGTTATATATTTTAAGGCATTTTTGTGTATTTTAGTTGTGACTGCATGTGTGTGTGCATGTGTGGAGTGATGGAGTGACAACCCGTCCATGTTGCTTCCCCACTAAGCAGTACAAGAAGAAGCAACTTTAACCTATGGATTGATGTTTCTGCCAAATATTGCTTTCATCCTTTAATACAAAGCATTTTTGCTCCTCTAGAGTTTACTGACAGTATTGCTTGTTCACACAATGCCAAATACGTCTTGTTAAGATAAGAATGACAAAAATATTTGTGCATTGAATAGTAAAAAAAAAAACAACTAAAAACATTGTTTCTGGCATAGAAGTCAGTTTTACACCAAGACTGCTGCAGCTATAAAAGCCAAACTGGTCATTTTCTGCAGAAATACAAACTTTGAAGGCAACAGTGACTGAGAAAACAATCGAATCTTTGTGCTCCATAACAATCTGACCTGATCCTTTGTTTTTGTGACAAACAAAACCTTTGTACTGCCCTGCAGTTCACTGAGTTCGAGCAAAGGGACATTCAAAGCAAGAACACAACATTTGAACTTTTTTCCTTCATTGTGTTGTATTTTGCAGAAAAAAAACTACAGCTGCACAATTTCAGTGGCAGTTGGAGCTCAGGGTCGAAGGAAAATGAATTAGCTTCTCAAATGGCTGGTTTCTCCAGAGAATCTTATCAGGAAGTCACAACACATTTGTCTGATATCTGCTCAAGCAGGAAGAGTATGTTTAATAAAGACACACTGGTTCTACTTGTCTGGACAAATTATACACAACCCAAACTTCCCTCAACTTTGAATTAATTACATCTTACTACTGGGTCACCACATAAAAGCAAATACGTTCAAGTTCTGTGCTCACATTTTCGGCACTGCAGCAAATGCATACTCAAATGCGGAGTGGCATGTTTTCTGATCCCCCTCGAAACAATTATAACACATTTTTTGTCATTACAGACGTTAACCAGTTTCGCATGTTTGGACCTTTCTTGTTGCATTGTTCTCTCTTGAATTTGGGTCAGAACTTTGGCTAGACCGACCTACAATGATTATGCTTCATTTAAGCTATTACTTTTCAGATCTGCTCCGTAATCCTTCTGGAAGGTGAACTTCCTCTCCAGTCCAGATTTTCTATCAGGCTTCTCCATGATTAGGTTCAATATCTTCCTATCAACTCTGACCTGACCAAACTCTGTGCTAAAGAAAAGCAGCCCACAGCATGATGTTGCCACCACTATGCCTTTTGATGATCATCATATGTTCCTGCTGATTTGTTCATTTTCCACAACTCACAGTATTTTGTATACAACTTCCATTTTGACCTCATTTGATCTGTACTGGCCTGTGGCAAAAAGCAAATGGGACTTCGTGCAGGGTTTTTTTAACATTGGTTTTATTTTTGACACTTCCATATCTATGGTGTGGACAACTAATAATTATATGTTGACAGATTCTGCAACCTGAGATATGGATCTTTGCAGCTCCTCCAGATTTGCCTCTTGTCTGCTTCGCTTATTCATGTTTTCCTTGGCCAATACGGTTGGCTGTGTCTTGGTAGGACTGCAGTTCTGTGAAACCGTCAAGGCCAGAGGTATTGTTTTGTAACACAACCCTACTTTAAACTTAACATTATTTCTGACCTGCACTGTTTCTTGTTCTTTATACTTTTTGTTTAATAATGTTAGAATGTGTGAATAGTTATTCCTAAAAATATTTTAAACTGTGTTTCGGTTTCCTTCCTCTTCACAGTTATGTTCTACTTTGTGTTAGTTTGTCACATAAAACCCCAGAAATATGCAATCAGTCAGGAAATCAACCTCTCATTCATAATGTTTTTATAACATCTGATGAATTAGCTGTCTTCTGGATGTCAGATTTTGTCTGTCAAGACAAGTTTTATGTTGCAAGGTCTTTGATCCTTGAGAAAACAAAAGAAAGACAAGCTAATAGAACATGTTTGGATATGTTTGTTTCTTTACTCCTGTGGGAAATTCAGCCTCCACTCCTCCGGTGGCAGCAGTTTGGCAAACAGTCTAATTAAACAACCGTGACATTATTAGCAACTTCTGAAGCCAAAACTTCTCCAGGAATATATAATGAACATTTTATTTCTCCTCTTGTTTTGATCTGCCTCCCTTGCTTTGATGAATAGGCTGACATCTATTATAGCAGTTCCTTGGAAAACTGAAAACATGCATCATTATTAAGTTTATTTAATTTGAGCACATTTAATAATTATATGACTATGTTAAGCTTTTTGTCAGCAGCTAAATTTGGCTTTGATTTCATGTGTGCAAAACCTTACCTTGAGCATGAGCTTTTCAAATTGGGCTATAAATTATATGCATGCAGTTTGAATGCTTTAAGCCACTTGGTACCATTACTGGATTTGAACTAATCAGTTGGCAGGGAGACTGTCCAAGAGAAAACTGTAAAAATAAAAAAAAGGTTTCTCAGCCACACGTTGTAACATGTGGAAGCAAAAATATATTTGAACTTATGCCTCCAGCCGGATTTCAAATTATTTCCTTGTCTAGTTAATCTTTTTATTAGTCCAGGCATGTAATGGTTGTTTAAACCTAGAAATGCTTCATGAAAGACTTCTACTTGTAGCAATCCGTTCCAAAAACCTGCTGGATTTGTGTTGCCTAAACTGGCCCATGCAGAGCAAAGGTGTAAATGGCAAATTTGAAAAAAGGAACTGAGTAAAAATAGGGAAGTGAAAATCTTATGATAAACAGGATTAGTGTTAATGTCAGTCAAGTTCTAGGAGGTAAAAACTGAAGTGTTTGTAGACTATAGCATCCAGAAATGTTGGAATCTTTATCCAGACCTCCCCTGCAGTTTGTGTTTTGCATTGCATCAGGGGTGGCTACTGGCTTATGGGCTAAAAAGGAAGTGAGTCCCCAGACCAAATTTTGCTCAGATCCAGAAAATAGGGTGGATTTATGTCAAGAATTGTATTGTATGAAAATGCATCAGTTAGTAATTAGTGAGAGCCAAAACATCTGCAATGTACAAATTGTAGCAACAGATGATCTAAACTTAGTATTTTATTTTATAGGTTTAGTTGATTTTTGTGACATGAAGTTCTGGTTGGGTCAGATCAACTCAGAGTAAAAATAACTGAGCGGTCATGCATTGATTCTCAGACAAAGTTATTTACACTTGAAGTCAGAACATTGAGATCTCTAACCAATGCTATTTATAGAAAGCTGCAAACCAAAACTTCCTTTCTTCTTTATTTTCATGTCCAAGAAGTTTATTAATTATTTGCCTGAAGATGATTCTATTACCATGAGCATTTTTAATAATTTGCAAGAAGAAAAATCCTGTCAGCGTCTGTTATCTGCTATCAGTTTGAGTCAGGTGAGGTTGAAGCTCGAAAAAGGAATGTTGGGCGAAACGTGCAAAGAATGCATGATCCAAAAGCAAGCAGTTTACCTGAGTAACAACTGCCTTGAGAAAATTGGAGTAAGTGTAAACTAAAAAGGTTCTCTATATAACTTTATTCTTTTAGTGTTAAAAGAAGCCAATCCTGTACTTGAAGCAGCTGGGTTCTGTTTTTTTGGCTTTAAGCAAGTTATTGTTTTACAAGAGAAACATAAAAAATAAAAAAGTCACATAAGCATCTGGAAATGTTTTGCACAAAGGATCAGTATTCTGAAGGCGTTCTGTCAGCCCTAAACTGACTACAGGGGAATTGTAGTTACAGTCAAACATACTGAAGAAAACTGCAAGGTTTCAGGCTTTGTTAACATGTGAAAATCTGAAACCCCAATTTCAAGATGCAACAAGTACACCTACATTCTGATGCAATAGCTGAAAACCCCTTGGATCAGCTTGTTGTTTTGGCCAATTCTGAGAGTTTAAAAGAAAGAAAAAAAACAAATTTCCTCATCCTTACAAAGCAAACACTGTACTCATTGCCAAGGACACACAGGATGCCTGTTAGCTGCTGTGTCTGATATCCACCTTCCCCCCCAGTTTTCCCTTTTCTCTGCTGGTCTTCTTCCCAATCACTTTGGCAAGACACTGTGCTTGATCCAGTATGATAACCAGCAGAACCTCAAGTCTCATATCACTTTACAGCGTTGCTTTAAGCACAATCTAAAACAACTCTGGTGAGATCTGAGCTTCTTGCCGTGTCCCGGAGAGAACCACACCCTGGTGTGATTCAAACCTCTGCAGACACGAAATCACACAGTGCTGGAACTCCAGGAAAATGTTGACTTCAGTGCAGACAGTAGCACATTTTCCAAACTGTGGTTTTATTTTTAACTTGTGTTTATTTTTATTCCCTCAGTCAAGTCGCCTAGCGATTGTTGCCCGTCGCACAGGATATGAATCAGACGAGTCACTGAGTTCACAGTGTGAAGGGTCAATTTATTACACATAAGATTTACATATTAATATGGTTATGTACAGTTTACTTACATTCATACAAATATAGATCTTTAAACTAAAACGTTTTCATTAACAAAATGGACAGTCTGAAGGCCGATTCCAGGCTCCACAAGCGTTCTTGAGACCGATTCTCCTCTTAACGCAAAAGGAATATCAAGGCAAGTTTACACATGTGCATCAACACACAAAACAAAAATAACTTGTATACAGAAAATGTGATAAACTGTTAGTGGTCCAATCTGTCCAGGGAAACTAAACTTGGTCACTAAAGAGCAGGAGAGTAAATCAAGGCTTACTTTTGGTTAACTAGTTCTGACCTTGTTTACTCCTGCTGTGCCATATCAGTGGAAAAAAAGATCAATAAGAAGAGTGACAAAGGTAAGGTAATGAAATGGTCAGAGAACATGGAATTCAAACAAAGCAAAAAGTAAGTTTTGGTCATTAAATCTAGAGTTTAATATTTGTTGGGGAAAAATACAAAAGGTGAGTGTTAGACTTAAAATAAATCCTACACAGTTTAAAGTGTTACAATTTTACAAAACACTGAAATGTGAAATAATCAATTTTAACAGGATATTTGAGAAAGTGTCAGAGCTTTGAACATGCAATCTGTTCAATTTTGAGATTGGACTGAATTCTGGTCAAAGTTTAAATAAAATTTGACTTTTAAAAAAGCTGGAATCATTTGACTAATTCATTTGTTGGAGAGGAAACGGATTCAATTCAAGGATGCAGTATATTCACGGCCAGTTCCCAATTTTCTCCTGCAAAACCAGCACTTGAAAATTACGACTGAATTTGGAGGGTGTTTGTTAAATTAATAAATATCTTAATAAATAAGATATTTATTAATATCTTGAACATTAATAAATGTTCAAGATAACATTTATTATCTTGAACACACAGTTTGCATTTGTGTGTTATTTTGTTTTGAAATGCATTTGAATGTTTTTCGCATAAACATTTATAGTAGCTTAACACAAGGTTATCAAACTGATCCTATGCTGACCATGCCTACTGCAGAGTTTAGTTAAAGTCATAATAGACTGCAACTGTTGTATTACATTTAACAACGTACATTCATTTAGAGGAAGGTTTTCATCCAAAGTGACTTACAATGTGGGATTTAGTAGTTTAACAATTCAGCATGTAAATGGGAATAATTGGGATAATTGGGAACCAAACCATCAACCTCAATCAGCAGAGTAACACCTGACTGAACATAAGTTTAGATCCTATAAATTTGCCCGGGTCACAGTACAAACAAGGAACAGCAATGTTCGTTGTGAGGCTAGAACACGACAGGTGATTTTTTTTTTCTTAATTGTAAAGATTTTTATATAATGGCTATTCCAAAACACCGTGTGTTGCTGCTTTAAGGCCCAACAGGGCAAGACAAAAAGTGGACAACCTTTCAGACACTACCTATGGTGGATTAAGCCAACCAGAATGATTAAGCTAAGCTAAACCAAGATAAGATATTAAGCTCTGGTGGCAACTTCAATCAAACGATGCATTCAATTTGACCTCGGATGTCAGTATTTCTGAGTTGTAAATACCAAATTCAGACCCAACATTTCTGTTGGGTACAGAAGATATTTTGAAAGTAGCAGGAATTAAATGGTTCATGTGCACTTTGGATGTTTTATACTAGTAGTGTACAGTTTGCATTTGTGTGTTATTTTGTTTTGAAATGCATAGAATAAAGAGAAATGTGTTTGTATGTCTTGTATTGCTTATAATGGCCAGGCTAGGTCCATTATTGCGACAAAATTGAAGTTCTAAAATCCAAGGTAAATTGAACACAGCATATAGAAAAAAACTTTTAAGAAAAAAAAAACCATCTAATCAAGTTCTAAATTGTCCCCCTCACCCAGACATTCAAAGTCTTATGAGAACTCTTAGTGGTTAAATGGTAACAATATCCATCAATTTTATCTGACTACATACAATTAAAGAAAATACCACATTAGGAATAAGTTCAAGTAGATCTTAAGACAATCCCATGAAGTGAAAGATATAACTGCCAACATGTTAAAATTAATTCATGGTGGGTTTCTTATGAGTTTAATAAGTGAAAACACTGAAGAAGTTGCCCAGCGCTGTTTAAAATACAGCAAGCATTATAAAGTGTCCAGAGATTTTTCAAAGCTACATGAAAATGATAAGGTATGATCCACAGTATCACCAGGAACAGATTTAACTGAGAGAGAGCAACTCAGACCGTTTTGCATATCAGAGCAGACAAGCCTCAGCCCTGCAGTCGTGAATGATAGGAGGGGTTCATTTCCTGAGGCCCAGTCTCACAACACAATGCCGTCTACATTACAGTGCAGCTCCTCGTTATGCTGGACCTGCCCCATCTGTCGGTGGAACTGTCCCTGTTTTTGCGTCCTCCAGCAGTGGATGCTTTGGCCAAGAGTGATACTCTTGATGCTGGGGAGGTGGCTCAACATGTTAGTTGGCAAAGAAGTCACACCAGAGCCAGACAAGTTGAGCTCCTGCAGAGAGTCTAGTCCACAGAAGACTGCAGGGCTTAGATTCTTAAGTTTCGAGTTATTCGAGAGGTCCAGAACTTGCAGGTTCTGGAGATCGCTGAAGCTGTGCGCCTCAATTTCATGAAGTTCACCGAGGCCACTGAGAGACAAATAAACCAAATCTTTCAGCTGAGAAAAGGCTCCCTTCTTGATTTTCAGGATTGGGTTAGCGTCCAGATTTAGGTACCTCAGCGGAAGTCCCGCCATGCTCGGTACGTTAACCAGCTGGTTCACTGACAAATTGACACTCTGAATATGTAAAGCTCTTCCATGCAAGGTGACAGAGATTGACACAAGCTTGTTATGGGACAGATCCACGCTGACAGGTTCACCGTTCACTTTAGCAGCGAACACAGCCATGTCAAACTCCTGGAAACTGTTATGACTGAGGTCCACCTCAGCCAGAGGGAGGCCTGAGAAGCAGCTTGGAGACAAATTCTCCAGGTTGTTGTAGCTCAGATCCAAACTCTCCAAGTATCGCAGCTTGGACAACGCACTGGGGCTAACCTGAGAATCAGACAAGAGGACAGATATAAATATGAAGAAGAAAATTTTTCTAACGTTCCTGCATCTAAATATTTTTTTTTATATTTTTTAGTGTTTTTTGATCAAGATGGACAACTTTTTTAAATATCTAAATTGCTATTTACAATTTCATGTAGGTTTGAAGTAGGTTATATAATAATTAACAATTGTCTTTTTCATAATAGCATGTAGAGGTGACAAGATGTTAAAACGACTGAAAGGTGGCAGAAAAACTCAAAATTGTGTGCAAACCACTGGCGTTTTTAGATTAGTGTGAACAAAAAATAAAAAAATGTAAAAATCAACAAAAACTTTGTGATTCATATTTGCTTTGGAAAATTGTTGCACTTTCATTACAAATGTGCACAAACGTTTTTGGATCTGCTCTTGTCAAAATAATGCAATTGGGGTGTTTCCATTAAATAAGACAGGCAAATGCTAAGAATTTTAAATTAAATGATTAATAAAGGCTGCTATTAACAAGAATTTATTTTTAAATTTTCAAACACTGAACAAAAAAAAATGCTATATAGAGTAACTATTATAAATACAATTTGAAGTTTGTCGAACCACCAACCTTAGTTATTTTGTTGCTGCTGAGGTCCAAACTAATTAGCGTGGTGTAGCCTGGACCGGCTAACATGGCATCGCTGAGTGGGCCCATATCATTGGACGACAGGTCCAGGTGGGCGGTGTCCAAAGGGATGGCAATGGGCATGGAGAAGCTGGGACCCATGCCTCTGCAGTCCACCCTGGTCAGGCTGAAGCTGTCGAAGAGCCCAAAGCTTTCCACCTCACAGTGACAGCTGGGGTGGCAGTTCCTGACCGCACCGGACTGGACAGCCAGCAACAGCGACAGCCCAACCCACAAGAGCAGTGCCATTATGGTCTGAAAAGAAAGACAGAGAATAAATTACATGTCGGACCGTTTTAAAATGGCCTTACTGCTATTCATACCAGAAACATCATCACTCACTGAAAAAACTGCGCAGCTTTGATTAGATCAGAACAGCTTGTTCAAACAATGCAAAGCTGTTCAGTAACTTTAGATTTTCTGTGGGTTCTACAAATACCATTTGCAAGGCTTTTGTAAAGCTTTAAAAAAATAATAATAACTTAAAACTTTTTTGTGTGTAAATGGAGGAGTCCCATTTTTCCTCCTCATCCGCCTCCCAACGGGTGCAACCTAATTTCTCTGATCAATGAGTGCATTAGCACATTCTAGGTTTACACACTACAATGAGCACAAAGTTCAGATTTAAGGGTATTGTAAATTTTCCTTTTGCCGTAAAAAATAAAAATCTGATGCTTCTGAGAGCACAAACGTAACATTATAAAGATAGAAATTTAAAAATGATAAAAATAACTTAAGCAAACTATCATACCCTTCTCCTGCTGGTGCTCTGTCCATCTGAAAAGAGCTCACTCATGCAGCTCATCTTAAGTAACCTTTGCTCACATGCACACACAATGCACACAAGTATAAAACTGGACAGAGGTTGCAAGTTGTGTAACATGTAAATACGCACAGTCACTTTTAGGTCAACTGGGTGGTGATACAGCAGAGAACGCACATTAAAAGACATGCTCTGCAGTTCTACTGCACCACAACTGCATGATCATTTACATTACAGTTTTTAACTGAGTCATGCGAGACCAGGTTGCAGTTATCATTCCGTCTCCAGCCCACCACTGTCTCTGAGAAAACTGCAAGAGTTTTACTTCTTCTTGAACTGAAAGCCTTAAAGTACTCCATTTTCAAAACAATCACTTTCACTTCCTCAGTAGAGTAACAGCTAGTTTAGTATTTCCAAAACAAAATGAATGTTGCTCAGGTTACAATTGTTATCAAAAATATGTCGAAGGTGAGGTGTGCTTGCCTCAGTTTACGTAAGACGCCCCGGTTATTTTGCAACATTGTGCTGCACAGACTGGTTTTAAGTGCCTTGCCTTTAGTCCCAGCTGTTCACCTTTGTGCAGCCTTGCTTTGGACCATTTATCTCCATCCTGCCTTGACTCACATAAAGGCTTATTACATGAACAACTTCAGCCAGACACTTATATATGAGCAAACGTGTGTTTAGGTGTGCTCTACATGAAAGTTTACGTCACTGCAGGTGCAGTGTTTGATCAAACAGAAATGGATTAGAAATGGAAAGTTAAAAAAATAACCAAATATGTGGCAAAATGAGACAAAAATGTTTCATTTTCTCAATGTTAAATTTTTCAGATCAAATAAATTTAACAGACAAAGATTATGTTTTCTAGGGATGCATGGTATAACGACACCAACTTCAGTATCAGCCAATATTAGTAGATTCTTAACATATTGACGCAATGAATAAAACTAGACTAATATTAACAGTCTAATTATTTCTATGTTTTGGCCATTTGTTTCTGGAAGGGGAGCAGAGGCAGTTGGTCATGTGACAGTACAGGACTATGTTGAGTTTAACTGAAGCTGTATGTGACTTTCTGTTCCAAGGTGTTGAATATATCAGCCTGAATTTTAATGTTGGTGCATCCCTAACATTTCCATAGAAAGTGTATATTGAGGAGAAACAAAGCTATCCAAGTGACCCTGGCTTCAGTCACCTATTTGATAATGTGAAACACATAAGCATAGCAAACACAGAATAAAGTGTGTAAAGGAGTAAACGCATTTATTACAGAACTATGCCTGAACACAATAATTACACTGGTCTTCAACGATGGCGAACTTCAGTAGCGTTTCCTTCATTCTCCTTCACCCTGAGTGAAGGTTGAACTTTCCTCACCTTGCATTCCCCCTTAGATCCTTAGCAGTAAAACCACATCAACTCAAACTGCCTTCAAGAGAAACAGATTCTACTGGTGCAATTAGCCTCGGGCGACAACAGGATGAAACAGCGGCTTTGCTCCCTCCCCCCAAGTGGGAAACCAGCAAAGGGGTGCGAACACACCCTTAGACACCTTCACAAGTCTCTTTGTGGCTTTATTATTTAAGTGAAAGCAGCAAAGCAACATCTGTTAGCTCCTACAAACTTATTTATTCATTTTACCTAAAGTTAAGAGTTAATTTTAAATCTCAACAGATCAACTTGCAACTACATGCAAAGTTTAGAAGCTATCAGCATAGTAATCTGACAATTAAAGTATATCATCAGTTAAATCAGATTAAGTGTGTCAGAAGTCACAGCGGTGTTAGATTTGTGCTTTTGGTTTTTAATGTATTTCCCCCCCTGCAAGGGAAAACAGATAAGAGTTTTCTCTTATCTAAAGCCATAAGATTCCCCATCAGCTGCCTCCTTTATTTCTGTGACAATGTAGTGATAGTTAAAGATAAGGATCCTAACTCCCATCTAGAGCAGGGTGCAGAGAGGAGCTTCAAACCCAGACGTCTGTTTGACTCGTTCATTTGCACCTACTTTAACACTTATCCGGCGCTCGGTTTCTTCATCAACCATCTGCAGCGCTCTGATGCATCCTCTGTGTCACCGGGACCACTCCGTCCCAATTTAATCTTCAAGTTGAAGGCATGATGAGTGTGTAATTAGAAGATGGATGCCACCCTAATCCCTTTAACCCAAATGAATGCATGAAGCTGAGGAGACGGCAGGGATTTTAAATTAACTCCCCGGTTCTCGGGTGTTTTGAAACAATTAAGAATGGAAAGCCTCATCCTGAAAGATGAATGCTCTCTGTAAACTCATAAGCAAGGGGACTCATCACACTCAAACTTTATACCAATCCTTTCTTATAAAAACAAGATACAGTACTAATCTTAATACTGTGCTAAAGTGAAACTTTTTAGATTAAAACTGTGAAAAGTTAAGGTAGTTGTTAAATGTACTGAGGAACTTCATGGGTCCTTTAGGGAACATTCCCTGAAGGTTCCCATAAGGTTACGCAGTGAAATGTGGAGATAACCTTCAGGAAAGCTGCAGGGCACATTTCCTGAAGGTTTTCTGATGGCTACAGTGAAACTTGAAGTTAACCTTAAGGGAACCAATACATAAACTTTGAAAGTTCCTAGAAAGTCAACATTGTAAAAGGTTAAAACTAAAACCAAATTTCCTTAAGGCTATAAAATGGTTATTTGACATTCTTTCTAAGTTTTACACATTAGTTTTAGTAAGTTCAATCATAAAAACCAAATGGCTTTAAGGTCTGCCAGCTCTTCTGGAACTGCAGTAGTGATCTTCATGTTAGCTTTCACACCGCCTCGGGAACGCTACCATTGCATAACAGTTGGTCGATAGCCAACTCAGCCACATAACTGCCAGGGACATTGCCCAACAACAGCAATGAAGATGGTGATTAATATATGGAGAGAAGTGCTTGATGTGCATCTTTGGGTCAACTATCACTGCAGAGTTGGATAACATTTAGTAGGACAAAGTTAGGATGACAAGGAGTCTAATTGCAACTATCAGGACTCTGAGTAGCTACGGTAATCAAAATGACAACTGGTTATTAGCATTAGTTGCTCTGGTCTAAAACCACCTTATATTAGGTAGCTACTCCAAGTACTAAGTATAATTAAAAAAATAGATGAAAGCAGAACGTCACTGTAGAGTTACGGAAGAAAAAACTGTGCCAAGTGGAAAATATTCTCTGAAGCAGCCATCAACTGATTTATGAAAATGTACCGTTCTTCCAACTCAGAAAATGGTTTAAAATGGAGGGGTACACCATGTATTTATTATGTAATAAATTCAGTTTATTATAGTAGCTTTGTCCCTGCTTGTACAGAGTCAGACAATAAAAAAAAAACAGAAAAAAAATCAAAGTACTAAAGTAATGAAGACAGATAATAAATTGGTTAGGTTATTTGGTAGTAAAGCAGTCTGTTCAAGTGCAGCAGGTCTGTCCAGAAGTAAGCACGTTGTAATTAGCAACTGATCAATTAAAATGACCTTCATAATTTCCACTCTGATGATTATTTTTTTAAGGGCAATTTTGTTTAGAGAAATCATAATTAATTTTATTTATGGCTTCAATTGTAAGTGGATTTCAGTTTTATTTATTGTTTTGCGGTGTTGTATTTTATTTTGGTTGTTTAAAATATCTTCCAGTTCCAGAGTGGAGTTTTCTGTACAAAATTAATGTTTATTGGTCTTTGAGAAGAAAAACTTGCCTTATATTATCAATGCATTTCTTGAAAATGGTCTCAATAATTGCTGGGACAATTTATCATAAAGCAAAATTTGTTATGACGGCAGGCAGCCCTAATTCAGAAATACAAAAGCACAGTTGTGAGCACAGTCCCATTTTATTTTGTTTAGTTGCAATAAGTACACCGACTTATTTTATACAAGTTGTTATGAAACGACCCAATAAAATTGCGATCGTCTCATCATTTTTAAAAAATCCCCCCTTATGACACGGGGTCAGCACATGCTAAAAGCAGTTTTAATTGTGGAACATTGGTCTCATCATTAAAGAAAATTGTACTTCCACGCTGCTCTGTGGTAATCCCAGCAGTTGTCCTAACCGCAAGCAAACTCTTTACTCTAGATCCAAACGTCAGATGTGAAGTTTCTTTTAGGGCCTAATTAAGTGTAAGTAAACTCCCGCAGCTGTGTCTGCATCAGCCCACAGTGAGCCAGCACGCCGCTGGCCCGGTCCGTTAACAGGGGAGGCGGGTACGAGCGCGGGCACCTCGGGAGATCAAATTTCCTGCAGCCCGTACGTGGCAAAGCTGTGGGAGCTGAAACATCTCCAACCACCATATCCTAGCCATGTTTCTTCTCTCCGTACTGTTACTGCGAGCCCCGCCCCCCTCCATAGCTGTCATCGCAGCTGCGCGTCCTCTTCGCCCTGAGAGTGCATCACAACTCTTCAATCAGATCAAAAAAAGTTTTATTTTGCCCTCTTTCTTCGGCTGTCTTTTCTGTGATGCAATCATTTCAGCGTGGTCAGCCCAGTCGGGACAACCAGGGGTGATTTCTGAAGCAAAAGGAGATGGGGGTGGAGGGGGGGGGACGTGAAATCTGATCTGACCAGAAAGAAGTCCCGCTGCGTTCCTGCCTCCGAGACCACAATGCGGAGAATTATCACACTCATCCTGGGCGAAATCCCCCCCAAATAAAAAATCACGGCACTTTTCTCAACTTCTAATGTCATAAACTCGAGTCGGAAAACTTACTTTGGTGCCTTTTGATCCTGACACAGTCGGTGCTCTTTGACTTTTCTCACTTCACCGCTCCCATTAACACTCCCGTGTCGTGGTGGTTCGTCTCTCTTCTGGTCCTCATCGGCTCTAATGGTTCTCCTCTGGGTGTTCTCAGTTGTAATAAACTGTCACAGCCTGGAAACACTCGGAGGCAATGCTCTGTTCCCATCCCACGAAGCTCTGCCTGCTCTTAGCTTGGTTTTTATTTCACTGTAAAGCTAGGTAGAGGGCTAAACAACAGCACTTCCGGAGAAGGATTTTCAAATTAAATGGTTTAAAATTCAATTTGAAACAAACTCGCTTCAAGAAATTTGTTTTAGAGAAAGAGTTTTGTTTTTGAAATCACGTTATAATCTTCAAGATAGTAGTTTATAATCCGGAAAATCTTAATGCAACACATTTTCCCAAAATTTGTAGTAAGTAGCAGTCCCATTTCGTACTCTCTTTCAACTGTCGCTATGTTTTTACTTTTAAAGCCCAGCTCGGAAAACGTCCGGTCTTTGTCCAGGGTACTTGAGATGTGGCTGCCTTCTGGCGCCCCCTTGTGGAAATGTCTCAGGAAAAAACGCGTTGCGCAACCAAACGACAGTTTGTTTTATTTTCTCCTCAAGTTAACTTCTCTGATTGAAGCGATAAGAAATAATGTGAACGGAAACAGACTTTTTCTGTGGCTGCACTGCCTTGTCGTCAATTCTAATTCTTAAGCTCACATAAAATCTGCCTAAATACACTTGCTTTGAAATGTCTAGCAACTGTTATGACTACTCTGCAGACTACAAAATAGTAATTATGGTTATGTACAGCAAACATTACTCATAGTACCCAGTGAACATAGTCAGACAAAAACTTCTAGTGGTCTTGTGTTATCTCAGCACACTCTTTAAGGGTAAAGGCCTCAAATTCAGAAAATATTCTTTTGTTTGTGTATCTTGATAAAAAACAAAAAGTTCAGGGACTTTTTTTAAATAAAATTTTTCCCATTGGTAGAATATATTTTAATGTAGTTTGGTGCATTTCTTTGATTAGAAGTACAGTTCTCACAAACATTAATTTAATCTGCTTAACATTTAGTAATTTGTGCTCATCACAGAATCAGTTCCTCATTTATTCTTAAAGAATGAGAATGCCTTCACATTGTTTCTGTATATTTCTCTGGTTTTGGACATGTTCTTGTCATGTCATGTCCCTCATCATCATTTATTCTTTTGAGTGCTAAGTAGTCATTCCCTGCACTACTTAAAGTCCTCATTTCATTGGCTGAGTCATTACATAAAAATAGGTTGAACAGGTGATCAAATCTGTCAAGCTAATGATGCATTTTTAATCATGTTATCTGAAAATGTCCCCCAAATTGAACAATTTATCTGAGGTGAACCTCACCTTTCACTGATGTGGAGGAGTGTTTGGGTGTGTGAAGCATTAGTTGTAATTATTAATGAGCGAAGTGACATAGTGTGTACCACTTGATTTTGAATGTGCAAGAATGATTTTCAGGACTGTGTTTTATGGTCCAATTCAGTTCTGGTATGGCTGCAGTGTTGCTTTTATCTGTGTACAGATTCACCTAAAGCGTGATTCTTGCACATTTGTTGTAGCAAAAATAATTTTCACAGCATTGCTTTTGCACAATGATTTGAACAAATAAGAATTGTAAAGAGCACTCATCCATCCATTCATTGTCTTCTGCTTATTCCAATAGACTGTAAGGTTTATCTCTTCAGCTGTTTGGACCAACTTCTCCTGAGGAATGCCAAGTCGCTCCCCCACCAGCTGAGAAACATAGTTCCTTTAGCATGTCCTGGATCTAGATAATCCAGGACCAGGTCTCCTCCTGCTGGGAGCCCTCAAGTTTAAACCTCAGGGTTTAAACTTGGAGGCATCCTCACCAAAATGCCTGAGCCACCTCTCAATGTGGAGAAGCAGCTGCTCTACTCTGAGATCATTCCATCTCTAAAGGAGAGACTGAAAACCCTTTGGATGAACTCATTTTGACCATTTATATCTGCAATCTTGTTATTTTGGTCAAAACCTAGAATATCGTAGAATATCGTATTCATAGATAGATAGATAGATAGATAGATAGATAGATAGATAGATAGATAGATAGATAGATAGATAGATAGATAGATAGATAGAAAAATGAGAGACACCAGTCGTGTAGGCAGCTATCAAAGAAATCTTTATATTATATTATAATTGTATATTATTGTTAGAATTATATAACAATGCAGCACCACAGTCTGATCGCCACTTTGCCACGGTGCATTGTTGCAGTAATTTAAGCATGAGGACATACTTTTTAGAAGCCTCACGTTTGCACTTAAAACGTTCACTTTTGATTAGCCTAATGTAATATTCTAATTTGCTTACCTGTAAGACATAGTCTTTAAAATTGCAAAAAATAAAAGCTTGAAACATTTTACTGTGTGTAATGAATCTCTATAAAATGGTCGCTTCACTTTCTGAAATGACTGGCAAGAAAAATTGCACTTTTACAGAATATTTTACTTTTCTATGTGGGAATATATGTTCGGCATACTCACTTCAACACTAGCCAGAGATGTTCAGCTGTGTCACTGTCCGCTAGGTGGCAGTAGATATAAAGCTATCATCACTAATGTGTTACTGAATGAGAGAGGATTTACAGAGGCCTCAGACTTGGAGGCTTAAGATAAATGTGTAACCCCTAACAGCTAATTTAATAATAATAAATAATAAAATAATAAAATAAAAATAAATAATAAAATAATAAAAAGCAACACAATCTTACAACCAAATTCTGCATTTAAATCAAAATGAAACCAAGTTTAGGACTAATAATTATTCACCCTTGTTTGTGACAAAATAATTTATAAACCTACCTGATTTTTTTTCATCTCTTTTGTTCAAAATTATTTTATATAGGTAAATATGATGTATATTATATTATATTATATTATATTATATTATATTATATTATATTATATTATATTATATTATATTGTGTTATGTTATATTACAGTACAAAAAATCTAAGGTGTGTTTGAAATTGTCTGACACATACAACTGTTTTAAAAGGACAAAGGCAACTTAAAATTCAATATTCCCTGTGTCTCTATTTAGCATTCACTAATTTATTGCTTTTTATGCAAACCTTGCTCTGTTTTATCCTTCCTTGTGCATGTTTTTCTTCATAAGATTAAGTGATCTGTGATTTTTCTTAGGAAGTATCCATATACATTTTTATACACTTTAAACTATCTTTTTCTATCAGAGGTTGATCACTTCTAGATATCCCTGTGCATTTGCTCCGTGTTGTGTTTTGTTCTCTGCTCACTGTGTGCGACATTGTGCTGTGTCATCACTTCTATCCTCTATTCCTGGATGCGGGACATGGTTGTCAAGGTGTTACGTTTAAGAGGCTCTTCAGATTATGAGCGAAGTAGGTCATCAAAGGTGGCTTCACTTTACACCTAAAAGCATTTATATGACAAATAATATTGCATAATATTAATATTTTCTGTTTAAAAAATGACAAGACATTAGTTTAGATAGTCATATCTTTTGGCTTTACATAAAGAAGATTTTTAAAATATTTGAATACCTTAGAGATGGGATGGGTCAGTCTTTCTCCATCTCACTCACACAGACAGCTGTAACCTGATGTTTGTTGGAATCACCTCTGACTTATTTCATCTTCCTATTTCCTAATTATCTTTACCATTTAGTTTAAATGTCCCTTTTGCTTATCCCATAAGCATAATGCTTATGCAATAAGCATTAATTTGCTTATCGCATAATAAACAACTCCTCACATTGGGCTGACTGAATTTTAAAAATGATTATAAAAATCTGACGCAGGCAAACACAGCAGGGCTCTGGGAATTATGGGGATGGCCCCTTTGTTATGTGTAATTACTCCCTCTCTACCAGGAAACAAATTCATTTGATGTGTGGGACCCACTGTACTGTGGGCATATTAGGCCAATTAAATCACAGTGCTGCCAGCTTGGTGCACTGTGGCTGAAGTTTGTTTCCATGGCGAGAAACATGATCCCTCAATACTTACACATTGCAGTTGTTTATGAAGTAAATGAAGTGCTTTACAAGGCTATTCATATTCCTTGAACTTTGTATTTTTCCATGTTACAACTTCAAGCATCAACAGAAAGGGTGTGACCCCACCCACCAAAAACCTGGTAATTCAATCCCACTGGCAAGGCTGGGCAATGTTAGGATTGACCAGAGAAAAATCCAAGAGACCCTTGATAATTCTAGAGAGAATGTGGAGATGGAAGCGTCTTCTGACAGGACAATTGTGATGCACCTGAAACATCTTGCCTTTATGGAAGACTAGTGAGAAGCAATCTATTATAAGCTCTATTTTCAAAAAGACATGTTAGACAAACAGCAAATAGTTGAAAGAATGTGCTCAGTTTCAATGAGATAAAGCCAAAACTGATATGTTTAAAAGAAAATGCTGTGTGTATATCATGGACATAGTAGAATGATGCTCTGGGAAAGTTCCTTCATCAGGGATGGTAAAACTGGTATGATGGAATGAATCCACTCTTCCACTATCTAACATGTTTATTCCTGCAGGGTCATGAAGAGGGCAGGCGCCCTCCTCCACCAACCAACAGGTGAGAGGCAGAGTACACACACTGGACAACACAGAGACGAACAGGACAAACAAACGTGCACACACTCCTATGGAGAATCCTAAAAGTCATGTTTTTGGGCTGTGGGAGGAAGCCAAGGTGCCCAGAGAGAACCCACGCATGCACAGGGAGAACCTGCAAACTCCTAACTCATGAGATTGAGTCATTCTACAAATTAGAAACAGTAAATTTGCAAAGTACAGACATAGTCCAAAAAACAAATCTAAAAGTACAGTATGCCAGTTTTTTGTAAACTTATTGTTTCATAAAAAAAGTAAAAAATCTGGAAAACTATTTGTATTTTCCTTCCATTTCATAATAAACTACTTTAGGCTAGTCTATCAAATAAAACCACAGTAAAATACATTAACATATTTGGTTGTAATGTGAGAAAATGTGAAAATTTTAAGGGGTAAAAATAATTAAGCAAAGCTTTTAAATATACATCTCACTTCGACCATGCAATAATATATTCGCCTTGTTGCTCGAATTTATAATAGAACAATAATTAATTTGAGTCTATATGTTTGAAGAAAAAGGCCTCAACGACAAGAGAAAATGGCTTTTAGACCAGACTAAGGCCTGCTGTCAATCCTCTTACATTGTGCCTCATTGAAAATGGATTAGTGAGTAACACCTGCGTTTGGGCCCCCAGGTCACTTTGGTAGGATTTCACTGAATGGGCCTGACCGACACAAGCCTCCCATGTAGATAATACCATAACACTCAACTTCTTTTTGTTTTTATTGAGTCCGAGGCTATCATTTCCCTACTTCTTTTACTTCTTCTTCCATTTTCTTGTTTTGTTTTGTTCTTACTGCGTATGGATTATCTGACACAAAACGGAAATAAAATATCTGTCAATTTTGAGACATGTTGTCTGCGGACTCTACTGTTTGTGGAAACGCACATGAGCCTTCAGAGACGCTGAAGGAAGAACGTAAGTAGCTCTCCAGGGTGCTGAAGTTGTCTCCAAACGCCTAGACGAGCCTCCTGAGCTCTACCTGTCACTTGCAGCCCATAATCCTAACGCAATGAGCGGGCTGTGTCTTCACCTCAGCAACACCGGAGAGGATAGGTGAGGACCTGGGATGAAGAGAGACGCTCAGATCCAAGGAGGAACCCGTCAGATTGTTTCATCGGATCCCAGAGATGTTCAGATGGCAGGAAATACATGGTAGGTGTGCGGGGTGTCACTGAGGATAAAAGCTAGAAAGAAAACTATGTCTGATATTTGTTTATATTTCCATTTGCAGGTATCATGGGTGTGAAAAATACTTAAGTTAATAGTGAATAATATTATTCACCACCTTGGACACCCTGGAAGGACAATGCAACATATTCCTCCAAATGGTTGGAACTCCAACCATCCATGTGTGCCCATAATAAGGAGCAGACAGACTTTACCGACTCTCCCCCTTTGTAACTTCCTGCTATGGGTTCTATTAGGGGTTCTCACCTTCCCCTGCTGCGTTCACTGTCTAATCTTCAAAGTGGGAATTTTGGGGCCTTGGAACTGCGACCCTGTTTACTACAGGGCCCTTCCCACCGCAGCGGCCAGGCTCGCTGTGAGCAGGATCAACGGAGACCCCGGTCTGGATCTAGGTCTAACAATGGACTTCATTGTCCTGCAGGAGCCTTGCGAAACCTCCAAAGCCCTCACGGCTTATATTTACTATGATACTTCAGCGAACGCGTTTGTTGGTCCCACCAACCCGGGATACTGCATCGCTGCGTCCCTGCTGGCCAAGAACTGGGACAAGGCGCTGTTCTCCTTCAGCTGCGTCACCTACGAGCTGGAGCGCATGACTGGATACCCAACTTTTACACGGACAGTCCCTTTTCCCGTGGACGTGTTGTTCACCGTGTTTAAACACTTCAGGTGGGCCAGCTCCGCGGTGGTCTCCTCCAATGAAGACATATGGATAGACACCGCTGGGAGAGTGGCTGCTGGCTTAATGAGGAAGGGGCTTCCCGTGGGTCTGGTGACAGCCATGGGTCTGAACGATACGGAGGTAGAGAGCACGTTGAGAAAGATCCAAAACGCAGGAGAAATAAGGGGTGAGTTTGACTTTAAAGAAATAATTCACTGTTTTATTTTACCTTAAAAAAATACATTACGACACTTGCAAAACTATTTCGCATTTTACCACATTATAAGTGCAACTTTTTTTTATTTGGGAATTTATATGCTAGAGTAAGGTGCAAACAGAAAATGAGTAGAGCCACTTTTTTTAGTTACAGCTGCAAGACTAAAACCCAATCTTCCAATAGCTAATTACCTCAGGCTTTGCTAAGTTGGCTGCAGTCCAAACATCATCACCTTTCATGCCTTGTAACGCTGGTAATTGGATTTTTGTCTAGACTTTGACTGGGTCACTCCAGCATATGGATCTACTGCAGTCTAAACCATTCAATCCATCAATCCATATCATGACCAGTTTCCATATCTCCACATCAACCATAGCATGATGAACTAACACAATGTTTCACTGTGGGGATGATGTGTTTGGGGAAATTTATCTAGGATTTTGCATCTAGACAAAAAATAAGTTTAATTTTGATCAATTCACAAGAAAACGTTCTCCCACATATTAGCTTTGTTCCCTACAATAACATTGTGATTGATTAAGCTGAGATATCAAAAGCTCAGCATCATATTTAATAACCTCAAATTGATTTTTATTTTCTGCAATTTTATTTCTTTTTTTATGTCTTTGCTCTTTTTCTTGAGTATTATTCTATGATTATTCACTTATGATCTCTAACCAATGAAACAATACCAGGAAGTTAGTGAAACAAAATATGAAAAAGTTTAAACTGTCAATACTTTTGCAGGTTTGTATTGGTTATATTTACTAGAGAAGTACAGAGTAGGCTTATGATTCCAGTAAAGCACAAATGCCAAAACACTTTTTGTATTTTTACTCTAATCTTTACTCTAATCCTGACATGAAAATGTCAAAAAATCAAGTTCTTTTTTACTGCCATCATTGCCAGTTTGTCTTCTTCATAGATTGTTTTATAGTGAGGTTATCACAGTTATTGAAAACTTAAAAAATGGAAGAATTATTTACAAAAAGGTTCTCAAGAATAAACAGTGACTTGTGACTAGTGACTTGTATTCTGTTGGTCCTGTAAGCCAACAGAGCAATTAGACTACTTCTTCAAGTGATATCATATTTACAGAGGTTAGACACAAATAGCTGAAATTGATAAAATCATACATAAATAACTGTACCACCTGCAGAAGTACAAACATAATGAAACCACCATTACTTTTTCAGTGATCATAATGTGCATGCACTCGATCCTGGTTGGTGGAGAGTACCAGGCCACTTTTCTCACAAAGGCACATAAGATGGGCATGACTTCAGGAAAGTACGTGTTTGTGCCCTACGATACTCTCCACTACAGCGTTCCCTACACCAATCTCTCCCACCTCGCACTCCAAAACAACAGCCTTCTGTGGAATGCCTACGACGCCGTCCTCACTATCACTGTGGCCTCTGAGCTGCTGTCCTTCAACGAGGCGTTCACTGCAGCCAAGAGGAGCCAGGAGGTGACACTGCCAGTGGAGGCTGAGCAGGTAGAGAATGTTGGTGGAGACATGTGCACCTTTTTCTATTGCTTTGAAAAGTCCACACTAGTTTTTCTATTAACATCACAAAGAGCAAGACACACAGTAGAAACATAAAAGATTATATTAAAAGTAGGATTAGGTTTAAAACAATAAACTTCACTCCATTATGTGAGAATGTAAACTTAGAAAGACACTTTATCTAGATAAGGAATCCCGTGCCTCAAATATGGCCTTTGAGGAAATGTAATAAGAACATGACAAACTTGTAGAACAAAGTGCTCTGGTCAGATGAGACCAACAATCACAAACATGTGATTGTTTGTTCTACATGCATTATGCTTTGAATCATGGAAAGCAAACTATACATCAGCCTGATCACACTCTACTCAAGCCACCACCATGAAAAATGATGGTGGCAGCATTCTGTGGGAAGGCTTTCTGTAAAGATGGT
Organism: Phalloptychus januarius; assembly: GCA_902982915.1. NCBI lineage: Eukaryota > Metazoa > Chordata > Actinopteri > Cyprinodontiformes > Poeciliidae > Phalloptychus > Phalloptychus januarius. Next base: position 33,285,836 of record CADWAE010000133.1, read on the forward strand.
AAGTGGTAATATAGGTAGAAAATCAGTTAGAGACTGCAAAAGACTTGAAACTGGTTGGAGATTCACCTTCCAGCAGTACGATGACCCTAAACAAACAACCAGAGGTTTGTGGTCTGTCATGAGATCAAAGCACTTCCATGGGTTTCATTGGCAAAATTCATACTGTATCTAAATTAAATCAGATTTGGTGGTAAAACTTGTCATTATGTGCTGTTTTGTGTTGATCTACCAGACAAAAGTCCAATAATTGACATCAAAGTATAGTTGCTAACAGACTGTAAATGAAAGCATCTATAAAGCATCTAAAAGTCTTCCACATGCTGAAATCTCATCATTCAAAATGTGGTTTTGCCCATCTGTCTGCAATATGACCATACATTGACACCATTGCTTTCTCCTGCACTTGTAGTAAAGAGTGTACTGTACTCTACAGGTTAATCCTCTGTTTGGAACCATCTACAACAGCATATATCTGCTGGCCATGTCCATTCATAATGCCAGGAAAGCTGGCATGCTTCTGTCAGGCTCAAATCTGGCCTACTTCTCCAAGAACACAAGCTTCAATGGCTTCAACCAGAAGGTGCTGGTGGATGCAAGTGGGGAGGTTAAGACCAACTATGTTATTTTGGACTCCGACACCAGGAGCAGTCAGCTTTACCAGGCCTACATTGTGGACCTAAAGGCAGGAGAGCTTCGCTTTGCAGGAAGGTCTATCCATTTTCCAGGAGGATCCCCTCCAAAAGCCGACTCCCGCTGCTGGTTTGATGAAAACGCTGTCTGCACCGGAGGTACAAGGCCCTTTTACTTTGGTGTTTGGTATCCACTCTTACTTCACTTGTCCACTACAAACACTGCCAACCCTGTCAAGTCATGTGCTCTCATTTTTAGGTGTGGAGGTGTCTTACATAATAATAGTATTGGCTGTGATTCTCAGTTTGGCTGTAGGAGGGCTCTTCATAACTCTTTTCATCAGGTATGGTCTGCCAAGATGGTTGCTTACTGATATGTAGTGATAGGAACAATTACTTTCACTGAATGGTCTAATTAGAAAAAAATGTTTTCTGTAATCACTTGGCAGGAGGAGACTTCAACAAATCCAGCTGATCAAAGGTCCCAATCGCATCCTCCTGACTTTAGAAGATCTCACTTTTATTAATCCTCAGCTTAGCAAAAAGGCAAGCTGCAACCAGTCATCATCAAAAACTTCTTCTTAACATTGTTTATCGAAAAGCTATGTGTACTGCACATTTGCAAAGCTTGCTCATTTGTATAAAGAATAATTTAATAATTTAAGATTCCACAGATCATCTTAGTTTATTCAGAAAACTGAAACAGAAACTGGTGGCAGAAACAAACTCATAGTGACAGGCAAATTGAAAAATGCAGACTGGCACAAAGGTAAAGTATAACACATAAAAATAAAAGACTCTACATACAATCAAAAACATATTTGCACCTATCAAAAGACCAAACTCAATTTTGAAACATATCTTAATAGGATAGTTAGAAAAATATATTTGTGGCACAAAAAGTAGCCAATTTTCCAAGATACGCCACTTTAAAATTTTATTTTGTTACTTCATGTGTCTGACATTTTCTTCCTTGTGTTGCTTAAATTGATTGATTAAATCTGTTATGTTTGCTGTCACACAGAAAATTACTTTAGAGGACCTGAGTGAGTCACGGAGCGTTCTGGATGAGAAGTCTGCAGACCCGTCCCACTCTGTTAACAGCATGCAGACAGCAACGCACGAGAATTCAAACGTCGCTGTGTATGAGGTGGGTCACAGTGCTGTTGGATCTGATGGATTTTAGACAGGTTTTAATTGATGAACTAATTAAATTATTTAAATATCAGAGTTTTAAAAAAATTATTATTATTTCTGATTAATGCATTGAAACTACTCAAGAGTTTCAACTTCTAAAGGTAGTCGGGGAGATACCAACTGTATTAAACACACAAAAGAGTTTAAGAGCAGTTGTGAATTTATTTTAAGATTTTAAGAATATCTTTTGCTATGTCATTAACGTTTTGATATTTTTTATTTGAAATCAGAATTTAACATCCCTAAAATGAAACATCTTTTTCATCTTTAGGGTGACTGGGTGTGGCTCAAGAAATTTGAGGAGGGCCAATTCAAGGAGATGAAACAAAGCACAACAAAGATTTTTACAAAGGTAAGGAAGCACATTGCAGATGAATCAGTGGTTTAATCATGCTAACAGCTTTCCGTAGATTAATGAGAAACAGAACAGTGATCATTAAAGAACTATGATAAATGTACAACATATTCAATCAATTCTAATTGAAGGAGGCATTATTGCATGTTTCTCCTGTCTCCTGCAGATGAAGGACTTGAGAAATGAGAATGTGAATCCCTTCCTGGGCTTCTTCCTGGACTGCTTCATGTTTGCTGTGGTGACAGAGCACTGCTCTCGGGGCAGTCTCCAGGACCTGCTCAGGAACGAAGATGTAAAATTAGACTGGATGTTTAAGTCATCACTTTTACTTGATCTTATCAAGGTAAACACTAATGTTTTATTCTTCCATGTGTGAAGAATAAATCATTTTAAATCTCCATATTGTGTACTGTTTGCTTACAATGTTCAACATGTTGTCTTTCCAGGGTATGAAATATCTTCACCACAGGGAGTTCCCCCATGGCAGACTTAAATCTCGAAACTGCGTGGTGGACGGGCGCTTTGTTCTGAAGATTACAGACTATGGCTTCAATGAGCTGCTGGAGTCTCAGAAAGCTTCCTTTGAAGAACCGCCACCTGAAGGTAGCCTGTCTTTGTTTTAGAAAATATACAGAGAAGGGAAGAGTAGAAAAATAACCTACTTAAGTTACTATATAATGCAATGTTAATGTAGTAAAGTGTAATAAAGTTATAATTGTTCCTCTTATATAAATCAATGTTCCAAATATCTTGGAACATTGATTTACGTTTTAAGTTAAACACATGAAACACCATACTGTTTGTAACAGTACATACTGTTACAGTTACAAACATTTCTGTATCTTCTGCAGAATACATTTACTCTCTATATACACATCAAATGTATGTATGTTATATAACCTTTATTTTCATTTTTAGTCAATTACAGTATCATGAGTAAATATGTTGTATTACTTTTCAATTTTTTAAATATATTCATGTGAATGCTTTTAAGTTGACTTGCTCTGTCACATTTCTTGGCACATTTTTCAGCCCTTAGCTACTTATACAATGCTTGTATAAGTAGCTAACATTGTATAACATACTTATACAATGTTTGTATAAGTAGCTAATGTAAGATAAGGTAGCTAAGGTAAGCTAAAGTAGAGTTTTGATATTCAAATAGTTTGAAGAAAGTTACAAAAAAATCTTCAAAAATGTCCACGGAAAGGTTTCTTGCATTTAGAAAACGGAAATAAATTTGGTAATTCTAACTGACCTAAAGTGAGAGAGGTTTGGTCTGATTTAATCTCAGACAGTGGGAAAATTATATAGATGTATTTTTTTATTTGGTGTATGTAAATATCTGATTTTAACTATAACTGCAGTAACATATGAGTGCTTCTATCTCTTTCTTTTTCCTCAGAGCTATTCTGGACAGCCCCTGAGTTCCTGAGGGACCATATAAATTTCCGTAAAGGAACTTATAAAGGAGATGTTTATAGTTTTTCTATAATTCTTCAGGAGGTGGTAGTGAGAGGGCCACCGTACTGCATGCTGGATTTACCCCCTGAAGGTATGTCCAAAGAGGATCCATCTGCCCCATGACTGAACTACATATTTGTATTGCATGTAACTGTCATGTGCATCAGTTTGGTTGTTGTTGTTCTATGCATCTTAACTGAATACAAGAATTTGAACAAAATAATGTAAACTTTAGATTTGTCTGTTTGCACAACACATTTTATCTTCACATTAGTTGCTCCCAACTGTTTAACTTTTTATTTTTTTAACAAAATGCTTGTCTTTCGAAAAGAAGGCTGGAAATATGCAAAAACCTGCATGAATGTACATGAAGCAAGATCTCAAATTTAAGCATAACGGGTTTTGACCTTTTGGCTTTAAAGAGCTGGGTGTTAGATATAAATTACCAACTAGAACTGAAGCTTTAGCATCATACCACAATTCCCTATGAAATACATGAAGAATTTTAATTAAATGTTTTGGTTTTTAAAAATTAATCAATGTTTGTGAACCTTTGCTTAGTAATCTCACATAGGTCCTCATTTATATATACTTTTTAAAAAGGGGAAAAGTGGGAAGAGAGCATGCCATTCAAAATAGGGAAATGGGTTGATCTATAAGTGACAGGAAAATTGTTACAAGTCAATAGCTATGCCCCCTAAATTTTGCTTACATTTATACTCAGAGCTTAAACTTAAAATGTTTAATTTAAAAGATCGAAACTTTGATTGATGGAAACTTGTTGAACAGGATTCAGCTGGTATTTTTAGCAGAAATATCTTAATTAAAACAACGTTTGCATTTTGTTGCATCATATTTTGTTTGCATCATATTTTCCACTGTTTCCAAATTGGTTTGAATGCAAGTTGTAGCATTCAGATTTTTTTTTCTTCATATTTTTCTTTCAAACTATCATTAAGTAGAATATTGCCTCTGTTCAAAATACAACAAATGTGTCTCATTTGCTTACTTTTTGTGCCCAGAAATCATCCGTAAAGTAAAAAAACCTCCACCAATGTGCCGTCCCACAGTCGCACCGGATCAGGCTCCACTTGAATGTATTCAGCTAATGAAGCAGTGCTGGAGCGAACAGCCTGACCGCAGACCAACGTTTGACGAGATCTTTGACAGGGTGAATTTTTGTATTTCGTCTTTTGCTCCAATAATCTGATCTCCCAAGCTCATCAAACCCATTAAATACATTTCATTTTCTATGTTAAACAGTTCAAGATCATTAACAAAGGCAAGAAGACCAATATCATTGACTCCATGCTGAGGATGCTGGAGCAGTACAGCTCTAATCTGGAGGATCTCATCAGAGAGAGAACAGAGGAGCTGGAGGTGGAAAAGCAGAGAACGGAGAAGCTGCTTTCTGAGATGCTTCCACCGTGAGTTAGCAAAGCGACACACTCATACACTGTAAGTGTTTGCTACCTTCTTTTAAATGTGTCCCCATGTCTTCTGTCCAGTTCTGTTGCTGAGGCTCTTAAAACTGGCGTCTCCGTGGAGCCCGAGTACTTTGACCAGGTGACAATCTACTTCAGTGACATTGTGGGTTTCACCACCATCTCCTCGCTCAGTGACCCCATTGAAGTGGTTGACCTTCTGAATGACCTCTACACGCTGTTTGATGCTGTACTCAGCAGCCATGATGTTTACAAGGTCAGAGAATTATGTTGAGTTTGTTTGCACTGTTTGCCTAAAGTTCACATGGAATGACACTGGCACCCTGTAACCTTAACTAATATGTGAATTTGGTCAGGTGGAGACCATTGGGGATGCCTACATGGTAGCATCGGGTCTGCCTAAGAGGAATGGCAACAAGCATGCCGCAGAGATCGCCAACATGTCTCTGAACATCCTCAGCTCAGTGGGCTCATTCCACATGCGACACATGCCAGACGTGCCCGTCAGGATACGAATAGGAATTCACTCAGGTGGGCTTAAAGGAAAGCAACACTGACTAATAACCCTGTAAACATTACATAATCTTTATTTTCCATTGGGAAACTGCATTTTGAGTCCTAGAAAATTCACATTAAAAAACAAATACATTTCTGAACAGAATTTGTATACAGGCATTAGATTGATCCAAAAGATTAAGGATACTTATCAGAATTTCAGCATGACTTGTGTGATTATTCTTTTGCTGAATTCATCATAACACTGAAAGATGTTTGGTTTTGACTTGATTAAGAAGTACTCAAGTTTGACCCAGTTTTTGTTTTCTAATAACAGTGCCATCGAACATTTATATGAAACCTTCATGTGCACAAATTTCATGTTAATTTTTGATTTTTACTGATTGATTTTAAAAGAATTTTGTCTATGTTGGAAGGATTATCCAACAAGTTTAAAAATACATGTAGAAGTTTGAACTAGCTGCTCTGCTCTACTCCACGCAGTGGCAGACTGTGTTTACTGTATGGTAGAGTGCAAACACTTTCTATATGGCTGAAGACCGAGCTTTGGGAAGGCATTTCCAGAAGCTTGATATTAACCTGCTTTATCCATTCCAAAACATTCTTTATGGAATATCCAACAGAACAAAGACAAGGCATGCAAGCACCTTGGTGCTGATTTGAGATAAGGTTGAAGATAGTCAAAGTCCAGACTTCAATTGATTGACATGTGGTGGCAGGACCTTGAAGAGTCAGTTCATGCATGAAAAGTCTCCAGTGTATTTGAATTAAAATAGGGATGCTAAGAATAATGGACCAATTTTCTTTCATAGCGATTTAAAATACTCATTGTCAGTTATCCCAAGACCTTAATGAAAATGGCTGTGGTAGAAAGGCTGATTTTAGCTTTTAGGTCAATCACAGTTTCAAACAGGGCCAGGGTTCATCCTAACAGTATTGTAATGAGCTATGGAAGTGTTTTTCTCTACATTCTCCTTTCTTTCTGCTGGTTTACTTTAGCTTAATACGTTGTCCATTTGTTCTTTTGCTCAAGGGCCCTGTGTTGCTGGGGTTGTAGGACTGACCATGCCACGGTACTGCCTTTTTGGAGACACCGTCAACACTGCCTCTCGTATGGAATCCACTGGGCTGCGTCAGTATCCCGTACATATTTACTAAACATTGTGCTGCTCTGTCATATGTCCCATTTACCTCAGTCATTTAATGTCTTCTTCCCCTCTCAGCTTATAGAATCCATGTAAATTATACCACTGTGAAGATCCTCCGTTCTCTTAATGATGGATATAAAATAGAAGTTAGAGGCAAGACAGAGCTGAAGGTAACAAACATGGAAAATGTCACAGAATAATTATTTATTTAATTAATTATTTCTATTTACAATGGACCTTATGTTTGCTCCTTACTTGCAGGGTAAAGGTATAGAGGAGACATACTGGCTTGTCGGGAAAACCAACTTTGCAAAACCTTTGCCAAAACCGCCTGAAATAAGACCAGGGTAAGAGTTCTTATCTTATAGCACTGTTTTGCATTACTTTATCAAAATGAGAAACGTATAATACGGGCAACAATGCCAGCAACATCTCAATGTAAACTTGCCCACTTTGTCATGTTGCAACCCGAATCTGCAAAATATTTTATTGTGATGTTTGTGTTGCACTGAAATAAAGAAAAACAAAAATTGTGAACTGGAGGGAAAATGAAATCTGGTTTAAAAAAAGTATTTTTAGACAAATATTGGAAAAAAATGGGTTGCCTTTGTATTCAGCTCCCAAGAATTAATGCTTTATAGAACCAGTTTTTGCTATAATTACAGTTGGCTTTTGCAGTATGTTTCCCTCAGTTTTACACATAGGTAGTAAAATATTTACCCATTCCTCTTTGCAGAATATTTCAACTCAGTTCAATTAGTTTGAGAACATCAATTCTCCAAGTAATCAAAGACTAGTCAAAGACTCTCAATTAGTTTACGGTCCAGGGTTTGACTGGGAACATTCAAACGTATAAATATAATTTTATCTGAATAATTCCATTGTTCATGTGGTTATATTTCCGGGTTAATTTCCCTGCTTAACCCGAAAGATGGATCTTCACCTCAATCTCAAGTATTTTCAAGATTCCTTCAGAATTTTTCTGCTGAGCAAAAACATCTCTACAGCATGATTCTGCTTGAAGGATATGTTGGGGATGATGTGCAGTAATAGTTTTACACAATAAATAATGTTTGAATTATAGCCCAAATAATGTAATTGTTGTTTCATGTTTGCTGTGTCTGCCATGTAGACGCAGCAAACATGCATAGAAGTAAACATGACTTCTTACAGCTTTCTTCAAATGTCTTTTTTTAAAACTTTTCTTTAAAACCATGATTTGTGAGGTTATGGCTTAAAAAGCAGTTATGCCGTCTCTAGATTCTTCCACCTGAGCTTTAAATCTGCAGCTCCTTTAGAATCACCATTGACTTTTTCTTCTCTGATTAATGGTCCCAATGACATTGGATGAATGTATTATTTTACTTTCTAAATTATGATTGCATTACATAATATCAAATGGTCTGAAGAAGTTGTTTATGGTTGTAATGTGATATGTTGTGAAGAAAACACTTAGGGGTATTGGCGAGTTTACAAGGCACTGTATTTTCATAACTGTCTCCAATAAACCTTGGACTGGTCCAAACTGCTGTTGTCAACAGGGAAGACAATCATGGGCTGAAACCTGAGGAAATAGCTGCATACAGGAAAAAGAAAGCAGAGAAAAAAGCTTGACCGTCAGGTCAAATACAGGAGGTATAGATCAGCATGCTGCCTGGTGTTGTGCTGTGGTTGTTTTACTGTTGCTTTAATATGATTGCATTCTCTGAGTCTCCACCCCCACAACTTCCTGTTATTGATTTCCGAATCTAGTAGATTGATAGTCTCATTAATCTCTTGATCTTATCACCTTCCTCCTCTTCTCCTTGAGTGGGCTGGGGAAAGCCCTGCTGTTTACTGCATTCATTCTCTTTTGTGTTGGCTGACAGATTCCCCCTTCATTTTTTTTATTTATTGTGTTTGTAATAGTACTTTGTATGTGTCTTATGTTCCCACCAATCTGTTTCCTAAAATAAGTTGGATTGTGCCACAGAGGCTTCAACTCTATATTTTCTGTTAAACTAGGGACAACTGGCAAGAGATGGTGACAGAAGAGATCAAGACTCATTTCCGCAAGGCCAACAGGCAGGTGGACAAAAAAATCTGATCAATGAGAAGAAGAGGAGCAAATAAATCAAAGGACCTATAGAAGAGCATAGGACAGAGGCTTCCAGATGAAGAAAGAGAACAAAAGCATGGAGGGGCAAGCACAGGGCTGAAAGCAGCACCCAGCCTCTCAATGTGGCTTAATGCAGACGTGTTTAAGAGGATTGTTCATCGACTGGCTAATCTCCCTTCAGCCAGCACAGCAGAACATGACGGTGCTAATGTAATGAGAATGGTCACATCACCTGGCTGCCTACCTGCTGCCAACAAGTACTCGCTCTTTAATGAAGGTTGAACTCGTTCAATCCTCTCTGAATTCACTGGCCACTGCGTGGTCCTCAACTTCAGGGCAACCGGAGGTTCATCCATCCAAAGACTGAAGACCTCCTTGCTACTTTTATTTGTTTGCACCAAGATTTAATTTGCACCTCCAACAAGCTTTCTATAGTAACAACAGCAGATTACAGTAAAGGAATGAAGTCAGCTTTTGGAAGGCACTGAAAGAAAAATATAAAATAGTGTTAAGTGTTAATAAGACAAATGCTTTGCAAAGCGCAGCAATGATCTCCCAGAGAAAGCTGGTATTGTAAGGCTTGGTGTCTGCACATTAACTTTTCAGAAAATGACCTAATTGTTTAAGTGTTATGTGATTCTGTAATGACAAGAAAGTAACTTTTTAGTTTTTCTTTTGTTTTCTTGAACTCTTGATAGATATTCTCAGTGGTCCTAAGGAGTTTATTCTCAGATAAATTTCCCAAAATTACTTTGCTCAGTTAATTGATTTTTTTTAAACCAAATCAATAACGCTGTTTGGTGATTTGCTTCTCCTCACAACAGTGGCCTGAGCAAGAGCCTTTATGCCACTAAAGCAAGGTTAGAAAAATTCTCCTCATTCTTCTCGAGGAGCAAATGTGAACATTTGCTGAAATTAATCCTTCTTCGAAAATTCTGCCCATAGTTGCAGTGAACTGATTGCTTCAGTATAAAGCTTCAATATAAAATCACTCCCCCTGCTGTTCACTTTTATTAAAAATAACACACCTGTTCAATTTGCATCAGTCGTTTCTCCCTTATGTCAGGAAAACATACAAATACAATTCAATTTAATATGTTATGTTTCCATAAGAGATTAGATGAATGTCATCAATGTCTTCTTTTGTTAATAAAAGAAATTCATTTTTAAGTAAAAACAAAAATTAATAATGATGAAAGAAGTAATTTGCAAAAAGGAAGAGCATTCTTAAAATATGTTGATTTGCCTAAGTCCTAACCTTGCAGCAGATGTCATCATTAAGAAATCTTCAACAATACCTTTAAAAATATATATTTTTTCAAATCCTAACAATCCTTGTAGGCTGATGAGCTTCCTGTGCTTTATTTAAGAAGACGACAGCAAAGTCTGTGATAAATGTGTATAATGTGTAATTATCTGAATGTTGTCTGATCTATTATAACTACAATACAAAGGAAAATGTAAATAACTGCCATATGAATAAACCATTGATTTGTATCACTTTGTCCACATAAATGAATAGTTTTACCATTTATCACCACAAGGAGGTGCTGTTGCGTTTATAGCTGTAAGTTTGCTAATGCTTCTTTTTTATGGCAAATCTCAAGCGCCAATCTTTTTGGCGCTTGAGAAGTAAACTTTCTCTGACGAAATGTTGCTGTGCTGTAGAAGTAAGACTTGGGCTACATGTTTATCTGGGGAGTTATTAGACTTGTCGCACTGCCACAATCCTATTTTTTCTTTCTTTGAACTCCCTGTGAGAAATTTACCCAATCACCATGAGAGTCCTGCACTCAACTTAATATTATTATTGCAGTGCATGCATGTATCTCCTTTATCTGGGACTTTCCCACAGAGTTCCCATTGTGTGTGTTGTTGAAGATAGGTGTGGCTAGAAAGAAGTCTATGCATCTATGGTAGATTAGCGGCACAAGAAGAGAGAGACATCACTGTTAAGTCTCTGCATTCCAGACTAGAGAGGAATGTTTGACCTCTAGCCGACTGGAAAGATTGTTATCTCACATTTGGAGCATGAATGCACAGCATGACTGCACTTTAAAAAAAAAGGTTCTCAGTGAGAAATTCAAAAAGCAGAACAGACGGCAAATCTTTTTTGCTTTTGTTTTATTGAAAAAAAAACAGCAACACATTAATAGATAGTCACACTATTCCAACAGCTTCCTTGTGGAAATACCTACAACAACATGATGACTAGGTATTGCTGGAAAATTATCATGAATAAAGCACCACATACTGCCACCTTTCAGTGAAAGATGGTGGCAAAATAAAGACATGAATGAGAGTTGCAAATTGAAACTTGTGCAAAGATCTTTTTTTTTTCTTTAAACATTAAAGATAATGCAAGAAAAAGCACAGGGAATGTGGTAATAACAACAGTGGCCAAAAAGTTTGGAAATTTAAAAACAAAAATCGTCATACTTAATATAAGTATGTTGCCTTTTGAGCCAACTGATGCTGATTAGTGTTTTGCCTTCCTAAGCTCAAAGAGTCAAAATGTGTGTTCTTAGATATCCAGTCCACAGATTGTATATTGGAATGTGCTTGAGGTAAAAATCACGCAAATAAAAACACATCCACACAACCACACATACAGTTTCCTGACAGAAATTCACAAATATTAAATCTACCCAACATGATTCACGACTTTATCATTATAGCTCATCACGCATTTTATCCCCCTTGGGTCTAACCACTCTGCCAATGTACAGGATGGAGTTGGTCTTGTTGTCTTTCACCAGGAAGATGAAGGGGTGGTCTACGTAGAAGAGCTTAGGGTTCTTCAGCTTATCTGTGCCGAAGATGCTTGTGTCGTAAGGGTTTCCGTCCACGTCCAGCTCCAGGGCAGAAGCATGGAAGACGTTAGAGAGGTAGAGGTCCTTCTTCCCTGAGATGTTCGAGAGGTCTGCTTTGGATTTGTCAACCGCTTCAGTGAGGCCCAACTCAGCTAAATATTTCTACAGGAAGAAAAGACAACTGCTTAAGACTCTATTGATTGCTTATTATAAAACTCTCGGACTCAAATACTGACTGAAACATTTACCTGAAGGTTGTGACTGACTTCCAATGAGATCTTAGGGAGGGAAATTGCCACAGCCCTGTTCTCCATCTTGCTCAGCCAAGTGTCTACCTGCTTCTTCGTCAGCAGTTTCTCCAGGCGTTCCAGGGGCTCCAGGTGATAGGGCATGATGAGGATCATAGAGGCCTCCTTTCTGCCCAGAGGCATGTTCAAGATGTAGAGATTGTTCTCTTTGTCCTCATAGAAGTCGTAGAGACCTGGAAGGAGACATCAGACATCTCATCAGATTTGAGGACATAGCTGGAAAGACATAACAAGATCACAAGCAGAGATGGCAATGCTCACCTGTGCGATGCATCATAGCAACTCCAACAGTGAAGGAGCGGGTAACCAGAAAACCGCGGTTGTCAACCATCTTTTCATGGAATCTCTCATCCCAGTGAGCTGTGGGTTAAAAAGAAAATCAGTTTCAGACTTGGATAGGGTTTAGATGGGATCTGCTGCCACGCCCTAACACTGTGTGCACTTACGCTTGAAAAACATGGCGTTGACAATCATGGCTCCGTCTGGGTTCTGCACATCCTTGGTGATCTCTGGCAGCTTGCCATCTGTTGACTTGGCTGCCCACTCATTGATGGAGTTCACTGCGCTCCGCTTGTCCCTGAAGTTAATTTTTGAGTGGTCGTAGTTGTAATGCTTCTTGCTAGTCTTCACAAAGTCATCGGCAAAGGAAACAGAGCTGGGGCCGTAGAGGCGGTTGTTGATCTTCCAGGTGGAGTTTCGGGTCTTTTGATTACTCACCTGGTAAAATGCAAAATGTAAACTCTTAATGCAAATGTTTAGAGGCTTTGACGTCAAACACAACCTTATTTTGACTGCGAGAAGTTAAAATTTGTGCTTCTGTGCACTGTGTACCTCAGAGAAGAGCTCTGACAGGCCTGCATGCAAGTGCTCGTCCTTGAGTTTGTCAGCACTGAGGACAGTTTTCACCTGGGAGGCAGTGGAGGCCTTAGCACCAAGAGCAACCAACCCCAAAGAGGATGCCACAACAACAGGAGAAACAACAATGTTGTCTGTATTTTTGTCCTGAGCCATTTTGTGGTACAAGCTGGATTAAAAGAGCAGAAAAACATATGAATTGCATTTTCTAAGAAAATGGCACTTAAGTTGCAAGTTGTAAGCAGCAATTTTGCTAATTTGTCTTGCGCCCTGATTTTGAATCATACAGCTAACCTGAAAGCCAAGTTGGCACTGTTGTCAGCTAGCGTGTTAGCATGGCTGCTCAGCTTCTTGTCTTCTGCAGAGACCACAAAGGTCAGCAAACAGAGAGCGATAGCTCCGGTCATCCACATCCTGTTTTACTTCGAGTTTGACAAACTGCAAGCAAACAGAAAAAACAAGAAGAGAGAGGTTTCAGAGATTCAATTCACTCTTTTTTTGGACTCTTCAGACCATTAAAGTCAGATTGAACTGGAACCTTGGTTCATAAGGTAGCTCTGCTTACAATTCCAACAAGAAAAAAAACCTGTTCTAAGTTAGTCTATCTGCTAAAACTGTAAAATGTCCCTGGACTCACCCCAAAAACTCAAAAGTTGATGTGTTGGAAGACTTGTAGAACCTACAGATAACAAGACCTGAATGCTAGTCCAGCGGTTTTACTGTCAAATTGTGTATTCAAATAGCAAGAAAATCACAAAAACTGTTGAGAAAGCTGAAAAATGAGCAGGAAGCAATTAAGCTCAGTGAAAAATGTGTACTTTGGAGTGAGGGAGGAAACTGGGGCTGGTTCAGCCCACGGAGAAGTTCTGGAAAGCCTCCAGACAAAAGCAGGCATGATCATTGCCACGTCAGCAGCAATGAGAGGTACAGCTGAGAGAGACGGCCCCTTAGAGTCATGTTTCTCTTTGATTGAAGGCTGAAATATGATGCCTCACACTTTTCTGGATGAACTGCAATTAATGCAAACTGCTGCAAATATATGCAGTCAGTTAAATAGTCATAAATTACTTTTTCAGTCATCAAAATCTGTGATTCTTTTACAGCTTCCTTCTCTGCCTTCCTGATTCTATCACTCAGATACATAGCCTGAAGGTTTGAATAACCAGCTGCACTGGCATCCTGTTTCTTTTTACAGAGAGATGTTTTCTGCATCTCTATGGTCTCACATTTATGGCACTATGGAATTAACTTCACTTATGGATACCTTGAGATGTTTTCATGTCTGCGATTTTCATTCTGAAAGACAAAAGGTTGATGACGTAATCTCCATGGTGAAAAGTAGGACTTTTTCAGGCTCTTAGACAAACACTGTGCTGATATGCATGCTTCATTTCCTGTGATTTTTTTGCCTGTGACTTGATTTTTTTTAAGCAGAAATACACATTTTCTAAACTCCATTTCATTGAAACACTTTCGTGTGCATAATCTGGTTAAATGTGAAAAGATTGCATTATTTTGGGACAGATTGCATAAAAATATTAAGTTTTAAAGAGAGTAAACAGCTGAAAAGCAGGACAAATCCACAAAGGAGTCGATTCACGGTCCACATTCCTTCCCTGGAAACAAACATGGTTATATTTTTTGCTTCTCACCTGGTACAGATTCGCAGGATCTCTCCGATCGAGTGCGTTCGATGGGTAGCATAAAGACACGACTCTCCCCGGCTCTATATATTCTTGCAGAGAATTTTCTGGAAGATGGGAATGGGATATTCAAATAAGGATGTCTATGTTTGCTCAGGAAGTTGGGAATGGGACGTCCCTCCACTGAAATCACAGGGTGGACCCAGAGAGCTGGAAGGGCTGAAGTTAACTCCCCTGCACTGGTCTGGGATCAGCTTTGAAAAACTTTTTCTAAAGATATCTGTAGACTCAAAGTGGAAGAAAAATCTGATTTGTGTTCAGCAATCGTTGTTGATCTCTGTCAGTCCAATGCAGTGTGCTGACTCAATATTTCATCCTGATTTCATCACTGGGTGAAATTGTGAGGAAAAAAGAAAGATTGAACTATTTTCTCCTGAAACAATCAAGCCTATTTTATACATGTATACATGTGTGATACGAATTTAAGCGAACCCAGTATCATTTCTGAACAATACCTCTTTATAGACATGCACAGGAAGTTTCTGAATAGGCTTATTGGTTTCCAGATCACTGGGGGAAAAAAAGTCGGAATTTTACTGCAGTTTTTCTACTTATTTTTCTCTAGTTCCAAATGGAAATCTCTAGAACTTCAAAAGTTTCATTCAGTTGCATGTATCCCTCTGGGAAGCTACAAAGATCTCTGGTCCTCCCCCAACCCCCACAGTGCCACGTCTCTCCATCCCGGCTGCTAGCTGCAGGAAGGGGGAGCAAATGGTGGAGCAAGCTGACGTGTCCTAAACCTGAACCCCCATTTTTCATTTTATGCAACAAGATTTTAATGCAAAATATGTTTTCATTTTCTAACTTGATGTATTATCTCAGTATTTATATCTACCTAAAGGGTGACAAAGGATTTTGTCACAGTGTTTTGTTCATAATGTGTTTCATTCAAATAAAAGAATGCTTAAAATATAAATTTAATGCACAAAATAACGCTTCTTGGGCAACTTAAAATAATGACCAAGTATTTTAATCATTGAAATGTCCTCTGGGTCTTCTTCTTTTTACAGTTTTTGCAAATGATCTTGACATGCCAGTTGTATCAGTTTCTCTCTCTCTCTCTCTCTGTCTCATAGTGAAGTGTCTGGGGAGGTTTCCAGAACATTCTGCAAAAGTTAGGGGAAGAAAATCGTCCCACAGACAAGCTAAAATAAAAAAGAACAGCCAGCATTGACTTTTTTTCAAAAGATGCTGACACCAACAAAAGGTCTTACAGTCCTTGGCATAGGTAAGGCTATTTAACAAATGAACCCCCATTAAACTAATCACCTTCCCTAATATAAGCAGATACAGGACCCCCACATTTGTGGGGAATGTGGCTGAAAAAGGATCACAGTTTACACCAAAATTCCTCAGCTTACAGAGTAGTGAAGGAAACACCTGGGTCAACAACAAAGTCAAACTCTTAGTGCACTGCATTTCTTTGTCTATGAAACAAACACACATAGCGAGAAAAGAAAATGCACATATTAGTAATAGTTTAAATATATTAATACTAGAAAAAATGACGCAATCCTAAAAGGGAAGACTTGAACTCAGAAGTCAAAGTCTTTGAGACATTTAGGTTTTAATGAAAGTCTTCTTGTTGTATGGAGATTTTTCCAAAAAAAAATGTTTGGAAATGTTTTAGCAAAATATCTTTATGGTGGAGGTCGTTTTCTGGATCACCACAGCCGCTGTCATTTGAAAGAATGGTTCACATATATGTGTGTGGGAGGGTAACAATGTTTTTAGATCTACTGTGATCCATAAACTCTGATATGCATAGTTTATATTATGTATGTAACATTTCTCTTTGCAAACGGGTACTTTTTTTTCAGAGGCAGAAGTTTATTGATCGTAGGAAAAGTAAGACACGTGTCTTGCACGTTTTTCAGGAGAAGGGAGGAGCTACTTCTTACATAACTCCAAGAAAGACAGGCTGTTTGAGGAGAGGAGCTCATGCAACATCTGGGCGTCATTGCTCTATCCTCATTACAAGGATCAAGAATGTTCTTTCCATATGTTCATTTTGATGTGGTACTGAAAAACACTGATATTTTTAGGCAAACTGTGTTAAGTTTTGACTCAGGCTTCCTTTAAGCTTGTTCATTGTGTTTGAATGTCCTGTGGAGGACAAGAAGGATGTGGAGGTTAAAAACAATCAGGTGTTACAGAAAGGCTTTGTAGACTCTATCCTTCCTTCTTCTCTTTTCCATATGTGTTAGTCTATGACTTCCTGTGTACGAGTCGCATACAGTACACTTATTTCACCAAAACCTTAATCCAGAGCTCTCTTAGAGAAGTGATGAAAGTTGTATTATTTTCTTTACATATTGTAGATGCTTGAAAAAATTCTATTGATATATCTGCTAAAATGTGGAGTCTGCATTAAGTTAATACAAAACATCCCATCTAAGAAGAGAAGCATAGCTGGCCAAAAAGGCACCAGGAAACAACAGGACAGAGACATTTCAGCTCAGCAGGATGATGTAACTTCTGAAGTGGCATGTCTGGACAAACTTTATGAATAAGCAGCTTCATGAGTCTATATGTGATTTGTGTTTGAGAAACCACTTTATAAATAGTTACACTAGAGAACCTCAATGAGTCCTTAAAAAAATAAGGACCTCAATGAGTCCTTATTTTAAAATAAGGAGTAAGTGCATCACACAGTCCATGGTTTACATTTACTACGAATTCTAAACTCCACAACTGTGACTAATTAATTAGACATTTTATTATTAAGTCTGCAAGCGTTTGAAGTGCTTGAGTTGATAAAAATGACTGCAATACAACTGTTTTTTAATACAGATTTTAATGAGCATGCACATGACACAAAGCAGTGAATTTTAGATTCCTACTAGCCAATAATGAACTCTGTCCAGCGCTTTTGCTTAAATATTTACAACTAGAACATGTTCTGTGTATAACTAGCACAGTAAGAACCTTCTGACCTTCAGAGCATCAATTATTTGCTGAACCAGTTCATAGAGTAACATTCAGCTCTGTCAAACTGAAGTCAGTAAATAAGAAGTAAGAACCTTATAGTGATGCCACTGCAAGGAGAATCATGTCAAATTATAGTTGAACATGTGACACTAAAGTGTGTTTTTAATTTTGCTTGAGTTCTTATGCTTTACAGCTCCACTTCAAACAACAGCAGATTATGGGTTTATGCAGGAGGGTAATTTGAGTTTATCCACAAGAACATATGTAAGTTATATGATGATGTGACTGTTAACTTTTGTTAAAAATGAACTTATTTTTCCAAAACATGGCCATTTCAGACATAACTTTGCAACCTAGAAATTGACTGACACTTCAGACAAAGATGTGCAAAATAAATCCCTTTCATACGAGGTTGCAAGCAAGCTAAACTCTAGTCTTTTTTGTCACAGTTCCAGTTGTTTGCAACTTTTCAAATATATGAAATTAAGGATATCATTGCTGTAATCATACAAATACCTTGATATTTGAGAGACTGTGTCAAGAAGAAATACTACAATAATCTACCTTTGGGAAAAAGTGAGTGGACACTGATACTTTTATTCAGTGGCTTTAAACAATGCAGAACAGGATTTCAAAACATGAACGAATTGTTGATGATTAGTCTATCTGTGACTGGTACATTTTCAGATAGTCTGAGTGTATTCCTAAAGACAGGCAAAAGCTATTGAAAGCTGGAAGGCAGTACAGCCCCGCCCCCTGGTGGGAGAGATTTGAAAGTATCTTCACCATATGACTATGACTATGACAAGTAATTATTGTCATGTGCTGCGTTACATCGACAAAATCCATTTGCATCTCCCAGCAAAGTGTGAATAAGCTCATCATTTATGTATTATCCTTTAATTTGTGCATCATATCAAGGTAAATTATTTAAACTTGTGCCAAATCGGTATTGGAAAAAACAGTCTTGAGTTGAAAATTAACAACCACTAGGTGACGCAAAACGCCGTCGGATGAATCCCGCCCCTTACATGCATGGAGATTATCCTGCGAATAAAATAATGTCAAATTTTTCACTATTCAGTGAAATGTAAATTAAGTTGAATATATTGTTATCAAAATTATTTTATATGGCAGAGTAAACAGGAGGGGCAAAAGGGACGTGAGATGGGGGGATGAGCAGCGTCACACAGAGGAGTGATTAACAATGCTAAGACCCGCCTTCCGGATCTGATCGGTTGTTTATAGCACTGGGAGAAGGCAGAGGTTGTCATTTTTTTAACAGATTATTTGTCTCATATTATGGTATCATGACATAGAGAGAGTTTAATCAAATGTGTAAAAAATATATATTTTAAATAGTTACATACTGCAGCTGTAAGCATATAGCTACTGTGTGATTTTTCAATTTGCAAACATCACTGACTGAACGTTTGGCAACCAAGGGTTCCAGTCAATGCTTTTAGCAGAAGAACATCTTCAAAAGGAGTACTTTACCTCATTTTAAGCCTCATACATCTTTGGAATCAAATGATGCTATTCTTTCCTATTTTTCCCCGAGGATAAATTCCTGCATTTCTACCTTCTGCCTCCTTTATGATAGCAGCAGGCACAAACTCTTTGCCCAATTCTATTGCGTTATGCAGCCTAACCTGCTGGGAGGACCCCTGCTGGCCATGCCACCCCTTCCTGTCTGTGGATGCTGTTTGGCATTTTAAAATGGGTGGAGTTCAAAACAAAGCTAAGCAGCTGGAGCCGCTGAGTAATGCCAGCCTGTGGGGAGAGGAGCAGGGAAGCCCGGGTCAGCCACATCAAATAGGGATATGTCACAGGAAGTCCTCCTGAGAGGAACATTTCCCCTGCTCCCCTGCATGTAAATGCACCTGTAGAGACAATGTCAAGGTGTGTGCATGGGGGTGTGTGTGTGTGTGTGTGTGTCTGAATTTATCTGACACACAAACAACAATAATTATGATATAGCAAACTAATTAGGTGTTGTTTGATGATTTGGTACCACTATGATTATGATAATGGTTTAAAATGAGTGCAAGCAAATCAGACATGCATATCTTCTGTTTCTTTTCCTCTTCACACAATCAACAGATAGACTTAGCTTGATGAAGTCAGGCACCACAAATTCTTACGTTTCAGGTGCTATAACTAGCATTTTGGTTTCCTTGGTGATAAATGTAAAATACTACTTGCTATGCCAAGTCAAGTCCTATAAAAAGAAAATTGGAAGTCTGGCAAGCTATGTATTTGAATTAAATAAATGATTCTGCCCATGCTGGATATTATCTTGTTATCTTGGTACCAATTTGGTGAAATCTGGGAGAGGGAGCAGGTTTATTTGTCTGAGCTGATAATTGGTTATTTGCCGAGGTTGTAATTGTGAACAAACCAAGCTCAAACACATAGATAAAAGTATTCTTCTTCAACTTTTATTTAACCAGACTAAAACTACTTGAGGTCAGAAATTTATTTTACAAGAGTGGTCTGATAACAATACAGTTAAGCAGTTGCAAGAACACATTGTAATATAAACAACATAATTAAACCCGCAGCATCAGACTGTAATAATGTAACAATGAAGATTTCTCTTTACAATTAGACAAATGGAACTCACCAATTTTTGTAAATCTTAAATTGCAAAATAAAACTATGTAAAATCTGTTTCTTTATATGTGCAGAAAATGTCAAATCAAATTCAATGATATTTTCATTCTCAGTGAATAAATGTAAATAAAAAATTGATCGAGGGTTGCTGTTAACATTCAAGCATGAATGGGAAGCCTCTGATGTTTGAGGGTCCTCAGTAGAGACTTTGTACGCTTATGCCTTGTGGAGACTCTGATGGTACATCAAATTTATTGAAATTCACAAGACACAAGACTTAGTGACAGGAAAGCAAAGCAAATATTCAAACTTGTGTTTTTCACCTTTTAGCAAATTTTACTGTTGGCTATAGGACAACATGTCTTTCAGTGGCTTTTAAAGTACTATTAATCCAAGAGACACTAGCAAAGTATCTGCAATTCCTTCTTCAATCCACAAAATATTTATTTATTTTTCTATTTTACTGAGAGATTTTTAATATAATCCACCAGTACAGTAGAGCTAACAGGATAGAGAGGAGTTGATACATGTTCCAGATATGACTGACTGCTGACATTACACAATATATCTGATTCTAACAGCAGGTGGTATCTCTGCTACAAAAATCAAACCATCTGTGTTTCTCAATGAGCAATCCAGTGCACCTCAGGAGGATTGGAAAGTCTGACAGGTCAAAAGCATCTGCAACTATAATTTCTTTCCTCAGTACACTAAGCAATTAATATTTATGCAGTAGTAAGAGAGTACTTTTTTTTCATGGACATTTCCAGAAAGGATTTATTTGTTTCCTACAGCACATGCAGTGAAATTTAAATGGGTTACTTGGTATTTTGCTTGGAGCAGACACAGCAACAAAAAGTTTGATTTTCAGTTTCTTCATAAGCTGATGATTAAGAATCTGAACACATTTAAAAGCAAACACACACAATTATTGAAAAAGGATCATTAGCACTTGTATAACGTCATGTAACTCCAAATGTAAGATGTGTCTCCTGGCTGTACAGCAGAAAAAAAGTGCAGGAAGTCATGCAAAGAGAGTGTTGTCTTGCTGAAAGAATGTAAGACTTATTGGGTCTCATTGCAGGAAGAATATTACTAACTCAAATGAAATCCCTTCATCAGATATGTTGATATGCCACATGTGCATACTGAAGCAGGTGCTGGCTTTTGCACATTTTACAGAAAACATATTGAAGGGGCTTTCTCATCTTTGAATGTGTACTGAACCTATTCTGCATTCATCAGAAAAAAAATGTGAAACATCAGCTTACTAAATTATCCACTACCTGTCTGATTATCTTGCTTGATCTCAAATATGTCTGTAGCGTTTCTTAAGAATTGCCACTCAGTTTCTTTGAAGTGCCAAAAGGTTTCCAGTTAAACTCTGGATAAAGATGCAAGCTGTTGACTGAAGAAGGGTTTTCAAAGTTACTTAACTCATGTCACTAAAACGTTTCTCATGCAGTGTTCTCAGGGGACACACCCAGAGTATGTTCATTCTTTCCCTTTAGGCAGTAAAATCCTTCCAGCCTTTTTCACCTTTCCCCTGTCATGATTGTGGAAACATTTTTCTTTACGGCTTTTCTGCAAGACATGGTTGACACTAAGGAAACAGATTATCGTTGAACTGAGTTTGTCAAAAATGTGTTATGACATATTTGGACATTAGGAGATAAAATGCCTAATAGATGCTACTTTTATACACAATATGGACACCCTCAGCTGTCCACATATCATTTTATCTTAGGACATTAATCCATTATGAAAACCGTTTCATGCTTACTTATGTCTATTGTAAAAAAAAAAAAAAACAACAAAGCAAAAAAAACAATTGATGCTTTCTACAAAAGATAAATATGTTCAGATAACCTTTTTTTAAAGAATGTTGATCCAATTACAATTTGGTGTGTTTCTCCAATTATCCTTAACATTTTCAAAATAGTAGATGCATTTCTCAAAACAATTCATACAAACAGCAAAACCTAATCGCCCTGCAAAATTTTTTTTCTGACAGGTTAATCTGGAAATAAGAGATACCAGATAAACAGTCAGTGCAGTTACTGATACGCTGCTTTGCAAAAGTATGAGGAACCCTTTAACTTTTTCACATTTTTGTTACGCTATGACTATGAAGTTCATAATTGGTATTTCAAATGACAAACACAAGCCAGTGCACAACTGTGGAGGGAAAATGACATAGGGCTTTTCGTATGTTTTAAAAAAAATGTCAATCTGAAAAGTGTGGGCTACATACTAGATTCAGAACTTTTAACTTTGATATCCTCAAATAAAATTGTTTGCAACCATTTGCATAAACAACTCACCGAATAATAGTCATCCAACTCGCTTTGAAAAACTCTCTTTTTATTGCCGCTTGGCTGAGTGTGAGTTGACATGTTCTTTTTACTTCCTCTTCTCTGTTTTATGAATGTTTTATATGTTTGCTATCAGTGTTTTGTATGGTCTAGTTTTATCTCTTTTGTTTATCCTATTTTCGAACAGCACTTTGGACAAACCTGCTGTTTTTAAATGTACTTTATCAATAAATCGGTTTTTGATCTGAGTATAAATTAAGCTATAAATCCTATAAAGTATAAAGTATAAATCCAATTCTAAGTGTAATCATGTATTAAAATGGCCAAATCAAAGTCCAGACTTGAGAGTCTGTGATAAGACTTGAAAATTGGTGATCACAGTTGTTTACCATGCAATCTGACTGAGCTAGAACTGCCTCTACAGCTGGAACTGTACTCTTGATATGCAAAGTTGTTGAGCTGCATCCAAATTTTTCTGCAGCTTGTAAATATGATGACAGAAACTGTACATACAAACAAACACACACACAAAAGAGTTCAAGTGGTATAAATATTTTTTTCTAGGCACTAATTTAATACTAATCCAAATGACAAGTGATGGAAAAAATAATCACTTATAATGCAAACGGTAAAATTGTATGTCAAACAACCCTTCAATCCTTGAAAATAAACGCGATAAAATGTGTTGCGTTCAAAACCATCAGATTTTTGACCAACAAACTCATGTCAGCTTAATTTAACGTTAGGACATTTTATTTTTTATTTAACTTAATTTTTTTTTATCTGTTTAGGAATTCTGTTGGCGATGAAAAAAAACATAAAATTTATTTTAAAGCTAATTTAAACAAATCTAAACAGCAATGTTTACCCTTTCTTAACTTAACGTGCGTGGCTCCATAGTGGTCTGATTATCGTGTATGTTGCACGCGCCGTGAAGGGGCTGGAAAAAAGTCAACCGTGACGCTCCCTCACTATTACACCAGGCTGGAGATAAAATAGACCGACTCACTCTCCTCCCTCCCTTCAGTACAGTGAACCAGTCAGACGGAGGACAGGACGTATCCCTGCTCAAACCTACAAAGAGTGAGAGACACGCAGGACTCAGTCACGCTGAAAACAGGACGCCTTTTAACTTGGTCCAAAAACCATTTAATCAGCTCGGTGTTTTCTCCTTTGCTTTCGTTGTAAAACTTCAGCTAGGTCGGCGTTTTGCCGTTTTCTCCGCGCCTTGTACCTCTGACTCAAGCTGTGTCCCGGTTTGGGCTTGTCGGAGAGCTCAACTTTTACCGAACGGACAGAAAACAAATGAAAGTGTCCTCAGTCAGACAGGTGAGTGCGGGCTAACTGAAGCTATCTCTTTCACAGGTTTACATTTTTAACAATATACCGCATCGAGATCTATGTGTAGCTCAGGGAAATTCCTCATCACCATGGTAACACAGAGTAACATTCCTGTAACTTTACTACTGCAGTCAGTAAAAAAGTTTAAGCAGGAGGTTTCAACCTCAAAGACCGTAGTCATGTTTGCACTGTTAACCCTAACCTAACAATAACAAGCTTCAAATGCAGGACTTATAGCTCAATGGTGCAGGCATGGATATTAACGTCCATAATGGTGTATCCCCTGGAGGTGCTATTCCTTTAATCCTCAGACAGAGTAATAGCAACCATGTATTGTTTTTAAGTTGATGCCATTTACAGTTTATGTTTATCATGAACTAGTATTCCGCAAACAGCTTTTGCAGAGTAAAATACATTTAGTTTATGCAATATTACTTTACAGGATGTTCTTGGATACAGGTATGCAATGGTTACCAGTTTCAGATGCCAAGATTTTAGTAGGTTAGGATTTCAAAACTGTAAGTATTTTCTTGTTAAAACATATTTTTTCAGAAAAATGATGAGAGATAGATTAATGCAGCTTTGACCCTTTGCTGCACATTGCCTATTAACTGGCTTAAAAAAACAACAACAACAAAAACAAAAACATAGTTTGATGTTTTTTTGCTTTCACAAAAACAGGAGTGTAAAAACTAAAGGAGCGCTCTTATTATGGTAACTCTGTTTTAACACTACAGTCACCAATCTAAAACCACATTTCAATTGAAATCTGGTCATATTAAGCAGGTAGTTTATTTTGTATTCTAAAATTACCTGTAGATGAATGTAATAGATGTCAAAGTATTTGAGCAACAGTAGGGATAATTTCTGCTTTGAATGAATATAGATTGTTTTTCTAAAAACAGTGTAACCATAAGAGTTTCACTTAATGTTATCACACCAGGAGAACCTCTTACAAGCCCATGACTCCTTCACTTGAGTATCTAAACTGTTAAAAACTCCCATTTGTGAAGTAACACTCCACCCCATCTCTTCTCTAACTGCTACGCCCTTAGCAAAATTAGCAAAGGCTTGTTTGTTTTCATGCAGAGCTTGAGCGGAAAGGCAATTTTATCATACATTGCAAATCATCCTGAAGGCCTGTAATTAATGACTTCTCGAGAGGTTCAAACATGTTTAGTCAAGAGTTTTCTTTAGAGGGTGAGTTGGGATCAGATCAAAATTTACGACTCAAGGTTCCTCTTTCTTTTTTTTTTATCTCATTCTCCACAAAATCTGTTAATTAACCAAATGGGTTGCTGTGGAAGATGAATATTGTTTTTTCTTCTTTTTTTTGTTTTTAAAGTTCCCCCATAGAACATGTCTTATTGATTTAAGCAGAACGTGATTCTCTTAATTATTAGGGGATTACATTTGGAGGGCAGGCAGCATGATAATAATATTTCCAGGCCATGACATTTATCATGTACGCCATGTTGGAAAGTAAACATTTCCCTGTGCATTTATGTTGAGTCTGTTACAACTGAGCCACTTAGGAAATAATCTAGAGATTCAGAGTAAATGTGGAATTGCTTGGAAAGTGCTGTAAAAATTGAGGCAACCCTTTAAAGGAAGAAAAAACAACTTTGCTTTTAAAGCACTTTGTAAACCAACCTTGATTTAAATTTCTGAATTCAGAGTACAGAGTCATGGGTTTGCTGCTGATTAGACATCAAGGATCATTTAGACAGCACAACCAGCGGGTCTGTCTATTTATGTAAGTCCAATATTGATGTTTGGATCCAGCTATTCCATTTTCTTTTGTGTTTTTTTTTTCAGTGGAACTACAACTGTCAACATGATTTTTCAGAAATACATGCAGGACCGTGCTTTGTTGGCTTAATATACCAGTGAAAACGCACCTGGGGCATCTGTCAAACAAGTGCAAAGTTCTCTAGAGGGCGAATGAGTCAGAATTATTATTATAGGCTACTCTGAAGCTGCTGGGTCAAGTCATCCTCTGTTTGTCAATCACTGGTCACTACAAACGTGACTTCATATTATTTGTACATATTTACTTCTAGTTTTACTTTTAGGATGAAAGTAGACAATTCATGTCTTAATGAACCCAAAAATCACGGCTGCTCCAGCAAAACTGCTCAACAGCGTAATATTTATCAGTTGTGATTCTGCAATTGATGTTTACTAGGTTTTTGGGCTGCAGAACAATACAAAAATGATTGATTGAGACTCTGTTATGGTTCTGATCGATAATTAGACACATGAGTACAAATGACACTTTGAGAAAGTTTGCAATTCATCACATGAAGACACAACAAAACAACAATAGCTTTCTGATCCATTTTTAATATCTGATTTTGTAAAGTTTTGGCCGGCTGAATCCAATATATCTTAAATAAATACATTTAATAGCATTCAAAAGGTGACTTTAACATACATATAAATAGGATTAGCTGTAATTTGTTAAAAAAAATAAATGACAACAGAATTGGTATTTTAAACTGTCGTTTCAGCATCTGATAGTGGATACAGTTCAGTATTGTTGACATTAAATATTTGCCATCATATTTTTTTCCTAAACAATGTTGGGACCTACCTTAACTTTTTACAGACTCCCAACAATTTCAAATCCAGTGTTTTCTTTGACAGACAGAGGTTGTCTTGGAAAGCTCAAGCTGAGAAAACCAAACAACTTTACTGTACTCTGTTTGACCTGGTAAAGTTAGACTTCTTGTTTAAAGCAGCAGTCTGAATCCACAGCAAACACAGCCATGTATAAAATACAGCTTTCTTTTATTTAGCTAACCATTTGCCTTTCTCTTGGCATCATTGTTAAGCAGCTCAATGATGCAGAATGTAGCACACTGTAAGTCCTCCTCTCTCTAACCACCTTCACACTGAAGGGTGGTGTTCATGTACCATGTAAACCACCAGGTATGCTGCTAACATTTCTGTGCTTTCTCTGTTTGCCCCACATGCAAACTTTTTGGTTTCAGCTAAGAGTTTCATCCAGTAAATAATAACTACCAGCCGCTTTAGTGGTGCTTATTTTAGTAATGATTTATCATTTATAAGAATCAACTTGGCCAAATCAGGATCACAATTAAAATCAGTTAAAATCTAGTGTACTGGAAATTTTTGAAAAATCATTCAGTTTAAGTTATGGCAGTGGTTCTCAAATAGTGGGATGCGATACCTGGGGGGGCGCGTGTGACCCTGGGGAACAGGCTTTTTTTTTTTTTTTTAAGTTATTATAATTATTAAATATTATTTATTGATTTGATTTAATTTTGCAATGGTGCAATTAGTTGGTCAAACATGTTTACAGTTTAAACATGTTTAAAACACAAATTAAAACAGACTTAAAACACGATTTAATAAAGTTATTCTTTGTAAGTTTGACCGTATGTCTTTCTTTTTTTATTTTCTTTAATGTTAATAAGGATAAAATGTTATGCAGAGATGGATAGTCACGGTGAGGAGTGAGGGGCGCGAATAGTTTTCTTCTTGCTAGGGGGGCGTAACAGAAAATAATTGAGAAGCACTGAGTTATGGACATAATTTGAAGATTTATTTATGACATTAATCTAATAACTTGGAAAATTAATGTGTTTCTCAGTGGTTAAATAAATGAGTATGAATAAATAAATAGTTGTGTGAAATGGCAGGGCACTGGTGGCCTGGCCATTTGGTGGATGTGTCAAAACAGTAACACCTCAAATAGCGATTTAAATGCCTAACTGTATGCCATGTAAGAAACAAAGATTCCCTTGCACATGGACTGATAACTAGTTGTTCCAACTCTGGATTGTCATAAAGTCAATAGGCATTTAGCAGCATGTCTGTATCCGTCCAGCCCAGAGAAGGTCACAGCTCTACAGCTCCAGTTAGAAGCAATTGCATCCACTGCTGTCTTCAACCTATTATTTCCAAAGGCAGATCCTGTTGCAAACCTGATTGCTGATGACTTGTTAAATGGGAACCTGTGTTCAGAGGTTTGATAATACTGCTGTTTCTCTACCTTAGCCTGTTTGCACTGGTTAACATTCCTTAGCTAAATGGTGGTAATTTTACTCTCAGAAGAACACTAGAGGTTTTGCTTTGGCAGCTTTGTTAGTTTGCAACTTGAACTCATTTCAAAGGAACATACTCAATAAAACTGGGGGGAGTTATTGTTGTGTCAGTGATCGAGTTACCTTTGAAAGAAAGCTCATCATTTTTGTTTTCCATGTCATAAAACGACTTGGTTTCTGTTGATTCCCCTTTTTCGCCCCCGATACTCTCAAGGTCATAATGACACCATCCTAGAATGATTCTGTTTAAAATGGCCAAATTTGATCAAAGGGGAAAGCTTATTGTGAGCTCAGACGGCAGCGTTGGTTACAGTGGCACCCACTTGTCTGTCCTTGCTTTCCAAGTCCAGCCTGCAGCCGCAGCGGAGGACAGAGATGAGTGTGATGTCAACACACAGATGGTGGTGCATGGCCCTCATGTAGATGTACAGATGGCACCTTTTTTCACAATATCTTTGTCCAAACAGTTTTTCATTCCTTCTGGCCTGAGGGAGAACAAAACAGAGGGCACTGAAGTGAGATGGTGAAGTGATCAGTTTGCCCATGATACAAAAATCCAAATTCTGTCTGGCTACAATACAATCGTGTGACAAACTGCCTTCTGTTAATAGGCTATTATTGATGATTGGTAGCTGAATCTATTTCTGAAGTTTAGCCTACATTTTAAAGTAAAAAGTTGTAATGTCAAGACTCCATTGTAAAACTGTTGTTGCTTTTCTCTGAGCAATCTGCTAGCTGGACTGTTTTCTCCAATATGGCTGATCGTTGTGATCATATGGGACAACAGAAGATCAACATTGCCAAATGAAAGAAAGCCGGGCCTCATTTTTATTATTGTGCCCAAGTGTAGTTATAAAAAATTTATTGGATGAAATTAACACATTTTGATCTATCAGCATCAAGTAGCAACAAGTAGCATTTTTTTTGCATTGTTTTGAGTTGATCAAAATTCAGGTAATGGTTAGGAGGAAAATCTTTTAATCCTTTTTATTAAAATCAAAATTACTTTAGCACATTTTTATTTGGTTAGAATTGGTAATATTTATTAGCTTTTGAATTTGAAAAAAACAAAATAAATGCAAATTAGTTTGTATTTGTTACAATACTTTGAAAGAGAAAAGCAGACTTGTCCTCAAAGATACTTGAAGTTGAGGCCTGATTTGAACCATTTAAACTGCTACAAACTTATTTCAGGATTCATTAAAGGTCTTGTTTGTTTTCAGGCCAAAAGAATGGTTAGCACAGCCTCTTATCTCTTTTCTTTTAACTTTGCACACTCCTAAAGATCACTGAAGAGAGTTGAGCAGATGTTCTTGGGTGTACCATAGAGCAGATTACAGACCAGAGGAGACCAAGCTTTAAATCTTTGGGAATCTCACGATCAGTCCTGGGAAATTTCATTTTATTTTCCCAAAAGATTCAGACATCCATGATCACATTCTTGATGTAAGATGACTTGAGGGAATTCAAATGGAAAACAGTGCATTTCACTCATTGGGTTATTAGCCCAATCCAACCATCATTAACTTCCATAACATTGGCATGACAGATGAAAAGTTTACATTTCACAGCTGGCCTTTCTGAGTGATGTGATTGCTTGTTTATCTTATGTGTGACATCAGAAATTCCGTCTGTTTTTCTCACGTGCTGCTTCCTATTGGATGATGAATTAGCTGTTGTCACATTCGTGAAAAATTTGGCTCTTGCGACATATGAAACGGCAGAAAATGTCCCAAAGGCCAATGCATAGTTTTTTTTTTATCTGTTCAAAGTTAGAGAGCAAACGTAAGAGAGCATTGTTTGAACACACAACACAAGCCACTTCAACTTTAATGGTTTTGCCCACATTAATTCATGTTTATGGGTTCTTCTTCTCCCTTTTTGTTTCCATTGTTATGTTCCAATAATCGAAATAATTTGCAGTAATGCTGTTTCCTCTTTCCTCTGTCAGTGTAGTAATCAAAAGACATTGATGGATTGTGGCTAAATTAATCTTTCTCAGATTATGGCTGACCCACATATTTTCAGATTGATTAGCAGTCATTTTAAAAAGCAAAGTGTCAGATTGTTTAATGTTCTCTCAACCCTAAAACCTCTATCTTAGTATTCCTGCAATTACTTTTCAAGCAGGTCTGACTAAAACAATCAATCGGACAGCTACAGCTGATCCAGAACACTAGTCCTCGTGTTCTCTCTGAAACCAGGAAGATATAGAGCACATCACCCCAGGTATAAAGTCTTTACGCTGGCTCCCTGTAGCCCAGAGAATACACTTTAAAATACTGTTGCTAGTTTATAAATCACTGAACGGCTTAGCATCACATTACATTAAAGATCTGCTGTCGTTGCTTTCCAGACTACTCAGGTCTTCTGGTTCTGGTCAGCTCTACATCCCCAGAACCAGAACCAAGTGAGGAGAAGCAGCATTCAGCTTTTCCACAAAAAGCTGATCCACAAATCTGGAAAAAACTTCCAGAAAACTGCAAAACAGCTGAAACCCTCAGTTCCTTTAAATCACATTGACCAATATGTGTATTGATAATTTTGATGATGGCACTCGACAAAATGTAACACTTATTACTGGTTTCTTAATTGATGACTGTATGTTGTTTTATGATTTATTTATGTTTTTATGATGTAAAACACTTCGAATTGTCTTGTTGCTGAGATGCACTATACAAATAAACTTGATTGATTGATCTTTAGTGTAAGGAAAAAGTCCGGCACTGCACAGAAACAGGTGGAGGAGGGTTAACCCCATGCTGCTCATCTCCATGCCCCTTTTAAACTGCATATTTTTATAACCATAATATCAGAATCAAACCTATTCCTAGTATAAAGCTATAATTTTGATTTAGCTTGTACTTTTCTAGCAGTGGTTTTGGTTTTTTAAGGAGGACCTTTATCTAACAGCATAGTCGGTTGACCTTTGGTCTGAAGGGTCTCTGGTGCTCACCTTTCCCATTGCTCTTGGGTCAGAATAAGTTTTCGAATGAGAAAGTGCTGAAGCATTTCCTCCTCTACAGATAAATATTCTCTCTTTGCTTGTGATTGGAGGAAATGAGGCAGCAGAAAAAAAGATGACAAAAGCTGTTTTAAGAGGCTTTCATGCACCCTCTTATCTCCTGTTTTCACCACACTTCAAACGCCTTCTGACTGAGGTGATAGGCGGGTTGCTGTCCTTGCTGTGTAAAGCATTTTTCTGTTGTTGACTTCTCCTGTTTTACTGAGGCATGAAAGAAGTTGGTAGACAAGACAAAACAAGATCACAATATTCAGGCTAACCCTCAATAACTTTCTGCTAAATTGAAGCTTGTCTGAAAAGTGGCTGAACATGAGGCGTGTTTTCTGATGATGAGGCTGAATGAGTAATCCGAGTTTTAACTTTTGTGTCTCAGTTCTCGTCTCCAGTCTCACACCCACACACCCACACTGCTGCTGATGGTCACATTTCTCCACCTACTCTGGTCAGAGGTGCATCGGTCTTCTTGGAAAAAAAATTGACTGTGTAAACCTGGGATGTTTGGTTAGTCATGAGAAATTGTATTCAACTTTATCCACTGGGTTATGCTTCACTGATTAGCTCTTGCTAAGACATCATGCTGATTAAGGGATTAATTCAGTGATTTGACTTGGGTCTTTAAGTATTTTTCTTGTGGGATAGAGCTGATTAAAAAAAAGCACAATTTGTTTGACCCTTCAACTTCAGGGTTGTAAATCTGTAGCCTCAGTGCTGCTCTGCTTAATTAGGATCATATCTCACATCGACTGGGTGCTTTTTTAGGTTTCTTTGATGTCCCTCTGCACAGGATTAAAGATGACATTTGTGACTTTTGCAGACATAAAAAGAAACTTTTGAAAGAATTGGGACATATTTCTGAATATGTTTGCTTTGTGGGTAAGAATGTACATGCGAGTCCAAAGCCAAAGACACACTGAAATATGGCCGTCTTGTGTTTTGCCAACTACTTTCAGTGTTTCATTAATGTACTACTTGTGACTCACTGATGTGCAGTCGAAACACAACTTCAACCCCATGTTACCAATCATTTTGACTTTTACAAAATACAAGGCATCTGCTGAAATTAATCATGTTGGCTCCTAGCTGCATGCACATAATCAAAGGGCCGTTAGAAAGTTGTTGTGTTTTATAAGCGCTTACAAATAGTTTCTATCAGTCACTTTGCTTTCTTTTTCCATCTGTACCCAAAATATTGTCACACAAGATTTAAAAATGTTAGCACAGCTCCAGAACTATTTCCTTTACTTCAAAGCAAGAGTTGGAAACCTAGAACAACCTTAAAGGGCTTCATATCTACTTTTCATTTCACCAGATGGAGTCACACATGGCAACCGCAGAGAGTTTTGTGAGACACAAAACGGACAGCTCTGGATAGACTCATAGTGCTTCTCATGGCTGTAGCATGTTTAGATCTTAGAAAAATGAAAACAGCACCTCTCAGTTCTCTTCAAGCCTCTAGGTCAGGCAGTGATTTAGGGAGACATTGATTTGCTTGTGCTCAGGGTTCTGTTGGCGGAGCACTTGCTTTCAATTCCAATCGATCTTGTTCATTTAATTCTGCGAACTCAGAGCCTGTCGGTGTTGCAGGTTTGAAAAACTAGTATTCAGTTCATTTTAACAGATGGACCATCCTGGCTCAATTGGAGTTAAGAGCTTTGTGGTCTTTCCGGGGGGAGTCAGATTCATTATAGGCCTTGGGTCAGGCCCACCTTCCTCTGAGCAGTTTCAGTAATAACAGGAAGCATGTCCACTGCTGTGCATGGTAATTAGCAGCTGTTTAGAACGTGAGACAGCCTGATTACAGCAGAAGCAGTGTACACACATGTACCCTATTGTAGAATAAAACCACAAGCAAAGAGAGAATAGAAGTTCAAATGACTTGGGGAAACATTTTTATACATCTGATCATTATTGCATTTATCACGTGCCATGTATGTTTAAATTGACAAATGTTTTGTTGCCCTGGCAGCTGCAAAGCAGGCTCCGTCACGTCTGTGAAAAGTGAGGTAAAGTTTTGATAACAGTCGGCGTTGCTGTAATTGTTGTTATGGGTGATTATGGAGTTTTTGAGGTGAATAAGCAGAAGATCGGTTGGGGGGACAGTAAGAACTCAGGTAATTCTCAAACACACCCTGGTACTTCCTACCATATTCACTAACAGCATAGATTTGAGCTCACCAGTTTGGTGATGTTGTTCCTACACAGTGACTGTGTTATTATATACAGCTGGGATCTGCTCTATACTGAGAAGAGCCACAAACAGTCAAATAAAGTGTTTAATGAACCTGCATGCTTTTTATATATATATGTGTATATATATTATACATTTTATGTTATATAAACGACACCTCTAAGAACAGAATGTCTGTGATATAATGGTTGCTTTTACAGCAGTACCAAATTAATAATGTTGTATTCTGGGTTGTTAGTGTCATTTTTACAATGTAGCTCTACAAAATTTGGTGTTAACATATCAATATGGAGTTTAATAAATCCCACAATAATCTTTTGTGAGGCTTTTTATGGTTGTAACATAAAAGGAATAAATGGAGCAGACATGGTAGCTTTTGGACCAGACATCCACTGTCTGGCTGAGCCAGTGATTCGCTCTGCAATGTAATTGTGGTATTCACTGGATGATTACTCCTCTGAACCTTTTCACTTTCATTTTTCTTTTTTCTGTTCTTGAACACATCGATGGAAGCTCGTTGCATTCTCAGTTGACATTGAAAACAGGCCCTCTGAAACAAGGTCTTAATTTAATGCCGGCCTTAGTGGAAGAGGCATGATGCTTTTCAAACCAGATGAAGTTTTCCATCAAACTGACAGGCATGTTGGTGTCAAGACGGCTTGTTGCACAACTTCTCCCACCCGCTTTACCATCGATGTTGTTTCTATTTTTTCTGCAGGAGCGTTGGGAGCCAGTGGGATGTTAGCTGTGGCTGAGACAGCAGGAGCGACTGAAGGAGCATGGTGAAACACCAACCCCTCCAAGTCTATGAGCGTCAGCTGTGTTTGTCATGCATCACTGGGATCTATGGGTGCAGGTGGAAGCGCTATCAGAGGTCACATGATAACACCACCAAGGTGAGAGGCAGCTTGAGTCCCCATTTCTTTCTTTTTCCCAAAGTACAAGACATTTTACTTGGGGGTGGGGGTGAAGCTTCTCCTCATAAGAACATTTATTTTTTTCCTGGATGGTTTGTAGATTTCTCACCTTTACTACAGAATCAGAACTGTCTGCTAGGTGATAAGACAAAGTTGTTGGCCTATTTTTAAACAACCCTCACACTATCTTCTCTCTTTTATGTTATTTAAGGGAAACCAAGTGGTTCAGCTGTTGTTAGCTCTGACGTAACACTAAAC
This sequence comes from Phalloptychus januarius, assembly GCA_902982915.1. Classification (NCBI taxonomy): domain Eukaryota; kingdom Metazoa; phylum Chordata; class Actinopteri; order Cyprinodontiformes; family Poeciliidae; genus Phalloptychus; species Phalloptychus januarius. The sequence goes on from CADWAE010000133.1 coordinate 33,320,031, forward strand.
ATTGCATGGAATATTATACCCGATTGACATGATTTACTGCTCTCATAAGAACGCGTAATAGATCAAAGAGATTAAATACTCCTCTAATATCACCTGGTTTAAAACTATCTTCACTTTGACAAAACATGCGGTCCAATTTTACAAACAGTTTCTTTGAAAAGTACTAACAGATTTGAATTTCAGCCTGAGCCAGGATGGACATCATTCTGGAGGAAATTATAATCTGAAAAGTGTGGCATGAATTATGTATATTCAGCCTCTCAAAGTCAACCCTTTTGCTTCAAGTTTTGTAGATCTTAAAATGCATTTTTTTTCACTTTTCTTTGCAAAATCCCTCAAAATCACTCAGTTTAAATGGAGAGTGAATCATAGTATATATTTTTACATTTGGCCACAGGTTCTGAGTTGGATTTACACCCCTTCCAAACCAATTAATTGGGCTTCAATCAAATAGGCTTTGATTGAAACTGTAGCTGTTGAGTGTTTTCTCTGCTTGAAGGTTAAATTTCTGCTCCAATCTTTATTTTTTGCATCTTAGAACAGGTTTTCTTCCAGTAGAAGACACAATTTAGTTCCATCCATCTTTTAATCAGCTTTGGCCAGCTTCCTTGTCCCTGCTGAAGACGAGCATCACCACATCATGATGCTTTCAACACCATGTTCTTAGGGTAACATGAAGTGTTTTCAGCTGCTTCTAGCTGTGCACTTTCTGTGAGAGGCCCATTGGCTGAATGATTAGGTCCATTATTCTTGTAATGACAAATGTCAGGAGAACAGTAGGAAAGAGGTGAAGCTGGATCTGTTTTCCAATGATTATCTCTGAAGATAATTAGCTGTGTACATCCTCAGCTGTGTGCATGGGCTCACATCAGGCTAGGCATGAATGAGACCTGATTATGTTGTTGTTAGGAGGCTTTGTCCAGAGTAGTTACACAGCTGGCCTGCAAGAGAAAGCTGTAGACTGATACAGCTGTTTGCATCTAATTACTGCTATTGAATACCTGGTTTTATTTTGTTATACAAAATGGCTGAGAAAAAAAAATTTCTAAAACCTAAAATCTACAAAAATTTGAAGTCATAGTAGGGTTAATAGAAGACGAAAAGAGAATATTTTATTGTTAAATAATAGATTTCACACCTGGGATTCTGTGGATGTTGTATCACTGTCTGACCGTTAGCATTTTGGCCAGTGTTTATGTCAGCTGTGAGCATCTGCTGCCATGGGACTCTGTCCAACCGGCTAAATATTACATGGATATGAAAGGAAGCAATTATTGCTTTCCTGACATTCTTTTGGAATGGGAGTATTGGACACAATTTGTGATGCACTCTGCTGGCCTATATGCCTCTTTTATTTAGGGACTGAAAACTAACAGGAGACTTGACTTTACTGTAGGTTATCTGCAGGTTAGCTTCTCAGCTGATAGTCCAGCAGTCTAACCAAACCACATTCCACTCATCCCCACTTATGTCATTTGTTTTATTTCATCTTCAAAAGTTATACAACTCTTTTGACTGTGAGGCATAACGAGGATGCATTTCTTGTAGAAAGAGGAACTGTTGTGAATGTTCTGTAAGTGAAATTGGTTCAGGACTTTATGGTATTTGTAGCCTGCTAGTTTACATTCTGCACAGACTTCACATCTGTCTTTATCTATAAACATTATAAACAAAAGGTAACAAATAATGACACTGATGATGGCAGGTCCTTCTCAAGAATTTAAATGAGTGAATCATTAAAGCTGAGATAACAATTTTAAATTGCTGTTGCATATCTGATTTATTCTTTAGATCACATTGTGATTGTATTTTCTGATATTTGATACTTGACTGAATCCAGCATGCACTTGATGATCCATTTGTCCTGCCTTCTTCCTCTGCTATTTAGAAAAGGACACACAGGTTATGTTGGTGCAATAAACTCAATGTGTGCAGAGGTGTATGCTCTCTGATGCACTCAGACACTGGGATAGATTATTTATTTATACCCACATGCCATCCTGTAGAACAAAAACCTTGGACATAAATAATCATCGTGTAAACTGGTGATTAAACTCCATCCATAAAGTTGTTGACCTAGAATACATCTAACTTGAGCAGAAAAGACACAGGCAGGTTTAAATCCTTAGTTTTACCTGGCTTTTTGAAACAACTATAACTCAGAACAAAAGTTAAAAAAATAAATAAATACATTTCTGCTTCCGTTATGGTTGAAATCTGACACCATGTAGATCTGTTTTCTATTCCCAAGTGGTTATCTTTCAGGCCAACTGAAAAATGCTGTGTGAGCATTTTCGTCCTCATCCTCTGCTTTGACAGCGTGTGTCTTCTGGAGTGCAGGGAGCAAACAGTCAGCTAGCGCATACAAAGTGCAGGCCGTTTCTTTCCACTTGACTCTATATGACGTTTTTTTCTTTGTCTTGTTTACATGCCCTGCAGTGAACTAACGGTGTTTCATGTAAAAATCATTAAAACCGTACAACAGGGACTTTAGTCTTGTTTTGATGATTTTAGTAATCTTCAAAAAATTATAATTTCTCTGTTACCTGCTGATTCAAATGTGGCTTTAATTAAAAAAACTGCTAATTGTAAAAACAATTTGTCTGGTTAAAGTGGCTGACTTGCTTCTGAGAATGGATCTTGGCTCAAGCTGAAGTGACGTCATTCCGAACAGATTGGTTAAACAACCCGGTAAGCAAACTGTGGCCAGTCAAGGGGAGGTATCATGTACATGTAACTCTACCTGATCCAATCCAGGAGGCGTGAGAACCAAGAACCTCATGTTGAAACTGCTGCTGGACTCATTCATAATCTATAAGTAGATCATACAATGCATTTTTTTCTCTCCCTCTCTGTCCACTGTAGTGAGACATTCAGACTGAGCAGGTGTGGGTGGTGCTGCTTCTTTCTGTGTCCAAGGTGCTTTGTAGGAAGATGGCTCACGTCATGCAGTGCAAGCCGATCTGGCCTCTCAGTAATAATTGAGAGAATTTCCATTTAGGCACACAAAGGCTTCAAAAATAGGAGCAAAGTTTCCCAGCCTTCGGTGGACATTGATCTGGTTTTCATTCACTCTGTTTATTGATGTCCAATCAGCTTGTAATCATTTTGTTGTTGTGAAAGTCACACTATGCAACTTTTTCATCATTTGTAGCAGTGGCTTTACAACGTTGTTAGGATATTCAATGACAAATTTCAATAGAATACTTTTTTGTCACTTGGACATGAAGCTACTCTGCAAAAGAGATTTTGATTCAGTAACTTCAACTGAAACATATGAGAAGGCCTACAGTGTTAGCTTTATTGTAATAACCATAAACTGTAATTGTACTCCTTGATGTAAATGGTGCACAACTCTGATAGTCTGCAGTGATAGATTTCTAACCAACAATAGTTTATTTTTATTTTTTTAATGCATGGTATTTTTGTGATTTTTGTTTGTTGGTATAAAAACCACTAGGTCTTGTGATAAAATGCCATATAACTTTGAAAAGAAATGGCATAGTTAAGTTTTCACAACAAATGAAGTGTTTAGTAGCATCTCTTTGCTTTCATTTAAAGCTGAAAATCATTAGTTGTTTCTACTACTGGTAAAATAAAAAGTTATTCTTGTAATAATATAATATTTACCATTTTGATTGTGTAGCACAACTATAACCAAATGAAATTAGCTAGTGAATTACTTGGACTATCTCCTTAGCTGACATATTATCTTCAAAGGATTCAGGACTTTTGCTCCTATAATTCCCACAAAATAATTTTTTCTGGATTGATTAGAAATGTCAAAATTGAGCTTTTCTTTTAGCAAGGAAAAGGTATTGTAGCCCTTTTCAGCCAGCTGATGTACAGTAGGCAGCAGCAGGTGAAAGGAGGCCTCTACAGCATCTTATTAAAATAAATTGACGTTATAAGATGATGTAGCAAAATGTTTTAACAGTTGTTGAAACTGTAGGTTTTTAATACCAAAAGATATCCACTTTTATCACCTTTATCGCTTCAGGTAGTAACCTATTTTAACTATTGTACCGTTCAGGCTTGTATTGCTTGCAGTGGGTCATGACGGCCCAGGCAGCTGTAACTTTATCTGAACATCATTGAGGGCCTGAATATTCTCGGTATTACATGTGCTGAGCAGTAATTAAACGACGGCTTCACACTCTGAGCAAAAGGGATGTCCTACGATTGCAGGACCCACACATTGAGTTAAGCTTTACAAAATTGTTGCACGAATATTCACCAACAACTGCAAACATGGAAGATGGGTTCACTTTACTGCTGTTGTTTCCAGATTTATTATTGCTAATAAGAGCTAGAAAACTGAGTTGGTCAGCCTTTTTAGCTGCTGACTCTGGCATCTTGTCTGGAATGCAGCCTAGATTCCTGCTACCACATGCCGTGCACAATTCAATTATCTTTTCTTATATGTGGTGTCATGGGAAATATATTTAATATATTTTTTTTAAAGTGAAGTTGGGTATTAAGTTTTTGGATTCTATTTTGCTAATTTTTAAGATGACATGGGAAGCGGATTACATTATATTCATAGTTGTGCAGCTGAACTCCAGCCGTGCAGGACAGCTTTCGAGATAGTCCCTGGTAATCTGGATATGCTCAGGAATGTGACAAGTGACTGACGTTCTGCTTCACAGAAACTATCTGCCCGTATTGCATTGAGATTCAAGGGCATCCCACAGTTGGTATGTTGAGGAATCCCAAGTTAAGCTGCCTGCTGTTTGCTTCCTGTACAGCAGCAGAAAGGGAACTGGAATGAGATGATCAGAGAGGATGGCTACAGTTAGCATCTTTTTACAATGAATGGGGAAATGTTCATCTGTATAATATAAACCTGCTGGTGAACATAAAACCCTGTTGTTGTTCTAGGCTTTATTTCTAGCCTAGAATCAGAAGCATTGATGTAGAAATGAGCACCCAGGAAATGAGCACCCAGGAATTAGCACCCGTATTGCTGCTAAATGTAGGAACAACTAATTAAAGCAAATGATACAATATGTGCTAACACATGTTGAATTGTCCTCTTTCTTATCATCCTCTGTTGAAGGGTGGACGTCTTTGCTAAAACAAAATTATAAGAGTTGTTTTTCTTCACAACTGATCTCAGACACAGATCTGCTCCGGGTAAAATCTCCTCCTCAAATAAGAAAAGATTTGTCCTTTGAGTTTCCATGTTGACTGATTCCTAAACCATAAGAGCATTGCTGCATATACATAGCACCAATCCAATAAGCTTCTTTATTAAATGCAGAATTGCAATCCACTCCACTAGACTGAGTCACAAAAGACAAATAGAGATATTCAAACAGGAAGTCAAGGAATAAAAGTAATCTCATATAGTTTATTAGATGATCATGTTGGTGGTCCTGTATTGTTGTGGCTCCCAGCCGCCATAAAGCATCACTTTGTTAGACGAGATTAAAAATGTAAGGCCAATGTTGTCTCACCACCAAGGCAACTTCTGTTTTAATAAAAAAAGTTTATGAAAGTGGTAAATTTCCCCAGTTGAAACAAGCGTTTGGCTTTGACACTTTATTACTTTATCTTTTTAGAAAGTCTTTTTATATTTTGTCTACGTGAAGCACTGGTGTGGTCCAGTTTTTAGGATGATTACCTTAAACTTTATAGTAAGAGATCACTTCTGTCCATAGAGTTAGAGCTGTGCAAAGTATCGCAAATCTACCATCATTGTCGAGGGCTGTTTTGGAGCGAAATAATTGTGGGCTAATAAATACTCTGTGTATTTTTTTTAACTTGTTTTTAACTTCAATGCTAATAAGTTCCACAGAAATAGAACCTACTTCTTCTGCATTCTAGCATTTGCGATTTAAAACCTAATTTTTTGATGACCTGAATACAGTTTAATCCCACAATTTTGTTTAAAAATCAGAAACTTGATTTACATTTCTGTTTGCATAAACTTCTCTTTACTGTTGCGGTCTAATAGATCTGTGTTGCCGCTCTGTCAGGGCCATGTACAAAGTCTTGTACTGGAATAAAAGCCAGTCATGCAGAAAGTTGATGTGAAATCCGCAGGGCAGATCAAATCATGTCAGCCTGATTGAGCTTCACTGTAGAGTGTGGGACAAAAGAAGAACAGAGAACATGAGAGCACATTACACAACGCAAAGTGTTTGTGGTTATGCAGAAATTAAATGAGACTCCAGAATAAGATCAGATTAATCTCACAGTTTTGACTCTTTGAGACCAGAAAGCTGTTTTAAATAAATATATTTTGGATTTTCTTTCTTTTTATTTAACTTTTTATGTTGGGTCTTGATAAAATTACGAATGATCAGGACTTTCTATGTAAATATGACCAGACATGATCATATTGCCTCTCATCAAAAGGAGAAAGACATGATAACTTGGCATTCACGTTTAGTACATGCATGTTGATCCTAATGAGTCTGAAAATTACTTAACTTCGCAATATATATAAACCTGTTTATCTTACCATAGCAATGAGCTGCATGAAGGTGAGGGAGGTTAAAAAATCTCAGCAGGAAATTAACATTTTGGGGTCACTTGTTCTTTATGATAATTTTAAAGCTTTGCGGTGGAGGCATCAATCATTTTGGAGGGTGCTTGATTATTGTAAAAATACCAGATTCCTTCTGTGAAGGCCATTTTAGATCAGTTATTCAAATTCAAAAATAATTTATTGATTCCAAAGGGAAATTAACATTTTATGTGTACATTAAACAGCTGTGCTTGGGAATATTTATGTATTCCCAAAAATATAGCAAGGGCCCTATATTTCACTGGAGCATCACAGTTCCCTAGATGACCTCTGTCTTTATCCAGAGAGATGCTGTGGTGGGGGGGAACCAGAGAATAATATCCTCTACGGGCCAAGGTCGGCTGTCCCAGGTGTTCCCAGTAGTGATTAAGGATCATGGGAACTGGCGTCAGTACGTTCTCATGAGGGAGGTTGTCACTCGGTTTCGTGCCAACGGAGACTTTGGCAGCCTTTCTGCAACAAAAATGTATTTTCTTATCATAAAACAGCCTTTCTTTGGAATAATGTAGGTATGCTGTTTTTTTTCTGCTTCATTTTGAAAATAATTGTGAAATGTTCTTCCTAGAATGGATTTTTCTACAAAATTATTTTGGTAAGCAGGACCATGCAACTTTATGATTATAAAAGTTATGAGAATAGCCTACAGGGTTAAATTTACCTGTATTCCTTTTGCTTCCTTTTTTGCCTGTGAAACAGTCACAACATTTAACCACAGGTGTTCTCTTATTACCTTATCTGAAAGTTGAAGTGAGAGGAAAATAATTATTATATGTATATATATATATTTTTTTTTTTACAGTGAGATAAAAAACATGATTAAACACCAATTAAGATTGTTCCAGAAAAACGTCAGATCTTTTAATATAGAATTTTTTAAAAACAGGATTTGAAAAATGTTTACATTTTTTGTTGTAACAGTAACTCACTCCACTCAGACATATAAACACACACAGTTTTGGTATTAGGAGCAAATAAAGCACGGTAGTCAGGTGGTGTCACCTGGGAGTTTCCTTAGCTGTCCGAGGTGATAATGATCTGATCCTTGACCCTCAGCAGAGATGTGTTCATGCAGTGACTTTATCTCGACACTGCAGACAGGGCTGTCCCCATAAACATGCAATCTGATAGGATTATAAATTAATTTGGCGGATTTCCGAATTCACTCTGACTGCTCAGAGTGAAATGACTGGCTTTGTTTCTGCTGGTAGAAAAGGTTGAAAGGTTTCTGCATTATACACATTATGTATTGTAAATAAATATGTCTGCCCTGCATGCAGGTATCTGCTCTATCTGAACATCCGAAGATGTAAAGTTTAAAGTTTTTCATGGTACAAAGTGCAAGAGTGATGAGGACAGCAATTAGTCAGGGCAGCATGTGAAGTTATTAAAAGTTATTCCATTATAATGAGCAGAGCGTAGAAGGGAATACTCTCAGCAGAGGTCGGTTATCAGACTGACTTCAGGTTCTAATCAGAAGAAAGTTAATAATTTAAAGCATTGCAATGCTTCTGCAATGTTTAGTTTGCTCTGAGCACATCTCGTTATATCGTATTTACTATGGCAGGATTTTTTTTTTCCATTAACTGCACCATTCAGACATTTTTGTGGTTTATCTCCAATCGTAGAGTTTGGTGCAACTCTGACCTGCAAATTTACTTTCGAAATTATAAATGAATAATTGTTTTTTTACTTTCTACTTAAATTAAAAATTTACCTGATTCAACAGCGTTTTTTAAGCTGATAAAATGAAACTATATTTCAACACAGCTGGTGTTTCAGAGTTGTCATTTTCTGTATTGCAATAAGGTTCCCCACATTAGATGGACAATGTGGGGAATCCAGCCTAGGAAAATTACAATGTCTTTGCTTTTTTTTATACCTGAAAATGTAATGTGCTTCATAACAAAGGATATTCACAATGTGTCCATTGAATATGTTGAAAAGTAAGTAGAAGCTGTATCCAACTTTCCATTTGAGAGAAAGAAAACACTCATAAAATATTCCTTTATCATAACACTAGAATCTTGTTATGAATTATATCTACTTACATTGGGACTAGAACCAGAATCTAAAATACCGGATTCCACATCGAGTGCGAAATTGGCAGATTCCATTCTTGGGGAACCTTCAGTAGCCTTTGTAAAATAAATTACCACCCACTACATAAAGGACTGATCATGTGTGGGTTTTCCTTCTTCTTATCAAAATATAGTGGGAGCTGCTGTGGTCTCTCATCCTCCTTTTCACCTTCTCTCTGCTCCTCATCTGGTCCTACTTCTGGTGGGAGGCAGACAACGACTACAACGAATTCAACTGGTGAGTACTGCGTCGTCACAGCGACTGCCGCTCCATGTTTACTAGGCTCAACTTGAAGCCACAAGGCTACCAGCATATTGCCGTGACTGCGCACATTCTGGTCATACTTGTCGACTTGTTGATTTCCTAAGTCAGGAGTTTAATCTCTCCTCATCCTTAATCTGAGCAGAGACCACCCAGGCTTCCATAGATTACAACATTACATAAGAGAGATGGCTCATCCAACATTTCCTGTACGGTAGATCACTCAGCCCCACTTTCCCTACAACAGACACATAAAAAGCAGCTTTATGCTGTTTTTAGATGTATTTTGTTGGTGAAATCCATATACTAATAAATCTTCATGTTCACAAAGTTACTGGAAGATAAAAGACCAAAAAACGGGGCAAATTCATTCAACTCCAGGCAGATTGTTAAAATTATACACTGATTTGTCACATGTGGGGTGTAAACATTTAGTTTTATAATTGCACATAGTTTAGTTTATTTTCCATGGTGGTGGATAACACCCTTTCCCATCCCCCATGCTTCCACTCTCAGGGATATTTGCAAAGTCACTTTCTAATAATGTCCTTTCCCTGTATTGCATTCTTGAGTATGTATGCTACTTCATTGCTGTAGTTGAGTAATTATCTCACTGTTTACCCATTTTTTATCTTTCTTTTTTCCTGTTTTCTTGTTTCAGCGTTTCCCAAATTAATGCAAGTGTATTTTCAGCAGCAGTAACTGCTGTTAGTTTACAGATACTTATCTCTCTCTCTCTCTTTTTTAGCAATGTTACTGTCTTTTCCCTCTGCAGATAAGTAGAGCAGTGACATCTCTGTTTCCTTATTATATGTTCTGTTGTGATGTAGCTGCAGGGACACTCAGAGCCCATCTGCAGTACAAATGCATTCACAAGAGGCCTTGTTCCTCTTAAATCACTGATAAGGCTTTACATGTGATTAATACTTCTAGCTGATGTGGCAGAACTCTCCCGCCTATGCCTTTTTTCTGCAGCTGTGTGTGTATTTATATACAGTGTCACAAAATGTATGAGCAAAATGTGTTTATCCTATATGTATATTTTTGTGTTTGAAAAAGAAGGGATGGATAAAAAAACGTTCATAGACTAGTGCTGCATTTTTGTTCCCTAATTAAAGCTTTGTGACAAAAAATAGTCGTCAATTTTCCATGAAATTAATAATAACTATGATTAAGCCATGGCCTCCTGAGTGTTATAATTTTCTTGTCAAAGCCTTAAAGGAACCAGTCCCTCTCCTCTAAAATGAGTCACTCTGAGTTTTTTGGTCTTTTTAGCACTATTTAAAATACATATATCTGTGAGATGGTATCCACTCTTAGTCTCTAAAATCTTGTTGAAATCTTCTTCTTATTGAAAGTAATTGTCGCTACTTTCTTTGAGCCTAGGCTTATTTAAAGTGTGCCAGCCATGCCTCGAGTAGAAAAGCAATCATGAACCATTTACGACTGATGTAATTAAAAAGAGAGGAGTTGCCTCTCTCTTCTTGAGCTGTAGTTTAAATACCAGCATCTCCAGTTGTACAGTATAAAGGTGCATTAGTGGACATGTCATGGATAATATTTATATCTGTAAACAATTCAATAAGGCTAAATCACATCTGATATGTTTGGAGAATTATGTAATGAGAGTTTTGAACAATATAGACTTCTAGTGTTTCTCTGTGTCTAAAGGGATGAAAGGGGAAATAGTCAGATTTTAGAAGTTCAGTTATTTCAGTGCCTCAGGGCAGCGCAATATACTGTAAGTTTATCATTGTCACAATTTTACTTGAAGCCGTTTCAATATAAAATAGCATTGCTTGCATTGCCATAAATATGTGATTATTTTAAAATTGTCATGCATTCATGCCAGTAATATATCAGGTGATGCTTACTTGAAACAAAAGAAGCTAGGCTTTAAGCTGTTTGTTTTAAGTCATTATGAAACTCCAACTAAGTTGTTTTCTTTGCAAAACAGCAGATGTAGCCAAATACAAATAATTCCATAAAGCCATGATACAGAGATGGAAATGATGAATTCCTTTTTCTTTCCAGAATGTATACAGACTAGATTCTATCTGGGGTCTATTTTTGCAATAGACTTAAAGCAGAAAAATGTTACCACTATTTTTGTTTACAGCAGGTGACATCATCATCACAACTAACACTAACAGTATAGTATATAACATGGTTTCCTGACATTGTGCAGGTCTAATCTGTTAGTCCATCCAGCCATAAGGATGAATGAATTGATGAATGGACATCAATTATTGGATTACATTGAATACAACCGAATCATGTGTTTTTTATGGCTTTTATTGCTTCTTTGTGGTCTATCAATGGTCATACGAATAAAAATATTATGAACTCTTTTGTTTCTGCAGGTTCCTGTACAATAACTCTGGGGAGTGGACTGATGGAACCGTTCCCATCCTAGCTACAACTGCTGCTGGATTCACCTACATTGCATTTTTAATGGTCAGAATGTTCTCACAAAGAATGCTTTGAACTCATCATAAGGCCTAACTAGCCACATTCAGATTGCTGCATAATACTGATTTCTAAACTGTACTTTGTGTGGGTGTGTCTTGTTTTTGCACTTTTCAGGTTTTAGCACTTTGCCATGTTGCACTTGGGCAACAGTTGAATTTGCACTGGCTTCATAAGGTAACATGCCAACAAAGTGAGACTCTGGGAGTGTGTTTTTGTGTATCTGCAAAAAGCTGTGAGGTGTAAGGGGGTGGATGAATTTTGCATATGTTTATCTAAGTTGTAACTTGCGAAGGTTTGTGTTTTTATCTTGTTTTTGCAAATGTTTTCATTTATTGCTGGTCAGTTCAACTCATCCTGAACTTAAAATCTGCAGGCTGTTAACTAGATAAAGACTGCTAACTAAATTACGTTACCAGACGCTGTGTGACCATAAAATGTATCCCAGTATATTGGCTTATTCTGTAATTTTGCTAATAATTATTTTTTTTGTTTTTTTTCATTGTTTATTTTGTCCCGTCTCTGCACAGATAGGAGTAACTGCTTCTTTACTCACTACTATTGTTGGGATAATATCAGTCAATCAAACATGGACACAAGAGTGGGATATCATCCCCATCTCCTTGCAGGTCAGACACAAAATTCCCAAAGCCCTTGTTGATGATTAACATAGAAGAGCTGATAAGATTTAGTAGAGGTAGATTTATGATGCAAAGTCTAGGGATGGCAATTCTTTTATGTATGCAGCATTGCAATTAGTAGTGTGATATGTTATGCATGTAAAAGTGATCTGCACGTTTCTCTTGTGGTTATACAAGGCAATGCTATCTAATACTGAGGATATGTATGCAAACTTCTGATTCTCAAGACATTTATAAACACATATTTGCCATATTCTCCCTGTCATTGTTGTGGTATTTAGCAAACAAGAATAATTTTTTAATAATTCTAACTGACCTAAAACAATAGAAATTAGGTCTGATTTAAACTTTATACAGTATGAAAAAAGGAGCTTGAGTCTTTTTATTTAATGTAGGTAAACGTTTGCTTTCAACTGTATTAGTATCCATGTCAGATTATGTGCTACAAGTAACATTGGAAGTGGCTGCCAATACTCCTTACTAACTGTGGTCTTTTAAAATTGAATGTCTTTCCAAATAATAGGTTTTAGCTTTGCCAGACTGTGTCACTGGTGTCTTGGCTCGAGATAATGACTGTTATTGTGTGCCTCTCTATCTCCTTCAACTTGATTTCTTGTTCTTCTCTCTCTTACTTGTTTTGCCTCCATTTGTCTGTATCCTGTTTCCATCCAGGCTACAGGTCCGTTTCTGCACATAGGGGCTCTTGCTGCAGCCACAGCGTTGTCATGGATTGTTGCAGGACAAGTTGCCCGTGCAGAAAAAACAAGTATGTTTACCTTTGCTGCATGTGATTCAAGTTACAGAACCCTCCACATTTATTAAACTCGTAAAAATTTTAGTTATTCAATTCTGTAACACAGAACCCTTAAATCGCAAAAATCTGTCTAATTTAAATACCTTTTGTGAAGTTGCTAAGATTAATGAATAATTTTTAGTGCTGCAGAGTGGGTTAGGATGATGTCCTTTCTGCATGGAGTTTACATGTTTTGCCCAGGCATGTGTCGGTTCTCTCTGGGTACTCGAGCTTCCTCTCGCTGCCCAAAGACATGCATTTTACTTAGTTTCATAAAATTGTCTTTGAGAATGTAGTGCATGGTTGTTTATCCTGGACTGATCAATAGTTTTTAAAATGTATACTTTAAGTTGATAAGAACTTTGAGAAACTGTTACTTGGTTGTAATTGCTACAAGAAAATACATATTCACCTAAACCTGCACATATCTACACTCAGAGCAATCATTAAACCTTTTCTGAGATTATGTCCTCAAGAATATATCTCTTTATTGAGAATCTTTTTACATATTTTTACCAGACGTGTCAGTATTTGTGGAGTTGCAATGTGTTTTAATGCAATAAAGTGATATGACAGTCTGAGTGTCTCTCACACACACATGCTGGTGAATGATTAATTATGTGTAGACAGAGGCCAGGGCCTTCATCCATGGTGTGTGTGATAAACATTCCTCCAACCTCTTTTTCTCCCCAGAGATGGAGGTTGTTTTGTCCTTGAATCTAGAACTCGTTTTCAAGACTTGCAGCTCTGACAGTTTATTCCTAGCCTTGTTGACATTGGTGCCTTTAGCATAAAACTTGCTGCTGTTGCTGCGGAGATTTAGTGTAGTCTATGTAGCGACTTCCGAACTCATTGCCAAATAGTATTGGAGGAAAACTTTCAACTTTAGTTTGCAACTTGCACCCATCAGTGGTTGTATGTTATCTATTTTGAGATGATTTATTTTAACTTAATCACATTCTTAGCTTTAATGGACTAATGATGCATTTCACATCCATCAAATATAAAGCACTCGTAATCAAAACGTACCAGTAGGTCATCTGAAAGGTACAGAGTGTAAAAGTATCGCATTTGTTCAGAAGTAATGCTTTTTTCTGTAATGACTTTAATGCTTTCCAAATATTTACTTTCAGCTTTTTGTGGAGTACCTTCACATTAGACTTGATAGTTTCACTCAAGTCTCTATGATGGAAATTAAAGACTAGTAAAATGGATGTTGAGTCGTTCTTTATTTTCCATGTTTTAAGGAAACATTAAGAACTTGGTTAGGTTTTCTCTATGGAACCTGATGTAATGTGCTTGAAAATCAAAGATGTGAGGGTGGATGAAGGCCATCCCTGAGTCTCCTGTGTGTAATAGGAGTTAGCCACTCGACCCTGCTCCAGAGCTGACCTTGAAACAAATACTATGCGTCTGTGTAGGTTTGTGTAGGAGCCCACATTCACAGCCATAATCGCTCGCTCACTCAGAGCTGGATCCTGAGTGCCATCATCTTGGCTGCTGTGTGTAGCTGCAGTATAATAGTCGATATTCACAGCAGCCTCTTCCTACAGTAGCTAATCTTGGCACGTAACACACAGCAAAACTACAGATTGTTGTTTCACTCTGGTTTCTGTGGAGACAGGAAATAAATTTGCAGCATGTAAAACAGTAACTTTTGATGGTGAATTCTGGCTTATACAGACAGAACAAGGCTACAGTATCTACCAAAATACTTCACATGCCTCATGCCACCCCACATTTTGAATAATTTTTGTGAGAATTTATGTGATAAACCAACACAAACATCCAAAATCATACATTTTCAAATGTTTGTGCTAACTGGGTCTAAAGCCCAGTACATTAAAATTTGTTATTGAAATGTGGAAAGGCTCAGAAGGTATAAATACCTTTATGATGCACTGTAGCTGTTCCTCTCCATGTTAACAAGCTGTTTATTCTATCTTTATGACTTTGTACAGATATGACAGAGTACAGATATGATAGAGATAAGAAGACATATATGTAATGTCTTCTTATCTAACCCATGTGGTAAATGCAAATATTAATATGCTATGGATACCATCTGTAAGTGCTTGTTATGCTGTCTGACAGTTTTTCAGGTGGTGGTTGTGCTGCTGTACCTCACTGTGTTACTAGGACTCTATGTTCTCCCACTTTATATCACGTCCCCCTGCATCATGGATCCCAGGACACTTAAACCACGGCCAGAGGTGTTTGGCCACCAGGGAGCCCCCATGGTCAGTTCATTCAATTTTGGTTTACACAATGTGTTAAAATTAAAGATAAACCCTCAAATATCTCCTTAATTCACATCTTTTTTTGGTATATATTATTGTTATCATTATTTTTGGTTTAGCTACATTAGCTTCTTAATTAAATAAAATAGCCAACAAATGTATAATAAGTTGTTGCCATTCCAGATCTATTGAATAAATTGTTGTTATGCTGTATGATTGCTAAATAAATGTCTAGGTGATTGTAAATTTCCTGTGAACAGATTTAATATCCAGTGGAAATGTTTTCAAGATTCTGTGGAAGGCTTATAATATCACAAAAACGTCATTTTAATTTCACATTCGATACCTCATAGATTGATATATTGCTGCAGAAGGATTTATGTCTCCGGCGTGCCAATGACTGCTCTGCAACACAAAAACAAGTTTCTAAAAGTAGTTCCTCACATTAGGACACACCCTGCTTTCTGTGGTGTTTCTGCAAAAAGAGATCGATCCTCAGTGGAATCTAAAATTAGGAGTGCCTCTGCAGGCCTGGGAGATAAAAAAAAAAAAAAAAAAGACAGCTCACATCACAGGACTCAGTTTCCCAGAATGACTCATTATTGATTGCAGCGGCATTCCTGCCCCGTGCTTCACAGCCAGTAGCTGACTACTCCCAGGATCTCAAAGGGAGGGGCAGTGCTAAGTGATGTTTTAGTATCGATCAGAACATTGACCTGAGTTAAAGAGCAATCCACAGCACACATTCCCACATGTTCACCAAAGGAAATGCATGGAACAGCATGGGAACAATTAGATTTTCTATTGTTTTTTGCTCCATGCCGTTAACTAAGATTTGACCTATTTATAATCACTTCATCTTTTTTGCCGACTTTGTGTCCAGCTTGCTCCAGAGAACACGCTGTGGTCGTTTCAGCGAGCTCTGCAGATGAACGTCACTGGACTGGAGGCTGACGTAGCCATAAGGTACACACTCAAAATGATCGATACGCAGCAGTACAATGAAACCGCAAAAATAAATATCTGCTTAGATACCTGTTCCCTCTACTTGGGCTCCATAAATGGAAATTACATAAACATTTTACAGTTTCTGAATTGTTTTTGCTTATTTTGACCAGCAGAACAAGGTTACATTTACTACAGGTACAATTTGTCTGTATTTTGTAGGGGTTTTTTAGGTATTTCACAAAACCTTAACTTTTACTTGAGTACGTTGTGACAATTTACTTAGTCATGTTTAAAATTATATCTGTCAATGAGTAGAAATTAAGGCACAAATAATAATTGATCATTCTGCTGTTTCTCAGCAGGTAAAGTAATGGGGAGTGACCAGCTTCATATCTGGGCTTTCTTTCCTTACCTAATTCTATTTTTTCTCATTCAATATTTGAAATTCAAATTCTGGAATAATGTTTTTGCCTTGGATGGAAAATAATATAGACCAGGAAGTCCTATTTGCAGCATTTAATGCACCAGCCAGAGCTTGAATAACATGATCTTCCAGCTCACAAGAGGCAGTTTCCACTTATTTTAAACATGTTTACTCCTGTTCACCTGCATGTTGAAACCTATACACTAGAATTTTCTTAATCTTTACTCTTGAGTGTTAACAGTTACTAAACTTTAATAAATTAAATCATGTATAAAAAATATAATGATTACAAATATGGACAAAAAGTACAGTGTGCTGCAATTGGTAGTTTGTTAAAGGTTATAAAATGCATTCCATATTCCTTGTCTGATCACCAGTGTGGACGGCGTACCTTTCCTAATGCACGACCTCACCCTGCGGAGAACCACAAACGTAGATGAGGTTTTTCCAAACAGAAAAACAGAAGCAGCTTCTTGGTTCAACTGGACGGATTTGCAGCAGCTCAACGCAGGAGAGTGGTTCCTCAAGGTACTTCCTGGTTCCTAATCAGAGGTCATGTTAACCGAATATCTTCCGTATTTATTGTGTTTTTAAACAATGGGAAAATTTGAAGCCTGTCTGTCATTTTGACAGGTTATAATTAACACCATTGACTGGTGCACATACACATATATACTAAACATGATTTATTTCTAAATTAATTAGTGTTTTATTTATGTTTACTTTGTTTTGTGGTAAAAGTCAATAGCCGTCTGTCATTAGCACAGTGTGTCCTCACTCACTGATCAATCATGTTCCCCTTAGGGTTTGTGGAAATTCAGATATCCAGTTAAGCATGAATGCAGAACTAATTTAGGAGAACCACTGCCTTGACCTCAGTAGATTTGTTTTACATTAAATTATTGCAACTAAAGTTTATTTTAGTTTTGTTGCAATATCCAAGATGCATCAGTTAATTTTTTTCAATTTTTCCACATCTTTTTCATTACTGCTTCTCATTCAAGAAAATCTTGCTGTATTCTTTTTGGTCTTTTTGTTATCTGTTAAAAGTCTCATTCTCTGAACCAACCACAGAATTGACATATTATGGAAAATGTCCCTTCCTTTAAATTTCTCATCATCTTGTTTTAGAATGATCCCTTCTGGACTGCAAGCTCCATGTCCCAGAAGGAAAGGAATCTCACCTCTAAGCAGAGGGTGTGCAGCCTGGATCAGCTTCTAAAGATGGCCTCCGATCACAACATCACAGTAGTTGTCAGAGTGCGAAGGCCTCCTCATCATCACCCCTTCAACTCCACATGGATCAATGAGACACTGCAAGTAGTGCAGAATTCTGGACTTCTTCAAAGTCTGGTATGAGGGAAATATCTGTATCTTGGAAACAGTTTTCCTGAAGCAACCTGTTTTAAAAATGTAGTCTCTTTGTTCCCCATCATTTTTCACATTAGGTGATGTGGACTCCGGATGATGAGAGAGAGCAGGTGAAGCAGTGGGCACCTGGCTTCATCCAGACTTCGTTGGTGAAACAAAGTCCAGAAAATCTGCACAGCTCTGGCATCAGCAGGCTGCTGCTCAGATACAACCAAGTGGACACTGATGAAATCACGTAGGTCCACACACCGAGCCCTGATTGGTTATCATTTCCAGAGAAGATCTGACTGTTTGCCAGTGGAGCTTCTAAGAGTCTTGTTGTTGCCTGCAGAAACTTATCCAAAAACAACATCAGCCTTACTCTCTACACTGTCAACGAGCCATGGCTGTTCTCGATGCTCTGGTGCAGTGGCGTGTCGGCTATCTCCTCAGAGGCTCCACATATCCTCAGAAAGGTGCCTTCTCCCATCTGGCTCATGGTAAGTCGATTCCCTTGGATATAAATATGGCATGAGGAGCCATTTCTTTAAGTCACTGATCTCTAGGCTGGAGCAGGACACACATGGTCATTCAAAAAATTATTATGAAGTATAAGAGTTTCATACAAACGATAAAAAATTCATTTTTGCCTGGAAACTTTCGAAATTATTCTCACTTAAGATACTTCTTCACAGCTTGGAAAAAAAAGTATAATATGAATGAAAGGGATATTTCAGCTGAACATATTTATTTCCCGTTCTGTGCCTGGTGTGCTGTCATTATCTGACTCGTTAAGAGTCCACAGAGGAGACTGCTCAGCTCCTGGGTTTCTTGATCATTCGTCCACTGAAACTTCCCTCCATGAGTACACTGTCTCTCTTTGATCCGCTTTCCTCCAGCTCCATGAATCCACAATGTTTGACCAGTCTGTCCATCTGGTCCAACATATGGACCCCTTGCATGACGTGTTGTGGACATGACCCCTGACTTCCTGCTGTGGAGCTCAGGACGAGGCTGGTCTGTTCTGGTGGGGCTGTCTGTCAGTTTGAACCAGGATTAAAGCAGTTTTAAAAGGAACTCCTACACTTCCTCTTCCTGTGTTCAAATGAAGACATACAGTGACTGGCACAGGAATTAATACCCCCTGAACTTTTTGGCATTTTCTTTAATTACAGTTTTAAATGTATTATTCTGTGGTTTTATGTGATAGACTAAAGCAAAGCCATGCAGATTGTTACAAGTTGAGGTGGGAGGAAAATAATGTATTTTTTTCTTTTTTTTAAATTTTGTATTCAATCCTCTTTTCTCTAATGCCTATAAATAATACCTATCTGAAGGCAATTATTTACCTTTAGACATCGCTTGAGACTGAAGTTTATTACCATTGCAAAATTCAATCTTAGTAAGGCACCACAAGACTAAAATCAAATGTTCTGGCCTACATGCAATGTATTTAGCAAAAACCAAACACTGCCCTCTCTGCTCTAAAAAATGATGGCAGCATAATTCTCTGGGAATACTTTTCTTAATAAGGGCTGTGCAGAGCTGTAGGGAAGTTGGATGAAGCTAGATATAGGACAGTCCTGGTAGGGAAATCTGTTTAAAGAAAGCAAAAGACTTGACAATGAGCGTATACATCCAGATCTACAATGAACCGGTTTATTTCAAAGCATATTCATGTTAGAATGACCCAGTCATAGTCCGGACAGAAATCCAAGTGACAATTTGCATCAAGATTTAAAAACTGATGTTGCCAGATTCTTTTTGTACACTCTAAACTAAACTAATTTATGACACTTTTGACATTTTTGTTTATTGTTTTCATTTAAAACCACCGCCTCCTTCTTTTACCAAGTATGAAAAAGATCCAAGTGTACTATAATGTGTCTAGTTTGGGGTTTTGATGTTGGTTTGTACAGATAAAATCTGTTTTGGAAAAATGGCTCCATCTGGTGGTAGACTCTGTAAAATTTAAGTTTATGGTTACTGCATTTTTGTGTTTTCAGAGCCCAAGAAATTACCAGCTGTTATGGGTGTCTGCAGACCTCGTTTCCTTTGCTGTAGTCATAGGAATATTCATTTTGCAGAAGTAAGTACAAACATGTTATGATATGATTGTTGTCAAAACAAGTGCACATACAAAAGTGAAGGATTTTCTGTTTTGATGTTAGAACTTTTTCCACATTTACAGTTTCCAATGTGTCACAGAGATAATGGACAGCAAACTGTCTGACTTGATTAGTTTTTTCTTTTACATAACAGTTGCTAATATTGGTCTTTAAAGTAACAACTGGAGTATGTTAACATGCTAATTTACTTTGCCTGTTTTTTTGGTTTATTAGCTGTTGCGGCTGTCTTCTTTCCTCATGTTGATGGAAGCTTTAGATTAACCCTCAACACTCCTCCTGTGTTTGTGTTTATCTGAAAACTGATTTTGTTTGTTTTGGTGATACCTTTGGTCACCCGGTTGGATGGGGAGCTTATTCACCCCGCCCTCCCTTTCTGTCCTTGTAACCATCCGGTACAAGTGTGTTTTCTGTTTAGCTTCTGCCGGCCTCTAAACTGACCTCTCTTTTCTCCCGCCTTCTTTTGTCCTGTTTTGTCTTTCTGCCTTGTTCTCTCTCTCTCTTTCTCTCCTCTGCCTTCCGTGCATGCTCTCCTCCTGCTCCTCTTCTGCTGCATTCTGGCATCTTCTCTCAGCTATCACATGATCAGGTAACTGGGTCATCTCCTCTAACCCACAAGTCTTCTCCACTTTTACCCTGTTTCTGTTCTTGCACACCCACATTTATTTTTGTTTGATGCATTTTTGACCTTTTGACACCTACATTGTTGCTCTCCTTGTTTCTATAAAATCTTATTCAGTTTTCTCACAATCTCCAATTCCACCATTTTCTGTATTTATTCTCATCTTCATCAGCTCTACTACATCTGACTCTTTGTTGTTGCTACCTGTTTTCTCAACCACTTGCTCTTCAATGGAATGGAAAGTCAATGTTCCCAAACCTCAAAATTCTATTAAAAAGAAATATATCTCAGATATTAATGTGTTGGCGAATATGATCAAGATTAGCTTTTACTTACAAAAGCTACAAAACAAATGAATTCCATGTTAAACTGCCTCTGCTCATTATTCAAACTTTATCGTGGGTTATACTCTTTAAGTTAATGACATTTGTTAGAAAGGTTGTTTTCATTAATGTAAAGGTCATGTTGTTCCACATGGACTAGTAATCCTTAATAAAACTGGGAAAATCGTAAACTGCAGCTGCACAGAAGGCCCGTTCATTAAAATGTTCAGTGCTGCTGAATAATGCAGCATATTCTAAGCGGATGCGGGGCATTATTAATTGCTTTGCTTGCATAATGCCCTTTCCCTGATTGTTGTTTAATCAAGCATTAGTTCTGTAAATTAGGAACCATTGTGTGAAGGTCTTTTGAGTCATGAAAAATCTCTTTGAAAAGCCTGAGAGCTTAACCGCTGAAAAGAAGCAACCCAGAATGTTCTACAGAACGTATTTATTAGCATTAGCATTAGCATGTATTTATTAGTTACCCTTCTGAAAACAGGGTGTGTTGTATTAATGATGGTAAAAGTGTATTTCTAGAGTATGTTCTCAACAGCTCAGTTATTGAAATATGGCTGTTTCATCATATAAATTACCCTTGTGAGAAATCTCTTGTGTTTTTATCAACCTTCATATTTCAGATCATCAAACTAATTTCGAAGAAGATAATACTTTAATCCACCATCATGCTTAACAGACATGTGCTCAGGCAGCAGAGAACTTTTTCCAAGAACAAAATCTCACGGCAAAATCCGAAAAAAAATTTAGAAAGAGATTAGTTTGAATATTTACTCTCTCCAGCCCAAATAATTTTCCTCATGTTCATTTTGCAAGAAGAGGAAGCAAAGTACTTGGAGTTGAAACCAACCTTCTGTGTGATTTCTGACCAAACCGTGCAGGTATCGAATGAGCGGCATACGCAGCTACAATCCTGAACAGATCATGCTGAGCGCAGCGGTCAGGACGTCCAGTCGAGACATCAACGTCATGAAGGAGAAACTGATCTTCTCCGGTAGGATTCCTTCTGCTGGCCTAAAAAATACCTGCTTACTTGTTGATTTGGGTTCCGGAACTGATTTTTTTTCCCCCCAAAAAATATTTAAACTCTTAACCTCATCAGTAAAAAATCAGCTGGAACCCCTGTCGACCTGCATGTGCGTGTTTGTCATTGTTGTCGCTGCTCTCCTTCCTCTCTTCCATGTCAAAGCTCAGCCTCAGTAATGGCTCCCCCATCAGCATCCTTTGTGTGACGTATCGTCTCCTGACCATCCTACCTCATCCATTCTCTTCGCAAGCAGTGACTGTCTCCCCTTTCCACCAAACATTTCCCCATTGCTCATTAAACCTCTACACCTACTTTGCCCCTTTCTCCCCTCATTCATCCATCCATCATTCCATTTCTTCACACTCATCTTCCCCCATAAACCACCTCCTGGGACATAGAGTAGGAGATCTTATAGACCAGTTTGTCTAGACAACTTCTAGCCCTGGGGAGCAAAAGTAAGTCCATGGAGCGAGTAAACGCAAGTAGGAGTTAGGAAGTTGCAGAAGTTAATGAATGCTGACTTTTTTGTTGTTGTTGTTGTTGTCCTCTGTCGCCCTCTAGAGGTGAGGAACGGTGGCAGTGCTGAGGAGCTGTATGAAGAGCAGTGCTTTGACTCCTACACCAATCAGAGTATCAGCCAGTGATTTTCTGCTCCGTCTGTCTGCTGTGGTGACGAAGGAAGCATCATTCCTGTTAAAGAGAACTCTCAGCCTCCTGAGCTGCTGGAAACGCCCCGCTGTACTCTGTACTCTCTGTAAATACTGTTTTTGTTTCTCCTCACGGACTTTATGTTTATTGCACAAGACTACATGCACTTGTTTTAAGCTGAATCTGTCGATTCCTCCCTCTAGATCTAAATGTTCAGGGGCTCCCCATCTTGTTTTTTTTTGTTTTGTTAATGCTAAGTTTCCAAAGCAGTTAATTATTATATTAGGATCTGTAAATGTTATGGCAGCATGATGCTCCTGCCTTCAGTCTCTGCTGTAGTTCATGAAATTAATATTTATATTTAAAGAGATAAAACTGTTTACAGACATTTTGCCTTCTCCTCCATGTTCACACGGTGCATGTAAAGTTTTTTGATACTCCCCGCCTGCCGTACTTCTGATCACTGGATCTAAGTGTTGGAAACTTCTGGACTTTGTGTGAGCAGTGCTCCCAGTAAAACCAGAAGAACTGGTGAAAATGGTTTCTAGGGCTAAGATTTTCTTTTTCTTGGTTAATTGTTTGTGTTTCCTTTTGTAATGTGTTCAATATAATGTATGGATTCTGACTCGGTCTATTTTTTTTTACCTTGTGTGCAGTGTTATGATGAATGTGTAATCATAAGGATAACTTATCAACAATGTGACACTTTAATCATTATAAGATGAACAGGCTGGCCTTTGATTTGCTGTCATTCTTTGGTATTTTCATTTTAGGAAACATATTGCATGACTTCTGGTGTAAATACTGTACTGGAAAATAAAGTGAAGCTGGTTGAAGGAATATTACATGTTAAACAGGCAGCACATACTGGGAAACCAGTTGCCTTTTCTTTCATTTTATTTTTGAGTTTGATTCATGCGATGCGACAGAATAAAAACATTCATCCTGATTGTTCTACAAATAATCTCCAAATGTTGTCAGTTCCATAAAAATGTTATAAGTAAAGAAGATCTTGAGTTAAATTCGTTTTTATTATTGACCCTCGATTTAATTGTCATATGGTCTGAGTGAGTGGTTCACATCCGCTCAGAGGCCTGAAGGTTTTATGCTGTATCTATTTTTTAAAAGCAAAAACAGGGTGAACAATTTTGCATTGCAGTGGATAAAACCTCCAACCTTTCCACAAGGGGACACACAACATTTTTGATGAGAAAAAGATCTGAATTAGGAAGAAAATAAAGAAGGAAGAAGAAACTGCACAATTGGAAATAAAGTCTGGAAATATGAATATTTTGATTGGACACTGTACAGACTGGTAACACTACATCACATTCCTAGAAATTAAGTTAAAGTGAATCTTAACTTAATCTTCATCTTTGAGGCTGGAAGGAGAGCAAAGGGCTACCAGTGTGTGATAAGGATTGCATAGGTTACAATATGGTTGAGGTTTTTGAGAAAAGGCCATTAGACTTGATGAGGAATGACATTTTAATGTGGAAAAGCAGCGATTCACAGCAGTTTCCCTTCTTTATCAAGTAACTTCGGTTTTATCCTGAAAACTTGCAGTACAAAAATAGAAATTAGCTTTTATATATAAGGGCGTATGTGATCTTTACAGTTTCTATACAGAAGCTTATTCAACATGAATTCAGGTTATACTTTTTTCTTCTTTTTACAAATTATATTTGGCAAGAGATACAAGCTGTGATGTTTTACAGAAGGAATGTTGGGTGCTTCATGAGGCCATGGCTGAGACCTTCCACACAGGCAGAAAAGCTCAAAACTGGTTTGTAAAAAGATGCATTAAACACAGGTGGAGATTAGACATAATTTCACATAAATGTTTGTTAAACATTCTGCATTTTTTAAACACCTTTAACAATATCGTACAAACAAGGCACTGATGAACAACACTTTGGTCCCTCCGTTGGACTGTCAGAACTGAGCTTCAGCCGCCAAAGCAGACAGTCCAACACCAAGCTGAGGTGTTTACAGTGAGTTATTGCACAAAAGAAGAAGAGTTAGCCAACAGGTATGAGTCAAAGTGCATTGAGTGTGTCTTTTCTACTTTACTTTGTGGCAAATAACCCATGGCACTAAAACCAGAGAGCATACTGGGACTATCCCTCATTTGTTACCTGAAAAGTCTGGACCTCATCGGAACACTTGAGTTATGAGAGAAGTGGTCCCCTGTGCAGAGAAACTTTAAATGAACTGAGCGTACCGCCATGTTTTAGGGTCCAGTGATTTGCGGTATGAGAAACGCTAACATGGAGCGAGGCTTTTCACACAGATTAGCAGCTTTCTGAAAAGGCACCGACATGCAGTGTATCAGCTTGCAGATGGAAGAGCAAAGGTGCATTGAAAACACACACACACACACTCAGAGAAATGCAACTAGAATAAATAAATAAATAGATGAAAAATGTTCTGGCTTGTCTTCAAAGTTTAAATAAACTGCTTCCTGAATAACCATAATACTTCCTGCTACAGAGCAGTGAACACATCTAAACAGGTTGTTACTGCTGAAGATGAGTGTGCAATAAAAGCAAGCATGTTTTTAAGTCACTACACAGGAAAAGTGTTTCAACACATTTTGTTTGTTACTGACATTCTCACTCAGGGAGGAAACAGAAAGTTCAAGACGCCACACATTCGGCTTGCAGACACAAACACGACGCTCCTTGTGTCGGCCATTTCTCTCCAACCACCAGAAGCTTAGCGGTGGACAGGAACAGGAGCCAGCAGCCTCCCTCCTCCTGATTCAGGATCAACTGAAGTTCGTCTTGTGGAGGTGTCTGTTGGGGATTTCTATGGCGCTCACCTGCAGCGGCCAAGAGCCGCCCATGATGCCGGCCTGGATGGCCACGCCCGTGACCACAGCCAGGTCGGGGTCCACCGACGTGTTGGGATCCTTCCCAAAGTACTCGCTGATCAGCTTCCTGATGCGCGGTATCCTGGTGGACCCTCCCACCAGAACGATCTCGTCCACGTCCTCTTTCTGAAGGTGGCCCTCTGCCAGCACCGTCTTCACTGGGACCAGGATCTTCAGGAAGAGGTCCTGGTTGAGCTCTTCGAACAGCTCGCGACTGACCTCGACCTGGAAGTGAACCGGAGGAGGAACGGGGCCCTCTGGGGACCCAAAGCCATCATGCGCGTGAAGGTGGAGGGGAACGGAGATGAAGGCGCTGGGGTGGAGGGTGAGGTTGAGCTTGGCGGCTTCCACAGCCTGTCTGAGACGGTGGACGTCCTCCTTGAGGACGGGGGCGACGCCGAACTGCTGCCGGACTCGCTCGCTGGTGTACTGGAACAACCTCTGGCTGAAGTCCTGACCTCCCAGCTTGTTATTACCTGCAAATAACATATTAAAAAAATTTATATTTATTATTTTATATTGATTCTAATAAAAAAATTTTTTTATTTACAAAAAAACAAATAAGTATAAATACGTATGTATTTTACAGATTTTACCAATTTAGTTTTTTTCCTCGTGTGTCAGATAATTACTAAATTATAAAGGACAAAGATCACCTCAGTAAAAACAAAGTTTGTACATTCCCCACCCCCACCATAAAATTCCAGCATTTTTACAGCAATTCCAAGGTAACTTTTCAAACCCTTTTAACACCAAACTTTGGAGACAGAGCAATACAAATATACCGGAGAATCAGTTTCAATTTACTAATATATGACATCATTTATTACTGTTCTTTAGAAGGCTTTATCGTATTATTTTACACAACAGCGACAAAGTAAACTAGAATACACAATTTAATTCTTTGAAAATTCTCACACTTTACACACCTGATTTAACAAGAAAAAATAAATCACCCAATTTTAATAACTTTAACATGTGAAAACGTTAAAGTTTTTATAAATTACTTATTCATCATTTACACAGATGAATAAGTTACTGAGCCATAGGGAATAATAGGTTTCATCATATTCTCCATTTGTGAATAACAGCGCTCTCGGTGGCCGACTGGATTCCCAAAAGCAAGAGAAATGGCTGCATAGCCAATGATTTTAATTCCCATCTGTTACTGAATTTCTGTCGATCAGACAATGCTTTATGAAATCTCTTAGCCCATTTCCTGCTGTCAGATCTATAAAAGTGACATGTTGATTCTACAGCACTGGCAGTAAAAAGCCCTGGGTTAAACTTGTGAAACTGAATTCAATGCGGATAACATAATTAAAACATAATTTAACGATCAGGGTGATTACTTTTCCATACACAACCAGGTTTTCTCTTAATAAATAAAATCTTATCTGTCGTGAAACATGTAGGTATGAAAAAAAGCAACATAAGAGAATGTTTAGCATCCATGCAATGTTTTTTCACAGCATTGCATGAATTTTACATGCTGTAAAGTCAATTAGAAAAATCTTCCTAATAGCTGTAACCAATTACCTGCCATGGCCCTGGTGAGAAACATGCCTCCCTGTTTGTTGAGCAGAGACACATCCAGAGTCCCTCCCCCCAGGTCCACCACCAGCACATTGAACACGTCCACTTTGTGTAGGCCATAGGCCATGGCTGCAGCCGTCGGCTCGTTGATCACACGCAAGATCTCCAAACCTGTCAAACCACGACCAGACAGTCAGTGTTGCAATTTCAAGTCACAATAAGCCTGAAGATTACTCAACTAGACACTTTAAGAACAGAGCAACATCAGGTGCCTCATGTGGCTTTAAACCGTCCTTCTGATCACCTGACCTGCGAGGTTAGCGGCGCGGACCGTGTAGTTCCTCTGTCGCTCGTCGAACTCTGCGGGCACCGAGATGACGGCCTTCTGGATGGACACGCCCAGCTGTCGCTCAGCCATCTTCTTTAACCTCATCAGCAGCCTGGAGCCGATGAACTCTGGGCTCACAGCGAAGGTGCGGTTGGTGGAGATCACAAACTCTGCACTTCCATTGCTGTTTACTACCTGGAGGACAAAGTGTGGTACAGAGGAAAAAAAGCTTTAGAAAGGAAGGAAAACGTAAATGCAGAAGCTGTTGGAACTAAAGTTATCTGAAGGATGACAGGAGCAACACTGAGCTGTTTTAGTACAGCTTTAAACTGAGTTTATTTAATAATTACAGTGTATTTCAAAAATATTCACAACCCATGAACTTTTTCAGATTTTCTCAAGTCAAAGCTATAAACTTTAACTATTGAGATTTTATGAGGTAAACCAACACAAAGCAGCACAGAATATAGAGATTTGCTGTGTTTTTTCCTAAACCTTCAAAAAATATATACATATATGTAGCTAAAAAAAAAAAAGCTTATCACATGTGTTTTTTTTTAAATATAGGATTGTCTGTCCAGGAGGATGCATGTTTTGTTATGCATAGCATTTTGGATATTGGCTAAAAACTTAAAGTTATGCCTCACCTGACCAGAACATCTTCCATATGCCTGCTGTGTCCCCTTCAATCGCTACAGCTACACTTTAAGAATTTTTATTATAAAATATTATAAACCAATGCATGCAATATTATATTTTAAAAATGAGCTGTTAAAATCCGTGTACTTTGCCAGCAAATGCAGTAGCCCAAGCTTCCCCCACTTATCCGATAATGAGCCCCAGCTTGACTCACTTGAAACGGGTACCTGGCGCTCTCCTGCTCCAGGACACCCGGCTCAAATATCTTCCCGATGAACCTCTTGGCATCGTATACTGTGTTCTGAGGGTTGCTGTCCGCCACATCCATGGCTTCGTACCCGGCTAGCACCGCAGTGTTGGTGAACGAAACCGCGCTAGGGATGCTCTTCCTCCCCTCCTCATCTTCGATCACCTCCACCTCCCCGCTGCCCGGGAGGAAGACTCCCACCGAGCAGAAGGTGGTTCCCAGGTCCAGGCCGATCACTTTGGGTTTGGGGGGAGGCAAATACTGCTGCCCCAGATACCCAGCCAGAAACAGGGCCAGGATCACCGAACCTGCGGCAGCGAAACCGAAACGGGTATCAATCACAGATGGGACAAGAAACCGAGCCTCTAATAGGTTTTAGCTTAAAAAGCTGTTTATTATTAGACTTACCGATCATAGAAATCTCCCCGGACATTGTCACAAATAGCTGGACCTTACAGCAAAGTCCTAAAATGTCTCTAAAATGGAAACACCGGTACTAACAACTGGACCAACTGAACTAAAATACACGTCAACGTTTTACTGCTCGCTGTGGGTTATGGGTAACGTAGTTTACAGTTATTACCGTATATAAGGGGCGTAGTTCAGCTCATGATAGCTACTGACTACGACTTCCATCAGTACTAGTGAGAAGTCAAAGCTCGTGACGTTTTTTTGTGATCTCAGCCAATCATCTAAGGACTTTGAAAGTGCACGTCATATGTTGCATTAACAAAGCCTCGGAAATTAGCATTTTAACTCAAACTTCTGAAATTCCGACGTCTTGATGCATAAAGTGCATAATGTTTGACTAATTTCTAAAGATGTAAACTTAATCAATTAAGGAGGAAAATCCCAAAATACATTGTTATTGTTGTGTATTATCTGTACAATAGTAGAACTAATAGTAGTAGTCTATGGTAGTAGTAGTAAAGTTGGGCACCAAATGACTGAAGTAAGCGAGGAACGGGCGAAATTACCAGCAACCGCTTCTCCGGTAAAGCCGTGACTCTTACTTAAAGGAAGGTGAAACTCTAATAATTGACTTTCTATTTACCATTAAATGCAGCATGTTTCAGAGTTATCTTTGATCTTGATAAAATGTTACATACTGCAACTACAACTACAACAACTGCTTCTAGTACTACTGCTACTACTAATAATAATAGTAATAATATGCAATGCATTTATTTCTATAATAAGTTATTTTTTAATTAATTGTGGATAAAAACAAGTTGCAGGTGAAATGAATTAAGACAAAAATATAATTGTCTATGTTTTATTGATTTATTTACAAAAGGTTGTGAAAACAGATAAATACATATGCACTCAGTAGCGTAGGGTTTACTTTTTTACAAATACACAAACAGAGACTCTCATTCAAACTCATGCTCAAAATAATACATGTATTATGTACAGTGTGTAATAAAGACCATCAGCCAGACACATTCAACAGAACCACCACATTCAGAGGAAAGAGGGACTGAATGCTGAGGGCTGGGAGAAACGATAGCTGAAGATAGGCACCAGCAACCCTCCCGACCCCAGTAAGAGACAAGGGTATAGGAAAATGGATGGATGGATGGATAAATATAACTGACTTCATATCAATAAATTGTTACTTCTTTGACATCAAGAAACACAAGGATGAGATTACACTGAACATTTTCCTGTAATCTCCCTTCATTCACCCTTTAAAGCGCTCCCACATTATACAAGCTCCAGGTCAGAACACAAGGTGTAAACATTACATGTGGAGAGTACTTTTAGATTTTCTTTTCATCAGAATTATTGGAAAAAAGTGTGACTTTATATTCCAAATTTCTCAGAATCCTTCTGATTGGCCAAGCGCCTCATGCCTCCACTGTGTCTGCGACCTGCTCTGCATCCTCCTTAGTGTCCGAACACTCAGACGGGATGAAGCAGCCTGAGTCTCTGGGACAGTCGCTGTCTTCCTCCTGCTGGCCGTGGGAAGATCTGTGCTCCTCTGCATTGCTCGTATCATCACCTGCAACCGCAAAGAAAAACAAATTTAACAAAAAATACAAATAACAAAATGTGTTGAGTGATAAGGGCTTCTGCCTACATAGAAGAAGATAACATCTGTGGCAAGTCAGTGGAAACTGATCGTTAATCTGTAATATTTCTTTTGATCTATTTCTGCTATAGGAACACGTTACTTCATGAGTAAAATGTGCCTGCAAGTGTAGTGGTAGCTTTTTAAGATAGGCAAATTAATGCATCAGATCACCGTCTCCTTTTTTTTCCTACAAGCAGGGGCCATTCCTCAGTTCTGTGGTTTGTCAGAAGCTCCTAATCCCCCTGCCCACAGCACTAACCTAATGGAGCGCAGCTTGATTAAATTAGTGCCATCTCATCCACGTCAACAAGCTTGGCAGCACCGCTGATGCAGCAGCTGCCATCTGTTAGGGCTCACGCTATCACCCAAACAAATAAACAACAATCAGTGGCTTCTCAATCACATTTTCTCTGAGTTGCCAGATGCAGCACAACCCCCACTAGTGGACGTCACAGTTCCCTGAATCAAATGGGAGTGCAAGTTGTGTTCTTATTCAGAGCTACATGATAATCAGCCCTACAGGTTAGAGACGTCAGATTACAAGAATGCTTTCTGTCCTGGTGAGCGCTTTCTATTTGACTGACAGGAAATCACTGGTGAGCCGTAAGTGCATAGTGGCACGCAGGCAGGCGCATGATTTCAACGACAGATTAAAAAACCTATTGTTTCAGTTCTTGTCCTGAAACAGTTTCTAAGGTACTGAGAAAGTCAGTGCAATGGATAAAATAGATCAGCCTAGTGCTCAATCTGTTCTTTAACTTGGCTTGTTTTCTTAAATTGGGTCATATTGAGAGAGTGATTGCTCAGGATGCTGCTGACCTTCTACATAGCGGAAGTCAGCGGCAGCGAGCAGCTTCTGCCTGTGCTCGGGGTCTTTGACGTTTAGCTCTATCAGGTGCTTCTCCTGCAGGTGCAGCAGGTCCTCCACTGTCTGGTAGCCGTTCAGCAACAGGGCAGAAGCGTATTCCTGAAGAAAAACAATTAATTAGAGGGATTTTTAAAGTGAGGTTAAGCTATAAGTTGCTTCCATCTCAGCAGGAAATAACTCTCTTTGTGTTAATCCAGAAGGCTCAAGATAATGGCTAGTTTGAGAGGGTTAGACTAGCCTGGACTTCTAATATGAGAATCTCTAATGTCATAAAGCTCTCAGCTTTATATATGTGATCACTGTTTTATAAAGCCATAAGCCTTCATCATGTTTGCAATGGACAATTATTTACAGAGAAGTCTACAGATTTATACATCGAAAAATTTGTAAAGAATAACTGAAGCTGTTAGCAAGCAAGCAGTTAGCCAAAAACAGACATATGCTGTCTAAAATCAACTATACTCACAAAAAAATTGCCCCATATTTTATGAAACTTTCATCACAGTTAGTTGTTATTTACACAGAAGCCAATGATTATTCACACAGGAAATAAAGGATGGAGACATGCGACACCAATGATCTCACTGTTAAACACATTCTGAGAATGGAACATGAAAAATATTTTTCATCTGTAAAGAAAGTAGGTCAAAGTAAAATTAAATAAAATTCATTTCTCTTAAAGCACCATATATTTATTGAATTTTTTTGCTGTAAATACTGATTGTCTTGAAATGTTTTCCATGCTCTGTTCTCAGTATGTGGAAAGTCACTGTGAGTCATTTTTGGTGTCTGGAAATCTTTTTCAAGTTCATTTCTCAGAATGTTTTTCACACAGGAAGATCACTGGTGTTATACTGATCCACCCATTATAAATGTGTCTTTAGTTTAAAGCAGGGATCTGCAACTTCGTTCCACAAGTGCCACTGTCCCATAACCTTTGTATTCATCTCTGCTTCAACACACCTGAACCAAATGGCTGAGTTACATCTTTGTAACACAACCAGAGGTAACACAGCCACTTTCTGGTATCTTTGGGATATCAGGAAGTTTGTCAAAGGTCCGGCCATTCAGGAGTGTTGGAGCATGGATGCATCCAAAAGCTCCCAAACAGTGGCACTCGATGATTTGAGGTGCAGACCCCTCTTCTAAAGGTTCATAAAGAAGCAGAATAATATTCAGCATTCATTGTTCTAAGATAGAATTAGACTGCTTTGATCTTAGTCAAAGATACCTAAAGCTAGGTAACAGCTACGTTGTTTTATTCCTGACTTTGAATCTGACATCTCCAAATGCCTTTAGGCTAAATAACCGTCCAGTTTAAACATGGCAAAGGCATGAAGGTTAATAAAATAATGAATAGTAATATTGTTCTTAGGACTGGTGTTGTTTTATTATGGTGGAGGTTTGTTTTGATCTCAGCCTCTCTCAGAGTTGATGTAAGATTCAGTCTCAAGTTCAAAGAAATCTGGAATTATATTTAATGAGGAGGCCAACAACATTTTACTGCAGGATATTAAATTATACTAAAAGTTACTAAGCAGGAATTGCGAGATCAAGTTTTGAGTCTGACTGATCATTGAAAAATCAGACTCAAAATGTTGTCAATTCTAACTTGACAAAAGTGCCTTGATTTTTCCTGGCTCCTGTCCTCACCTCCAGGTTCAACCGCTCCAGTAACTCCAGCAGCGTTTTGGGTCGTGGCCTCTTGCACAGCTTCTGCTGTCTGATCTTTGGACTTTCCTCCTCTTCTTCTTTCTCCTTCTCCTCTGCCAAAACATCCACGTAGATAAACTTAAAGTTGCCAACTTTGTTGTTGAGCATGCCAGTCCAGATGCCCATCGGAGGCTTCCTGATGATGTGGATGATGTCGCCAACCTACAAAATCCAATTAAAGGTCGAAAAGTTATTTTCTGTCCAAGTCTCCATCACAACTAGGACAGTTTTGCTGGAAGTTACCTTCAGTTTCAGTGAATCTGTATCATAAGGACTGGGAACGAAATCAGTGTGGACCTGAGCCCGGCCGCAGAACTGACCCTGGTAGGAGCCGTCCTCCTCCAGCTTCAGGCTGTCTCTCTGACTGGAACCGTTGGACTCACTGGTGACGCCACCTGAACCGGTAAACCAATCATAAATACACAGCTCTGGTTCTTACATTTCACTGTGCTTGGATCGGATGTAAACACTCACTGGAGGAGCTCTGGCCGCTGTAAAGACTCTCCAAGGAGTTGCTCGTCTTTGCAGAGCTTTTCTCAACTGCTGGGCTGCTGTCCGTTTCTGCTTCTGGGTCTTTGTCTGTGTCGTCCCCCTGGATCACATAAAAAGGCAAAATATAATAATCAACAAGGACATGAGAGTAAGCTACAACATACAGTGTCAGGTAAAGATGGAGGTGATAAACTTTGAAACTCTAAATCTGTGCAACAGCAAAGTTTGAAACTGCAGGAAGATGTTTTTTTTCTTATTCTGTGCAAGTCAAAGTATAAAGCAGAATTGTATTGTTGCTCTGGCCAGCGTCATGTGTGAGGATGTGGGTTTGTGTTAGATGAATGTGATAAAGGCTTGAGCGCACGGCTGCAGTAAATGCTGTGAAAGGTACAAAGGGGGGTTTTTTGTTATCTGTGTCAGCTGAACTGCTGGTCATGCAAAGTCAAGAGATTTATCCCGGTTAGTGAAGAAAGCGTTTTAAAAATGTGCTCACTGTTTCCTCTGAAAGGGACTTGGCGTGTTTTTTTCCCATCTTTCTCCTCATGGTCAGCGAAATCTCTTTCATCTTTTTGCCGAGTCCAGCTGATCTCCCGGGATCTGGACTGTCGCACTCTTCTCTGAGCTGAAGAGATTAAAGGTGGACAGACAAAAAGGTGGAATTAAATAAATCACTTGTTTTTCTGCTCCATAAATTTACATTAAAATGCATCAATTTTCCAGTTAAAAGCCAATTTCAATGCATATTTTCAAAGTTGTGCAAATATGAGCACTCTAACGTATCCCCAAGACAAAGATTTTGGTGTAATATTACACAACATAGAATTGAATTTTTGTTATAAAACATGAATGCACAAAAAACCAAACTTGTCCACTAACCATAGCTGTCCCATTTTCCTCTATTTTGGCATGTGACGAGTGATGTCTGAGACCCTCAAACCTGCCGAAGCTTGTGGAACGCTGAAAGAGACAAACAAATACGTCCTCTTACTTTACTTGAACAGTTTGTGGGTAGATTTCCTTTCACTGTCTGCTAACAAAAGACTGAGCAATCTGGGTTATTTTATGGCAAAGACACAAAAATACCTATTCTTTAGCAAATAACATGAGTAAACATATCAAACATTCACTCTTTTTCATCATTTTTATTTATCTACATGTTTCCATGAAGGAACACTGGCAGATTTAAATAACACTACTATATCCGCACAGAGCTGGACGTGAACTCACAGCTTGCTTTTCTCTGGCACTCCCAATTTTTCATAAAACTGAAAGTCATCATAATCTCTCCCAAACCCAATCCCCCTTGCACCCCACACACACATCATCCCCAGTGCAGAGCACCAAAAATAATTATATAAATGATTAATCCTTTGGAAATCCTGGTTAAATATGAGCTCTATGCTCCTAGACAGCCGTCCGGGAGATTGAGTTAATGTAGCAGAAACTGCTTAGATTTGTGCGGCTCTCTGCCAGCAATTACATGAACAGAAAATTTGTTTTTACTCTCATTTTTAATTCCAGTGTTTGGATGAATCTATTTTTTGGGCATATTTTAAACTATAAAACAGGGGCAATTTCATATAATTTACAGTATGATTCATTAGGACAACAATAACGCGATACAAAGTTAATTTAAAGGATTAAATTGTCCCACCAGCATTAGTTATGTTTAGTTTTTTAACCTACCTTCGGTTTGTTGCTCCTTGTTTTGTCTGACACATTAGATGCTGCTCTTTGTAACATTTTCAGCTCTGTAAATTGTCTTGGTGTTTTGGCCAGTTGCTGCTCTTTTCTTGCCTCGATCTCACTGATCTGACAGTGATGTGTTAACTAACGCTCAGTCTGACTGTCTGATGAGCTGACTAGGCCACTTCCTCACAAAACACAGGATGTGAGGCAATTGACTGTTTCTTGCTGCAGTATTGCTTTGAAAGGGAAAAACACAAATGCTTAAGTGTGCATTTTGTGGCCCTCTTGAAAAAAAAAAAAACACTTTCAGCCACTTCCAGGAACAGCTCAGTTTGGGGTTTCTAATTGCAGTATTTTTTTTTCTCGATATTATCTCAGGCAACTTAATGAGAATGAGTCTGCGTCATGTTAGCTGCTGTGTTGCTTGTGGTTAATCCACAGAGTTGTGCCAGTAATTTGTAATTTCACTAAGTAAAAGTCAATCACGTAACCACTGTTGGTCATGTTGTGGTATAATGCGATTATTCCCTCACTGCCAATAAATCCCAACCAGTCCCACTTCAGCAAAAATTAAAAAAACTGACAGAAAATGTGTAAAAAGTGTTATTCTTCCTTAAGAAATTCCTTTTTTAATCAACAATGGGGAAGTGGGTGATGGTAAATGATGCTGGAGTAATAAGTCATTTCTTAACATGGGGTGAGAAATTTAGAGGAAGCGCTTAGGTATGACACAGAAACAGCTCAAAGTGGCAACTTTGCTGTGTCGAAACACTTTCCGGTTTCTCTGGCCTATCAATTTTAAAGTATGCTGCATATCCTCTCTTGAAAAAAGATTACACATACAATCCTGACTTTAGCTCTTCGGTTCAAAATAATAAAATAACCAGGCTGAAGGCCTTCCTGGAGAACGTGATCACTCCGATGCCATCATGTGGGGATTTGCTGCCGTGTTTATGCCACAGCTGGTTTCATTTGGTCACTTGCACAAAAGAATTCAACAGACAAAACCTCTATCTAATCCCCCTGCAATTCAATCAACCATGAACTCCTGGCTATTCAGATTAAGGTTTCTAATCTATGACTTCCCAGACTCCTGGCTCTGTGGTGAGACAGTTGTTCATCTTAGTTCAAAAAGGAAAACTTCTGTTTTGGAAAGGACTGCATTATATTGTATTTTACTTGCTTTTTAATTAATTACTCCCACACCTTTCTGCAATCCAAACATGTCTCCAGATCTTTCATACACACAAGTAAAAGTATAATAATTCTCCATGAATTAATTGTTGCGTTAGCAACAATGTTATAAATATGGATGCAGTGAAACGGAATCTCAGAAAAAATGAGACATTTTTCACGTTTGCAAAGATTTTAAGCCCGAACCAAAGCTGTGACTTCATCACACATTCAAATTTAGTGAGTTACTTTTCTCGTCCACATGTTCTGTGGTCCAGACAGTCAGAAGTGTTAGAATGAACAGCTTCTAATCATATACAATATTCAGTTTTATATTTGTCATTTTAACCTGAAATATTTTTAACAAATTTATGCTAAGTCATTTTATCATTTTCAAAATCTGACAAGACTTGCCAAAACATTATATCTGAAAGAGCATCTGAGCAAATCCATTTTTTCTGCCACATCTCAATAAGAATGTAAACCATCACAAAAATAGATTTTTAGTTTTAACCTTTAAGCTTAATGTTGTCTTAGCTCCATCTGTTACTAAGAACCAGTGTCCCTACTGCTCCATAGGCAGCTCTAAATCTCTATGTAAGGCCATTTTTTCATCTTCGATTTTTTCTCCCTCAATATGTTAAGCTTTGAGGTTAATCCACAGAGTTGGGCCAGTAATTTCACTAAGTAAAAGTCAGTTATGTGACTGATTCAGCTTGTGGCACATGCTGAATCCTGCATGTGCTCTCTGCCCAGCAGCAAGGGTTATGCTCTAAGAAATGCCAACTGGTCACCAGGGCAATGCCTCCTGGCTCTGTCAGGTAAGGTATTAGCAGCAAGTAATCGCTATCCAATAGAAAAATCCATAGTTAATGCTCAATTCAAAATGGATTAATTTCCTATGGTAACATCAAGTGAATACACTGAACTGTGATAGTATTGAATGAATCTTTTCACATCTTGTGATATTTCAGTCTCAAACTTTGATGTAGTTCATTGGGATTTTATGAGATGAAGACAACGTAGCACGTAGTTTTGACGTGGGAGGAAAATGATAGACGGTCCAAAGTATTTTGAACCAGTTGTCAACTCCTGTGTTCTACAGCACGATGCTGCTACCACTGTGTTTCATTGTTGGGATGTTCAGATGTGCAGTGTTAGGTGTGAATACACACTTTGTTTTGTATGTTGACCAAAAAAAGCTAAATATTTGCTTAATTTGACCAAAATAAAGTCTCCCAAATTTTTTATTTGTTACCTTTGTGGTTTGTAAAAAAAAAAAAAAGCTGCAAAGAGAAAATCTTTTGGTTTTCTTTTGAGTATTTCGTCCCTATTTTCTGGATTATATTAAGGCAGAGAGCAGAGAAAGAGGTCTATAATCTGCACAGAAACTGTGGCAGACCATCTTAAGTGGCTACATCCTTCTGTCTGTCTGCATACTTTGGTCAATACTTAAAGGACCTTTTTTATTGCACTTTGTTTGAAGCTTAATGAAGAACACAATTCATTGCTTACATTTGGCTCTGATAGATCCACCTCCGTGACAGACCGTGGCACCTTTGGTTGAAGCTGACAGCTCCGTTTTAGGCTTCCATTCTGGTCCATCACTGGTTGTTGCTTCCCATCCCATTCCTTCTCATGCAGGGCAGCAAATTCATGTGGGAGCATGCGGTACTCGGTGAGGGGCCGGCAGCAGGTGTGCTCTATGGTCCCCCATGCGGGACTGCTGTCTCCTGGGTTGCTCCAACGCTGGTGGTGGGTAGGTGTCGCTCCTCCAGGTAGGCTGACCATGTCCACACAGTGGCCCGGGTTTGTGTTGTCCGGGGTGGGGAGGGTGGAGGATTTGCCCAGGTACAACCTCCTATCCTGTCTAGATGTGTATGGCACCTCCAAATACTGTAGTTCTAAGGATGGGCTCGTTGTTTTTGGTGGGGAACTCACTGAAAAAGCTGGAGAGCCAAAGAAAAACCCACATTTGTGGAACATTGAACATTTGTGAAAAAATAAAGTACCATGAAGAACGAGGTGCACCACAGACAAGTCAGCACAAAGTTAAGGAGAAGTTTATCACAGGGTTAGGTTATAAATACCCCAGACATTTTTTTTAAACATTCAGTCCATCATCCGAATATGACACATCTGCAAAACTACCAAAAACTACATGGCCGTGCACCTGAGGAGACAAGGCATCCAAGAAGAGCATTAATCAGAGAAGGTATTAAAAGACCTTAGTGTAACTTTGGAGGAACTGCAGAGATCCAAAGCTCAGGTTCATGATTTTATCCAAGCAACAAGTATCAATTGTGCAGTGCAGAAGTTTTAAAGTAAAACTGTCAAGAGGAAACTCATTGTTTAATCAAAGGCATAAGAAGTCCCACTCACAGTTTACCAAAGTGTTTCATTGGACAAAGCAAACAAGTGACAGAATGTGGCCTATCAGGTGACACCTCATGTGTGGTACAACTCCATAACCACAACATCCCTAAAGTGAAACACAGTGGTGGCAGCATCATGGTGTGAATACTTTTCTTCAGCAGGGGCAGGGATGCTGAGCAAAGCTGACTGGAAAATTAATGAAGCTAAATATAGAACAATAGTTCTATATTTAGAACTATTGTTGTCATGGTCTTTCCTTCATGACAACAACCCTGAAAATACTGCAAGAACTACAAAAGAAAGCTATTGATGAAAGAACATTTTTATGCTACACTTTGATGCTTGAGAAACTCCAAGGTTGAGTTCAAAGAAGACTGAACGTAAGGTTTTGTAGATTAGTAGAGCTGGTAGAGGCATATGCAAAATACTTGTAGCCATAATTGCAGCAAAGGATGTCTGAAAAAAAATGCACACCACAGTTTTATAAGATTTATAAAAGGAGGTATTTCTGTTTTGCCGCTATTTAATGTTGGCCTATTCCAATATAGAAAAGTTAAATGGGAATAAAAATTGTGATAACATACTCTGTATCAGAGGAGAGACTCAGGAGGACGACTTGATATCCTCAAGCAACATCAAAAAGAGAAAAAGAGGAAATGTGGGGATGGTCAGTTGGATGAGTCAGTTTTTGCTGTGCTTTTGTTGGATGACTCCTTCTCCACTGAAAATGTGGTAAAATGTCATGAACTCAAGTTACCCTGCTGGCATGCACGTGTTCTTGTGTCTCAAATTTTAGCAAAGAAGCTGAGTCATACAGGAATTTTGGACAATTAGTCTATGGAGAACACAGAAAGAGAAAATCCTTTAGTAAGTATTTTTTCTACACTGTCTCACCTCTGTTGTTGTGGCTTTTTTTGGACACATCTTTCCCGCTCCTTCCTCCTGGTTTCTTTCCGTTCTTTTGGTTCTTTTTGGTAGCAGGTTTGGGTTCTGTTATCACTCCGTTGCTATGGACACTCTGAAATGAGAGAACAGTCAAAATTTACTCCCATTACCTTCAAATATCCCACCTTGTCTTTTTGTTCATGAGGCAATGTTTGTGCTCTTACTTTCTGCAAACAACAATGTCTATGTGTTTGTGTGTTGTTATTACATAAGCAGTAATATTGGAACGCTGTCAGTGCAGCCAGGCAGCCTCTTAGTGACGTACTGAAAACAGCATCTGATCCCACCCCGGCAGGATCTGCTTTGTTTGCCCCTATGATGGGCATAAATCAGACTGGACATGTCTGACCCGGTCTTTAAATCTTCATCACACCCACACACATCACTACAATGAGTCCAAGTCATTACAGTGAGAGCAGTACTTCCATTAGTATTAAACCTGATCAGCCTCAGAAAACTGACTCACAAACAGACGGAAGTCTCTGTTAATGCAAATTGAACAGTTTTTTTGGTTTCACACTCAATCCCAGCAGCAGAAGCAACACGTCACACAGCAGGCTGACACGTAAAGATGTGGCATTAATTACTGCTGTATCAGCATCAACACTGCTTTTTCTGCTCACCTGATTTGTTTGTTGTTTCTCTTTTTTCTTTGTGCCATTATGATGTCCTCCTTTACCTCCCTTTTTGTCTGTTCGATGCTTAGGTTTTCTCATCTCTACAAAACAAAATGTTTTGAGTTCACTTAAGCAGGTGGAAAGATGTAAACAAAACAAAACAAAAATTCAAAAACTTCAGAAAGACACATAATCACTGGGATTCAACTGTAATGCCAGTTCTGTGTCAGTAAGTGGTGAAAATATCAGCAGCATACAAGCTCAAAAAGACTTTCTGGATTTGGGAAGCACGTAACACTCAAGTTAGGTTCTAGTTCCAAGATGGAAAACCAGTAGGATTGGCTGAATGTTGTGTTGCTAACAATTTGCTAACTGTTTTTCATTTACTTCTTCTGCACTCATAAAGTATTGTCAGGAAAGACACTGGAAATTATTCCATCTGACGAAGCACGGTATTACAGATCAAGAAACCACAGACTTAAGTTTTGGTGCACTACAAAACACTTCATGTGTTTTGTTACTGTTTAGCATCTTTTTAAGAAATTTGTTAAACATAAACAAACATGAAATATAACAGTAAAGGTTTATTATAATTTTCTACAAATATTACATAGAATTAATAGAAATTGTTTTTTGTTTTTTTCATGATTTTTGAAATCCAACATTGAGCTGTCAGTCCAGATGAATGCTGAGAAACACCTGGGATGAGCTTAACCTACATTTTATTTTTTACCTTCGTTGTGATTGTTGGTGATGTGGATTAAATCTTCTCGGCTCCTGGCGCGCTGCCATGCTGCATTACAGCCGGGGTTATCTGCGGCAGACAGAGGCAAAGGCCAGGGATTTGACGTGAAAAGAGAGGCTGCGTCAGCCTGACTCAACTACAACTGGTTACAACTCTGCATGTACGGTTTCAGCTTGAATAAGAGACACTGATGTGTTAAAGACCGTCACACTTTTCCGCACCCCTGGTAAAGATAGGTTAGGTTAAAACAAACATTTTATTTTTCAGTAGAATAATCTTTATAGATTTTTTAAATCCGATGTTAAATTTGATTACATTAATTTAGTTTGCAAAGAAATCTCAGACAAGAAATAATTGTTTTTTAATAAATCCCCAGTATGGCACTGATTGGTAGCCCTGCTATCAATGCTTTGCATGTCCTCTAATACTGATATGACAGTACTTAGTCTTCTCCTATCAAATTTCTTTAATCCGAAGCTCAAAGAGCCCTACTTTAATAATCTCTTGAGAGACGTTGGTCCTCTTTTATGCTCTATTCTTTTCAGCTCACATCACAGCTTTTCCATAGGACTTAGGTCTGGAGACTGAAATAGTCATCCAGTCATAGCCTATTTTTAGTTTTCTGTCCTAGAGTTTTAAAAAGCTCAGGATGATCTGAACTTGGATCTTGGAAATATCTTGGAAAGATTTACAGAACTCTGACAGAGTTCAGATCATCCTGATCTGGCATCAGGACCTGAACCTGTGGAAGAGAAAGAGGCCCATAGCATCACAGATCCACTGTCATATTCAATAGTGAACATAAAGCGCTTTTTATATTTATACTTTCTTTCAGTCCTGACTCTGCAGGATATTTGTTTTCAAAAGCTAAATCTTGCTCTCATTTGATCAAATTACACACTTCCAGTGGCATTTAGCAAATATGACATCTTTAACGTATAAAATAGTTTTCTTTCTGGCAAGCATTTAAAAAAACCAATTAGCATGTATGTAAGATCTAATAGTTTGATAGTGTTTCATAAACTTTCAAGAAAGCTCTCTCTGCTGATGTGTAGATCCCTGTGCATGTTGGACAGAGAATCATAGGTTCTCATACAACCTTTTTTGTCACTATTTTTAAATGTTTTAATTGTTAATGTGACAGCAGATATGAGCAGGGGTTTGAGAAGTAGTGCTATTTTTTGCTATCATTTTTTTAAAAGGTTTTTGTGGAACTGATAGTAGTTATTTCCAGTGTTCTGACAGGAAATGGGCGTGGGGGGAGGAAACATATAGAAAAAGTTCAGAAATCTAATAATAATAATAACCTCCTTATACGTATGGCATATTTCATCTTCGCCCGAGAGTCACATCTGCCTCGCTCTTCCTAAGCGCAGGACTAGGACTGTGGGAGGGTTAACATATGCTGTTTCTTCTTTTGCGTGGTATGTTCTCTTATCTTTCCCATCTTAAAAAGAAGCAAGGCAACATAGGCCTCTGTGTCACCTTATTTTTATACCAGAGCAAAACAGGAAGCAATAGATTACAAATTAAAGCTTCCTAGATAATCTAATCAAGATAAAGCACTAAAGTGTAATTGAAATGGGTTTCTTTCCAGCGCTCAAATTGCTCAACAATTCATTAAGCAGGACTCACCCAGTGTTTCATTGTCTGACAGGGACTTTGATATGTGTGTTCTGAAAGGAAAGGAAACAGAATATTATACACGTCAACTCAGAGGATTTTTGTAATATTTTTACATTACATTTGCTGACCCATGTAAACACAAAAACAATGAGCTTAAAACGTCGTCACCAGATAGAATGTTCGTGTTGATTCAGATGTTGAGCTGAATATGCTTTCAGAGAGACAGCACACAGAGTAAACCAAAGCCAAAGAAGTAAAGGTAATGTGGCAACCAGGACCTTGAATCCGCTTAGTTCAACTGACCCAAAGCCCCATAATCTACCTCCTGCTGGCAAGACAATCTGCAGGACCTTTCTTCTAAAAAAGGCAAAAGCTTCCTGTGAAGCTGAATAGAAAAAATAATATTAAGCTTCCAACTGTGCCATCAATCCCTCATGTTAAAGTGGGGCGATGTTTTAAATGGAGAGAATGAAGTGATGGAGAGGAGGAGCCCTGCTGAGGATCTGATCTGTTTTTGCTACACAGAGGATTTACAGAATTAAGTCCTCGGTGAAAATGAACAGGGAGCATCTCAAGCCCTATTATTTCTTAATGAGAAGGCCCTTTCACTTGCAGGGAGGGCCTTTTTGGACTGACTTACGTGTGCATTCAAAAAGATCAGTGGAGTATAATTGACATCATCGCAGGATTGCATAATTTTTAATCCAGTTACATTCCCTGTGTATCTTGGAAAGTTATAAATATTATAGATTAGATTCAAAATATAAAAAAAACATGTAGCATGCTTATTTTGATTAGCTTACATTCTATTCTTTTTATTGGAGTTGGCCCCATGTGTCTGCGGCATGTCCTGAAAGAAAAAGAAACTTCAGTGTTCAGTGTTATCAACAAGATATCTTTGTGAAGTTTGTACTGATTTTGTCAATGAATTATTCTCCATACAGTCTGCAAGGATCAGTTCATGGACATGAGGAATGCTTGACTTACAAGCTTAATTTATACAATAAAAAGGATCTGACCTCTGTAGCAGCTGCCAGGACGACATGTTAGTCATTTCATAATCAGCTTTATTTCATTGAAACATCCTGGGACTTTACAAAGGCCAGTAACTCACAGACTTAACTGCAACCCTGACCAACTGCGTCCACCAGTCCTGTTGCAGACACGTTTGAGGCCTCAATAAAAAATTTCCCCACTCACCATGGATATAGACCTTCCAGAGCCTCTCCACCTCGTGTTGTCATCCAGCAGCATAGCTGGACTGCAGGAGCGGCTGCAGGAGCGACTGGATGAGCGG
Source organism: Phalloptychus januarius (assembly GCA_902982915.1). NCBI lineage: Eukaryota > Metazoa > Chordata > Actinopteri > Cyprinodontiformes > Poeciliidae > Phalloptychus > Phalloptychus januarius. Next base: position 33,363,775 of record CADWAE010000133.1, read on the forward strand.
CTGGGGATGGGTGGCGCCGGGCCGTCGGTGGAGCTCTGCACCGCCTCGTACAGGCTGTCCATAGACCCCTCCTGGTGACAGGTGGACGTACAGGAGATGAAAGCATTTATTTTTGCAAACCATGGTTTCTAGACAATGGAATCTGATACATTTCTGGTTTTACTTTGTAAAAGCTTGTAATGAATGGCTTGAAAATCAAATCAAATCACATTTTATTGTCTTCGAAGGAGTCAGGAGCTGTAACAATAACTGCCTTGGCAGTACTACACATAATGCGACATAATCCAGTAAATCTACAGTGTTGTTAACCCCCCATTCACAAAGGAATAAAACTCACCTGGATGACAGCGCCAAGTCATTGCATCACCACCAACTTATTTTCCCATTTCATCCCAGCCTCCTTCTATTCAAGAAAACTGTTTTGGATTCATGTATTGAACCTTTAACACTTTTTTTCTTCTGGTTCTTAAGTATTTGGATGATTTATGTTGAGAAATGCTCATAAAAAGCTCAGATAGGATTTGTTGTAATTGAAAACTTTTAAAAATGATTTAATTGAATATAGTTTGTTGTGTAAACTAGCAGTCAACTTCTTTGAAAGACAAGAGATAATAATCTCTAATCCAAACAAAATAATTCTCTGACTGAAAATATTTGAATTCAAAACTATATTTTTTGTGACTTGGAGCAAGTCAAGGCAGGATCAATGAACTTTAGAAAACATCCCATGGCAGACAGTTATTTTTATGCCTAAGAAAGTTGAGTATAGAATGCACAAAAGTGCCAAAGTACGAAACAGGCTGGAACCTTGATGACAGGTTTGGTTTGACCATTCAGCATCATCCAAAACATGCATGGCTCTTCTGCTGAAAGCACCAAACTACTTACCTCTGTGCTATCCTCTCTAACTAAAAGTAACTAAATATAGTGATTATTTAATTGTTTTGATTACTTTTCTATTGTTAATCATATGGGTGCATCAATCAAACAATGCTGTATTTACCTTCTGAAATATGACTGAATAAAATTATTTTCTGTTGTTTCAGCAGGTGAGTTGAAATACTGAAAATAGCCTGTTCTATTTTTGTTGAGTTTTATTTTTAGGTTTGCATTTGACTCCTGTGAGGGTCTGACTGTCCTCTGTGATAATTTCATTGCCAAAAAGTAAGTTTATCATCATCATCAGAGTAAATATCAAAAACCTTGTGATTAAATTATAATAGTCCTTTATGTACATTAAAATCATCTACATAAACTTTCAGGGATCCAATGATTTTTATGGCTTTGATGGCAGATTATTAACTCTAAAAACTAAAATTGACTACACACACACAGCAGTTATAAATTTAAATAATCCATAAGGTTAGAACATGACAAACAAATCTGTATTTCAAATCCATGCATTAAAATAAAAGCAATGAGAACTTGATGCATATGTCACAGACTCAAAGATGCTTATCAAAAATAACTACAGGAAAAGATTGACTTTCCGTCAAGCAGATTTTAGATGGATTATAATTTGCTGGCCGTGTTTGGATTCCTTCTAGGAACAAATATCTAATGCTGTTCTTCAGCTTGTCCTGTCTGCACAGGACTTTTCAGCACTTTTGTTTACATTTTATGGGTTTTTTTTTGTGTCCTAAACTTTGTTTCGGTTTCCCTTTTACATGCATTACACTTTAGTGACAAAAAGAAAAGATTAAAGATTATATGATGGATGTGCTTTAGCTAGAGAAAGATTTCTTGGTGTTTTCTCCTTTAAGAGCCACATATAAAGACCTCACCTAGATACACAAACACAGGGTTGTGTGTTCGTGCAAACATGTAATATTTCATTTGTAAAGAACAATGAAGACACCTGCTGGGAATAAGCCAAAGGAAACAAATGAGCTTAAAGTGGTATTTAAAATATCTCAAACAACCAAGCTGGCGACTAAGCAGAAAGAGAAACTGACTTCAGACTTTTTTATTTACTGCAGCTTGATCACATCTACCTGCAAATGAAAACCATGACAGTTTCTCTGGAGTCACTGTCTAGCCTTAACATGTCTAGCTCTGGTGAAAGTTCACCATTAATTGCACATCGTCCCTGCATGAAGTTTAACAGAGGAGTTCAGTTTACAGACGCTCTCATTATAGTCACATTTGCACATGATTCTCTGAGCAGAATATACACACAGAAAGTTAAAAGAGAGTCTTACCAGTGAAAAGCAGAAAAGGTTCATATTGGCTGCAACGTGTCCTGTGCGCTTCAGGGAGTCAAATGGAGCAGAAACAGCCTGCTGATAGACAGCCAGAGGCTGAGAGACACAACAGCTCAGAGTGAGCCCAGCCCGGGTCGCCTGCTGTCTTCACAGATTAATACCATGGAGAAATCCCTGCTCTAATCCAATAGATGGACCACCAGTACTCTGTCAGCTACGGCAGAACACACACATGACAACAAGCCCCCCGCCCCTTGCTACTGCTGGGGCAACAGATTAGGTCTATGTTTTGAATCATTTTACCATTCACTCACCTTTTCATTCACCTTTCATTCGCCATTTTCTTCTTTTATCCATAATATATCTTGCTGTGTACCACTGCCACAGGTGCCACAGCATGTGCAGTTACTAAATTAATCATTCAATGATTTATTCTAATAAATAAAACTGGAACTATTTTTCAAACTTGAATTGAAAATCAAACCACTTACTTTCCAAAAAAATAGTCTTGCTTAGAAAATACTGCACCTATTTTCTAAGCACGGTCCTGATAAGTCCAGCCTTCTGAACATTTGCATTTGGAAAATGCTTTTAAATTTTACATTTTTGCTAACTACAAATCAAAATGATCAATAAGTTAAATGTTATTTTAGCAGCAAAACAAACAATATTGTTCAATGCTGATTTACACTTTTTATTGCACTTATGTAAAAGCGGTGAAACTGTGATATGCTTACTTTAGGTTTTTATACTTTGAGAATCTCTATTGCAGATTATGCAGATTATCTATTCATTATTGAAAGATATAAATGACTCCCTCTTGAATTTAAATCGTGGAAGCCTCCTGTGGCTAGTAGGACTGAATACTTCAGACCAGAAAACAAATACAGCAAAATAAAGACAAAATGTATATTTGGTTTGGATTCCAGTACTTAGGATTTCAACACAACAGACGGAAAGTCGCTTCATAGAGTAATCTAAAAAATTAATACACCCTCCAGTCTGGACGGTTCATCAAACGAATGAGTGAAATGTTCAATCACTGAATTTAACCTGGATTATTAGAAGGCTATTACATAAACAGTGTTACACAATCAAGGCTTTTACCTGCAAATTAAATGACCAAATAATTTTAACTCCAAAATCCCTCTCAAAGAGTTCATCGCTCTCTGAGAGAGACATATGACCTCAGTTAATCACTGTGGTTCACCAGACAAAACCAAAATATGCTCACAATTGTTCCACTCAAAGAACATTTGAATATTATTAAGGCTTTTACACATTTTTAAAAAAACTTAAAAACCGTAATGGGGGTTATGAACACAAATTTGTTTTTAACTACATATGAATTATAAGTGTTAACCTTTTACCTGTCTGAGATTGATTTACTTTTATTTGCCCTGAATGTGAACTTTACAAAACCAAACACATTTATTAGTTACAGCTGTCAGATGAAGAGATTTTCAAAGAAGCATGAAAGAAAATGTGTAAAATGAAAAAAATGCACTTGACTTCCCAAGTAAATATACCTGTATATCCAGTCAGACCAGCAGATAACATAAGAAAATACGTGGACTAATAATAAAAGGATGCACATGCAGGGGAAAACAATTCATCTTTGGCAACCATGCACTCTTCTTTTTATCATGTGTCACAATCTTCAAAAAGATCACAAACAGCCTGAGCTACAGAGCACATTTGTTTTCACCTTCTCAGCCTCAGCTCTTTCCTGTGTGGGCAGCCCATGTGGGTAATACATTTTAACTTGCGGCTCAGCGTAGCTACTGACTTCCTGAGAAAACAGAATAATTCCCTTACACAATGGAAAGAAATGCTGAAGTTAGAATTACAGCTCACACTGTTTGTTTTGTCAAACTGAGATGGTGATGGCTTCCAGTCATTGCTTTTCTGTTTCAGGAGAAGGTTGCAGTATGAGTTATTTGCTTGGCATCATGTGTGTTATATAGGCTCTACTCTTAATCCATCACCTTGAGAGAAAACATCTTGAGCGATTAATAAACGTGACCTAGATTTTCACAAAGATATGGCACACTATCATAGAACTTCAGCCTCTTTAATTATGTAATTATCTTAGTTTAGTTGCTGTATTCAACATCCTAAGGTTTTGGTATCTACATCTCAATATTTCTCAATATTGATCAATATTTCCTATCGAGAAATATTGGTAAATCTTTCTCTATATGCATGTAGAGGTGATTAACTTCAAAAGAAAGAGCTTGCAGGGACTCTTGTAGTTGCAATGTCACTTAGAGTACAGTATATCCAAAATTTGGTGAGTGAAACTCTGCTTTGCAGTTTTGATTTACAGGAAACAGAGCCGAACAGAACAGGGTGTGAAAATACCTTGAACACAAAGAACAATGTGGGAATGCTGCCAGGCAAGAGCTTACCAGTGCTGGTTGATGATTTCTGGGAAGCATAGCCTCCATTGAGTAAAGCTTAAAGTTAAATGAAAGATTTAATGATTCGTAAGAGGGAATTACACCCATAAATACATGAGCAGAGATACTCATTAAACCACAGCAAACAATGCCTCTAAGAGTCCTAAGCTTCTCCGTTTTCCTTTACCTTTTTCTATGATGAAAAGAGCAAATGTGATGGTTTAAAGTTTGAATTGACTTCAGATTAGAGACAGACTGTGACCCATATAGATCCAGCCCGTCCCAGTGAAGCGCTAAGTGACATCATGACAGGATTAAGAGAGTATGAGTGAGTGGCTGCTCTGGTTCTTAACACCCGCTGCTGCTCAATTTACAAAGGTTCTGGAGAAAATGAATGAGGCTGAAAATCTCTTGGTCAACATTTGTGTGTTTTTATTTAAGAGCAGAACAAAGTGCTGAAAATAAATCACAGAAGATTCTGATATGTAAAACCATCTTGTATGGTGATAGTGATAGAATTTAGATAATTTCCTTCATCATTGGGCTTTGCAGTAACAGGGGAGTGAAAGCAGACTGACGCTTCAGCTCTAGCAGAGGTCCTCTTGGCAGCAGACTGTGAAGAAGTCCTCGGCACAGAACTCCTCACAGCTTCGAGACAGTGCGTTGCCTGTGAATGAAACCTCCAGTCAATAAAACGTCTCTGCCTTGCTGCTGCTTTTCTTACATATGGCCACCGCTTGTCGCTTGTGCGTCAAACTGAATTTGAGCAGAACAAGTTCTACCTACCCTTTTTGTAGGTCTTGCAGTACTGCGTTGAGCTTTGGCACACTGTCTCTGTCTTGCAGATAGTGTCATTCTCATCCTGGCAGGTGAAGCATTTCAGTGTGAGCACTAGAAAAGAAGAGATCAAATTCAAAACACAGACAAAAACAGATTTTTTTTGTGTGAAACATTGATTAATGGGTCACACATTAAATAAAAAAACAAACTTCCCGTAAGAATTTAATCTAAGCAAGATTCCAGTCTGATTTCATGTCAAAATATTGTATTGAATGTAGGAGAAGTAGCCTTTGATTACCTTGTGTGCTGCACAGCAGCAGAACCACCATGGAGAGCAGCAGGACCTTCATGTTGTCAGATGCTATGTGGAAAAACTTCCTGCTGCAGGACTTTTATACAGCCAGACTACCTCATACCAAACCTGTCCTGAGGAATGCACTTCCTGGTAGGTAATATTCCAGTAAATGATCTGCCCTTCTCTCAACACCTGCAGGTGGATTAAACTGCATTTAACCCTTTCCTAATGGAAATTGCTGATGTTGATTAAGTGTAAATCTCTCTGATAAACGATGATATCATCTCCATTCTATCACACTCAGATTGCTTATGGAATTGGATAAAAGCTGAATTCCAGGGTTTCGGCACAAAAGTTGGTATTTTAATTTTTTTTTTAACTTTGGGTGTATCCCAGACCCAGGCATACAACTCTGAGTGACTCAACAAGAACATTTTCCAGATTTTACATTCTCTTCTTCTTCAGTGCTGCTTTTTCATAAAGTTTTTGATCTAGAAATGTGTGACGTATCGTGTGAGATTTGCCCAAAACTGGCTGTCTTGTCACACCGTGGCCAGGTTAGGAACTCTCTGAAGTTCTGCACAGAGAACTTGAACCATGATCATCAGCATGTGAACAAGGTGAGCTTTTCAATGTTGTCTTGCTGACTTAATTAAAAACACGAATAGGTCAAGCAGGATTTCTTTGTATTCTGGTGTGGGAGTGAGATGTAAATACTTTCACTTCTATTGCTGGTACTGATGATGAGTCATATTTAAAATGCAGAGTGACTGCTCATCCTTTTTGTTTCAGTTAAGCCATATGTTGTTGTCATTCCTTCTTAATTTGTTAACTTGTGATCAACATTTTTGCCTTTTTATTTCACGTGTACACTGAGCAGTAACCGCCTGAGGTCAGGCTAATGGTAGAGAGAGATGCATGAAGATCCACAATTAGGAGGCACCCAAAATAAAAATGACCTGATTTATAAAGACAAAACAGAACCGATGCAAACAGTAACATTCTGACAATAATAAAGAACTAGACTTCACACAAGGTGAGTTACTGCATATGAAGAGCATTGTTAAGAAAATGGAAAATAGGTGTAATGGGAAGAATAGAACCAACAGAAATTCAACAAATGTAGATAAGGAAAGCTATGGAAAGAGAACACGTAATGTGGCCTAACTAAATCATAGAATCTTGAATAGTATGAACAGGACAAAATGACTTGACAAAACCAAAAGTATCGCAAACCCTGAGGACGCCACATCATCGTGGATAAACAAGTTCTGTCTGTGACATTGAGAGCAGAAGCTGATGAACAAGTTGTCACACAAAAATGTGTCCACTGCATACAAGAAATCTGAACCAGTTTCACATTGCTTCACGTTAGTCAGGATCAGGGAGTGGTAACACAATAGCAATGATGCTTAAAGTACAAAATGTAATTGTATTTAATGTTATTACTGTTTCAATATTTGAACTTGATGATGACTTTTTTTATCTCATAAAATATCAGAGCAATATATTTTGCGAATGAGTTTTAAAAACACACAGAAAGTAACTGAATCACAGACAAGAATTTCTAACAAATTTTTGGTTGGTAGATGCGAGACATATCCAGAAAGAAAATAACACATTGCTTTGGAATAGTTTCATAATAAATTAAATAAGAAAGTAGTAATGATATAAAACATTTGCAATTTTATGTCATTTTAACACAGGGGTCCCCCAAGGCTCAGTTCTTGCTACACATCATTTTTAGTTTATATAGCGATATATGTTCCTTAATGTGAATGGAAACTGAATCTTGTTCAAATAAAAAAAAAAATACCAGTAAAGAAAAGGTTCTGCTTTTCAGAACTAACCTGCCCACCAGTGAAATCTGAAGCCTGACTGAAAAACAATATTGTATGACAACAGAGACTGTTACATTGTTTTGAAATGTTGATTCTTAAAAACTGTTGCACTTTTACTCAGAACTTTTAAACTTAGAACTTTAGACATGAACTCGTCTTCTTACTTAAACCCAACCAAAAGTAAAAACTAGGGATAGGCATTGCAAACTACTCTAAGCCGTACTTGCTAAAGTGCATATTCACTAACAGCTGTCCCTGTACAAATAGCTGTTCTAGTTTTAAAAGAGAGCTTTTGTAAACAACAAAGTGTATCATTACAGGAAACATTACCCCAACATTGACTGGTTCTATTGTCATTCAGGACAATCTAAAACTGTTTAAAGTTACTTCTGCACTGCTTGTGTCTTTTCCCACTGAGGGTGGAAATAAAACTTGGATCAGTTAAATTTCAAGCACAAAAATATATATTTGAGTGAAATTTAAATGTAGATTAAAAACGTTTTATATTCCTCTTGATCTGGTGTCAGAGAACACAAAACTGAAAACAAGACATGTTAAAAATAGAAAATGGAGAACAAAAGAAAAGAAAACAACCAGAAACCGGTTTCGTTGCTTATGAGAAACTTACTGCAATCTTAAAGTAATAAAAGTGATTTTCATCTGAAAAAGTTAAATGTGAGGCATCCACACATATTTGAAGAATTCTGTCATTAGATAATTAATAAGAATTCGATGAGAGGCTGACAGACAAACATATGATACAGACTAAAAACAACAACAGCACATTTCTAAAGTCATGTGACGAGGCACTGTGTGTTAGTTAAAGGAGCAGCCTGCCAAAGTGGAGACACCCTAGCATCAATCCTAACATCAACCACAGCTCACAACCTGTACAAGCTGTTCCATTCTCCTAAAAACACACATCCATTTTATTTTAGGCCCCTTTCTCCATCTTTTAAAACATTTTGAAGATTTATCTCCATAACATAAAATAAAGTTTATGTATTTCAGATATTCTATTCAGAAAGTGAAACTCTTATGAACAAATAAAATCTTTCAGGATTTTATTTTTAAAGATAAAATCCTGAAAGATATTATGTTCATTTTGATGATAAGGCATACAGACAATAAAACAACCACACAAATTTTACGACAGAAATGATGACTTTGTTATCGCCTAAGCAATCAGTGCTTTACATTCTCTTTAACGGTTTGAGCAAAGAAAATGACAGCTAACAAAAAGTAGTCTTTGTGCAACAAATAGTATCTTGCATATTTTTTGGAACATTAAGTGGAAGGAAAAAGATCCATGGACAATAGGGTTGTGAAGCAGAATCATTTCAAAAGTTTTGGGAAGATTAAAAAAAAAGGTATTGACTGCGGCTTATTCAATTGATGGACTACAGATTTCACATTCATTGTGTTAGAAACAGAAGCACCTTATCTGGGTTAGAGGATGAAACCTAAATACTTCAAGAGCTTTGCTGTATTAGAAATATGTTTTATTGGTCACATGCAAAATTAGAATTTTCTTAGAAACTGAATTTTGTGTTTCACTGCCTGTAAGCCACAATTATCAAATTAAAATGATTAAATATGTGAAATGTATCACTGTGTCATGAACATATTAATTGAAAGTTTTATTTTTGTCAAAAGTTTTAAGTCTTTGATTGGATCAAATTGCAAGAAGCATGGGAGGATCATTATGTGAAGACTTCTTAATGATGATAAACATAAAACTTACAAGAAGCCAGAACAGAATCCAAATGGGGAATAAACAGGAACAGAGTGGACTGAAAAACCATAAATGGGATGCAGCAGGCAGGACTCAGGAAAACAGGGGCAGAGAAGAGGCGAACCAGGAAGTGACAGAAAAATCCAACAAGAAGTGGCAGAGAATGATGCTGAGTTTGATTACTTGATAAAGAACACGTTGCTGATTAGAAACAGGGTGCAGCTGGTAAATCTATTATTTCCATTTGTAATGTAGGACAAGACGAGACACTTATGTCTTGTCTTGTGGAGGTCAGAAAGGTCGAAGGTACAAAATGACAGCCTCACTTCTGTCTGACTGCCCCAGGGCAGCTGTGGCTTCAAACCAGTAGCTTCCCATCATTAGAGTGTGAATGTGCCCTTACAGGTCTCAATTTGATATAAAGGGCATTATAAATAAAATCTATCATTAGTGTTGGATGGTTTTGATGTGTTTTTGCCTTCCTGGAAAGTTCCCTCATTCAATCATCGGAAAGCAGATTTATTGATGAAGTCAGGATGAAAATGCATTTGGTCATCAGAGCAAAAAGAGGTCAATCGCTTTCTTATTGCAGCTGTATCAACTAAGTGTTCACCAGCAAACAGCTCTGATTCGTAATGTGATTGAAAACTGAATCTTGTTCCCAATGTTTATTGAAATAAAAAAATACAAATAAAAACATCTGTCCTCCACAACTCACATGTCAACCAATGAAATCTGACCCCTGAATAATGATATAATTCTGTTCAAATCTATATTTTAGTAGAGATTATAGTTGTTTTTTCTGCTCTGATGAACTACTGGCCTGTCCATGGCCCTTCTGTGACCCTAGAGCAGATTAAGAGTGTATAGAAAATACATGGCTGGATTATACTGACAGACATTTCAATGGTGAAGTCTACTTGTAAGAATCTGATCTGTCTGAAAAAAGGTGCAACAAAGTTATGATTTAGATTTTTTTTCGTTCAGTTTTATTTTTTCCATGAATGTCTGAAGACATTTTTTCTCTTCACTATTATACCAGTTTTGTATTGTATCACACAAAAATCCCATCAAAAATCATCACTAAATTTGTACATCAGTACCAACTCACCTTACATGATCTATATATACATATATATTTACATCCTGTGTTACATCCTGTGTCTCTCACACAGTGTAATGAGTAACATTAACATTTAAGGACACATTTAGAGTTTGCACTGCAGTTGCTAAGCTAAAACTCAGTTGTATGAAAACATTGTTGAAACACATTTAAAAACTACATATCTCCATACACCAAGTCATAAAGTATATTATTCTATAAATAGTGCTGGGAAATTTGCTCAGAAACAAAAGGCTAAAAAAGTAAGCAGCACTGACAGTAAGCATCAAAGGAAATTTCTGTCCTGAATGCTTCAGATGTTTTACTGCAGTTCACCTGCCACCAACCAATGCATGCTGTCAGTCGCTCATGAAAGGTTTTACAGAAGTTTGTCAGTCAGTCATCAGTTTGAACAAGGTGTGACAAAGCAGGAAACATATAAACCCTGCAGAAAAACAAAAACATGTGTTGAGGAGCAGCAAAGAAAAGCAAAACAGTTCATTATATCGTCTGAAAAAAGTATGTAATGGATTACTGTCTTATAAATAACACTGAATATAAAATAAGTAAAAAAGAAAGACAGTGAACATCAGCAGCACCATTGTGAATTTAAGTCACTATGACCAGAAACAAATATGAATATAAAATGAAACAACAACTGATTCAAAAAATGAACAGGACAAAAGTCACACTGTATTTAAATTAAATTATAAAAATGCTTTGAAATTTTCTCTTCAGTTTGCTCTTGGCCTTGGTTTCTTTTTATTTTTCTGAGGGAGGATGTCTGAGGATATTTTGATTCTTTTTTTTTTTTTTTTCATTGACTTGGCTACGTCTCCTATATTATCTGTACATACAATTGAAAATGTCTAGTTTTCTGGTGGTGAAGTGTGTGAATTCAAGTTCTGTCACCCTTTAAAAAGATACAGCTAACAAGTTCCCTGTTACCCACACACATATTATAAATTGCCCATCTATCATTAATCATTCAGAAAGTGTTACAAAATTATTTGTGACCCTTTGAGAAAATACTCTGTAGACCAACAAGCCAAAACTAGATGAAAAACATCTCGCCATCAATTCAGGACATTAAGCTTATACGTATTCAGATTGTGCAGCAGCATAAAGATACAAAACATACCTGCAAGTCAAAACCTGGATTTAAATATAAATCGGACATTGTGGCATTAACTTAAACAAGCTGTTCATGTTTGAAAACCTTTTCAGAGGCTGGGTCACAATCCTTTCACACTGATGAAAAACACTGATTGCCAGCTACCCCAAAAGCTTGTTACTGCCAACAGTGGCTCAACCAGTTCTGCTAATGAGGATAATTACCTTTTCACATTTGATCAAGATCATTTAGAGTCTGTTTTATTCTATGTAAATAAAATATTAATTTAAAAACTGTGTGCTGCAGAAATTGCTCAGATTATCTTTGTTTAACACTGACATGTCTTTAATAATCTGGAGTGTGACAGAAAATGAATAGCAACGTTTCAACTTTATCAGTCCTAATTTCTAATTTTACATCTATTATAGGACATCTGGGAAAAACGAACAAAATTAATTACCTCCTATTGTTTCAGTAGATCAATAGCATTTGCAAGCAGTCTTAGCAGAAAACAAGGAACATCGACTTTATGTGTGGTTTACATTCACTTCTGCTTATTATCTGGAATAAAGCTGTCACCAGCATTGACAATGGATTGTGTTAATAAAATACTTTTAGTTAAGTCTCGATTTATTTTGTTTTGGCCTCATTTAGATGTTGCCCTATCTTGACACATTACCACAAACATTCAGTCTAAGTAAACTGACATGTAGCTCCATGTGACTGAGAAGTTGTACTTTTTGCATTATTTCTTGATTTGGATCAAATAATTAATCTTAAATACTAGAAGGCATGAACTAGTTTGTTTTTATAGCCAGCGTCATAGCAACACTGATCTTTGCATGTCATTGATAAACAATATCAGTGAAGAATAATGATGCTGCTGATTTTGTGCTAGTTGTCAATTTGGGGCCTCCTGCTGGGCAACTATAGACATTACAGATTTGAACTTTACTGCTGCACTTCTATAAACCAAAAGGGATGGGAAAACCTTTAATATTTTTAGGATCACAACACCTTAATAACCAGTTCTTAAGATTATGAAGTTCTTAAGGTGGTTAATATTCACATTTAATATTCAGAAGAGTTTCCAGTTTGAGGACAGTGAATAGTTTTATTGTTTTATTGTTGTCACTGCATTTATATCACAATGTTCAGATGTGGTGATTGCCATATATGGTGCTGCATTAATACCACTGAGTGGCAGTGTCGTCCAAATTAAATCATTTTCTTACACTTATGAAGAGCAGAGTGGAGTAAGTCCTCATCTCTGTGGGTGTTGACATCAGCCTGTCAGTCAGCTAGAAACAAAATGAAGTACATTAGTACAGAACATGAAATGTTTCACTTTTTTAAAAAAAACAAAGACTTTCTTAAAAACAGAAAATGAATTTCAAAATTTAAGACTTTCAATATTTTACTGTTGCCTAAGCAGCACTTTTATTTGTCAATATGTCAATCTTCTGTAATGTTTGTAGAGACATATTTATCCAATAACCAAAAGGAAAACTTGTAAAACAAACTTTTTTTCTTGTCTTTATAGCCAAAAATATTCTCCATTAAAGAGAATACCTTTAGGATAAAGTTATTAGGAACCAATGAACAAGAAACACACACTATGTATATGTGGACAAAGCTGTTAGTCATAGATAACTAAAGCCTCATTATAATAAATGAAAATATTTTAAAAGTTGTAACTCAGTAAAATTTAATGAAAGTACTTAAAGGTCACTGATAATCTGTACAACAAAAAATATCAGCTTATTCAATTTAATTAGGGTTAGGACACAAAATAAAAATATGAAAGTCCCTATAACAGATGCACTTATTTTCTTTAATTCAAGTTAGTTAAATGCATCTTGTCTAAGTTTTATTCAAATCCCATTTTTTTTTTTCCGAGGCTCAGATTTAAGTTTCAGTAAAAACCAGAATGATTATCCTGAAATTCCAACTTTGAAAGTATAAGGTTGCTGAGTAGCCTGATGTCTTTGTATCCAGTATAACTGCACACATATAGTGAAATTTACATTTCTGATTGTTTGCATTTGCCAGAGGCACATAGTTCAAGAAAATACCTATATGTTAACATGTTCCTATTATATTTGAATATATAAAATGGAGAGAAATGTCTAATTATATTGCTTAAACTACTTAGCACTAGGAAAACGAGCAAAGCTGCAATGTATTTCAACTTATAACTATGATATTCTTACATGTGTTGTCACTCCAGTTTGGAGTTATAAATTTAAGAAAAAATCACAGTATAAATTTGGCTATAATGTGGTGGGTGGTCTGAATTTTTTCTAAAGTACAACACATATGGTTATTGGTATCTATATTTTATTTAATAAAAAAAATCAAAAATAAATTATGTTTATTTGAAATTAAATAATTTACTCTACAGAAATAAATGCTAAAAGATCAAATATTTACATGCGATATTTATATAGATTGAACTGAATATTTAAGAGTGATTTTTTTCACGTGACTGATCTTAAGCTGTAAAAGCTGTGTTGTCTTTGAATCATTTTCATTGTAACACCTGGGAGCAGAGCAAATTGGGAATTGCAATGTCAGCGACTGATTGGGTGTGGATGTGTGTCAAGTCAAATTATCCATACTTACATCTTCCCTAATTGAACAGGGAAAAAAACTGAAGACTTATTTTCAAAGTCCACTAGTTTCTCCTGCTGTAGACCAGGCCTGCATTAGTACATGATGATGCCCTTGCCAATCAAGGAGTATTTATGCTGAAGAGTTCTGAGTGCCACACATGAGAGAATGGCTTGATCTAGAAACACACTGAAACGATACCACAAACAGACCAAAGAGCCAATTTAAAATTTATCAACCTTCAGCTTTAGGACTTTTATCTTTTAACATTTTAAGTTTACCCCTGGAGAAATTTGGCTGACTGTTCATATATCAGATAGGAAGTGATATATCTGAAGTGATATGTCACTTCAGAGTGAGTCACTTCAGGAAACACCTGCAACTACATAAAGTAATAACCACAAATTTGCAAAGAATGAGGCAAATACATGATCTAAAACCAAACTTGTATGATGATAAAAGTGATAAGTTTACGTATACTTTGACTTCTTGTGACTTTTACATGCTTCCAAACTAGCATTTTTTTCCTATCACTAATGAAATAAGCATAAATTTGGAATGCTGGCAACTTCCACATTGATAGATCATCAATGATACACTTTACAAAATCTTTCTCACTACACTTGTGTAAAAGACAAGTAATGCAGACAAATGAAATATTTATCATTATCACGAGGTTCTCTAAAAAGCTTTAAACTGCATGTGAAAATGGGTTGTAAGTCAGTGAAAGTATTTCCGTGAATTAAGAGAGAGACGACTGTGGTTGTCTTGTGGTTTATATTTGAGATATAAGCAGCCCGGCTGTTTGCATATATCTCACATTCATGAAGATACTGAGAATGCATTCAGACAAGTGGATTATTATTTTAGCCCTGTGGCTTACATCTGTTTCAAGTAAGTCATTTGTTAAGCTAAAATGTATTTGTTAAAATTGCCGTATGTATGTTTAACATCTTAAAACATTTGATTAAATACGCTCGTAAGCACAATATGTCAAATGTCCCCAATGTTCTTCATGTTGTTATTTTGATTACCAAACATTTCTTAAAATTAAAATGTAATGTATTATTTAAATAATATATTTATCTTGTACTGTATTGTATTGCATTTGCTATTGTAAATGGAAGGTTTAGAGTGCCTTAAATATTCACGCATGTGAAGTTCACGTTTTCCCCACATGCTGCTTTGTGACCATTACATATCTGCTGCTTATCAGACATGAAGAAATCCTGCCTTAGTTTTTGTCATCCGTTGTATTATTTGCTCACAGTTTTTCACTACATTGGATCTTTGTAATTTGTGTTCTCTGCTCATTTTCCACTTTAGCCTTTTTCCTTCCCAGATAGATAATCTGGCTCACAAACCTAATTGTTAGAATTTCTTAGTTGCATGTATATTTATAAAAATAGTTCTCATGGCTCAGGTGGGTGGCTGTTTATCTCAAACTCGAATACTTTAGAAAGCTTCTGGTTCACAGACCACAGAGTACGAAAGGTATTGACACGATCTATATACAACATAAACATAATAACCGGGTTAGATTCCAGTTTCACAAGCGGACTACGCAAACTGCATTCACCAGCAATGATCGCGCGGGAGACATCACTGATTAGAAACTTCTTTCATCGAATCCTCATATCATGCATGGGCCTTTTGCCTGTTTATGTTTTGGGTCCTCATCAATGCCATAAACATGACATTCAAACCCAGAACCTGTTTTTGTATGTTTGTCATCATGCAGTGCGAGACCTAGTTCCACATAAAATATTTACTGCTCACAGCCTCTTCACATACAGATGTATGTGAAGAGGCTTACAATTTTTTTTACTTTATAGTTCACATTCTCAATGTATTACTGTGTCTTAGGTAATACAGAGTAATACATTGTGTATTACCTTATTCAAAAAACTATAAAATATAAATAATCTTCACAAAAATCACTCATTTCTAACCCAATTTTGAAATAATCCCAATTCAAAACAGTATTAAGAAGAGACAGTGTGAATTAATGGCAACCTTCCTTATTTTCTCCCATTTAGATGGACAATTTATTAAGAATATCTGTAAACACATATCCTAATTTATTAAATATGAGTTTATTTGACAAAATGAAAATGATATTTGAGCAGGCTGCTCACCTAGAGCGGGCATTCTCAACGATGTACACTTCTAAAATTCTTGAGTTTATTATTATTTATTTCTTTGCTTTTTTTGTATGAAACTGTTGCAATTCCTTCAGGTCAAAGAGTCTGTAAGACACATAAAGTCAGCGCTCTACTTGGCTCTTCTGTGGTCTTGCCCTGCAATTTTACACCAGATGACTCCAGCTGGGTTGAATGGACTCAAGAAGGTGGACAAAATGTGGACCTGGTTCGTCTCTCATCGAAGGGACGCATTCTTTACCTGGACCCCAGATCTGGTCGAGTTAAAACCTTTCCCATCCAGGCTTCACAGAGGAAATACTCTATCATCATTGATGAGCTCCAGAACTCTGATATGGGTTCTTACTACTGCAGGCAGAGCAATGAATGTACTGAAGTGAAGTTGTCCAAAGTCAAAGGTATGTTGTTTCTCTGTAAACTCTTTCCAACACGTCTTGCCTTTCTTTTGGTAATATGAAACAAAAGGCCAAAAACAGAGTAAAAGCTGCTTTAAAGGAAAAAAGTAATAAATAGTGGAATAATAGATTTAAAAAATGCAGTTTAGAAAATTAAGGTTAAAATACATGCATTCTCATGTATTTTAACCTTACCTTATTAATTTATTGAGTCCTTCCTTGTTTTCCTCCCATTTAGGTGAACAGGTTATTCAGAACATCTGTAAAATTAATGAAGTCAGCGCTCCACTTGGCTCTTCTATGGCCTTGCTCTGCAAGTTTTCATCAAAAGATTCCCGCTGGGTTGAACAGAAACAATACAGAAATTTGGGCTTAATGAAAATGTTTATTTTAAAAGATAAAACATGCAGGATGACGGCCCTCGAGGACTGACTTTGGGAACCACTGACCAAATGCATTATTAAAACCTAATAGGTCAGATTTCAGCCACAATTTTTAATGAGGAAATCTTCATATGTGAACAAAAAAGGAACTAAAAATATTTGGTTGAATGACTATTAAAAAAAAATCCACATATAATGTCGCCACTATAAGGTTTTTAATAGTAAAACGAAAAGTTGTTTTTAAAATATGTAATCTAAAGACAAGTCAAACTACACATCTGCCTTAAGATAAATACTTTAAATACTTCTTGAGCTCAGATTTGTTGGAATCTTGTGATGTGATGAAGGTGACAGAAAAAAGTGACGTTTATCCATAGTCTTGTTAAATACATCAATTAAGTCTACATTTTGATGTACACATACATTTATTATTATTTATTTCTTTGCATTTCTTTTATGAAACTGTCCTTCATTCTCATTCACATGAAGGACGTTGTAAAACTCAAGAAATCAGATCTCCACTTGGCTCTTCTGTGGTCTTGCCCTGCAAGTTTTCATCAAACGACTACAGCTGGGTTAAATGGACTCAGGCTAAGGAAGATGGAGAAGACGTGGACCTGGTCCATCTCTCAGATAAGGGACGCATTCTTTACCTGGACCCCAGATCTGGGCGAGTGAAAACCTTTCCCATCCAGGCTTTAGAAAGGAATTACTCTATCATCATTGATGAGCTCCAGAACTCTGATATGGGTTCTTACTACTGCGAGCAGAGCAAGAATTGCTTTGAAGTGAAGTTATCAGGAGAAAAAGGTATGTTGTTTGAACTCTTTCTCAACATTTCATCCTCTTTCTTCTGTTAATATAAAACATAAAAACAAAAACAAATAAAAAAAACCAGAGTGAAAATTGCTTTAGAAGAGAAACTAATAAATATTGAAACGATGGTTAAAATTGCTTAGAAAATTATTTTAGCTTCTATGCATTCTCAAGTATTTTTGGAATAAAGTGTTTGTGTTCTTCTGCCAAAGAAATATTTAGAGTACATTTACAATGTTGTGTAGGACACTGATTGAAATTCAGTGTAAGTAATTAAAAAAAGGGTTTTTTTTCCAATATTACCTTCTCAGAATTATATATTTTAAGTTCAGTCTTAAAGTTGTTATGACATCAAGACTTCCAAAACAAACTTTTCAATTTTCACATCTAAAGATAACCAACACAACAAATCTCCTAAATGATTATTAACATGGCTTAAAATGATTTAGAAATTGTTTGACAAAAATGGTAAGTTTTAATTTAGTTCTAAAATATTTCTAGTTTTTTGGGGGTCTTTTTCCTGTTTAGGTTAGCAGTCACAGAAACAATTGTGTGATGAGGACCTTTGTGAAAATTCTATGGTCCGTTATGCTCAAAATGTTTCTTCTGTGCTCCTACATTGTTACGTTTTATCAAATTACCTTAAGTGAATGACCTGGGCACACCTGAATGAAGTGGATCTAGTTCATCTGTCATCTTAAGAATGTAAAACTCCTGGACTCCATTAAAAGCCTTTCCACACCAGGCCTCAAGCTGGCTCCATCATCATTGATGATCTAAAATACTCTGATCTGGCCAAATGAAGAATATTCATTTTGAAGTGGAGTTATGAGAAGAAAGAAAGTGTTATTTTTGTCTTTTGTTTTTTTTTCTACCTATACAAAACATTAGCCAGTTCAAATGTATGCAGCGACGTTTATACACCTTGAAAAAGCTAAAAACATTAAATAAGCTTCTTTGTCCAATGAAAGACATCTTTATTAAAGATGTGGAGGGTTCACCACTGGGATACTACTTCATCGGAGTGACTGTTCTCCTTTTTCTGAGTGCTGTTGTCTACTTCATAAAATGTGAGTACTGATCTGCCTCTCTCAAAATTAAAAGTTGACAAAAATAACAGGGGTCTTACTTTGCTGGTGTTTGATGTCATGGATCAGCTTTTAATTATACTTTTCTATTACTTTTCAGGGCTCTGTAACAACATCACACAGGACAGCACTGCCAATCCATCAGCAGAAATGTAAAGAGTAATTTGAGTTCAAATGGCCCTCTTGTCTTATCTGGCTATATCTGTCACTTAAGTTACACAATCTTCATGGTTGCCATCCTCTTCTTATTGTTAGCTCCATCCTCTCCAATTCTTCTAGCTTTCCAAACGAAGAAACCTTAACGGAAATGAACTCTGACTATGTTAACTTTCCAAATGAAGTAATGCTAACATATCTACATGTGGTAGAAACATGTCATAAGGTAAAGTAAATATGTTTATACAAATTAACAATGCATTCTTGGAAAATCCTATACATTACTGTTAACTAACGAAATGATCCTGCCAGCAGTCTATCTTAAAATGAAAGCTGCTGTTCTGGATTTGGCTGGAGTATTTTGTTTGATGGCTCCTTGCTTCACTTGTTGGATTCATTTTTGATGTAATATTTTGTAGTATGGTCCTAGATCCATAGGTTGTAACAGGAAAAATGCAGGTAATACAAATACAGAGTTTAAAGATTATGCTTATTTCCATTGTCTGTCTTCTTGAAACTATGCATTCCAGCTTGTTTTCCTTGGTCAGAGACACATCTTTACATTTTATTGCATCCAGAAGTTGGAAGCCAAAGAAATTGCTAACAGCTATATAGGACTACTATTTACAGTTAGTACAAAAATGAGTCTGTGCATTAGCTTGCGTAAAAACTAACAAGAATGTTTAGTACCATTTCATATTTACAGATCAAATAAAAAAAAAGTCTGTCAGTAGTCTTTCTGCATCAGAAATTGGTTAAGCATTTTTTTTTACCTCAAGTTTACGTGTGAAGTTGTAAATGCACTAAATATGTAAAAGAAAAGGGGATGCAGTGTTTTGCTACTAATTATCATCAACAGAACAACTAGAAATCCAGGTGAGATGATCGCTTATCATCTCCTCTGAAATGATAAGCAGTATCACTGAAAACATAATACTGTAATGTTTTGCTTAATACATTACAGTATGAAACAAAACATTACATTAATACTGAATGTTTTGTTTGGGAAATGATTTAATGTTTTTGCATGTCATGCTGATACTTTAGTGGTGTTGTTGTCAGTCAGTTGTCATGTCAGCAAGTCTGTTTGTAGCATAGCCGACAGAGAGAGTGAGGAAAAAAAAGAATACTAGTGGTTTGGAGTTGGTTTGTTTTTTTCTATTTTTTTCAGTATAATTTTTCCCATTGTGTGGCACGCTGCACTAAATTAATAATACCATCATCCCCAGGTTTCATTTTGTTAACAGAACTGTTATGCAATGGCTGTGTGGCTATGGATGGGAAGTAAAAGAAAAGTCTATTTGCTCTCCTGCATTGTGCACTTGTGCAAAATTTCCAGATGTAAGTCAGACAGCAGGTTTACTCAAATGAAGAGATTATGAGAACAGCTCTGATGGTACAAATTATTGTAAGAGGTTTTTTTCAAGTGAAGAGCTGCGGATGTTACTGTCTGAGCTCTGAGGTCTTGGGGGAAGCCAAACCATTTGAAGGCAGAAGCAGAGATACTCAGGGTGATTCACACCTAGACAACATGCAGGAACTGATCTCTAGGAGGACTCTCCTGATGACCACAACCAAATATATAACAGGGCTGGAGGATCCCTGACCATATACAACCTGCTGAAGATGAAATGATTAGATACATCTGCTAAATGGTCAGAAACCAACCAATAAAGAGAGCTATTTCCTCAAGAAAAAAACAAACAGGAAATAACGCCCCAAGATCATAACACCATAGTTTTCAACCTGTGGTTTACGTATACCGGCGCACTGCAATATTGCTCATTTGAAAGGTTTAAGCAAATTAAATCCAATGTAATGGACAACAGTGAACCAACAAACAGTGTTAGCAGCTGCTTATGCTGAGCTCCATCACCTTTGAGGCTAAATTCAGGTTTGACATCCAACAAAACTCAACTGTGTTCAGTGCAGTTCACTTCAACATCCTGTAAGATTTGCTGATTAATGTCTTCAGTGACCAGGGTAGCTGCTTCTTGCAAGACAATCAAATAACAATGCATTTTTTTGCTTTTTATTTAATAGATTCTGTGATACAGTGTGATTAATTTGAGAAATATGTTGCAGGATAGCCAAATAAATAGTGTGTATGTGTGAGGGTTTTTTTTACTGTGTTACTGTGTTTTTCCCTTTAAATAATTTTAAGCTTTCCATGCCAGGCAGCCATAGCGGTAACTTTCCCAGTGAGAATTCCCATTTTTAGGGACCTTGGTTGTTTTTCCAACTTTCAGCTTGAAAATTGTAACACATATTACAATTCATTATTTAAATCAACAATAAAACAAAAAATACATGTGTCATTGTTTTAAAAGTCTGCAAAGACTGCGTTATTTGGAAATTCTCGTTATTAAAACAAATTGAGGAACAATATGCTGAATTATATGAAACTAAAGCAATTATTTGGCAGTTTTGGGCACAGATTTGCAAAACAACTTTTCTCTGAGGAAGAGTGC
Source organism: Phalloptychus januarius (assembly GCA_902982915.1). Taxonomy (NCBI): domain Eukaryota; kingdom Metazoa; phylum Chordata; class Actinopteri; order Cyprinodontiformes; family Poeciliidae; genus Phalloptychus; species Phalloptychus januarius. Next base: position 33,385,332 of record CADWAE010000133.1, read on the forward strand.
CCACTCAAATTGAGCAATGGCTGTGAAGTATCTGCACATACCCAGGCCTCACAATGCATCAGAGGAAACTTCTGGTTTGTTTTTACACGAATAACCACAAAGCTGCCTAGGTGTGACAAGAGGACATAGCAGTGGAAAAAGAGTTATTAATTTTAAGAAATGTGTGTTTAAAAGGCTTTTTTTTACTGATTAACTAAGTGCTGCAAAGCAGCAATTATTATTCAGGTAAACTGTAACAGTGAGGCATAAAGGACAGGAAAGTTGGCTAAAAACTGTACCTCTCTTTTATCTGGAGGTACCTCACTCAGGAAATGTCAGTAAGCTTCAACAGGATGTGGAGCGAGCTTTAGTCACGTTATGTCCTGTCTCCACTACCTGCTTGGTTTAAACAGTATACTGTAAAAAGTTTAAAGCCGAACGTGATCACCATCAAGTTTGAAAAAGTTAAAGTTGTGGTGTTCCGTTGACTGCTGTGCAAAGAGAAACCATGCAGAAGTATTTAGGTAACTAAGTGATGCAGCCGAGCTGTAGTGGTCTTGTGGTTTTGTCCCATGATGCACACAGACGTTAAAGCATCCTCGTCTGGCTGCTGTTAAACACTGTGAGAAATGGTGACAATGAAAGCAGACAAGTGGATTCCCTTTTTTGCCCTCTGGGTTCTAAGTGTCTCTTCAAATGGTAAGTCCTTTGTTAAAATTAAACCGTGAGGAGTGGTAGTTGTTCGATAAAAAAATAAATTAAAAAAAAAATATATATATATATATATATATATATATATATATATATATAGATGATCTATTCATAACAATCATGCTTCTATTGACTTTCAAGCTTTCCCTGAAATAACTCAAATAACCACATACAGCTTGTCCAGTACCATATTTGAAAAGCGAACTTAAGGTCTTGCTTGGTTAAGAAATATGTACTTTGGGATTTATCTGAACTTGCAAATTGGTACTTTCAATTGAACAACCTTTTGCGTCACGTTGAAATCACATTGTTACGTGAAATTGGTCAATTTAACACTCGTTGAGTGTGGGGTTTTTCACTGTTCAGTGTTAACACCTTAAAAAAGTTTTCAACACTTCATAATTTAGGTTTTAGTTTCAGTGAATTGATAACCTCTGAGTTATTTTAACAAGAAAGATGAAAATTAGCATTTATCGCCAAATGCAGAGAGTCGCTTAGTGCTCTTTAAATAATCAAATCAAAAATATTCCCTCAAACATTATAAAGCGCTTCTGACAGAGAGGGGAGGGACAAAGGCTATCAAAATTACTCTGACCTGACTGATTAAAAACTGCCTAAAAGGACACATGTATACCACCATTGTTAATGAGGAAATGGTTTTGTGGTGGACAAAAAAAGGAACTAAAAATATTTGGCTTAATTACTATAAAAAATATCTTCACTGATTGTTATCAAAGTAATGTTTTGAATAGCAAAAGGAAAAAGTGTTTTTAATAAAGACAGTCAAGTTAAGACATAAGTAAAAAATGAACAAAACTCAGTTTGAACAATAAAGATTTAAAGTTTGAAAGAAATAAAAACGAGTGTGTTCTGGTGGGTCCAGAGAGCCCCAGGACGGTTCTCACATCTGTCAACTGGTAACCAACCACATTCTGCACCCACGCAGTGCAGTTTTCTCTCATCCTATTTCCATTTCATGAAGAAGCCATTTCATACACTTCTGCTTAAAGAATTGCAACAAGGAGCTAAAATTACATTAAAGTGGTAACCACTACAATAGATCCTTCCTGCCAACAGCCATCACTAACTACAACAGCTCTTTGAAGAATATGAATTAAAATGCGTTAGAACAATATTTAATTTAATTTTGAATTAGAATCTCACATGTTAGTTAACTAAATATGTAAAATATATATATTTTAAATGTCTTTACTGACAATTTTGGAGATGTAGTTTGGCATATGAGGCTAAACAAACATAAGTGGTATAAAAATACATTCATCACAATTCAAACAATTAACATTTTCTTTTTCCTGTTTTTGAAACAACTTATAATTAATCTCCATCCCAAGGTGTGACCCAATCAGAAATCAGACATAAAAAAACAACAAAAAGAAAACATTCCCATGATGGTTACGCTGACACGTGGTCAGTATGAAACACCATATAGCAGGCCTTGGAAAAAGACAAATAATTAAAAAATAATAATAACACCAAAAATGCAAAAGTGGCAAAACCAGAAAACATCTGTTCAGATGTACTTTTTTCCAGGCCGATGCAGCCAATGCGGTTCAGATTCTGATTGGTTTTCAATGTTCAAGCCCGTAGAGTCTCCTCTGGAGTTGATGTAGCTGATAAAGTCTTGGTCAAACTCATGGCCCGGCGGCCGGCCTGTCGGGGTTTTTTATGTGGCCCTTTAGATTCTAGTGGGCCACATAAAAAGATGCTTCAGAAAGTAGTTCTGTGCTTATTTTTCTTTTTCAATCAGTCAGATCCAATCAGTTATTTGTAATCTATCAAATTACATCAATGTAAAAATATGTTAAACATTATTTAGTTATTAGAAGTGCTCAGACAGGTATTGATTAGTGTTTGAACATTTGGGTTTTATCAATAAATTCTGGCACATCTGTTCCATAGAGGACATTTATGATCTTGATATGACACAAAATAAAATGAGTTTGACATCCTTGACATAGGTTACATACAGTCACAGTCAGAAAATTAAAATTGTATTGAAAAGTTAATTTATTTTGGTAACTGTATTCACCAAGTGAAATAGAAATAATAATGCTCAGTTTTTCACAACCTTTCTGTCAGCTAATTATGACAATTTTCCACTAACACTAAAGAAAACACAATATTTATTATTAGATATCTTCTTCTTCTAAAACTCAGATTGTAATTTGCAGGAATCTTGTGATGTGATGGAAAAACCTTTTACAACATGCTCTGAGTTTCCCTTAGAGAAAAAAGATCTTGGTGAAGAAATAATCCAAATTGCTGTCACTCATGAACAGAAAAAAAAGACATTTAACCAAACTAGTTAGACGCATCAATCATTAAATCTACATTTTGATCTATATATTAGTTTATAATTCACAATTTATTTCTTTAGATCTGGTTTCATGAAACTGTTGCAATTCCTTCAGGTCAAGGAGTCTGTAAGACACATAAAGTCAGTGCTCTACTTGGCTCTTCTGTGGTCTTGCCCTGCAATTTTACACCAGATGACTCCAGCTGGGTTGAATGGACTCAAGAAGGTGGACAAAATGTGGACCTGGTTCGTCTCTCATCGAAGGGACGCATTCTTTACCTGGACCCCAGATCTGGTCGAGTTAAAACCTTTCCCATCCAGGCTTCACAGAGGAAATACTCTATCATCATTGATGAGCTCCAGAACTCTGATATGGGTTCTTACTACTGCAGGCAGAGCAATGAATGTACTGAAGTGAAGTTGTCCAAAGTCAAAGGTATGTTGTTTCTCTTGTGCCTTAAATTCATCCTGGTATTAAATATTTTTATTTTCTAAATTAGTGAATGAGCAGTGGAAAAGTACTGAAGCTTATGTTTATGTGCTACTGTCTATTCAAGTAAGTAGTCCTTGAAAATATCTAATAATGTCTTTTATTAAACAAGGTTTTCAACATTTAGGTTTTTGTTCCAGTGAACTGATAACCTTTCAGCTATGCTAACAAAAAAAAGAAAAATACTATTTATCTCCAAATACATAGAGTAGCTTAGTTGCCTTTAAAAAAACAAATCAAAATGTTTACTTAGAAAAGGGCTTCTGTGGGGGAGCAGGAGGAAAGAAGGCTGCCCAAACTACGATAACCTGATTGATTAGAATTAACTAATGCAGTGGCTCCCAAAGTGGGTCCTCTGGGCCGGTATCCTGCATGTTTTAGTTCTTTCCCTGGTTTAACACACTTGGACCAAATAATGGCTCATTAGAAGGTCTAAGAAGAACATCGACAAGCTGAAAAAGTTGTTACTACCCCCAGGGAGAAAAGTAAAACCGACTTTGGGAACCACTGACCGAATGTATTATTAAAACCTAAAAGGTCAAATTTGGGCCACAATGTTTAAGGAGGAAATCTACATGTGTGAAAAAAAAGGAACTAAAAATATTTGCTTGAATGACTATTGAAAAAAAAATCTACATATGATGTCACCACAGTAATGTTTTTAATAGTAAACAAAAAGTTGTTTTCAATATATGTAATCTAAAGACAAGTTAGATTACACATCTGCCTTAAGAAATAAATACATGAAAAGAGAAACAAATTCAGTTTGAACAGTAAAGATTAAGCTTAAAGTGTGTGAAAAAAAAAAGAGTTCTGATAGCGCTAGCACAGTTCTCACCTCTGTCATTCGGAAAACCACTTTCTGCACACATACACTGCAGTTTTCTCTCATCTTTCTTCCATTTTATACCTATGAAGAAACCATTTCATACGCGTTTGCTTAAAGAATTGCATATTAACACATTTACTGAATTATGGAGCTCAATTTATGATTTATTATTAGAATATTAGAGCAGGACAATAAAATAAACAATACAGAAACTTGGGTTTAATGAAAATGTTTATTTTAAAACATACTTTTCATGTGAATAACAAGTCTCTTTCTTGAGACACACATATTGAGACACACAAACACACCCATGTATATATATATATGTATATATATATATATATATATATATACATACATACATACATACATATACATACATGTATGTATGTATATGTTAACATCAGTAATTAAGTCTATATATTGATATAAACATACGTTTATTATTATTTATTTCTTTGCATTTCTTTTATGAAACTGTCCTTCATTCTCATTCACATGAAGGACGTTGTAAAACTCAAGAAATCAGATCTCCACTTGGCTCTTCTGTGGTCTTGCCCTGCAAGTTTTCATCAAACGACTACAGCTGGGTTAAATGGACTCAGGCTAAGGAAGATGGAGAAGACGTGGACCTGGTCCATCTCTCAGATAAGGGACGCATTCTTTACCTGGACCCCAGATCTGGGCGAGTGAAAACCTTTCCCATCCAGGCTTTAGAGAGGAATTACTCTATCATCATTGATGAGCTCCAGAACTCTGATATGGGTTCTTACTACTGCGAGCAGAGCAAGAATTGCTTTGAAGTGAAGTTATCAGGAGAAAAAGGTATGTTGTTTCATTTGAGCCTTGACTTTTATTTGATATTGTTTACACATTGGAGTTTCACAACTGTCATAATATCAATCCAATATCTAAGAACTGGAGGTTTAAAGAATCAAAGTAATCTGGCATTTTAATTTTCGAATGTGCCTTTAAAATGGCTTAATTGAGAAGTGGAAAAGTATTTTAAGCTCATGTTTATTATTGTGTTTTTCCTTCTGTCTATTGAGGTGAGTTCTCTGAAAAATCGTGTAATAAAGATTTTAGAAAAACATTTGAAGTCCCTGCAATCCTTGGCTCTTCTGTGGTCGTGCCATTCTCTTCAAGTGACTGCCGTTAAATTGGCCGTCCGGCCTCGCATGAGTGAAGGAAAAATGGTCCATCCATCCAGGGGCCAACTGGTGTTTCATTTTCTAAAACACAAATCTGATCGAGTCAAAGCCTTTCCCAACCAGGTCTTAGAGAAAAGCTATTCTATTGTCATCGTTTTGCTAAAAAAACTTAGAACTGTTGTAGAAGTACAACAGGGGAAATCTTAGTTCTCTGTTGTACTAATTGTTTGCAAGTGGAGTTGCTTGTAAAATGAATATAGCCCTCCAGTTTCTTAATTTTGTCAATACAGCCTGTGCAGAGGCTCACATTATCTTCCTTTCTATGGTTGCAGACCTCAAAGCCTAAACACAAAACAGAGGCCAATTGAATGAGCTATTGTTTCCTGTAAACCCATCTTCATAAAACCACATCTTGTTGTGCAGATGAGCAGAGCAGAAACAGAAAGACGGATTTTCTGATCTTCATCTGTATTGGTGCAGCTGCCTTGATCCTCCTCAGTCTTTCCGGCTACTTCTGCTGTTTGAAATGCATTTGTGAGTATTCCCCTGCTTGTCACTCTGGGTTTCTGTGCTGATAAATTTTTTTGCAAAGTGAGAAAAGCTGGGCAGCTCTTGCTACAAAATGGAGCTGTATTTACCTCCGCCCACTGGCTGCAATGTTGACAGCGCGAGATGCCATGAGAGCTAATTTCTGAACATCATGGCATGGAGTGCATCCCAGTTTTCCATTTCTGGCATATAACCATTCATTTTAGCTTTTAAACTGGTTATATTGATCCTGCATCCAAATAAAGGCATAGTCAGTTCCTGTCATCGTGACCTGTTTGTTCTGAAGATCCTGCAGCTTCCACTTTGTCTTCCGGACATGGCACCTCCTCAACCCAACTCTCATGCTGATGGGAGGAACCACAGAGTACTGTTAAGTTAATAAAGTTACAAATGTTTTGATCAGCGAGTCAGAGGAGGACATGCTGGTCTGATCACAGGAGCCGAGATCGACTCAAAACCTTCCGGGATCGAAGTATTGAACCCTTTCTCCAGCAAAGCACGAGCAGTTCAGAAACAATAGGAAATGGGGAAAAAGCTATTTTTTAACTGATTAAGTCGTGTTTAAGATTGTTCTTGGAAAAACTAATCAGACACGGCTGATTAGTGGGTGCACTGATGGCTGCACAGTGCACCCATTGATTTTTTACCGCAGGGAGCTGCTCTCTTCTCCTCTCTGTCCCCCGCTAAATCCTTTAGGGGTACGCAGTACCCGACCGTACCCGACTGTACCTAACCGTACCCGACCGTACCCGACCGTATCCAACCATACCTAACCGTACCCGCTTACTTTCACCCTTGGCTACAGCTGAAAGAAGTGTGACTATTTAGGCAAATGTAAATGGATCAGTTAGTATTTTTGAAGCATATGTTCATGTTGATTATATGTACATTACATTATTTTTGATAACCCTAATAACTACATTTTCTGTAGTTTCAATTCTTAGAATGAAAAATAAATGTTGGTTGTTTAACAAATGACTTTTTTTTTCTTTTTCAGGCCTTTCCAACAAAAGTAGTCCCAATGATGTGATCATTACAGTCAGTGGAACTGCAGGTATGTATGTTGTTATATCACAAAAAATATAATCCAAAGAAACTTAAAGATTATGCTTAGTATTTTAAAGTGTTAAGATACATGAAGTAAATAAATTAATTCTGATGTTCTTCTATATTAATTTAATGGATTTTCTGTTTTGAATTAATACACAATAAATAAAATAAGATGCTTTAGTAAAGCAAATAAATATTAAGGATGTACAATACATGAATCACAACAAGTATTTCATCCATCAAAGAAATCTGCTGGTGTAGAGCGGAACGACTTTCATGCTAAACTGGACAAAAAAACAAAAAAACATTAAATGTTTTCTACACCATAAGAAATGGAAACCAGTTCACAGATAGGCAATAAGAACCTTATAATTGACTATAGGCTTTCTTATAATTACAATGGATGATCTTATCAGATTTATGACACCCAAATTGTTGAGGATGTAAATAGAAAAAAGAAGCTTTTAATTTATTTTTTTTATTGAAATGAAAGGAGAGGGCCAGAATGTTTATCTTTTCCCTATTTTTCCAGTTTTTGACATTTTAAAATATTATATTTATCTTCTAATAATATAAATTCCTCTGTGATATAATACTGCAGGTCCCAGTGCTCCACCACAGGAAGGCAGCGTAAACAGACTTCCAACAGGTAACATTGAACGCAAGCACATGGTGACATTACATAATCTCTTTATGGTTTTGAATAGCATCTAAATAGAAATGACAGTATAATTATGTTGTGAAAATACTAAGAAAGCACAAGCCTCACTACATCTGTGTGCTTCTCTTACCAGGAGGCAATAATCTTGACAACAATCTTGTTTATGGTGAGTTCACATGTATCTCCTTTCTTTATTCAGTTTCTGTTTTATATATTTAACTACATTGCTGAGAAAGCCTCTGCAGGACTTGCAGCCACCTACAAACTTAGCAACCAGGTGACAATGTTTTCTTTTTTTATCTTAAACAGAAAATGATGACCAGTACTTGAACCCATCCAGAAATCCAAGTGGTCAACCAGGAGCTGCGCAGCACCAGGATGGAAATCAACCTGATCAGAGTGGGATTGGAATTTATCCAAATCTGGATGAGTTCAGGTTTCAAAGAGAGGAAAGTCAGAGGACAAAGCAGAGATTTCATTTAGGTGCTTTATTATTGTCACTTCTTATAGCATCAATTACCTTGTCACTTTTTACAGCATTAATGGAATAAATGTCTCCTCTCTTTTCAGAACTATTCAGCAGGTTGCGACAAGCCAGTATAAATCGCCATTTTTATGGTAATGCTAATCATATTTTGTCCTTTTGCTTCTGTTGTGTGACTTACTTATCTGTTTTCCTTCACAGTGAACCAGAGAGAGCTCCGTAAGCAGCAAGCCACGGCAGCACAAGCAGAGACTAATAGAGGTATCCAGGATTTCTAATAACATCATATTTGATAATCTATATAATTACAATTCCATATTGTTGTAAAATCACAATACGGAACATGTTAGCTCATCTGATTTTTGCATTTGTCTGGTTGCACAGCAGGGATGGGTGGGAGGAAACCCAAAGACTGTGAGTGCTGACTTCATCTGTGGATCATGTTAGCGATAAATGATTGCATGCACTGAACTGCTCTCCCACTTTTTCCACTCTTCCTCAGCGTGTGAATACAAAAACCCCATTTACAACAGGAGCACAGACCAACTCAACCGACTGTAGACGACTCAGGAGTCTGCTTTTTTTATACTGATGGAAATATGTACTAATGATGTTGTTTTTAAGTCTATCTGCAATGTATTGTTCTGTATCTTTAAAGCTTTTTTATAATAAAAAAAATACATAAATCTTGAATAAAAACTTGCTCTAAACTATCTTTTTTGTCTCAGGAAAGAATGGAGAAATAAAATAACACATGGCTTACAGATTAATAGAGTTTAGGCACAGTGGTTGGAAGAAATCGAGGTTTATTTTTTATCCGTCTAATTTGAACAGGGTTATGTGAAAGTATAAAAAATCACAACCTGTCCAACATGAATATTTTGGTGGGAATGTAGATGAGTCTTTACAGTAAGTCACAACAAAGACTGTCCTCTTGTTTAAATATTTGAAGCTTATTGGCTTCTTTGTCAGAAGCCAATAAGTAAGTAACAGGTCTTTCTTCCTGAAAGACCTGTAAGTTAAGTAGTTTAGTGATAGCTTTGTACTATTTGTAGCCCACATGGTGCAGCGTCATCTTGTCCCTGGCTGTTTTTCTAGAGGTAAGAGAGGAATCTGAAGCAGCAGGCCTCTGATAATCTTGGCAAGGCAACACAAAACACCTACAACACAATTTCATTTGCAGATCATGGCTTTGTACTTTGCGATGCAAAAGACTTTTTGTTAACAGTGTAAACGAGTCCAGCACAGACTGTGCCTGTCATACATGTTCTATACAGTCTGTGGTACATCAACATAATTTAATTTAAAAAAACAAACATTTCAGTGAATAAATTATAACTATGGAATATATTTACAAATAATAAGATCATTAACTAAGTGCAAAAGAAAAGCACAGAGCTTTGTAAGGTAACAGCATTTTGATTATAAAGCACATATACAGTTCTGGAAAAAAATAAGAGACCACTACAAAATGATCAGTTCTCTGATTTTACTTTTTATATGTATATGTTGAGTATATGTTTGAGTAAAATAAGCCTTGTTCCAAATATTTGGCATTTATTTGTAGAAAATTAGAAATTGTCAAAATAATTAAAAAGATGCAGTGCTATCAGACCGCAAATAATGCAAAAAACCACACAAAAAAATAAGTTCATATGTATTTAAAAACAACAATACTAATCTTTTAACTCAGAAAGTTTATAAATAAATTATTGGTGGAATAACCATGAGGTTGTCAATGGGGTAAGGTTGTTTCTTGATTTTTTTCCAGAGCTATATTAATATAAATCAATCTGCCATTACTCTCCTGCTCCCCCTGGGGGCACAACTGGTGTCAAGTGAACAGCGTATCCCTTTTCAACAAGTGTGACTGTTAAATCTGAGAAGTCGTTGCTCATAAAAACTACTTTATGATTACTTGCTTTTCTCTACACGTATAAGTAAACTGAGTATAGATTTACATACTGTATTCCAATCAAGCCTATTAAAACTGGTGCACTTTAATACAAAATACATTTTTTAATGTATAATTTGATGTAAGGACACAATTCAATACTTCTTCTCATTGCTTCCAGACAACGAGAAGAAAATGCAGACTTGTATCTGTAGTCAGTTTGCTGTGATAGAGATAAAAATCTCTGACTTCCTAAAGAGCTCTGACTTAGATTTGTCAGCCGTACTCCCTCTGGTATATATAATGACTTTTGTCTCCTGGGATCAATTAAAGTGAATGAGAATCACCTGCTTGACCTGTCACACAAAGCTTCAGCAACATCAACAAAAAAAAGACAAAAAACACCCAATGAAGACCAACATCACAGACTGTATTTTGGGTGTATTGGTGTCTCTGTCTGTCGCGCTGCATCAGAGTGACATCGTCCAACATTTCACATTACTGCCACCAACAACACACTGATTTGCCATGACAACTTCCTGTCTGTGTACATTTCAAAGGAGGATTTCTTCCATCTTCCCTTCAGCATTTATGTACTAGCTAAGTTAGACACTTCGACTGCATGTACGGTGACACTTAGTCTTGAAGTGCTTGTGGTTTTTTATGTACTTGTTTGTGTCGCACAGATGAACAAAGCGGATATCACCAGGCTGTTGCTGTAGTCAGACGTTGTCACTATTTTCTAGGAGAAACAAACTCCTTCATCATCTTTACAGTAGCTTCCATTGGGTGTTTTGTGAAAAGACAAGTGAGCTTCTAAAAAAACAATTTGCAGTGATTTACATTAATTTGTCCCTCAGGAAATAATTTTATTAAATTTTTGTATTAATATAAATCTAACAGAAATCTATGATGAGTTTCAAAGTGGTCATCATAGCACCTGCAGATAAAGGCCCACCGAAGATCATCCAGTCTGTACATCTAATCTGCAATAGGACCATGGAAGGTGGAAAGTGCTGTAAATAATGTTTGCAAGATTTTTTGTTTACCCCTTAAACAATTCTTCTTAGGACTGAAATGAGGTTTGCCAAAGGTCAAGGCTTTGGATGACCTCATTCAAGCGAGAATAGTTTAATATGTTTTTGCAAAACAGAGCCAAAGTTGTGTCACTGTTTAGGTGACTGAATGATGTTGAAAAGTGGAATAAAAATATAAACACGTTTACAACATCAACTCATTTAACAGCAAAATATTTCACAAAGAAAATAAAACATCTTTGTGGCCTATCTAAGGTGATTTACATACAACTTCTTGAATATAGACGATTGCAAATTTGCTTTACACATTACTACGATTCTATTTCCTTAAATAAAAAATATAGTAATTTCTTGTCCTTACTTGTGCTGCGGTTTAAATGCTTTTGGGTATTCTTTTGGTTTTGGTGCCTTATTAAGGTTTTAAATATGGTTACTCTTAAAATGGTTACTCTCGTAACCATATTAATGTAGCCTTAATATGGTTACTTTCCTTTAAATTGTGATACAACTCAAGTATGTTATTCATTGGTTAGCATGTTTGAATATACCTTGACGTTTTTAAGTTTTGTTCTAAAAACGTGTTTTTGTGTGGCGCGTGAACTAAATTATTCGGGCACTTTGGCTTATTGTATTTTATTTTGGTAAGTACTTCCATGTCATGTGATCCGAGAAGAACCAATGGCAGATTAGAATAGGTCGGTGTACGGAAGTGTTCGAGGTATCGTCATGTCGTCTTTTCAACGCATGATTTAAAATGTTGGGAAGTTTTATTCCTCCTCGGAGCTTATTTAGAAACTTTTACTTTGCTCTAGGAGCTTGAGATCTATCCGTGTGTCTTAGTTTGTTCTTCGGTAGTTAAAGTTCCCGGTTATGTCCAAACAAACGAGATGGACACCCAAAGACTGCGAGCAGAAGCAGCTGCCAATATACCAGCACAAAACCAAGCTGATTCAGGCGGTCAGAAACAGCACTTTCCTCATAGTGACCGGAGAGACTGGAAGCGGGAAAACCACACAGCTCCCTCAGTACCTGCATCAGGCAGGTAAGATGCCGCAGGAACAAATAAACTCTATTTTACAGTGTGAGGGTTCACTCCTCTAGTCCCCAATGTTGCGGTCGGGGTCCAGCTCAGATGACCACTTGTTATGGGCAGCAGAATACCATTTCTGAATGAATCCTTAAAACAGGCCACTGTCATCGGGATAATGCATCATTGAACAAAACTTAAATGAACTCCAACTAATTTTATGAATGTGAGTTCATTTTACTCTAGTGATTTTCAGAGTCAGCAAATCTTCAAACATGGAGAACTTTACTGGGGTTCAGTGGTTGGAACCACTACTTTCAAGAAGAAAGCAATCATATGTGATAAGTGTTTGCATTTAGAGGCTTGATGAAACTTCCAAAATTAACAAGTATAAGTCAAATATTTGTGTATAATAATAATAATTTATTTTCTTTCCATAACTTAATGAGGAACTTTGTGTATGGAGTAACGCGTTTGCTTGACTCAAAAATACTTTTAATTTTTTTTCTTTAAATGTATGTCATAGAACAGTTCCAATGTTTATGAACTGTGCTTATTTTGTTAGTTTTATCAACATTTTTTTTTATTATTGTTTTGTTTTTTATGTTATACTTTTTACTTTTAATCTCTGTGTGAGTAGGTTTTTGTAAGGATGGTAAGATCGGCGTCACTCAGCCTCGTCGTGTGGCTGCCATCACCGTAGCTCAGAGGGTCGCTCAGGAGATGAAGTGCACTCTGGGCAGAGAGGTTGGATACCAAGTGCGATTTGATGACTGCACATCACAAGTGAGAGATCACTATTGTCCTACATGAAAAATAAACTGAATAATTTAAGTACGGTATGACTAAACCAACTGTGTGTGGCAGGAAACGGAGGTGAAGTACATGACAGACGGATGTTTGCTCCGAGAAGTCTTGGCAGATCCGGCGCTTTCCCAGTACAGCGTTGTACTATTGGATGAAGTCCATGAACGCAGCCTGAACACGGTACGCTTACGATCCTGTGCAGGACTTTTGCAGTAGCTGTAGGTGTGCTTAATCTGTTTCTCCCTCCGTTGCACTGAGATGCTGCTTCTTCTCATCACAGGACGTTCTTTTGGGTTTATTGAAGAAGGTTTTCGCTAACCCCCGTGAGGCCACCAAAGGACGATTTTTTCCCCTGAAAGTGGTGGTGATGTCCGCCACGTTGGAATCTGACAAACTTTCTTCTTTCTTCAACAACTGTCCGGTCTTTGAAATTCCTGGGAGGGTTTTCCCTGTGACATCCATGTTTGGCACGGCTGTAGGGCCAAAAGATGTTGAAAGCACCTTTTATGTCAAAGAGGTATTGTGTCTCGTTCATGTGTAGTTCCACGTGTTTTTTTTTTATTGTGATATTTATGGACTTTTGCATTTATGGCTTTAAAGGTTGTGAAAGTGGCTCTGGACGTGCACACCAGTGAAAAGGCTGGCGATATTCTGGTGTTTTTGACTGGTAAGTAGTGATAATTGTCAAATACTTTTTTCAATACTTGAAAAAAGTATTTTCTCACTTTTTTTTTACGGTGCTATGTCAGCCTTCAAAATGTGGACAGGTTGTGCTAGGAGATCATTCATCTGTAGTGGTTTTGGAAAAGATGTAGAGATCCACACCTGAGGTGGGAGAATCTTTTGACAGAAGCTATTGGGCACTTAAGGAAAAATATAAAAGGTAAAGGAAAGAAATTAAGGTGAAGGTTAGTTTGCTGTTACCTACATATGCCGTAGGGCAGTGTTTGCCATTTTGTAGAAATGTGATTCTACAAAAGTTTACTTTTTAGATTTTTCTTCGTTCTCTCTGCTATTTTCCTTTTACCTCACGGTTCTGTGGAATTCAATCCTAATAATAAAAATCCCAATGAAATGCGCCGAGATATTTGTTTGTAATGTGACAAAATGTGAAAAGCTGGTGTCTGCTCACTTTGTCCTCTCTGTATTATAGGCCAGTCAGAGATCGAGCATGCCTGTGACTTGTTGTTCGACAAAGCTGAAAATATAGACTACCGCTATGACGTGCAGGACCGGACCGTGGAGGGTCTTCTCATTTTACCTCTTTACGGATCTATGCCCACTGGTGCGTCCCCTCGAGTCGCTTTCACACCTTTATGTTATCCGTGCTGATATAGACGGCACTGTAATTTGTCGATGCCATTTTTGTTCTTGTTGCAGATCAGCAGAGGCAGATCTTTCAGGCTCCTCCTCCAGGAATCAGAAAGTGTGTGGTAGCCACAAACATTGCAGCAACATCCCTCACCATTAATGGTATTAAGTAAGTTGAACTTTTCCTCCTGCAAGCTTACCAAACAAATATGTGTCACAGATTGAAACATTTTTATAAAATCTTACAATATATGTGCAAACCCCTACATTCCTACCTGTTGCAATGTCTTTTTAGCACAAGTTGCAGAGTAATGAGACATCTGACTGAATTGAGCAACTCAGAAACACAGTTTTCATCTTAACTGCTTACATTTACCTCATGATCTCACACTGATGAATTATAGATAATTATAGAAAAAAGACTATTTTTAATTTGGGTACATCTATTAAGATAGAATAGAAAAACAAGTCCCACATTATGAAATGTTTTTTTCTTTACAGGTACAATCACAAGTCAAAACCCATTAGTCTGTTGGTAAAGTTTGTCACTAAATTCTTTAACCCAATGTTTGTCGCTCTCCCTGCCACTTGGAAGTAGGTCAAGTTTGCTAGGAATATTAGGATTTTGTTTGTTTTTATATATTTTCAGTAAGGCTGTAAATAAGTGTATACTTAATGTACAATACTAGTGAGTTAACAGCAGAAGCACTGGAGGCTGGGTTTTGTGTTTTAAGTTATTCCCTTTATTACTGACCTTTATTACAAATTATCAAAAATGTAAAAGTGGCACAGAGCAGTTTTTTTTGAGGATAGTGTTTTATCCTAGCCAGCACAAAAGATGGCTGGAAAAAGGTTCCTTTGAGTTTATTTTCACTCCTAACAGGTTTTCTTTTCTCCTTTCTTTTTTTTCATGTAGGTACATCATAGACAGTGGCTTCGTGAAGCAGCTCAATCACAACTTCAGGGTGGGCATGGACGTGTTGGAGGTTGTGCCGATTTCAAAGTAAATCCTGTTAGCGAATATTGCCTTGAGATAGATCTTGTCAAAGAGGAAAGAGAGTGAACTGGGTGTTGTGTGGATTTTCTCTGAACAGAAGCGAGGCTCAACAGAGAGCGGGCCGAGCTGGGAGGACCTCTGCTGGGAAGTGCTTTCGGATTTATACCAAGGAATTCTGGGAGAAGTGCATGCCGGAATACACGATTCCTGAAATTCAGAGGACGAGTCTGACCGCTGTGATCCTCACACTGAAATGCCTCGGTGTTCATGATGTTATCAGGTATGTAGTTTGTTTTGTGTCTCTGATTCTTGGCCGCTTAAGGTTGATCAGTTATTTAGTGAGAAATGTTGATTTATTCCAGGTTTCCTTATCTGGACTGTCCAGAAGAAAGGTTTATCCTTGAAGCACTAAAACAGCTCTACCAGTTTGATGCAATAGACAGGTGAGAGTCGGAACACATCGATCCTCTGTTCTGCAGATCTCCCGGACGTTTTATGAGGCGTTATCTTTCTGATGTAGGAGAGGCAGGGTGACGAAGCTCGGGGAGCTAATGGTGGAGTTCCCGCTGCACCCAGGTCTCACCAGGGCTCTCCTTAAAGCCGCCTCACTGGGCTGCCAGGACCTGCTGCTCCCTGTGGCGGCCATGTTGTCTGTGGAGAACATTTTCATCAGGCCAGGTCGGTGGCTGAAGCTTCTTATAATATGAAAACTTCCAGTAAAAAATAAAACACCATCGTCTCATGGTGAACATGAGACGATCAGAAATGGCCTGATTTCTGATCGTCTTTTGTGTTTTGGCCTTTGAAAAATTATGGCCTGGAGTATAAAAACAGATGTTTAATGAAGACATGAGATGTGTCTCTTGTTGATCTTTTTTTCCCCGGTAGGTCAGCCTGACAAGCAAAAAGAGGCAGCAGAGAAGCACAGAGAACTGGCTGCTAAAACTGGCAGCATGAACGATTTTGCCACTCTTCTTAGTGTGTTTAACTCCTGCAAATCCAGGTAAGGACATGATATAGCAACATCCTCTACAACTAAAATATCTGTCCAGGTTTTGTATTCACATTTCCTTTTTCCCCGTTTTGCAGTGACAGGCCATCAGGCTGGTGCAAGGAGAACTGGATCCATTGGAGGGCGCTGAAGTCAGCTTTTAGTGTGGAGACTCAGCTGAGGGAGATCCTCCTCCGCATCCAGCAGGTACAGCAACCACATCCTACTTCTTTATGTGGGATGAAAATCTAAATATTTTGTTGACTCTTGCAAGTAAACAGTAATAGTCGGAGAAACAAGAAAGTAAGTGTTGTATTATTACATATCAACCCAGAGTGTTATTTTGTTCTCTATTATTGATCATACATTACAGTTTATACCAATTTTGGTTAGTTTATGTTAACATAATTTTATTCTGCTTTTTATCATTGTTATTGTTCATATAACTACAGACTTTTAGCAGAATTGTCATAATTTTTACATATACTATGTAAATATATATCTTTATAATCACATTGCATTATAATCTGGCCATCTCATGCTTTTGAAAAACTTAACTTAAAACTTATTTTTCAGAGGAGAGATTTTCCTTTTGAAACTTTTGACGGGAATAAAAGTGAACTCTTCAGACAGTGCCTTTGCGCCGGATACTTCACCAATGTTGCCAGAAGGTATCACTAATATTAGCAAGATGGTGGGATTCACTACTCACTTGTTAATCTCAAATCTACCATATTGTTAAGATTTGTTTTAGTTGTGAATCAACCATATTTTTTTTCTTGAACAGGTCTGTTGGGAAAGTGTTTTGCACAATGGATGGCCATGGATCTATGGTTCACATCCATCCATCATCATCTGTAAGCATTCTTTTTCTATATTTCACTTTAAGACACCAACAAAAACCCCATGTTATTGTTAACATACCTGCCTAAGCGCTATATGTTGTTGTTTAAGTTGTTTGAGCAGGACGTCGAGCTGAACTGGGTCATCTTCCATGATGTGCTAGTGACCTCCAAGATGTACATCAGGACGGTGTGTCCTATTCGCTATGAGTGGGTTAAAGATTTATTACCCAAACTCCATGAAGTGGACGTGTATGAGCTTAGCAGTGTGGCAAGACAAGAAGTTACAGAAGACGAGATGGTGAAATGGGAGAGCAGAGAAGCGGCGAAAAGACAACAAGGTGTCCAAAGTATTGTTTTAGTTGTTTAGACAGTTTTGTTTTCTCTTTCATTTATTTATTTTTTTCTAATCTGTGATTAAATCTATTCATAAATTGACTAAAAGCAAGATAAGAGAAGAAAAGTCCAAATTGTTTTGACTTTTTTAAATGAAATTGTACAAGCTAATGTAAACATCTCCTTGAGCGTTGTGTTTTTGTGGCTACATTCAACTCAGAATGCAAGCATTTTCTTCCCAATATTATGTCATTCAGTGTAACAAACCATAAGCAAGGTGGCCTTTCCTCTTTGCTCTATAACAGATTTGTGCAAAAAAAAATAAAATCTGTTGACAAGAAAATTTGGAACAGATGAAAACATTTTAAAATAATAATATATTAAGTGAATGTCTTAACAGCAATGATCAGATTTGAATAGCTACATCAAAAGCAATGTAGCAGTTCATTTGTTTTGTGTTTGATTTTGGGATACCGTTTGCTGAATGGCAGCAGCTCAAAAAGACACTTAGAAGTTAGAGCCACTGCAATGACTTATTCAGCTCCCCTCACTGTCCTCTGCTAGGCCCTCTTCTAGGATAGCGATAAGGAGTGACATTTACTTTAGTTTCTTCTTAAAACAAAGTCTCTTGGCCCCTTTCACTGTCCCCATGGTGTCCTTTGATCAGGTGTTGACCAATAGATCTGTACTCTGAGGAATGGGATTGTGTAATTGTCCACTTGAAATCTCGTTTCAGTAATATGTTTTTGTCTGAAAAAGTAATTATGAATAATTAATGTGTCCTTCCACAGAGGCTTCTGCTGAAGATGTCGTGAAGAAACTGGAGAAACGCAACAATGAGGCCACAGTCAGCGAGGCTCGAGCTCGCTACCTGCAGAGGAAGCAACAAAGACAGCAAAATAAAACTCTCTGAGAGAAATAGCTTGTTTTTATTTGATATTATGCACTTTTTAAGCAATTTTTAATAAAAAAAAAAAAAGAAAAGAAAATTGCATGTGTATTTATTTCGCAAAGACTTTCACAGTACATAGAAAGGAAGAGAAATGACAGCTCATGTTAGATTGTTGAATTTTCTTTATATGAATTTTTTTTCCAGCCCATGTGTCAGGAAGTCTGCTCCAGCTTTGCATAGACGGCTTGAGGTTAAGGTCACACTGCAGTACGTGGTGTACTTTCACACCGACCGTTCAGGTACAGTGGACCCTCTGCTTGCTGGACGTCACTTCCCATTGTGTGCGTCTGCAGGGCTGCTGTAGTGACACTCAGACGGAGGGCTTCTATGCTAAGCAAGCGACTAACCGCATTATACCCGTAGAGAGAAGCGGCTTGTTTGTCTTAAGTTATAAACTCGGTTCGGCCATCAGTAACGTACTCAGTTCCCACTTGAGTGGACTTTATACACCACTCTGCTTGCTTAGGTAAAAGAGTGCCGCAGCTTCTGACCGAGCACGCCGCCGCTCCTGCCCTTCTCCGCCGCTGCGAGAGAAGAAAACAAGCTCGGTGAGCAGTGCGCTAAAGCTGTGTGATCATTGACAGAGTTCAGTACACACAAGCCCCCAACCGTAACTTGTCGGCGCATCGTGCAGCTTAGCTCAGAGGTTCTTCGGAAAGCCACGGTTGCGGATATTTTTTGCCTCCGAAGTCGAGGTAAGAGTAGATATTAATGAGAACTAGCGCAGGTGGCTAACATGCTAACTAGCTGTTAGCTTAAAAATATGTTTTGGCTAGATGCCTTGTATAATCTTAATGCGACCTTGGTCAGTGTTCTGGTCTTTGCCGTATTTTTTAATGTTGTTTGAAATATCTTTAAAGTTATATTACTCATATTCATCAATAAAATACACATTGAAAGCTGAAATGTTTGTGACCATGTTAGCTAGCTACTACCCTCCAACGCTGTGGCTGTGTTTACGTTACTGTGTTACAGTGGGCTGATTGTGGTAATGTATGGGTTTTGTAATAAAGGTAGTTTAACGCTTTATTTGCTGTCTATATGTGTTCAGTATCTTTTCCTGCTTAGTTGTGTTTTTTTTACGCCGCAAAACAATATTGCGTAAACTTCAGCAACTGTCATGTGTTTTTTTCTTTGCGAGGACAGACCTGTTTACAGTGAAAGGTTGGCTTTCTTATTTATTATCTCAAAAAGCAATTACCTAGTAGTACTCTGTGCACTCACAGCGTAGATAACTATGGGGAGCTATAAAAGGTCTGAAGTCGAGAGAAGCCTTATCTGTTTTTATCTTGGTAAACAAAGCAGTTCAAACAGCCTTTGCGGCTGTATGTTTTAAAAAGAAAACTAAAAACGTGTCTGCTCAATGTGGCTTTTAGTTGATTTTAATAATTATTTATTATTTTATTTCAATGTTGGTTTCCGAAAAATAGCAACAAGCAATATTTTCCTTTGTATAATTGGTTTGGATTTATCCCTGACATTTTCAGCTTTGCATGAAGTTTTTTTTTATTATTATAACTAAAGTTTTTTTGAAACCTAACATAATATTTTAGATAATATTGTTTTTTTTGTTGTCTTTATTTCTGATGTTTTTACTGTACCAATCCATATCTTTTCTAATGGTTTGTTTTTGTAAAGCAGTGTATCTTATTGTATGGCTACAACACTCAGCTCTGTAATTTTCACTGAATTTCCCCGAAATTCTGGTAAACCTATTATCTAACTTGAGCTGCTGATTCTGGGCTGATCCAGGGCTGTCGACTAACATTTACCAAAATCAGAAAAGAAGACCATTGCATTTTAAATGAAGAGCTTTGTGTCTTTGTCTCTGTTTGATCATTGACTTAGAGCACCTTATAAGGTTTACATGGCACCACTGGAATTCAAAAACAGCAGCCATGTTTTTTCTTTTTTTTTAGATATACAATAAAGGTTAGAACACCAAGGTTATGATATGCAGCTTTGCATGATCTACCCGACTGGTTTATGATGATGGTGTGCAGATTTCAGCAGTTTTCAGTGTTGTGGAGTTGTATTTCAGGACACCAGAGTGCTTAAGAAGGTGATTTATTTTCCAAGTAGGCTGCTATGTTGACAGCTCTCAGAGACATGTGAGAGAAAATATGCTGCCTTCATACATTGCTTTCACTTTATGTTTTAACATTTGTCTCAAAGGTTGTAGTTTTACTTCCTTTAGGTTCTGTGTCTTGTCTGTTTTTCTCTTTTTCCTTTATGTCTTTATGGCCCGTGGCTAGGTTTTCTGTTAGGTGTTTTCTAATGTTGTCTACAAATACATGTGCAGAGTGCTCTCCTAATCTCTTTATAAGATGCTTATTTTTTAATCAACAGTTTGTTTTTCTTCACAAGTCTTGTTTTTTATTTTTGGTCTTGTCCTCCAGGTGTTGTATCATATAATCTTAAGCTACTGTGAGGCACTTACCTATTAAGACCAGTTTCCATCAGCTTCCCTGCAGCCCCCTACTTACCCCAACAGTCTTCTGCCCCAGCATGGATGAAGTCACTGTTGTTAAAGAAGGATGGCTCCACAAGAGAGGTAAGAGCCTCTTTGTGTCTATCATAAAATATTTGAATATACTGTAGCAAAAAATATTAAAATTTTTATGTGTGTTACATACGGCATGAAACCAGCTCCTTATTCTTCACTTCCACTCATACAGAGTCTGGACCCTCTGCTATTGAAAAACGATTTTTTGCTGGAGGTGTGCACATTAGTGAGTGGGTTTGGGTGAATGTGATGATGTAGAGTGTTTTGAGTGGTGGAGATGACTTTAAAAGCACTATAAAATTTAGTACGTTTTGCCGTTTAGCTTTCTTTAAATTTCTTGCAATTTTTTAAAGTGATGAGCTTCAACAATTCCTTGATCTGTTTTGTCTTGTGGATTGTGTATTTTTCCAAGAAACAATCACACAGGGAGTTAGTCTCATTACTAATACCATAACAGTAAAATTATGAAAAAGCTGCATTAGCCTTTATTATAACAAAAAGGAAAAGAAAAACAAAACAACTTTTTAAATAATTTTGCTAACTCAGCAAATGTGTGAAAACTTTATATTTACGAGTACTGTTGGCTGCATTGCGTCCATTTTCATCATACCTATGTTAAAAACAAACTATAGACTGCTAAATAACAAATGACAGTGTAGATCATGTCAGAAATATTAAGCCTGCTTCATTAGTGTTTTTCTGATGTCACATTATCATGGTTTGGTAGCTCCGTGACAAATTAAAGCTATTTTTTGAAGTTATTTTCCTGCTTGTGATAATCATCACAATAAAGGCTATTTTTCAGCTGTAATGTTTGAGCTGTCAAACACAAAAAGCAACGCTGTCCCTTTACAATGTTCTTCTTACAACGTATTATAGTTCCAACAACATTAGGATAGTTGTCTATCCTAATATTTCACCGTTTCTCTTTTCTGTTGGTATCATTTAATGGGTTCACAATATTTACGTCAGTAAACTTGATGGTACACAGTGCACTGGGCCATTTATAATATGTCATTATTATTCTCATCCCAAGAGTAAAGTTTCAATCTCCAGAAAAATACATTCCTTCCACACCTCTCGTCATAAGATGGGGAATTAATATGAAGTGGGCTATGCAAACTTGCCTCTTCGAACCCCGTCCTCTACCCATGGAAATGCTGACTTGATTTGTTAATTGTGCGGAAACAAGGAGGGATCCCACCGTCAGCATAGACATTCATCAGAGAATGCGGAAAGCGTCAATGTGAATGGTCAGATTTGTGAAAATTTGAAGTTTGTGCAAAATTTGTGAATTATGAGTGAAAGAGCAGTAATAGTTGCAATCACAATGCCGCAACTTTCTGGAGGGACTGACGTAGCAATGTATCCTATGGAGAAACATTGTTAAGATAATAAAATAGTTGGTTCTTCTGACTAGCTGTTAACCTATACTCTTCTGAAGATTTATTTACTTTTTTAAAAGTTAGTGGCAGGAAGACGTTGCTCTTCCTGCCAGAGATGAGTGAACTATGACTGATACTTTCATGGAACTTCACTCAAAAGTCCAAACCATCCTTCTGTTAAAGAAATATCAAGAGAAGGAGTGATGAAACACTGACACACAATCTCTCGTGTTTTTGTGCCCAGGTGAATACATCAAAACGTGGCGCCCTCGCTACTTCATCCTGAAGAGCGATGGATCCTTTATCGGCTACAAAGACAAGCCGGAGGTGTCCAGTGACCTCAGCCTTCCACCGCTCAACAACTTCTCCGTCGCAGGTTGACTTCCCATCCAGCTGCCGTTGTGTTTTCATGTTTTGTCTGCAGTGTCTGATATGTCTGTGCTGTGTAGAGTGCCAGCTGATGAAGACGGAACGCCCCAAGCCCAACACATTTGTAATTCGATGTCTGCAGTGGACCACCGTTATAGAGCGGACTTTCCATGTGGAGACCAACAGCGAGAGGTAAGACTCGTCATAAATTTGACCTTCATGACATGGGTAAAAAAAAAAGTTCTTAAATAAAGTGCAGTTTACAAATGCAAAAGAATTAACCACACTGAACCAGCGGCGGGGAAAAAATATTTTAAATAAAAAAACATTTCTTCTATTTCTGTGGTGAATTGAAACTGAAACCAGTCATGCTGAAACACAAGCTAAATATTTGCATGTTATTATTTCACATATAAACATGTAGTTCAGCTGAAATCATTTAAAGAAGGAAACGTCAGCTCTGTGAAACATTTGTTGGGATGTCGACTAGACGGCCTGTTATTACACACAGCCAACAAACATCATTTCTGAGCACCTCACCACATGTATGAGAACGTAAACCACATGTTTACAGTGTCATTGCAGCACTATGTTTAACATGTTTGATTGTTGATGACTTTGACTTCTTTTAAAGGAAGTAAAGATAGAAAGACACGGAGCAAATTCAAACACACTGTTTGTTAAATCCTTATAGTTTATGAAAGTAGGAACATCCATCCTGCTTAAAATAGGATTCAGGGCCAGATTAGACCTGATTATTTAACCAAGAAATTGTCATTGGGTACAAAATCCCAGAGGCTCCGTGCTGAAAAACACAAAGATTATCCTCTAAACTTAGGTTGACGGATCACATCTTAACCCTGAATTTTGGACTGTTTAGTTTAACATTCGTCTCACTAAAGATGATTTAAAAATATGTCACACACAGTCACTTGATTTCATTTCACTGAGTCATTTAAACATGGGTTTAGATTTGATTTGACGAGGTCAATATCTGCTTTCTTCTGGGTCAGGGAGGAATGGATGCAAGTGATCCAGACAGTAGCAAACAGCCTGAAGAGTCAGCAGCAGGATGAGGAGCCCATGGAGATCAAATTTGGCTCGCCCAGCGACAGCAGCGGCGCAGAGGAGATGGAGATTGCTATGTGCAAATCCCGTTCAAAAGTGGTTAGTATTTGCTCAAGCAGTGCCTGGCAGCCAATCGCTTGCTGTGTTTGTCCAGCTAAGCTCATCTTTATTGAGCAAGTTGTTCAAACTGTAAGCCTCTTTCTCAAAGCCTTTTTTTTGGTGGTGGTGGGGGCATTCTTTAAATAAAAGAGGGCCAAAATGTTTTATCTGTTTTGGGTTTTTTTTGCGTTGATTCTTAGCCTGAAATTGACTTTGGCTTTATAGATTTTATTTATAGTCTAATTATCTTAGCTTTATACATATTGTTAAACATTTCTTAATCTCTCTTTTTCCCAGCCTTTACTCAAATTGTATTCTGTAATGTTGCATCCAATGCAAACATGTCCCGCTGTATCAGAATATAAAAAATTCTAGCACACAACTAAAACCAGCGGACATCATCCAGTGTTTGATGATGAAAGTAGTTCAGACACACGCATCTTTTCTCCTCCAGACTATGAGTGACTTTGACTACCTGAAGCTGCTAGGCAAAGGGACGTTTGGAAAAGTGATCTTGGTGAAGGAGAAAGCTACAGGGATGTACTACGCCATGAAAATCCTCCGCAAAGAAGTCATCATTGCTAAAGTAAATCCTATTACATCAAAGCCTTTGGTTTAAACTGTGTTAGACAAGTAGTATGTTGTTTTTCTGTCACCACATGGACTAAAATCGTGTGTGTGTTCATGTAGGATGAGGTGGCTCACACAGTTACAGAGAGCAGAGTTCTCCAAAACACACGGCATCCTTTTCTAACGGTGGGTCACCTGTACTTGAGCTGTTTGTTTGTAAGCATTAGACTGCTTCATCCTTCAAACCCAGTCACATATTTTCCTCTCTTCTTCAGACACTAAAATATGCATTTCAAACACACGACCGGCTATGCTTCGTGATGGAGTATGCAAATGGAGGAGAAGTAAGGGTTCCTTTTCTGCCTTTTGTTGTCGTAGCTCAATATTACTGGTATGGAGATTGAAATGAAAAGTATGGTCAGCTTTGAAATTCAGTCATGCTGTAACAAAATCTAGCAAATGTCGTGTTTGCTTCTACTGTTTCTAAGTTTTCAAGACAATGTTAAATGTTCTGACACTTGACTTCTGGATAATTATTTTTTTCTAAATTGTTATTTCTCTTGCAGCTCTTCTTTCACTTATCCCGGGACAGAATATTCACAGAAGATAGAGCACGGTTCTATGGTGCAGAAATAGTATCAGCACTGGAGTATCTACACTCACGCAATGTTGTTTACAGGGACTTAAAGGTAATTCGTTACTTGGTTTAATGAAGCATAGATTGTGACAAATAGATGTAAACTGTTCAGAGTGATTGGAGGGAGAGAGATTCTTTGCAGTGTGGAACCACAGCATTTTAATCTGAAGCTCAGTTATTCCTCTTTCAGTTTGAACTTTGAACAGTTGTTGGTTTAAAAGTCAAAGGTGCATGTCTATTTAAAACCAATCAGTCAGGCAGTGAACTGAAACGGTCAAGTTTCAGGCAATAAATATCAACTCAGTATGTTTGCTCATTTTATTTTTCTTCATATAAAATAAGCCTTATTACGACTCATGGGCCCATTTCCACCGTAAGCTTTTAGACGCAGTTTTGTAGTTTTAGCAAAACTCAAAGAATATTTTACGGAAATATGCTTTTATTCTAGGAATAATCCTTCATCTCCTTAATTTTCTGTTAGAATCGAAGAACCTGGATTATATATCTTCTCTAATCAGAAACAGTAAAAATTATAATCAGTAGATGAGCCTTCAGAGAAACGGATATAGATGGTGCAGGAGAAAAGCTTTCTGTGTTTTTTTCCACTTCTCTGCGAGCCATACTACTCAGGTGATTTAACTTTAAATTGGATCTTTTCATGCAGCTGGAGAACCTGATGTTGGACAAAGACGGCCACATAAAGATAACAGACTTTGGGCTGTGTAAGGAGGGAATTACAGACGGTGCCACCATGAAAACCTTCTGTGGAACTCCAGAGTACCTGGCGCCAGAGGTAAAGCCTTTGCCGTTCTAAAGAAAACAAAAACATGTTGGTAGGGTGATGCTTAAAAAAATTATACCTGAAAAGCCAAAAAAAAAAGGAAATGATACATATAGAGTAACACTGAGTAAACATCGTATCATTTAAACCCATTTATATCTTGCATCATAAACTCATAAACTGTGTTAGTAGTTAGCATTCACTTGTATGTCTATTTTCAAATTATTAAGATTTGCTCTTTAACTTTATGTGAAGCGATTATATTTAAAGTGGCCACGTAACCAGAGAACAATAGGTCTTTACGACCACTTCCTTTTTTTAAAAGTTTGTTTTCTTTCGTAATTGTATGTTCCTTTTTTCTACTCGCCATCAGGTACTGGAGGACAACGACTATGGCCGTGCCGTGGACTGGTGGGGACTGGGAGTGGTGATGTATGAGATGATGTGTGGTCGGTTACCGTTCTACAACCAGGACCACGAGCGTCTGTTTGAGCTCATCCTCATGGAGGAGATCCGCTTCCCGAAGACCCTGGCGCCGGAGGGCAAGGCCCTGCTGGCTGGCCTGCTGAAAAAAGATCCCAAACAAAGGTTGGTAATCTGATTCACTGTAGTTCATAACTCGTAGCAACAAATAAAGTGTGTGTTAACATATATAAGTGTGTTACAGGAAAGACTGATTGTTTCTGTGCTTATATTTAAATATAGCGCATGCTTAAAGAAAGCTACAGCTTTGCAAGTGTTACCATTTTTTTAAAACATATAACATCTAAATTTGAAATGCATAACTGCTGTGGACTTCCTGTTTACATGCTGTTGGAGCAGGGAAGAGAAAACAATCGGCTCCGGTTGGGATTAACCCTCCCGAGGTCTTAAGAGTCGGGGTCATTTGGACCAGCAGGTTGCACTGACCCCACGTGCGCTTATACAAGGATTTTTTTGTGAATGGTTTCAGAAACCCTGCATATTCACCGCGCTCCTCTTCAGCGTCACATTAAAAGGGTTAAAGGCCGACGTTCTACTGTCAAAATCTCCATTTATTGTTTTTATTTCACATTGACACTTTGAAATGTTGGAAGAATCCCTTTAAATTTGGTACATTCACAGATTTTAATAATTGTAGTCCGTACGACAAACCATTAGAGAGAAATTTCCAGGAACGTTTGAAAAACTAATTTTATTATGAAATTTGAATGTAAGAAAAACATTGAATTAGTCGTGTCAAACTTAATTTAGCAGAAAATGTGCCTTCCTATCAGGACCATTTAGCAGGACAGATTTCCTGGTAATCTGGTTTGGCTTTGGTTCTTAGTGGAAACAATAGAGGTTCAGAAATACCACCAGTAAAACAACCTGGTTCCTGAAACAGGTTCTTGCAGTGGAAACACACCTCATGTAAACACCAGCGCATGTTCGTACCAACCTCACACATAATAAACACAGAAAGCTTCTTCTGAACGCCACTAATGGTTGACTAAGCAAAGCCATTGGTGCTTATTCCACTGTGTGAGATCCCAGGTGCTTCAGGAAACGAGGCATAAAGCAAAATGTTTATTTTTATTTGAAAATGATGTTTACTAGTCTCTATTTTATAATTTAAAATTCTGTCTCCATGTGTTTTCATCTCTTTTGTTGAACTGTTTATGGAGGAATAAATGTTCATGTTGGGATTTGGTGATTTAAAAATGTAAGAATAAAATTAGATTTGCTGTTTGTACTCATTCATCTGTTCATAGATTAATCTCCCAAAGAAAGAGCTGTAAAGCCTCAGAAAATGTTCTTTATTTGGGTTTGACACTTTGCTGCAGTTAATGGTTTGCTGAGTGTGCTTGGCAGCTCAGCTATAAACAAAGTAATAATGTTATTGCAGCCCATGTACCTCGCTGATTGTTTTTGGTTCTGGGTAATGGTCTTATGCAGGCACATAATTGATTGTTGTTTTGGTCAAGTCCCCATGTTTCTGCCAGTCGCAGCAGAGCTGCTAATATTAGCACCCTGGGCTGTGCCTGCAGGCTTACTAAAAAACACGCACTAAATTTGTTTTGAAACTGGTCGGCGTTGCTCCCTGCTCGTTTCTGATAGCCACGTTTGTGTGTTTATTTATAGCCGGTACATACGTGGTGGTGATAGTAATGTTGTTTTCCTTTAACAGGCTTGGAGGTGGACCAGACGATGCCAAAGATGTAATGACCCACAAGTTCTTTGCCTTGATAAACTGGCAGGACGTGATTGAGAAAAAAGTGAGGGATTGAAATAGAAATACATGATGTGATATTTAACACAAGACGAGAGGTTTGTAAGGTGATTTTTTTTCTTCGTGTCTATTTTCTCAGCTTATCCCACCCTTCAAGCCCCAAGTAACATCAGAGACAGACACCCGTTACTTCGATGATGAGTTCACAGCACAATCTATTACAATAACTCCTCCAGACAAGTGTAAGCAAATATGCTTTGAATTTTTGAGTGTAACTCTGATCTTTTACATCTGTTTTTAACTTCCAATGTTTGTCTCCCCTGCTGCCCTCTCTCTCTCCTCCTTCTCTCTCTTTCTCTCTCTCACTCTCTGTGTGTACACTCCAGATGACAGCTTAGATGTTGAGGATTCAGATCAGCGTACACACTTCCCTCAGTTCTCCTACTCTGCCAGCATACGGGAATGATCACTAAGACTTATGAACAAGCAGGCAGGCTGGCACACAATCACAATCCCAATCCCACATGCACCCTTGCACTGGTGAGGAATAAAAAAAAAAATTTAAAAAATGACACAAAACAAACAAAAAAAAAAGTGGCACAAGGCACATTTTCATTCTGTCTTTGACACAATTACAGGTAAATCATAGAGAAAAAAATATCTAGTTTATAAAGTATGAATTCAACACACGGCCCATGCCTGACCGAGCTCAGCAGGTTTGTTTGAATAGACTGGCAGCTTTGTCTCTGCACGTCCTGCTGGACCTCTGCAACACCACATCAAAGCCTTTACACTTCAAACCAGGTTATGCCAGCAAGTCCCTCATCTTTACCAGCTGTACCCAAGGTTCTCACACACACGCACAACAAACGACCCATGCCTAAACCACATATTTAAACTTGGTAGGATTTTAAAAAGTGTAATCTGAATTTGGAAAATGAAAAATATTTGAGGGAGGGGAAAACAACATTTTTCTTTTATTTCATCAGTTACGGTTTTAAATGTAAAGCCATATTTCAAATTTTCTGTTTTTTTTTTTTTGTTTTGTTTTTTTTTTATTAAAAAAATAACAAGTGCCCTTTCTGGAACTTGCTGTTACAAATCAAGTGTAGGGTTTTCCTACAACAGGGTGGGACAGGGGGGGACAAGGACACGGGGGAAGATGAGGAGAGTTGCCATTACGGTGTTTGCACTGCACAGGGTGTATATGCGGATGGGCGAGAGGATATGAATGTATGCGTGTGTGCAGAGAGAGCGCAAGGGTAACGAGTGAACAACAGTTTGAATCGTCAGCCATCCATTTGTGTCGTTTTTATGCATGTTTTTAAACTAAACATTTTGCTGGAACATGGGTGAGAGAGGACACACTACGCAACACACTCAGTGGGCTGTTTTTCATTTTGAAGCCGTGTAGTTTTAAGATTGCTGTTCTGATTGCTGGCTGTTAAATTGTCTCAGTCAAGATAAACAAACAGACCTTATTGCATGGCTTACCTTTGCTGTCGAAACTGCATTCGTTAATGTGATGCAGCGCTCATTCACGTGGAGTCCAGGTTTGTAAACTCAGATTCCAGCTAGTCTCTGGTTTTGTAGAAAGAAGATCCAGGCTAGTTTCTCCATGTGTACATATTGATAAAGACTGAATAAAACTCTGACCCCAGTTTTCCTGGATCTGTCCATAAAATCTCCTGTTTTAAGCATTTACTCTGTCTTCAGTTCTGTAGAACTCCCTCCCTTGCTGAGATGGTTATTCAGCAATATATTTTTTTTAATATAAGTGCAACGTCTTGAAGTATTTTTAAACCTAGCTTTTAATTGCTCCCTTCCTTATATAAAAAAAAAACCTCAATCATTCAAAGCGACTTTTTGGACATTTATCTCTTGATTTGATTCAACATTTCACATTTAGAACCTGATTTGTTTCCTTAAGTGTCCGAACACACAAACTGTATGTAGCTGTATGTTTGAAGCAACGGTGTGATCTGTTGGACCTGCCCTTAATTCATCTGTAAAAAGGAGGAACTGCCCAAACATCAGCTGTATTAGTTTCAAGAGAAAATCTGCATACTTTTAGTCATGAAGGCACATGATTGAGAGAAGCTGACTCAAACTTTTATGTCGTGATGCTGGAAGAGATCTCGCTTTATTCTTTTAAGTCGTGACAAAAGAACATCAAAGCATTTTTTTCTGTTTCCTGTTTTTGTTGGTTGAGTTTTCCTCCCTTTTTGTCCATCTATTTCTCAAATTTTGCAAGACAGATTGTCTGGTTTTAAGTTCATTATATAAAATATGAATATATTAAAGTTTTTTTGAACTGCTTTCTTTATGTTTTTGTTTTTCTTAAGCTCTTTAAGTTTTTAACTTCAAGGGGATACCATTAGAGAAACGATAGGTTAGGTCCATATTTAGCCAAAAAGCCCTTTTAAATTACAATTTAAAAACGTACATTGGAATAGAGAAATTGTAATTTATATTCTGCTTATGTTAGCTTACATTCTTAAAGCATAGGTATTAACAAACTGCTCTAAATTTGACTAAACCTCATAAATCCTGAACTTAATTTTTCCCTGATAGTATTTGAGTTAAGAACAACAGCAGCTAGTCTTAAGCTCAGTAGCACTGACAATAAGAAAAATGCTTTCCCCTCGAGACATTGCAGAACATTGACTACTTAACGTGTTTGAAGGTTTTGCCTGAACAAATTAGCGTCCTCTAAGATATCCCTCTTGTCACATTATGTTTGTGTGATTTTTTATTTTTATTTGAGTTAGTTTTTATTTTGCTTGTTTGTTGGTGACTTTACGTTTGTGTGCTTGATTGAGTGAAAGAGCGTGTCTGTTTAGATGCTTGAGTGAACGTAGTGATTCAAACAGGAAAAAGCAGCAACCTTTCAACACAGCAAAGACCATGGGGTGGCCTGAGTTCCTGCAGACAATACCGTGATCAAATGGCTTTGATTTACGCTGAAACAACTCCAGCACCTCTTCTCACTGGCTCAGGCACAGTCATCATACTTTGTCCTGGAGTCCTGCTTTGGCAGGGCCCAATATCAGAACCATTGCACTGATGGACTCCACTGTGGATTTGCCTTCATTGCTATCATGGCCACAAGGGGATTCTGCCGGACTCTTTAAACTTGGTGGTGAAGCCATAGATTGAACCTCTCTGTTGGCCACGCTTTAAGCAATGCTTCACAGCTGAACATGCAAGTGAACACCCCTGACCTCTCCTGTAGGCGTACACTGGCACAACAAGTGCCTCTTCATTATTATGTAAATACCAAAAGAAAAAAAGGAAAAGGAGCTTGTTGGTGAATGCAGCATTAGTAGAAGGGGAGGCCTGTAGCTTTGTAGTGTTTGATTTGCAGCTTTACCATGGTTAACATTTTTCTCTGTATATTTGAATGTGATCAACGGTCAGGAATGTCATACCTGATTCTGGTGTTACAGAGACATTTTATTTCTCTTTTTTTTAATTGATGCTCAGAGGGAAATGAAAAAAAAAAAAAACAATCTTTAAAGGGAGGTTGCTGTCCTAGCCGGAATTCCCACCCCCCTTTTAAGACTTTACAATGTAACGGGTGATACCTGCTACAGTATGGTAGCTTATATTTGCAACTATAATGTGCCAGTAAACCTTTTTACTGATCAAACCTGTGTCTGTCTCTCTTTTATGTTACGCTTTCACTTAATGAGAAATCTGTTTGCTTTATATGTTACTAAATTACAATAACTACAATCTCCAATCTTTTAGCAAGTGTATTTTCTGTTTTTCACTAATGACATTTGAGCAATCTTTAAAATAATCCAATCTCATTTAATGCAGGTGGCTGAATGTTTTCTGAAAACATATTACCCTTGTTTTGGTTCTTATGCCTGTTGTGTCAGTTGATTCTTGATTCGCAGACTGATTATGACCGTTGATTAAAGTAATTAATGAAGTGATCTTCTGCTTCTAGAGGTTAAATTCAGTTGAGTGCCAATTCACAACAAATGTCACCCTATGGCTTTTTATAAAGGTGTTCAATTCAGTCACATTCTAACTGATTCTAGTTATCAAACAGTGCCTCAAGTTCAGTTTATTATTCAAATAGCTTAAAATGTTTTCTAAAGAAATCCATCAGATTGCATAGAGTCATTGACTTGTATGATGCATCCCTCCTGGACGAGCATGAAGCTCAGCTGAAGACAGTAGACAATTGGTTGCATTATTGTTAATATTAGAGTAATTCTTCATACCAATCATGCATAGTGACAATAAAGGAAAAACTTCAATTTAATAGGAAGAAACCTCCAGCAAAACCTGACTCAGTATGAGCGACCACTTGCCAAGTCTGAGATCTTCATTGGAGTCATACATTCTTCACGGTAAACAATGAGTATCAGAAAGTTACTAGAGTCGGATGGCAAAGTTAGAATGCAATGTCCTTCTGATGGGTGCAAATTGGCATACTGCACAAAACAAGCAGTAGGTGGCACAATTTCATACCTGGAAGAAGTCTGGTGAACAAATCTGCAAAGGCAAAAAAAATAAGTGAAATAGGCGGATGAGAGGAGACCTAGACAGACCAACTTATTTTTTCAGATCTCATTGGTTTCTATGGAGAGCCCAAAAGGTCAGGTTGCTAATCTCTGGTGGTGTGTTAATTTAAGAATGCTAATGGGTGGAACATCTTTTAACACCGCCTTGTATTCTACTTTCTACTTAGCAGCTGTTGATATTCCCGATTAAATGTTTGGTTTCTGTGGAGGGATGAACTTAAGTTGAATAATGCAAATAAATGGGGAAAAGTATACAAAGTGACATACTGGAAAGAAAATGTTAGAAGAAAAATTAAGTGAAAATGATCGTACTTTCTGAAAGAGAAAAAGGAAAAAATATATTTATTGGTTAAACATAAGTCGCAGGTAACACTTTAAAAAGCGTCAATTCTTTATTAAACTGTCGCTTCCCTTGAACCCACCGGATGTTCAAAGTCAATCAGTGTCTTCCAGCTGTGTTTATTAGCGTCGCTCCGGGCAGCGTGGCTCCTCTCTCCTGTCCAGCCTCCGCTGAACTCCGTTGTAAGTAGCTGCAGCGGCCCCGACAGAGAACTCTGACTCCGGCTGTCAGCATGGCCAGGACCGGGTTCTGCGACTCCAAGGCCCTGCTGGACTTACACAAGAAGGTGAGCACTGTGTGCTCATCTAATCCCGCGGCATTATCGGATGTAATTTGCAAATCGCTATGAATACAGCACACTTAAGGTTGTTTTCTATTTGGCCTATAAGCTTAGCAGTCTGTAAACAATTTGACAGGAAAAGGAAGGGAATATAACTTTCTAAATGTATATCATTCTAACTTTATGTGGCTTTCTTTTCTCATTTTTGCAAAATCCCAAACTGAGATAGGTTCATTTTTAAATGTGAAGGGAGAAAAAAAATTTTTTTTAGTTGATCCCAGGTGTTGGAGAGTATCTGATTAACATGGCCAGAGCAGAAACCAACACACATTTCTGCAAACATCCTGCAAAAGATGCAAGGTGGTAGGCATTTAAAGAAATGTCCATGATCATCAGCATGTATGAGCAGAGACAATCTGTTGTCCCTTCAGGCGGATGAGAGGAGAGCCCCACGAAGAACTTGGGCTAATGCCTGTGGGCCTATAGATCACTGTCAGCCTGCAGAAGTGGAGGAGTCCAGAACGGCCCCAGTCAAAATGGAACCAGAGCGCAGATGGGTAGGCCTGCTGTCCTGTTTACCACTTTCATCCTAAAGCGGCTGATTTGTTTCTCTCCACAACCCTTCTCCCACTCACCTTGTGCTTTGAACCAAACCAGCTGACAGCTTGGATATTTAAGCAGCCCATCTTCTGAATGCATTTTTCCTATAGGAAAGGAGGTCATCAACGCAAACCAGTGAAGTCGTCATCATGGGTTTCCATGAGGATAGCAGGACATGCAAGGCTGGTAGTGTCTTCAGGTTTCAGACACTTCTGGGTCTGTCCATTTTGAGATGTTTGTGTGCCACGAATAAGTAACGGGGGAAGCAGAATGTTTTTCAGTTATGCTAAAGTTTTGATTTCAGTGGGGGTTGAATTGTAAATTAAAAATGAGTAGGCAAAGGCTCCATATAAGAGGATTTTGCAGTTTTTGTTTAAAAATGAAAAGGCTTTTCTATGGTCTTTTTCTGTCTGTGCAGATGGCTGTGTGGAGGCTCCAGTGCTCCTCTACCCACATGGCCTGCAGGGACTTCACAGCCTACACACCCTGGTTCCCAGCTTATTGAGACACGAAGTCGAGATAGCACTTGAGAAACTGGACCTTATTTGGGATCGGACATATGCCTGGGACATGTTCTTGGACATGATGGTGAGAAACTATCCCATGAGAGAGCTGAAACAATTTGCTAAGCAGCAAACTGCTTCATTTAAAGATGTTTTTCCTGTTTTGCTTTTTTTCTCCCACACTGTAGAGAACTCAAATGCAGTACTCCTTCCCTAATGCTGATCTCCCTCGCCATTTCACTGATGCTACTCGAGCTATTCTAGTAGAGTGGATCATTCAGGTTCATGTGAGTGCTGGTTTTATTTATCAGCATAAAAGTTCACCAAATCATTGTAGGGAACCTCCATCACATCAGCTTAAAGGCATGGTTAGCAGTCTGTCACCTTCTAATTCCAACACTGGAATTAGAAGGTAGAAAAATACAAATAAGTTAATACAAGTGTATGTTTAACTAGAAAATGTCTGCAATTGTACTGTTTTCCATTTACCATTCAAAATCCAATCTTTGAGTTAGGAATATTAATGTGTGAAACTTAACCTGTGTCCAAGCTTGGAAACCAGCTTCAGACAATGAATGTGCTCAGTGACCAGGTTGTCATTTATAATCCAAGCCAGGCTTATTTTACACATGCTGTACTTCAACATGAAGTTATATCAGAAATATAACTTCAAAATTTCAGCTGTTGCGCTGTGAAGACTGTGGTTTGCATTGCAGCTGCCCTGGGTTTCTCTCTAGCCTGAGGCCTTTGCTGTGTGTCTTTTCTCTTCTTGCTCATTATTCTGATTGGTGGCTGTTGGTAGAGGTCACAAGCTCTGGCCAAGGGGTCACCAACTCCAGACCTCAAGGGCTACCATCCTGCAACTTTTAGATTAACCTCTGCTACAAAATGTCTGAATTCGCTCACCAGTATTCATTCCTCTCTCCAATAGGCTGGAAATGAGCAGCTTATTTGATCCAGGTGTGTTTGAGCAGAAACACATCTAAAGGTTGCAGGATGGTAGCCCTTGAGGACTGGAGTTGGTGACCCCTGCTCTAGCCATTGCAAGGTTTCTATTTGCAAGGTTGACATTTTGGATTTTTAGGTTGAAGTTGGTAGGGAAGCTCTACCGCTCAAAATGTCAAGGGATTTTTTTCCTAATTTCAAACTTTAAAGTTAAGTAAAAGTTGAAAACATAAACACACTTTGTGTCCTAGAACTAGTAATGTGGTGCCAGTGAGTGAGTCCACCCCCTCAACCCACTGCATTACATAAAACAAGCTGAAAAACCAGCCTAGTTGTACTATCAGTCTGTGAAGGTGGTTGTAACTTGACTTTATATTTACATAAGTGTCATAAGGTGTTGGAGAACCACTGATGTAGACTGTACTTGGGAGTAAATGAAGAATTTAGAGGAAAGTGTTTCAGGTTTGACAAAACCTACATTTACCACTGATCTTTAAAAATAAAGACAATGCTTACTTCCTGTCAGGAGTTGCTGCAGTTCCAGGAAGAAACTCTTTACCTAGCAATACACCTCCTCAACTGCTCCCTGCGACAGCTGAAGGTGTCCGTAGCCAACCTCCAGCTCATTGGCATGGTTTGCCTCTTTCTTGCTGCAAAGAAAGAGGAGAGTCTCCTTCCAGAGGTACGCTGCCTCACTCCTGCCCAACTATAGAAACTAGAGCTGGCTAGCATTTCTGAATAAATGGTCTATTCACTGTATTGGAATCAATGAGGCATATTTTTGAAAAGCTTTTGTCCTAAAGTATTCTGTGACATTTCCAGGTGTCTGGACTCTGCAGTTTGATGGACCACACATACACAAAGCATCAGCTTCTGCGAATGGAGCGCAAAGTTTTGTGTGCGCTCAAGTTTGATCTGTCCTTTAGTCCCCCGCTGCACTTCCTCCTTCTATTTGCCTCTGTTGCTCGCTGCAGTGTCACGGTAAAACCGCATCATATTTCATCTTCCACCTGCTGTTGCATGCTGGTGGAGTCTGAGCGGTCACTTGTGCTTATAGGTGGTGTGGATGGCTCGTTATCTACTCGAGCTCTCTCTGCTAGAGGCCCAGTGTGTGGTGTTTCTGCCTGTACAGCTGGCTGGCGCAGCCCTCTGCTTGGCTCGCCAAGTTCTACAGGAATGTCCAACGCCAGAGGGAGAGGCTGCATGGTGTCTGGCTTCCAGCATCCATGTTGGCAGGTGTGCAATTTGTCAATCTTCTGTTTTTGCTTAGTGACCATACATGTTGTACTTTTTGTGAAAACGGTTCTTCATTTTGTTCTGAATTTACTTGTTATGCTGCTTTTTCAGTGAGCCTACTCTGCTGAGGATCATGCATATTCTTGCTAGTACTGCAGCCAAAGCCAGCTCCAAAGAGACCTGTGCTACTTTTATTAAATATTCATCCCCAAAGACATTACAAGTCAGTAGACACCCAGGTCTGAACAATGCTGCAGGTCTGCTAAGTGTTTGCAGTTGACATCTCTGACTCTGACACTACGAGTTCTCTGCCTAAACTCAATCTCAACTAATATCACTTGTGTTTTATAAGGAGCTGCAGAGTAAGGGTCAGAAGTGTGAGAAATTTCATGCTGAATGTTGACAAATTGGGTGTTTCCTTGCACGGGATTTAGCCGAGAATGTAGCAAAGTTCGTTTTATAATAACTTGCAGCCAATTTAGAAAATACTTTAATCGTACCAATGTTTTCTTTTGCGGAGAGGATGTGGGTCGTCTGTCAAATTGTATGAAATCTTTTTAATGTAAAATAAAGTCTGCTGCAATGTTTTTTGTTTCTTTTGTCTTCATAGTATTGCCTTATTTATGTACAGCTATACCCACAAATATTCATTTTGCACAGTTTTTTTTTTATACTGGCAGCAAGGTTTGAGTAACCCAACCAGAGTCCATGGCTTAAATATGATGTAGAATTTGTTGTGAGCTAAAGATTAAGGTGATGGCAAGGAAGGTTTTCCATCCTCAGACTTGAAGTTCATCAACAATAATAAATTGCCAAAAGGCCGGTGGAAACATTAAAGATGTTTGGTGTAATGCTGAAGATTTTTCTTAGTGAAGGATAATTTTATGTAATTTTCTAAATTGACACTCTTTAGATATCCCTGAAAATTTTAAAATTGGCCAATTTAAAGCTTTACTGTGTGGTTTAGCATTACTCACCTCGTAAGGCTCATTTTTCCAACAAACTTTATGGTTCCTATGGGCAACCCCATGAGAAGTGCTCCTGGCTGATCTAGTATGGACATGTGCACTTCACAAAATGACTCCCGCCATGGGGAAAGAATATTTTTATGAAAAACAGTTCTACCAAATTTTAACCAATTATGTAAAAATAAAAGTGTGGAATATATTAATGCAAACCTCTTGGGGCTTCTATCCCTGTTGGTCTACATTTTTCTTCCACTTAACTTTCCATTATTATGCTTAAATACACTCTAAAAGGCCAGCTTCTTGTGTTTTGGCCTTTTCATAGAGATTTTCAATAACTGTCTGCTGGACAACTGTCTGTCCAACTTGATGTAGGCATTAACTTGCCAGTAACGTTTTACAATGTTTCAGGCCTTTATTGAACAGCAAATGGATGGGAAGTAGGGGAGATATGCAACAAATGGTCTGAGTTTGCAATAAAGCCAGGAAAACTGTTCAGAGGACTAGAGCCTCTGCATATTATGAAAGGACGTATCCTTTTTTATTCCAGTTTGTTGAAAATTCAAAGACTAAAAATAAGCGTGTGTAATGAATGTGTTTCACTTTAATAGTCATGATAATAAACTTTTAAATGATACATAATGTTTTAGGCTGAGCTTGTATACATTATATGCATAGGGCACTGAAGACTCTATATTGCCAACATGTTTCTCCTGCCTGTGTCACAATCCAATTGTTTTTTGACCAACTATACGTTTTATTAGGCAAATTTCTGACTAAATCAGATTTTCTGACCTTTAAAAAAATTACATTTTCTTCAGATTTCATATAACATATATAAATAAAACAGTTCAATATACTTAGAGTAACTCAATACTTTAAGTAAAAAAAGGGATATTTGAAGAATAGAGTGTATTTTTTTTATTTCGTGGCAAATTATAAAGGCAATTCAGTTTAAAGGCGTTTATGCTTGAATTTATGTTATAAAATTCTGAATCTTGATCGTGGGCCCTCCACTCTATGCCAAATGTACGTGCACTATTATGTGATTGGCTGTTGTAGTTGTCTCATTAACCAATGAGCGTTGTGCTCCCGTAAAAACTGTTTTTGTTTTGTATGGCATGCGTAGTCAAACAAGTGAAGCTAGTTGAGGACAGAAATCCAGATTTACTTCTGCTTCTGACAGTTTATTTCCTTTTTTAAACCAATATTTTTGAGTCCACGCGTGATCAAATGACATAATACGCCACTTTTTTCATCATGTGAAAACAGTAGCATCAAGCTACCTACAACAACGTCTGCATTTCAAAACAAAAGACGGACACGTTCATATTTCTTTTTATTAACGCCTTACTGGATTGTAAAAACTATTCACCGTAATAATAAGCTGCACAAAAAAATTATCAAAAATAGTATTTTATCGCGGAACCCTCACGGCTCTTTTTATAATTTGAGTTACTTGAGTCTTTTATTCTGAAGGTAATCGGATGTTATTTTGTTAGACTCACCTGTTTGACAACAGATATTGCAGAATCTCTGCCCGCTTCTGTGTAGTTTATTACTTGGCGTATCCTGTGTAACAAAGAACGATAAATGTATTTAATCTCATAAGTCCCGTTAACAGCTGCAACATGGCTCTGCTGGCTAACCTATTTGTTGGCTTTGTAAAACTGTTCTGATGAAGGAGGAAACGACCATTAACGTGATATAATCGACTGTTTTGCATCTGAAGGTAAGTTCAATCATGCTTTTGGCAGAAAACATGCTGTATTACCTATTTTCACAGATGCTTTTAATACTGTACTGCAACTTTTTTTGGTTTTCCACAAGGTTGCAAAGCCCGTATTGGGGCTGCACCTTTAAATTTGACCAGGTCTGTCTAATGTGTTGATTTATGTGTACATGAGAGGAGCAGTGCGAAAGGAAGCGTCTGAGAGAGGGCTGGTCTTAAAGTTGAATGTTACATAACACAACAGGGGCAGGAAGGAGCGTTGTGGTGCATTCACCGAACCACCGCCGCTGATTATATCGTAAACACGAGTGGAGAAACCTCCCATACATCAAACGACGCATTTTGAAATTCTGCTTTTATGCTCTAAGTCCCCTGTGACAGGTAAAGATGGAACATATAGCTGATTATTATATTATATTACATTATTATATTTGATTTTTTTTGTTGTGTATTTCTACACCGAAAGATAATAGGAGGGTGCCAGGTCATCTCTAATTGTTAAAGGATTAATTCAGTTG
Organism: Phalloptychus januarius; assembly: GCA_902982915.1. Classification (NCBI taxonomy): domain Eukaryota; kingdom Metazoa; phylum Chordata; class Actinopteri; order Cyprinodontiformes; family Poeciliidae; genus Phalloptychus; species Phalloptychus januarius. Next base: position 33,425,013 of record CADWAE010000133.1, read on the forward strand.
TTTTTGTATTTATACAATTAAAATTAAATTAATAGCTTTCAGTTCCACAGGGAAGTAATTGTCGAAACTTTAGGAAAGATGTTCTCTGTTTAGACCTATTACACCCTCAACACCACTGTAGCTACTGTATGAGTGAAAGTAGTAAAAAAAATCATGATTAAACAAAGAAAAACTGTATTAATCAAATTAAAACAAGACGACAACGACTGAGTAATGCCCCCTTTAAACCTCCTATTAGTTTAGACAGACAACCATGCCTGCTTACCTTTGTAGCTATAATCTATTGTCTCCATCTAGAGATAATTGAATGAATGGTTCTTCATGAGATGTTAATATTTCTTTAAACTTCCACAGATTTAACCTCAACTTGTCTTTTGTGTCCGTTAGTCTTCCTGATGCTGTTTCTTCATAACTCTTCTCTTACAAACCTTAGAGGACTTCACAGAACAAATATTTATACTGAAATTTCTCTGATTATTACTCATGTAACTTCTCAAAGCAGTTATTTGCACTACACATTGACAGAGTAAAGTCACCTGAATACAAAAAAAATAAAATATATCTTTTCTCTTCCATTCACTGCAGTTCTAGTCACTGTTTAGGTCTATAATTTAAAAATCTCAATAACGTACATAAAAGTTTGTGGTTGCGACATGATAAACTTGGTTAAGTTCCAGTGATATTAATACTATTGCAAATAACTTTTTACCAAAATGTTTTATCTTGTAGTAAATACCACATTTTTTTTTAAGGGCCGTCATGCCGAAAGAGCAGCTCTGTTTCAAGGAAGACAGTCCCTGTGCACCATCAAGCAAGAATGCCAAAGATAAGAGCAACAGCAATACCTTGCTGGCAATACGTGACCCGAAGCATGCAGCCGATTCCAACAGAAGAGGCTCCAGCTGCAGCTCAGAAAAAGACTCCGGGTATTCTGGTGAGTTAAAGTGTCTGCGGTAAATGTGTGCATATAGCTTTAATAAGCTATGTAAAACTACATTAATGTACAAAAATAAGCCAGCCTCACAACATGTCAAAAATCTGTGTTAACAATCTTAGCATCAATACTTCAGACTGCATCTACAGCAAATCTCAACAAAACAGACGTTCTGGCCAGAAGATAACTCAGAGTGGGAGGCTGTTGGTTCAAGTTTTGTCTGTCGGGCATCTTGTATTTGGAGTTATACGATACCAAGGAAAACAAGATGCAAATGTTGCAGGAATCATACTCCAAATAAACATATATAGCCAAAGCAGATCTTGGCAAGTTGATAAAACCTCTTGTAGCCTTAGTCATCCAAACGTTTCTCCTTTTTTCTGCATCTTAAAACTTTTGCTTAGCCTACTAAATACTGTTTTTAGTTTATAAATCACTGAACGGCTTAGCAACACAATACATTAAAGATCTGCTGTTGTTGTATCAACCTTCCAGATCTCTCAGGTCTTCTAGCTTTGGTCTGCTCGGCATCTCCACTCCCTGTACCCAAAACTGCAAAACAGCGGAAACACTGAGTTCCTTTAAATCTAGACTTAAAAACCTACCTGTGTTGCTTTTGAACCATAATACATGGGACATTGTCCAACAAATTCAGTTGTTGACTATAATATGTTTTTGATGTCCTTTTGTATTTTCACAATGTGCAGCACTTTGAACTGCTGTGTTGCTGAAATGTGCTATACAAATACACTTAAATGATTGTGAAAACAGAGTCATCGTATAATTTGTCACAAATGGGCATTTTATAAGGTGCCAAAGGTTTGAGGTTTTTTTCCAAGATGCTTGACAAAGATTTGAACCCTGTTACTTCATTCTGTGTTCTCTAATTCCCAGACGGTTCTGACTGGCAGCAGACGGATATTGAGGACCAGAGGAGCAACAAAAGCCAGCTGAGATTTCTAGGATATGCAGAGGCTCCACAAACCCGTCAACCTAAAGTACGTGGTGGCAGAAATACTGGAAATCCTGCTGTAATGTCAACCAAACTGGTTCACCAACCCATCTACATCATCAAGGTAATTACCCTAGTCAAGAGGTTTAGTTGCAGATACTCAAATGGAAAACATAGAAAGAAAGTAAAACCTGTAGGAACAAAAATACAATGTTGTTTTTGAGGTCAAGAGTTTGTTTTATCAATTCAAGTTCAACCTATGGGTGAAAATATTTTCAGTTGTTCTTTGAACCACAGTTTGGTGCAACCTTCTTACAACACGTAGCTTCTTAAACAACTTACATCCTCTGTGCCATGTTTATTCCTATATCATTCCTGAATGATATAGTGGCTTTCTTCTTTTCTCTGTTCCAACAGCCGGCCACAACCCTGAGAAGAAATCAGTTGCATGTAAATAACAGCATGAGGACAAGCAACCATGTTGTTTCTCCACATATGGTCAGCCTGGAACAGCCAAGCTTTGTGCCAGCATCGATTCAGCTTATCAAGCCTTTCAAGTCCCAAACTTCTAGAGTCACAGGAAATAAAATGAACAACACTTACCTTCCTATTCTTAACTCTTACCCTTGCATAGCACCACATCCTACCAAGAAACCACCTGACAAGACTTCATCAAACCAGGAATCCCAATATTTGAGCAAGAGGATATGCACTGAACGCAAGACTGAAGACAATTCAGTAACTACATGTCCGTCGGAGGAACATCATCACAACCAACTGACAGTTTCAAAATCTGTCTTGTGTACCTTGTCAAGCAGAAACAGTTTGTCCTCCTCCACCTTCACCATTTCTTCCACAAACCCAGGGTCTCCACCCATCTGTAGTCACCACACTGCATCTTCTGATCACTCAGACGGAGGACGTCAAAGGAAAATCACCACTAGTCCTCACCATCGGCGATTCCTTAACACGGTAGAACTTCTCAGACATTCGGGTCTGTTGGACATTACCTTGCGTACGAAGGAGCTCCTTCGCCAGAGCAACAGCACTGAGCAGGACATTTCCCAGCTGCGTCACCACACAGAGCTACTCTGCCAGGCTGTCAACAATCCAGCCCACAGCCTTAATGGTGTCACAGCCTGGGAACATGTGTGTCAGGCCATGGCAGAGTCTGGTAGCTATCCCAACCTCAACATGACACACAAATCTCAGAAGCCGTTACATCCATATCCACTCAGTCAACCACAAAGTATTTCTTTAGGTAGCATACAAATACTACAAGCTGCTGAAGGCTCATGCCTTTCCAACACCAGCTCAGAGCAATCTCAGGTAAACCATGATGAGAAAGTTGGGACCAGAGAAAGATCTCCAGGCATTGTTTCCATGATGTCTCCTGACAGTTCTACTGGTTAGAATGACCTGCAGTGCCTTCAAAGATTGAGATAACTAGCCTGGCTGCTGTGCCTTACCTAAATATAGTAACTGCCATTTTCTTCTTGCCTTACAACTTGGAATCATAATTATTTTTTGAGAAGGTGGATAATTTGACAGGCTAGAAATACTTATTGTGAAATTTGTCACAACATGTTTTTTCTAAGGTAAAAAGCTTTGACTCTCCTCAAAAGTAATGCCTTTCTGTGTGCTGTAATTAATGCACATTTATTGCAGTAAATCTCTAGAATTTAATTGTGGATAAGATTAATTGTGGGGGGGATAGGTGACTGAAATCCTGGAGAACTGTTGCTCCTGACCACTGAATGAATCACAATGTGCGTTTAGACTTGTGCTCAGTACTTGCTGTCCCTCATCACCTGAACTCACTATAATATGGTCACTATGAAGTATCTCTTTTTAAATCCAATATATCGAATTTACTTGACTGTTGGAAACCGATTCAAAAATAATCCATTCAAACTCCAATTTAAAACTCATAAAATAACTCATGAAAAAGAGGAATAAAGTAAATGGATTCAGAACAAGTGGTACAGCGGTCCCATTGGTGCCTGTTTAAAATAAGCAGTACCAAAACTAAGCGATTCTGAAAACTTGCTTGGATTTCTATGGTATTTTAAAAAAGACCTTGATTTGATTTCTTTACTGTGTTTTCAAACCACAAATATACTGACAGTAGAAAGCAGAACCGTCCATCACTAAACATACACTAAGCAATTTAACATCAACCTTTGAAAGCAACATTAGACCATGTCAGTTTGTAAAATGAATCATAACTACATCTAATGTTGTTGGAGTCATTTTGTTACAGATGAAGACGGGGGCAGTCTGTTAACCAGCCTCAGCTACTTCTGCTCCAAGATACCAAGTATCTGTCACTCAGTCGCTTATGTACTATAGCAAAGCACCTTGTCAGGTATTTTTGTGTGTGCGTTGATAGTTTGAGCTTGGCTTGCTGTGCGTCATTGTGTATTGTATTACAATGATCTTCAAATGATATGTGATCATTTTGTTTAACCTCTTTTTAAGATATGCACAGAATAAACAAGCAGCATTTCAAAATCATTTGATGAAACATGTAGCAGCTGTCATCTCTGCTGATTGCTTTTTGTGATTTGTTACAGTTTTCTTTGTTTTTTGGACTTTTACTTCACTAATTTAAAACACTTTTCTGTTATGTTTGAAAGTTTGATTGTGCTTATTGGGGTTTAGGTGTTGTAAGGACAAGCTGTTATAAACAATGGATGGATGACCTTTAAAATTCTCATTCTCATACTTCCATTGAGTACTGAAGAGTATTGGAATTGGTTTAGAGCTGAGACTAAATGAATGAAAACCCATAGGATGCTAAAAATAAAAATCTTATTGTTTGGATGTAACATGAACTATATTTCTGCTATTTCTCTATTGTTTCCTTTTGTAATATAATAATAATAACAATAATAATAATAGTAATAATGCTATCCCGTGTATCCTAAACTGATGCAAAAAACTTTTATCTGAATAATGGTCAGTAATCAGCTGGGAGTAAAAGTGTTACTTGAGGATATGTAACTGATGGTCAAAGTTTTCAAATTTCAAGTGGTTTTTGGATAATTTTTCAGAATTGGGAGCTATTTAAATAAATCAGTTTGTGAAAAGTTTGTCTAATGTGTGTGTGTCAGTGTATATTTCTACAGTGTGTCTCATCTACCCATGAAGAAACTCTGTGTGGGTTCTAATAAATCACACATAGAAATACAATTTGTTGATTGATAAGAAAACTGTTTTCCTGTTATTCAAATGTATGTCTAATTTTATCCAAATTCTGGGTTTTTTAAATGCACTAATGCAATTTTAAGTTTACTTTAAATAGAATCCCCATTTTTTATTGTCCTTTTCTTAAATTATCAGTTTCGGAGAACTTAAGATTTAAAGTAATAGTTCAGGATTTTTGAAGTGAGGCTCTGTCAATGGTAATGTGACATCTTCCTTTAGAGTAAATTCAGACTAGTTGGTGCTAGAAGCTGAAGCTAAGTGTGTCTATGAGTCGACAATATACTTATGACACAACATCTTTGAGAAAATACAAACAGGGAAAGTTTGCATTGAATGACTATCTGCATAGAAGTTATTGATTTATTGGCACAGGAAGTAGTAGAAAGCTGTGGACCACCAGTGATTCTATTGTGTGAAACATGTAACATGTTTCAGGTCTTTGCAACGCAGGGTGAAATTTAATACAAAATCATTTATTTATACCAGTTTATCCCATTTTGCACATTATTATCAGAAAACATATTACATGTCCAGCTACATCAGTCTGTACATCTGCTGTCAGTTGGTCATGAATGGCTGCATCAGGTCAACACTCTTGTTGTGCAGCTCAGCTCCTCTTATTTGAGTAGGTGAGTCACTGAGAGCAGGCTGGCACAAGTACCGGAGGCGCTGCAAACGATTAAAGAAGATTTACGTCGGTAATGTCAAAGGAACATATTTGCTACTGACATTAGACTGTGCTGTTGCTGTGTTATTACTGCTGATTTTTGCCACATCAGGATTAATATGTGAAATACGTTCCTCAACATAAAATGTTAATAGTTAAAAATCTATTTTGTAATGTCACTTTACAGAATAGAAATGTAGCAATAACCTTTATCTAACATGTTTTATCAGGATTATCAGGAGATGTAAATCTGCAAAAACCTAACTGACACTTTTTCATAAAATTTTACTCACTGCTCAGCCTATTGGTGTTAAGAACAAATGACCTGGCATTCAGAATCACAATGAAATAGAAAATCTTCTTTTTTAAGGATCATTTTCATTTCATCAGTATTCTCCAAATCCTAACAGAATTTCTCCACAGTTTTGAAATCAAATGCTGTGTTTTCTTTACAATAAAAATCCCTAAATGTAATTTTAATAAAACATTGCTATGCTTTCTCACCTGTCTAGGTGTGCCGCTGGCAGTCATCATCTTATAAAGTGCCCACCCAGGCACAAGAAGGATGGAGGAGAGAGCCATCACCCAGCCTAACACGTAAGCCCATGATGGGTAGACATACCAGCGATTAAAAGTCAGAGGCTGATACTCGACTAAGGAACATATGAAAGATCCCTGAAAGGGCAAACAGGATTGGTTTAGTTAGACTCTGGTTTAAAATGAAGCATGAATAATTACCGAATTCAACAGTTCACATCTGATCCAATGACCAAAAGCACTCTGACAGAGAGACATGGGACTCACCAGTGAGACCAGTGGTGTGAGGTAAAGCCAGCAGATTTTGAAGAAAGGATTGGCCTTCACCCCTGTCATCTCCTTTATGATGCCATACAACCGATCTGCCCCTAAATAATTACATATTGATGAGATCGTATTGCACTTGTTTGAATGTTGTAACATATAACAGTTAACTATTGTTTCTTTTATAAGTTTACAAAGTGTAAATAACATTTTACAATTATGAAGATCCCAAGTTAAGACAAATTATTTAATCTTTCATTACAGTAGCATAATTTGAAATAATCTCTATTTGTCCAACCTTCAATTTGTGTAATCTTTTGCAGAGAGATAGCAAGGTTGAAAGATATTTTTTATATGAAATCAGGTGGTCCACAATATTTTGTTTGTATATTCTTCTTTTGCCAATAGAACATCTTTCAGTTTCCTACAGAATTTCATAAGACATATTGTGGGAAAGAGGGATATTTGACTTTTCCTCACTGCACAATCTCTGTAGATCACAGCTTTCCGATTGTGAAAAGTGTACGTACCAAACACCCAACCCATTGACAGAGTTTCAAACACACAGAGGAAGAGGATGCAGGCTCCATTACATGCATAGTAGTCAAACAGCTGGAACACAAACATCCCTCCCTTGGAACAACAGCAAAAGAGAAAGAAGATCATTTCCTTACTTTAAATATATGAAAGACAATTTCATCCACACACCATGACCTCACACTTGTAACAAAAATAATTGTAGAAGAATGATTCAATATTGAAAGGTGTTAAACATTAAAGTTTAACACCTCAACCATATGAGGTTACATATGGTTGAAAACAGACTTCGGTAATCATGACGAGTTGAGAGAAGAAGCAAATGAGGCAGAAGAGCAGGAGGAAGCTCTCCCGGCGTCCTGCCCTTCGCATAACTCTGGGAAACATGTCAATGATGGACGTCATCACCACCTCCATGGCGACAAACTGAGCAGAGAGCAGACAATAACAGAATTACATTTTTAGATGAATACTTATGATCCTCCTTCAGTTGCCTTAGCAGCTTACTTGTGTGTCCAGACCCAAGAGGATGAGCATGACAAAGAAGCAGATGGACCAGAGCTGGGGCAGAGGCATCATGGCCACCGCCTGGGGGTATGCGATGAATGCCAGGCCTGGACCTGGAAAACAAAGCCAAAGTGATGACTTAATAATCTCCTCCTTTTAATATGCTTTTATTAATATCAACTGCCATAACCAGGTAAAAAACAAAGAATAACATGTAGAGTTTTATAGACTAACCAATGAATAAACAGAAATTTTTGCAAAGACATATATCTTTCTTCTTTTTTCCAACAGAACTTAATTGTTTAGGGCAATAACATTTGCTTCCTGGAAACACTGAAAGTTTTAATGCATCATGTGTAAAATCAATTTGGAAGATTGTCCAAATTGACAGACACAAACATTTGGGGGCTTTATGTCACGGATCAACACCAGCTGGTGAAAAATTGTGAAAAAATTGTGGAAAAAAAACTGGGAAAGGTTCTCATTTTGAGTTTTGAAAATAAAAATATGCTGAACCTAACATGCACAATGTTTATGTTCAGGCCCCTTTAATCAACAATATGTAGAGTCAACCATTCTGTAATGATTCTGGCTACAGGAATTTTGTCCTGCTGAAAAGGTAAACCTTAGTCTCTAAGTTTTTGCAGTCCATTTTCCCATCAACTCTACCCAGGTTTCCTGTCCTTGCTAAAAAAAAGCATCACCACAGAACTTCCATAAAGATGAGGTTACATATAGCTGAAAATGTGTAAATATGCACCTGACTCGGCCACCTCTGCAATGGGAATGCCTTGCTGATGAGCCATGAATCCCAGCACAGAGAACACGGCGAACCCGGCTACAACACTGGTCCCACTGTTCAGGAGACACAGCCACAGGCAGTCCCTGACAAAACAGAGCAAAGCTGCATTCATTGCACTTGATACATGGATAATATACTTCAATAAAGATGCAGAATGGCTATTCACACCAACAGACTGTTCTACCTGTAGCAGTTGTTATTGTGTTTGTTGTAGCTGCCCAGCACAGTCAGAGACCCCACCCCGACACTGTAGGAGAAGAAGATCTGTGCACCGGCCTCCATCCACACCTGCCCCAACAACAGCATCAGTGGCCACATTTGTCTCAAAACCCAGCTGTCGTCACTCTTTCAGAGCCTACCTGAGGGTCAGTGAGTCTTGACGGTTCAGGAAGAAGATAAAAAACGACTCCTTCAAGAGCGCCGGGAAGCGTTAGTCCTCGAATCAAAAGGATTACCAACATGACATACGGGAAGGTGGCAGTGAAATACACCACCTGAAAAAAGGGAAAACACTAGCTCACAATTTGAACCCAAACTTTGAATAGCACCCTTTACATTTTGGGCATCTTTGTCAGTCATGTGTTTTATGTGGTAGCAGTGAGCTGTTGCATAATTTCACTGAAATTCTGATAAGAGTTAAGCCAGGTTAACCTCCCTAAGTAGATTTTTTTTTCTGAGTTCTGAAAAGATAATCTTGGTATGCTTTAAGCAAAACATGTAGTTCTTTAGAGTCCAGTGAATGTGGAACAATTTGCACATGTTTACATATGTGATGTTCAGAAAATACTTCTTTATGTGCTCCAAACCACTGACTTTTGCTTCTACCGGTTGTTATGGTGACCACAAGATATCATTCTGTGTTGTAGTACTGACTTGTGCAGCTCTTGTACCACTCATTTAGCCTCATTGTATGTGGTTTTAAAATAAATTCTTCCATTTTAAATCCTGACTACAGAAAATAGTGTTGAGTGACATACTATTTATACCCAAAGGTAATTAGAGGGCATGGATCAACAACCGAAACTTGTTAGACATTCTTAACAACTAAAAATATTAAGCTAAAATTACATGTATTTTAGGCTTTCTTGTGCTAATAAGTGTAGTACCAGTAATTCTGTAAAAAAGATCAGCTGACCTTTCCTGTGGACTTGACTCCTTTCCAGATGCAGAAGTAGCAGATGATCCACATCACAATCAAGCACAATAGCACCTCCCATCTGATGCTGCCCACCTCCTCAATTCCCCCTGAGATAGCCAGGACACGGCGTCTAAAATTCAAAAACACGTTTCATATCAGCCTCATAAGTAGCTGAGCAGCTTCCTTATTTTTACTTACTCCCAGAATTCTGTGGCCGCTGAGGTGGAATTTGTCCCGTTGGTCCACTGGAAGGTGTTGTTTTTTGAAAAGTCCACACAGTCCTCTGAAAAGATGGTGGTGAAAAAGTTCTGTCTCTGTGGTTCTGGGATTATGTTGCGTCTGACAGCAACATATTCAACATTTTTAACACATTTGCATGTTACCTGTGTTCCAGTAGTTGTTGCAGCTGGCCCAGGGGAGCTGGGAGCTGAAGGAGAAGATGAAATAGAGCAAAGCCCAGGACAGAATAATGATGTATGTCATGCAGCTGTAGAGGAGGATCAGCTGCCCTCCAAAGCCTATACCTGCAGAACAGAAAACAACACAAGTCTTGATTCACCCAGTGACTGAAGTGAGATATTTCACTTACACAAAAATGTAAAGTTAGAAAACTGTTTGAATCAGGTTAATGTTTGAACCCTCCGGAAAATCCTGGATATCAACATTCTTGTTAACATTTGACAAGTTTCCAAAAAGTAAAGTTCAACAGGGCTTACCTTCTGCTAGCGGACACAGCTTCCTCCAGCAAGTGATGCCCCCCTCCTGTGTGTACTGGCCCATGGTTGTTTCCAGCAAGAACAGAGGTACTCCACAAGTCACCACAAAAACCAGATATGGCACCAAGAATGCACCTGATTTTACAAAAATAATCAGCTATTTGGCTGAGAGGATCAAAACAACAAAGACACTAGATTCTGATTTTTTTTTAAAAATATGTTTTTAAACAGTAGCTTTGCAAACACTTTCATCTTGTTAAAAATTCTCCAACAGTTTTCCATGTTGCAATCAATAATGTACGAATTTTATTAGGATTTTATGTGAAAGACCAACATAAAATAATGCATTATTGTGAAGAGGAAGGAAACCTTCTATCATATTTCTTCCATTTCTCAACTATGCACTCGTTTGTGTTGGTGTCTCAACTAAAATCCTGACATAATATGCTGAAGTTTGCATACTTTCACAAGTTGTTTCTCATTACTGAAAAGTTCCATCCCTACATAGAGTAATACACACAATTTCTTTGGAAGGTTTTAATATTTTAGGTTTCCTTGAAGGATAATGTTCTCCAGGATGAATTTGAACCTTGAGTTGAAATCAATTAATGTTTCGACTGTTTGGACAATCATCAATTGGTACAAAGAACAGAAACGTTGCACTTTGGTTCTTTGTTTGGACAAATCAGAACATCCAAGACATTTTTTCATTATTTATTTACTTTCAGTTTTTCAGTTTCTGAGAAAAGAAAAAAAAATCTGCTCACATGGTTTCAATGAACCTGTAAAACTATAAGTTTCTCACAGTGATGATTTGAAGACATCACCTCAAATTGATAAGAAAAAGTTTTTTAAAACAGTTAAATCCCCATAAAACATGAAACTAATCTCCTGCTACATTTTACCTTCACTTTCAGAGAGCTCATTACTCTGGTATTTGCACTGGGAAACAAATACTGATTTTATCCCCAAATTTACATCTCAGCATAATATACTTTTTGTAAAATTGTTATTTTGCTGACTGATGCATCTCATCTCATCTCATCTCACCTTTTATTTCTAAAAACCTATATATCCTATATATTGTTTAAATTTGGGTTGCTGACCTGACTGATTTGCATATAATATTGTTCAGGTTTTCTTCTCGTACAGTAAATCCATGATTATCAGTTTGAATCTAACATCACCTTACCCCCTCCGTTTTTGTAGCAGAGGTAAGGAAACCTCCAGACGTTGCCGAGGCCGACGACATTTCCAGCCACGGCCAGGAGAAACTCCACCTTGCTCCCCCAGTGTCCTCTCTCCTCCACCTCTGGTGGGAGCTCTTTCTGGGCACATTTTTCATTCAACATACCAACGGGTTTGGTCTGGACCCAGAGTTTCTCTTGATCTCTGAACCGTGTGTCTGGTTGTTTTTCTATGTACCACAGAATAAGCAACCGTATGGACGGTTAATCAGTTTTCAGTGGAATTGTAAATTATTTCCAAGCTGGCAGTGATGTTTTGTTTATAAAGCCCGTTGTAGAGCTTGATAACTGTGAAACAGATGTAAATTAGTAATGGAATAGTGAAGCATGCTGCTTAAAATATTGCCCATTCATTTCAACACACTTCAACATGTAGACACATTTGAGATTGGTAGTAATGGCTTTTTATTCCAGATAGAGAACTCATAAATCCTGTTGTTATATTGGATGGATCTGCTGGATAAAATTATATTAATAGTTACTAATTATGTTTTTTGGCTGTTTTGCACTAAGGTATGCTTTTATCAAAAGGAAATGTGCTGTGTCAAATGTACTGCAGCAAAATGCAAATCAAGAGATCTGCATCAACCAAAGAATGAACTGGACTGGTGAGAATGTCACATATAAGGACAGATTTGTATGTGATTTGTACACGTATATGTGTACCCATATACGCCCTGCTCTCAGTGGGTGGGGGGAAGGAGGTCTGGGGGGATGATTTGTTTTTATTGGCCACCTTCCACTCCTTAACAATATTAACCAAACACACAGAAGATAAATATTACTTTGAAGTTTAGTTTATCTTGTGAATTTTGATGATCTGTGATGGGGTGAACCTGTTTCCATCCTAAAGGTGTGTGAAGTCTTTTTGGAGTGTGTGGCTCTTTGAAACACCTGAGTTTTTCAGCATAGCTGTCAAAATAGCCAAATCAAAAGAAAAGGTTTAACAGAAAGAAAACAAAAGTTCCATCATCATCTCAGTCCCCAAAGATAATTGAGAACATTTGAGGAGTGAGCTGAAGTGAAGAAAATACACATCTGGATGTATAGAAACATTGTAGAAAGAGGAATGAAGAGATACCTCGCTCAGTGGGCTCCAATCACTTTAAATGTAAAAAGAGACCATTAAGTTCTAGTGGTAAAAGAGAGCTGTTCAAAGAATTAACAGGAGAGGTGTTAATAAGTGCGAAACCAGGAATTTTCTGAGAGGTAATTATTACACATTGTTTTTCCCGTCCCACTAAATTATGTTCAAATGAAATATTATGTTCATTAAAAGTTTGCGGTGAGAGATCAAGCTGTCGTAACAAAGAATTAATGTATTTGGAGGCTTTATATACATTTTTAGCAGAAGTGCCAATAGGTGTGGATGGTGCTAAAATTATTTATCTTTTTCCATCTTCCTGCTATGAACATTTCAGTGCTACCTTACACTTTTCTCACTAAAATGCGCCATCTATTACTTTTAACTTTTTTTTTCATAACCTATTAAGAAAGTTGTCATTTGGTGCTTTGGTGCATTTTATGATTAGTTTCACATTAAAGCATTATTAGCATTTATTTGAATTAAATGCACTAGGGTAGGGTTAGGGTTAGGGCTACACGTTTCTCTGTATGAAGTTAGCAGCAAAATGTTTGTAATTACATTGATCTAGATCAGTGGAGACCACAGCAGGCCCACCAGCAGGAAAACGACACCTGTCAGTGCTGCTTGTCGGGTTCCACTGGTTTCTGTGGTCGTGTCACTTTGTACCCTCTGCTGTTCAGATGTCAGAATGCAGCGCTTCATATTTCCAGCTTTGTCCCACACCAGCAGCTCCGCTTGGGCTGAGCAGCAGCTGGATGTGTACACAACCCACAGGGGCTGCGATGAACCCAGTCTCCACTCAGACACATTCAGAGGGGCCTCCCCTGTCCGTAACCTGGCTCTGTAGTGGTGATGCTGATGGTGACCGGGTGTTTTGTTCTTGTGTGGGTGTTGATGCTCCAGGTTGGGCAGGGTCTCCTCAAAGCTGTCCTCTGTGGGTGGCGGGTGGCGGAAAACTGTCAAAACACCGCTGCCTTTCTGCATCTGAAGGACAGCGAGGCCAGAGTGGACATCATCAGACACGACCAGAGACACTCTCCAGCTGGATTTGATGCAATCCGCCGGACAGTCAGACTGGATCCATGCAGCAGAACAAGACGGTGGAGATCTGTCAGCATCCTGTCAGAAAGCGATGGCAATAACCATTCAAGGAGGAGTCTGCACTAAAGCTTGAAAATATTAATCAAATACTTTGTTTTGCTCACCAAAGGGACCACAGTTAAAAATGTCACTGCATAGTTTGATTCCAGTGAGTTCAGTGCATGAACAATGAGCGTGAGCGTCACAGTCGCTCCAGCCTGAGCCGTGGCAGGAGTGAGGAGGGTCACCTCTGCATCGAAAGAGTCTTGTTCCTCAACAAACAACCTGATTAACAAAAAGTCAAAATTTGCATTAACGTGAGTGACAATATCTAACACAGAGTTAAAGAACCTCCCTACAGGAGTTTCATTCCTATTCTGTCTGCGTACCCGTGTGGCCCCCTGGTCAGAAGGTAACCCCCGTCATCATCAGCTGTTAGATTAAACAGTTGAGCAGGACCGTGGTTGTAGATGGTGAAGATCACCGCTGTACGGTGGCCTGGTATGAGCTGGGGGGTTGACATCATCTGAGGAGATTAAGATGCACAAAGTGATAAGTGAACTATTAAAACTATAGGGCTATATTAAATGGATAAAACTGGCCATATTTATTTACATGTCCGAGGTCCCTAGATGTGCTTCAAATTGAAAGGTTATTTTACTGTTTATTATGGAATCTTGGCACGTTTTGATAAGCTTGAATTTTTGTTTGACTGGTCAAACAAAAACTGAATTATTCAACACTTGAACTCTTGCTTGTTTTTTAAAACTCACTTTTAAATATTCTGTTTTTGAAAACAAACAGGAATTTTCTCAACATTTATTTGAGATTAGTGCTAACTTAGATTGAGACATGCATGGAAACAGTGAAAATGAACTCAGCAATACCAAATTGATTAAAAAAATATATATTTTTTTAATTTTTACTTTTATCTGAACGTGACTGGGCTGAATCTTCTCTGTGGAAACTCGCTCCAGCTTGTTCCCTCTGCTGTCCAAGCCTGCAATTTGAACACTGAAGGGAACTGTGGGGACGTAGTCCACGAAGCCCACAAGCTCCTCCAAGCCGTGTGTGGGTGCAGACGAAGACTGATTCATCTTCACCTCCTGAAGACTTTCTCCTTCAGCATCAAGCAGCGTAGCATAAAACAACCCCTCTGGAGGGGAAGATCGGCCTGTCACAGTGAGCACCAGGAAGGCTGGGGCTCCTAAAATATAAATGAAGTATGGTAACCACACATTAAAGTAGCAGAATTTGTAAAGATGCACATTAACACACAATAAATAACCAATTCTTCACCTGCCACAGGACTGCCCTCCACTCTGGCCAAACCTGGGTGTGTATCATTAGTCACAGTGGCAAAGTAGTATAGGAAGTCTACACTGCTGTCACCTGATAGTATGGATCAGAAAACAAAGATAAACTGACCTTTCACTTCTGGTTATGTTCAAACATACTGCAGATATGTTTTCTTTGGTTTGTTTGTTTTTTTGTTTACCTATCACAGTGAAGGTTAAATGATCGTCACTCTTGGCTTGCAGCTTCCATTGACCAGCCTGAACAGGAGGCAACAGTTTGATACGATACAAACCCTGGAAGTGCTCCAACTCTGCTAGATGGCCTTGCTCTCTCAATATAGATTGCCTTTTGTCTGAAAATTGAGAAGACGTTAACAGGTTACTCAACTGTCTTCAGGTTGAACAGAGCACTGCAGTCAGACTTCAGTCCAAATCACAGAAGTTTTGCCACATCGCACCGCTACTCTTTTCCCTGTATTGACTCCTCATCCACTCCAGAGTACTTTAGGATCTCAGACTTTGAATGGCCAATCACCAGAATAGATGTTGGGACTTTCTAGCAGATCCCTAAGATTATATGACCACAGACTGCTGGTTGTGCCACGTACAGCGCTGGAAACTAAAAGTGACAAAACCTTCTCAGCAGCGATACAGGACTCTGCAACACTCTCCTTTGAGTTTAAAACTTGTTTTACAATAGCTTTTAATTAACTATCCAATGTACTTATATCTAATGGATTTGATGTGTTTTTGTGGACATCTCTTTGTGATCTATAGCTTGAAAGGTCCTACATAAATAACGTTTTACATATTTATTCATTCAAAAGGAATTCTAAGAAGGTAGAGGTAAACTACATGTACTTTTAACTCAGAAGGAGAAGAAAAGATACTTATGCTTCTTGAAATAGAATTCCATAATCAGATACATTTTCTTGACATTGCATTGGATTAAACATTTTTGGAAACCATGCAAACATTACCTGATGGACTGGTGAGGATACACTCAGTCATGGTGCCTGTTATGTGTAGGATGATGTTTTTTACTGAGCTGTCAACTCTGAAGGAATGCACAGACATTAATTCTGGATCACTTTTTGCACGCAAGAGGGTCACCTGAGAAGAAGAGAGTGCTTGGTATGCAGCTTTGATTCACAGCTGAAAGTGTAATATGTTTAAAAATATATGGAGTTAACTATTTACCTTGTCCAGAGCAGTGTTGTCCTCCACTATGGTGGAGACCTTGTGAATGTCAGAGTTGGTGGTGAATACAGCCATTCCTCCTGACACGACCGACAGGGAGGAGTAGAGAGAGAAACGATCGGGGGACAAAGGTTTCTTACTGCTCCTCTTCCTCCTACTACTTTTCTGTCTCTGCTCGTCAGTGAGGAGAAATGTTATCTGCAGAAAGTGCAACCACAAAGATGAACACAAATACCTCTTCCTATGTAGCAGTCTGCTTGTGATTTCAGTGTGTATGCCTTGTTGTTCAAGGCCTACACAGCAAATGCATTAAAACAATTAACTAATGTGGCTCATAAATATAAATACTAATATTTTCATAGTTATTTAAATGTATTTTAAGTGTAATATTTAAATTACTTAATAATCATTGATTATTATTTCGATATTTATTTGGATATTTTAGGTTTTCTTTAAGCAAATATAGACTAAATTAAACATTATTAATTCCAGCGTGTTACATTGTTCCTAACATTTGATTAACTACCAAGCGCAGCCATTTCATTTTCAACCAATCACATTGTCTCTAACAGTGACAATGTCAACATTTTCTATAGCAGAGACAATGTTAGAGACATTGTTAAAATCAGTAACAGGTCAAATAATTCTGAAAAACATATTTAATAATAATACATGTTTTCACAAAACAATCAGTCCAAATGTTAATAATTTTAATAATTTTCTAAAGATATTTTACTTATCTGTTGATCTCAATAACGCTTCCATAGCTGGGAAAATGTTAAAATGTCTCTTCTTTAAAGTTGAACCCACCTTGCTCCGTTTCTCAAGCGCAAGCGCCTTCACAGCATCAAAGAGATAAGCGTCTTTGGGAGAAGCGTCAGTGAACACAAAGATTTCAGACTCTGGTGGGCTGTGAGTGAGGGCCAGCTGTGAACACACATGCAGGTCAATAGCATGTACACATTTCTGTTTTGCATGTACACATTTCACAAAACAGAAATGTGTACATGCTATTGACCTGACAACTGAATGATGAGCAGAAAAAAAGGAGAAGTTCGGGGTCAAAAAACCCCAAACTCCTCCATTACCTCCTAACTGTTCCAAAGCCCTTCGGACCAGGTTAGCATACTCCAAAGGGCATAAACGACATTAACTAATACTGCCATTGTCTGAATAAAAAGGAGAGATACAACTGTATTTCAAAGTCTTGTGGAAAGTCATTACTTATCACTTATAAACTGTGTGGCACAAATAAAATAAAAAATTTCAAAGTTTAAATATGCAAATTTATGCAAGATCAAACTTTTGTGATGTGCTGTCTTTCTCAGCCAAAATAAAATCTTATTTTCTGTTGCCTCAGCTCAGTAATTGCAAATTATAGACTAAAACTGCAATGATGAGGAATATACATAATAAAGGAAAGGGACTCAAGATTTCCACCAGATCAGTGTGGAAAATTCCAGAACACACTCAGTACATACTGCATAAACAAATTCATCCGTTTACCGGACAATACCCCCTGAGGGGTCATAGCTGTCGCTGAGAGGAAGAGTACACTGTGTGAACAAGATTTGGTTTTGTTTATGTGAAAAATATATGCTGCTATATATGACTTGAAAAACTAATAACTTTTGAAGGATGCCAGAAGATCATGTCTGAGTATTTTTTAAAGTCTAATGTTCCACAGAATTGCTACACTTGAAGCTAGTTTAGAAAGTTGGGAATAAAAAGAAAAAGAGAAATAAATAAACATGTTTTGCTATTATTTTCAGCTACATTATCTCTTAGATAATGTTTCAGCTTCATTATCTAAAAGACAATAAATGGTTTTAAAAAATTGCAAAAACAAAAACCTCAATAGTATGATATTCTTTCGACTGACTGACTTTTGCAAGCTTTGCAGTGGGAGGTAATTTTAGCCACTTCCTCTCTGCCAGATAGCTCAAGCTCAGTCAGATTGGACAGAGAAGATTTAGGTACAAATGACTGTCATGCATGAGCTAGAGAAAAGCTAGAGGATAGTTGAGCAGCCACTGCTTTGAAAATCAGGTCTTTGGGTGTTTATCAAAATGTTTTAGATGCTATAATGCTATGAAACATTATCTACAAACACTTTTTTGTTTAGTGTTATCAAAGTGTTGCTGAATCTGTATGTCCTTCAAAGAAGCATGAAAGAGTGACTTACAAAAAATAGCAGATATTACTAATTTCTAACTTTATCTGTTGTTTTTTTTAAAATTAAGATGAACTGTATTCCTTTAGGATGTATCGTCACCATAAATACAATTTCACCAGAAGGGCTTCCATGTTATAATCATGAGAAGTTTTATTTCTACTTTCTAAATTTACCTGAATGGCAGAAAAACACATTTCCGGTTCATCTCCTCCTCCCAGAGCCATCAGGGTCTCCATGTGCTGCATGAACTGGTTTGGATCATCAGCCTCATAAACTGGTCCGAATTCTATAAAATTAAAGAAATATATCATTGTGAAAATAATAAAATTAAAGTTGTAAGAAAATATTTTAACAAATGTGATACAAATACGAAATTACTTTAACAATTTGTTTGCTTCTGTATCTGTTGTTCTAAGAAAGCATGAAGAAGTGTTATCCCAAGACAATAAAGAAATGTTTTATCATTCTGTATCATATGATAATAATATGATATCGTAATGTATGCTGCATTTTCTTAAGATAATTTTTTGACAAACATTTATTTTCATGATTCGGCTTTTTCCTTGAAAAATAATAGGATAACTGGTGATTGTTGCAGGATAAAAAGCTTTAAAAGGCCATGTAGCTGTGGTGGATGATGCATTTTTATCTTCTACAGGAATATGGAAAACCCTTGCTGATAAAACCCATGCAAGTGACGCTTATGTTTTACCTTGAATTTACTGCAATAAGGTCAACAGAAATTAAACTTTGTCCATTTTCAGTCATTCCGTTGCTCTTCTGTATTCTATATTCAATTTGAGCAGAAGTGCTTGTTTTTTACATACATGACAGACGTGTTAATAAGACATAAAGCAACTTCAAAACTATTGGACCCTTGATCATTTTTTTATCAGGGATACATTTATTTATTTAAATTTTAAAAAATGAAATAAATGAATGTGTTATTTCGTGGAATTAATCCCAAATTGAAAATGTCAGAAATTCTCTCACTGTGAAGCTTGAAGATTTTTTTTTTTTACCACACTCGCCAACTTCCTCACTTTGGACAAGTTTAGATGTATTTTGTTGGAGATGTTTAGGGTGATCAACACTCAACTACCATATTTAAATGACAAGTTCTCCTATGTTTCCCCTTTAGAACAAAGTGTGCCTACTTCTCATGCTGTCTGTAAGCCTGAGGAAAAGATGAAGTGAACTGTATGCAAGAATAAATTGCTGTGCTCCAGCTCCATTTACTTGCGAAGGATGTCAGCAAAAAGTGAAAGTAGGGTCACCTGGATCATGGAAGGGCACCAGCAGAAAGGTGCCAGGCTGCTCTGCACGGCTGGCTCGGCTCTGGATGATGGAGTGAGCCCTGAGTCGGGCGGCGGTGATCTCCTCGAACATGCTGCCTGTGGTGTCCATGACAAACACCAATGCAGGAGCCTGCTTCACACTGAAGAGTCTGTCAGCGGATGTTTTTCAGTGATTCATACAGTAGTACTGACAGAACTGCATTAGGCGTTTGTAGAATTTCATAGGATTAGTCTCAACTTACTTGAGGAAGGCTTTGGGGCCCACAGTGTCTTTAAGGTCTCTCAGGGCAGTCTGGGTGGCTATGGCAGCCAAACCTGCAGCTTCCGCATGGAGGTGATGGTGAGGGGAGAAGATTATTGAGGTGGTGTCTTTGTTGATCCCCCCTCTGGCGTTCTGGTATCTACTTTTGTCAAAAATGCCTCCGTGGCTGCATTTGCCTGTAAGAGAAAGGTTGAGCAGGAAGAATGAATAAATATATCACAATATAAAAAAAGGGAACCCACTGAACTGCAGGTGCATGAACTTTTACCTTTAGGCTTAAAGCGAAAAGAGCTGGTGTACCCGGTGGTGAGCAGGTTTGAGTTTTTCAGAGTTGGTAGGAGATTGTTTCTGCAGATATGAGTGAAGCAGTCCTTACAGGTTGGTGTATCTTCTGCCAGCATAACAAACAAACACATTTTCAGATGTATCTAAAACAGTTGAAGCACCAGTGATACATTTTTATTCCTCATTATTCTAAAATAGCTATTTAGCTCCTCTTTTTAATGCAAAGTATGCTGTGAAGGAATTCTATGGTCTTTAGAGGTACTAAGCACCATTATGAAAGTGTGGCATGTTACTGGTCATAACAAACAACAAAATTCATTTCTGCAGACATTTTAATTCCAGTTGCAAATATCACTGACAACACACATTAGTTACTAGAAGCTCTGAGTCACAATATTCACCTTTGCCTTATATTTTCAATAGTCTGTACAATAAGTATCAAAAGAAAAAGTGAAAAATTGCATTACCAGTGTACTTTTCTATTTATCATTGTAAATTATGTTTTTTTATTATATAAACAGAATAAATAAAAACATGCATTGTTTTTTATTCCATTTACAAGTAGCATTAATAAAATTTTATCTTGATCTTAGTGACATTTTTATCATATTGAAGATCTGAATGGTTTACCTTTAGCTGCAGGAAAAGCAGGCTCATCTGGCTGCAGGAGATGCAGGTAAATTGATTTTTTGCCCATCTCCACCCAGTTACTATGGCTGTAGAAATCCTAATATAAACAAAATGTTTCACCATTAAGAAAAAAATTACTTTTATTTTTCCAAACCCTAAGACTAAATAGCTCTTAACAAAAATGAAAAGAACAGAAACTGTGAGAAAGAAAGTATTATGATTACTATCATAATACTCATTATCAAAATACAAACTGAACCTCAGATCCAGGTTCAGTTTGTACCTGTAAGGCATGGAACAGCTGGCCCAAGCTGTGACGGGCGCCCGCGTACTCTTTGGCTCGTACTGAGAGAATAATCTGAGTCCAGAAGTCCCGTAGCTTCGCAATAGAATCGTCAATTCTTTCTGAGTCAAAGTGGTAAACCGGGTTATCTTTAGTGGCGCTTTTAAGGTCCATGTTTGAGTTGGAGTTCACCACGTCTCTCACGGCTCTCCAGAATCCACGGCCAAGGTAAATCTGTCAGGGAAAAAGAGTTGGTGCCTTCTGGTGATACGTAAGCTGATATGTTGTTATCACAATCAGTTTTTATTTAACCACAATGTGATCCAGAAAATGCAGAAAATAAAGAAAGTCAACATAACCTCACATTTTTCTCTTCTTGGAGGTCATGCTGTTTTGTGGTGTCCCTCAGGACCTCCAGGGAAACTTTGATGATGGCCTGTTCTGTGATGTACTGGTGTGTGTATGAGTCAATGGACAGAATCATAACTCTGGACCAGAAGTTGGGAAAGAACCCCATGCATGCTGACACCAGGAACAGAAGACATAGCAACAGGGACCAGAGCATCTGTCTCTGATGTCTGCCGCAGGTTCCTCTATCTTGTGACATAATGAGTCAGACGGCAAGAAGGTCTAGACGCAAGACTCAAAATTCAGACAGATGCTTAGCAAATTATCCATTCTCCAAAAAGGGCACCGGATCTGCAGTTTGGAAGAATAACACCAAAAACAGGTTTTGCATCAACATGTTGATTATCACCAAACCATATTGTTTAATAAGATGTTTCCTTTTTCTGTCTTTATCTTCCTCATCCCACTTCCACTCATTCCTCTTCTTGTTCTCAGCCTTTTCTTCTTATTGTTTTCATTAGTTTTTTTTTGCAAACACAATAGCTGGGATGTTCTCACAGTCTCATGCTTTGTTTAAGTGTTCCCCAGAGACACTGAAACAAAGCATGTGGCCTATAAACAGCATCTCCTTCCATCCCACCAGTTTGTATTCAGCATGTCAAACCGATGACTTGAGCGCATTAAACACTAGGATGGGGTCGCATTTCTTGTTTCTTCCTATCCTATCTTTTTTTCAAGCAATTTTATTTAATGTTCATCAGTACTATTTTAACTAAACATAAGCTAATTTTTACCTTCCACTCTACTTGAATATATCTTTTCTGCAATCTCTTGGGGGCATGTTAAATCCGAACCATGTATTAGAGCTTAATCAAACCGCCTTACCTTAGTTCAGGGAGGATGCTTTGCAGTGTTCTGGCTTTTTCCTGATATCAAACTTTTTTAGAGAGATGCCGTACAGAATCGCAACAAATCAGAGTGCAGACAGCAAAACCACAACCTGTGGAACAGAAGATTCTTTTGCTGGGTGTAACCACATATATCTGCCTGTGAACAAAAAAAAAAACTCATTTGTCTGTCCTTGGGTCCTTATTTGCAGTTGGTAGAGGAAAAATAACAAAGGAATGACAACCAAGATATCAACTTTGAAAAAACTTAGTTGCCCTTGGATAAGAGTCTGACTGGTGCTGTTGGGTCTTCACTTTGCTTCTTACTGTTTCTTACCACGAGGCAGAAGATCTCATTTTCCAGCCTCCCCATTGTAGCCTCCTGCTCCTTCTAGCCCCCATTATACCATGCTGCATTGATTCAATACAATAGGGTTGCATATATTACCAACCGGGGTGTTCAGCTTAGGCATACCCCAACCCCCCTCCATGCCCTCCAACCATCACTCTCAATTTTCCTCACAAGATGAAAACAACACTTCTTGTCAAAAACTTTAAGTCCCAGACATGTTTCTCCTCTCCCTGTTCACCAAGACTTTTGATTGATTCAAAAAGCTATTGTCTAGGTTGTTTAAGACAAAACAGAATATGATCATCCTTTTTGTCTTTCTTGTCAGTCAATATCACATTTCAGGAGGATTGGCTGATTTAAAAAAGAGAAGAAGTACCTCACAAATACTATTGCATTATGTGCAAAAAAAAGGATTTTAGAAGTTGTTGAGAGAGAGAGGTGGAGTCTGTCAACCCCAGACTTTACTGGAAATCGGCTGACAGTGATGGTTTCCTGTTCACCTGTTTTTGAATGAGCCTAGTTTACTTGCAGTTCAACCACCATATGGTTTCTGTAAACCAGTAATTGCATATTTCAAATGTCACAATAGATGCTATTCGTTCTCTCACATATAACATGCCACAGAAAAACACTTTTAATACCAGCCACATACACATATAATGCCAAGTGTGATGACTTCAGATGCCTATCAAGACTGGATAAGACACTAAAAGATTAGAATTCCTACAGCACTCGATGTATTGTTTTCATAGGTTCCCATCTATACTTTTTTTTTTTTCATTTTTGTTCTGTAGTGCTGTTTTCCCCCTCTATGCTACAAGGACATGGTCTGTCAACAAATTTCAGTAAAGCTAAACATTTGGATGTTGTCATTAGATAATCTTCCACAGCTACTACATATAATTCTCAATAACACTACTGCAGAAGCTAGCATACTGGTTCTTTGGTATACAGAGCTCATCATCAAGCACCAACTGTCATCAAATATCTTTTTTGGAGCTTTAAATATTGCAACCATATCCCATAGTATTTTAAAAGCAAAGATGAACAGACACTTTTCTGCAGTGACAAAAAGAAGACAAAATAAGTACCAATGTGTATGCTTTGATTTTTAGCCTGCTTTATTTGTATGTTGTGAATTCCAGTAATTTTGTTCCACATTCTGATATGTGTTTGGAAACAAGAACTATAAATGTAATAAGGCCTATATAGAGTAGAAAATCACACTCCCATCGAAATATAGATTGCTTGGGTTAGTTGTTGAATCTCCAGTCTTAAATTGAACATTTAAGTGGTTGTCTTTAACTATTAGCTCAGCGAGATGAGGTAGTGCAAACTCTGGTAGACTGGCTTAGATGAATGAAAAGAGGCTTGTATTACAAATAAACTCATATTACAAATCAGTGCCCAAAATCTGAGGGAAATCAAAGACAATAGAGTTTTTAAAAGAGATAGTCACTGTGTTTATTGATTACAGACTACACAAACAACCACAAACACCATTATGTCACCTTCATATATGGTGGCTTGCTGCTCTGCATTACCTTGTTATCATATTCTGGATTAATACATTTCTGTTTGATTCAGAGAAGCTTGAAGGTTGTTAGCATAGACGTTACTGAAACATGTCTAGCTCTTTCAGCTTAAACATGAGATGTTGCTGTTTTTTAAAAATAGATTATATTTCTGTTTTATTCTTGTTTTCTGAAAGAAAACAGAAATATAATCAGTTTTCTCACAATACTAGAAAATATTCCAAGATCTTTACAGCAGACTAATAGATTAGCCATGAAGTTAAAATATAATTAAGTCATTCTTATTTATATTTATAACTATTCAAATTTTTATAGTTAAAGAAAGAAGGAAAAGCAAATTACTTTATTTAGTTTTTATTCAATAAGCAACTGAGACCAAGTGAAAACCAAAAGCCCCACCCACCGGATTTTCTTTTACATATAAGTGCCTGGTACTCAGTGAAGGTGGTTTCTGTTTATTTGCAACAACATTCCAGGTAGGTTTATATTTCTGCATTTTTCTACTTCTTATTTTTTTCTGTCTTTCATGTTTAGGATGGTGTACAATATGCATTTTATATAAATATCAGAATAAAAATGCAGCTCCATAATAGGAGCTACATTGGTTTTATTTGTATAAGTGAAAAAAAATATTTATTGAGAAAGGTTTGCTTGCGTGCCAAGGTGTAAAACTGTGCTTCCCCCTCCTCCACTAGTTCTCACATCTCTTTCGGTTTGTCCTCACCACAAACATCATGAAGTTATTCTTTCATTTTCAGGTGTGATTACAGCTGTTTTTAATTGTATATTCTTATAGGCTATACAATATTCCTGACATAATGGTCTATGTCATTTTTGCCAAAAGGGATACTTTTTGCCTAAAATATGTTCTGGAAAGAAGAAAATGGTGAACTTGTTTTTGCCGATGAATAAGACCATTATTTTAGGAGGTGATGATTTATAAATTGGATTCATATTCTTCCTATTTTTACTTACAGTCTAAATAATTTTACAGGTAAAATTAAATATCCTATTAAGATTGTATTTTAGGACTGCTGTCATTTCTCATGCCACAATCTATTTTATTGGACATATAGTTTTCAGTTTTTCATATATTGGAGTCATTGCACTAAGGCCCTGTAGCTTCATATTATTGCCATTATTATCAGAATGATCATGCTGTTAAAGAAAGTTGTTCAAATCTCACCACAATTGTTTTCTTTTGTTTGTTTTTACAACAGATCATTTTCAAATACATTTGCAGAACAAGCATGACGATAAATTGCTTTGGTCTGCTGACGGCTCTGAGAGAACAAGGTGTGGAGAGACATTAAAAGCATTCCTCTAACAGAAAATGTTTTAAAACAATGAACAATTGTGAATAAGAAATGATCTGCTTTTTAGTAAGAAATTATGAAAAAATCCTATGTAAAAAAGGTTTCTGCCTTTGTTGCAGTTCCTCTGAAGAGCATCGATGCTCAGCTGGAGGTGAAGGACCATGTAGCTACTCTGGTCTCCACTCTGAACTATGAGAACAAGGAGGACAAACCTCTAGAGGCTGTGTTTGTCTTCCCTCTGCCTGGAGATGCTGCTGTGTGTCATTTCAGTGCTCAGATTGGAGAAACACACATTGTAGCTGAGGTGAAGGAGAAACAGCAGGTGAGCTGGAACAAACATGTCTTCTCTATAGAGCAGCTGATACACAATAAAGTGAACATTGCTGACATGCTTCATGTGGGCTGCAGGCTCAGGAGGAGTATGATGATGCTCTGAGCTCCGGTCAGCAGGCCTTCCTGTTGGAGGAGAGCGAGCAGAGTCCAGATATTTTCTCTCTGAAAGTGGGCAGTCTGCCTCCAGGAGAGAGCGCCTCCATCAGGCTGGAGTACGTCACTGAGCTGGCTGTGCAGGCTGATGATGGGCTGAGGTTCTGTCTGCCTGCTGTGCTCAACCCTCGATACCAACCACAGGGTAGGAAACCCAGCTGAGAGATGGATGCACTCATATACATTTTAGTTACAAACTTTCTCTCATGTTGTTTCCAGGTAGTGAAGGTCTCAGTGTCCAGGTGACCTCAGTTCCAGCCTCTCTGGTGCCCTACAGTCTGTCCTTTTCTGCCCAAGTGTCCTCTCCTCGTGCAATCTCTAAAATAGAGTCCAGTTGTTCTCTGGAGCCTCTTCAGTACCTCAACGCTGATCAAACTCAGGCCACGGTGGGTAAAGAGCTGATGATACTGCTGTGTGTGGTTGGCACATCCAAGATAAATAACTTTAATTCTAATTTTTGTGTTTTTGAACTATAGGTGAAGTTGGCTTCAGGACACAAGTTTGACAGAGACATTGAGCTACTGATTTATTACAAAGACGCCCACCAGCCCTCTGCTGTGGTGGAGGCAGGACAGGCCTCTGCCAAACCTGGTGGGTGAAATATTAGTAAACTCTTTTGCATAAATGAGACTCAAGTTATTACATCAACTGAGACATTACTTTGTTGCAAATTGTATATGCTATCCTGACCTGTTGTCAGTTGCTATTTCTGTTATGGTCTCTTTGTCTCGCACATATGTGGCTGCTAGAGCATATTTCAACAATAAGAATAAAATAAATATGAAATAGTTTAAAATTTTTCTATTCATGTCATAAATTAGGCTCTCTGATGGGTGATCCAGTGGTGATGGTTAGTCTTTACCCTGAGTTCCCCCAATCAGTGATGTCTTCACTCACCACTTGTGGAGAGTTTGTATTTTTGGTGGATCGATCAGGAAGTATGGGTTCGGGAATGAATCACAAAACATCTCAGAGTCGCATGGACAGTGCCAAGGTATTAATATTGTTCTTAGTTGTAAATTCCTTTGTTGGATCTTTTTAATAGACTGGTGTTCAATTTATTTATTCACCTCTCTTTAGGAAACTCTGTTGTTACTTTTGAAAAGCTTACCAATGGGCTGCTACTTCAACATCTACAGTTTTGGGACAACATTTCAACACATCTTCCCGTAAGTCACTACCTCTCACAAGTCTTTCTCTGTTTAGTTCTAAATAAATATTTAGGTTGATCGATGAATGGTATTGTATAACAATAGCAAGAGTGTGAAGTACACCCAGAAAGCAATGGAGGACGCTCTGAGGAAAGTTGAAGAGATGGCAGCTGATCTGGGGGGAACAGATATCCTGCAGCCACTCACAGATATTTACAGCAAGCAGTGCATTCCTAATCATTCCAGACAAGTAGGTTGATCCTATGATTTTTCTTTGTAGAATCAAAATCCTGTATGGGGTTTGTAAGCCTTGTGTTCAGTTAATATTTGAATACATTCTATTTGCCTTTCCTTTAAAAAAAACGTTCTGTATTTAATGTTTAGATTTCTTAGCTCATGTCTTTTGAAGAGTTTCACAAGGAAACATAAATCAACTAATTCATGCTTTCTTCTCTAGCTGTTTGTCTTTTCTGATGGAGAAGTTGGAAATACCAAAGATGTTATAGATCTGGTCAGGAAGAATTCAGATACCCACAGGTGAAACCAGAACAACACAAACTTTTTTTTTATGTGTCTGCAAGGTAGGGATAAATTAAAGCAAACTGCTGCTCTGTAGGTGCTTTTCTTTTGGGATTGGAGAAGGAGCCAGCTCTGCTCTCATCAATGGGATGGCCAAGGAGGGTGGAGGCCACGCTCAGTTCATCACGGGAACTGAAAGGATGCAACCAAAAGTAAGACAGAAAGCAAAATTGATCACATGTCTTTAATACATGTACAATACATATAAAGATTGTATGGAGCAGTCATGTGTCGGTTTTTACAACAAGTGCGCCCTGTAGGTAAAAGACACAAGTACCCTTGATCTTTATGCAATGAAAAAAGTTGCAGGATCACTCACACCTTGCTGTTGGGGTACAACCCCTGCCTACAAGTTCTGTCTTTGTGGTTGAACTCATCACACACACCTTGAAATGTTATTCTCACTCCTACTCACCTCTTTGCACCAAAGCACAGTCAGTCATTTGTCTCTATTTGATACATGTCATGGTGGTAAAATGAGAAAGGTATGACATCAGTGTTAAAGATGGATTTCAGTCAGCAAGATACACTACTGTGGTTTCTTTTAACTGCTAGTTGTCACTGCATGTTGCACCCTGGGTCCATTTGGACAAAAATGTCCATTTAGCTGTATGTCTTATAGTAAATTGACAATAAAGATGACTTTTACTAGAAGAATACAGATGTACAATCTGCTAAAATAGACACACTACGCTGGTATTTTAAGAATTTATGACATAGCACAAAATAATTAATGAATGAACGAACATTACTATCAGAACTATTCTCACTATTTAGACATGTTTTGGGACTATAAGTAGGAATATGACAAAACTGAGAAAGGATATGGATGTATTTTTATATATATGTATGGATATTTTATGTCTATACATTTTGTTTTTAGGTGATGGAGTCACTGCGGTTTGCCTTGCATCCAGTTGTAGTGGACATTTCACTTACTTGGGATTTGCCAAAAGGAATGTCAGCCACTGTCCTCTCTCCACCAATCAAGTCACTTTTCCAGGGTCAGAGGTCTGTGATATACTCCCAGCTCTCTGGAAAGGTATGAACTGCACTTGTTTCTCAAATCAGACATATCAGATTTTAACTGGTTATTTGGAGTATTGTCCAACTAAATTTAGAAAATGGGATGGTAAAGTTTGTCAATGCATTCTATTTTTGCTTAGAAGTTAAAACTACCAAGTTTCAACTTGCAAAAACTAACAAAACACTCTAAGAACATTCTAATTTGGAAATTTAACCCTGACCTCAAAACCAATGAGACTGTTCATATAAAATCTAATGAAAGCTGCCATTTATTTGCAACTATGAGTTAAGATATGCCAATCAATCTGAAATATCAGAACAACCTTTCCTTGGATCAATTAGGTTGAAAACCAAGAGGTGAATAAACTAGTTGTTTATTGTTGTTTGTTGTTGTTTTTCTGAATCACAGATTAATCAAATTAAAACTTAAACCAATTTCAACCTATAAGGACATCAACTAACCGCATGTTCTTTGATACACTTTTTTAAAATCTCCTATACCTAGAAGATAAAGGTCAGGAACTTGGATGCAGAAGTTGGGGTTAAGTTTACACTTCATTTTTAGTTGTTGTTGTTGTTGTTGGTTTTAAAACTACTAAACCTATTTAAGAAGTTCCAGTATGATTTTTAATCTCCCAGTCCCCAGAATAAAAATCTGAATTTGTCAAAATTGGAATCAGGTTTTCAGACCTCAAAGAAATCAGCATATCTACTTCTAATCATTTCACAGAGGGTACACACTGGAACAGTGTTGGAATGTACAACATATAGAAACATGTTTTATAATTTTTATGTGTTAGTGCAGTTAACATGGTTACTGAAAATGTCAACTGGCGTTTTTAACTCATAACTGAAACATGGCTTAGTTAGATTGAAAGTCATTCCTGGATTCCAGTTCTGATTATATAATTAAATACAGATTGACAGCTGTGCAATTCTGATGTTGCGTTAATGAGCCCAGGAAATAGCATTGATTTTGACAAATGATGCTTTCTTAGATTTCAGAAGTATCAGAAGCTTGTGTGAAGATCAAGTACAGCCTGGCAGGTCATCCCTGTGAGAACCAGCTGCACTTCAGTTTCAAACCATCAGGAAACACTGGGTAAAATAAACAGGTCTACTCTTTGGATCTTTCTTTCACAGACTTACTTCAAATGCATATAAAAAATACAAACAAAAAATTGGAAATGTGCTATAGTTTAGGGGCAAAAGTATATAAACACCCACCTACATGAAAATAAAGACCATTTGTTTATCATAGATTTTAACACTGCCCCTGGTCTAAGTTACCAAAGATAATTTTGGTACCTTAAAATCATGCTTTCTTCATGCAGCCAACAGTCCACAGGTTGGCTGTCAGTTTTGAAGGTGACATTCAGGCTTATGACCAGGCTCCAAGTCCACAACAAAAATGGAGACACAATCTAGACGAGTTTCTGAAAATACAGTTATTTAATACAAATCAAAGTTGAGCAAGATGAAGTGTGATAGTCAGTGAGGTCAGTAGTGTTTTTGGAGTGGATGAGGGGAGTATGTATGTAGAAATGTTGAAATGTATAATCAAAATAATCTGTAAAGCAAAAGGCAGGTGGAGGAGAGCAGAGAGAAGTTACTGCCAAAAACTTGGTCCACAATTTTAGTACCATGTCAGGACCCCTTTGTAAATGATATTTTAGGGGGATTTACCTGGTCAAATTAAATAGATTTTAAAAAGACATGTTCTTTAAATTATAGTAATGTTGAAAACGTCTTTATCTTCTGTTTATAGCTTATGGACAATCTGAAAAACTGCTTAGGTTCATAGAAACTTAAATTCGTACTTCATGTCATTTATTCTCCTCAAATTAATCATGGTTTAATGCTTAGTGGATTGTTGTTCAAGGACCAAGCAAAAAATTACAAATACAAACTCTTATATAATAATAAGATGAGGAAAAAAAACTAAGAAAAGCAGTATCCAAAAAAATGAACAGTAGAGATGGAGCACAGCTATTGTTGCCATGTCAATGATTCCCATGTCAAGCTGAGTGTTAGTCACATTTAGGTCGCTGTTAGGTCTAGGTTCTCTTCAGCTGCTGTCACATGAGTCACACACACAAAAAATTACAGTTGTTATGGCTCTATCTTTTTGTTGCTTTAAACCAGTGTTTCTCAATTCCAGTCCTCACGCCCCCCTGCCCTGCATGTTTTAGGTGTTTCCCTGCTGCCACACACCTGGATTGAATATTAACAGGCTTCTGCAGTACTTGATGGTCATGCAATCATTTGAATCAGCTGTTCTGGAATAGAGGAACATCTAAAACGTGCAGAGCAGAGGGTCCTGAGGACTGGAATTGAGAAGCACTGCTTTAAACTAATATTCCCTTCTTCCATCTCTTTGAGAGTTTATTACGCTATTGTGTCTGCAGATTAATGGTCCACAGGTTGGCTGCTAGGACTCTGATTCACTCACTTGAAATGAAGATGAGACAACCCAATGGAAAGGACAGTGATGCCAAGGCGAAGGTGGTTAAGCTCAGTGTTGAATCAGGAGTGAACAGTTCTTTCACTGCCTTCATTGCAGTCAACAAAACAACAAACAAAGTAATTCAAGGACCTCTGGTACGCCGAAATGTTCCAACAGCCAGTGAGTCCTATTTTCTAAGTAAATGACATTGAAATACTTCTACACTCATGCATGTTCAGGATTTCTAGAAAACTTGAAACAACTTATGTAGCATGCCCATGTAGCATATCAGGTTATATTTAAAGAACAAAAAAGGGTAACAATAAAGTAATTAAAGAAAAATCCATCTTCAGAGTTCAAACATGACACAAAACCAAATATCTACTTCTTAAATTGTATGTATAAAGTAAAATTTTTTTATTTAATATCCTATGTACAATGGGTACGATCACCAAAGCAAAGAACGTCTGCATCTAAAAATTCTAATAAAAAGTGTTACCTAAAAGTCTTAGATGAAAAAGTAAATTTGTATTTATTACTATCTTGTGCATTCCAAGATTTAGACGATCATGTCCCTGTAAATCAAGTTCAAGTCCAAAGTGAAAGCAACACAAAGGCAGACTGATTAGGAGCATCGATCCTAAACATGAACTGTAGCTACATGACTACTGTAGCTACAAGAGCTTTGTGCAGGCCGGATCTGCTGGAGAACAGCATTGTTGTTTTTGACTTTAGCCCATATTACTGTTACAACTTGATGAATCTAAGATACAAAAGAGTGAAAATCATGACAAATTGAGAAATAGGATTCTACCAGGGTATATTATATGTTGTGGTATGTCAAATAGTATAATTCAATACTATTTGAATTATTTTAGTGTTTTGTTTTTCTTCTTGAAAATAGTGAGAGATTGGGAAATCTCTACTTGATGCAGATTTATCATTCTTATTTTTTGCATGATCTATTATTTATTTAAATATTTTATTTGTTAATCTCAGGCTCTGATTATCGATCTTTAATGCCACGCCAAGCTCCAAGACATGGGAACATGGCGAGGGATGTTCCAGGTGTGCTTTTATCTTTTATTTTTTGTCCTTCATGTTATATATAATTGATGTTATTCTTATGAAACACCACCTGGCAACTAAAGCACTGACATTGGTATTGTAAATAATATTTGACTGAGCGATAATTATTATTTTTTTATTCTTTTGTTTTGCCAAAGAATATGAATTACTGAAGCCCATCCATCCTGTAATGGAAGGTAAGAATTATACAAAATCTGTGAATATATATTTATTTAATTGCAAAAGATGCTCAAAGTGGTGGTGCCGCTAGATTTAAAGGTTTTCTTTTTCCCTTTACTAACATGGACACAATAGAAATTAATAAAAAGTTCTGTGAATTTATTTGAACAGATATAGTAGACTGTAATTACCAAATGTTAATGTTATTACCAAATGATAATAATGTACATTGTTTCTGAAAAGCAATGTACATTATTAGAGACAATTGCAATACATAAGCTTTGATGCAAATGAAAGTTGAGTATCACTCTCAAGAATTATGTGGTTAGTAAAGCGCTTAAATTGATGTATTAAATATTATTTGATTTCATGGTACCGCTAAGTTAGTTTACGATTTCTCTTTGAATGATTCGAATGTGTCATTTTTTTTACTTCTTGGAAAAAACTAAATATTGAAAATTCTTTAAATGATACTGATTTATCATTCTTATTTTTTTTGCATGATCTGTTAACTTTAACTTATTTTATTTATTAAACTCAGGAAAGAGGTATCGATCATTAAAGTCACGTGCTTCTTCAAAATCAGGTAAGTAAATGGATTAATAGAATGGAAACCAATGTCAAGTTTTATGCAAAGGTTAAAATTTTTTAGCTATAATATTCTATCTATCTATCTATCTATCTATCTATCTATCTATCTATCTATCTATCTATCTATCTATCTATCTATCTATCTATCTATCTATCTATCTATCTATCTATCTATCTATCTATCTATCTATCTAAACTACTCTGTACTATTACTCTAAGGCATCACCTGGTAACTAAAATAAAAATGGGTATTGAAAATAATATTTTAAAGGTTGCTAATTTCAAGTCTTTGCTCTTGTTTTTCCAAAGACAATTGGTCAATCCTCTTCCGGTCAACATCAAGACGCAGTAAGAACAAAACTAAATGCAAAGGACCTCTCAACCGTAACACTTATTTGTTTGATTTGGTTTAATGCCTGACATTAGAAACTAATGCCTTTTCTATTTTAGATTCACAAGAACCTGAAACATATCATGGCCTTTTGAGACGTAGTGGTAAGAGCAGAAAAACACTCACTTTGAAGAGAATGTAGATTTTAATTTAATTATGTGTACTCTATGCATATTTAAAGACTTACAAGGACTTACAAAGCATTAACTTTTTGCAATGATGCATAGGACATGATCTATTTGCCTCAGATTGTTCTGCAAAAGCAGCAAAATTTAAACAAAAGACTACTGGAAGACTTGAAGGTGTTAATCCTCCACCCTCAACCACTAAAAAAAATGGTGTCTATCTGTCCATCTGTTGTTAATTTGTTTATTTATGTTTTTATTTGGGTTAGTTTGCTGCATGACTTATTTATCAAATCGGATAAATAAGTCTCCAGTTTGATTATAAAATAAAAATTAAAATAATAAAATATGATATGATATAATATAATATAATATAATATAGATGCTATCATAACTATCATTATATTAATAATTCTTTCACATCCATTTTAGGTTTACGCAGCTGCTCAGCTGCGTCTGCTGCTTCAGCTGATTGGTATGGCTCCTCAAGACGTTACGGTAAGAAAAGAAGAACTAACAGTCCATCTTTATTATGAAAACAGCATAGTTTATGTAGATATAAGGATGCTTTGCAATATTTTAACAATTAAAGCTGCACTTTTCTGTCTTACTTTACTAATCAGTGATACCTTTTAAGAGCACCTATTATGCAAAGTGTGTTTTTCCACTTCTGTTTGTGTTTCTATTCATTGTAGAAACAGTCTAAGTGCTACAAAAAACATTTGAACTGTTTCTTTTGCACAGTCTAAGTGTTTCTTACAACCTCTTGCTATTTTTTGGCAAGAAAATAATAATTTTTTGCTGTCTGGAAATTGTGCTGTTTCAAAAACTTAACACTCAATAATTTGCAGTTTGCAGAGTATTAAAATAGCTTATTCTGAAATAGGCAGAACTGAGCACGTGAAATCTCAGCATCTGAGAATGATCTAAATTAAATTTAGTTTTAGGTGTAATGAGCCCATAGACCTAACTTGTTTAAAAGGAAGCATGATAGTTTCCTTTAAAAATAAGTATTAAATCAAATGTACCACAACCTCTTCCACCACCGTTTTTAGTACTTTTAACAGCTCCTTTTGCAAATGGGACTAGCGTCTTCTCCTTTTGTATTTCAGCATATAGCAGCTGAAATAGAGTGGAATCTTTGACTGTTCTCTGTAGATGATCCATGATCTTTTCTCTTGAGCTCACTCTATAGGTTGACCTTAGGATTTCCATCTTGGACCTGACATGGCCCAGGAATTTACATTTTTTAATTTGATGAACAAACTCTGTGTTGATTTAAATATATGTTTTTCCTCAACATTCTTCATTTATAACTTCTTCTAGTTAGCAGGAAGAGGAAGAGCTTTTTAAATAATTCATAGCACCTTGAGAGATAATTTCTTGTGATGGTGGGTCAATAAGATCACAACCAATGTGCAGGTTGTGAATAGTCTTACCTTATTGTTGTCAGGGAGGGTTGAGGACAGCAAAATGCCACGCTTAGCTTCTGTCCTATGGGAGAAGACTTAGATTTGTTTTTACTTTTCTTACCATTTTCTTCGCTTTGTGTGGTTGTGTTGTCTCAAGTTGTTAGTCCAGTTTTGTAAACTTTTAATTTATTTATTGCTGTGACTCCAGGGAAATTACAAAGGCATTGTTTTTTGTTTTTTATTTCTCATTTATTTCCTTCAGTTTATTCAACAACCTTTCATTTTTACTGTAGAAGAGACTGGAAAAAGCTTGGCAGTGAGCACCCCACCCAGACGTAAGTAAAAATCTCTGGCCATGAATATGTTTTAGTTGTACGCTGCCAATGTTGTAGCAAGGCAAATGCAATGTCAAATTGTAAACATATAATAGTTTTTGAACTATTCTATTCCATTTCACAACTAAAAAAATAATTCAGTTAAAAAAATTCACATCATCATTTGTCCTTGTTAAGGAAGTAAACATTCATTGTAAGTCAAACATTAGTTCAGCTGGATATGTTGTATATAATAAGAAATAAAGTCAAGCTATATATATATTTTTTTTCTTTTCATCAATTTGCAACAAGACTTGCATTTACTTTACTTCGTCAGCAGCTCCCAGCCACAAGAAGTCTGGCACAAATGTATTTTCTCAAATGAAGAAAAGGTTCAGTGTCTTCATGAAACCTCAGGACAAATCTTCAGAAACTGATGCTCCAAAACATTCAATTAGTGGTAAGTGCTGACATCAAAAGAGATGCAGAGCACATTTATAATAAATAGAACAAAAAAATGTTATTTATTTTTGTTTCTGGAAGTTTTAGTATTTTGTGTTTTTATTTAGAAAGGTTTTTATTTAGAAAGGTCCATATTGTTCCAGTCTTGGTTTATAAGGATTTATTAAACATTTGAGCAATTTAATAAATTATTAAGTTTTATTGTCACAATGTAGTCATGAAATCACATGAAATCGTCATGTTTTTTCAGACTCAAAAGAAACTGAAAAGAAGAATCCCCATAAAGACCCTCTGCTGCAGCTGGTGTCCCTGCAGAAAGCTACTGGCTGCTGGATGCTTGATGAAGATCTGGCTGCTGTGCTGGGAAAGAGCAAAGAGGAGGTGGAAAAATCAAAGCCTGGAGAGGTAGATTTGTCAAATGAATGTAAAAATACGATACAGAGTAATTAAAAAACATAATAAATTCATAAAGTAATGTTGCAATAAAATTAAATAAAGTGCCAGGAAATTTTATTTTGGATTTAATTTGAACTACAGACAGGCAGTCACTGCAGGTAATTGTACAAACTTCCATTAAGCCACAAAATGGCCTGTATAGGCCCTCAAAGTATCATTCACCCATTCATGCACATATTCATATGTATGAACAACAAAGTCTTGTTTTACACAGTGATACTCTTTGATTTGTGGCTCAGTTTTTTTAGTTTTGTTTTGCATCATAATTAGGTCAAACATGAAGTATGGACAACAATTCTGGCTCTGATCTGGCTTCATGGCTTCAAGACAGATAAAAAAGCAGAGTGGGAGCTTCTGTCTATGAAGGCTGCATCATGGCTCAAAGACCAAAATGGTATTCACAGTGCTGTTTTTGATATTTATTTATTTATTTTAAATGTATGTATTTCCTCTAATTAATTGATCTGATTTTTTTAGCTTCAAGTGTGCCAGAGTGTGTTGCAGCTGGAAATACATTGCTGGGCAGCAGTGTGCGAAAAGAAGCTTTGGGAATCTAAGACTTTCCATGTTTCCTAGTTTTCAATATCAGTACTAGGAAGATTTCTTTTCTTTCTGATCTTGTTTTTACTGATATGAATGAATCAGATTTTGAGTGAATACTTCTTGAAACGTAGTATTTTAAGCTGATATTTTACGCAAAAATGTTCCATTTAAAATAAATTTTGTGATCCATCAATATTAAAGTCCCAGATTTCCTTGTCTTTTCTGCTGAACATTAGTAAAAAGGTTATTTTTCAAACTATATTCTTGTAACATTTTCTAAACAAATTGTCAGTTAGTATTTGTTGTTGTTTCTCTATATAGCTGTATACTATATTCTCTATAAACTTTTGACCCAACGTGAATAAGTACCCAGCTCTGCTTAGAGATATTTATATGTTTATTCGTATTTGTGGTTTTGGTCAAGATAAACATAATTGATCAGATGCAGAACATTTTTGACAATAATTCTATTCCTATAAAACAAATAATAAATGTCTAATACACTATTAGAAATCTAATAGTCATTAGAACTGATTATTCTTCCTCTAGAGCTAGATGACCTGTGTGCAGATAAAAATTGCTTTGTTTATCTTTTCACATTCTTTCTCTTTCTAGATAAAAAGGCTTGCCCGAGCTGAGAGAATTCAGAAACGCTTGGTGAAGAGGATTGGAGGATCCTCTTTGCAGATGCTTTCTCCTTTTGCAAAAACAAGGCCATAAACTTATTACGTTTGTCTGTGGTTCTTTTATGAAGATTCAAAAATACCCATCATCTTGGGTAATTTTTTTATTATGCATGTGTAATAATGCAACATATTTTAAAGTTGATAACTTATACAACATGATGCCTCATCCTACAACCTAGAAGCAACAAAGAAGTGTGAATGTGTTCATGCTTCCTACTTTTAGATTTTTTAATCTACACGTAGGAAGTAAAGATTAAGAAATGGGAAGTTCTTCATCTGAATGCTGCAGCAGTTTTGTCAAAAATTCAGTCACATTCCCAGCAATTGTCCTGTGATTGCAAGGGCTCTTGTAACCATCTCTGTGTGTCAGAGTGCTTTGAAGCAGGAAGCGTACTGTTGAGTTGCAAAGTGCAGAGAAACACTGTGGCTCTGAGGTTTTCTTTAGTGGCTTCAAGTTTGTGAGAGGAAACAGATTAATCTCACCATGCAGGCTTTAATTTGCACATCTGATTGCTTAAACTATACAGAAAAAAGTCACTGAATATTTTCTATATATCGTAGCACTAACCAAGCTACGTTAGAAGTCACTATACTCTCCTGTCTTTCCTTTTCTCGGTGAAGTGTTCTGTTCACCCTGAATGAGTCACAGTTGTGCATGCATTGCAGGTGGGCAAAAATTAACAAAATAACCTGTCTTTACAACATTTTAAGGTGAATTTAGACACAGAGCCTCAGCAGACATTTTTGACAGAAGACATAATTTGCATGTGTTTATATTCATCGCAGGGATTATATTGTATTGGTTGTTTTGTGGGCTAACTAGTTTTCCAAGTTCCTAGTGCAGCTGACAAATAGTAATTTACTAAAGATAGGCCATATAAATTCTGCAGCTCCCTTAAAAATTGGGGGAAAAGCACATATTTGATATTACAATATTTGCCCTGTCAGACATGTGAAAGTGCAAGTATAGATGAAAGTTTATGAAGACGGAAAGTGACACGAACACACTTTAGTTGATGGTTTGAACCCAGGTCAAACCTCAAGCTCCACCCACCTTAATGAAGAAAACATAGGGTATTCTTTTCTTCTGTTTGATAACTCATACTTTCAGGTAGGAATAGTTTCTGTCTCTGTCTCTTGTTTTTCTCCTCTTTGGCAATTAGGGTATCTGATTCAGGATCACCAGTAGAGACTACTGTTATGCAATGTAGAATAGATTTGAAACATATGCTTGGGTTTCAAAGTGAAAAAATCATTGTTTCCCTTAGTGGGAAGTTGTGGTTCCCGCACCTTCTTGACTGGGTGACAGGGTTTATTTCCTTTCTGTTTTCTCACTGCACTCACGTCTCAAGTTTTCATCCTAATCAGAACTAAATTGATACACAAAAGTATTTACTGCAGTGCGTGTCTAATCATATGCAGTTTTTTCCTACTTATATTCCAGTAGTGAGATTTATTCCTACAGCAAAACGTCGTCAAGCTTTTTGTGGCCCAGGTGTAATGATGAATCGCTGTGGTCTGATAGGAAAACGGAGAGAACCAGGTAAGAAAACGACATGAAACAATTTTCAAACAGAGTGTCTGATTTAAGACACACAAAGGGCAAAACGTGGTCAAGAAAACAGGGAAAATGCTGGATATCTAATCACACTGAATGCTTTCAAAAAATCTGGCACTGTCTACTTGTCAGAGGCTGAATATAACTGGTGGTGAGCAGGTGGACGGAATGAACCTGATTGCAGTGCAGTGCAGTAGTGTGCAGGTGGCTGAGATGAACTTGATTGCAGTAGTGAGGGCCGAGGAGGGAAACAGAGCAGGCAGACAGGCCAGAATCATAACAGCATTATTAAAATTTTGTTTCAAACTGGAAGGCATTCTAATAATTATGCAGAACCAGATATTATTACGAAAAGCAATATAATTTTATTTTTCTTTTAAAAATATTTTAAAGTAGGTGTAGCATAGGACATTAATTTGATTCTTTAACTGAATTAAAATTTGGTTTTGGGTTTTATTCATGTCTGTGTACTTTAGTTCCGTTTCTTTCATTAGATGAGTTGTGTTTTTGATTTTCTTTGGCACAGTCCTTTCTTCGTAATTCTAGTTTATGTTTATTTCTTGTCTAGTTATTTGTTGCCGCTCTAGTTAAATTGGTTTTTGGTTAGATGTATTTTCTGGTCCCCTGTATGATCTCTCTTGGCCCGTGTGCCTCTCCTCTGTGCTCTATCACAAGACAACTTTTTTAATGTGACCTACCTGGTAAGTTTTGTCATAGTAGCCTGCTTTGTCACAGCATACGTTTACATAGTACAGATTTTTTATAATAAAAGCATTGAATTATATAGTCAAGACAAATACATGCTGCTCAGCAGTTAAAAAGAAAGAAAATAAAGGTAATGTAAGTTTCAAATTAAACTTGGAAAATTACATGGTTGCTGTTGTGAATTATACTCGATCAGTAAGAAGCCTATCCCCAAAGTCTCACTGTTGGGGAAAAAAGAAACAAGTTACAAACTGCCAAAGAACAGACTGGCAGGCTTACAGAGAAAAATGGTGCAAAATTTCCCTTATGACTCACAAACACTGAATACAAGTCACAGCAAACTCTGAGGAAAACTAAAACAGATCATACGTGTCTTTCATACTATGGCATAAGAAGTTCTGATCGCTCCCCAGGCATAATGGATACATCCAAATATTTGCAGATATTATGCTACTTTATGATGGAATTCTGTTGAAATTAGTGTTTCAACATAACAACACCCCCAAACACACCAATAAATGAGCCTCATAAGAAAATTAAGATTGTGGAGTGGTCATTCATATCCATGGCTCTTAATCTAATTAAAAGTTAAATAATAAACCAAATTAAATAAAAAAGCACATGCAAAAAGTGTAAAGGAACTATGGAATATATTCCAATCACCCTGGGTTGGTATTTGGTTGCAACACAGTCAAAAAGAACTTCTCAGAAACAGAAGTTCTGTGCACAAACAGAAGTGTTGTGCAATAATGTGTGTAGTGATTCACACAAAAGGGGCTGCCCAGTGGCGCAGCTGGTAGAGCTGTTGCCTTGCAGCAAGAAGGGTCTGGGTTCGATTCCCGGCCCCAGTCTTTCTGCATGGAGTTTGCATGTTCTCCCTGGGCATGCGTGGATTCTCTCCGGGTACTCCGGCTTCCTCCCACAGTCCAAAAACATGACTGTCAGGTTAATTGGCCTCTCCAAATTGTCCCTAGGTGTGAGTGTGTGTGTGTGCATGTTTGTTTGTCCTGTATGTCTCTGTGTTGCCCTGCGACAGACTGGCGACCTGTCCAGGGTGTACCCCGCCTCTCGCCCGAAATGACAGCTGGAGATAGGCACCAGCAACCCTCCTGACCCCAGTAAGGGAAAAAGGGTGGATGGATGAATTCACACAAAAGCTTGACTCAAGTCTTTGTCAGTTTATACAGAGTCTGTACAAAAATACAGAAACTAACTTTTGAACATCCAAAATAGCAATAGTTTCTCTTTTCAACTTAAACTTCAGAATTGTGATTACTATGTAAAACTGGTTAAAATAAATA
Organism: Phalloptychus januarius; assembly: GCA_902982915.1. Lineage (NCBI taxonomy): Eukaryota > Metazoa > Chordata > Actinopteri > Cyprinodontiformes > Poeciliidae > Phalloptychus > Phalloptychus januarius. The sequence continues at coordinate 33,466,041 of CADWAE010000133.1, forward strand.
AAACAATGCGACTTAATACATTTAAAATGTGTTTTGAAAGTCTTTTGTTCAAAGGTGCAACGAAAGACAAAAAATTGCCTGCCTCCAATTTTCTGAAGGTCTGCAGGTTTGTTTACTCCAAACTACATTGACACAATCATTCATCCTTAATTGTTTACAATATCTAGAATCTATCCAGGAATCAATAAGGCTCAAAACCGATCATGGTCATTGTACGGCTGGAACACCAGGGTAACCGTCCACACTATGACAAGTTTAATGTCACTGTGGGTTGACACAGTGACCCCCAGGCACAAGAAAGAAACAAAAAGTAAATGTCTGATTCAAATGTAAATCTTATAGAAATTTGCAGCTACTCATATGGAGGCGCCAAATCCTCTCTGGATCAAGTTTAATCATCAAAGTTTTCAAACCAAGAAGCATCACATCTGATGTCAAACATAATGTTCGCTGCATGGTCAAAGTTCATTGTACATCTACTTTGCAATTCTTCAGATTCTGCTCAAATGAACAGCCAAATGCTTGGATCATAGATACAATAAAATATTCCATTATGACAATCCCAAACAAACATCAAGATTGGTTTTCGGATAGAATGAGCAGGATAACATTTACCTCCTAAATGCCCTAAACTGAACTCTATTAAAACGCCTTTAGGCTATCCTTAAAATGTAGGTCCATGGCAGAAAACTAAACTTTGAGACCCACAGTCTCAGATAAGAGAAGTCGTCAAATATCCAGCCAAAGTGATGCCTGAAATGTTTGGAGATTGAAGAGATATGTAAAGGATGAGAACTACTTTCTTCTTTTTGGGTATTTTATTTTTTAGGCTTGTTTAGCAAATTAGGGGGCTGCCCAGTGGCGCAGCTGGTAGAGCTGTTGCCTTGCAGCAAGAAGGTTCTGGGTTCGATTCCCGGCCCCGATCTTTCTGCATGGAGTTTGTATGTTCTCCCTGTGCATGTGTGGGTTCTCTCCTGGTACTCTGGCTTCCTCCCACAGTCCAAAAACATGACTGTCAGGTTAATTGGCCACTCCAAATTCTCCCTAGGTGTGAGTGTGTGTGCATGGTTGTTTGTCCTGTGTGTCTCTGTGTTGCCCTGCGACAGACTGGCGACCTGTCCAGGGTGACCCCGCCTCTCGCCCGAAACGATAGCTGGAGATAGGCACCAGCAACCCTTCCGACCCCAGTAAGGGAAAAAGGGTGTAGGAAAATGGATGGATGGATGGATAGCAAATTAGGGCCATGTTTAACTCTTTTAACATTTTAGTCAAGGTATATGTTACCAATCATGATGTAGACCATCAGTAATTTACACTTTTATTATGAAGAGGAAAATAAACTATCTTACCACTTTGAAATGCAACTTTGTACTTATAAAATATATAAATAACTACATTTATTACAAAAAATGTAATTGCCATTTTTAAGGATATGCAAAATAAATAAATAAAAAGTCACATATGTCACAATATTCCTGCCTCTTGATAAAAGTGATTGAAGAGGATTTCATTAAAACTGATGGAGAGAATAGAATGTGCCATTTGCACAGATACACAATAAAAGCACATTGAAATTCTTGTGTGTTTTGCCAACTCAAGAAAGGTTTTCAAAAATATAGAAATGTTTTCCATTTAAAAACAAAACCTGAAGAACTTTAGAAGTACTGTCTTTAAAACTAAAACCTGAGCTCAATTTCAATGCCTTACTTTATCTTATAATAGTTATAAAATAATTTGGAATGCTTTGTCATTTCATGTGAATCGGTTGTTGTAGTCCATGACACACTTAAAGGGAAAGAGGTACAGTCTGGTGAAGAATAAGGAAATAAAAATGTTAAAATTGAAAAAGAATTTGCTCGAAATGTAAACATATTCATTTTAAAATGGACCAGCAGAGACTGTAAGCAAATAGCAGTCTACGTAAGCATGAGGCTGGGCTTTACCGTCAATGCTCCACCCTCCCGGTGCGCTCTCATAGGAAAAACGAGCATTCCCGGTAGAGGAACAGCTGCTTTGGTCTGGTTTGAGCAGAAGCTCTTAAGATAACGCGCAGTAAATTCTGTATTTCTCCGTGAGAAGGGTCTGTCCTCACTGGTAAGCTTTCTTCTCTTCTTTTCTGAGTTTATTTGAGCTGACGCACTTGCTAGCACTTAGACCAAAACAAGCAAAAACAGCTGTGGTTTGACGTAAAAGCAAATCCAAATGAGTCATCGCATTTCTAAGAAGGTTTTCCAAGTTATCTGGTTTTCATGCAGTCAAGCCCAACGTTTGACACACCGGGTTGAACTTCGTACGTTTTCTTGAAAATATTTTTTACTTACTATTTTAAAGTACAAATTTTTATTTTGGTACCTATGTTTTGATAGTGTCAATGTCGCAAATAAATTAAAAAAAACTTTAATATAAATTTCTGCTCACATAAGATGTGTTTCTGTTGTTTAAATCATTCTAAAAACAAGTCATTCCTCTATGCGGTACTTTTTGAGTTCCCATGCCATAACGTGGTATATTTATATAAAGGTGACCTAATAGTTCTTATATCTTTCTCATCATTTGACTTCAATGTACCACAAAACACAATCATTTACAAGATTAATTTATTTAAAGTAATTAAATCTGATTTTAAATGCAATACTTACTTCACTGTCATCTCTCCTTTATTAAGTTTATTCTGATTAATTGATTCTTTCTGTTTGCTTGTGATAGCACAAAAAGTAGCTGCCTGCTATAAAGTTTTTAATCCTTTTCCCCCTGAGGTTGTCTGCCTCACAGGAACAATGATGAACTGCTGTGGTCTGCTCACTGAAAAGAAGGAACCAGGTACTCAGAAAGCAAACTGCACTTGGTTGCTTCTCAGAAAGTCTTTTAAGCACAGAAACTGTGAAGTGTAATAAAACATTCATAAGATATATTTCTACGATTCATTCATGTCCTTGTTTTGCTGTTTTAGTTCCTCTGAAGAGCATCGATGCTCAGCTGGAGGTGAAGGACCATGTAGCTACTCTGGTCTCCACTCTGAACTATGAGAACAAGGAGGACAAACCTCTAGAGGCTGTGTTTGTCTTCCCTCTGCCTGGAGATGCTGCTGTGTGTCATTTCAGTGCTCAGATTGGAGAAACACACATTGTAGCTGAGGTGAAGGAGAAACAGCAGGTGAGCTGGAACAAATATGTCTTCTCTATAGAGAAGCTGATACACAATAAAGTGAACATTGCTGACATGCTTCATGTGGGCTGCAGGCTCAGGAGGAGTATGATGATGCTCTGAGCTCCGGTCAGCAGGCCTTCCTGTTGGAGGAGAGCGAGCAGAGTCCAGATATTTTCTCTCTGAAAGTGGGCAGTCTGCCTCCAGGAGAGAGCGCCTCCATCAGGCTGGAGTACGTCACTGAGCTGGCTGTGCAAGCTGATGATGGGCTGAGGTTCTGTCTGCCTGCTGTGCTCAACCCTCGATACCAACCACAGGGTAGGAAACCCAGCTGAGAGATGGATGCACTCATATACATTTTAGTCACAAACTTTCTCTCATGTTGTTTCCAGGTAGTGTAGGTCCCAGTGTCCAGGTGACCTCAGTTCCAGCCTCTCTGGTGCCCTACAGTCTGTCCTTTTCTGCCCGAGTGTCCTCTCCTCGTCCAATCTCTAACATAGAGTCCAGTTGTTCTCTGGAGCCTCTTCAGTACCTCAACGCTGATCAAACTCAGGCCACGGTGGGTAGAGAGCTGATGATACTGCTGTGTGTGGTTGGCACATCCAAGATAAATAACTTTAATTCTATTTTTTGTGTTTTTGAACTAAAGGTGAAGTTGGCTTCAGGACACAAGTTTGACAGAGACATTGAGCTACTGATTTATTACAAAGACGCCCACCAGCCCTCTGCTGTGGTGGAGGCAGGACAGGCCTCTGCCAAACCTGGTGAGAACAGATTAGTTTAGGTGTTACCGATTATTAACTGTTAAAGTATCAGAAGGTTTATGTTTGTTTTATTTTTTCCATCTCCAACATGTCCCAGGCTCTCTGATGGGTGATCCAGTGGTGATGGTTAGCCTTTACCCTGAGTTCCCCCAATCAGCGATGTCCTCACTCGCCGCCTGTGGAGAGTTTGTGTTCTTGGTGGATCGATCAGGAAGTATGGGCTGCCACATGAACAACAGCACACCGCAAGAAACTCGCATGAGCAGTGCAAAGGTATTTATCCATGTTTTAAAGGAATGTTTGAGGTTGTTTTAACCCCTTAACTGTCACCTCTAAAGCTCCTAAATGCAATTGGCAACTGGGGAGTTGATGACTGTTCATTTTATTTAATACTGAAAATGTCTTAGGTTTGACTAATCAGAGTCATTTTTCAATTTAAAGGCTTTAGAAGGGTTAGAACAAAATCAGACTTTTGCTACACTGAAATACTTGTCTCAAAAATGTTATCATATTGAATACCATTGTCAAAACCAGAAATCTAGCAATTTTGTCACTTAGTATTGTATAGACTTTCACCCAAGCAGTTGTTTTCTCTGTTCAGGCCTTCTTTATGAAGGTTCATTGTTGGAGACCATGACCACCATAATATTTTTCATAAACTAATTGGCTCTTCTAATGTAGAATATAAAGAAACTTACAGCTCCTGACATTTTGTCTGTCTTTAGGACACCCTGCTGCTCCTGTTGAAGAGTTTACCAATGGGCTGCTACTTCAACATCTACAGTTTTGGATCCTCCTTTGAGCACATTTTCCCGTGAGTGGCATCTAAGTCTTTCCTTTACCAACCACCACTCAAAAAAGGAAAAATTTACTAGTCCCTAACTTTCCTTAATTTCTTCTCAGAAGTTCATGTGAAAGTGTTTCTTGTTTCTTTTTATTTTGTTCAGAATGAATATTTTATTTGGAGTATTGGTTGTATTGTTCTTAATGGCAGTACGAGTGTGGAGTACAGTGAGAAGACCATGGAGGAGGCTCTGAATAAGGTTGAAAAAATGGAGGCTGATCTTGGAGGAACAGAAATTCTTCGGCCTCTTGAACACATTTACAGCCAAGCCTGCATTTCCAAACATCCTCGGCAGGTCAGATATACACACTTTTATTGCACCAACTCTAGAAGTTGCACCAGCAAATAATCAGCTTTATCACATCTATGTAAAATCAACACTGTGGTTGTTCACCACAATAACTCCTACTGCTTCACCCATTTCTGGAATGACAAACTTTTTTCTTCAAAGCTCATTTACATCTCCTCCCTCAGTTGTTTGTCTTCACTGACGGAGAGGTTGGAAACACCAAAGAAGTTACTGATCTTGTTAAGAAGAATTCAGGCTCCCACAGGTGAAACCATAGACACACAGATCCCCAGTCTAGTTCATGTTCTGATGTTACTGTGAGTTTGAAATCAAACTCTTGTATTGCAGGTGTTTCTCTTTTGGGATTGGAGAAGGAGCCAGCTCTGCTCTCATCAATGGGATAGCCAAAGAGGGCGGAGGTCATGCTCAGTTCATCACTGGGGCTGACAGGATGCAACCAAAGGTAAAACAAAATATCAGAAAAAAATTTCACCATCTCATCAAATTGTGATGATAGTGAAAGTAAATAATTTCACAACTATTGTTTGAACAATAGGTGATGCAGTCACTCAGGTTTGCACTGCAGCCAGCTGTAGAGGACATTTCTGTCTCCTGGGATTTACCAAAGGGAGTGTCTGCCACTGTTCTCTCTCCACCCATTACAGCAATATTTCAGGGTCAAAGGTCACTGCTTTATGCTCAGCTCACTGGACAGGTAGGGTCACATCTGTCTGTTTCCTCGTTAAGCATCATTGTAAACATCATTGGTGAGATTTAAAACATACCAAGGAGATATTCATATGTACTCTCTCTCTCTCTCTCTCTATATATATATATATATATATATATATATTCCTCCAAATCAAATAATTTTTTACAGAGTTCAGAGAAAACAGATGGCAGTGTGACAGTGAAGTACAGTCTGGCAGGTCAACCCTCTCAGAACCAGCTGCACTTCAATCTCAAACCTGCAGAGGACTCTAGGTAAGACTGCTTAGATCATTGTTTTAAGGCAATAACTCTATTGTATTTGTTTAAGTCAGACGATTGGCATGGAAACCATGTGTTTTAATATTTCCTTGTTGCTAAAAAACTTTACAATATAAAGTGTTCCCTTTAGAGGGGCTTGATATCCTTTTCCTGTGTAATCATCAAGATTTTAGGACATTTGGAAGTCTCTGAAATTGCTGAAAATTTGCAGCCAAGGCGTATGGGTCCAGAATTGTCAACTAGATATTATCAATAAAGGGCCTGCACAGTGGTGCAGTTGCTGGCACTGTTGCCTTGCAACAAGACGCTTCTGGGGTCCTTTTGCATGGATTTTGTATGTTCTCCCTGAAAATGCGTGGGTTCTTGGACATCTTCAGGACTTTCATTTCAGATGAAGTTCTCATGAGCTGTGCCCTGAAGTGCACCAATGAACTGTTTAAGTCCAGACCATTTAATGTCATGTCAAAGCTGACAATCAAGTTTGCAGATGAATTCTGTGGGTATCGAAGTTGCTATGGTGAGGAAACCCAGTGCGATCAAGAGTTGTCCGATGCAGCTGATGTGTTTTGTCGTGTTCATAGTCAGGATCTAGTTAGCGATGTTATTTATCTACAATGCTGGTTTTCATTTTCTCACTTCTCCCTTTCTCTTCTTCTAAATTGACCAGGTAGCTGTTTTAGTTTACAAAAAAACTCTAGAAAAAGTAAGGAAGGTGCATGGAGAAATATAAGTGTAGCTTTGATCCCAACTCTTTGCTTTATAAGTCAGAAATCATTTTTGTATATTTGATATGTGTTGGTTTCACTCCAGTGACGGATGAAAAATTAATTTTGACAAAAATCCAACTGTACCCTAAAGGAAAAAGGGGGAGGTTACAGAAAAAGCATGCATACAAACATATGATAGAGGGCTTAATGTTTATGTTGAAAGGCATTGAGCTCCATCTTTCTCCATCCTGTCTGCAGATTAACAGTCCACAGGCTGGCTGCTCGCACTGTGATTCGCTCTCTGGAGTCAGAGGACAGGACACGAAATGAACAAATGAAGCAGAAGGTGGTGGAGCTCAGTGTCCAATCAGGAGTGAGCAGTTCTTTCACTGCCTTCATAGCTGTTAACAAAGACAGCGAGAAGGCAGTTCAAGGACCGCTGGTGCGCAGAAATATCCCAACTGTCTTAGGAAGTGAGTGATTTTTATTTTTAAATTATCGTTAATAGCCAGTCAGAATAGGTATAAATGGAAAGTAAACCTCCTATTGATTGCAAATATCAGCTGACTATGAATTGATATGATAGACTGATCACATAAGTTTAAGGCTGAGATTATTCAGATGAAGAAGCAAAATTGCTCCCATATCACAGTGTTTATTAAAGTATTCAATCCTTGGATATTTTGCACTCTTTATCAGTTTTACAAATCAATTATGATCAACAGGATTTGGCTTTGTTTGATAATAAACACCAGACATACTGTGTATGGGCACTGCAATAACAAACTCTTTCCTATTCCAACTGAATAAATTAGCTTAATTTCAAGTGAATTTATAATAAATTATTTTACTTAGGACTGAGTCTTCTTATGTACATTTGCTGTTGTTTCAGGTTGCATTTAGAAAAATGGATTCCAAAATAGGGGAAAAGCATGTAATTTCTCCAATGTTTTAATAATTTCAAATACTGACTTTATTTTTCTCCACTACAACTTATCTACATCGATTCTTACTCTCTACATCATGAACAAGTTAGGAAAAATCCCAATTTCCAGCCGCTTATGTATTTAGTACATTTTAACAGACTATTAGAATTTTAGTCTAAAATAATAAGCTGTAACTAATTTCTTTTTGTTCTTTTTGAAGCCAGCTGTACATTTAGCATCAGTTTTAGTCTTTATCTGAAAGCACCCTCAGGACATTTAAAAAAATATTTGTTGGGGTATTCAAAAAGTCAGAGCCCTCTGAAAACACTTATTGGGATTAAATGTAGTCGTCTTTCTACCTTTTCTTGTCTGTTTTTGAAACATGTTTATATTTCTTTTGGTCTAGCGAACTTCATGGCTATGGCTTGCAATAGTGGATTATATCCTGGTAAGTAAAACTCTAAGGAGAAACTGCTCCATTGACAAATAATCACTGCAACTGAAAAACATAATCGCTATATTCTTGGATAATATTTACTATCAATACATTTTTTTTGGTAAGGATAAAATTAAGCTCTCAGTGCAAAATAATTTGATAACCTGAGCTTTATTCTCTTCTTTAGTAAGAAGCATTATAAGACAACTGTAATAATTAATATACCAGCTGTCTGTTTCAATTAATTCCAATTAATTAATGTAAAAAAAAAAATGCATGCAAAATGCGTGCATAAATTTTACAGCATAAAGTGAATATTGACAGCTGCATGTTGGAATAACACATAAATGACAAGTTCACCTATTCCAGTATTATTGGTCATATGTCCTGCAAACCTGTCTACACTTATTGTGGTTTAAAGTAGTGGTCCCCAACCTATTATCACCACAGGCCGGTCAAGACTTGACAATTTTACTGCGTCTTGGTAAGGCTCAATGTTGGCGCGCAAGACTTAAATGAGAGGATCCAGTAAAATAATTTTCAAAATAAAAGATCCTCCAGACTCAAATAATACATAAAACAGAAATATTTATTTCTTGCGCGCCCCGGTACCAATTGGTCCACGGACAGGTACCGGTCCCCAGCCCGGGAGTTGTGGACAACTGGTTTAACGCTTGTCCTTATCCAGTTCATGTGTGGAAATAAAATCAGTACAACCTTAAAAACCTGTTTGCCAGTGGTGAGTTTTGTCTCTGAGAGTTGGACATTCTCAACCAGAAGCCCAGTAATGCCCCCCTACCCACTAGCTCTAACATGGCCGCTGACAGTCACACAGTAAGCTAAGTAAGTAAGTTTTAACTAAAGCACCAGTCTGAACTTTGCCAAGTTAGCTACTTAGTCTTTAGCTGATCTGTGATAAACTGATAACACGCCTAATCTATTAATGTATGTTTACACTCAAACAAATCACCAGAAGTGTATCCTATTAAGCTACACTGCAAAAGCGCTGTCTGTGAAAAACCGTTAGCTTTGACTAGCTTTACAGATTTTTTTAGTTTTATTTTAGTTAGTACTGATATTACTGAGGCCCAGGCCTGTTTAAAACAAATGTAAAGTGAATTTTACATTTGGCATAGGAGATCCAATCCAAGCATCATGTGAATACATCCTGAAGGTGTCTAAGTAATATTCAGTGACATGTTCAACAAAATAAACATAGAAAAGTTTGAAAACAGTCATTTGAATAAATGTCACAGTCTCAGGACTTTATTCCTTTTTTGAAATTCTTTATTGTCTCTGTCTCCCTGTGTAGTTATGCAATGTCACATGCCATCTGTACCAGGTGAGTGAAAACCCTAAGTCATTTTACTTAAAAACACGATCACTATATACTTGGACACCATTTACTAATAATTTACGACAAATCCTGAATAACATTTGGCGCAAATAGAACAGAAATGACCAATCAATAATTTGCTGGACAGCCACAGAATGTGCATTAATTGCATTGTTCAAATCAGTTGTTCAAGTATTTTACTTGTTGTTACTGTTCACATGATACAGATTTAAAGATTTCACTGAAGCAAGTTTTAATAGTGCTCAGATTATCTCAGTCATTTTCTTCAAGTGGAAATTTAAACTTTAAAGTTCATTTTCATTTTACATTTTCTCATATCTTTTTGGTAAAGATAAAACCAAATCTCAATACCCTAGTCTGAAAGAAATTGCTGGGTTGAAATGCCACAATCTCACTCCTTTTTAATGTTTTCCAATCTAGTTATGAGGTGTATAGCTGCTCCACAATATCTGGGTAAGTAAAAAAAAGAGCTGGTCCATCAACAATCATTGAAACTGCAACTGAAAATCATGGTCACTATATTCTTAGATACCTTTTACATCAATAATAATAACTGAAGGTTATTACTGAAGCAGGCTTTTGTACATTAACAATGAGATGCCCATAGTTATTTCGGAAAACAATGGTCTATTTGTAGACTTTATAGATTATTTTTATCTTTTTTTATTTTTATTTTGGAAAGATTACATCAAAATTCACCAACCAAATGTTTCATAATTTATTGCTATATGTTCTTCTTTGGTGAAAACATTTTCAATTAGCTAACAATTTTTCTGAGCTTATGTTAGCTAATATTATTAAGATGCATACATTTATGGACAAGCACACCATAAAGAAAAATCAGTGGACAGCTTCTGCTTCATTTTCAGTTGTTTCTTTAGAAATTGCTTTATCCTAATTGAGATCAAATGACGAATGATTTTACAGTTCCATTTATTTAATTTAGTCTATATAGACATACTAACATTAGATGCAAAACAATTATAATTTTTAAAAGTAAAAAAACCCATCAAATTTATATTGAAATGAAGAGGCAGCCAGTGTAACTACACTAAAGCTGAAGTGATATGGTCATATCTTCTGGTAGCTCTTAAAAGATGAGCAGCATCATTTTGGACTAACCGCAGGTACCTTTGCATAACCGATTAAAAACAAGTCTTGACTACTGCTAATACTCTATTAATCTCTCAAGAAACAATCTAAAAATGCTCAAAGATTCCATACAGGAAGTTTGTACATCCAGATCAAACACAATAATTTCAATTTTGTTTTTATTCAGTCAGTTTAGAGATAATCATCCTTTCAACATCCTGTAGACAGTTTAATTGAGGCTGCAGTGGATCAGAGGCATCAAAATTACAAGAGAAATGTATGTGGATGTTGTTGGAAAGAAATGAGAATCTCGGTAGCAGAAGATATGAAGGGGAAACAATATGACCCAAAATTAATCTTTGATGTACTGTGGAGTACAAAGTAGAAGAAGATTCTTCCACAGACACAGCAAGAAAAAAAACCTGTCAAACAGATGAATAAAACTGAGCCTCTCTGACCTACAATGTGCTCCAGTCTTGTTAAAACTATACCTTGATCGACTGTAAAAAGGCTTCAAAGACTCAGAGAACAGAGTGGCTTAAATCAATAGTTAAGAAGAAACCTTTAAAGTCCTAAAGGTGCTGCTCCTGTGCAATGGTGCGACCTAAAACCAGATTAAAAGTCTTTACAAATATCATGAGCATTCCTTTATGAGAGATTCACACGGGAATCGGCATTTATTGCATTACTTATCGATATAAAAGATTTCTTAACTGGGATGATAATTTTGATTAATCAAATTACAATTAATATCTGAAAATTTCCAAAAATGACTGTTTTGTCAGGACTATTTTTGCTATTCTCTCCACTTTTGGTTGACAGTATCAATAAATTCAAAAATGAGATGAAATGCAACACTGTATACAGTTCAACAATTGAATAAAACACAATTTATGTAACAGGGATGTTTCAAGGAAATCCTACTTAGAAATTGATATGTTTTTATTGCAGTATTTGTTTGTGGGACTTTGACTGGAGTAATGTCTTATCATAGCCATACAATTAGTTAGAAGAGTCTAGCAAAGATGTTGCAAAATGATTTTTATTATCACTTGTATTGTTGCCACAAAATATTATGCAAGCATGGTATGTTTATATTGTCTATTCTTGATGTTCAGAGTTGAACATTTAAGGTTTTAGGCTTCTTTTTAACTTTTTGAGGAATATACAAAAAATTAAATAATTGACCTTCTTTCAGGCATAAAACTTGATAGAAATAAGATTCCAGGCGCCTTCTTTGATTTATTGTTTAAACCCTACTTTCAGGTGTATGGCGTCATGAACTTAAGCATACATGGCAATTTACTTGTGCATGATTTATTTTATTTTAAATGTCTACATCTATTTCTCATTTTGTTTTTGTTTTTTTTCTTCAGCATGTGCAGATTTTCTTTCTGATGATGAGTTTGTACATGAAGATATGCCAGAGTCATGTAAGTGTACTTTCATAACTACATCTATTCATACATTGTTCACATCAGTTTTTCTATGCATGGTTACAGAGGGGGCTGGTGTAAATCTTCAGTGGTCACAGTGTGTGACAGTGGGTGACTGTGTTTTGCTCCATATGCAAAACAAATTTGGAACAAACTTCCAGAAAACTGAAAAACATATTAAACACTGAGTGCCTTTGAATCTAGACTAAAACCCAACTGTTTAGAGTTGCTTTTGAAACATAATCAATGAAACATTAATCAACAATCTGACCTGCAATGATTGATGACTTGTGACAAAATATAATGTTTCAATTGTTGACTGTGTCTTCTATGACTTTGTTTTTCTGACTTTGACCTGTAAAAAGCACAATACTCTGTAATGGTATTGCAATGATCTCTTTTCCTAATTACTTGTAAATAGGATTTACAGAATAACTGTAATAAAAATAACTGTATTAAAACTAGTGAGAGTCAAAGACTCTCACTAGTTTCACTAGACTTAATACAGACAAAGACCTAGACTTGTATTAAGCTTTCTCTTTGTCACAGTTGCTTCTGGTTTTCTTCGATGCGATGTGGAAGTTCAAGACTTTGACGACAAATTGACTGAGCCAGCAGCTTTGCTACCCAGTAAAGACCCTCTGCTGCAGCTGGTGTCCCTGCAGAAAGCGTCTGGCTGCTGGATGCTTGATGCAAATCTGGCTGCTGTGCTGGGAAAGACCAGCGAGGAAATGGAAAAGGCAAAACCACCATCAGTGAGTTCTAAACTAATATTTAATATAAGATACATTTTATTTTAAGAAATCCTATATGAAGAAAATTGGAAGTAATATTAAAAGTAGTCCAAATAATCTTCAGTCTATCCATCAATTTTGAAAACTTACTTAACGTTTATGGTTGCATATACAGAAGTTTAAGGTCATTTGCAGAGGTAATGGTGAAATGCAGGAAAAACAAACATGCAGTCATTCACTTACACCTGATCACAACTTGGACATTTATGTTACCATCCATGTATTTGCATTGTGGGAGAAGCTGGAGTATCAAGAGAGAGAACGCTCATGAAGAACACAGAAACTCAACACAGAAAGTCTCAAGGGATTTGAACCAAGAACCTTGTTCCTGTGAAGCAACCGAGTCAACCACCATGTTTTAATGTTGAGTTGTAAACAGAGAGTTAATGTGGAGTTAATCAACTAAACAAGCATATGAAACTAAACTCTTTAACACACACAATGGCATGAGATTTAAAGAATAACCACCAAACTGAAAATAGTCAGCAAAATACTAGAGTAGCATAAATATCATTATTTTCTTGTACAGTAATGACAAAGAAGGCATAGTAAAGTTTACAAGTGACAATAATGAGTTTTAAAGCTGCAGAATGTAATATTTATTAAATGTTTGTTTAGATATTGGTTATGACTGTTACTATGTCATAGTATGATACAGATAATCTGTGAAAACACTCAGAATGTCCTCCCATTGCTTTGCACCGCTTCGGATAAAAAACAACCAAACAGGTGAGGAGAAAGATATTAGCACTGTCGATCAATGCTGTGTACCCGCTGCTCACATCTTCCCACTTGAGCAGCAAGCTTGATCCACAGCACTAATATCTTTCTCCTGGCTCTGATTGGTTGCTTTGAAGCAGTGCACGTCTGTAGATTTCAATAGTCGCATTGGAAGGAGCTTGACTTTATTTCTTTGACAAATTATCTGTCTCATACCATGATGTCATGGCATTGACAGTTTTAACAAAGGTGTAAAAAAAATCTTTTTTACAACCACCATTATTATCACAGCTTTAATACAATACCTGAAAGAACTTGCAATCCAATATTATGCCAACATGGTATGATTCTGTTTCATCTCTCTCTGTTCATTAGGTCAACAATGAAGTGTGGGCCTCCATCCTGGCTCTGATTTGGCTTCATGGTTTTAAGATGGATGCAAAGGAGGAGTGGGAGCTTCTGTCTATGAAGACTGCATCATGGATTAAAGCTCAAAATGGTAACACATATAACGAGCAGGGAACTGTTACGTTCACCATGGTGTGTTTAAAACAGAAGGTAAAACTAGAAACAAAAATAATACTAGTGAATGTTTTTTTCCCTTCAGCTCCATGTGTGTCAGAGTGTGCTGAAGCTGGAAATGCACTGTTGGGTTGCAGCGTGAAGAAAGAAGCTCTGGGCCTCTGAGGTTTACCAACAGACTTCAGCTCTACTATGGAAGCACCTCAATGTTGGAAGGAAAACACTGAAGTTGTTGATGACCAAGAAAAACTTAGGACTTTATTTTCTTTTAGCAAAAGTTAGCCATGTATCTGCCAGCAGGCCTTTTAATATTTGCTCTCTATGCATAAAAAAGAAGCCATGGAGCTTTATGCTTAACTTTCAGAATATGGATTTTAACCAGTTTCACTGAAACAACATGTTTATATAATAAATGAGGAATAAGTGCATAAAAATAAAAAACAAATGGCCTTAATTTTCTTCCCCTTTGTTCTTATTCTCTGATTCCCTTCTTAATCTTTTGGTACTTGAGTCCTAAGCAGAGACATGCACATGTGGACAATATGTGGTGCTAAAGCAGCCCTTTTTTTCTGGAGTAAAAAAAAAAACCTTAAAATTTTTTTGAATGTATTGTGTCTGACTTAAGATAATAGTTCTGGATTTAAAAGCCAATCTTACCAGTGAGCCATATTTTTGTAATTTTGCCTGACAAGACTGACTCCAACCCACACACACATGAATTGCCCCGTCACACATACCATGTGAAGAACTGTACAAAGCATGCAGGTGGATGCCGGCCTCTGCTTTTTGCTTATTGAAATGGATACAAGTGTTTACCATACATGATACCAAGCACTGTAAAATTCATAACCTTAGCAAATTTGCAATGCACAAACATATTGATATGAGACAGAGCTGTCCTGGTGACTGGTAGGCTAACCATCCAAGTAAGAAACAAGAAACACCTCTTAGACTTCTGGCCAGGCACAGAGGGCTTGTTTGGAGAAACTTTTGGTGCTTTCTCTGTGAAAGCAAAACGGAGAATGCAAGGAAGAAGTCATTTAATCTGAGCATGTCGTAAAGGTTGGGAGGACTGGTAGACCTGGAACCCGCAGAGCTAGTGGACTAGTGTTTTTTTTTCTGAGGCCTGAGCATAAAACTTGAAAGGCTTTGTGAACTCTGTAAAAGATAGAAAAAAGCTTAAATAAACGGTAGTTAAAGGACATGATTACATTTTAAAGTTTGAATGCCATTCCTAGCTAAACGTACATGGAATGGGTTAGCTGTGAATTATGGAATGTTCCATTCCTCTCGATGTTCCCCAAGATGATTACACAAAGTTAAATATTTTGTAGACCATAGAAGATGTCAATATCATCATCTTCAGTCTGAGAATGGTTCCCATGTACCATTTAGAAGCCTTGACAAGTGAACACTGATTTACAAAGTTGGAAACCTAGAGTCTGTTATGATTATTTTCTAAAGATCTACTAATTGAAGTGAATGAAGCACTGCTCTTTCTCCTGCTGCTATAAATCTGAAACCCATTAGCCCATTGTCAAAAACAACAGATACATCACTTTTATTTTCCTTCTCTAAATGGTGTAAAGTTATTAAACTTTAAACAAACATTGAAGCAGCAAAGATGGCAGCCAGATGATTCTGTTCTGTAAGCTATTTAATAAAGTATTGATGCTCAGTCATAAATCCTCAGACATGGGTTCAGTCCAGCAGTGAAAAAGTGATGGAAATATGAGCAAACAAAATTGAGTGTTTCTGTGTGTTTGATCCAGATGAGCTGCTTGTTCTTTAAATATGTGTGATATCAAAAACCCATCACACAGTGACTCGGCACGTAATGGACTGGTGCCAACCACTTCCTGATCAACCTGGCTAAAACCAAGGAGATCATGTTGGACTTCAGTAAGGACCCACAACGATGACACTGAGTCTGTAGACCCTGTCCCAGGAAGGGTT
Organism: Phalloptychus januarius; assembly: GCA_902982915.1. Taxonomy (NCBI): domain Eukaryota; kingdom Metazoa; phylum Chordata; class Actinopteri; order Cyprinodontiformes; family Poeciliidae; genus Phalloptychus; species Phalloptychus januarius. Next base: position 33,482,018 of record CADWAE010000133.1, read on the forward strand.
CTTGACCCACTGCTGGTGGTGGGAAACAGAAGAACTTCACTATGTAAGTGTCACTAAAATCACATTATTGATGGACAATGTCTCCCATCTGGAGTCAAGTTGTTGCAGACCTGGAAATATGAAAGTCTTTTTGTCAATATATGAGTTAACTCATGAACAATTCATCATTCAGTTTTGACCCAAAGCCTTCAACAGTCTGCTAGAAATCTAAAGAGAAACTTTATTTTTCACCATGTGAGTACAAGCATTTGTCAATATCAACAAGTTAACTTCATGAAAAGAAAATTCAGGTTTGAAGAAGTCAAAGCTCAGAAATAAATCTGATGGAAAGATAAAATGACTTGTCACAAGAATGACCTCTTAGCACATTTAGAATAAATTGGCTATCGATGAAGCAATTTTGCCCTTGGTGATGAAGGCCAAAAAATGATTCTATAAACTATTAGTAGGGTTGTAGTTTGAATGGTGAGCTTGGTTTTAGTGATATGTGAAAAATTTAATTAATGAACATGTATTTAATTAATCATTATACAGGTTATACCGGCTTTTCACCAGTTGATAAACTGTTAAGTCATACTTAATTACCATCAACTTCAGAGCAATGTGAGAAAATGGTCGACCGGTCATTCCTCAGATTGAATAAGGAGGGATTTAGAAATTCACTTAAAAAACTGAAGGGCGAATATTTTCTGATCTGCTTTTATTTTCTATTTCTCATTTAATTCTCACAAATACATATATATATATATATATATATATATATATATATATATATATATAATTTCAATAAAACTGGTTAAAATGCAAATATGTTGATTGTAATAGACAAAAAACAGTTTTTCTATGATCCATAGCATCTTTTGTACTCATACGGTGCACATATCTCGAGGCACACTGACAGACACATGATTAAATGTTGAAAAAGAAACAGAGTACATCTGCTTCTTGGTCATGATTAACTTCAGTGTTTTCATTCCTGCACTTTGGTGCTTCCAGAGTAAAGCTGAAGCCTGTTCATGGAAAACCTCAGAGGCCCAGAGCTTCTTTCTTTGCGCTGCAACCCAACAGTTTATTTCCAGCTTCAACACACTCTGGCACACATGGAGCTGAAGGAAAGAAAAGTTTCACTGATGTTATTCTTGCATCCAGTTTTAACATCTGTTTTAATAGACACACTTACAAAAAGGAGTTCCCTTGTGATTATGTATATTACCGTTCTGAGCTTTAATCCATGATGCAGCCTTCATAGACAGAAGCTCCCACTCCTCCTTTGCATCCATCTTAAAACCATGAAGCCAAATCAGAGCCAGGATGGAGGCCCACACTTCATTGTTGACCTAATGAAACAGGGCAACGAAAGGAGAAATGTTATACTGCTGCTTTCCTTCATTGAGATACTAGGAAGTATCTCACTGACTATTAACTTAGCAGTTACTAAGTATGTTTTACTGAGTATGTTTCATATACTTGACGTTTAATTGATCAACTCAATTGTAACTCTGATTACAGGTTTGACACTGAAACGTGGTGTTAGTTCTGCGTTTAAATTCACTATAGGCCTTTCTGGGAGGCCATTTGATGTATGTGTGTTCTCTCTGAACTATGGATTGCTTTCACAGTGTGAAAAGATGCATGTTAGGTTAATTGGTCAGATGGACTGGAAGTCAATGTTTTTTTTTTTTTTTTTTGGCTCTAGTGGCCTTTATTTGAAAGTAGATAAACAGGAAATGGGGAAACGAGAGAGGGGGAAGACATTCAGCAAATGTCACCAGGCCGGGAATCGAACCTGTGACCGCTGGCATGAGGACTAAGGCCTCCATATGTGAGTTGTGCTTTGCCCCTGCGCCACCACAGCACCCCAAGGAAGTCAATGTTAACCCTGCTTCTAGTTAAACTCCCCTCTTTGCAACTATAAATGTTAGTTTTTGTTATTATTATTATCATTATTATTATTATTATACAAAAACTCTCATTTAATATTTACATTATAAGATTTGTTCTTATTTTAGACAACAACCCACCAATTCTGGTTTTGTCTTTTCCACCTCCTCTTTGGTCTTTCCCAGCACAGCAGCCAGACCTTCATCAAGTATCCAGCTGCCAGACGCTTTCTGCAGGGACACCAGCTGCAGCAGAGGGTCTTTATGGGGCTGCGGGGGATCAGGCCTATGATTGGTGTTGGTCAAATCACTGTTACCTGTGAAGTGAAGAGATCTTGATAAGTGGGTACATGAGGTCAGTTTCAATAATCCACTGCATTAATAAATACTACTACTAATACAATGCTTCTGCAGCATTGCGCCAACAAGAGCTCTTCATACCAAACAATCCTAGAATATAGAGAAAGTGAGCATTACTGAGGAACATTGTCCATCATTACGGTACAAATAAATGTTTCTGCATGTGCAATTGAATGATACATCATATAACCCTCCCACATTCTAAAAAGTGGTAAAAAGTACAGAGCTTTTACAAGCTCCCTACATGCACTTTTACAAGTTTTTATTATCTGTGGTTTGGGGAACTGACAGTTTGACAGGACAACTCCCCACCAAATTGCCTGCTGTCTGAGCATCACATTAAGTCCATGGAAGGGTTAAAAGAAGGAGGTGTCTGTCCAGAAAATGTTTGCCAGTTATGCAATCATGATGATCTGACAGGGATATACAGAGATTGTGCAAACCAATTATCATTAAATAACCTTTTAATTTTTCTTGAAATTAGTCTTTCACAGAATATTTGCCACATTCTTTGAAAGCTGTTGTGTTAATACATTTACATTTACATTGACTACAAATCATTAAGGACTTGTAGTATTATCACTCGATTCTCTTCTTCTCAAATGATGAAACTTGAATCAGAATAGGCATTGAGACATCACAACAACTTCAGACAATCTTACTGTAGCTCTTGTAAGACCAGTAACTACCATGTGCCCAAGATGGCCGGACAAAAATCCAATGTACACAAATCCTTATACTTAGTTAATGATTTCAGAAACATTGAGACAGAACAAATGTAAATTGTGTCAAAACTATTCAGACACAAGCTAAAGTAAAACAAGAACAGTCTGTGAAAATACACTGATAATAGTCAGTGAGCTGGGAGTGTTCTCATGTCTTAATGTGAGGATAGGTAAAGTAATGTGAAGTCTCGAAACATCGTCAGATTTGCTAACAGCCATTTAGTTGTTTGGCTGACAGATGGCTTTGTGCTGTAGGTTACTGTATGTTTACATCTGGGTCATGAAACTAAGATCTGGTAACTTAGACCTGATTTCACTTGATCTTTAGAACAAGTAATTAGACTGTCCAGTTGAATTTAAATCAGAAAGGGTGCATGCTATCTGAACCCTGAGCACATTCAGTGACAAACTAGTAATTAGAAACTGCCGTTAATCACCTAATATTTAAAAAATGCCACCATACGCTCTATAAACATGACCACATTTAGATTACGTGTAGAAATGGAGAGGACACAAATTGCATGTTCCATGCAGAACAGATGTGTGATATGCGTTAAACTTGTTTTAATCTCATACAGAGATTAAACTAGAATATCTAATATTGGTTCGGAGTTCACCAAACAAAATGCAGTGATCATTTGTTTTGAGCTTTACTTACTGTCTGGATGTATCATTGCCTTAACTAAAAAAGAGGAAAAAAAAAGAAAAAAAAAACAAGGACAGCATAGATGTTATTAAACAGCATTCGTGAAATTATTTAACCAAACACGCATCACAACAAAAAGAGGGGAATAAAAAAACACAGAAACAAACAGGTACCAAAGCTGTTAAAATAAATAATAGTTGTTGCCTTGATAAAAAAATTTAAACATCAATCAAAAACACAGATTTTGACTTAATTTCATTAAGCAAAAAAAAGTCAAATAAATACATTCAGAGCAGCTGGTTGCATGTTTCTGCTGGTATTTTGACAATTTATCTTTGGTTACGAGATCTTAGTCTTGTGGAGCTGAACAAGCCATAGCCTCCACTAAAACAGAAAAGGAGTCTGATGACTTGCCGCATCATCAAACATTCACAATTTCACACACAATCATCTTGCATGGACATTAAAAGTTACTGTTTCAAATGCTGGACTAATTCTTTGTTACATTTTTATCCTTATATTAAGTTAATTATTTTGGAACCATTCCTGTCTCAAGACACCTGATAAGTTGTCATTGAGCTTCTTCTCTGCTTGTGCCTTGTTTTATGTTTAACTAATTTATCAAAAACAGATACTTTTGTAAAACTGGTTTTATATACAGTCCCTTGCAAAAGTACTCACACCCTTTCCACTTCACAGTTGTATCCTACTTGGTGTTTGATTTTCACATTAAATTCCAGTAAGTATAGTCCGGATTGTGGTTGTAATGTTGCAAACTGTGGAAAGGTTTGTGGGGTATGAATATGTTTGCAAGCCACCATATCTAGTGGACGAAGGACAAGGCATAAAACAATAAAATAAAACTAATAATTCTTTATAGGTAAGAACATACCACCAAATCCATATAATTATTAAGTTATAGTTCTGAAGTATCTTGTGTTATTTAAGAGTACACTCAATAAATTATTGTGATCTTTAATGTAGTTTTACTTTAGTTTTGAAGCATTTTACTTACACGCACTTTGTGGAGCTTTACGAGTCATAGCCATAACTAAAGCAGAAAAGGAGAAAACAACTCAGGATGAGATCTGTGAGATCTCTTCCAAATATCTCACAGTAAAAATTAAAACACAATAAAATAAAACTAATAATTCTTTATAGGTAAGAACATACCACCACCATCCATACAATTATTAAGTTATAATACTGAAATATCTTGTGTTATTTAAGAGTACACTCAACAAATTATTGTGATCTTTAATGTAGTTTTACTTTAGTTTTGAAGCATTTTACTTACAAGCACTGTGTAGAGCTTTACGACCCTTAGCCATAACTAAAGCAGAAAAGGAGAAAACAACTCAGGATGAGATCTGTGAGATCTCTTCCAAATATCTCACAATAAAAATTAAAACACAATAAAATAAAACTAATAATTCTTCATAGGTAAGAATATACCACCACCATCCATACAATTATTAAGTTATAGTACTGAAATATCTTGTGTTATTTAAGAGTACACTCAACAAATTATTGTGATCTTTAATGTAGTTTTACTTTAGTTTTGAAGCATTTTACTTACAAACACTTTGTGGAGCTTTACGACACTTAGTCATCACTAAAGCAGAAAAGGAGAAAACAACTCAGGATGAGATCTGTGAGATCTCTTCCAAATATCTCACAGTAAAAATTAAAACACAATAAAATAAAACTAATAATTCTTCATAGGTAAGAACATACCACCACCATCCATACAATTATTAAGTTATAGTACTGAAATATCTTGTGTTATTTAAGAGTACACTCAACAAATTATTGTGATCTTTAATGTAGTTTTACTTTAGTTTTGAAGCATTTTACTTACAAGCACCTTGTGGAGCTGAACAAGCCATAGCCCTCACTAAAGCAGAAAAGGAGAAAACAACTCAGGATGAGATCTGTGAGATGTCTTCCAAATATCTCACAGTAAAAATTAAAACACAATAAAATAAAACTAATCATTCTTTATAGGTAAGAATATACCACCACCGTCCATATGATTATTAAGTTATAGTACTGAAATATCTTGTGTTATTTAAGAGTACTCTCAACAAATTATTGTGATCTTTAATGTAGTTTTACTTTCATTTTGAAGCATTTTACTCCACTTTGTGGAGCTGAACAAGCCACAAGCCAAAATATGTGCATATATATATACAGTATATATACTTCATAGTTCTCACCTCCATAGAAAGAAGGTGTTGGGATATTTCTGCGCACCAGCGGTCCTTGAACTGCCTTGCCGCTGTCTTTGTTGACAGCAATGAAGGCAGTGAAAGAACTGCTTACTCCTGATTGGACGCTGAGCTCCACCACCTTCTTCTTCACTTCTTCATCCTGCTGTCCTCTTCGTGTCCTGTCCTTTGACTCCAGAGAGCGAATCACAGTGCGAGCAGCCAGCCTGTGGACTGTTAATCTGCAGACAGGAAGGAGAAACATCTAAAGATGGAGCTCAAATGTTTTTTATGAATGCAAACTGCCTCTTTCCTGGTTTTCAACCTTTTCCTCTCATCATGCTCCTTTACTTTTCTTATGTCCCAAAGGCAAAATAAACTACTTTTTCATTCATTGAGGAGGAATGCCAATCTTTATTACCTTTGTTTTCTATTCATCAATAATTCAGTCAGCAACATTTATGGTAGCAGGTGAAGGAAGATTATGTTTCCACATTTCTTAAAATAAAATAAAATTCAGTTTCTTTTGTAACATCACTAATCTGATCCTTTCTGTATTTTAAACTTGTGTACCGAGGCGACCCCTCAATATATCTTCTTGCTTTGCTTTCAATTCCAAGTTAGCCTAAAATGTCCACATCTTACTTTGAAGTTTTTATAAAAAAGGGAAAATAGAAATAAAATGTTTATTGCATCAAATTGGGAGCTACAAAAATAGCAGCACAGATGTTAGTAATTTCACTCTGCAACAAGAGGGTGCAATTTTTCCTGGTATTTCTTCTTCTTTCCACAGCACAAAAGTTTACATTTTAGGTTGACTGATGTCTTTAAATTACCCTTAGCTATGAGTATGTCTCTGTGTTGCCGTGGTATGGCCTGAACCTTGTCCATATTGTTCTCTGTCTCTTAAGAACCAGTTATATCACAACTATGACCGGATGGTTATTTTATATTTCAGTGTTTCAGTTCCTTGACATTGTTGAAATAATACCTCATTTCAACAAGACTACGATATGCCTTGTCAATACTGTCGAACCAGGATATCAGGCATTTACCCAGAGTCCTCTGCAGGTTTGAGGTTGAAGTGCAGCTGGTTCTGAGAGGGTTGACCTGCCAGACTGTACTTCACCGTCACACTGCCATCTGCTCTCTCTGAACTCTAAGAAATACAAAATTACAAAAATAGATAAAAATATAACAATATGTTATGCTAACTGCTTTGGTACAGAAAACATAAACTGAGATTCTGGTGACCTACCTGTCCTGTAAACTGAGCATAAATCAGTGACCTCTGACCCTGAAATATTGCTGTAATGGGTGGAGAGAGAACAGTGGCAGACACTCCCTTTGGTAAATCCCAGGAGACAGAAATGTCCTCTACAGCTGGCTGCAGTGCAAACCTGAGTGACTGCATCACCTATTGTTCAAACAATAGTTGTGAAATTATTTACTTTCACTATCATCACAATTTGATGAGATGGTGAAATTTTTTTCTGATATTTTGTTTTACCTTTGGTTGCATCCTGTCAGCCCCAGTGATGAACTGAGCATGACCTCCGCCCTCTTTGGCTATCCCATTGATGAGAGCAGAGCTGGCTCCTTCTCCAATCCCAAAAGAGAAACACCTGCAATACAAGAGTTTGATTTCAAACTCACAGTAACATCAGAACATGAACTAGACTGGGGATCTGTGTGTCTATGGTTTCACCTGTGGGATCCTGCATTCTTCTTAACAAGATCAGTAACTTCTTTGGTGTTTCCAACCTCTCCGTCAGTGAAGACAAACAACTGAGGGAGGAGATGTAAATGAGCTTTGAAGAAAAAAGTTTGTCATTCCAGAAATGGGTGAAGCAGTAGGAGTTATTGTGGTGAACAACCACAGTGTTGATTTTACATAGATGTGATAAAGCTGATTATTTGCTGGTGTAACTTCTAGAGTTGGTGCAATAAAAGTGTGTATATCTGACCTGCCGAGGATGTTTGGAAATGCAGGCTTGGCTGTAAATGTGTTCAAGAGGCCAAAGAATTTCTGTTCCTCCAAGATCAGCCTCCATTTTTTCAACCTTATTCAGAGCCTCCTCCATGGTCTTCTCACTGTACTCCACACTCGTACTGCCATTAAGAACAATACAACCAATACTCCAAATAAAATATTCATTCTGAACAAAATAAAAAGAAACAAGAAACACTTTCACATGAACTCCTTAGTAGAAATTAAGGAAAGTTAGGGACTAGTAAATTTTTCCTTTTTTGAGTGGTGGTTGGTAAAGGAAAGACTTAGATGCCACTCACGGGAAAATGTGCTCAAAGGAGGATCCAAAACTGTAGATGTTGAAGTAGCAACCCATTGGTAAACTCTTCAACAGGAGCAGCAGGGTGTCCTAAAGACAGACAAAATGTCAGGAGCTGTAAGTTTCTTTATATTCTACATTAGAAGAGCCAATTAGTTTATGAAAAATATTATGGTGGTCATGGTCTCCAACAATGAACCTTCATAAAGAAGGCCTGAACAGAGAAAACAACTGCTTGGGTGAAAGTCTATACAATACTAAGTGACAAAATTGCTAGATTTCTGGTTTTGACAATGGTATTCAATATGATAACATTTTTGACACAAGTATTTCAGTGTAGCAAAAGTCTGATTTTGTTCTAACCCTTCTAAAGCCTTTAAATTGAAAAATGACTCTGATTAGTCAAACCTAAGACATTTTCAGTATTAAATAAAATGAACAGTCATCAACTCCCCAGTTGCCAATTGCATTTAGGAGCTTTAGAGGTGACAGTTAAGGGGTTAAAACAACCTCAAACATTCCTTTAAAACATGGATAAATACCTTTGCACTGCTCATGCGAGTTTCTTGCGGTGTGCTGTTGTTCATGTGGCAGCCCATACTTCCTGATCGATCCACCAAGAACACAAACTCTCCACAGGCGGCGAGTGAGGACATCGCTGATTGGGGGAACTCAGGGTAAAGGCTAACCATCACCACTGGATCACCCATCAGAGAGCCTGGGACATGTTGGAGATGGAAAAAATAAAACAAACATAAACCTTCTGATACTTTAACAGTTAATAATCGATAACACCTAAACTAATCTGTTCTCACCAGGTTTGGCAGAGGCCTGTCCTGCCTCCACCACAGCAGAGGGCTGGTGGGCGTCTTTGTAATAAATCAGTAGCTCAATGTCTCTGTCAAACTTGTGTCCTGAAGCCAACTTCACCTATAGTTCAAAAACACAAAAAATAGAATTAAAGTTATTTATCTTGGATGTGCCAACCACACACAGCAGTATCATCAGCTCTCTACCCACCGTGGCCTGAGTTTGATCAGCGTTGAGATACTGAAGAGGCTCCAGAGAACAACTGGACTCTATTTTAGAGATTGGACGAGGAGAGGACACTTGGGCAGAAAAGGACAGACTGTAGGGCACCAGAGAGGCTGGAACTGAGGTCACCTGGACACTGAGACCTTCACTACCTGGAAACAACATGAGAGAAAGTTTGTAACTAAAATGTATATGAGTGCATCCATCTCTCAGCTGGGTTTCCTACCCTGTGGTTGGTATCGAGGGTTGAGCACAGCAGGCAGACAGAACCTCAGCCCATCATCAGCCTGCACAGCCAGCTCAGTGACGTACTCCAGCCTGATGGAGCGCTCTCTCCTGGAGGCAGACTGCCCACTTTCAGAGAGAAAATATCTGGACTCTGCTCGCTCTCCTCCAACAGGAAGGCCTGCTGACCGGAGCTCAGAGCATCATCATACTCCTCCTGAGCCTGCAGCCCACATGAAGCATGTCAGCAATGTTCACTTTATTGTGTATCAGCTTCTCTATAGAGAAGACATGTTTGTTCCAGCTCACCTGCTGTTTCTCCTTCACCTCAGCTACAATGTGTGTTTTTCCTATCTGAGCACTGAAATGACACACAGCAGCATCTCCAGGCAGAGGGAAGACAAACACAGCCTCTAGAGGTTTGTCCTCCTTGTTCTCATAGTTCAGAGTGGAGACCAGAGTAGCTACATGGTCCTTCACCTCCAGCTGAGCATCGATGCTCTTCAGAGGAACTAAAGCAGCAAAACAAGGACATGAATGAATGAAAATGTTTAAAAGTGTTTGATTAAACTGTTTAACGTTTCTTTGGTGCTGCATTATGTTTAAAACCAATTCTGAAAATAAACCAACAAATCAATCAGATTAAAAAGAGAACATGACTGAGGAACAAACATAAAATCTGTTATTGTAGGCTGTTTCTGACAGGTACCTGGTTCCTTCCTGTCAGTGACCAGACCGCAACAGTTCACCATTGTACCTGTGAGACATCAAGGAAGAGGCGTGTAATGCTGGGAACAGTAGGAGGACGGTTCATCGTATTATAAACAAACACAACAAATGCGTGTTCAATCCTTCCGATGCTTGGGGAAACATCGCTGTAAATAAAAATAATAACTAACAACAATAATTGTTCAAAACCCGATTACTTGCAGCGGCCGTAGATCTGATCAATCTCGTCAGAGCAGCAGAAACAAATGTAGATGAGGAAAACTTACCAGTAAGAACAGTTGCTGATAACAGACAGATATGCTTTAGGTTGACTACAGATCGCAGTTTGTGTCCGCTGCTGTCTCTCTGAATGTTCGCTCAAGGCAGGAAATGTGAACCTGCTGCGTGAGTTCGGTTTTGATAAGAACAGAGTGGGTGGAGCTTAAAGATCGCGGTTAGTTTACGAAGGTAACACTTTTTCCCAGGTCTCATGTCATTTTTTTTTTACCAGCCAACCCTGGAGCATAAAGTCTGTTATGTAGAGAATCGCATGAAGGTAAACTGCACTTTGGTTGTTTGTCGGTCTGCAAAATAATAATATAAGTAAAACAGTATGTAGAATATCTTATATTGGATGTGCCCTGGAAGAAAAAGGATTATTTTTTTTCTTTTCGTTTTTTTAATTAATTTTTTAAATAAATCGCTTTAAAATATCTGCATCCTTTTAATCATAAGCACGTTATTTGTTTTAAAAGACTATCAAAGAACAAAATGCCACCCTGTTTGTTTATGTGTACTGCCTGCCTTCAAAAACTCTCAATAGTAGTTGAGAGTCTCTGTAGTCTCCTTCCCTATAGCGCTTTAACCCTAAAATAGATGATACCTCAATTAATTTGCAGGTGTTCTATCCTGCACATCTGTTTGAACATCGTATTGATGTAGTTGATACGTAGCTTATAAAACAACACCTTTATAGGACTAACTCAAGAGAAACGGAAGCATATGGATGATGTGATTGATTATATTCTAATGACAAAATACAACTGATCTGGGAGTTTCTGGGAGTTTGTTTTCCTATCTGTCACAGTCTGCAGGTGCAAACACCGGAGTTGTGAAGTGAACTGAAACGGGATACTCCCCTTCCGTCCCCTTTTTGTAGAGGGATATTAAAAACGATGAACTTTCATCTTTTTTTCACTTTCCTGGACTAGTCAGAGGAGTCATTGCTCACATTCTTTGCTTAATTTCTTAATAAAATAATAATCAATACGCATTTTGATTTATTGTTGATTGACTCAGTCTTTCAACTTAGGTAAAATTTATTTATTTCCTTAACACTAAAAATGCCTAAAAAGTCTTTGCTCTGGGCCTTTGTGCTCATGTGTTTGCGTTTCAGAGATTGATTAACTGAAACTGGCTCATCTCCACTGAAGAGGATCCATGACTTCCTGGGACTGCTTGTTCCTTTTTCTTCCTACTTTCTACCCCTTGCCCCCCAAAGTGTGGGGGCAAGGGGTACCCTTAAAGCACTCTTAAAGGGTACTCTTAAAGCAGGCCAGAATATTTTCTGGCACATAGAGAAATGTTATACTGCTGCTTTCTCCATTGGTATACAATAAGGTATTTGACTAACTATTTGCAGTACAGTGGTGACTGAGTAACTACTAAATATGTATCATATTTAGTTTTTTATATTGATGTTTAGCTCCTCACCTCCATGTTAAATCTTTCCTGCAGTTACATAAATATCAAACATTATTTTTGACTCACTGATGATTGTTTTGTCTTTTCCACCTCCTCTTTGGTCTTTCCCAGCACAGCAGCCAGACCTTCATCAAGCATCCAGCTGCCAGACGCTTTCTGCAGGGACACCAGCTGCAGCAGAGGGTCTTTATGGGGCTGCGGGGGATCAGGGGATGACCTGCATGACCTATCTGGCCTGCCTAAATCTAAATCACTACCGCCTGGGAAGTGAAGAGAGCTTGATAAGTTTGTAGATGAGGCAAGCTTCAATAGTCAACTGCATTTATTAATACTACTTACAATTAATGGAAGGAGCTTCAGCAGCATTGCTCCTACCAGAGCTCTTCTTACGAAACAATCCTAGAATGAAGAGAAAGTGAGCATTACTGAGGAACATCGTCCATCATCACAGTACAAATAAATGTTTCTGCATGTGTAATTGAATAATACATCATTTAACCCTCCCACGTTCTAAAAAGTGGTAAAAAGTACAGAGCTTTTACAAGTACAGAGATTGTAAAAGCTCTGTACTTTTACAGAGTACAGAGATTTTTTTTGCATGCCATGGCATGCACTTTTACAAGTTTTTATTGTCTGTGGTTTGGGGAACTGATGGTTTGACAGGACAACTCCCCCCACAGGACACCTGCCACGCTCATCCTGAGATTACTAACATTTTAAATAACAGTACCATTCAACAAAATACTTAACATGTTCCTAATTTTAATGTTAGTCAACTTAAATAAACAATAAGACAAAATGGTGTCATTGTCAGTTCCTCAGTACCAATAATAGATGGAGAATTGCTTAATGATGTTGTGCTTGTGACTCATTCATTGTTTTACTTACTAGAGAATATTCCACCTTTTTCCTTTTTTGCTACCTCTAAAATAGACAATTGAGAACACATCAGAATAGGTATTGAGACATCACAACAACTACACAATCTTACTGTGGCTCTTGTAAGACCTTGAACTGCCATGTGTCCAAAATGGCTGAACAAAAATAAAATATACATTCTATACAGCAGTGGTGCCCAAAGTTGGTATTTGAGAGCCGGAGTCCTCCATGTTTTTGTTCTCCCCCTGGTGGTAGTGACAACCTTTTCAGCACGTCAATGTTCTTCTTAGGTCTTCTAATGAGCTATCACTGTATCCTGGTGGGTTAAACCAGGGACAGAACTAAAACATGCAGGATGGACAAACTTTGGTCACCACTAGAGGACAAACTTTGGTCACCGCTAAAATAAAACAGGAGCAATCTGTGAAAATACAGTGAAGATAGTCAGTGAGCTGTCTCTGTGTTTTTACAGAAACATCAGACTGGCTGACAGCTGTGTGTGCTCTATTACTGTGTGTTAGCATCTGGACCAAAAAATTAAGACTTCCTGATTAGATGAGAGTGTAGACTTTCTGGTAAATCTCGTTCTACTGTAAAATAGAAGACATCTCTGAACCAAGTCTGCCTACAAATGAAATATGAATTCTGAATTCTGTATGTGCCACATCTGGCCCAAATACTATAGAACTTTGTGATGTTCCAACTGGAGGAATAATAATTAAAAAAAACATCGGGTCCACGTCGTTGTGCTCGCCCACAGTTTGTCCAGAGATCCTTTTTGCTCAGGTCGAAAAATAATTGCGCGAATATTTTTCTTTTTTTTTGCTCGTTCAAAAGCCTTGCAGCCAGCCATAAGTAGACACATCGATGGCATCTTATAGTTTTCGAGTCGCTGTTGGCTGTTGAAATTTATTTTTGTTTGTTGCATAACAAGCACATTAAAACTAATCATGGTGTTTTTCATATTGTGTTAATGCAAAAATATTGTCAGCAGTTTGGCTGATTATCTGTCGCACTCAAACATATTTTGTCCGCACAATTTGTGGAACACGCAGCAAATCCAATCTGAGCCTCTTTTTGGCTTCAGACCCAGAGCATCCAGATGTAGCGATGCAGCGCCGTGACGTCATGATGCGCTGGAATTATTAAGTTGTTCTGCTGCTGAAAATTGTCATTGCATATTTGACATCTATTTTATTATTATATGTTTTTAATCTTCCAAATATTTGACCACATTATTTTGGACCAAGCATTAACCATTAAGCATGTCATGTAATGATGACAAAAACCTTCATGGTGTTTTAATATTGTCGATAGCTGTATTCAGCTGGTCAGCATGTAGCTGACCTCATGAACCTCATGAACAATTTACATTTTTCCAGACTCCAGTTTTGAGTCGAGTCAGTCTAAATGCTCTCTGTGTAATGTGTGAGCGTGTGTGTCTGATGATAGCGCAGTTGCAAAAAAGTGAAGAAAAGTTTGACAACTTCGCCGAAACACGTTGTTTGAGCTTTCACGGTGTCCGTAGTTCTCTAGTGATGAGCGCTGAACAAGCACGTGAGCATTTTACCGCCGGGGTGGTGCGGAGGGGCGAGGAGACTCTGAGGGAGCCGTATCTGATGGGGAAATGCGAATTGACGAAACACGGCGCCGCTGTCTCAGACAACCCTCCATCATAAAGCCTTCCTGTGCTGAGAACCACACGTCTGCACTTTGCACTTTGCAGGTCTACAAACACTTAAATAATAAAAATAACATTGATTCCAGTACTAACCACATTCTAATTTATTTCATTGAAAATGTCTTGCCTCGACTCAGATTGTTCAGTTTGAGTGGTTGGAGCTTATAGATCGGGGTTATGTGACAGTGACAGCAATATGAATATGACTGGCTCACTTCGTGTCAATTTTGATGCGAATTAGTGATTTTGAATAATTTATTTTTCAGCCTCGACATCTGGATGTCTGATGATAAACGGCCTAAACGCCTGTCGACCCAGTCCCAAGTAAGACCCAGTTCAAATAGATATTACACAACTGTAACAAAAACAGATTTTTGTCTAAAAGAACACTAAAATAACTTACACTGATCAGAAGTTCTATCCATAATCCCTCACTCAGGTAAAGCCACATGACAGTCAAATTCAGCAAAATGTTTAAGTACCTAAATTCCTGAGAATATTTTTAAACAATTCAATAAAGGGAACCCTCAAAGTAACCGAAGAATTAAATGATAAATTAAAAAATATAAATATATAAGAATACTTTTATTTTAATACATTCACGTAAAAGTCGAGTTTATTGGTAAAAATGAGAAATAACCCATTTAAAGTGAAACTGAACTGGGGAAATAGCACCGCCCCCTTTTCCTATCCCATGTATTGAAACGAGCGCTCCCAAGAGGAGTGACTGTTAAACCGTGCGAGACTTGAGTAAATAACAGACACTGAAAACCTGAAGGATTCACAAGAAAACTTCCTTTGGAAGAGCCGACTGCTCCTGTCTCCAGAATACAGGCACGTTGTTGTAAAGGTATGTGTGTTTTGGGTTAACTATAGCAGCCCAGGGTGTGTAGCCTTATCTTTTAAAATGTAGTAAACAATACCGAGTTTCAGCATCCAAACCCGACCTTCTGATTTAAAGGTTTAAAAGATTCATATTTCTAACACTGTAAACCTTCAATTATGTTGCGCTATCAACCAGTTATAATGTTTTAAATCTCGAATTAGATTTGTGTTTATTTATAATTTTCCAATAAATAGTTTCCTTCTCACAAACTCAGTCCAGGAAGGATGTCAAGCCTATTTTGCCTGCTGACCCCTGAAAAAGATTCAGGTAATGTGCGAAAGCTTTATTAATAGTTTTTTTGTTTTATTTTATTTTTAGACATTTTTCTGTTTAGGTACAACTGGATGGCTTTAGTCTTAGAAACTCAATTTAGAAGCAAGGAAATTCTTATTTTATTAATCCATTATGCAATTCATAATATTAACCCTGACTTCAAAGATAGTTTGAAATAATGTTTTATTGTGTTTTGTCATTTTACATCCAAAAGACCTTTATTGCAACAATCATATCTTTCTCAGTTCCTCTGAAGAGCATTGATGTTCTGCTGGAGGTGAAGGACCATGTGGCTACGGTGGTCTCCACTCTGACCTTCGAGAACAAGGAGGACAAACCTCTGGAGACTGTTTTTGTCTTCCCTCTGCCTGGAGATGCTGCTGTGTGTCATTTCAGTGCTCAGATTGGAAAAACACACATTGTAGCTGAGGTGAAGGAGAAACAGCAGGTGAGCTGGAACAAATATGTCTTCTTTATAAAGGAGGTAAATCACAATGAAGTGGACATTGCCAACATGTTTCTTGTGGACTCCAGGCTCAGCAGGTGTATGAAGATGCTGTGAGCTCCGGTCAGAAGGTAGTAGAATTGGAGGAGAGTGATGAGAGTCCGGATATCTTCTCTCTGACTATGGGTAATCTGCCTCCCGGAGAGAGTGCCTCCATCAGGCTGGAGTACGTCACTGAGCTGGCTGTGCAGGCTGATGATGGGCTGAGATTCTGTCTGCCTGCTGTGCTCAACCCTCGATACCAACCACAGGGTAGGAAAACAGTCAGAAACCAACCTGATAATACTTAGCAAAATACTTAAAAATGCCGAACTTCACACAGTTGGTGCTGTCATCCACTATGGAAGAAACTATTGGATAATTTGAGCTTTATTTTAGGAATAAATGGCTCTTTTTTCATCATGGTGAAAATTCTAACATATTACTGGAGTGCCGAATGAACAAACACAAAAAATTCTGAAGTGTTTCTGGGAATTTCCACCTTTAGCTAAGTTTGGGGGTTGAAATTTCCACAGTGTGTAGTGTTCGGCTTTATTATGCAACACAAGGTAGTAATTTCCTGTTTTGGCAGAATAGCTCCAAGCAAATGTCGCAAGTATGAACTATTTGCGGAATACAGTGTCAACAAACTGATCCAAGTTACTTAATTCTTTCTTCTGTTCAAGAAAGACAACAGTAGAAACCAGAAGTTTATATACACTGATCAAAAAGCCACATGCACCTTTTTTCACTCCCTGAAGTTACAGCCAACCAAACTTCTCTTGTTTTAGGTTAGCTAGAATGACCAAAAATTATTTCTATTTGCCAAATACCACAATAATGAGATGAAGGATATGCAGGTGATTTCTTTATTAATGTCTTCAGATCAGAAGTTAATATACAGAATGACTGATATTTCTTTAAACAGTCAGAAGAAGTGATGAAGTTATTGCTTTGGAAACCCTGAGTTAATTGGAGGTAAATCCGTGGATGTGTTTTTGTCAGCGTCTGTGAATTTCTGGTTTCAGTGGTACAGCATTTGAAGGATAATGCTGGTTTAGGTTGTAGAAGCCATGAGGTTCCCTGTAATGTAACATGCAAAGTAATTAAACTGGATAAAATTAAACTCTTATCCTGTTTAATTTAACAAGCTGCAACAACCTGGTGATAAAAGTGTGCATTTCTTCAAACTATTTTTTTTAAACCTTAAAAGATTAAAATGTTTTGCAGCTGAATTGTACAGGAAAAATGTTACATTAAAGGTGGATAGAGTTCTGAAATCACAATTCAAAATTGACAGGGGTGCTAATGCTATTAAAACACACTGTATGTTTGTCCCGTCTTGTGTTTCCAGGTAGTGAAGGTCTCAGTGTCCAGGTGACCTCAGTTCCAGCCTCTCTGGTGCCCTACAGTCTGTCCTTTTCTGCCCGAGTGTCCTCTCCTCGTCCAATCTCTAAAATAGAGTCCAGTTGTTCTCTGGAGCCTCTTCAGTACCTCAACGCTGATCAAACTCAGGCCACGGTGGGTAGAGAGCTGATGATACTGCTGTGTGTGGTTTGTACATCCAAGATAAATAACTTTAATTCTATTTTTTGTGTTTTTGAACTATAGGTGAAGTTGGCTTCAGGACACAAGTTTGACAGAGACGTTGAGCTGCTGATTTATTACAGAGATGCCCACCGGTCCTCTGCTGTGGTGGAGGCAGGACAGGCCTCTGCCAAACCTGGTGGGTGGAGATGCTTATGATTAGTTTATCCTTTTTACAAGATTAGGAGATGTTTTGTCTCTTTCAAAACAGCTTAGAAGTATTGTAAAAGGTGTGCATCCATCTATCTTTGTAATTAATGCTCTGAAGTATGAGGATCACTTTTTATGCAGTATTTATTAGTGAGAATTTTCAGAGTTGGCATTACTGTTTGAAGGTACACTACAATGTCAATTATCTGTCTCTCCTGGTTAAGTGAAAGAACAAGCATGAACAATGCCACTACCATGACCCACCCACGTCTCTCTTGCTAATTGTGTTACTGTTACAGTTTAATTGTCAGATAAAAAAAAAAGTCAATGCGAAGCCTTCATTCTGGAATCTCAAATGGAGTTTTAAAGAGGGTGTGCTGGCATGGATAATTGTTCCTAGAAAAAGGGAATATGTAAAGATCATGGATAAATTTCACAATATAATGTGTTGCACCACTTTTTAATGATAAGCTGATTCACATCTGCAGATACTATAAAAAAAAACTGGTTAAATAAAACAAATTCAGAGTCAGAAAGTGGCATGGTGAATTCCCACTAGCTAGTTTTAGTGATTGCACAGATTGACATCAGACATTACAAAAATAAACAAAGTATAAAAACAATAATGAAGGAAAAAAGTAGAACTTGAGCCTCACCTGTCTAGCAGCTGTTCGAGTGGGAAAACAATCCAAGCTAGCTAATGTCAGAGGCTTAATGATTAGGCACAAAGCCTGAACATCAATAGACTTTCATCCATTGTTGATATTGTGTCTTGGAAAACTAATTATGATGGTGTTTTTCAAACTAAATGCTTACTTTGTCCATGTTGTTGTCTAGCTCTGTAAAATCACAGGAAGTGTTGGAATGAATAGAAAATTTGTGATGGTTCCTGGCATTCACATTTGTTTCAGGCACTCTGATGGGTGACCCAGTGGTAATGGTGAGCCTGTATCCTGAATTTCCTGAATCTGTGATGTCTAATTCCCCCTCCTGTGGAGAGTTTGTGTTCTTACTGGATCGATCAGGGAGCATGGATTTCCCGACATATTGTGGAAGTCGTCAGAGTCGCATCGCCAGTGCCAAGGTCATCTTTTAGAGGGAACATTTTATGATTTATGGCCCTCCAGTCATATCGTGGCATTTAGGTTCTTTTCTTTTTCCTTGAAGGATACCCTGATGCTCCTGTTGAAGAGTTTACCCATGGGCTGCTATTTTAATATTTATGGTTTTGGAGATCATTACGAACAAGTCTTCCCGTAAGTTTGGACAGTGCATACAATGCCAGTGCTATTGATTCTCCTGCTAAGGCCTTAAGATAAAGAAAAAAAATAAAGATGTATATGGTGGCAAAATCTCCACTTTAATTCAACTACATGTCTTTAATTAGGAGAAACTCTTATGTTAAGAAACGATTGACATTTTTGCTGTTAATACTTTTCACAATCTGTATTTACTGTACCAGTAGGACTTTGTATTCTTTTTATATATATATATATATATATATATATATATATATAATTTTTATTTTAATTTTTAAGTGTGTGTGATATTGCACACATACTGGAACTGCAATTATATTATTTTATTTTAAGGCCTTTTACACATCTTTACCAAGGAGACCAATACATGCAGAAAGATTTTATGGTTCTACATATCTACAGACTTGCAGTAAGTGTGCACTTTCTCCAACAGTAAAAGTGCAAAGTACAATCAGAAGAACCTTAAACGGGCTATGAAAAAAGTTGAGGAGATGGGTGCTAATCTGGGAGGGTCGGAGATCCTGGAGCCTCTGCAACAAATTTACAGACAGCCCTGTATTCCAAAACATCCCAGACAGGTAATGCACAAACACACATGGCAGCAAGCAGGAACATCTAAGCATAGCGCAGTTCTCACTTACTGCAGGGGTTAGGCATTTTTAGATTTCAACACTTTAAAGGTTTCAAGTTTATTTCATTAAAACAATGTATGTAATTCAAGTAAAAAATTGATGGGGGAAAATGGTGAGATCTAAAATAGTGACGTCATAATATAATGCAGCTCATATCCTTCTATTTAACTCCTTAAACATTGCTGAGATCAAGCCATTGATTGGATTGTGTTGGTTATTTTTCAATTTATGACTAAGGTTTTAATGTGTTCATATAATTTTAAACTACTAGTTTATTAAAAAATTTAACTTCCAGTATGGTCAACATCTGTTGGGATTTAATTTATTACACACACATTAGTCGAAAGCGTAGATTTGTAGGTTGAAAGCTCAGAATATATTAGAGGCAACCTTGTGCAGTTTGTTTTAGACTTTTTCACAGCCTGAATGAACTGCAGACTTGCTGTAGAAAACTCAGATGTCGTTTAAAGTATTGCCTTTGCTTCCTCTCTCTTCTTATTAAATTGCCTCTCTGATGATCGGTAAAAACAGCAGTGTTGTCATCAGCTGATTAAGCTGAAAATTTGCCAGATCCAATCTTCTTGTATCATGTCTAAAGTATTTAATCTGAAAACATTTTTTTCTCCCTTCAAGTTATAATTTAAAATAATTTCTCCTTATTTTTAGCTATTCGTCTTTACTGATGGGGAGGTGTCTTACACAAAAGCTGTTCTGGACGAGGTGAAGGAATACTCTGAATTCCACAGGTCAACACCACTGCATTACAATAGTGTCCAGCTCTGGACACCAGTTCAATTGTTATATATTGTAAAATGTGGCAAATTTTACAAATGTGTAGAAAGCATATGCTTCTGTACTCCAGATGTTTCTCTTTTGGGATTGGAGAAGGCGCCAGTTCTGAACTTATCAATGGGATGGCCAGAGAGGGAGGAGGACACGCTCAGTTCATCGTAGGGAAAGAAAGGATGCAACCAAAAGTGAGATATAACTTTGAAAAAAGGATCATGTTTTATTTTTTGCATTAATAATCTTTTAAGTTAATTTAGTTAGTTGTGTGTTTTTCTTTATTTAGGAAGGTTCAGTGCATTGACAAATGCAGAACACAATAAATGCAAATGGAAGACAGAATAAAAAAAGCTTTGATAAACTCCCAACAATACAAAATTAATAGCATCAGTTTAAATAATAAATTGGAGGCTCTCATTAATGATTACGTTACTGATAATTTTTTAAAAACGACTTCAGTTTTAATCTGAAAGCCTGTGTTTAGTTCCTCAAGTCAGGAGTTTCACATGATGACTCTGCACTCAGACAGAAATTTTTTTCCCAGAAAAGTCACATAGTTCTACCCAGATATTTACACACACTGAAAAAAGACAAACAATATTCAAAAAATAAACTTAAGGTCTGAAAATCTATTGAAATGTTTAAAGTCTTATCTTGTTTCATAAGAAAGTTAAAGTGAGGTCATAAGAGCCTTCCTGGTAACTTGAAATACATTTTTCAAAAAGATAATCTCTCACCACTCATGTTCTCAGTTTAGATGTTATGAAGTTATTGAAACTAATTAAGAATTTCTCCTCAGGTGATGCAGTCCCTGAGATTCGCCTTGCAGCCGCTCATCGCTGACATTTCATTGTCGTGGGATTTACCCGAGGGTGTGTCTGCCACCACTCTGTCTCTACCACTTACAGCACTTTTCCAGGGTCAGAGGTCACTGATTTTTGCTCAACTCACCGGAGAGGCAAGGAGAAACACAGTTCTGGGATTGACTATAAATGTGCTTTTCTCTTAGTGTACAATCAAAGTAACACATGGCTTTTCTGTTGTGCTTTCTCAGTGTTCTGAAGCAGCTGATGGGTGTTTGACCGTGAGGTTTACCACAGCAGGTCATCAATGTCAGAACCAGCTGCACTTCTCTCTACAGCCTGCAAATGATCTAGACTTTGACCAGAAAGAAGATATGCCATTCACTTGGTAGTGTATAACAACTCTGGTGATAAAATGTTATGTTTAAAAAAATAATGGTTGCTTTTAATTTAAATTTGGACAGAAAAATACACGTGGAGTTATTTTTTCCCCTCTGTATAAGGGGAAATATTTCATGTATTACTTGTTTGGTTTCCCTGCAGCTCCACAATCCACAGACTGGCTGCTTGTACTCTCATCCGCTCCCTAGAGCGTGAGCAGAGGGAGCACGGGAACCCGGCTGAAGGAATGGAGAAGTTGGTGGACCTCAGTGTCCAGTCTGGAGTCAGCAGCGTCTTCACCGCCTTCATTGCCGTCACCAAAAGCAATGGGGAACCTGTTCAAGGACCGCTGATCTATAGGGAGAATCCTACATGCAGTGAGTAGCTCAATCTGAAATGAGACATTTTTTAAATTGTTACATGTTGTCTGTTGAGTACGTAATTGTGATCAGAGATCTTTTTGTTGGTACTTCCTGTTTGATGATTGGAATGTAATGGGTTTTTTTATCTAATGATGTGTAACTCTTTGTTTTCTGGTACAGTGCCGTTGCTTCGTGGAGGTTTGTTAGATCTAATGTGTGGTGATTTATGCGGCAGAAAAAACAGTAAGTTTGAACCTTTTTTGACATTTTAACCTTTTTTTAAAAGGGATCAAATCAAGTATTGTGTGTCTGGGAATGTTAAAGAAATGTTTTTTTTTATTTGATAAAACACGATGACTTTGAAAGAATTTCTTCTTTCTTTAGTTTTCAGACGCATTTGCTCATCCATCAGAAAAAGAACATCAGCTAGTAAGTTTGGTAAGCAACAAGCCTTGACATTTCTTCCTTTAAATGGGGGATGGCCTGTATGTATTGTCGCATTTTGACCTGCAGAGGGCACTGTTGGATTTGGCCTATAGGACAGTGGCTGTATTAGTTATTACACTGTTTCACTTTGCAAATTTAATTCCCTTCTTCAGCTTACATGTTACAACAGATTGTTTCTCCAAATGTGTCATTATCTTTATATACATACATATTTACTTCACTTAAAAATTATGAAGAAAGTCAGTTATTTATCTATTTCTTATCTTCAGGAAAAGCTATGAAAAACAATCTATTTTCCGGTAAGCAACATAGTTTTGACTCAAGAAACATAGAGCCAGTCCTGACAAGGTTTCTTCAATAGAAAATAAAAGTTTGATCAGAACCAGTCCTTCTAAAGCCAAAAGTTTAGATATTCCTAAATGCTTTGGTGGTTGTCTTATTTATTTATTTATTTATTTTTCTTACAGTTTTCTTCTGTGTGGTGAATAAATTGTTGAACTCCTTTTTTGGAATAATGCTCAGAAACTCCTTGCAATAGTCAAAAATGGTTAAAAAATAATATGTATTCAACATGTGGATTTATTTGTTGGTTTGTGCTGCCTGTATTTATCTTACTAGATACATGAAGTAATCACCTGAAAGGCTGGTATAAATGTTCAAAGACATTGCCACATCCCCCCTATTTAGTGCACATTTTCTTTTAGCATACCTGGTAAAAATGAGTAAAAAGCCATCAAATAATTGTGTCTCTTTTGCTGCATAAGCTGGAACTGAAAAATCAAACTCTTAATTTAGGCAACTATTTATTGAGAGGGGAGGTAAAAAGTCCCACAATAATAAGTAATTGTGTTTTGACAAAGATGGTCATGGGCTCAGTATGTTTTTCAACCGTACATTGTAAGCATACACATGTGCCATAAAAATGATCTCATATTTGTTTTAAGTTTAAATATAGTAAAACTGATTAAGAATTAACAAAGTGATTCTGGCTATTTTTATTTTTCTTCTTTTTACCAAAAGCTTGCAGCTTCAAGAAGAACCAAAGGAAATCTATTGAAAATACTGGTAAGAAAGCAAGATTTTTTGTTTTCAGTGCTTGATGTTATAAATGCAATTTGCATTTACAATTTGAATTCTGTACCGGCAAGCAGCAGGATGAATCTGTCTTTTACAGCAGTCTGAATAATCATATTTTCAAATTTATGCAAACATGTTCAAGGTGTTGTATTTTTGATTTCAACTTTTGATATTCTCTTCAAAAACGTCTTTTTTGTGATGAAGGAGACTGTGAGCTTGCAAAGCCAGCCGGAGATCCACTGCTGGAGCTCGTTTCGCTGCAGGATGCCTCTGGCTGCTGGCTGCTTGATCCATGTTTGGCTGCTGCTCTTGGAAAAAGCATGAAGGAGTTGGTTAAAACAAGGCCTTCATCGGTGGGTTGGCATCACGTAAAAGATGAGCTATATTTGAGCAGCAAAATGAAGCATGACAGTTTACAGCAAAAAAGAAATGAAGAAAAGAACATAAAATGAACTTAAAATCAGAGAAAACAGACTGAGTATTAGGTTTTCTTTTATTTTTCCAACAACTTTTTTTATTTTTATTTTAACTAGGCCAAAAGGAAAGTGTGGGGCACCATTTTGGCTCTAATTTGGCTTCATGGATATCAAAAAGATGTGAAGGATGAATGGGAACTTCTTGCTGTGAAGGCTGCATCGTGGCTCAGAGCTGAGAAAGGTAATCACTGTTCCTAAACATAAACACCAGATTGAATTTCTTTCTTGGCACACCTGCACTGATGTTTGACCTTATTGAGACGCTAACTTATGTTTTCTTTCCCCAGCTGTTTGCGTGACAGTGTGTGTGGAAGCTGGCAATGTCCTGTTGGGTTGTAATGTGACGACTGATGCTCTGGGACTCTGAGGTTGCTGTATTATTTGTTCCAATGAAGGGAACTCCAGGATTCTGTTACATAAAACAACAGAAACAAACTCACTTAATCACCAGATACCCAAATACTTCCACACTTCTATTCAGCTGACAGTTGTGTAATCCCTTAAAGTTGCTTATATTAAATGGTGATTCAAAAACTCCACCAGCAACTAAGCTTAAGTTATTTGCTTTGCTTCCTCTCTCAACTTTTCCTGCACAACCAGACAAATTTTGAGTCATATTTCTGGGGTTGCAGTTATGTCATCCAGCTCTAGTAATTCAGATCTCAACTTTCCTCTGTCAAATCTGTCGTTCCCGTAGAGCTCTGACCCTCGGCTCCTCCTCTTCATTGCTTATATCCTCCCCGCTGACAATAGTTCATAAATTTAACGCCTGTTTCATGATTTTGCGGCTGGTACCCAGTTCTACCTCTCTAGTAAATCTAACTCCATTCTCCCAGCATCATCTCTTTCCAACTGCCTATTTTGCCAAGTAAAATCTTGGTTCATTTCAAACTTAATGACGATAAAACTGAAATTCTCCCCTTTGGTACAAAATCTAAATGATCAAAAGCGAACGAAATCTCTCACCATCAACAACTCCTACATGTTCCTGTCCCCTCAGATTAAGTGTCTGGGTGTCATCTTTGACATCACATTATCTTTTCAATCTCATGTTAATAATCTTGCATATTTCCATCTCTATAACATAAATTGCCCACACACTTCCCTGTCCCCCGATACTGCACCTGTATCAGATGCAAAGAACAAAATATCTGATATAGTCAATGCAATAGCAGTTATCGTTATCAAAAGGTTTTCTAATAATTTGCAGTCCGAGATCAACTATGTTCATTTGTATGTGTTTATCTTGGTTTACCTGTGGGGGTGTGCGTGCGTCGGTGTGCACCTTTAATTATTCTGCGGCTCATTGATTGATTTGATTGGTCTGCATTTCAATGTAGTTGGAACAAAAAATAAAGAGAATCTAAACTTTAAAAGCATAATTTATTAGCAATGACGAATTCTGTCTCTAAACATTTTACTTTAAAGCAGGTCTGCCTGTCATGTATTTTTATTTCTAAAGTGTGCAGCGACTCCTAAAATCAGAAGCAACATGTCGCAGCATCTGAGATTGCTTTCTTTGTACTTTGTCTCAGATTTCTTTTCTTTGAAACGTTGGCTTTGAACTATATTTGCATACAATGGAACAAGAGCCAAAAACATCTGAAACATGTTGACATAAACCAGAGTCCAACCCTCCTCTGTTTGGGTTTCAGATGACACAAGCAGATACTGAGCGACGAGAGTAATGAAGGTTTGGCTACAGCAAATACAACACCTGCTGTCAAAATGAGAGAAATTCCTTTTTATTATTACTTGAACTTGGCCTCTCAGGATCAATAATCAATTATAAATTTAAAGCAAGATGAAAAATAATTAAGACAAAGAGATGGACACAACCAAATGATGATTATATCTTGATCTTCATTACAAAGACAGCATTATTATAATAATTGTTAGTACTATTAAGTAAAAGCTTGTAACTGAGCAATAGTTGGAATCTTGATAGAAAAGAAGACACAACCGAGCCTGCTGGAGCATACTTCCTCCTACACAAGGTCATTGCTGCAGAATCTGGAGCTGCAGCTCAGATAAACACATTTCTTGAAGAACAGAAATTAAAACAAGAAAGCTTTATATTTCATAAGTTGAAATACAGCACACTTAAATTATGTACATTTGGTGTCATGCTGCTTTGGCAGAGGAGTTGTATTAGGAAGGCAAAATTTGTAGTTGGGAATTATGTTTAGTGTCACTAGTCTCTACAGCAGTTCACCATGACAATAAATTGTGTCTTAGAACTTCCAGATTGCAAAATGTAAAGGATGGAAGAGGATAAAGCAGAGGAGAAGAGTATACTAATAGAAAATGCTAACATCCATCAGCCACTACTACATTTTATTCCGAATCAGAATTGAAGATAATTTTCTGCATTTTATATGGTTGGCATTTACAGAAGCATGGGCTCCACCAGGGTGCCATTAATTCAAGAACAGCCACTGTTGGCAACTACAGTTTTATTGAGATTTATACCCCGTCTCAGGTTTACACTGAATGGTCTGAAAAATGAAAATATCCAGTAAGCAGCAGTTGTGTGGCTGAAAATGTCAAATTGATGTTAGAAAAGATGCTATAAAGGCAACAGAAACTAAAATGACAAATGTTGCCACCTCTACTGAGCATTGAGAAATGGGTAGTGCTGCTGTAATTGTGTGGAAAATATTTTCTTGGGGGATTTTTGGTGGCCTTACCAATTGATTGCCGTTTTAAATTCTCTAGACTGCCTGTGTATTTTGGCTCACTGTCTCCATCCCTTTATGAACACAGTGACCATCTTCTGATGACTACTTCTAGCAAGAAAGTGCACCATGCCAGAAAGCTCAAATCATCTCAGACTGGTTTCATAAGCAGAGTAGTTCACTTCATTCCAATTATTTCCATAGTAACCACATCTCAATCCAACAGGGAATTTTTGGGACATGGTGGAACTGGAGATTCATATCAAGGAAGAGAAACTGGTATATGTGAAGTAACTGACACCCTGCTGAAGCTATGCTGAAGATTCAGAATGTAATGAAGGCAAAAGGAAATCAAAGATGGTACTTGCAGGGCTTGATGTTTTGATTATGTCAAGAAAACCTAACTGCATTAAAGAAGGACCTATAAATAATTGGGCATATAGGCTATGGCAGGTGCCATGAGCTTGCCCTGACTAAGCTTCTGACACATCACTTGTTAGTAAGACAGATTTGGGCCTATGGGGGAGACTTGTTACTATGGCAGACACCATGCAGCAGTGATACCAGCTGTCACAATCCAACACCTGCCAGCACTCCTGTGGTTTGGATCATAAAAATAGTTTTTCTATCTGTACAAGTAATGTATGGCTTTGGTATTCTTTCTTTAATGTAAGATCTTTTATCTATATTCAGAGGAATTTGAGTTCATGTCCTCTGCGAACGTTAGAACTGAAACATTTTTGATTGAAACAAAACAAATGATTTTGCTGTTCAGCAACATGGTGTTCTGTGTATTAACTGCTCTGTGGGCATAAATGGTACCATACTGGCTCCAAATGGCCACTGCAGCTAATTTTATCTGAACCTTTGGCAGACCTCAAGCCAGCACTTTTTAAACTGGTTTCCAAGACAACGCCAACCAGTTGGACCAATTAGAACAAAGGAGACCTAAGAATTAAGCTGTGTGGAAATCGGGGGGAAATGCATTCTCAAAATTAATTCAACAAATAAAAAAAAGTGTGCTTTGGACAAAGAATGACCAACACTGTGTGAGTATTCACCTGGTCTGCTTTCCTCTATTCATTAAGCAAGAAAGATTTCATTAAACCTGCTATCCGCTCTTGCTTTTTCTCTCTCAGTCAGACTTCTCTGTCCATGTGTGTTGCTGGAGCTGCAGGCAAAAAACCCCCCAAAACAACAGAATCAATAAGAAACAGTTTAAAAGGGCTGATGTTTTGTTTTTTTCTGTTTAGAACCATTAATGGAAAGCTATAGCCTCTGAGCTGCACATCAGTCACATGCCACACACATGCATGTGCAGCTGAATTGATAGCTTTTGTATTGCAAAAGGGAATCCACTTTATTGAATAAAACGCAACCATTATCCCATGGTGCTCGCTGCTTGAGTGTGTGTGCCACTGACCCTTGTGTTAGATATGAGAATCACTGACCTTTAGAGTAAACCCTTTTAGCACAATCTTCTGAGGTTAAAGCAGCAAATTCACCAGTCCTGAAGAGCGTCACATCATGTTTACTGTGTATGCATGCAAATGAGCATTTTTGGAATATTTGACCTTTATTTACTATTACAAAATGCTAAGCACATAAAAAAAAATCTACTTTTTTTTCTTTGTAGCTCCCATTGTTACGGACCATCACGCAGTAGTGCAGATTTATGAACAACAGAAAGTGGCATGCTTTTAAACCTTTTTATCACAACTATGCATCTGAAAAATGTGGAGCAGGTTGAGAGAGTGATGTAGTGGTGAGATATGGTTTGCACAATCAGCCACTCGCAGCACTTGAAACATAAGAACCAGAAAATAAAAATAAAGCAGAAATAAAAAACAGAATTCAACTTCGAAGCATTTGTTCGGCCAACAAAAACAGGAGGTTAGTATCTCAAGGTTAGTATCTTTTAACATTGTACCCAGCCCTGTTGGCACAGTCACAAACTTACCAAAACAATAGAACATCATGCTGGGACAGTTTATTCAGATCAATGCTGGATGACAGCCAGATAAAGTCTGGGAAAAAACTTGAAAGTGGGGCAAAGGATTACTGCCCATTAGGACAATAATTGAAAACTTTGAGCCTCAGTCCAATGACATGTTTCATATCAAACCGTACTGATGTGCTAGAATGGCGATCAAAGTCCGGACTTAAATGCAGTGATAAAACTTGACAATTGGCAGTCAGAGATACCCCTACCCACTCAGACTGAGTTTGAGCTGTTTTACAAAGGAAAATGGACTAAAACTTCTGTCTTTAGATGTGAAGTGCTCAGAGAAACATACTCTGAAAGATTAGCTGGGGAAATCATATTTTACAAAGTAATAAATATTTAAAAACAACACTTTTTTAGTGTTTTCTATCCACTCGTCTGTCTGTACATATAAGAGCAAAAAGAAAGTGGGGATATGTTATTAGATTTGATCTTTTTTAAGTTTCACACCAACAATCTGAAAACGAAGAGAATTAAAGTGTAATTGCTTTGTGGGAATTCATGTTTTAAACTCAATTTTCTTTTAGTGAACCTACCACTAAACTTTAGTTTAGACTTGTGTAATAAATAATGACAACAATGGAATCTGTTTCATGCTTTGATGAATTAAGATTAAATTAGAATAATTTTAGAACCTGGTTAAGACCATAATAGCACAGTGGAACCCTAGAATTGATGGAGTCTGTGCTTTGTTTTTGCCATGTTTGTACATGTATATATAAAGAGGCTAATGCAATGTTTTTGTCGCTGTCAGATAATGATGTATCTTGTCACAGATTGTGAGATTTAAACTTTTCACTACCCGTATCCCTGCCTCCCTCTTTATTTCCTTGTCCGCCAACTCTGTTTTCCTAATTTAGTTTGTCCTTTTCTGTTTTTGCCTAAAAACATAACCTGCCCTTTTCTTTTCTCCTAACCTCAGTTTTTTTTCTTCTCTATTTTTCATCATTTGGCCTTAAAAGGCTTTAAAGGAGTTAGGCGTAGCCCTCTCCATGGTAACACTGTCTCCAATTCTTTCACACACACGTACACACGCGCACGCACCCACACGCATTTTCTCACTGTCTCTCATCTCATGATGCTGCCCTACCCTGGGCTTCATCGCTGTACCCACCCCCCTATATGTGCTCCGTTTCCCCTCACTCTCTCTCCCTCTCTCTTCTTGTTTCCCACAGATAAACACACTCACCATCTCTTTCTCCTTTTTTCTGCTCTTCTGCTGATGCTGCACCATCCACTGACTGCGAGATGTTCAGTCCAGCTTCTAAAGGATCCGCAGGGGACTCAAGGTAAAGCTTTCACACTTGTTTCCTCTGGAATAGAAACGAAGCAAAGATGTTAATGTTGATTTTTTTTTTTTTTTGGTGCTGTTGTTGGCTGGTGACCACAGCTCAGAGGAAGCCAAGTGACTGATTGAAAGTGTGTGTGTGTGTGTGCTGACTAGAGTGAGAACTCTCCAGCTGGAGAGGTAAGCCTTTGTTGAAGTAGTTGCAGGTTTTTTCTCCCACGTGTGCTCTGAATCTTTGCACGGTCAAGATTGAA
Organism: Phalloptychus januarius; assembly: GCA_902982915.1. Lineage (NCBI taxonomy): Eukaryota > Metazoa > Chordata > Actinopteri > Cyprinodontiformes > Poeciliidae > Phalloptychus > Phalloptychus januarius. Next base: position 33,512,190 of record CADWAE010000133.1, read on the forward strand.
TGAAAAATGAACTTAATTTCATCTTAATGTAAGTGAAAAAAATCCCCCAAAACATCTACCTGTGGATTATTGGTGTGTGTGTGGACATGAGTAAGAGTGTGTGTGCAAATGACTAGAAGTAAAAGCCAGTGGCGCGCAAATGATCCTGCCCGTTGTGCTGCAACAGTGCTGCAATGTCTTATTACGATTCTCTGGTGGTTTATGACATGGTGTGGGGATGGTGCGGTGGGGGCATGAAGTTATGGCTTTTTGCTCATGTGTGTGGGTGGATGAGATCAGTGATTCTTAATATTTTAACAAATCAATCCCAAAACGTAACATTAATGTCTTGATGAAATCACATTCAAACACAAGAGACAAACGTGACATGTTTCCATGCTGGTGTGTTTTTACATGAGCATGAATTTTCCAGTTGGGTTGCCTCTTTCGTGTTAATTTGCACATACAGCACACTGCGGTTGTGCACAAATGTGTGAGCTTCCCCCTAAGGAAAGGCAATCTCCACTGGATGCTGTGCCTTGGGACAAACACTGAAAGATACTGCTGGTAGTATTCCATTGATGCCTCATAACAGCAGACATTAAACGTCCTGGTGTGAGCTGAAGTCCTGGGAGTTAGTTGTTTTCGTTAGAGCTGACGGTTTTGTTTTACGTCCTCTTGTAATCGCTCCAGTAGAGAGTTTTTAACAACACTGTAATTGTCTTCACTTCATTTAGCATCATCCACTCACACAGAAGCATCTTAAAGAAAAATTAAGTGTACACTTGACATGAAGACAGACTGGAGAAGCAAAAATGTAAAGAAGAAGATTACTTCAATACATGTACATATAAATAAAATGTAGAATGAAATGCAATTTTTAAAACAGCAACCCCCAGTAAAAATGTGAAAAACATGAACTTGTTGAGGGAAGAAATATTTTGACACAAATTACTGCTTCAAGATAGGAGAGGCAACATGGCCTTTTGGTAAAGCAGCTTACCATTGTACATACAGTCGAAATCAGATTTTTTTAAAGATTAAAAAATCTGACATTAAAACAATTGGAATGCATTCTTTTCCACGTCAGGAAAGATTACCAAGATTAATAACAGAAGATATTTATGAAATACTTGTGTATTTCTTTTCTTTAAATGCACAGGTTTATGAACTTATTGGAAACACACATTGCAATTATGTAATTTATATTCTTATTTAAAAATATATTTTACAATTTTACTTCAAAACTTCATTGTTGTATTATGTGATATAAATCTAATATTAGCTCAATTGTTATACACAAAGATGACATTGAAAAGATAAATGAAACACAGGAAAAAGACTGTTTTAGGTCACACCTGCACTTCCTTCCTCATCTCTGTTTATATTTCTTCCTATATGGATTTTTGCACCATCAGTTCTTCTCTGAGCAAACTGGTTTGAAATATTTGTATGCAGTAACAGACTGAGAGCATATATTAATGACCATTTTCTTTTGAGGCATTTCCTAAAAGTCAGCTCAAATGGCTTAACTATGCAATTTTCTCTCCTCCTCAAACACAAAAGGAGAATAATTTTTATGTTTGAAGCTCTTATTCAGTGCAGTCAGGAGAGTGTAAAACTTCAACATGAAGGTCTCTTGGTTTAGTTTTTGCTGATCTTTTACAAGACAAATGATGAAGTATCTTTTGTTCTTGTCATCAGATCTGAAACCCAGTTTCAGATCATAATACTTTTTTAAAAAACTGCACACATTTTAAAGAAGAGTTAGGATTTTTTTTTGTCATACTATAAAATAATAATTACCTGGTAATCAGGTTTAAAAGAAAAGCCAACTCAATTTTACTCAGAGGAAGAGACAGTGTTCTGTGAAGACAGGATGAATTTTTCATTTTGATTTCCCTAATCTCAACAAGAACAAGAGGAGGGCAGATTTGTTTAGAGCCATGGTAAAGAAATAGAAAGAAATTGAAACCGAACTCAATTATATACTTTCTTAAAGTAATAAAAAAAATCAATGTTTTAATTTGAATATTTCTCTTCAGTTATAGGAACAGAATCTAACTTTCTTTAAATCTCTGGTGGTTTTGTTAATCCTTCTTTTGCCACTAAGACTTTTCTTTCCTAGGACTCCTCAGCCAACCTGAGAAGTTTTCTACATGAGACGTTTGTTAAAGATTGTTGTTGATCCAGTGATGACCCGTTTTCAGTGGGCAGTAATGACCTTTTAAACATGTTCATCTTTATTTTAAATCCCAAAAGGTTTTTATTTTGTTGATGAGCTTATCTGAACAAATCAAACATTCCTACTTAAAGTCCCAGTAAAGTTGAACAAAATGCACATTTCTAGGTTGTTGTGTTATGACACAAATGGCTTTATTCTGGCATCCCTCCCAAACAACCACTTGAAATATGGAAAGTGTGTAGTGGTTGCTATGGAGATTTGGTGACACCCTCCCCCCCCAAGATGTCATTTTTTCTTTTGCTAGAACTGTCTAACAAGAAGCTTTGGAGATGTTTTTATTTCTCCCTTCTCATCCTGCTCAACGCTAGAGGCCAGCGACTGAAAGAAACGGGTCTCTGTCACATTATAGTTACACTCCACGGAAATGGAAAACCGTGGATTAATAATTTCATAATTTTTCCCTGTATGTATTACAAATTCTTCTTGTTTTTATAAGATGCTAAACGTGTTCCTGATAAGATTTTCTCATCATATGAGCAGAAATGTTATTTGAAATCCAACCACCTGTTTCAGTTTACTTCGCTGGAAATGTAATTTAGGGAAGACAGGATGCACTAGAAATTATACAATCTGCCACCGTTTTGCTTCAGCACAAAGACAGCTTGTCAATATGCTTATACTGCTGTTATAAAAAATGTCCTGAACTCAGGCTAGCAGTCTTGAAGTGCAGCCTGAGACTGCTGACTTTGGAGTTTTAATTTAGACATCAAAGCACCTTAATCATCACATCAACCAAAAGAGGCAAAAAAGAGACACTTGACACAGCAGGCCCAGACTAAAGGCTTGACAAATTATCGTTCTGCAGAGCCAAGTGGATGACTAGTTCTGTCAGCATCAAGGTGTCCTTTTTGCTGTTCGTTCCTGCCTGGACAGATAGTGGCTAATCTGCAGCGTTCAGGCTGAATGAAGTCAGGGTTTGTCACATTGACTTAATTGCCTGTTCACAGATGTTGGAATTCAACTAATGTCAAGATATGTTCCTCATTTCCCCTTCTCTGCTTGTCATTATTATTCTTGTTCATAATCTCGCCTTTATTTTTTGTTCCAACTCTGTTTCATTTGTCTACCTGCACTGAACAGAATCGCCTTCTGCACCAAACGGCTATCCTCCTCCCTTACTTATTGTGATTTACCCGCTTCCTTTGACTCTAATTTAGAATCTAATAAGCTCAATTCTTATTCCTGCACCAACTTTTGTAAGGAAATCAATGCAAACTCTGATACAGTGACAAATGAGTCCCCCGCTGCAGAAGGGCATTCACTTGAAACCACCGCAGTGTGTGTTTGGATTTGTGTGTTTTCCATTAAGTGGAAAATGAAATGCTGGGGAGGAAATTGCCCTGTTCTCAGGGTGAACCTGATTAAACTATTTTTCTCTGGACTGAATGCTTGCATGTCCCCAAAAGTTGATGTTTCTCATCCAGCGTTTGTGTCACGGCGTTTTTGTGTGTTGGCCTCCAAAGCAAATGTGTAAATTAACTGGATGTTTGAGTCTGATCAATGTAGCCTGGAAGAGTGCAAACTGGTGCATAGGGAGGATGAAGGCAGCTGTGGAAGCCGTGGGTGGAGCAGGTTGTGTGTGTGTGGCATAAGGGGGTGTGTGGGGGTGGGGGGGGTGCGTGTGTGTGTGTGTGTGTGTGTGTGTGAGAGAGAGAGAGAAATCTAGAAGAGTGGGCGTTGGGTGGGCTCACTGTCACTTCCATTAAAATCCACCAACAGAGAGAATAACTGTAGGGGAAGATGTAGGGAAATAAAAATAGATTGGAAGGTTTGGACAACACTGGGAACAAGATGACAGAAGACATATGAGGTAGCAAGAAGGGAGGAAATGTTAGTTCTCCCTGATGATTGAGAGATGAGCTCCACTCTTTGCATCTACACTAGATCACAAGCACAGATCTCCAAAGTTACATGCACACAACTCTTTAAAAATATCATTACGTTTTCATTATACTGACCTCTGGCTTTTGAAAGTTTTTTTTTTTTAAGTGTTGCCTCCTATGATTTTATACTGATTTGTTGTTGCATTCACACAAAGCATGTTAAAAGTAAGAAAAGCTGCAGGTGAGCTGTAAGGTTCTATTTGTGACATCATTGTATTTTGTTTAATGAAAAAAAAAAAAAACTTCAGGATTTCGAAAAAGTATTAATGTGTGAACAATGTACTTTCCCACATTTTGTCCAACCTCAACTACAGAGTTCAGTATAGGTGTTTGTTTAGCAATAAGGCTAAACAAACACTAGCATAAGGCTAGATACAGTTACATAGCAAAAGCATCTCAGTACAAAAAATAGAACAGTGGACTGTTATTTTATAAGAACAGCAGTTCAGCAGCTGAGGGGCAAGAGGTTGTTTAGGAGTCTGGCTGTTTTGGCTCCAAAATGGTTTCTTATGAACACAAGAGTTTGAATAAATAGTTTTTCTGTTCTTGTGTGTTGGATCTTTATGCCTCTAATAAAGATTGGTAGATTACATGATAAGAAGCGCCAGGACACTTCTGGGTATAATATGTGGTATTTGCTCAGCTGTCAGGTTTGCTCCCTCTTTTGCTGCTTATCGGTGTGCGTCTCAGTTGGTGTCGTGATCGATGGTGATGGATGTTGATGAGACAGGAGCCATTAAAGCAGAGCATCAGCTCCGTCTTTATTTCAGCAGCCCCCCTGGAAAACCTCATATAGCCGAGTAACGTATTAGAAACAGAAGGGAGAGACAGTGGGAGGCAAAGGAGCGATAAATGAAGGCAGAAAAAACACTCTCTCTCTCATCTTTGCAAGTTTATGTCACCCTGTGGGACTCAGTCTAATGGTTAAATGCATTACAACGTGGTGAGAAGAGAAAGGGAATACTTGGGGGAGACATTGAGAAAGGGGCGGGGGAGAAGTAATAAAGATGAAAACATCACGTCTAGGATGGAGTCTCATGGCCACTGGTGACAGAAAGTTATTAAGGAAGTGGGAGAGGAATAAAAGCAAAATAAGACAAATGGGAGAACGAGGAAGCTGAGACGGAGCATGAATTTATGAAGACTAAATATATTAGATTACTGAGCCTGTGGTGGATTTACTTTACATACATAATACACCAGTGTAGACTTAGTAAAGGTCATGAGTTGTTTGCTCATTACATGAATGTCCTCCTAAAATTTTTTTTATTCATTATATATATGTACAAGTGTACATATAACAACTGCAAAACAACTGCAGTTTTGCAGAGCAGTTGTTTTGCAAAACAAAACAACTGCTCTGAAATTAAATGAAATATTTCATTTCATCAATGAAATATTGATGCCATAAGTATGGTTAATGGTGCAGCAACTCCAATCTAATTCACAGCTTCCCATTCAGTGTTAAAGTGAAGGCTTTTTCATAATTTGTTTAAGGAATCAAAAAACTGAACTGGATTATTCTACATTAAACAGAAATTATTTAAAACACCAACTGAGGATCACTAAACCTTTTTCCGACTTTAAAAATCATGTAAAAAGAAGAGGCTCTTCTGGCCTCTGGACCACAACCCACAATTGTGGATTGTGGACTGAACTAATCATTGGTCACAGATTCTAAAATCACACATATTTACAAAAGCATTCACTGCTTTCTACCATGATTCAGACATACTCAATGTTATTATGGACCAGAGGTCAGACACATTGAATTCAAAAAGTTTTCTTATCACTATTTGAGAAAAAAAAAAAGAAATGACAAGCTCTTGAATTTACTTTATATTGTGAATATTGTTTTATCCATTTTTAATTTGGCTCAATTATTTTGTGTCGATAGGCAATTAAAATAAGAAGTTTTCTTACAGTGCATACATTTTGGATGCTTTTATGCTACAATCTGTTTCAGCATAAAACATATTTATATAAAGTTCTGATAAAATTTCAAAACTTACAGATTCAGGTAAATTATGTACATACTGACACCTTAATTTTTCTTTGTCACAGTTAATTTCTCACTTTTCTCCACCACCTTCACTCACTCCTGCACTAGAGCAAGTCAGCACAGATTAGAGATTAATAAAATCTATTTGTTCAGAAATACCTTTTTCTGACATCTCACACTCATCCTGTCTATTTCTGAACTCACAAAGGACACAGCAAACCCATTAAACCCGTCTTTGGCTGTGCATCATTAAACGTCAAACAAAGTGCACCATGCAGGCAGGCATGATACCAGGGTATTATTCCGTCTGAATGTTGTGAAAAATCAAACCTTATTTGCTTCTTGCAAAGACACTGATCACACAGAGCAGTGCTGGCATCAGTGTGTCCTTCTAACAAGCACTTAGCAGAGCAGCAGCCTGCACAGTGACCTGAAGACATTGCCCAACTGGTTGATGTGACGTCACTCAGCCCACTTGTGGTCACAGAAAATGTGGCGTTTGTTTTGGTGTGAATGCATGTTTCTCATTTGAGGACAAAGTGAAGAAAGATGATGAATATTCTTTTTTTTTTGTTCAGAGTTGTCTTATAAATATCAACATACTCACAAGAAGATCACAAAGCAGCTGCAGTTATCTGAACCAGATTACTGTGGCTATTTCAAACTCACTGTAATTAGTCAAACTAAGTGAAAAATAATCATTTATTTGTTTATGTCAGCAGCAGTGTAATGATAAAACACCATTTCTTATTCTGAAAGAAACATAAATAGTATTATTTCCATCCTAATGTCCTTTATTACCATGGAGAGTAGCTAATTGGGTAATGACTGTGTATTACTGTGTTATACAAAGATTCAGTCACTTATGATCAATCCTCAACAGTATTTGTTGCATTTCTTTTTACCTTGAGTTCTTGTTCTTATTCTGCTTTCATCAAATATAACACTCGTCTCGATTTACTGCAGTGATTTTGAATGAATGCATGTAAAGACTGAGCACAGCTACTGAATTGGTTGTTACAAGGAATATTTCTAAAGCTGCAAAGAGAAAACCATCTGGTAGTTTATGTGAATGGTGCAGCAGTGATGACTGGCAAAAAACATGGAATCATGGAATAAAGCCATCATTGCAAGGATTGTGGCTTGTAGCTAGCTTCTAAAGACATGAAAAATGAATGATGGAACCAAATCTTGAACACAGCTACCACTGTGGCTACCTTCATGAGATCTAGAGCTTTGCAATCATGTTTGTTTGGTCAACTTTGCTGAAACCTGAACGATGGATATGATGCACAGCTATGTCACGCTCCTGGCTGTCTCAGGAGAGAGTTTTGAAGTGACCTTTTCAGCGACACAAAGAAATGCCTGAATTCATGATAGAAGACAAATCAATACTGCACAACTTTTCTTTGACTTGGAATGTGTTTCCAGCTTGGCATATTGCGGACATTTTCAACCTACTGATCAGCCTCAACCTCTCAATCCAAGGTCTTCTATCTTTTACGTCAGAGACAAAATCTTTGCTTTTATGAAGAAAACAGACCAACAAAGAAGAAGGATGCAAGATGAAATAACGTACACGTACAAAGGAAGGTAACAAAGGAGCCCAGCATCCCTGTATGAGCACTTTAGCTCTTACCTCTCTGATGTGAACACTGATGTCTGGGATTGGCTGCATAATACATTTTCAACAGCGGTAGCAGAAAATGGTAAGACAGAAGAACAGCTCTTGGTGTTATTCTGTGACTTAGCACTGAAGGCCAGATTCCATCAGGCAAGTTATGTCTCTCTTTCAAATTACTGTCATGGGTTGCTAAGACTATGCAAATATTGCTCGCCTTTACCTCTGTGAATCATCATTTTTAACTCTGACTGTAATGAAGAATAAGTACAGGGCTCATTTACAAGTGGAAGATGATCTGAGCGTCCGTTTGTCATCCGTCCCTCCGAGAATAGAGACACTCTGCTGTGAGAGACAGGCTCATTTTCCACGCTTATTCAGGAAGTTATCGAGGCTTGTGATGATTGGATCAAGTAAATGTGATAAAGCCCAAAGCAAATATTTGATGAGGTAAAATAAGTAATATATTGATTGTGTTAACATTAAACCAATTTAAAAGTATTTAAACTGATAGCTAAGACTGAATAGCCTCAATTGAATTGAAAAATCAGATCATAAATGGCCTAAAAGTGCACCAGTAGTAAAAAAAAAAAAACCTGCACATTTGATTTTAAAGTCCTTTCAATTTCCTTTAGTGGTTGTGGTCCAAAGAAAAGTTACTTTAAAATATTACTTCTTTTACTGTAACATTTCAAAAACTGTAGCATCATGTAATGTTACCTCCGTCTCCAGGGTTTTGTGAAGGATAAGGTCAGTAACCCTTTTAGAGTATTATTACCATATGAAAGAGTCTACAACATGCAGCCTGACACTGCATAGCAACACAAGCAGCAAACCAGGCTCAGAGTACCACTCGCAATACTGATACAATGGTATCTTACTGCAGTTTTATTCTCATTTTATTCTATGTCATTTCGCTCATCTACCATACCTATATGGTAATAATATTAGATGTAACTTCATACCAAGTAATGCACCAACAATTAAATTCTGCATGAAGCAATGACACAATCATCTGGGTTGTTTAACGCACCTGTCCCATCATGTTGTGGTAATGCTGCGATCCTCTACTGACTAACTTTTGTGTCTTACAATATTATAAATTATATTTTTTGAGAAGTTTGGTATAGATTTTTATCTGCTTTAGAAAACTTGTTAAAGCAAAATGATAAGTAAGAGCACACATGTAAGATACTAACCTTTGCTTTTGTGCGTTGTATTACACAATCACAGTCTGCTGTAATTTACAATTTAGTCGCAATTTAGTGGCAATGATGAAAATGTTCTTCCGTTTTAAGAGTGAAGACAACCAAGATCTCAGACGCATTCAAGTCTTAAACCCTGCGCTAGTGATTAGGATTTCAGGGTTTTGCTCCCTCTGTCGTTTCTTTCACAGTTGGACTTTAATGAGCATCATCAGCTGTAAACCACTAGAGGGAGAGTGAGGTCTACATTCAGATTTGCCATTCCCCCTTCACAGATATTGATTTTTTTAACAGCAATTTCTCAGTTCTGCATTCCTATTTCATTTGTGCTGCTCATATTCACAATCTTAGTGTCAGACTGATTCCTTTGTGTGTGCATGTGGACACATCAAACTTGCTGGGCAGATTGAAGTGAAGCAAGCTTCTTCAGTGATTTACCTCAGGGGGGCTCAGACAATATGTATGTCCGTAGAATGTAAAACACATTGAAAATTGTGACATGTCTGTTTTAGTTAACAATAAAATCCCAATAAAATACATTTAATATAGGACACTAACTTGCCAAAATGAGAAGTAGTGCAATTATGGCCTTGTAAGTGACTGCATAGACAAACAATCCACAGAAGATATAATAATCTATCTACTGTCAAACTAATGTTTGACAGAGACAAAAAAAGGGATGCTTCAGAAAAATAAAAACAGATTTTAGTTGTTTTGAGTCAACACTATTCTGAAACCTCTTCAGTTATTCTCTGGCAGTGCACTGGGTGCAACCCTGAAAGTGAGACCTCTGGCGTGAAGAGGAAGGGTGTGAGGAAGGACACTCCCTTTGGTCAGAGTGTGTGAGGTTTCTGGGTACAGACGGCCTGCGCAGCTCTTCTGCTTGCAGTTTTGCTTGACTAATATACTTAATTCTATGGAAAACACTCTACTTAATGCAGACCCCTGCAACATGCTTCAAATAGGTCTGATGCTTCAATTACTTAATTGTAATTGCATGTGGAGTTTGGTATGACATTAATATGTCTAGTAATAGCATTCACATCATATTAGAATATAAAGTTAATCTCTTATGAGTGGAAAGTGTTCATTTAAATCTGGTCAGTGTATGAACTTATCTGATTTCATTGTTATTTTTATTTCTTTGTTGCTTTTACATAAATGCATCACTACCATCATTATGATTTACACAGTGCAATCAGTAACCAATGTTTCGAGGTGTACAAAGATGACAAAAACAAAAACATGTTGCAGTGTTGATGATGACGATAAGAGTCCCTAGCCACACTATATACACAGATCTCTGTGTGGCTGGGTGTGTGGGAAACAAACCCACAGAGTCAGATGGAGGCTGTGGCCCCTCCTTACCTTACTCCTCCCCTCTGCCTAAATAGGTATACCTGTATGTGTCAGTGTGTCACACTGTGTGTACAAGTTTAACAGGCTGTGAAAGCCAAACAGCAAGCAGTGTTGCAGGAAAGTCGTTGACTGGTCAAGTGGGAAAGTGGAAAACGACCTGCCCCAGAGAGGCAGGTGGGAGAGAAGAAGAGGAAAAGAGAGAGAGAGTGGAAAAAAGAAAGCAAATAGAGTGAAGACCAGAGAAGGAGGGAGGTAAAGAGATTGGGTCAGATAGAGACAAAGTGCAAGTGCACAGAGTATAGAGAGGAGGAGAGACTGACAGCAGAGCATTTCCCAAAGGAAGGAGGCTGAGAGCAAGAGAGGCTGCTGAGAAGGTCAGACTGACAAAATGCTGAGGAGGAGAAGAAGCGCCACATTCAGTGGATTTGGATGGTATGTTGTTGTCTTTATGTTTCATGCTGTTCATGTGTGTGCTCATAGCTGCGCTACACTAACTTTTAAAAGATACACATTGTTCCAATCTGCTGGTGGCTGGTGTTGGTGTGCAGCTCTGGGTGGTGCACAGATGTAAACTTATCTCATAAAAAGGAAGGATGGGTGGAGGGCTATGTCACTATGTGGCTCTAAGTCACACCTCTAACACTTTGTCCTGTTGTTTGTCAGCCTGCTTGTGTTTCTGTGAGAATGTACTGCTGTTTCACTCTGTGCCGTCTCGGCTTCGGGAGGGATTACAGCAGTCAACAGGCTGCTTTGTCTGACTGCTGTCTGTTGTTGCTGCTGCTGCTGTCCTACCAGGACACTCAGCTCTCTTAATGTTCTCCTGCCTGAGAGAAGCTCCCATAATGCAGCACCATGGAAGCTGCCAGGAAGCCCATTTTAGAGCTTTATAGGCTCACACTCTTGGATGAAGTGGGTTGTTGTGCCGTTTCCCTTGATGGTAGTCCTTTTGGACTGTGACACGTTGCTTCAGAGCACGTTAGCCCCCTGTCCCCAACTCCACAACAACCCACATCTAGGCCAAAACAGTGTATCCTGCATGACGGGCTGCAGTAACCTGTGTTAGATAATGGGGGTCACATTACATGTGGCAGAGGTAATTACAGACTATTGTGTTTCGAGATTTCAAAACAAAACAAACTCGCAAGACATTGCAAATGTTAGTAGAATATTTCTGCTGAAATGGATAACGGACGTCAGTTATTAGTTAGAACCAATGGGAGTAAAAACAAAATGGTTTTTTAGAGAAATATTTAAGAAACTCTGAAAATAGTTGACAAAAATGTTCTTTTGTGAGTTCATAGTTTTGTGAGGATGTTAATGTCAAATTCTGAAATAGCCCTTTGTACCACAGCTGAATCCCACCCAATTAAAACAAAAAAACATCCACAGACTTACAATGTCATGATGTTAACACTGTAACTGACAGTAAATATTATTGTATTATTAAATGGTGTTAAATCTTCCAGTTCAGATTCACTCTTCTGCATCAATTAAAGAATCATCTAAGAAAATTTCCTGTCATGAAAAGATTTGCAAGTTCTTCTAAAAGTGAGAATAGCCCAGTTTGTTTAAGCATTAATATAATGTTGCCTGAGTTTTAATTAGACCTGTTTGTATTTATTTGTGATAACTTTTCACATCACATCCAACCAGCTCTGTGGAAGGCAAATTTTAATTCATTCCAAATTTGCATGGCCAATGACTGGATCTCTTTCTTGCATTGAACTCCAAACATTTGAGGATAAATTGTTAAGCCTGCTCTGCTTTATATATACATAACTTACAAATGGTTATTAAAATCTACAAAATTACCCTTGGAGAATTCTGTATTTTTATTGTAGTTCACTACTGTAATAGATTGTCTAGAAATAGAATTACAGCACAAATTTAATTTGATTATTCCCAAATATTTACAACAAAATGAACATGAGTAATAAGACGATTCTATTTTACTTTGTAAGATTTATTCCACATGCAATGCTAATTACACAAATAATGTATAAAATGTAGTATACCATTTTAAACAACACAATAAACTTTGCGCCGATTTCAAGCTGCAGTTCATGCTGCCACAAAAATATAGAAGTAAGTGGGCTCCTGAAATATTCATAAAGAGCCAGACCCAATCTTCTACTTTCAGGTGGCAAGAAATTGGCTTAAACTTAAGTTGTAAAGAGACTGACAAAAACAAGTTTCAATGAAAAGGAAACAAAGAATACATTACAAGAAAACTATGTAAATCTCCAACTGTAGCTTCACCAGACAGGCTTATTTTCAACAAATGGGGGTTTTTCATTGTGACTTTCAACCTCTATGAGGAATACCTTCAGGTGAAGGATAAATGAATGTGCCAACAATCTACAGTAAGTTGCCTCCGGATGTGCTTGTTCTGTTTTTCCACATTCTTTTCAGACACCATTAAACCATTAAAATGTCATCAATCTAAAAGAGACTTACAAAAATATCTATGTCTTGGTTTTTTTCACATTTTGTCAAAACCCCAATCCTTGAACTTAGTCATAAAAAGGATGGAAAATAATACATGATTTTGCAATTATTTCGAAATAAAAATCCAAAAAGTGGAGCATATTTTTGCTGTCTGCTTCTCTTGTACTTCTCTTGATTGACATCTTTCCCCTTTCCTTTTTATGAGTTAACAGAGTTTCAACCAGATTGAATGGGAAGTGTTTCTAATTTTGAACATTGTTGGAGTCTTTCTAAGACGTAAATGAGCTTTGATGGGACAAAGTTAATGCGCAGGGTTGCTTTTTTCCACTCAAAGTTTCACTACTTCCATATCTGACCAGAGCATCTTCTTCCACATGTTTACTGTGTTCATGGGAACTCACGTTCTTTAAATAAATAACTTCCTTTTTATTTCACTAAAGGGAAGACTTATAGAGTGTATGACTAGTAGTTGTCCTACTTTCAGGATACTGTGCATCTCTGCAGTTCCTCCTATTTACTGGCATTGGAGCAAACAGAACTGAAAACAAATACACACGGATTTCTATATGTAAAAGAATGTAGGCTTTTCTTTCCACCTTTCAATTTTGCAAAAAACTCAGATGTTGTAGTGTAAGAAAATATAAAAAACTCAAAAGATGTAAATATTTTTGAAAAACAGTGAATGTGGCATGCAAAGCAATAGTAAGGACAAACATTAATTAGTTTCACAACCATTAGCTTAGCATGCTAGGTCCTGTATCACTATATTTGGAACCTTGTTCAGAAAATAAAATTAACAACTGGGCCATCTTGACATCACTGCTGCTGAATCTGAAGTAGAAGAATATTTTAACAATGTAGTTAATGTAAACGTTTGACCTAATCTTAAACTACAAGTTACATTAACTGTCTTGCCAGCTACAGCTAAGAGTAAACCTATTTCCCTGTGATTTGAATATCTGATAATAAAAAGAGTTATTATGTTGGTAACCAACCTTGTTTAGTGTATATCGGCTTTGTATGAGTCTCTGTTGATGTCATGGTGATGTGTCACCATCTGTGATATCCCAGAGTGTTGGAAGATATTCAAATTATATTTAAAGCTTTGATGCTAGCAGCTACAGCTGTAAACATAGCATGCTTTGTGTGTTTACAAGGTTAGCTGCAAACGGCATTAGGTGCTCTGTATTAGAGGATTGTTTTCCATAAAGTTTGTCACTCAGAGCAGTTTTCTCTCCAGATTAATGGAATCAGAAATGATGGAAACATACTGTAAGAGCGGCGTCCAAAAACACATGAATGTTAAAAAAAACAAACTTTAATGTCTACCCTCACCATGTTTTTACCAGAAAGCTGCAAGTGAACCCATGAAGCCATGTCCTGATTTTCCATGTTTATGGTATAAACAGCATGTATTGAAAGAAGAAGACCTCTATAAACTCCAAGAGCGTTCAAAACCGGTCCGAGCAGATTGGAGAGCAGTAACCTTGTTATGCGAAGCTGACTGCTTTCTCCCTCTGCTTTTATCAAAAATATTCTCTTGCCTGTACAGTGGTTGTGCTTCAGGCTTTGCTGCACCTTTGAAATTTAGTGCATTCATTTTCACCTTTTGTGACCTGCTTAGTGTGGCAATGGTGCAATATTTGTAAGTCATGTAAATTTATACGGCCTGTCATATGCTCCAGAGAAGAGCCACATCAATTAAGATAAGATTTGCTGTAGTTTAAAAGGGCCCCATGGAAATGAGGTTCTAAATCTAGGTTCTCATATTTCTTTGTTTCACTATAGATAAAATAAGAGCTAATATTTTATAACTGGTGCCTTGAGAAATCAGTAATATTTCCTTTTTGTTTTTGTGTGTCTGCCTTTTTTTTCTCCCATTTCTTCCTCCAGGATTGACAAGTCCACTTTACCTGCACTGAAAGGACGGTAAGTTCTTTTCTCATATCTTGATTACAGGAATTCCTTAATGCTTAAGATTTCTATGTTTGATATCCCAATGTTTGTCCACATAAAGATGCATAATAGATATAATGTGCTTCTGGGGAAAATTCCTGGAAAGCACTGATGTATAACAGCTCACCAATCTTCTGACCAAACGGCAGTAACTAAAGCTTTTCCATCTTTCCTTTCATTTCGCACTTTCAGCATTCTGACAAAATTCTCATCAGACTGTTTAGTGTTTTGTCTTTTACTCAAACAGCCCACAAGAAAAGACATCTTGAAATCAATATACACATCCTACTCACAAGATTGCACTCAATCTTCTGAGTAGGATGCATTCTCAGTCTCACATCAGTGAAGAATTAACTACATATTTTCTTTCCCTCTTTCCCTTCCCACTTTTAAAATTAGAGCATGTGCTGAGTAAAAGTCACCTCTATTTTGCTCTTATCAGGCACAGAGAGAATTTCAGCAGACTTATTACACTTTTTCCTAAATGTTCCATCAGTTGGAATGAAAGGTGTTTTTCTGGCAATCACTGTCACACCAAGACACTTGTTCTCGGCTCAAATCCTACCAAAGTCGACCGAGGATGATGTCAATTTCTCTGGATCTCTTCTGCTTGTTGTGGATTACTCCCACATGCATGCTGCATGGGTGTTGCATTGTGGCCACCCACTGCTACCAAAATAGAAATTCACCCACAGGGCTTGACAAAGTCTCATTTAACATAATGGAGCTGCAAAAACAGTTTTATATAACTGGTCTTATTTGTTTGCTGCCGGGCAGTCTGAATTATGTTTGGTTCTTGCAGGAGTCTGATTCTGTGACCTCACTCAGATGACAAACAGATGGCTCATGTACTTTGCCTTGACTGAATTGAGTTAATGACATCATTTAATTAACATTTCTTAACAAATAAAATTGTTTGGCTGGCTTGTGGTTCGCAAATAGGAAAGGTTGAGTAAAGGTGAGACTATGATTCTTTACATGAAGTTCAGGAGGACTCCTATTTAAGAGCAATCCCTGTTTGTTAAATCAAACCTCTCATAGGCCCTGCTGAAGGAGGTTGCCGTAGTGATGAGATGCAAGGGTCTTTTGTGTGAATTTCTGTGGAGGGTTTTGTATTAACCCACACAGAAAAACTCCTCTGCCCAAGGAAAAACACAACTTTCCTAACCATCCTTCACTATGTTAACATTCAAACCTTTCATGTTTTGTCTGCATTCTTCAGATGTCAGCCTATCCTCTGCTGTAGTCTCAGTGGAATTTTAGCTAATGTGACATGGGTGTAAAATAAGATGTAGCTTCCCAGCAGAAAGTTCTAATTTTTACGCCGGCACCTCCACATTTCTGAGATATGTGAGGGGAATTCACCTTGTTTTGATAAAGGAATCTGTTTCTGGAAGCAAATTACATTAACAAACCAAAGCAAATATTTTCTTTAAGATTTTCTTATGCAACACAACTCTACTACAGTATTTATTGAAGGCCCCAGAGTCCTATATACTCAAGCATTGTTTGCTTTCAGTGCTTCCACATGTATTGACAAGAACAGGATTTAAAAATCAAGAAAAAAATAAAATAATTTTTAAATTTTCTTTTGATCTGTACATGTATTTCTACATGTAAAAGGTTGTTACATCATAAAGAGTAAAGATCTTATCGTCAGCACGGCTACTGAAAATCATCAGTCAAAGTTTAACTCTTTAATAATCCAGAGCATGCTTATGGGACACTATTAAAATGCTGCACTGAGCCTCCAAATCCCTCAAGGACAACAACCCTGAAAACAGCACATTAGGCACAGCTGCGTTTCTAAACAGAAACCAAACAGGTTCCTGGTTGGTGTGCAACCCTGAGCAGAACTTGTTCGTCCTCCATGTTCACACAAATGGGCCTCGGTGTCTCCCCACCCAGCCCAGGTCCCTGATCTGGAGTGGCTCTGAATATGAATGAGTGAGTCGTGACTCCTGCTTGAGCTGCTGCTCTGAGTGTGAGTGAATGGTCCAGATGTTTGATCCAGGTGATAAATAAAATAAAAGCATAGAGGAGAGCACTGTGGTGAACAGACAGGTTCAAAAGTATATGAACAGACACAAGGTGGTGTGCAATTTGTAATCTGCAAAATTCTTCATTGGATTTTTAAATATTGAAAATGTATTTTTGATTTGGGTTTTGCAAAAATTAGCACAATCTGCTGTTAAAGCCCTTTTGCTCCATTACTCTGGTAAACTGAACAGAGTTTTTCACCTGAAATAAACTCCAAGCTCCAGTCTGCTGTCGGTTTGCTTAACTCTTAATGAAAAATGAACAAGGATAAATCCACAGGGGGTGAAGCCCACACAGAGAGAGAAGAGGGGGGGGAAAGAAAGGTGAAATAGGGGGCACAGTGGAAGGGCCAGGGGAACACAGACATCAGATGGATTGCTCACTTAAAGGTCTCCCATTTTTATCTTGTTCTTTCTTTCTTGCTTTGTCCTTTCCTGTGTTTTCTCCTCCTCTCTTGCTCTCTATTCTGCCTCAGTTCTCCAGCTGTCTGCACTCCCCTCTGTCATTAATCCCTCTGCTCTCTCCGCCTTCACTGGACACACAACACCTCATTAATACCTGCATAATCAAACCGGTGGATCCGTGCGGTCTGAGCGTGTGTGTGTGTGTGTGTGTGCAAACACATGCATCTGATTTGTCTTGGAGTGGCGGTGGGAATGAATATTAAAAGTGGATGAACCGGGGCTGTAGAGAAGAGAGGAAAGAGGTCAGCTTCCCAATATTTAGAGACGATGCCGCGCAAACTGTGGTGAGTACAGCTGTCTGCTACTTCTTTTAAGTAAAGTTTGAAAAGTCCCTTCAAACAGTTTTACTATTCCTATTGTCCGAGCTATAGTGGTTAAAGTGATATGACTGGAGGAGGTAGATCATATGATCCGCACTCATATTGTCGTAGTACTTTGTCTGCTTTTTCTATTATCCACAGCTCAAGAGTGCAAATATAGAAACACAAGTGATCCTGTGAGGTGTTCTAGTTAGAAATTATATGGCAGTAAAGACTAACATCTTTCTGAACGTCTTCAGTCACATAAAGGGGTTTGAAATATCAATAGTAGGATGAAAGAGAAAATGTCATGCTTTGGTCATGCTCTATATAGGTATTGACAGTTGTCATTTAACTGAATTTATTGGCTTTTATGAGGAAAATATGTAAATAATTGTGTAACTTTCTTTGAAGTTTTGTTGGTGCTGCTCTATTTTACAACTTTTATACAGTTTTTTCAGGCTGTAATCTAGAAAGACATAAGAATAACATTATATCTAGTTTTTTTCTGCCCATCTTAATGTCATTGTTTATTTCTAATAGGTGAAAGGTAATGTTATTTCCAGTGTTTTAAACTTTCTTTTACATGTTATAATAACTGACAGCATGGTTCATACACCTAACATGACTAAAGTTAGATTTTTCATGTGAGATTGTATAAATTTTCCTTTGAGATCACAGTAGAGCCCTGCAGTTCAGTATTCATGGATTCATATATTCGCAGATTTTTTTGTGAATCATAACTTAAATTATTTATGGTAAATTTGGCTATTTGCCATTTTCCTGTACGTGTTCAAACGAAAATGCAGCTGTAGAACCTGAAATATCATTGAACAATTAAAATTTAAATCCTATTGGCTGGCATTTGCAAAGCGGCCAATCAGGGAGTGGGATTCTTTTTGCTTGGCACTGACTGCCAGTAACTCTAAGAGCAGAGGAAGGAAATGCTAACATGGTTTCCACTGTGAATATTGATCCAAATAGGGATACATTTGGTGTTTGAACAAATGAAATAGATAGTTGTGAGCATTTTGGACGGGTCTTAGTGTTCTTGGATTTTATCATGTGTGGCTGTTGTCCATAACGCTGAAAAATACCAGGGATCGACTGTATCAAAAGGCTGTCAATTTTTCCAAATCCACAAAGACCCATGACAGAGTTTAAAAACTTAAAGGATCAAATAGAGCACCTTCACTATATCATTGCTGTATTACAGAGCGCGTAAACTGCAGGCATGTTTCAACTTTTCATCAACAGATGCTTTTTACATCTTTTGTGCCTGTTTTGATTAGATTTTTTAAAAACTTTCACAGACTCTCACTAAGTAGCTAACTTTTATTTGAGTCTGTAATAAAGTCTACACAAAATTTGTTGTCATTGTTTAGCACATTAGCTGATTGTAAAAAGATCTTAGTTTTGGTTTTCTGACTTCCATCAAGAAGTTTGGTGTTTCAACAGTCAGGGCCTGTTCAGCTAAGTAAATAATAATCCGATTATGGTTGCCAGCTAATATATTTGTGGATCTCTCTGATAACTTACTTGCTGGATTTTCAATCTGGTCCACCGGTCTGCTTGGACACTATGCCCTGTTTGTCTTTGCATGGATCTATGCTAATAACAGAGTCTTCAGCCAGCTGTTACTAATGAAACACTGATACTCTCCAATTACTTTTTCCAACCGCCTCTGTCCTGAGATCAAACAGAGCAGCTGTTCACATCGGAGAAGTGTCACAATCACAGAACATGATGAACAAGGATCTACATGTTTCTTCTGCAAAATGATCTCTTCTGAAAATATGTGAGAGGTTCAGACTGATTATCGTTTAATATTAGACAATAAACTTTTTCTGAGGAGTGCTTTGTTCTAAGAAACAAATCCCCTTTCTTTTAGTTTTGTCCAGCCATGTTTTTTGGGGGCAGGTGTAAATGTTATCTGATGGCCCCATCATGGAAAAGAGCAAATGGGTTGTTTCTATTTCTGGAGCCTGGCATTTACTCTATCTCCTTGTGTGACTCTATATTACAGGCAGCTATGGTGAGTTGTGACCAACGAACAAACATGAGCCTGAATGTCTGGCTAGTATATTTACTTTAGGTGGGAGCTTATTAAAACTGGAGGCCTTAGTCTGCAGCACAGAGGAAAAGAAGCAGTGATTAGTTACATGGACGCTGTTTGCAGGCTTAATGAGCTGTCGGCTGTATTGTGCTCTGCGTATTGGATGCGATTGTTAATGTAGTGTACACAGTTACATCCAGCTGCCTAATCTAATATAAGCCTGCAGTCAGAGGCAGAGATAAAGGCGAGGAGCAGTAATGAAGGACAGAAGTTCAGTTAGGTTTTTATCTAATACACACCCGCCCCGGGTGAGTATCGCTCTCAGCTGGGGTTAATTACAGGAACACTGGGTTTAATGTATCCACGATGCGCGCTCACACACACACACACGCGCACACACACACGCAGAGCATCTGCTGGATCAGACTCCACTTGTTGAAACAGTGCAGTCTGAATTTTCTCCAGTTTGTGTGTCTCGGAAAGATTGTGGGGAAATGAAGGTTTCAGATGTGAAGGTTTCAGCGTTCACATCTGAAACCTTGTGACCGCAAGGTTTCAGATGTGTTTGTAGAAGTATGAAGTGGGAAGTGGTAGAACCCCACCCATCCTTCAGAGCTCAGAGGAGGACATTGCACTTCCTGTTGTCAAGTACCTTCACTTCCAGTTTGGGTACATCACAAAGACATTTACATTTTCCAAAAAGTGACCTTTCAAATTGTAAAATAAGTTGCTTTCAGTTGAAAAATTGTCTAATTCCAAGACCATATTCAAACTGAACACCTTGTTAGTCATTAGTAAATGTCTTCCTTGTTAACATACTTCTCAGTTTATTTTCTCGCATGTCTTAACGAGTCCAGAAGTGAGATTTTTTTAATTTAAATATTTTGTCACTTCTCTTTGCTGTGACCACAAGAGGGGGGCAAAGTTCATGTGTTTGTTTTGCTTCGACTGATGGTGGGACCGTAACCAAAAAAAATCAGTGCTCTTCAATAAAAGCAA
This sequence comes from Phalloptychus januarius, assembly GCA_902982915.1. Taxonomy (NCBI): domain Eukaryota; kingdom Metazoa; phylum Chordata; class Actinopteri; order Cyprinodontiformes; family Poeciliidae; genus Phalloptychus; species Phalloptychus januarius. Next base: position 33,532,746 of record CADWAE010000133.1, read on the forward strand.
GTTCATTGAGACAAAAAAGTCACTAGAGGGCGCAAGTTCTCCATGGTCACATCTGCTGAAACAACATACAAGAGCAGAAGGAGCATTCCCACCTGTTAACAAGCAGCCAGTTGTTAATAAATTTAGAGACTTGTATAGAAAATATGAGTAACAGATACTGAAGAGAGAAAATGATAGTTTTATAAAAACATATAAATTATATATGCTAATCTAAGAATAAATAAAACAAAGTGACAGCTGGACTTAAAAAAACAAAAATACATTCCCTATTGTGTACATTTGTAAAACTTATTCTACACAACTGAAATACAAAGAGACAAAAGAAAAGCTTCAACATCTTTGAAATGAAGGATGTTTACCCCAGCAAGTTCATAGACCGATAAATCGCCCCTATGAAACAAGATCTCTGTATTTTCCTTGCCATACCCTAGTACGGCAGACTACAGGGAGCCATGGCTGTTGCCATGGTAGCAAGAGCTGATGATCACCTGAGGGACGGTCCAGCATGGTTCATTACCATGGTGACTGGTTGTCTCACCTCGTGGCCACATTTCATTGCCAGTGCATCCAAACATAACAAGTGGACGGAGAATCTGAGTGCATGCACAAGCATGCATGCACTCTGCTTGTGTTGCAGAGTGCATGCATGTTTGGGTGACGCAGGAGAAAAATAAAAACGTACTTTATACTAATGTCCATTTCTGGTGTTAACCTATGCCAGTGTTTCTCAATTATTTTCTGACACTCCCACTACGGATGATTTTTTTTCATGCCTCCTGCTCCTCAGTGCCCCTCCATCCCCAGAATTGAAATACTGTTCATATTTAGTATTTTATCTGTACAAAAAACTGGCTCAAGCATTGTATGACCTTATTATCAAAACTGCTGTTTTATTGTTCAAAGTCTCAAAATTATTTCTAAAATTTGGAACTTTGGAATTCCAAAATTCCAAAGTTTATTAAGTGAATCAGTAACATTTAATCAGGACTACTCAGTTTGAAAGAGAAAAAGAGCAAATGATTCACAGGGATGTTGATTTTTAAACTTAATACAGTAAAACTTTTTGTTTTAAATACAACTAAAATTGGACGAGAATAAAGTCGTAATTTTCTGATAACTTTTCACCATACATGTTATGGTGAAAATACTATTCCGCACTAAACTGAACACTTTGGAACAATTGCTCAAACAACGTTTTATTTAATAGAAAACAACAGACTGGGGGGCACATCCCACACTATTTGAGAAGTTCTGACCTATGCAATCACAAAGCAATCCTTGGTGATGACCAAGCAAAGATGAGAAGCTGTGCTCAGATAAAGCCTCAGATGGATGGATCCATCCATCCGTCCGCCCGTCCGTCCATCCATTTTCTTCCGCTTCTCCAGAGTCGGGTTGTGAGGGTAGCAGCTTAAGAAGGGAGGCCCAGACTTCCCTCTCCCCAGCCACTTGGGCCAGCTCCTCCAGGGGAATCCCAAGACGTTCCCAGGCCAGCCGAGAAACATAGTCCCTCCACCGTGTCCTGGGTCTTCCCCGGGGCCTCCACCTGGTGGGTTGTGCCCACCAGGAAGGCGTCCAGGAGGCATCCTAACCATATTATGTGCTTCACTCTCCACTGCGCCATGTTTGTCTGATGTTTTACCAATAGCAGCATGAGATAGCATCAGCAGTGTATCTTGTAAACAGAAGAGCACTTATCATGGCACCAACACAAACACCAGGAAGTTTTAGCCACATCATTGTCTAAACTGGCTACAACAGGCAAAATGGCTGCTGGCTGGATGGACAAATCAAATTATGAGAGCAGTGAGAGTAAAGCAATACAATAATATTGGTCTGATCCTGTCTGGATGTGCTGGAGGGAGCTGAGATTGGTAGTTATGCCTTTAATGAAATTTGATTAAAAGGTCACATGAGCCCTTAGACAAACGAAGATTAAAAAAACTTCAGAAACCGACTTTGAATAGAAATAGTACTTTCATGACTAACTTTATGTAGTGCTCTGTTCTGATGGACATAAGGGTTCCTCCGGTTTCAGTATTGTGAGTAACAAAGGCAAAGCGATTAACTTGGAGTTACAAGAGACTCTTATGGTATCGTTTGTGTCCCTATAATAACCTTTAGAACCAACATCTATGCTCAGGCACAGATGTTACAATTTTGGAGCTGTCAAAGTCTCTAACATGCATGTGGACTGAGTGAAAGATGTAGGAGTCCTTAGAGGACCTACTCATGCACAGGCAAAACATGCAAAAAGCAACAGTCTGGGTTTAAACCTAGATCAATATGCTAGGCTCAGGTCAGCATGTTTACTCCTTGTTCTGATTATATGACTCATTAATAATGTTAATTATGTGACAAATGCTGATAATGAATAATTACCACCAACACACACAGCTTTCTCTGTATATTTCTGCACGGGCAAAGAGCAGGTCACATGATGGGAACCGCAGCAGCCAATTCAGTCATTGTTTGTGAATGTCATTGTGACTAATCATATGAATCAGATCAACAAAGCCATGTGGTAGCCATTAAAGATGGAAATAGGCTGGATAATAGACAGATATAAGGCTCTCTGGGAGCTTAGCAAACTAACAGCAGATTTCACGAGCTCAGGAACTCTGATGAAATTTATTAAAAAATAACTTGATCTGGAGTACAACAGATCAGACTGAGTCATCCCTACCTATAAGTTAAAGGAAAAATCCAGATAGTTAGGCAGATTGACTTTCAATATGAATCCAGTGTTTCTGTTAGTCTATGACCAAGAGAAATAAATGAAAACATCGAGACTCTTCTTCCTATGTGCCTCTAAAATTGATGTCCAGCAGTGTATCTGTAAGGACTTGGCTTGATTAAAGCAAGTCTTGTTACTCCAAAGTCCCCCAGACAACCAGATGCCTCTTAGCTTTTGACAAATATTTACTTCATGCCATTTCCCTGACACCACACACAAACACACGCACACAGACACACACTTAGACACACAGAGTAGCTGATAAGCACACCATCTGGCCTGAGTGCTGGCTGTTAAGGGCTCATAAAACCGATCCTCACCTATTCAGAGGGAGAGGGCTCCATGAGAGGCAAGACGAGTAAACAGAAAGCACACCAACCCACTCCTGCTTCTGCATGCACGCAAACACTTGTGCACATTCCCTCCCACGTCCAGGTTCTCCATTTGATGGGGGGGTGTAGGAGGTGAGAGGATCAGAGGATGTACCTGTCCTAGCTCTGTGAATTTCTTCATAACTGCTTCCTTTACTGACTTTCTTTTAGGTTAAAGACGTAGAGAAATTGATTCTGCTGACTCACAAGTTGACCCGAGGGTTACTTCTCCTGCACATGGGCAGCTTTGTGAAACGCTGGATTTCTGATCTAAACAACATATTCCTCCAAACAGAGGAATTCAGATTATCCCGCAACACATTTTTGTTGCAAGCAGTAATATAGTTATGTAAGCCCAATTATTAATGCATGTTTGAAGACAGATTTTGATCTGTCTTTCTTCACTTGTCCATGTTGTCAGTCTCTGACTGTCTCCTTGCCAACACTAACAGGAAGTGTTGCATTTGGAAACAATCTTAGAAGGCGAGCTTCTTGATTGCTTCTGCAGCAAATTTGTACTCAAAAACACTTGACAATAACTAACTGCAAATTACAGTCTGTCTCTACAGCTTTTGAGACCAACGTGAATGATGATGGAAAATTTAAAAGGGAGGAGCAAAGAGGCAGTGGTTTGCTTAGTGTGGTTTGAAAAAAGACATGGAAAACAACAGAGAAACTTCTATATTTCCTCTTAAACAGAGAGAAAATAAAAGTATTTTCTGCACTTGTATCTTTGGCTTGTGCTGCCAACCAAACCAAATCAAACAATGATACTATTTGTGTCTGAAAAGAATAAAATAGAGCTTCACAAAAAGAAAAATAAATAAATGTCTTTGTAAAAGTAGATGTCACCTCATTTGAGAGTAATGAGAAAGGGGTCAGAGGAACACTGCGGGAAAGGACAGAAGGGGGCTTTAAAAGATTGTTTTTCTTTCTGTCGTCTTCGTTGTGAACTGTGACCCTTGGTGGCTTAAAGCAAGCGTTTTAGATTCTGTGTGTGTGTGTGTGTGTGTGTGGGTGGGTGTGCACGTGTCTGTCAGTGTCTTCTCTGTGACCCGTGAGGTCGTCACCAAACCTCCACAGCTCTTGACAGAAGGTTAACAGCTGATGGCCACAACTAACCTGTGATTTTAAACTTCTCAATCCTACTATTTTCCCTTTACTGTCAGATTACCTTCATATCCTGGTTATTAAATCCTCTGTCCAATAACAAAACTACATCTGGGGATTCTGTTTAGTCTTGGGTTTTATGTGCTTACCCACACTTTTCCATCTCAGTAATGCATCTATTTTGCACTTACATAAGAGTCGTGGAACAAAGCCCCGTCTCGATCCGACAGAGCGCAGCCTAAACCCAATTTACTCACAGAGGAAATAATTCATCTCCATTGGAGCAACCTGCAGCGGGCCAGAGCTCGTCCTTCGCTGTTTGGCCCCTTGCACTAGGGTTTGAGTTGATAGATCTTTGCAATTTACCCCCCTGTAAAATGAAATTACATATTGTAAGATGAATTTTAGGGCATTAGGAGAGCATTAATCAGAGTGGTAGTCAAGAGGATTATGATAACTCTGGAGGAGCTGCAGAAATACACAGCTCAGGCAGGATAATGTTTCGCTGGACAACTTTTGCACTGCAAAAATTAGGCAAATTGAACAGTGGCTCTAAGAAAGTTCATGGTTGAAAAAGCCATATGAGGCCCTGTTTGCAGTTTACCTCTGTACTCATGTAGGGAACATAGTAAACATGAGGAAAGTGTTCAGGCTACATGCAAAATGCTAAGTTTGTCACACTGAACAGATGATGCAGTGGTGGCAGCATCATGTAGAAGGGATGATTTTTATTTTCAAAGGACTTGAGATCAAGGCGAATGATCATCCTCTGGAATGACAACCGTAAATGTAAAACTGGAGCTACATGGGGATTATTTAGAATTAAGCATTATATACAATGGGTGCTACACAGTGGTGCAGTTGGTAGCAGAAAGAAGTTCCTAGATTCAAATCCAGGTCTGCGGTCTCTGGTCATGCATGGGTTCTCTCCAGGTACTTTGGCTTTCTTCCACACTCCAAAAATAATGACTGTTAAGTTAATTGGTGTCTCTAACTTCCATTTAGCTAGGAATGTGTGCATGGTTGTTTCAATTATATATATGTATATAAAAAACACTGTTACAGACATTGTAGGATTTATAAAAAGGTCCCAGCAGGATCTTCAAAAACAAGTTCCTTGGAGTTACCATGGAAATATACCGTAAGTCTCCAATTTCAGTTAGCAGGAACTCTGCTGGTTTCTGGCTGATTACACACAATGAAACCTTGTTTTTATGACGAGACTGGCTCTTGAATTAACTTTTTCTAGTGATTTTTGAGTGAGTGCAATCTGATTTTACTTTGCAGTCTGCAGGAGTCCAGGGGAATGTGTTGGTTAATTTTCTGTGAAGCTGGGGTTGTGCAGCTGCTTCTCATTTGACTATTAGACCATTATCTAGTTGAACTGAAAAACCTATATGACAGCTTTTTTTTCTACCATTTTTAATACAACTATAAATACTCGTTTAACTGATTTTATACATTCACAGAAATCAGCAATTCTTTTGCAGGTTAAGTACCTTTAATGTCAAGTGTTCTTAGAAATCCTACCATCATAAGGCTGCTGGCCTATTCAGGTCTCAGTATTTACTTTAGGTTTATTTATTAGATTCCATTTTTAGTTTTGTAAAGGCCCATTTTGAATGATCTTACAGCAAATCTGGGCAATCTGTTGTCAGAGGTGGTGTCCAGCACTGTGTTTGGAATATCTTTAAAATATGATGCTAAAGACGTAAAGACAACACTTTACTCCTTTGTTGTGAAACAGTCCTCATCTCTTCCCCCTTTGGCTTCTTTCTACTCTTTTTAAAGCCAAATTCTGTGTATTAGGATTTGTGTTTATGGACCTGTTTAAAAGGGTGTATCCCTGTGCAGCTTTTCAGTAACCAACTGTCTGTCTGCATCAGTCAGTTTAATGAACTGAGAAAACAGGAAATTGATTATGTCCTCTGTTGCAACTCATGCCATAATGGCCCCGGATTGAACAGAGGAAGGAAAAAAAGATGAAACTGCAACACAAACAGAAAGAGAGTGAGTTCTGGAAAGCTTCATTTGTCTGTGTGTGTTTTTTTATTGGTCAGAAATCTATTACCTGTTCATTCCGCAAACTTTCTCTTTATATGCAAGACAAAATAGTCTCCAAAATGAATTAACTGACACCTAACTAGTGGAGCTAGACAATTACGCTGCAAATTGGCCTGAGTGTATAAAAATAATTGTGTGATGACATTTCTGTCGCAGTGGAGAGCTAGTGAAGGACTGCATGCTTAGTGATTAACAAAGGACAGTGATCTGACACTGTAATCAGCGCTCACAAAGGAAGAGATACATCTCCCATTCATCCTCACAATCTATTACTCATATTTTTCCTCCAGCTTTTTGCACTCATTATTTTTTTGACTCGTTAGCAGCATTTCTTCTTAAAATTTTACTCCATCACTTATTATTCTGCTTTTTAACATTTTTATGAATTTGGATTCTATTTGCTTAATACCTGCTGTTACAGGCATGCTTGTCATCAACAAGCGTGTTGTGTGTTAATATTTTAAAGTCTGGGTCAGCTTACCAAGCACAATGACTGCACATCTGGGCTTAGCAAGCTGTCAGAATAAAAATTAAATATTAATGTTTAGGGGATTTTTTTTGCCAGTTTTTCTTCTTAACATAGCTTAAACTTCAAAATGAATTAAGAGCATCTGTTAAGAACAAGCCTCAGGTTTTTCCAGAATCTCAGTTTGATTTAGATTTTGTTTTTTACTTCGCCATTCTAGCACAGGATTTAGTTTTGATCTGGACCAGTTATTGTCAACCTGATGTTCGGATTCGAAAGGTAGATCCCATCCCAGTTTTCTGCCAACCTTTGTCTTGGCAAAACAAAATGTGACAAAAAACATTAAATGGTTTAAGCATGCTGCTTAACAGTAGGTGGCAGTCATGCTCAGTTATAGCAGTTAACACTTACCTTTTTCCCCAACCATAGAGGAAGACTTGCAAAAATTGTTTACCAGGGCTAATTTAGCTTAGCAAAGCAAAATTATGAATGCAAATTATATGAAATCAGGGCTTGCGTTTACCATATATATTCCATCTTTGAGTGATTTTTTCTTAAATTGTGAGGGTAAAATCTGAAGGCCATCTGTCACTTTGACAGAATACAATAGACATCCAAGACAACTTGGTGGAGAAGCGCAAACATTTTAAATTTTGCACATTGCGGAGAGGAAACCAAAAACAAGGAGTATATGAGCATTGTCTCAGACTTGGATATCATACTCAAAGCATCTTGCTAGCCGAAAGATGACAGCGCGTTGAAGAGTTATGGAAGTTTTAGAGTGTGTTTGTGACCATTGCAGGGCACAGACCGGTGCAGCTGACATGCATTCTGCGGGATTTTCTGCCAGTGAGCAGGAAAGCTCTCGTTCAAAGAGTCTGGCTGATTTCTGATTAACACAACTGGAGAAATGTTCCACGGCTACAGCAGATGAAGTGTTCAAATGTTAAGTGCAATTATTTAATTTTATTGTTATTGTTAGAACTGCAGTCACAATATCTGTCTGTATGTCAAGAGGCCATTGAGTTATAACTGGTTAAATGAAGATTCTTTACTGATATGCAGAGGCTTTGATTTATTAAGGATGAATGCATGTTTCTTGGTCTTCCATCCCAAAGTCATTGTTAATGCAAGAGAACTAAGTTCCATTTGGCATTTAATCAACTCGAAGTACATGTTGTCATTCTCCTGACCCGTGGCAAACAAGTTGTAATTTAGATCTACCAAGTGGCCCTAACACTTTCTAATTATCTGCAAAAGACACCCTCTTTGTGCCCTGTGTCAGGTTGATGACCTGTGCACGCTGTATTATATCTCTCCCAGATGCATGCTGGGATTGGCTCCAGCTCCTGTCCAGGCTGGACTGCTCTCCAAAATGAATGGATGCACAGACACATTGTCTCCATCCTCCCAACAGTATACTCGCTCCATTAACCCATTCTCCAATTTTTACAAGATGCTGGCTGGTGCTATTCAACAATGCATTGACTGTCTTACATTAAGTCAGTAATTTGGCACGTAGGAACAGACAACTGCATATTTAGGGTCTGGTTGGCCTTGGACTCGATTGTGTTTTTCTCCAAATATAAATATATTTGAAAAGAGATTTAGACACTTAGAGTGAAAATTTCAACTTCTAACAGGCAATAAACAAGAGAATAAACATCGACATTTGGAGCTGTTTCTTTACCGCTGAGACCATACAGACAAAGAATGCTGATGCTACTCCAGCAGAAAAATCAAAACAGTTCAATATAAAGCAGAACACTGACAGTATGAGACTCTTTGGCTCATTCTGTCAAGCTCTAAATCAGCAGGAACCTGATTTAGAACTTTCTGCTAGTTCTTAAAGCCACCAAAGGACACTGAGGGTGTTGAGCATTAAAGGAGTATAGCTGCGAAGGTTTGCTGCAATTTATGGTAGTCAATTACCCTTCACATGTACCACTACCCTTCACCCTCTTGAGCCACATTTCTCTTCCTACGGTTTCTAGAAAGTGAATTCAGGATTTACAACTTGATTCTGACATCACTCACAGTGAGAACTTGATTGACTTGCCAAAAAGGTTGTCCTTTGTTTTGACTAGGAGAACATTGTCTCAAGACATTATTAAGGTATCTTGAGACACTGACTTTTTTAATTGTTTTTCCCCCTTAAAACTTGTTAGGTTTTGAGGCTAAAACTGCATTATTGAAACTCATCAGTCAACCAAATTGTATGGGTAGCAGTATTGATGGTTTCAGCTTTAACTAGATGTAAAAGCTCCTTTTTACTTTTTCTCCAGGTTTGCTGAGTTACAAATTCTCCGCAGACTTGCGGGTACTTGTGGTAAAGCTAGCAGGGGTCAATTATTTCTGAATCTGTGCTTGATGTTGTAATGAGAGCTTTCAAAAATGACCCTTTGAGTAGTGTTTATTGGAGAGATTGTTTCTTATGTGCAAAGGTGGCAGGGTCGTCTGTGTCACAGCCTGTCTTGAGACCAGGCACCGCTAGTCCAGCTGATGTATCATCCAGTAGGCAGCTCTGGACGATCTGGTGACAGAGTAGCAGTTTGTAATAGGTGTCTGGGCTGTCAAGCACAATATGAATGATTTTGTCGTCAAGCTATGGGGGCAGAGAGCCAGTCTAAGCTGAACATAAATCAATTTCCACACCTATAGCTTCAGTTAAAGAGTTTTATTTATTGCTTGTGCTGTGACGTGCCGAACAGAAGTCTTTAACTCAGTTCTGAGAAAATCATGTATGTTATGTTCATGACAGAGGTTTTTATCCAAAGCAATTTACAAACGAGGACATAATGCAGTTAGTATCAAAGCTTAGAGTGAACTACTTAGAAGGAAAGCCATTGGTCAGCTTCTGCAGGAGGCAACAATGTAGAAGTTGCCATCTTCCATTGCACAGTGTAATAGGAGTTTATATCAAGTCTTAATATCAAACGTACACAGAGTGATTGGTTCAAGTTCAGTTTGACTTTTAAATTACACAGTATGACAGATTTTAGACAGGAAATTTTTGCGACGCACTAACCTTTCTTGAAACCAATGCCATTGCCCCGAAATTTGGGGCCTCTAGGAATGAGGGGCTTAAGACAGCTGACAATCTGTCAAGAAGTGGACTTCTCCGCAAAATTAATCCCAAGGACAAATTGTGCAAGCAGTGATGATTTGGGCTTTTAGCAGCAAGAGAATATAGACAGCTAGAGGTCATTGAAATCATGAGTATTCTAGAGTGAAATATAAGGGCATCTGTCTGACAGCTGAAGCTTACATCATACCAAGTCATCATCTGAGCAATGATCCCAAACAAACCTGCAAACCGACAACATTATGACCAACATGACCACGACCTTCAGTAATGTTTTGAGTCTGATAATGTGATATAGAAAATAACTGTTTCTTTAAAGGCGTCTGGATTCTGTGTGTCCTTCCCTCCGTCCATCCATTCATGGGAACCTCGTCATCTGCTCAAGGTTGCAGATTGCTGAGGTCAACGTCCATCCTGTATGATACCTATGTTGATGATTTAACATCCCACAGCCAATTTTACTCAAAGCTATAGAGATTCCCAATTAATGAAGTACATTTGATTACAAATGTTTTTAAAATATCATGCTGCCCTCAAAGATTTGACATGCTGGCAATCTAATAGCGCCGCTAGCATACAGCAGTGTTAGATGAAAAGCTTTACAAGTATCCCCTGCATCCTTTCTCCACACAGACGTGTTCAAGTAGAGAGGAAATGAAAGAAATTGCTGTCATTGTACAAATGACAGTCATCCACTTTGGATTTAGCAAATATTAATGAGTCACGGCCCTTGGGATAGCCAGGCCTAAACAAAAGTAACAACACAACAATTTTAGTCTAATTACCTTTGCTGCACTCTTTGTCCCAATGAAGCAGCACAGCTGCGATCGTTCCAATAGTCACAAGATGAGAGCTTTTACAGTTATTACTCTAAATGTCAAGAGGCATCTTTGGGTTACTTTGATTCTAGTAGAATCTGCTTGGAAGTGGAGGTTTGAGATTAGCTACAATTTGTCTTTATTGATAAACCAACAAAAAAATATTGTTTTTCAAATACCTGTCTATTCCTCTTTTTATCAAAATAACAATTTGCACTGATAAAGCCCTTAATAGTCCTTTAAGGATCTGTCAAAATATATTGAACTAAAACTTCAGACTGTTTTGATTAGCTATTACTCTCTATTAGCCCCTTTCGTAATCTTGTTAGCGGTCCTGCTGCTGCTTTTTCTCCTAAAAGCTTCAACTTTAAAATAATTTGATCAAGTGATCATAATCAGCCTTTACTTGGAAAAATTAGCTGCTGCCACATTTGGAGCCTGCTTTTGTTGGCTTTATGGTCAAAGCACCTGCGTCCCTGTGCTTCAAACCAAAATGGGCAAAGAGCTCAGTTATGCAGGAAGCACTCAACAACTACTGAATACGTTCCAGCAACTTTTTCTGTGTGCATATTAGAAAAAAAGACAAAATGGAGTTGATTAGAGTTTTGTTTCTAATTTCCGGTCTGCATTTTTAACCTATCATGATTTCTCCAAAGAGCAATAATTAGCAGCAATACTAATATTTTTTTTAGTTGTCCGTCTTTTGGTCAGGTTTTATATTTGGAGCAATGTAAATCAGAGTTTCAATGTTATTTTTAAAACTCACAGTACAAGGTCGAATTTTTAAGCCTACTTGTACATTTTATATTAGTAGATGGAGTGCTCGCATTACCAACTGTAAACTTTGGTCTCTGTGTTCATACCTGAAAACTGCAGACTTTTATCTTTAATCTGAGCATACTACATTCTGTCTGCTTCTTGTCTGCAGAAATCTCATTCCCTGCTTAAATGTAGAAGCATCACTGAGCAACAACCAGACCTCATTAAAAAATTGTTTTATATTAAATAGATAATTCCTTTAGTATTGCCTCAGACTTCATTTTGAAAGACTTCACTCATACTGAAAATAACTAAATTTGAATCTTGCTTGCTCAGTAGTCGATTCCACCTGGAGAGGTCCTCTGCAGCGACCTATCTATTACTAAGGATAGTACAAGACTAATGCTGCCATCATTACTACATCTTATTAGATAAGGTTCTAACATTAGAGGCCTCTGTGCTTTTGGCCAACACTGCTAACATTAGGTGAAAAACTCAATAAATAGTTTCCTTAAAGTTCACATGCCTACTGAGGACAGATTTTAAACAGAGGCTCTCTAGGTTTTAATGGCTTTTTGGGAATCTCGAATGATCTAAGGGGCTTTTTGAACCCCAATGTTAAAAGTGAAATGCAGTTTGTCACAGTGTGTAGAGTTGAATGCTGTGTCCAACCCATTTCAATCTTGTTCAGTTGAACCTGAAGCTTTCTATCAGTCTTTCTTTCTCTTTTGCAGTGTGAGTAATCACCATACTTCATGCTAAACTTGGTTCCCCCAGTAATTGAAGAGTGATGGCTATAAAAAGGAGCTAAAAAATAAGTTCTTCTTTTTGCCATGGTTTTAAGGCCTGATTGCCCCTGTGTTTTCAGCTTTGAGCCAATTTGTTCCAGGCTTAAACCTATGAGGCACAGATTTCTGATAACAGCTGAGTTTTAATGATCTCATATTCTATCCGTCGCTCTTAAAGGTTAGGCCTGTGTGCGTGTGTGTTTATTGACCGTCACACATTCTATCCCTCTCCTCCTCACTCTTTTTCCTCCTTCTCCATCTGTCGCCTCTTTGCAAACACATGGTTTTTTACTCAGTCGACTCAGCAAGGCCCCCGGGTGTGTGTGCTTCATGCACAGTCACTGAGATACATGCTGCCAGTGTTATTTAGCAGGAGATATTGTGTTTAGGATAATAAAAACTAAAGTAAATTTTAGCAAAGTGAGGATGAAGATGAAAAGAAGCATGTTTAATTTGTAGAAAAAGTCACCCATAGAAAGATGGCAGCTCCTAATAGTGTCATATTACAGAGCAAGCTGAGTCATTCACATGGGGCTGTTAGCAGGTCCATCCTGCATGTGCCCTGAAATTGTGCCAGTGAGACGTGTGACAGCGAGATAAAAGGACAAAGGAAGATAAGAAGCATAAAGCGGAGGAAATAGTTGGTGAAATGAGGAAATCAGCATAGATACAGAGAAGAAAAGAGAAACAATGTCTGAGAGAGGGGCAGACAGGCAGAAGACCTGAGTGGTTTTAAGAAATCAATTATCTAAATTCGACGTGCAAAGTGATCGGTCAGGATCGTACGCTCCCCGCCACCCGATTACTGACACCAGACCCTTCTTCCCATGCCCATGAACAGCTTTGTGAGGCTATGATGGAGGGTCGTTGTGTAACTTAATCCTGCTTGTCCACATGCTTGGCATTTATTATTTATTCTAATCAAATGAAAAAAAAGGTATTTAATTCAGAAAAAATCTTTAATCCACTTCCTTCAAGCAGCAATAAAATGTAAGTTTTTAACCTTTACCGGAAGCAATTTGTGTTTGTTGACATTAAAAGTTTTGACTGTAAAACTTTGTCAAAAAATAGAGCTGTGTTGCTGTGTACTAGATTGGAAATAACCGTGAAATTAAAAACTGAATTATTAATATCATAAAACCAGAGGATCAGCCCTCCACAGCCTGTGCTCTGTCTCCACTTGAGTTCTTCCTTTGCCCCCAGTTTACCTGATCAGATCAACCTTAAAATATTTGTTTGTTTTTTTAAAAGAAACACCATCTTCTTGACAGAGACAGTTTTTAACTAAAATCCTAACTCTACTTCAGTTCCGCTCTGTTGAAGGAATAAACACATTGCACCCGCTGCTTCAAGCTGCTTCTAACCTTTTCTCCTTTAATTTAGGTCTCTGATCCTTATCTGCTGTGATCTTAGCGTACAGTATAGCCAGAAAGCCATCTGTAAAAAAAATTGTCATTCTGGAAGTTTGCTACAAATAAAATAACTTTTTGTTTATATATATATATATATATATATATATATATATATAAAACTTTTTGTAGAGTTTAAAACTTGCATTTTTAATTGGTTATAAAAATGTCAGTCTTGGTATGCATTGATCAAACACAGCTAGAGATAGCTTAAAGAGAAGCTTAAAGTGTCATGTGTCTTTTTATACAGTTTATTTGAATGTATGGTTGCGCCAAGATAGGGAATGATGTTATAGCAGATTTAAATTTCACACACATGTTAAAAGAATACATGCTCACTTCCTAAAACTTCTTTTTGACAGTAGATAGTAACATAGTGGTTTCTTCTTGCTTACATTTAGATCTTTCAGGCTATTTTGGTTTTGTTAATGGAAAACTATTTTGTGCAAACAATGATGATTTAAGAAAACGAGTCTCAAAATAAACTCACCTCAGTGATCCAATGAGGGACATCCACCCAGAGAACAATTATTCTCACACATGCATGTTAATTTTACACTATTGATTCAACTTAAGTAGGTTTGATAATTAAGGCCATTTCTAATTGGGTTACATGTTTTCACGCCACAGGCAAACACACTGATTTGACAAGTATTGCACTAAGTAGCTGTGTTTAAATATACTTTTGGTGTCACCAATAGTAGGTAACCGCCCAATTGAGTTTGAGGTTTCTGATTGTATTCTTTGTGCTTGACATCCCCTCCCTCCCAGTTTTGAATGGATTGATAATTGTTTGCTGCCACTTTTACCTGTGTGCACTATTCACTGTTGAGCTTCCCATGTCATTTGGTTTGATATATGATGCAATATTTATTGACAAGATTGTCTATATTGGTGTGTGTCTGTGTGTGTGTAGGGGTGGGTGTGTATGTGTGACCAAGATATTTTATGTGCAGATAACTTGTAAAGGAGCAATCACTCTTCCTGGACATGGTATGGGCAGTAATAACTCATTCTGTTCTCTTGTCTGGGAATAACAGGCACCATCCTGTTGTAAACTTAAAGCAATAATCCATTACTTTCTACAGTTTGTTTATACTGTTCTGATGCAGATATGGAACCACTGTGATTCATGAAGTTACAGTATTAAAAAAAACTGTCAAGCAGGTCTGGGAAATTTTTTATCACTCTGTTGATGATTCATTTTATGTTGCCTGCTGAGGAAATTGGTAGTTTGCATGAGTGGCTACAGCTGGCAGACAAGCAGGACCGCCACCCAGAGCGACTCTAATTTTATTAGAGGTGAAACAAGACGAAAGGAAAAGCTTAAGTGGAATGTGGAGAGAGGACAGTGCTGGCCAGAAAAAAGACTTAATCATGACACATAAATCTTTATGTCTCCTTTTGTTTTACATGTAGTGTTTATAAGAAAAATACAGTTTAACTAAGCCAAAGCCATTTTAGGTGACAAAACTCAAAACTTTCTCTGAGTCCAAGAAATTCAAAGAATGCGATTGTAAAGAATGTAAATATTAAACTATGTCGCTAGTATTTTTATTTGATGTATTTCCAGAAATTCCTGGAAGATTTTAAACAGTGGCACTGGTTTACAATTTAAAGTTTCTGACATGAATCTCAGTTAAGGTTGTTCTGTATTGTGTCTGCAGGTGTTTCCTTGGTATATCTGTAAATTTGAAGTTCTGCAGTACTTAAAGATCCTGAAAACTTCATTATTATTATATGTGGAAATCATGGTTTATGCATCTTGGTCTTTAATTTGTAAATGACTAGTGACCTAACCAGCATGCAGCATGCCCTTTTCTGATGACTGCTCAAATACACTCCAGCTCTTTGTGCCATTAAACAGGATTACTTCACTAAAGACAACACTTCAAAAAAATAAGAATGTGTGAATGTAAGAGGTGACAGAATGAATTAAGCTGCAGGTTCATGCCTGTGTTCATATCTTCTCCACTAATTTCCAACCCCTCTTGCTCAAAGGCAAGTTCCATCTCTACCTCCCCCCTACAGCAGACTCTGTGCTGCAGCAAAACAGGTAGAAATACTCAGTATAATGTCTCAATTTTGATGGCTAGAGATATTTAATTTGATAGTTAGCGCCCTAAATTATTTTTGCATAAAGCAGCAAATGTTTTCACAAATGTTTCTCAGTTTGTAGATTTAATTCTGCTCTAGTAAATAGAACGCTGGTTTAATAATGTATGGGAAAGGTGTTCTCAATTTACTGTAAATGTAAAAAAAGTCATTTGGTTCAAAGTTACTTTGAATCTTTCAGACAAAACACTGACAATAGTATCATGTTATTTTTAGTAAATTGCATATTTGTGAACCTCCTTTATGGGGTACAATGTATTCTCTACAATTGAAAAAAAAGTAGTACAAGAGTTGAGATTGACTTATTACAATATCAGCAACACTTTTTGTTGTCAATAGCAATATAGCTTAGCACATTTCCAATACAATTTCAGAATAAAAACAATAGATCAATACAGTAAAACCAATAAGGATCATTGCATTGTTTCTCTTGAATCATGTTTACTCATCAGGTTATTTTCTGCTTCCTGTCGCACCATCTCCTCAGGATGAGAGAGACACTTTACATACACCCAGCAGTGTTAAAACAATCATTCCCATCAAGACAACAACCCACTGTACTCAATGTGTCACTGAGAGATGAGAGTGGGCAGAAGCTTGACACCAAATTTGATTTATGATAAGCATTTTTGCTTTATTTGCCAAACAGCCACACCAACCCTTGATTTTTATTTGAGGAATAGATATTAAACCGATACTTGCATGAAGATTATTTACTTTTTTTCGTGCAATTAATAAAAAGTAAAGAGAATATTGTGTGTGTGGACTAACATTTAGTAGCACATTTTAAAATTAGAGTGGTACATGCATAAAAAGATCACTCTAGGTCATCATGATAATAATAATGACATGGCACATTGGCAAAGACAAGATCACTATTGTCAGTGTGCGGTAAATCACAACAGGCAATGACAACAAAAATTAGCAACATTTTTATGTTGTGTTTTTAACCCCAAAGTTGCCACTATTTTTTTTTCTGACATGTCAAAAACATTCATTGCATGATTGCCCAGCTCTCAACCAACATTTGTAATCCACATATTCAGCACTGCCAGAAAATCAATGCAATTATGGCATAGATGTCACAGCAAAAATGTAAGCATTACTTAATCTCACCGCATTGATAAAGATTCACTTGCCTCAATATATTGAGTATTTGAAACTAAAAGGGATGATTTATACAACGGAAGTTACACTGACTTATATTTGTGAATCCGTCTAGGTCAAGACTTGATGGTCCAGTGCCTCCTCTTCATGACCTCATGTTAAGATCAAATTGTTTTTCATTGCACAAGTTTAAATGGCAAACAAGAAAACACTGTTAGAGCAACTGATCATTTAAACATCCTCACAGTAATTATTTAATGTGGGTTTGTTGAACCTACCCCTTCTGTTTCATTTCAGCGATGTACAATTTGTAATGAGTCCTCTCTGAACACTTGCGCTGCTAATTTTAGCTGAATGGGGAGCTACAGGAGGATACCGTTAACCTCACTGCACACACACGCTCAAGTAGTATATCTTGTTTGAGTGGAACTTTAATGGGAACTTTAGGGTTATATACACATCACTCAACTTTTTTATGAGCCAATGCTCTATCTCAGTGACCGCATAAATCGTTTTAAGAAACTTTTACCAGTTTGTTTTAGCATTGGTTGTCCTCCTTTTTGGGGAAGTCTATTCTGATTCAGGTACTGAATCACGGATTGGATTAGCTGATATTATATGGAGCAGGAGAGAACACATCGCTCACAGTGATAAAGAGTGAGCGAGATGCAGAATAACACTAAAAGGCAGAGAGTGTGCTTGAGAGACCGAGTAAAGTGATCCAGGCAATCAGCTACAGATTACTAATGAGCTAAATAAAACATTATTTGTGATAACACATTCAACTACGATGATCACATTTTGATTACTTACCATCAGAGCCTGATGACTGCACAGTCTGCATTTAAACATATTTATTAGTCATGATTATACCCACATTTTAAATGGAGAGACATGACCTCTGGGCTTTTTATTCCTTACAGAATGGTTGTTGATTTCGCCAATGATTGTATTGATAATCTGTTTTTTTAGCAGTGTGATGCTGTTGATAAGAGGAACAGGGAATAAAGAGAAGGAGGAGGCACAAGGGAAGGAAATGGAAAATTACACCAACAGGAGTGAAAACGGGTGAGCCATCATATGTTGACAGAGAGAGACAAGAGCATTATGTACAAAACTAGCGCTGCTACAAAGACCTGAAGGGTGAAACTAATACAAGCATGTGAGAACCAACATAAAGACAGAAGCACTGATCCTCTATCATGGTGCTGCACATATCATTAGCTCATTTATTTAGCTGTCTTTGTGTAAACTCTTTGTTTCTATGTCTTATTCAACAAGCAACTAGCACAAATTGAATGCTGATGCAAACACCTTCATCATGTTCATCAGGGCTGAACAATTTGCTTTCTTTTTCTGCCAGGTCATATTTGTTCTTGCTTAGCAATCTAAACATGACCTGCAGCAAATATGGCAATGCCAAAGATGACGGTGATAAAGAGGGAAAAGGTGGAAAAAACAATTTTTTATACGTATGTATATTGTGGAGTCCTTTTCTCCAGCACTTCCTGTGCTTACTTCCATTTACTTCCATTTAGTCTGTATTGATTGTAAGTCTTGCTGCTCACCTTCAAAGCTTTAAATGATCTTGTCTCTAGATGCATCAAATTATTGACATGCGTTTACCTTTCAAGCTATTATGATCTAAGGACAATATCGATCCAACGTTTTCAGGTCACAGCATTTACTACTTTGCTTGTTTTGTTACAAAAATTTTGATATTATTGTTATTTTTATTATTACAACTGCCAATGATAAGTCAATGATAAGTGAGATGTTCTGGCCAGTTTCATACAAGAATAGCCGAGCTCTTAGTTTTCGTTTATCATTATTGCTGTGCATCATGAGTCCAGCTCATATCTGTGGTATTCTGTGATTAGATCTAGAAGTGCTAATAAATAGTTGATGGTGGCACATTTTATGAATCTTGTTGTCTTGTTGGATTTTGAGTTTGAGGAGGATGAGAAATCTCCTGATTCCCAGCTTGGAAATCTGAGTACATCTGAAGAACAGCACAACTGTGACAATCTGTATCCATAAATTGAGAGTTAATGATAAAGATACATAAGAGTAAAGCATCTTATGGTTTTTTTCATGATTATAGATATGGGAACATTAGAATACTTTACTTGAAGATGAAAAGTGCCAAGAAATTAGAGAACACCAACAAAAGTTTTATTTTGTAGTCCATAAAAAAATATTAGACGGCTCATAATATCTGTGGAAGTACATTTCAGAAACATTTAAGGGCTAGAGAGACCATGAGATGTTGTTTTCTATCTGCAGTCTGGAAAAAGAAATTAGTAGTTGATAGATTTGTCCTGACTGGTCTGAGGCTAATAGCTAGAGCGAGCAGTTCTCACTGCAAGGTGACTTTGCTGTTTTTCTAAACTCACTTTTGCATTATACCTTTATTAACGCTGAAGGCTGTGCTGCTCTGCATTCTGTTGAATATGTGACACTTTTATATGCTTTTTGATCTTTTGCAACAGTAAAGTCACATTTGGATCTGACTCTAACATCAGTCCAGAGTTATCTGATCACACTTGAAACACACTAAATAAAGGTATGAACATATGCAGGGTCGGACTGAGGATGATTTGGCCCTTTGACACTTCAAGATCGGGCTTTATTTTTTAATATGTCAGGGATCTGCTGTGGTGTTGGTTCCTTTTTATTCTTCATTAATTAAGATGTTTGCATTTGTTCTGGTACCAGGAGAAATGCAAAATGTCTATGCTGATACTGCAGAAAAGCACAAGCTTTGATTTCTTTTTAAAAACAGAAATCAATATTGTCAGTAACATCACATCAATATTGTCTGTATCCCAAATAGAACAAAACTAAAGAGAAGCAAAATGTTAGCGTTAGGTGTAATGTTAGGTGAATGGATCGATGGTGCAAACCTTGGATTCGGTTTTAAGCAAGTTGTTTGAAATCAGGCTCTCCAGCACTGGAAACAGGGATCTAGTCTTTACAAATGTGTCCATCAACAGCTCTGTTGCTCTTCACTGTTTTCATTATTCAGGCAAAAGCTACTAGTGAGGGGATGAGTTGTCTGTGTGTCTGCAGCACTGTTGTACTAGATCTTCTGCCACCTGCAGGAGACAGTTGGATCATTTTTAAATTACCAAATTTTACACAAATTAATATTTTAAAAACATTTCTTAGTATGGAATAGATCAACATATGGATTGTTCTGACAACCTAAGGGCAGACAGAGCAGTGATGAAGCCAAGCACAGAGAGAAGCTAAATCCAAATGTATTTTATTTTTTAAGTTGTAGTTATTGTATGTTTTGTTAAATCTCTTTGGAAAACACTGAATAAAGAAAATGTTCACTGACACAAACCGTTCATAGTTACTGGAAGGAACAATTTGGAAAAATTAACAATTTTAGGTGATATTAAATAATGAGCCACTTTAAAATGTTAAAAGGTGCCTTTTGCTGCCAGAAGGTAAGCTGCTGACTACTCCTCACTACTCTATATTAGAAATAACTCTTTGGCTGAATAAAAGTAAAAAAAAAAAAAAAACATAGTTGAATAGAAATATTGATTTTAAAAAATCTATCATCATGCTTTTCATCTGAAAAATACTTTTTGTTCAGATTTCACAGCTTAATATACAAGAAACTATGTGGACTCTGACAGAGGTGTTTCATCAACTGATCTATATGTCTGCAGTGTTAACTCCATTCAATGTTTATGAACAGTTCATGCAGTAAGGTTGAATAGACCAGCTGTATGTTTTCGAAGTAGTTAGATACAAGTGTTATACATGTACCCCATTAATGACACATAATTGTACCCTGGTGGACTTGCTGAGTGTTTTTGCTAGCACATGTACATACGTGTTTACATGTTCTGTTCCTTTAGGACTATCGACAGTCCAGTTGAGGTGTGAACTTGGGAAAATCCTCTGGTGACTTTAAGAGACGGTGGTGTGTTTTAAATCCCACCTCTCTGATCTTTAAAGCACATTTCAGAAATGATGATTTTAATCTTTGTATATTGGCTTTTCTCCCCTGTATGTGAAAGGGATGCATCCATAGGAGTCAATCTGATATCCTCTGGCAGCTTTCTGGTTACCATGGAGCTTGTAATACACAGAAGAAGAAAAAAAGCAAAAGCAAAGGAAGGGCTTTCATTTTATAGCTGCTGTTATTGCTGCCATTTTCTCAGCTTAATCTACTCCCAGCTGCTTTTAGACAACTAATGAAGCTTCTCGTCTACTCATCTGTTCTTTGTTTCTCATGCTGATTGATCCATTTTTCATTCTTTGCACAAAGAGTGTGTGACACTCCATTTTCAGCTCACCAACAACATTCACCTTTTTATAATCACGGCCATGCACTTTCACCCAGACAATCTGTACCAGATGTGAAGTATGAATCATGGAGTAATTTTGCTGTGCCAGCCCGTCATTTTGTTTATATAGTTTTATGTCTTTGTCCTTGAGTGTCTAAAAATTGTGATCAATGCTTCAAAGTGACCTCTGATAAAACGCATGTTCACTTCTACCTTTTGAAACAGTTTTTATGTAGTTGAACAGTTTTAGTCTGCAATATGTTGCCTGTTGAAAGGAGAAAGCCTTTTCAACATAAACTCATTAGAGATATGAAAAATCAATGCAGAAAACACTAATGGCAAAGCTGTTGAATGAATTTGTTTGATTTTGAGTGTGATATCTGTGTAATACCCAGCACATATCTACATTTTAAGACCAACTGATAACATTTCTAGTTGAGTGTTTTAATAAATAGCTTATATTTGAACATATTTAATTTATTATCATCGTTTCAGCATTTATATTCTGCTCTACTGTATTTAAATACAGTAGAGTCAAGGTAAATTAATGTGATACCTTGACAGCCTTTACCACTGGTGGTCATTTTTAATACAATAAACATGCTCACTTAGAAATTCATTTCAAACTTTCTAAATTCTATATATACGATCTTTATTCTGTCATGTTTTGTTGATGAATTTAACATCTTTAATGTAATCTTTATGAGCTGGCTGTGGAGCTTTGATCTAAATTCTATTTCAGTTTGTTTTACACTAAAAAATGAATCATCTGACACTCTGTTTAAAGCTTGTAAGAATAATTCAAATCTGATACATTCAAGCCACTATTGACTACCAGTCATTTCTCTGCACATATAGTCTTTTGTGCATGCATACTCAAGCAACAGGAAATGTTTTATTATTATTTAACCTGTAGCCAGATAACAGTCAAGCTCTCTTTGCTTTTGTTATTGTAGCCTCCCTCCAAAATATAAGATCGAACCAGAATCCCTTGAACTTAAGGGACTACACTATAGAGTATTGTATTGATATTTCTTTGGGTAGAACAAAAGAAAAATTAAAGCAATTACAAAATGGAAAAAAAATAAATAAGCAGTGCATTTAATTACTGATTATGAGACTTTTGAAGTCAATTTAGCAAAGAGGAATACGAATTTTCCTTAAAAATAATAAGAAAAAGCATGTCTCATATTCCTTCCACTTCTTCATTTTTATTATACTTCAGAATTATACACCACTATGACTTTGCCTGTCATGCATCATTCCAATAAAAAAACCAGAGGCTTGTTGTTAAAAACAACAATGTTTGTTTTGAATGAGTGTCCAAATGTTCCCTCAATGAAGCAGGCACAGATCTAAAACAATAAATACAAACAATACACACCAGAAAAGGGAAAGTGTGAAGGCGACATTAACATTAATGCAGTCAGACGGCCATTCACTCCCTCATCCATAATTAGTCAGTTGGTTTGCTGGGAGAAGAGTAAGAACAGGTGGCCGCAGATGGAGAAAGAACACTTAAGATCAATATATCCTCAGAAGATGACTGTGTTCGCTTTTTTTACTGAAGTGAAATGGCTGAAAAGGAAACTACCTCAGGCTGGTTGCAGGGAATAGATATTTTATAGAAAGAAAATTTGGCTAGCATGAAAAAAATAATAATAAAGAGGAACTGAAGGAGCAAAAACACGGGGGAGCTATTTCTTCATTTTGCAGCACAGTAGCATTTAAAATAGATTGCTTAGCATTGTTGTTTAAAATTTTTCCAATTTGCTTAGCAACGACAGTATGGCAGATAAACTGGCTTGGATTCAGATTTTAAACCATGGGATGTTTGTAAGATTGTGTACGGGTGGAGAGTCTCAGATAGATGTGGACATGCACGCTTTTGAAAAACACAAAATAAAGTGTGTATAGAACAAGGTCAGAGAGATTGATGTAAAATTATTAACTAAGTCAGAACAAGGACAGGGAGGAGCAGAAGGAGGCACTGAGGAGAGCAGAGGAGGAGCATGAGGAAGAACCTTCGCCGTCTCCAACCTATGAGATTCAGGAGGGAGGAGCTTGGATGATGGGAAGGAGGGAGCGGGGAGGCAGCAGACAAAGAGGGAGAAGAAGCGGAACATGTTAGGAGAAGGAGGGAGAGGAGGGAAGGAGGTAGAGGTAGGCACACAGAGAGAGATGCTGTTGTACAGTGAGAGCGTCAGCGAGCCTGCAACTCTTCATCCTCTCATCAGGGAACGGGATATGTTGTGGAGCAGTGATGAACAGATTCACTGCAGAGGCGGAAAATGCAGATAGGAGTTCACCTTGAGCTGGAGTCCAACTGTGCCTCATTGGACCTTTGGGACTACAACTAACCCTCTTTAATCAAACAAATAAGAGCAAGTGGGATTTAATTAGACCTGACAGCCTGCCAAAAGAAAAGGGACCTCAGCTTCAGTAACTTCTGGACTGCAGCTGTCTGCAGAGGCCAGAATTCAAACAGGTTTGTGCTTTGGCAGGGGACTGTCACAGCTGTCTCCATGTAGACTGTGATATCCATCCACCGCTCACCCTGGAACCCCACAAAGCCAAGCAGGTCCCGCGGCTCCGGACCCCTGGAGCCGGCCTGACCTTGGACCAGCTGTCGCCCGAACCCCTCTTGGAACCAGCAGAAGCGTCCGGCATGTCTCAGAGCAGAGGGCGGTACCACAACAAGAAAGCCGGCATCCGGGCCGCCGTGATCCTGATCGGGCTCCTTCACAAATCCCGCAAAGCCAAGGAGAGGGAGAAAGAAAGAGAGAGAGAGGAGGGCGAAGGGTGGGTTAAAGTTTGTGTTGTTATGCTAAAAACTTTACTACTTCTGAATGTCTTTGCTATCCTGGAGACATGGGACACTTCAAGCATCCTTATAGTTCAGTGAGCTTGCATTATTATTATAAGTCCATTTTGTTAAAGTGATCTTTTTATTCCAGTGTACATGTCGTTGACCAGATTCGTTCTTGTATCTGGGTCAGTACAAATGACACACTAAGAGCGAGAGGGAGAGCTATTGAAGAGTCTAGGTGAATGCAGATTTGCACTGAGTGCTTTTCAAGAGCAAACAAGAGAGACTGAAATGAATGAGAACAGAGACCAAGAAAGAGAAGAACATTACAAACAAAAGTGCTGCTACTCTTTCTAGTTCTCTGTGCCAAGGTCAGAACAATCTCTGTTTCTTAGTACTTGTTGATGATTATGTTGCTGCTAATGTTGCTGCCTTGTCCCTTCAGCACTGATGCAACACGAGGTCAATAGCAAACTACAGAACAGAGCACAGAAACTATTCAGGGCTATATTAGTACCTCCCACAGGATCAGGTTGGTCTAACTAAAGGAATAGTAAATCTGAGAACTTGATAGCTTGCTTCCTCTAAATGTACATGCACTTAGAGGAAGCAAAGGGGTTTTCCCTTCTTGCTCTCCGGCAGCATGGATCAGCTTGCTGCTAATACTGCATGCAGTCAATTAGACCCCTGAGAATATCCCACCTGGTAACAAACGGTGCTTAAGGACTGGCAGGGTCAAGACCCCAGCCCTCCCCCTCCTTGGTCTCTGTAAACCTGTTTGCCTTGGCTAATATTTGCACCAACTCGTGCGTGGTTAAACTGAAACCTAAGGAGGCTTTTGCAGACTGAACATTGAGTATTGTCATGGTGCAGGACACACATAGTTCCTGGGATGATGTGTAGGTTATCTGTAACTGTAGCAGTCAACACATGCTGATGCTTTGTTTTCATAACTTGGACTAAAATAGGCTGCTTCAAAATAGACTGCAACTCACTTTGCAAATAGCACTAAGTGTATATCATCTGAGTCAGTGTGTGTTTTCATGTAATTTAATAAAGGTGCTGTAAAATTAACTTCTCAAGGCGAGGATGGATAACCGAGCATTCAAATCAGGAATTAGCCTCAGACATCCTGGACCTGACAAGTCTGCCCTTTGTTCAGACTGATTCTTAAGCCCTGTAAACTAATTACAGTTTGATACATTCTTATTGTTAAAGATGCAGCAAGAATTTTTGAGGCTTATTTCTGATTGATTGGCTTGAGCCAAATCTAAATAGTCTTTTGCAACTATAATAGAACATTTGTTTTAAATAGATCCAAATCCAACATGTTCCAAATGCCTTTTGGACTGCAATTGTTTTATCTAAGACAGAAAAGTACTAACATCACTGCTGGTCAAATAATGTAATTAGTTGATTGTTACAGTGAGAGTAATGACTAACATTTTGATTTTGATACATATGGAAAACAAGAGAGCACAAACGAGACTCTTGGCAAGCATTCCGTTTAAAGTCATGGATGTTTTTTAAACCAGTTTCGTAAAATAGGACAAATTGAGGATTAATTTTTACTTCAGTTGCAAAAATTGAGGTGAATTTAAAAATTAAGGTGAGCTAAAATAGTAAATTGTTTTCAAATGTTCTTTTTCAGTTTTTGTAAACAGTGGCGATGGACTACACATGACTGACTCAAAATATGCGTTTGTTTAATATCTTGAAATAAGCGTCCTTATTGTGCAGAATGTTATCACTCCTTCATCTTGTAACACTTGGCAACCAAAAGCTAATATTAGCAAACTAGGATTGCATTCAGTTAAAAAGCGGACCTGTCTCGAGTTCCCATTTTAGATAGCGATTATATCAATCCACCTTGTGGAAATAAAATTCTTCCTACTTAAAAATTAAATAAAAGACCTCAGCCATGATAGATTATTGCTAATAGAAAGAAGATTTGGTAGACAAAATTAAGTTTATTTATTTCAAAGTCTCCAAGTCCTTGAGAAAACTGGGTTGTTTATTCTGAATGGAAAAATATAATTCCAAATACCTCAAATGTCACTTTTTACCAGAAAGAAAAGCTTTCCTGTATGAATTTATGTTCTAAAAATCCTGTTTAGTTACTAAAAGACTTGCTCTACATGAGCACAGAGGGAATCTGCTCTAAACACCCAGAATAAGAAACTCGACGCACTCCAGAACTTTCTCTAGCATCCTATTAAAAGACGGATAAAACAGAGTAACTTTACTGCACTCCAATGGGCCTTATTTTTACCAGCTGAAAATCTCTCTCATAGCAAGAAAGAAAAACAGATATGTCTGAACATGTTGTGGCAAACTGTTTCCTTAAACAGCTTATTTTATCTGTGCTTCATCTGACTTCAGTTTAAACATTTTCCTAAAACCGAAACTCAGTATTTTTCACTCAGTTAAAACTACTTCCCGGAAGAGTGTTGTTGTCAGTGTACAATGATAGTGGCTATTATGATGTTCATTGATCAAGTATATAAGGAAATTTCTTTTCATCATTATTATTATTATTATTATTATTATTATTATTTTAGACTGGCTACTCGTTGGGGTATATCTAGGAGAAAATCATCTGCTTCTGGACAATGGTCGATTTGGGTCAATAGCTAAATGCAATTTAAACATGTCAATGAAATGAGGCTCCTGGGTTCTCCAAATATTTTACAATATTTTAGTTCCACAGGGTAAAATAAACCCAAGAGCTGCCAAAAAGTGATTGCAAGGACAACGAAGCCAGTGGGGGGCCTCCCTCAAATGGATGAATGGAGTTATGCCTATAGGCTAAAGCTGTCTGAGGATTTAACAATACTGCTTTGTTTGTCAAACATGCACAAAAGTACACACAAGAACAGGAATGTTTCACAGCCCTGTGTCAAGCGACAAGCGGGGAAATCCTGTCAGGACAGCAGCAATAGCCTGAAGCTCAATACTCTGAAGCTGTCATGGCTGTTAATGTGGTTGTGTCACAAGATAGTCTCCTCACAATGGCCTACAATTTTAAGGTGACTTTTTCCAAAGTGTTGGTGAATATGTGCATGATTGCATCCTTTCAGATCCCAAATTTCCATCAACAGGAGGCCGTCTGCTGTTGGAGGATATTTGCTGTAGTTAAGGCAATTATTCTTCATGTGAATAGAAGGAAGACGGGATTACAGACTGTTATTGGGCCTGGTGCATTTGGAAATAAGGCTAAGCTGCCTAAATTGTCAATAAACTTTGTTTTATTTAGGTCTTGACTTTTTATCATTGTGAAGTAAAAATAACATGCTTACGGCTCAACAACAGAGACAGTATTAGTTTTTGCCCATTTTTATTGTATTCCTCTTACTCTAACACTGAACTAATACAGATGTTTTCCCTCCATTAACTTGAGCAAGTTGAGCCCTGTTGCTTGTATTAGGGTGTTTACACGACCCTCTGTGCATTAATGCCCTCTGTAACTCATTTATCTCCTGCTACAGAACCAGCATCACTGTGTTTTTATGTTGTTGTGTATCTCCCATAGTGCACTGCTGTCAATGAACAGGCTGATTTCAAAAGCCTCAGTTTTATAAAAACCTATGCAGCTCTGGCTAAAACATCATGTTGATTTCTACTAGTTTGATTCGACATTCAAGCATCTTAGTACTGCTAGATTTATTAAAAACAAACATAATTCATTCATAGATGCTTTCTGTTTCTTCTAATGTTATTAAACAGCAGAAAGCACAGTAGGTTCTTTACTTTTGAGGCAAAAGGTATATTTTGAAAGTCTGTGTAACATTATCCTGATTGCCACTGTATATTTTTAACATACTGTCAGTATGAAATCAAAAAATTAAACCCTTACCGCCTAAAAAAACATATCTCTCAAACTGAGATGGGTCTTTTCAAAAAGTTTTAAAAAGAATTATCTGTGTGTGAATTATGAATATTTAAAGTTTAGGTCTTCATATGTAGCTTTTTCCTTTATTCTTCATTAGTAGGAAAATTATAAGACCTCGTTGTATGATATCTTGCCATACTGAGATACAATAAGTCTTCTCAAAATAAAGTCTGTCTCCTGAAGCAAAGTACAGGGCAGCTGCTGCAAACTAAAAGCACACACCTTCATACCATTGAACCGCAGCCTATATTTTTATCTTGACACCTTGAAACAAAATCGTTGTGAGGAACTAGTTCCTGAAATGCACTCTTGTGTTGACAGAGTAGCAAAAACCTTTGATAGACCAGCCACTCATTGGGTGTAAAAAAGTAAAAAAAATAGTGATAAATACAAATGCTTGCTAACCATTAGCTGCTTACAGTTAGCAGGAAATTAGCAATTGTTTCATAACTTTCTGTCACCCTACACCTGAGACTTTTACTCAGTTTGTTTTTTTTGTATTTAATTATCCCTTATTCAAAACCTGGAATGCTGAAATATAATGCATATCAGCTGGTGTTCACCAAGCCTTTACTAGTAATGAAGAGAATTTAAGGTTTTGCTGATTGACCTTCAGGTTTTCTGTGGACATTTCTTGTTACCCCACAGATTGCCTTCACTCTGTCTGCTAAGTTAAGCTGGCTCCAGCCTGATTTACTCTGGCTTTGCTGTACAAACATGACAATGATATCAATATTTTCATCTCATTCTCCCAGAGACAACAAAAACTCTATTGTGTTCTTTTAAATGTCAAATGGTTACTTCACAGCTGAAAAGGGTAATACATTCACAAAACTGGAATTTTTAGCTAAACAAAGCTAGAAATTAAAAGAAACAAAGCTGGTGTACAGTAAGTATGTATCATTATGCAGTAAGAGTTAATTTTAAGGGCTTCCCAGTGGCGCAGCTGGTAGAGCTGTTGCCTTGCAGCAAGAAGGTTCTGGGTTCGATTCCCGGCCCCAGTCTTTCTGCATGGAGTTTGCATGTTCTCCCTGGGCATGCGTGGGTTCTCTCCGGGTACTCCGGCTTCCTCCCACAGTCCAAAAACATGACTGTCAGGTTAATTGGCTTCTCTAAATTGTCCCTAGGTGTGAGTGTGTGTGTGCATGTTTGTTTGTCCTGTGTGTCTCTGTGTTGCCCTGCGACAGACTGGCGACCTGTCCAGGGTGTACCCTGCCTCTCGCCCGAAATGACAGCTGGAGATAGGCACCAGCAACCCCCCGACCCCAATAAGGGAAAAGGGTGCAGGAAAATGGATGGATGGATGGATGGAGTTAATTTTAATAGAAGAGAAACACAACATAGGTGGTGGAGTAGACTTAGACCACACAGGCTGACTTTAATAATGACTTGATGTCAGGATGTTGCAAATTCTTTACCTTGTTACTCCAAGCAAACAGAAAAGGCAGGAGTTTTGATTTTAGAAAAGTCACCGCTGGTTAAATCATTAAGGGTAAGCGAGCTAATGAGAAAAAAATAACTAAAAAAACCACTTACACATCTGGTTAACAGTTCTTGATATGGAGCATAGAAATCATCAGACACAAATTGAGTAGCATTTCCCTTAAAAGTGTAAGCAACACTTCAGCACTGTTCAGTTGTTTTCAACATTCAGCAGCATTAACATGCTGCAGGATACTCAGTGTGGCAAGTAAAATACATTTAACGGAGTCCTATGTTGGGCATGTGGTCACTGAAAGGCTTTGGGCCGAACAGCTAACAAAGGTAATTACACCAGCAGCTGGTCACAGCTGAAAACCATTACAGATAACCTTCCTGGCTTTTCTTGGCACACAGAGTCATACATTACAGCCTGCCAGTCAGCGGTTCGTTGAGAAATAATAGTCACACTCCCACAAAAGAAAAATGAATGAGATATCTGCTAACATTTATGCTTAACTTTAGAATTGCAGGTTCAATAATTAGAGTCAAATAGACAAGTTCAGCTACCCTTTAGGTCTGTGTAGTCCTGTGAATGAGCAAGGACTCATTCACAGTCCTTGCTCTGTGCTAGATATTTCAGAAGAAAGAAAAAAATGAAGACAGAGATCGTGGAGTAGGTTTAGTTTGTGATGCAACCAAAGCAGTAACAGGCCATTCATCAATTTCTATCCTCATTTCATATAAACTACAGTATATGTTGCAATTTTCACTCCATTCTTCTGAACAACAAACCCATCCATCCATCCATCCATTTTCCTACATCCTTGTCCCTTTGTGGGGTCGGGAGGTGCTGGTGCCTATCCCCAGCTAACGTGCCGGGCGAGAGGCGGGTCACCCTGGACAGGTCACCAGTCTGTCGCAGGGCTGAACAACAAACCAAATTTTCAAATTTTGATTTAAAATTATTATCCAGGATATTTGATTCTGATAATCAAAAGTAACCAATATAAAAAGTTAACAAATAAAGAAGCTTTCTATTTACATTTTCAATAAAAAGTGCATAACAAAAATGATTTTAACCCTTCTCAATCATCAATGGAAAAGTCTTTATTGGCATTACAACAACTCAACACTCTCTATTTTGCTGACAAGCATATTTCTATGTTTCTGTTGGAATTTTGGTGAATTATCTTTGGTGCTGATCTCCATTTAACGTTGGAAAGCCTGGTTGCCATCACAGATTATCAGGTTCAAAACTGGGCCTCTATAAAACGTTAATATGACTTTCACTCAGAATAAACATGTTGGTCAAATTAAAAAGTTATTTTAAATGATAACATTTATTTGTATATCATTTCCTGAAACCTTAGATACTGTTATGAAACATCTCCCCAATAAATATACCTGAAAACTTGGGTAAGAAAGAATAAACCCCACAAAGTTACACAATGGCAAAATAACAAATGTACTTGAACCTTAAAGAAAACGTTTACCATACTATAAGCCTAAGTTTTCTGTTCGAGCAGAAAAGGAGAGGGAGAAATTACAACCATTATAGAAAGAAACTTGTTTTAAAAGTGATTACTAGAAGACTTATAATAATGAAATGTATTTGAATATTTGATCACAGCTTAAGTGTGATCATCTCTGTAAAAAGGTTTCGACTGTTAACTGGTCTTAGACACGTAGCTGCTAACTCGTGAAAGACATTTCCATTATCCG
The DNA here is from genome assembly GCA_902982915.1 of Phalloptychus januarius. Classification (NCBI taxonomy): domain Eukaryota; kingdom Metazoa; phylum Chordata; class Actinopteri; order Cyprinodontiformes; family Poeciliidae; genus Phalloptychus; species Phalloptychus januarius. The sequence goes on from CADWAE010000133.1 coordinate 33,563,730, forward strand.
TCTGGGAAGGATTTTATAGATGTTTTATTTTTATTTCTAAATTATATTAGTGTACAGTAAGATGGGTTATCCACCACCAGAAAACATCCGTGACTATTTCTGGTCTTCCCAGGAGTGAACCCTGCAAGTTCAACCAAAGTTCAGACCATGTATTACTGGCAAACACTGAAAAGCTAGTTCTGAGATTTTACTTGCCTCTGTGGGCATTTCCAAATGTTAAAGTTCAATATGGTACCTTTAAAAATAGACAGTACAAATTTGGCATGTTTGCAAGGTTTGCTAGGAGAAAGGCTTAACCATATTCTTGTTTTAAGACTTTGAAAAGTAGAATCGTAAGAAATTCCCACAATGTTGGCACAATGTTATTAACTTATTGTCTCTTGTATATTCAACCCAGGTTTATGTAAATCTGCCTTTAATTTCAGCAAATATACTCTTAGAGACCCCAACAAATATATTTCACATTTTACAGAGTTCTGCTAAAGCCTTGTTTCAGCCTCTTCGAATATTTTCCTGCCTGACTGTGGTTGCTTCTTCATGGTTGGATAGTTATTGTTTTGCCCAGTGCAATACAAAAATACAATTTGTCCTAATGTCAACATTTCTTTTTCTGTCTTTCTTAAAATATAGCTCTTCTAGCTGAGAGGAAAAATGAGTTGGCCTTTGAAAAATGTTTTTTCAATATATCCTGTGGAATATTTTAGGTAATTACATTTGACGAAGCATTGAACAAAAATAACCTGTAAGGAAAATGAGCTTCAGATGATCTCTTAGAAACAACTCTTCGCTAATGCTTTTCTTCTCCACCTTACACAGTTTTTCCCTCTTTCTTCCACATGCTGTCAAACTCTCCTCCTCCTGCCATTTAACACAGTCTCACTTGATCACTGAGTCATGTATTTCCAGCCCTCCATCTTCCTTCTTTTTTCTTTCTAAGCACTCCATCAATTTAAACTGCACATTGTTCTCCTGAGCATTTTTTTCCTTCTTGTGACTACATAAACTCCACACACATTTTTTCACACCTGTTTGTGCACACACATGGGCCTATAATACACAAGCTTGCCGTGGGTGACATGTTATTGTCTTTAACAAGTGCCCAGAGACCCACCCGAGACATTCCTATTTACCCAGCTCTGCACATGGGATTGAGAGGGCTATATTTAGTCTGCAGAGATTCATTTATTCTCCCTCTCCCACTCTGTGGTCTTCTCCCTTTCACTCTGTCTTCCATTCACTCCCTTCTTTTCCCTGTCCGTCTCCAGATTGTTCTCTTTTTTTTTCCAAGACCGTTTCGTTCTGGTGTGGCTATCCAGCGTGAAGTGTGGTGATGCTAGTTGATAAGTGAGACATCTATTGTCATTTGACAGAAACATAACTTTTTTTTTCTTTCACTCCAGTTGTTGAAAGAAGTGTGAGACTAAAAAAGATAAAGAGGCAGGGGGAATCCAGGAAATGAATGGGATTAGACAGGATTTATGATATTTCCACTGATATGACAAAGAAAATGGTGATACCAGACATACATTTTCATGCAGTCATCCAACACCACAGCAGAGGACAAGAATGTCTGCCTGCCTTATTGAAATGTTTTAATCTATATCTGATGACGGTCCACTGGGTCTAATGAGATTATCACACATCTGGACCATCAAGAACCTGACGTTCATTTGAAGCAGCTAAGTTAATGTTATGAAGCACAATATTTTAGGATAAAAAGCTTCTCAACTTTAACCCAAAGCATTGGTTTAAACCAAACTTGGCACACTCGCTGTTGTGCATCCATGTCATTTTTTATTTTTTTAAAAATGCATTCAAAATATAATTTTTCTGTGAATGTACAACATCTGTTCATACAAACTGTTGTTTCCACTGATTCCACAATTTCCAACTTGAGCAGCCAGTTCTTGTTTTTGAGTCTCTCAAACTTGGTGTGTGATTATTCCACCCACTGTGGTTCAAATGCACCCTTAATGCCCCCAAAATTCAGATATAGTTGATTCACTGTAAGCAGACTGTGTTGCTCGCTTTAGATCAATGGTGGATTATTTCCCCAGTTTGCTAAATATCAATGCACCTCTTTTCCTTTTCAACCCAAATGGAATGACATTTCTTTCCAAGAGGAAGGGCCTGCTTTTGTTATTTAAAATGAGCTAACATTCAAGTGTTTGCTACATTACCTAAAAGGCTGCCTGTTAATACATTCTCTAATTGCACTCACCTATAGAAAATACATGTAAATGTCTATCTGTTGTTCCTTGGCTTCATTTGTGCGTCCATTCAGAAGCAGTGCTGACATTTCCAAGGTATGACAAAAACTCCACCTTGTAACCTTCTACAAATTCATAATATTTTATTGTAGTGTCTGGATGGTGAATCCAAAGCCACAGGCAGAGTGTCTGTGTGTGTCGTAGTGGTAGGAGACTTCACCTGATTGTCTTTCTAAAAGTCAGCCAAAGGCAGTAATTCTGTTTGCAATATTTTACATTACATTATTATACAGGCTAATCTGCTTAGCCTTCTATAACTTTGGATCTTTCACAGGAAGAAATCAGAAAATATCAAAGTTCACGTTAATCTGCTTAACTTCACACACACTGCCTCACAATATAAAATATTTATTTACCTGTTGCACATGTATTTTGTGCACAGCAACAAAAAGGCTACAAGTCATATTGAAACAGTTGACATTTCTCTGCAAGTATTGCTGCTTCACCTGTAAGCTCAAATTGGTGAAGAGGAGGAAATATTACCCAGCTTTTCTAGGTCCAGGGTTCTGTGACAAGAAAAATAGTTATATTTAACGCAATACAGCCATAAAATGATGTTGTTCAGATGATAAATTATTTCCAAAATATGCTCAATACGCTCTGTTATCTCACATCACAGAAAGTAACTGGCATCCCACCAACCCTTCTGCTTTATAAACAATACAGGGTAATCTCTGCTCTTTAGAAACTGTGGCAGTTTGTAAAAACAATTCATGTGACTAACCTAAAATGTCTCCATCAACAAATCTCTTCAAGGTTGGGAAGCTGAAAAACAGAAACTGCTTCATTGTGTTAATTTTAGCCTTTTTGTACACAAATCTTTCATGTGCAAAGAAGTCAGCCAGTTTCTGCAAAAAAAAAAAAAGATCCTGGAGATGAGACAACTTGGCAAAGTGAAATGAAATATATCCACCTTGGCTATTGATCAACAGAAGTCTTGATTTTTAAATGTTGGCATTGGTGTTGATTGTAGAAAAGCCCTTATGAGTTGACTATCCAGATGTTTATTCCAAAACTGATATGTTTTAACTCAGCTGAAGAAAAAAAGGTCTACTGCTGCCTAACAATATAATAAAGTTTAGCTGGTGTCCTGATAATATCACTTAGATGATAGAGTAGTCCTATAATGATGGGTTTGAATGATGGTTTCTCTTTTAAGCGATGAGCAGGAGATAAAGGTAAAGAATTGGAGCAGCAAGACAGATGAAGTGTGTGACACACAGATGTCCTACGATAAAATCTGAAGACGAGGAAGCTATCAAGCAGATATGAATGAATTATCACAGTCACAGATCAGAAGCAAGCCTCGTCACATAAAAACAACAGGAGATCCAAGCGTTAGTGACATTTTATTATAAAACTCATCAGCGTCAAGTGTAATATTTCTTCTTGAAAAGTTTGTAGCAAATTAAACTGAGACTGGGACTAGTGTCCCAGTTTAATTTAATTTCTAGTTTTAAAATATAGAAATTATATGCACTATTTTATAATTTCATATTATATGCACTATTTTTCATGCTAAGTAAACAATGTAATGGTGGTGGATTGGATAAAAAGCTTTTTAGGAAACTAAAAAGTATTTGTGAAAATGAATGATTATTAGTCACTTCCCCCAGGGGTCAGTATTAGTTCCTAAACTAGTTGTGCTGCCAATGCTATCTGGAATATATCAAACACAATATCTTTTTTTAAAAGGAAAGTAGTTGAACTCAGGGGAGGATTTAAATTTTTTTTTTTCAAAATATTTGCGATAAAAGACTGATGTAAATGTAAAAATAAATTACCAAAAATTTAATGAAAAATGTTGTTTAGAGGAGACAATACATATACAATTAATTAACCAATAAACCATTTGGAAACTACTATAATATATATGCCAAGATATTTGAATGTTTAAGAAGTAATTTTATTTTTAGCTAAAATGAGACCTGTTTTACTCTGTTATCCTTCACTATTTTGAAATAACTGGAATAAGAGGAAATGTTGTCAACATGTATAAAACATTACTGGAACCATTAGTGAAAAATAGTATTAGAATATTATGAAAAGATTTGTAATTTTGTCTGAGGAAGTAAACTGTGGGATCATTTGTAAAAACTTATATTCAGGTACTCAGGGTCTGACTAGTTTGCAGATCTTGTAATTTAACTTGTTGTAACACTAAGTTCTGTTTGTATAATGTTCATGCTGTGATGTTCACATGGTTCTCTGTGTATTTGTTTTGAGCTGATCCATGTTATGTCCCTCATTCCCATTATTCCTTGCACCTGTGTCGCTCCCTGATTGTGCCTCTCTCAGTCACAACACGCTGACAGATTATTGAACGCTTTCAGCAAGTAGTTTTCCAGCACTCCTATCTCGCTCTCATTGTTGCAACTTCACTCTTGTTCCTCGGATTTGCCCCTTTTGCTTTGCCCTTGTCGGACTGTTGCTGATCGCCCATCTGCATCTCAACCCACACCTGTTATGGTTACACCGCTCTCGCCCACTCCCACAGATTCTGCTCTCAGCCCCATTGTGCATGACCTCGGCCCGTCTGACCAAGGATTTGGATCTGTATTTGGACTCTTGCTGCTTCATAAAGTTAGTGCGCTGCCCTGCATCAGCGCCCCTCCTCCCGGGCACGCCCTCCTGAGCCCTGTGTCAGTGCAGATTCTCCTCATCCCTCGGGTGAACACTCCAGTAACTGATCGCCAAGTCAGTGTTGCAGCTGACAATCCAGTGTGACCGGTTTGAGCTGTCTTTTAACAAATATTGGAGTTTTCTGCTCACTCCTGTGTCATGGCTGATTTTTCGGGTCCCTCTAGTGAGTCATTACATATCAGTATGTGGATGGTTACATAATGAACAGTCTATGGATGAATCCATTAACATTATACCCCTGAACTATTAGACAGAAAAAAACTCTGTATTTTTTGCTATCAATATTTTCCATTATATATAGTTTTACAGTTGTTTCCTCTCTAATGTTTAAAAATACATCAGTTGATATTGGGATTGTTTTGGCTTGTCTGGTTTCGCTGCTGTTCATTTCATAAGGGAATATAATGACGCCTAGTTTCTCCCCACAGGAAAAAAGCATCGATTTACATTGCCTCCTAATGATTGCTCTGTTGTTGACCTCTCTGACCCCTGGCTCTCCTGTTGGACAGACAGACACATACATCTTTTACATGTTTTAATACCGACAGGCTGACTAAAATAAAAAATGGAAGTGGAGCAGAGAGAGGTTTGAATTCAATCTGATGTATAGAAGTTATTAAAACTGATCCAATAGGGTCGCTATGTTTATTTTCTAACTTCTAAGTTTGAAGATGTAAACTGTTGGCACAGTTCTTCAAGTATATGTTATCCTTTTTCTGAGATGGGTTCATAGCCTCTAACTTAATTAAGCACAGTCATATTAAACTGTGGGTGTCAGATTTTATATGTACCTGCTGTACCAGCAGCCTCAGTGAGTGCTTGTCAAACCCACAGCTGTCATGTCTAATAAGTGATATTGCAGTGGCTTCTGCTGTGTGATGCTATTTTTTATTATCAGCCCTCTCTGCTCCGACCAGGTCTGCACACTTCGTGCCTTTCTAATTTTCTCCGTCTACAATTACTGTTGGATTAACTCCATTAGAGAAACAATCACTGGTGTAATTGGCCAATCAGCTTGAAGATCAGCGTCTCCATGAAGTTTCATTATAAATATTAGGTTTAGCTGAAAACCGGGCCAAACAGTGAGCTCCTAATAACAGAAACCAGAATGTCGTCATTCTGCCTGTGTCCTCTCTGCTTTATCTTTTTTATCCTTTCTCCATCATCCGGATTTCCTTTTCATGCCTTTATCTCTTCTTCCTGAGCCTGGTCAGTCATGTGAGCATGCATGGAGGTCTCGTTTTGTTGTTTTGTGTCTCTTTTTTTCACCCTGTCTCCCCCTCCAAGCCGATCCCGGATGTTTCATTAGTCAAAGCTTATCTTAAAAGTCAAACTGACTTATGATCAGAAATGAGTTTCTGTCTCTCTTTCTGTATTTTTGCATAAAAGGCTCACACATAAGTACACTTATATACTCTTGCATCTCATTATTAGATAAACATAATCTGGGAATACTCCTGAGTAAACTTTAATTAAGCAGCAGCACATGCAAACAGGATTATATGGATGTGGCTGTGCAAAAAAAGAACGTCTTGTACTCGCCATATGAATGAGGAGCATTATGCAGTATTTCCTGTTGTCGCTGCTGGTTTGCAATTATTAAATCTGAGCATGTAGTAAAAGAGTCTGGAGAACATAAGAACAAGAATATGTTTACTATTTAAAGAAAGTTAAAGTCTGGGATAGATTCCTATGTTCTTAGAAGAGCACCCTGCCTGAGAGATTCACAAATACCGTCCAGCTTCAGTGTGTTGCCCATGGCCTGTTTTCTGCATGCAGTAATGTAATTTTGTGGCGGCGGCAGCATTTTGCATTGGCAGAGAATTTCCTGCCACACCTTGTCTGCGTCAGCTGGTTGTGAGAGGGCTGAATGTGACACGGTCATTTTATATTCCAGCCCAGGTTTTTACTGAATTTGGAGCATAATCTCTTTCAGATTTACAAAATATTCATCAGAACAAACGTTGGATAGAAAGAATTTCAGAACTAGCTATAAAAGATTTGTCACTTTTTTGTTTCCTTTTGTTCTAACATGCAGACAGCACATCTGAGCCAATAATGTTAAGCCTTTCTAAGAACATCTGACTGGTCATTAAAGTATTACTCTGCCCACACAGGCTACTGGCTACTAATAATTTGTGAAGTACTCATATACCCTCTATAATTTGAAATCCAATGATTTGAATTTTAATTCAGTGTGATTAAACAGCTCCGTGTAATGAAATGCGAGATGTTTTGTGATCCATCCCTACAGTAATTGGCACTTTGTGTTCACTGTCCTTTCTTGACCTTCTCACATCTCTCAGGTAACAGCTCTGAATATTTCAGATGTGATTCTAACACCTTAAAAGCTGAAGTTCAGACTTTTCTCTGAAGGGAACCTTGGTTTACACTCTTCCTGAATGACCTTTACATCTGTACATACACTCCACTGTCAGCTCTTCCTCTGTCTACTGGCAGCGAGTCTTAAAACTGGTGTGTGAAAATAAACCTTTGGACCTCTTGGCTGCATTGTTAAACTCATATTGAGACGCTCTGATCCAAAGCACTTTTTATGAGAGCCGTTCATTTTAAAAAGCTTTTTTTCTTTGACACATTTTCCCCATGACCCCATGACTTGTTCCTCCTTTGCGTCCTGCTTCTGTTTCAGCACTTCACCCTCCTTACCCTTTTGGTCTGAGTCATTTTCAAACTTGGGACAAATAATGATGACTTTTTGGGCACTAAGTCATTCTTGACTTGTTCCCCTTTTACCTGAATGCTTGTCAGGGTTTCATTCAGACAGGCTTACTTAAGTAGTGATCCATGGCGGATGGGACATTTACTATTTGTTTGAGGTTCAACAATACATGTAGATGACATTGTATCAATCTTTATCTTAGATGCATTGTAGTATAAGAAAGGCATGCAGAAATTTGCTCTGCTACATTTTCAGGGTCACTGAGTACAAAATAGATCTACAGTATTATTTGCTTCTTCCCTGCTATTATTTAAATGCAATTTCAGCACAGAGCAAAGTTCTTGATCCTGCTGCAGTTTTATGATTCACTTTATCTGGGTGCCTTTGCTTCCATCTATGTCCATTTGATGTGAGGAAATACTCCAAACATTGCTGGTGGGATTAATATTTTAGTGGGTTTAGTCAGTAGAACAAAATCAATTCTGCCATCTTTTAAAATTACTATTCAGTGGTTTTTTTTTTACAGACACTGCAGTCTGAATGTACAAAAACAGTTGGACATTAAATTAGGCTTTTCACTGTAGCATTTCCCATAATGCAAAGCTTTAAGAAGTACCAGAAAAAAAAGGGAAAACTATGAATTCCACTTTGTGTGATTTTGGGATGATGGTGTCATAAGAGCCACAGGAATTGAATCAATTAGCTGACGAAGTGGTGCGTGCTCTTGGTACTAGGGAGTCATATTTTCCAAATTCTGTGTCAGAAATAGAAGGAGAACACCCAAATGAATGAAGCAACTCAGAATTCAATATGCCATTTGCACGAACGGAACACATTGAAAGTGGCAGGTCCAAACTATTTATCAGCACTTCTGATGGGTTGTTTCACTTTGAACTACACACTTCCATAAACCTCGAGTTGTGAACCAGTTTGTGAAGACATAAAGTGGAGAGAAATACTCTTGTTATTGGCTTCTTGCTAATGGTGGTCACCCCAACACTGGTCAATATTAATGGTTTTCTGACTTACAACGAAAGCACACAGCTGAGGTTTGGCGCTGTTCAAAATACAAGAAAACAAAACCTAAAGAGTAATTTGAAAAAAATATATATACAAATTACTTAAAAGCACTGTGATTAGTTGTCTTATGCAAATAATGTCAAACTTGATAACAAAATCAGTAAAAACATGTAATACAACAAATAATATAATACTGTAGTAAAATAGCAATGTTTTGATCAGAAATATGATTTAGAAAAACTCTAACAAATGATTTTCACAGAACGTCCTTTCCTTAACAATAAATTTAAGCAAGAGCAGAAAAAAATAAGAGGAATTCTTTCTTTTCAAATAAAATTGTTGTTGCAGGGAATCTGCATAAGGAAAAAGACAACAGTCACTCCTTTTGAGCAAAGCAATATGCAGTATTTAGTTTTGTCCGCTCTTTGGGCCATTTTGTCTGAGAGGGAAGCTTGTCATTGCTTCTTGCCAACAAGTTCATTGATCTTTGGTGTTAAGTTTTGAATTGTGGAAATTCTGAGAATACTTTGGTGGTGCGCCTCGGGACTACGAGTTTTGTGAGCTTTATCCATGAATGAAGTCAGACTTTGTCTTGAGTTTTTTGTTACACTGCAGTTCCATAAACTCCATCTGGATGTTTGGTTTGTTGTTGCTTTCTCAATGTCAAAACCAAATAGATTTAGCATTTTAGAGTTTCAAACTAGTAAACCAAACTGTGTACTCATTGTGCAGCCTGCTAATCTAATCACCAAAATGTACACATGGGAACGTAGCAGTAGTAACGTCTCCAAATGCTTTAACTATTAAAGCAGAGAAGGGGTCGGTGCATATATGTTTACTTATAAGTTGTACTGCAAGTAACTCGAAATATTTGAAAAAACACAATGCAGAGTATTGTGGGTTTTGTAGTGTTAATGGGATAAGTGCTTTATGAGCTCCTGGCATGCTGCTAAAAATAGACAGGAAATGATTTAGTGGTTACATACCTTGGGTGATGTCACCAGATTTATGTGTTACTGGAAGCTAGGTTTTGGAAGGGCAGATCTTATCTTGATTAAATAATGTTTCACAACAAAATAGCTAAAGAAACAGATAAACTGAACAAGTTAATGTCACATTCATGTAACTTTTATTACCAAAAGGTTTGTATAATAGTATTAATGTAATTCTATGCAGCTTAGACATCAATATATCGAGTGAATCATTACATTTGCAAAAAGGTTCAAGACAGTAAGATTGTGTTTTTGTTTGGAATTTTAACCAATAAAAAGCCAAGAATTACATGGTCCATGGATTTACATAGTACTACATGGACATTTTCCTTCAAATCCAAACAGTTTGTAAGTATATGTGGTTGTACTCAGATGGTATGTGACGGTGTAAAGCAGAAAGATTTGGATCTCTCTAGTTGTAGAAATTCACAACACAGATGCACCCTGGAGACAGATGTCTATACAAGCTTTTCCTTTTCGCAGGTCAGCAGTGGAAAACCACTTGCTACCTGCCATTCAGAGAACAAAAGAAGAACAGAACATAATGCACTTCAAAAACGTGTGTTTGGTTCAGTCTTATATCCTCTCTCAGTCTGCGATAGCATATGATCTGCTTTTAATGTTCAACCTCGGCTACTTAGACCTGACAGTCAACCAGATTGATACACAGGTACACAGCCATGCTTTGTTATAATGCTGAGACTGTTGGGGAAGAAAAGGCTAGGCCGGAAATGACTTTTTTTCTGTGTTTTTCCATTCCTTCCTTGTTTTTTGTGCTCTCTATTTTCTTTTATTTTATTATTCTCTACCTAATTCAGCATTTCACCTTTGTCGCCTGCAACCACTTGATGCAGCAGAGAGAATGGAGAGCTGGTAACATTTATTTCTGCAGCTAATGAAGCAAAAGAGGATACATATTAATTTTACATTAAAACACCTAATTAAAACTCAGCTCTGTCCTTGTAGCTCCTGAACCTACAGTGATCTGAAACAAGTTTCCACTTCAAACATGTCATGTCTGGTTCAGCAGCAAATTAAGCATAAATTCAATGTAGTTTATCTGTTTCATCTGCATATTTTGGAATTTATTCATTAGCAATATCAGTCTCTTCTCTTATGACTACTCCTGGTTTTCAACAGGATTTTCTCAAAATGTCTTAATGTTCTCAAAATCTCCCCACATCTCCTCAGTTACAGCTCAACCTTTAGCATCTGGGATCATCATTAGTGTGCACTTATGCTTCTGAGTATGCTATGATATAGAGGAAAGTAGGAAAATTAGAACAATCTTTCAGACACAAATGACCTCTTAAAGCTCTTTATCAGCCCCCTGGAACTCGTTTGAGCATACAAAAACAGCAGAAAGCCTCTTAATTGCAGATTCCCATCAAGGTTGTGCTAAAACCTTTGATTAGAGGAATGTTAAATGTTAAAATGAACTAGAGGTATGCAGTTACTTTACAGCTATAAGATTCACTCTTGTCCACTGGCTGTAATGGCCACTTCAGGTTGAAGTTAATGATTCGGGTCAGTGCTTAGTGACTGTAAAGTAAATCTTTAAAATATCATCAAAGGATTTTTTTTTTTTTTGCTTCATTTAAACAATTATTTATTCTAACTTTTTATTGGAATTAAACCAATGGGTCATAGCAGTTGATGTGCTTGATTTTTTTTCTTTCATTTTAATTTTTTTATTTTTTGGTTAAGACTACTCTAGCTTAAAAAGCCAATACATTTTTGCTTTAATGGACGCACGTTTTCAGATTCAGAATGTAAAAAGCATCGGGCAAATTGAATTACAATCCAAGACATAAATAAAACAACACACTTGTCAACCTAATCAGGGGAGAAATTTTCATCACCAACACTAAAACGATGAGATTTGGTCTGTAAGCTCTGAGTTTTATCCATGTGCCTTAAAGGGTCCAAGTTCTCATTTGTGCTTCACCAAACATCCTCATTTGAATGTTTCAACACTAGCACAGCACAAATGTCCAGCTCAAAGTGTGAGCTAAATATAAAGTAGCTAACTGACTCAGAATTTAAATAGAGAGAAAATCAACAAGCTAAAAAATCAAGGCTTGTTTTCTGCTTAGTCAAACATTGAAACATGAAGATCTATGCAGGCTGATTTATTGTTCGAAGCCTTTTCAGGTGCTGTGGTTTTTCACACCTAAATGATGGTCCCATTTTTAAGCAGCCTAATTAAAGGAAAACACGTATTATGACCCTGTGAACATTTTGTCGATCGCAGATCTGAATAAATTAAAGGTGTTTTCTTCCTTTTGTGTTTCTAGGAAACAGGAACTGCTGAACATCTCTAACGTCCCTCTGGGAGAATGTCCCCCATCGCCACCTCGCACAGCACCGCCCAGCATGAAGGTATGACACAATGATTATACCTTCATATATTATGTGGAGGGATTATATTTACGGCATCATATCCATATCAGAACCTCTTTGAGATTGAAACAATGTTTTATATGTCCTAACATAGTTTTGTGTTGTACATGATAAATTTAAAATCATACATTTATACAACTTTTTAAGTATATATATATTTTTTCATATGTACATACTATACTGAAGTAAAACCACAGCTTATCACACTTCAGAATTTGCAGCTATTTATTATTGCATGGGATATGTGTAAAGGGCAAGTATTTAAAATGAGGTTCAGTTAAGCTTTTTTACATTTGTTTTTCCTATCTTTGATCTCCAGGCGGGGACTCCTGTAATCCCTTATTTATGTATGTACTTGACATTAAACAAGGGATTACCTTTAGAGCAAAGGAAAATAAAGAGGTAGTGTGCCGCCCTAGTGCAGAAACTGGAGATTCTTGGCTCCAGTGGTAAAATTTCAACCTTTATTTTTCCAACTAAGAATTTCCCATAAGAATGAATAGTTAGTGATTAATGAATGCTTAATTTATGCTGTAATACCCCTAGCTTTCTTTTACACTTAAATAATAGTCCAATTTAAGTGTAAATGAGATAACGTCCTTTTGCAGATTATTAGTCATTACTGGTTCTGAAGGTTTACAGTTTCCTTTTTTATACAAATTATCCAAGTTTATTCGCAGTTTTACTTGATTTGGAGCAGTTCTTGTACCACAACAGTGCAAGTTGTCTGTCTTGACGATCTTATGGTTTAAAGTTTTTTATTCACGTTAGAACAAGTTAGAGATGATGACATTAATAAACAACAACAATTATGTAAATACGCAAAAGATAGCGAGACATTTTTTTATCAGATGTCCATTAGCAGGTAACATATAACAAATGTAGCTAATTATATAAACACTGCCTATATATTCATCTTGCTGTATTGAAAAACACAGCTCTGCCTTCTTCCTATCTGTGCACTGCTAGCAAGCTGGCTACAAGGAGCCCGCCACACTTTTTATTTACTTAAAGGAAATAGAAATTTAGTTGTTTGGATTTACTTTTCTGGTTTTATTAATACCCATGTGAGTGAATTTGAGTGTAATTTCTGTTAAACAGCTGACTGGAACAGGGATTCCAGCAGATAGCTCAACTAATTAACCAGCTAACATCATTTGTTTGCACTTCAGTGTCACCTTATAAGACCAGCTTGGTGAAAAGTATTATTCTTTGCAATAAAGATATTTACTTGTAAAATATTGCTAAATATCTATCAGATTCAAAATAGCAATATATAAATGTCATATATAACATTATTTTAATTCTATTATTCAATATGTTTGATCATTTTGCAGCAGTATGGAACACCGTTTGTCTTTTAGTTTTAAACAAAAGCAATTAGATGGCTTGATGTTTTTTTATTTGTTATTATTATTTTTCTCTAAGTTAAGTACAGCTGTAGTATTTTTACTCAAGCTTATCATACCATATCATACCAGCTCATGTCAATTTGAGTATTTGCATTAAGTTTTATTCTTCATGTAAAAAGAAGAACTGCAGTCAGGTCATCCTGCAGGATAAACTGGATCATGATGCCATAGCAAAGGAAATGTTTGAAGGCTTTGCTCTGAGACGGATGATATCTTCACGATAAATTTCCAGCGGAACTTGGGCTGTCACAGGAACTAAAGTGAAAAAATATATCACAAAATTGAGGACTTTTGAATGCATTTTAAATATCTGATTAAAGGCTTATGTTATGACACTTTACTGAGCTGCACACAAAGAAAATGCTTTTTACTATTCATAAGAGCCTTTCAGATGCAATGATTTCCAGACCTCTATTACTCATATCGTGCTGTTTTCTTGAAAACCCATCGAAGAGTTGTTTTCCACCCAATGCGATAAAAGGCAGTATTTTACACAAGAAACAGATAACGACTTTTGTAAGAAGGAAACAATTTTTTACATTGACCTCGAAGTGCACTATCATCCCTGTTCAACTAAAGACAACACAAAGTGAGATTGCAGAGTGACTGACAGGAAAAAAAAACCTTCATGTACCAGAAAACATGTATGTGAAAAGAAGATAGAATCAAAACATCACTTTTGAACTTGATATATGGCTGATTTTTGCTAATTATCAGCTGGCAAACAACAATTCAGCTGGGAGCTAGAGAGCTTTAATAGCAAGACTCGAAATGTTAGAAAGCTCTTATAATGACTATGTACGTCAAATCCATGATTTCTGTTTAAAAACATTCATCCTTTTTTCAGACAGGCTAATGAAATATTGTGTGGTTCATTTCATCAACTAATTTATTTAGCTTCTGGATAAAGCTTCGACATCACGGCCCAGCATTAGTGCTTTCTCCATTAGTGGAGCAGTTAGAGAATCTGTTTCAAGTCATTCACAAGTAACTAAAGAGAAATAAAGTGAATAGCACAGAGATGAAGTGGTTGAGTCCATTATGTGTACTTATGTGTTGTCATACTGAAGAATAAAATGCATTTGTTTCAATATTTACTCTTCAATTTCAAAATGGGCATCATTGTTTACCTTTCACTTTAAATATCCAAACTATCATAAGGAAGCTTATTAAGATAAGTTGACAAAATGAAATCTCTCTCTATCATACATAAATGGAAAGATTTAACCAGCCGCAATGTATATGTCATTTATTTTCATCTACATTGCCACTTACCTTGCATACACTTTTCACTGGGATGAATTTTACAATCATTTGGGACTTTCAACAATTACTGAATTTGAAATTGGATGGCTGATTTGAGATTTTTTGTGACTTCTCAAAATCCCTGACAAAGCTCATAACCTGGTACAGGTGTTTTTATAAACTCCTTCAATGTCACCATGGTGTTCACTGTCACTTCCCTTATCAGTCTGGGAAGTGACAGACTGATTTTAAATCTCATTTAAAATGCTGAATAATTAATTCTAATTCACACCTGATATGGTTAAAGTTAAGTACTCTTGTGTCTAAAAATGGCAGAAAACCATGCAGGTGGTTGTAGGATGTCATAAGGTTTTAATGATGGTTATGATTATTTTGTCAGACCTTGGTAAAAATAACATTAATCCTTAGTTGATTAAAAAATATTGCCAGTATATTCACTCCTGTGCATCGTATTAAATCAAGTTTATGTCATGTCATCATTCTATTCTGGAAAAATAAAGGATCAGAAGAAGCATAGAAAGATATGACCTTTACCACAAAGCTTCAGAGATCCCAGTACTCCCTCATAAACTAACTTGAATATTCTGTACTAAAACATTAATTGCTCTTTTTACATGTTGGAGATTTTAGACCAGGTTATGGTCTATGCCAGGTTATACATAGACCTGGCATAGACTTACTTATTTCAGGTAAGTGGATGCTTACCTGAAATAAATAGTGTTTTTGCTATTTCATCATGAATTTTACATATTCATGATGATGCACACTGTGTGTAGTTCTATAAATAAATCATTTCCTTTAAGAAACTCGAGGTGACACAGTACACTGTAAATCTGTCCCACATAACTCCTGCTGCCACATGCGGTGAACACACTGGGAGGACCTGTTCTCTTTTGACAAATCATTCAGTTACTCACCTGACTTGACTTTCCTGTTGGAGCTTCTGCTACTGAGTCAAAACAGAGGATAAAGGAAACTGAGAGCAGAGGCAAAAATGAAAACACATGGGAAAAAGACAAGCGGGGATGTCTCAAGTGCTGTGATGGTAAGTCTGAGTTGACTGCCTTTAAAAACACTCAGATAGGTGGCTGATCAAATCAAATTAGTGTTTACAGATTAAAGTGTTCATCTGAATGGTTTAACCTCTGTACAATGCTTGAGCTGTCTGGGTCTGAATTTAATACCAACAGCTTCCGTTATGACCAACATATGCTGGAAAAAAGTTGCATTTACTGCAATTAGTCATTATTGTAGTTGAGAAAAAATTGTTATCCCAATTCAAGCATTATTGTTGTTTTGTAAAGTCAGCATGCCAGTAAAAGTGCAACTTAAAATATAGTAAAATTGCCACATATTTCCGTTGAAGTTCAAAACTATGCTGTTAACATTTTTTGTAGCGGTAATATTTCTAAATATTTGTTTCT
Organism: Phalloptychus januarius; assembly: GCA_902982915.1. Lineage (NCBI taxonomy): Eukaryota > Metazoa > Chordata > Actinopteri > Cyprinodontiformes > Poeciliidae > Phalloptychus > Phalloptychus januarius. The sequence continues at coordinate 33,579,840 of CADWAE010000133.1, forward strand.
GGTTTTAAGTTGAAAAACTAGAAATTGAGCTCTAGGACTAATCAAAAAAAACGATCCAAATCAAACACGTTTTGTTCGTTTTGGATTCATCCCTTACACTTTCCTCAGTTTTACGTCCTGTTCTTATCTGGTTTTTACTCTGACATGAGAAGTCTCATTTTCATAAACAAGCCAAAACTGGGCTGTCTGTTCCAGATGCAAATCATCACTATAGCTCTACTGTTTGTGACTGTGTTGACTTGTGTTTTACTCAATAGAAGCATCGTCATCCTTTTATTGAGCTTTTTCCGGTCCCTGAGTGTAGCTCTCACTTGCTTTTGTTGCCAATGTTCCCAGCTACATTATTCTTTTTCAGTTAGAGAAATTTTAAAGTGAAATCTCAGGATAAGTTAAGATCTCTACATGCTGTCTTGGTGCCTTAATGGAGATCATTGTGGACTTCTACAATCCTAAAATAGCTTCTATCCGAAAAATCTCATGGAAGTTTATGCAAACATTTTTTTATGAATCTTTCTTCCATAGCTACATTTGCATTAGGTGTTTTTTTTTAACTCTTCGGGGGAGTTTTTGATATGAGCAATGTGAGTAGTTGCCCAGGGCAGCATTAAAAAATAGGGAACACACAAAGAAAAATCCCCCAAAGCGAAAAGTATCTGTCAGTTTTGTCAATATGCATGTACAAACTGATGATTTTACACCCTTTGCTTGGTGTTGAGAATAGCTTTCCAAACCTTGTGCATGACTTAGTTTGCCTGGGTGCCATTCAAGCAAAAAAAAACAAACTCTGCTGTAGAAACTGATGGCTATTTAAACAGCAAATTGAAGTCAGACCTGGTGGACCAGCGGTTATCTTCCTGTTTCAAACATGTACAGAGAATGGGAAATGTAAATTATTTCACACTAAGTAATTACTTGATAAGAAAAGATGGCAGGCTATCCAGTATTGTTTACTTAAATGGCTAACATAATTTTACTTTTAATACCGCTTTGCTTCTGACTGAAAATGCTTCACATTATGTTTTAGAAATAAAAATAGCCTTTCAAAGAGAATAAATTCAGGAGTAACAGCAGCATCATGTTTTAAACAATATATTTTCAGTATAATTTTCACGCAAGAAGATCACTGGAGGCACATCTCCTACATTAATGTCCACATATAAACAATCACAGACTTCTTTCTTGATAAAAACCAGTTCAAATTGTAAAAATCCAAATGTTCACAAAACAGCCTTCACAGAAGTTCAGAAATCAGAGTTGTTTTGAGATCTAAGATTTAACTAGTAAAAATGCAAAATTCTGCAACATATCCTCTAGAGTCCCTCAAATAAAAATCACCAAAGTGTGAAGATTGCTGTAACTTTTCCTCCTTTGTTTCAATTTTGTGGCCAATAAAGTTCATGACTTAACATGAATATGTGTGAATTGTGCCAGCCAATGAGCCTGTCAGTTAATCAGTTGTGGAGGCCATTTTGCTGATTTAATCTGCTTTCCGCCAGCTTGTGGTATCCTCTTCAGGTTGCTATGGGAGATGAGAGATGTAGATGTTACCTTGGCTGAAGAGAGACGGAGAAAGAAAAGCCAGAAGTGAAAAGGTTGGCTTAAAAAAAGAAAATGGAGGACAAATTAGCATGATGAGACAAAGAGATAACAGATAACAGGGAACCAAGGGTAAAACGACACACATTCAGGCAGTATTCAGACTGATGGCCAGGCACAAACACAGACTCTCTTATTTATTCTCTGTTCACTGTTTGTGATAGAGCTGAAAATTAAGCAGAGAGTCTTCGCTCTAACTAATTTTTTGCAAGATCTCAGTTCATACAAGTGAAAAAAAACTGTTCCAACATTCTGTATTGCCCAAGCTGCATAACTTGCATAACTTACTGCACCTTGTAAAAATATATATACCGATATATACCCGTTGAGCTTTTTCAAAAGTTTTTCACACAGCCACAAACGTCAGTGTATTTCCTTAGAACTTTAAGCACAGACAAAGTGACACATAATAGTAATATTGAAGGGAAATGATTGTTTCTCATTTTCTTTACGAATGAAAACCTGAAAATATTGACATGAACATGCATTCTAACCATTTTACTCTGATATCCCTCATAAAATAACACCCAGTACACCTAATTACTTTTGAAATTGGTAAATTAGTAAATTTGCAATGCAAATCTTGCATTTATGTAAGGGTGACCAAATTGGTGGACTGGGGTCACTGCTTTATCTAAGAGAAACTGCTATGTTCACAGGAGTCCAGAGTGAAACTTTCTGTGTGCTAGAAAACAAACACCATGAACAGATGCCCACGCTAAAACGTGGTGGTGGCAGTATCATGATGTGAGGTTGCTATTATTCAGACCACGATGTTTCTCAGGATGTGAACATAGAAAACCAGCTAGAGGGTGGATCAGTGTTTTATTAGCGCAGAGGTTCCATCTTCCATCAACCCAATCAGCCAGCACTACAATAAAATGACTTTCCTTATTCAGATGTTAGAATGGTCTGAATCTAATTCAATTATAACTGCTGTGCAAAACATTGTTGCTGTAATAGCAGCAAAAGGGTGCTTCTACCAAGTATTGACTCACTGGGGCTAAATACAAAATGAATGCCAAAAATGTCAGTGTTATTTTTGAAACAGAAAAATAGCACTGAAATATTCATGGGTAAGTCTTAACCTCCGTATTTTCCCATGTCTGAATTATGCACTATTAATGCCAGAAACTCCCAATACGATAAATGCTAATTGTAGGTCTAGCCTTGGCACTACAGGGCGCTCCTCAGTGGTTAATATTAACAGTTTGATAAGAGCCTGTGTTTGTGTTTGTGTGTTTTGGCACTGAAGGTGGTGACAATTAGGTTTTATAAGAGTACCGCTTATGAATCGATCTTTGATGACTGAAATAAAAGCATATAGAATGTTTATGCCCAGGCTTCACTTGCTCATTTGCTGTTTCATTAAGTGTTATAAGTTTAGGAAGCACCACCCTATTATTATACATTCTCTTAGCAATATTTCTTTTGTGAAATTCCTATGCTGTGGTATCATGAGGTGTGAGCGTGAAGATATGCACACACTCTTTCAAAACCCTGTCTATGCACATTATGAGGGCAGCAGAATGTGAGCACGTGTAGACCATTATCACCTTCACAGCTTCTGTGTGAGGAAAGGTGGAAGCCCCTCCTCTGCCCTCCCTCCGCCCGGGGACGGAGACATGCAGCAGCACTCAGGCACGCTTGTGTTTGTGTAAGAGCGTGTCCGTGGGCGTGTTGCTTCAGAGGAAGTGGTTCCTTATCAGAATGTATTCAGGGGTGTGAGTCTGCTGCCCTTCCCTGCCCTCTTGACACTGTGAGAGTTGAAGAGTTCTGTTTGCAGCTGCACAGAGGAAGACCTTTAAATCCAGGCTGGTGGGTTTTACATTCCGTGTTGAATCACCTGCGTAAGGTGATAATTAGGTGCAGCAGAAAAGCAGTGACTCGGTTGATGCACAAACCTGAGTTTGTGTTGGGAGTTGTTATTATGTAAATCGAGGTCTGCCAGCATTTACAGTTGTTTTACAGGTTTGGTAATGTTTTTATTTCTGTTTCAGTCTGCAGATTTCTTCGACATGCTGGAAAAGATGCAGGTAGGAAATGCTCCATTTTTATCCTATGAAAATTCCTTTTCCTTCTGCAATGTTTGCATATCTTCCCTCCTCCTTTCCTTTCTTCTCTTGACGACTAGAGGGAGACTTTGACAAACACTATTGAGCAATAATTGCACTGTTTCAGTGCTGACTTCCTAAAGGGCATCTTTCCTTTCTTTTTGCCTGCAAAATCTATCAGATATACTGAGATTTTGTCTTTCATTCTCTGTCAGCCTGTGGGATTAAATGTGTTTCTCACTTTGGATGGTGTGGATGCTTTGAGCAGGCTGTCTAGATCTCTGAAAAGATCTAGACAGACTATTTTCTCGTTCCCTTGTAGGAATACATTGATTTTTCTATACCTTCTGAGCAAAATTTGCCTCTCACTCTCTTTGCGACCACTTTGTGTCTTCCATGGGCCCCGTGGGCAAGGGCTTTCAGTAGTTGGAGGACAGATGGGGGTATAAAGGGAATAGAGGAGAGAAGAAAGGGACACAGAGGCTTTCAAAAGACAACAATCCCCATCAGGGAGACAAGAAACAACGATTTCCTCTTCTTTGTTTGTAGGTTAATGATTAGATTTTCACAATATAGGCATAGATATGAGTTTATTGTGAGGTGATCAGTCAATAGGAGATGATAGCTAGAAAATATGTTTTTAAGGTAATGACCCTAGTGAAAAAAAAAATAATTCAAATGTCTTTTAAATATTTAAAAGATATTTAAATATATTTTAAATATATTTTAAAATATATTTTAATATAGAATATAATTTACGGTATATTAAAATATCTAAAAATATAGAATAAAAATGTGAAAATATAGAATTTCTGAGCAAAATTCTATATGCTCAAAATAGAATTTTTAAAAATGTGTTTACAGAACTGTAGTGTGTATGAAGCATGTATTGTACAAAGTGGCAAAGCAGAATAATAAAGACATTAAGTAACTTCATTAGCAATTATAATAAACCAAAAATGTAATTGTAGCATACTGCAACTAATATATAAAATATGTATTTCTAAGTATATAGAATATATACTTAGAAATACATAAATTATATGTATTTCTAAGTATACTAAGTGCAACTTAAGTTGTCCAAAAAAAGTATGTTGAAGTATGCTTAGTATACTTTCAATTGTGCTTTAATACAATTGAAGTACTATTAAAGTACACTAGGCATTAAATTAGTTGTTCCAAAATGCCACACTTTAAGTTATCTAATCCCATTGAGTTCTTCAGTGTTTCTGACTGAACAATGCACACTCATCAGACAAACTTAAAAGCATTAACACGTAGATATCTGGTGTGTCTGTGTCAGAAAGACATGGTTACCAGGTTACTCCAGGTTACTTTTAAGTGACCATCCGGGGGTAAAACCCATTAGGGAGCACCAATGTTTGGAACGGCCACTTAAGACGAGGTCCATGCATTTTTTTATAATTAGACAGTTTGTTTATGCATACATTATCACTATGTTTGCTACAGAAAACAGCTTTAGCCTGCATCTCGGCGCTACAGTAGCCCAAATGACATTTGAAAAGCAGCTTTCACTCGGTCTGATTTAGAGAGAGGATGACTAAGTGTATATATTACCTATGTGTGGGTGTGCATGCGTGTGCCTGTGTGAGTATGCGTATCAGCAAATATGAGTCAGCTGTCATCTGGCAACAGAGAAAGTGATGTCTGCAAACAAGAACATTGAGCTTCAGGCACCTTTTAAATGCACAGAACTTTCTTCCTGACCTTTGTGTTTTTCCACCCTCATGCTGCGACTGGACTCTAATAAGGTCCCCAAAGCTGAAGACACCAAAAGATGGAAGGTGTGGCCGACCGGACGCTTGGTCATGTCTTCTCTGTGGATCTCATTAGTTTATGTTATGATATGACCTCCGTTCATCCATTTTCTGCTTCCCATCTCTGCCTTGTGGTGCCTGCTGCTACTCTGTGATTGTTCCTCTCTCATCTGTCTGAACTCCCCTGTGTGTATTTCTTCAGATTTTTCTCAGAGCTTTTTAAAATGTACAATCAATATCCCTCTGATCCGATTGATTACGAGCTGAATGAACTCCAACTGTCAATTGATCCTCTGTGGCCTGCCAGTATCCTGGCTCCTGCTGCTGCAGAATATAAATGCTGTCCGTAGCCCTGCATTCTCAGGGGGGCTACCAGAGTTTGATCGTGTTTAGAGGTCGTACGCTGGAGCCAGATTGCTACAGGCACTAAATAGCTCTTGACCTCAGGTGTTGTTGAATCAAAATAGCCTTGGCATCATTAAGGTGGTGACACGCCCTCACTGATTTTTGCTAATGATTGTTTATTTCAGCTTGTTGCATCATCTCCTGAAAGTCCATTTTGGCATTATTGTCCTTTGTGCCTGTCGGCTGCGCTAGCAACCTTACCGTTGTGGCTAAAACCTGTGAGGGTCACGAGGTAAATCACTTCTTTGTTAAGAAATAAAAGTCTTCATGTCTTCTCTGTTACAGGATGACTATATCCCCTACCCACGGATAGAAGATGTGAGTCATTTTCCAAACATATTTACACCTTTCTGATATGCAGCCCTCAGTCAGATGTGGTTTGCAGCATAGATGCAGAATTTAAAGGAAAATGGCTAGTTTAGGGATGTTAGAGTAAAAAGGGTTGAATGATTTTTGTTTTGTAGAAAAAAACAAAAACAACATGCTTCATTTTGTTGGTTCATTCATAAACTCCAATTATAAAGCATTAATTTTTGTTTTTTAATGTGTTTAATGTGAATTTGGAAAACTTCAAGGGAACTGAATAGTTTTGCCAGGGATTAGCTTTTGCTTCATGTTACTAAAGTATTTCTTTCATTTCATTCTGACTTCCTTCCATTTTATTTCTTGCCCAACATTAATGCTGTAGGTCCTGGAGAAAGGCGGTCCATATCCCCAGGTGATCCTGCCCCAGTTTGGGGGTTACTGGATCGAAGATGCAGAGGCACCAGCAGGAACCCCTTCGTCCTCTGAGTCCAGTTTCTGTGAGGAAGAGGACGGAGATGAGGGCATGAGCCCTGGCGGGGCGCATAGTTACCGCCTGGAGTGTAACAGCACAGCTCGAGCCTACCGCAAACACTTCCTTGGCAAGGTTAGGGTGTGTGTTTGTGTAAATGTCAGTAACACCGTGTGCTTAGAGGGGCAAGTCTGCTGTTGTCTTTGACCTCAAATGTCTCTTCCTACTTTGATACTTGCAGGAGCACATGAACTACTACTGCACAGGCAGCAGCATAGGCAACCTCATCATGTCTCTGAAACACGAGGAGGCTCAGGGCCAGGAGTTTCTGCGCATCATGCTCAGGTACTCTACAGGGAAGGATTAACTTTACATACATTTGACGTATAGAGAAAAAACTGTAACTTTCTGAGTTCTTCTCATTTATCCTTGTCCGTATCAGCTTATGATGAGCAAAGATAGGGACTTTTATCCAATAAACCAAATCATCACTCAAAGCAAAAGTGCAAACATTGATGATTGGTTGCATGTTTTTAAATCTTCAATACCATAATGTACTCCAGTCCTGATTTAACAGCTTTTGCAAAATCCTCAACTACACTGTTTGATCTGTATTATTTTTTGTTTTTTTGGAACTGGAGCTAAATTGAGATTACTTAATTTTGTAAAGTTCAGACCTTCTATTAACCTATTGCGATTTATCTTTTTAAATGTAAGCAGTAGCATGTCATACTTTCATCACTTGCAGTAGCATGTCATACTTTCATCACTTGCCAACTTCCTCATTTGTGTAAATTATTATGCAAGAGTCAGTGTTACAAATTGTATACATTCCACATGATAGCTATTTTCTCGAGAAACAAATGGAAGTAGAATCTAAAAAAAATGAATAAACATGGTCAGGAAGGTGCTAAAGGAAAATGTTTCTTTTCTTATTGGATAAATTCTGTTTGTCTGAATCACCATCAAACGTCTCTGAATCAGATAAGCCAAACCGGAATACAGAACGAGTGAGAGAAAAAAATGACACTGTTGTTGACAGTTGTCATTTGATTCGATTTGTGTCTCTGTAAATCTCAGCTTCTTGCCATTAACAGAGTTGATGTCATTTTCAACAGCACAGAAAAATATGCACTTTATTTTTATACTTTGCTTGGTCTCTGTATGGGTTTTGACAGATGTTAATCTTCTTGCGACAGCTTTGAGTCACAATGTTCATTTTATATTTACTATAGATTTGGTGTCAGTCATCCTTTCAACTTGTTAAGATTATTTATGCACATCAGAGAAACTGCATCTGAATTCAGTCTAAAATTTCAGATTTTCAGAAATTATTTTAATTGAGCTCATTGTTGACCAGCCCTCTATTTTTTTTTTCTTTGTTTGTGTGTTTGTTTTTTAGATCTCGGGCCAAAACAGTTCATGACAGAATCTCTTTAGCTGGCATCAGTCAGCTCCCCAGTGTGCCTCAGATTGCAAAGGTAAACAATATTTTTCTTTTTTCACATTATTGTTATTAGTAACAGAATCAATCATCTTTAACACACATTTGTGTGTATAGTAATTGCTCAAGATCATGTCTACAACAATATAATTTAGTCCTTTGCTTGCACACATTATTGACATTCAATATAGCTCAATTTCAAAGAATTCAATTCAACATTCAATCTTAATGACTAAAATTCACACTATTTTAATCTGATTAAATGTGGGATAGGACCAGATTCGAGCTATAATGAGGTAGTAATAGTTCGGAAGCAGTCTGTATCACAGGAGACCTGAAGAGGCCTCTGACTTAAGACAATCAGATGTTTTCAAAGTCTAACAAAGAGGATGCCCCAGATTCAACATTATATTCTTAGATTTTAACAAAGCATCTTTTCTTGTACAATAAACTATAAAATTTAGTGCAATCCATAACTATAAAGAGAGAGGACAAAGGTAAAACATCAAAATATCTGTCATAAATAATTAAATTAAAGAAAGGAGGAATATAAAACTTGTTAAAACCTGTTTAAGTCAAAGAAAATAAACAACAATAAGAAGTTAGAAGTTAATGACATTGATGTTTTTAAGTTAAACTTAAAGCCAGTTTAGCTATACCAATTATGTACTTAGTTTTCTTTTAAATATCAAGTCCACCTCTGTGTAAGTAAAACTCAATGTGTGGCACCCTTAAGGAAAATCTGTATAAACTATCTGCCCCACACTAGCAGTCAGATAGAGGCCAGATGCCATAGAGGCAGTGTATGTTTGTGAGTTTCAGAGATCTGTCTCTGTTTGTTTCAGCTGCTGTGTGACGATGCCACAGGACTGAGGTTCAGCCCAGTTCTCTACCCTCGGGTGAGTTTACACTGAGCTCCCACATTGTGACCTCTTCCTGATTGCAGCTTTCACCTCCTTTAAGCACTTGTCCAATTTTAAATGTTTTAAATAATTTCTTGACATGTCTGCAGGCTTTTTATGTAAATGTTTTTTATGATGCATTATCTTTAATCATGTCTGTCAGCTTGTTTCCCCTATCCACACCCACCCTTTTTAATAAAGCAGTCAGGGTCAGTACTTTCTGACTGCTTTACCAAAAAAATGTCCTGCTCTGTTACGCATTTCACAACTGCATCTTCCCTATTAAAGTAAAAACTGATCATAGAGCAACTTTTTAAACTTAATGTGATGAATTTGCTGTTGAATTTGCTGTTCCTACTGTGCGCCTGGTGATGGAGTGCGCTTTCAGCCTGTGCCTCAGGGAAGGAAAATAAGCCATCTGTGTCTCCGTATGCAACAGATAAGGCTTTAGGACCACCGCCGTCACTGGGGGCCACTACATTTTGTCACATATTGGCCCTTACATAACACAGACCCGATAAAGCTGCCCATTGGAGTAGAAAAAAACATGTTTTCCTGATGGCTTTGACAAACAAAAATTGTGTAATAGGTTGAGAGAAAAACCATACGTTAATCCTTGTACAGGGATCCCAGCTGATAGTGGCGTATGATGAACATGAGGTGAACAACACGTTCAAATTCGGAGTCATCTACCAGAAATTTGGACAGGTGAGCAATTTTTCCTTATACAGCCGTTCACCACTCAACTGTTTAAATATAAATGTCTTCATGTTCATTCTCCTTCTGTTTGATGTGAAACCCACTCAGACATCAGAGGAAGAGTTATTTGGAAACAATGAGGAGACGCCCGCTTTCAAGGAGTTCCTGAGCATCTTAGGAGACAACATTGAGCTCCAGGATTTTAAAGGGTAAGGATTGGAAAAAAGTGCAATTCAACAGGAGGAAAAAAGGAAAACTGACACGATTGTAACAAATAATCAGGAGAAAAAGAAAAGGCCAAATGAGGATTGAAAGGAAAAATATAGGAGTGCATTTTAGAGGAAGTTGAGAGCGGGGTTTAATTACTGTAACCTTGTCCTGCTGCTTCAGACTCAGCATGCAAACGGGCAAAAGTGCTTAGTGAAACAGATCTGAGAAAAGTGCCACATGGACATGTAATCAGAGCTTTGGATCCTTTTTTAAATTATTTTCTTCCTGGGCTTTCCATTTTAAGGCTTTAGGGTTAGGGAGAAGAAAGGCCAGCATATTAAACAGTCATTTCTGACAGCTCATTAATAGGAAATGTTCACTACTTTTGAAGTAGGGTTCTGCTGAAACGTTACAATCAGTTAAAATCTTACCTGCAGTAGATTACTCTCTCATTTTCTATGAATCCAGATTAGTTTGTGCCGCAGGCAGAAAATAATGTTTAACTTGAGAGGGGCAGAGACCAGAGCAGACATCTTTAACACCCAAACAACTCTGCCGTATTAGAAACGGTCCTGTTGGGTTACAAAACCTTAAAAAACAACTGCCATTCGGAGTGACCACCTGACACAAACGTAAAAAAGTGTAAAAAAATAGTCAAATCTGGAGCTGGAACTAACTGCGGTTTTTTATGTATGATATGAAATCTCTGTTCTTTCTTTCAAGTATTTGATCTGATTAAGTTAACTTTATATCTTACTTTTTCTGTCCATGTTTGAAAGAGGAAAAACATTTTTGTCACTCAGCATCTTTTGTCCATTTTCGGTATAAATCACATGTAAATGTGATGCCAGTTCCAAAGTACCTTTTACATTAACCCCTGTAAGCTGTATGAAGTGGAAAATGTTCATATTTGTCTATGCTGCTACTTCATGCAACAAATCTGGATTTATGCAAAATGATTAACTGCTTTAAATTACTTCAAAAATCCTGAATGATCCCTTTATGGAAAAAGTTTATGAAGATAGAGTCATGACTAGACGTTCGATACAATGTAAAACATCGGTTTTGATGATGTTTCAGGTTCCGCGGCGGGCTGGACGTGTCTCATGGTCAGACGGGATCTGAATCCGTCTACACCGTCTTCAGACACAGAGAGATTATGTTCCATGTATCAACTAAGCTTCCCTTCACTGAGGGTGACGTGCAGCAGGTACCAGGCAGGAATACTGGCTTTAATTCTGGCTACTTAGTGGATTTAACAGCTAAGTATAGATGTTTTGAGTCAGGAGCAAACTGGTCAGGCCTGGTTACTGTCAATATAGTTGTCTGTTATAATAAAAAACGAAAATACATGGAAAAATTGAACTTCCTGAGAAGTCTTCCTAATTAAAGAGTGAGGCAAACAACGACTTTCTACTGGCTTTCTCCTCCACAGCTCCAAAGGAAAAGACACATTGGAAATGATATTGTGGCCGCCGTCTTCCAGGAAGAGTCCACACCGTTTGTTCCAGACATGATCGCCTCTAACTTCCTGCACGCCTATGTTCTGGTGCAGGTTGAGAACCCCTGTACAGACCACACCACCTATAAGGTGCGATGCACACCTTTCAGTTGAAATTAGAATAAGAGAGAGCTAATAGACTATAATAGACTGGTTTCTGTATAGCAAGGGGAACATTACCGTCTTGGAAAAAGACACACATTATTCAGGAGTTTGTAGAACCAAACTTAGCTGTAACTACTTTCAGTAGTGGTGTTCTGTCTGACTTTTTACACTTGTGGCTGAATTCCTTCTTTGTTACAACTTTGTTTCAGTTCACTCAGGGATCCCGACAGTTTTTGAGTCAGATTGAGGTTTAGAATGTGACCTTCTGTTATGGATTTGTTGTTAGCCAAGTTTCAGTTAGCGTTGTCTTTACAGCAAACACTCATCTGACAGACATCTAACGAGAAGATGCAGTGCAAAGCTGGACATCACCTATTCATTTCAGCTTTAATTATGCAAACTTTACAAAGACGAATGTGCAAACACCAAGTTTGTCTTCTTTAGAATTATAAGTGAACACATCATTAAGAAGAGTCGTTCTGAGCAACCCGAAACGCCTTCACGAGAATCACTGGAGGGATGTTCGAGTCATATTACGAGCCTGTTAATCAAACAAAAGAAGGGTGAAGCTCACTGAAGTGTTCAGGAACTTCACACCCAGTATTTCTCCAGGCAAACAAAATTTAAATAAACACCACCCACTTGTAAAATAGCATTAAAACATGAGTTTACATGGAACTCGGCGTCTGTAAGCTGCCTGGTTGCAAAGAAAGTCCAAATCATCACCCCTCCACTACTGTGCTTGGCACTTATTCTGAAGTGTTTGTGGTAATATGCTGAATGTGAGGTTTTCACAGGGTGTACACTAAATAGAATATGATCCTGTGTATGCAAATGATTGTGTTTCCAAACATTTTCAGTTCCACTTTGGAACCAGGAGTCATTCTTTAATATTTTACCTTCATCTTTTTTCTCATTTAAATAAAAGCTGACATTTAACTTGCCAACTGCTTACAGCACAGACTATCTGCTATAGAGTAGGCAACCATTAACCCTGATTAGCCACATGTGCTTAAGGTTGTTGCTCATGTCTTTCCTCCCTGGTGTTGTGCTAACACTTGTCTGCTCCGTGGAGTTTGTTGAGCTTGCTAAGGATCATCAGGTGCTATGTTTGTCAAAACCAAAGCACCTGGTTGCTGTTCTTCACCTTGAATTTTCTCGAAGAGACTAGAAGGTGCTTAGTTTTTTTGTTTTTTTTCAGGATTGTATTTAGTATTCTGTTATCAGTTAATGATGCAATGATATACTTGTCTGAGTGACTGTTGTGACTTTGTGTCATCAGGTGTCTGTTACAGCAAGAGAAGACGTTCCTCCTTTTGGGCCTCCGCTCCCAAACCCGGCCGTCTTCAAGAAGGTGAGGGAAAGAGTTCATCTTGATTTGTGGAATAAATTAACCTGCTATTTAACAGTACTCAGTATTTTCATTTCAACAAAGCCTTAAGACATGCATTAAGTTAGAAATAGTTGCTTCAGGCATTTTGTCTTGTTTGTCTGTCATGCATTCCTCAATATTTCCAACCTTTATTGTGCCATTAAAGTGCTGCTTGAAAACCAGAAAGCATAATAATAAAAAGAGAATACTAGCCAGCAGCTCTGCAGGCCTTCATGGTCACTGTCAGAGTAGAGCCATTTCTGTGGACTGACTGGAGTACTCGGTTTATTACCCACAACAGGCTGAGAGTGACCTCACTGTAGTGAATCAGGGGGCATTTCTGCTGGGTAAATCAAGTTAGCAGCTTGTCAGAATGATGGGCATTTAGAAGAGAAATCAATCAAATATGTCAAATATGTTAAATAATGTAATTTTGTGAATTAATACACAACAATACTTCATGTATGTATGAAGAACAGAGCAAATTCCATTGTACTCCAAAAATAACCCAACATTTCTGTATGCGAGGATGGATTTATGTAGCTACTAGAAATATGTTCCAAAACTGTAAATATTTTATATTTGATTAAAAGAGAATGAACTATGAAATTGTACTCTTAAATTAGTCAATACCAAAAAAAATTGTATGCATGTTCTTCTGTTTTGTGCCATGTATTGTGGAGTGTGTGAAGTTTTCCTGTTTGTATATATATGTATTACTGTCATTCTATCTGAATAGTAAAACAGATTAAATGTTTATAGTGACATTTTTCATCTAAATGATAATTTATTTAGACTTAAATCTGTTGCTTGATTTGTATAAAAACTAGTTGTGCCTCCTACTTGCATTTAAGATTATATTAAGATTGAGAAACATGATAAAAAAACAAGACTTTTTAAATTTTTTTTATTACTTCATCTCTTTTTTTTTCCCCCGCATCTTCACAATCAGGGTCCTGAGTTCCGAGAATTCCTGCTAACTAAGCTGATCAATGCCGAGAACGCCTGCTACAAATCTGACAAATTTGCCAAACTGGAGGTGACGCACGCCACATACTCCAACCCCACAACCCACCCTTCAATTACTTTCCAGCTTCATCCAGCAGCTGCAGACCCTTTTCCTAAACAGCCTTTGTGTGCGGCTGAACTCACTGCAGGGACGCACACGAGCCGCCCTGCTGGACAACCTGCATGACGAGCTGCACAGACAGAGCCAGGCGGTGCTGGGACTCGGGCAGATGGGGGAGGAGGATAAGCTGGAGAATGGCGGACATGGGGGTCTGCTCGAATCGTTCAAGGTGAACATAAAACCCAGACAAAAGTACATCAGGCAATCTTTTCTCAGCTCTATGGCATTTATTTGATCACAGTCATTACATCGCCAGGTCAGACAAATGTCACAGGTCTACAAGATGGCTTAAGGTGTGAAACCACTGTTATCACAATGGATGCTTCTTTTTCTCAGTCCTCAAAGCCTTAAACTCTATATAGAGAATGTGAACTCGCGGCTGAGAAGACGCACTTACATCCGAGTGTGAATGTAACACCCCGAAGTGTTCATGCTTGTATTTTTCTTTCTCTTTCCACTCTCTACCCTTTTTTGCTTCCATTTTCCTTTGTTCGCAAGTGTATATTAGCTGAGGTCGATGGGACCAGTTAGATGTGCCCATGTCAAAATGTGTGTGAACATGGTGATGATTTGACTCTCTTATTTTTTGCAGGGTTTGTGGATAGCTGCTGCTTTGCAGTTTCCTCAGACAGTCCCAGGAGGGGCTATTCTCATTGCTCTCGTTGCTGTGGCAGTTTATTACCTGTCTGTATTATTGTAAATGAATGAGAAGATTATAATTTAACAAATAAAAAAAAGATTGTTGTATTGTTTCAGTTGTAGTGTTCATGCTTTCTAAGAATATGAGGTTTTGATGTCATCATGTTAATATTTCTGAAAATATTAAACTAAATATGGAGTAGATATGAAAATATGAAATTAACAAAAAAGTGAAAACCACATTTCTAACTCTGGGGGCTACTCGTTACACCTTCCATTGAGAATGCTTCCCTCTGGTGGACATAACTTGTAAATACATCCATACTTTTTTCAAATATTAAATAAAACTTTCTTAGTTTTTCACTTTTCTTTCTATCCCTCCACGTCGCTCCCTTGCAACAACATTTTGTCTACCAATCTCCATCAGTTTGTTCCTCATTCCTCTTCTCTGATCAACTCCTTGTTTGCTTCCTTGTTCGCATATCAGAGGGCCATGCGCGTCAGGAGTCACTCCATGGAGACCGTGGTGGGTTCTCATCGTCACCGGAGCCCCGGGGTGGCAGGTGGGGTCCCTGCCAGCCTCAGTGGTGGAGGGTTGCCACAGAGCACCAGTGAATGCACAAAGAGCACCTTCACTGTAAGTGAACTAATAATAAAGAGAGAGAGAGAAGAACGAGATCCAACTGTTACCGTGTGACTAACAGAGCTTTCTTTGTTGGCTTCCTTATGAAAACCTGCAGAACTTTGATTGCCAGATTGTGATTGTGTTAGAGCTTCCATGTGTTAGAGTTTCCATGTAAAGATTAATTAGATATTAGTTCTGTTGTTGGACCACCTACAGTCAGTTAGCTTGATCAAATTAGAGTGGCGGTGAAGCTTTCTTTCTTTTTTTTAAGTAAGGTCGTAATTTATCATCTGTTATCTCCAGCCTCCTGTTCTGTCAGCCAAATCTCCTTTAAAGAGCCCAGTGAAACGGCGCTCTGGCCTTTTCCCACGTCTCCACTCCAGCACAGACGCTCCATCAGACAAACACACACGCAGGTCAGTTCTCAGCATCTTTAATCTCTCCATTTCCTGGTTGGTGCCATCCACTAGTTGCAGTGCCTTTCAGGGGGAGGGGAGCTTTATGTGATGGACCAGGACAAAGCAATTTCCTTTTCCCAATGAAAAATCTTAAAATTGATGCATAGGGGTTGTATACAAATGGATGTCTGTTTTTGAAATTGTGTTTAATTACATTCCAAAAAACATGCCTGTCTTTTGCTTTCTCCTTCACAATTATCCACAATTTCTGCTGGGCGCTCGCATAAATTCTTTTAAAAAAAAAAAGATCATAAACCTTCATACATTTTGTGGTGGCAATATGATGAAATGTGGAAAGGTTCAAGCTGTGTGATTGTGGTTTGTCTGCAGTGATCATAAACCAGCAGAGATCTGCCCGCATTCCCAAGAAGTGAGGTCAGAGACATCATCCAATCCCAGCTCACCTGAGATCTGCCCCAACAAAGAAAGGTCACCTGGAAAATAAAACTTTATTTTTTTTTTAAATATATAAAACTATAATTGTGTCCTAGGGCTATGGCAAATTTAAATAGTGTTATCTTAACCACATGCTTGGTCCTCCATTAACAGGCCTTTCATTAAGCACAAGGAGTGCAGCAGCGGCAGCAGCTGCAGGCCCAACATCTCTCGTTCTTCGTCCAGCACCAGCAGCTTCAGCAGCACCACGGGGGAAACAGAAGCTCTGGAGGAGCTGGAGACAGTGGGTAGAACATTTATTTCATCCAGTGTTGATGTGGAAAACTTGGGGAATTAATATAAAAAAGAAATTGGAAAATTTTAAAATAAAAAATACACATTGGCCCAAATCAGGAGGCTAAGAGGGGTGAAAAAGCTTTTAAAGATGGAAAAAGTCCATAATTGCTCAGAAGTGCATAATAGTGGGAATTAAATGTCAGCTTATAATGAAAATGAATGCAAATCTTCCTTGGTTCAGATGACACCTCTTGTCATGGTAGCAGTAATTTTATGTGAGACATGCTGCTTAAAAATGGCACGTTGTGAGGTTAGAATTGTCAGAGTCATTTAAGGCACCAGGTGTTACAAATTATGTTGAAGGAGGTGCAGATCCAAGCTTTTTAATGCACAGGATGAATTTCTTTCGCTACATTTGGTTAGAACATTAAAATATTTATTTTGTCTGGATCACATTTAAAAATTTTATCAGCACTTTTTTGAAAAGGGTTACATATATGTAATGATACATATACTGAATCATATCATGTTTTATGTTTCAAGTCCCTCTTTAGATCCTCCTTTTTCTCCATTTTTTTGTAAAGTTAAACATGTTAGAATATTAATTTATTATTAGTAGCTATTATTGGCTTCAGAGTGGACAAAGTTTAAATAATGAAACTAACATTCACAACAATCTAAAAACTTTAATTTTCTATTTTATCAGTAGATTTTATATATTTTATAAGTAGAGTACTTCAGTATGATTAAAAAATCTAGTGATTTTTAATCACTAGATTTTTGTGATTAAAAATGCTGAATGCTGATCCATGTAGCTCAGCATTCAACAATGCTGAAAATTCCTGCTTCCTGCTGAAAATGTAGCAACTCTTGCTTTGCCTACAGGAACTCTGCTTCAGCTGGAGGTTTTGGTCTTGCTTCATATTTTTGTTCAGTGCCTTTTCCTTTACAACATTATGATGTTTTTGCTTCTTCCTTATAGGTCAGTCATCCGTCCATCACGTCCACCTCTGCCTTCAGTCCCTCCCTGAGTATCGACAACCAGGGATCGGGTACGCCTGTCATCATGTGCCGGAGTCCAACAGGTAAATTGTAAATGTGATCTAGTGAGAGCAGAACTCGTTAAAAAGAAATGGTTTTGCTAGTTTTTGTCTTTGTTTATGCTTATATTCTGCAGATGGGAAAGAGAAAACATCACCTAGGTCAAGTTTGAAGTTCCGCTTTGACAAAATGAGCCACTCATCCACAGCTGTAAGTCTGAAATAGGTCCCAAATGATGGCATTTGTGTTTATCAGTGTTTGGAGTGTATCATCAGATTTTCATAAGAGAAAATATTCAATAACAAAAAGCAAAACAGAAAAATATAACAACCCAGCATGGAAGAAGAAGCTGTTGTTTTTAGTGATTTTTCTCTCCTTTCTCTTTTCAGTCTGAGTAGATTTGTGGAAGGAAAAAGCAGCAGATTTCCTCTGTGAAGAAGTAGCGTGACTCTGAGGAAGCTGAATAAATCACATCACCATAAAAATAAAACATTTGTACAGCCTTTTCTTATAACCATAAGCAAAAGGCTAATCTGACTAAAGCTGCACAAGAGGTGCTGCGCACTATAGACATACTGATATAACTGTGAGTGTAAGTGAAGAAAAGCAGCTCCTACACGTTCACTGTCTTTGAAGCAACTTTTAGCTGCTTGAATCTAGCTGCAGCATAATTCTTGTTGTTCCTATCACTTGAAGGTCTTGGCATGGCTGTAAAACTGAGTGTAGGGCGGACTGTAGACTGCGCCTCAGCTTTTTCTTAGACATCATCTTTCATACAAGTGTACAAGTTTATGGCCGAACTGTTAGTCCTCATCCATCCAACTGTTGAGCACTCTGTGGAACCAACATCAGACCGCAGGATGTTCCTTTTACCTTCAATGGTACAACTGCAAGCAGTTCCCTTTTTTGCTTTGAGAAAAGAAACTGAGCAGAGACTTTCACATTCACAAAAATCTAATGTCTGGTCTACTTACAGTAGCAAAGCCTTGTGGAACTGTGGAGCCTGAACTTATTCGTTATGAATATTGTCGCTTTTTTAGAAAACAGCTATGATTTCTGGAGGCGCTTTTGTAACCTTGGTACCTGTTGCATTGTCCACAGCACTCTGAAGATGTCTCCCAACAGAACATTTCTGTATCTGTAGGTTGACCCGCGACACCCTGGTTAGACACAGCAGGAGACACTGCCAGCACATGTTAGCCACAAGCTTATTTTAGCCCAAGCTGCGCCTTACAATCTCTCCAAAGCCCTTTTTCTCTGCTTGTGCGTTCAGTCTCACACCGTGTGACAGGATGAGAAGTTCCTGGATCTGGTTACGGCACAGCTTGTGGGAAGCCAAACTACACCCACATTTTCTGAAGGGGACAAAAAGACGTTGCACTTACTAAAAAACATTTCACGTCCATGTTCCTCCCATTGAAGCTTGCTAGCTCGATGTATCAGCACACATGCTCTGTGGTGTTTGTTTTGTTTTTTTTAGCAGGGAAGTTTGCCAGTGAGGGAATCGATGAAGACGACTTGAAAAATATGCTCCCCAGGCCTTTGAACCACCTTTTATAGAAATTACTTTTAATGTGAATTACAGTCTTGTCATTTGTGTTTAATGCCATGGTAGCTATGGTTTCAAACTCTTAAGTTGCAAAGATAGTTTCTCTCAAGCACAACATGGCCATGAATCTTCTGTGATTGTCAGCTAGCTATCAACATATTAACATTAGCATTAGACTTCAACATTGACTTCTGTGTTTTTAGTGTGACCAAACTAGAAAGCGTTTGAATCAATACTGTGTTTCACTGCACAGGAAACTATTGGTGAAGTTGAAGATGGCTTAGCAAACTGAAGTTTCAAAAGTTCACACGTATTACAAATGTCCTCGTTTATTGATTATTAACGTCTTGGGAAGTTGCTCTGGATGAAGTTACTTGAAATGTACGTTTTAATATACTTAGAAAAGCGCATCATTTTGAAGTGGGATAGGCTACCAGTTACCTCGTGTAAGGAGAGTAGGGACAGAAGAAGCAGGAAGTTCTGTTTATCATTTAGTTTGTAGCGGTATTTCCCAAATATGTCCTGCAGCCTTTTTCTCTGTTGACATGCTTAATTTATTATATTAACTTCTTTTGCATTGATGTCATGTACAAACAAATCACTGCAGAATATGCTAATTAATTAAAGTAAAATTATTAAATGAAAATATATTAATTTAAGAGATGTCTAAATAACGTATATGTATATTTGGTTGTGCCACTGAGAATTTATTCTACAATAAAATGTTGTATTTTGTGCCATATGAGTTTTCTTTCTTCTTTTTTTTTACGTTTTGCAAGGTGTCCACACAATACACATAATTCATAAAATACACTTTATTAATTTTTGGAAGTACATCAAACTCAAACTTTCACCCTCAGAAGAAAATCAATTGGTTAGGATGTTCGATAACTCAAGAATAACCAAGACTACCATAAAGACACCAGCGTCACTATTCACAGAAAAACAAGTTTAACTTCAACACACTGAATATTTGAACATAATGTCAAGATAAACAGAACAGTCATAGAGGGGCCTTTTCAACCTAATATACCAGATATCAACCATGTGGGTGACGGATTATTTCATCTGTTTCTTCTTGTGCATTCTGCTCTGTCGAACCCCCAGTCAGTTGAGGCGGATGGCTGCTTGTACTGATCCAGGTTCTGCTGGAGGTGTCGCCCTGTTAAAGGGAGGTTTTCCCCTCCACTGTCACTACGTGCATGCTCTGTAGGAGGGATTGCTGTAAAGTCAACGACTCAATGCAAGCTCGTCCAGGAGGAGTGAACGTTTTCAATTGATGACTTAAAGCAACCTGCTCAGTTTCCTTAGGTAGAAACTTCTTAAACTATTTAGAATAATTAACAGCTTAATGTACTGCTTGATCATTAGAATAAAGTAGATGTTTGTTTTTAATAAAAATCCCTCAAAATGATTCATTTGGTGTGAATCGGCACTCTATAAATAAAACTTAACTGAATGGAGTTAATAAAAATGAAGAACTAACTCGAGGTTATTCAACTTTACCTCAAATCAACAGCTAGACAGCTGAAACCTTCATATTAGTTATGACAGGACAATAATCCTAAACACCCAACCAAACTGCTTTTGTAATGGACAAAGTAGGCTGACACTGAGCTTCTTGAATAGCCCTTATGACATGATAAAAAGTTGGATTAGTGCAAGAAAACCATCTCATTTAAACAAGTTATTGCCGCTAATCCAACCAAAAATGGTGCCAGGACCTTAGTGATGGCTCAAAAATATTGAATCACTGAATTTGTGTCCAATATGATCATTCCACTACAGAACAAGAACTGGAAAAGTAGATGAAGGCCCAAATAAATACCACATATATTTGGACCTGACTGCTCCATATCTTCGTCTTCTGCTGTCAGGAAAATCTGACAGATGAGTAGACAGTGGATTGAACTGGCTCTCTCGGAGCCTTTTGATTCCTAAGGACATCTTGAGAAATGTCTGCATACAACAACTGTAACATATAGAATAAAATAAAACGATGTGAAACTTCTACAAGATCAAATACACTGCAGACAGACTTGTGGCACTGCACATTACAAAGGCAATACTTTCCCCTACCTCTGGCTTTTGCTGGGATGGTGAGGGAGCTGAAAAAGTTCAATCAAAATGAAAGTTTAGCTCTGAATAATTAATATTACATTTACATTAATTTCTTGCCTCTATGCTTTAGACTGCTGAAGTTAAAATTGTTAGATACCTTTGTGAGGCGGAGCAGTGCGTTTCTTTGGTACTGGGCGTCGGGCTGGAGGCTGTGGAGGCTGATGTGATCTATCTTCATGTCCATCTGTATGTAAGACCTCTATCCTGGGATGTGGCTGTTGCTTGACCTCTGAACTCAGGCAGTGAGCCAATCCCAAAATGACAGGAAGACAAAGAAAGGCGCCAGTGCAGACCAGAATCCTGTGTAAGAGTTTTCTCTGAAAGGCAACACCTGCATGTTGGAGATGACAGAGAAGAACAACAATGCACAAACACTAATGACTAAAATATGCATGACCCATATTTGATTGAAATTAGCATATATACCTTTTGTGACATTCACTTGCCTCCAATGGCTCACATCATGGCTTCCATCACTCCATTTCACGTCGCATTTGTAAAACCCTTCATCTGACTGTTCAACACTCAAAATCTTTAAATGTAGTTTGCTTTGATTGGCACTGAGTGGGGCAATGATGAAACGGTGCCTTCCTCTATTTTCAACAGTGGTTGAAATTGTGAGATTTTCCCTTTTCCAGTTACCTGTCCAGTTTTTTCCACAGTGTTGAACCAAACAGGACAGAGACAAACTGCCCCCTGCAGGCACGAAGAATGCCTCACGTTTCCCCAAAACACCCTGACTGCATTCTTCAGAAAAAACACCTAAATGACAGAGTATTCAGCTGTTTAATATTCCATGAAAAGCCTTAAAATAAATTCATCAGTTAATAAAGAATAACCTCAAAAAGTCTGAATATTTTATTTCAAAAGAGAACACCTACGTTGTTAAAAAGATCAAGTACAAGTGACATGAGAGTAAAACTTTACTTTGACTTATCATGGCTTTATGAACAGTATGTATTTATCTGAGTCAAATTACACAACTGCAAGAAAGGGCAACCATTATTTTGGAAAATTGCAGTTTTATTTCTTGGAGCTTCCTCAACAAAATCTAACCAAATACAAAACAGAGAACTCTAACGAGACAGGCAACTCTAACAACTCAGCCGAGTCAGTTTTCAGTCTGTTTTCAGACTAGGCTGAGTTGAAACATGTTCTTACCTTCCTGGAAGATACACAGAAAGCTGATCACACGCAAGATTAACGCAAACATGTCTGGTAGGAAAAAAAAACCTTGTTGTTCAGGCAGCACAAAATTTCAGTTCACTTGTAAAGATCAGGTCTCCATGTTACGGCTCGCTAAAAAAATCTGACAGTCTAGCATTCTTTTAACTTAACATAACCTGTTTATTCAAACCATTTTCAGCCTTTCTCTTACTTTCCTATTTCTGTGACTGTGAGGGATCATTTTCGGTTTTCACTTTTCTTTCTGCTTTTTTTTATCTCTAGGGGGAGTCAGAGGAAGGAAGTGACCCACTAATCCAGCCCCTTCACACTTTTCTGAACACAAACATCCACATTAGGATTTGAGTTACAGGAAAGCACTGACTTCAAGAGCAGGAATACTGACTTTCAAGCAGGAAATGGGGCTCATTTCAAGGAAGTGTAAACTCCAGTCTTATAAAAGACCTCAGAAACTCATTTGTTCTGCTTTGCATTTACTGTAGCTCTTGTGGCTTATTTGAGTTGTTTTGTTTTTTTCACTTTAATTTTTAAACATATAAACAGCAACTTGAGCTTTACATATAATAATGCCATGCAGATAATAATTTACTTTTGGATTTAAAAAAGGTGAAAGTTTCTGGGATATCTTAAACATCTTGTCTTACTAAAATATTCATTGTTCAATTGTTGTTCAACATCAATTTAATTTGTTATGATGTCAAGCAATAGCTCAACATAAAGCAGCACATTATTATGGGTGACTTTCTGAGAAATTAATAATTTAGTAATACATTTTTACTAACTTAATTCTGAAACTATTTCACATTCAGTTCATCCTACTCTGATTCCTTTAAATAAAACACAGTGCTCTCAAATGCTTTTAGAAATCACCTAATTGGTAAATAATATTAATCTCTATCGTTTTTAGCGTTTTAATCCCCGCTATATTCTGAAGGTGTTAAGGGATTTGGCAGTGAACATTCGTGAACGAACAACATAAAGAAGATCAGATAATACAGATGAATATGTGGAGAAACTGAGAGCAGGTAAAGGTTATTAAAAATAATACCCATGTTCTTCCAAGTATAGTTGTGGTGCTATATCTAGAGTATTATTAGTCTAGTCCTATAGGAATACCTACACATATGTCATCTGTCATAACTTTTCAAACTTGTATTGCAACAATAGTTTAAGTCTATACTGTACACAATTTGTGTTCCTTTGGAAACTTTTTATAAAACTGCTGTATCACCGTTGTGCACAGCTACTCTTAAGTGTTTTGGTACTTAGTCATTTTGAAAACAAATACATTTCAGTTCTACCTTCTACTGGCTGTGACGATACCCTCTTATATTTAATTCAATTAATTTCAGTTCAGTTTTAAAGTACTTTATCAATTCCAGAGGTGAAATTAAATGTTATAACTCATTAAATTTTCATCAAAACGTTGCCGATCCAGGCTCCGACAGGGAGATTCTGTTGGAGTCTGTATTACAGTGGCTCTGGGGAAACCTGAAGACATTTTGTAGTTCTATAACAAGTTATAGTGTCAGGTTTTGTTTCAGTTTGAAGGCAGGATTTTGTAAGCTTCACATTGGACTTAAAAAATTGTTTGTTTCTTTTAGAAATAAAGACCCCCTCTTGGTTCTACTTTACATATAATATTTGTGAAGAAAGGGGTTTCTGAGCCAAAGGTCTAATACTTTAAATTATTGAAAAGATTAGTATATTGTTGCTGGGTTTGTGGGAACAATGACTCTAGATGTGTTCAAATGTTATTGTTAGTCTTATTGTATATAAATTGTTGCCTAATTGTCTGTTGCTTATTTATTAGTACTGATGGTCAGAAATGGAAATTAAAACAATATTTCCTGCTTTATCACAGTAACACAAACGTTTTATGCGCTTTCACTGTGTCACGTTTTGGCAGCGCTAATTTTACTCCCGTGTTCATTTCATTCACTCCCATAGGATTACGCAGTAAACAACAGACAAAGGGAAAAAGACGGTGTCTTGTATGTAAACCACAAGTGTAAACCTACATTTTTCTGATGCGATACAACGGAACAAGGTCCAGCTTGTTGATACAACGGAACAAGGTCCAGAAGCTGAATATTTAGATCAAAACCTATTTTATTACTGTGACAAAATACAAAACAAAAAAACATAAACCAGAAAAGTTTTTAATGTGTTAGTAAAAACTAAATAGTGACATATCACACCGGGAAGTTTCGATGGATATATAGATTCTTTAACTCCGCCCAAACGCCACGTCAAAGATCGAACCAGGGCACAGAAACGAGCGCACCCCTTGCACACACTGACTCGCTGTCGGTGAATGAGATAAACAAAGAGCCGGCGACTTTTTTGGGACTACAGTCTCTGCTTCTCAAGCTCCTCAGAAACATGGACGCCGGTAGGTTGAGCGTGGCTGTGTCCCTTTTCAGCCATGTTGGTTTTATGTCGCCGACCACCTAAAACAGACGCTTCTCCAGCATCTTCAGGGTTGACAAGTGATCGAGCTAACATGCTAGGTTAGCATTCAAGTGCGCTAGCAGCATGCCGGGGTGGTGAGCTAGCAAGACTACCGTGTTCTGTATGCAAAGTTGGCAGCTTATGGAAACAAACAGTATGAATGGGAGAAACATAGAGACCGCAGTTATAAACAGATAGTAAGGAATATATTCCATGTTTGAAGTTGTCAGCTATAGAAAATGTAATGCTTCCTGCTTAGCCAGCTAGTCCAAAATGGACCTGTCAAACTCTAAACTTCAGATTAATTTCCTTTAGAGGAGAATGTGCTTACTGATGTTTTCTGAATGATTTTTAAATGTTATAGATTTCCGATATAGTTGGGATGTACTCCCTCTCTCGGGTTTTACAACTCTCTTTATTTATAGGCTAATGTTTTGTTTTTTTGACTTGGATCCGAGTGTTTAGATGGCGTATGCAGAAGTATGTCCTAAATATATACTGAATTATTTGTCGAATTGGGAAATGGAACATGTTTTCTTTTAAACAGATTTTGATCTCCGTTTTCCGGCTTCATTTCAGCTGTTGATCTGCTCTTTGCTCGTAGTGCCGCGATAGGCATCGTAAAGTGCTTAGCCAATGCAAAGCCAGCTGTAAAACCTCTGATGTGTGAATTTGCAAGTCACCCCTGGCTGCCAGGGTTTGGCCCCAATCCATAGAAAAACCTCTATATTGTC
The DNA here is from genome assembly GCA_902982915.1 of Phalloptychus januarius. Classification (NCBI taxonomy): domain Eukaryota; kingdom Metazoa; phylum Chordata; class Actinopteri; order Cyprinodontiformes; family Poeciliidae; genus Phalloptychus; species Phalloptychus januarius. Next base: position 33,605,288 of record CADWAE010000133.1, read on the forward strand.
AGCTCTCGCCATTCATGCCATCATGTGTTAAATAACAGGCTAGCCAACTTTACCAGCCTACTAACCTAGTGACTATTAGATTTCATCTCATAGCTTCAGCTTCAACCTGGTATTAGAAAAAAAAACTGCTGTCACTTTAAGATATGTTTGTTATAAACTGACACTGGCGCCCCTTACTATTTTTCTACATTGTCAGCTTTAATCATGATCCGTGCATATTTCCCCATAAGGGAACCAATATAATGTTGGCCTCCTGGCAAAGCACCATCCGAAAATATTTTCTGCCTTTGGTTTGTGTTTATTTTGATAGGTTGTGAATGTTAGCTGATGAAGTTTGACATTATGCCAGTCTCTGCTTTTCATTAGCTGGCGGAAGCATTGAACCATCGGCAGCATGCATGACTAGGCAATGTCCTGCTCAATGCTTAATTGCTCTATGCTATCATTTGACTGAATTACAATCCGCCGACTGGTGCCACTTTGACTCTGTCAAGGTGTGTGTGTTGCGTGTACCCGTTAGTCCCCCAATCAGCGGGACCGGACAAGCTTCCAGTCTGTTCGTCTTACAGATGGAGCCAGATAAGTGTTCAGGGCCTTGTCTGGTCTGCCCTCTGCAGCTAAAGGCCTACAGTATTAATCGACAATATGGAAACATTCTTGAATTGTGTCTGTGTTTGCTCCAACTGGGTCTGTATTCCCCCATTAGAGCTGTTCTTCTAACAGCATTTATTATCCCAAACAGGCCATTGTTTCTTGTTGACTCTGTTTGGAGGCTGGAAAAAGAGCGGCACCAGACGGTTGAAGTATTCAGGAAAAGATGAGGTGTTGACTTACAACTATTGATCTTACTGGTGGTTTCCAGGAATGATTTTAATGCCGCAGTGAGTGAGTGCTGTTGAGTCGAATCTCTAATGGGAAGTAATGCTTAAACCTACAGTGTGACAATGAGTCATGAGAATTGGAAAAAAAAAGAAAAGGCCACCTGACTGATTGAAGTTGAGCAACTGGTTTTTTTAGTACAGTTCTTTACTTTTGTCTCTCTCTTGGGTTCTCTAAAGGTTTGAGTCCAGAAAAGGTGACCACCTTTACAAAGCGCCTGCGATCCGAACCACGTTATCTGTTGGCCCAGAATGTTTCAACCTGCATCGACCCGTTGGAGGTTTGTTTGCACCGACAGACTGTCCAGGATACTGTGCACATCTTCCAGCACTCTATTCCCACGGAGGGCAAACCTATCACCAACCAAAAAAACTCAGGTATGACGTATGCATTACCCGTCGCTTACAAACCCTACAGCGAACAGATAAAATATAACAATATGTGCGCAACTTTGGGTCAATGTGGATGCATGCCTTCCAATTATTTGCTTTGAGAGATTACCTAATTGTCAAATCAATACCACTTTTGCGTAATTCAATTTTCAGTAGAAATCCATGTGTTAAAATGACCCAGTCTATGTCAATTCTTGAATTTATTTAGGAATATGTTGAGTGACAGTTTTGTGCCAGACCTTCACTAACTGGTTTATTGCTGTCTTTCGACAACAGGGAGATGTTGGATCTTCTCGTGCCTCAACGTCTTGCGACTTCCCTTCATGAAGAAGCATAATTTAGAGGAGTTTGAGTTTAGTCAGTCTTATCTCTTCTTCTGGGACAAGGTAACGTCCTCTGCACAATCTCACTCTTCTGCTTATTGATAGCTGTTTTTTGTGTTTTGCCGCATGGCAGTAAATACAGTTTCTTCTGTTAGCATACTGTTTGTGGGTCTGTTTGAACTGATGCAATGTTATTACGCAGCACTCTGTCACCTTGTCATTGTTCCTAAAACCCTCTTTTGTGTGTTTTGTCACAGTGACCTCTCACTGCAAGTTTCAAGCTTTGCATGTTTTCCCTAGTTTTTTCTTTCTCCAACGTGTTAGGACATTTTCCTATCAGGAATGCAGCTTTAATTTATGACATGTTGAAGGGAAATGGAATAACATTGCAAGAAATATTAGTCGTAAATTTAACAACAGTAAGGTAGATCATTAAAATTTGTTGCTTGTGTTTGTGAGTAAATCTACCAAAGTGAGCATCTCCTCTCTCAGAGGATGTTTTTGGTCTAAAGGTTAATAAGACATGTCATGTCTGGATTAGAATGTGACAGTGAGGATTTTAATTTACTTTCACAACAAGTTAAAAGTCTAATAATTACAAAAATATAGGACTAATAACTTAAAAAAACCTTTTATAACCAAAGGGTTAACCAGTCCGGTTGAGGTGAAGAGTTGTTCCTTCCTCCCTTCAATCAATCATTCATTCATATTTTTGTTGAAGAAAATATGAATTATACAATTTAACATAATTTCACATAATCCTGTCTTTGTCAGGTTATTTATCCAATAAATTCTCACCTGTTCCTGTTGTTCACCAAAACTATTTTTTTTTAGCATTTATACTTTTTCCTGATTTAACTGTCAGAAAACATAACATGTGACATTTTACCCAGAAAAAAAAATATTAACAAAGCTTATGTTTTGTTATTTAAAAAAAAATTCTGATTCAAGTTAAATATATTACATGGAAAAACTCACTTGCTTAAATTGGACATTTGCAATGCTGTTTTGACTATATTTATCTGTTTGATGGTTATTAAGCAAAAATCTAGGCTGGGTCTTAACCCTTCTGTTTCTAATACAATAGTCACTGCAGTTTTTACTTTAAACAGTAGATGTCACAGTAGAGTAAATCTGCTTCTATTCATCAAGTGAAAATGCAGAAACACAAACCTCCCAAAAGTCTCTGCGTGGATGTTTCTGTCCTTGTTGTGGGGAGAGAAACGGCAGGCGTTGACCAGCTGCTAGAAGTGACAGAATGCCCTAAAGTGCAGCCGTGTTCATTATTTCTGCTCCTCTCTGCCTGACCTGCAAACCAACAGTATCAACTCCCACACTTTAACAGACACAGCACAGCATATTCTGTGAGTTTTGATGGCTACAGTATGAGCCTTCAGTTTATTTTAGGCATAGCGATGGGAGAAGCACTGTGCATATGTGTGTTTAACAACATAAAGTACATCCACCCACACACAGCGTGGGTGCTGAGTTCTTGCCATCCAAGGTAAATGTTGAAACTATTTTTCTACATAAGTTGCAGAAGTTTTCAGACGGTGAGGAAAAAAATTGTTGAATGTGTCTTTTTATTCAGTGTATGTAGACTTTGGGATTCAACAGGGTGGCATGAAATAGCAGTAAATACTTTCTACAAGCACAACTAAATGTAGAATAAATGTGGCCCCTCTTCATAACGGACTGAAAAAATCATGTTAATTTTTGTGAACTACTTCTTTCAAAGTAAATAAGTAAACATAAGAGCTGATTTTTTTTTTTTTTGCAGATTGAGCGATGCTACTACTTCCTCCATGCATGCGTGGAGACGGCACAGAGAAAGGAGCCGGTAGATGGACGCCTGGTCCAGTTTCTTCTCTCCAACCCAACCAATGATGGCGGGCAGTGGGACATGCTGGTCAATCTCATTGGTTAGTTCTCATGAAACATGGTCATAGTAAATTAAAGCTAATATTTTCTTGTATCTGCACATTGTTTCTGCTTTTCACTTCAGAGGTTTTCTCATTGCTTTTGTTTAGAGAAATACGGCGTCATTCCAAAGAAATGCTTCCCAGAGTCACACAGTTCAGAGGCTTCCCGGAGAATGAACGAAATCCTCAATCATAAAGTACAATTGGCACATTTAGCAAAGTGTTCTGTTGAAATCACATTATATTTCCATTACTGACTTGTGTTGGTAATAAAACAGAGCTGTTTTTGTCTCTCGCTTTGCTTCAGCTGAGGGAATACTGCTTGAGACTGAGGAACATGGTGGCCAGTGATGCTACGAAGGCCGAACTATCTGAAGCAATCGACACCATGATAGAAGAGGTGAGCCTAACAGAGAACACACATCATGTTTTCTTCTATCATGTTGACGTATTGATTGACTTTGGAGAGATTTTATTTAAAATTTTGCTGAAGGGGAAAGTAACTGACTAAATGCAGCTTCAGTAATAATCATAATAATAATAGTAAAACATTTTATTTGTTTCTTGACACTCAAGGTCACCTCACATAATTTAACATAAAAACAAGCACAAAATTGAAATAAAACAAGATTTAAAAAGACGATGCAATTGCAGTCAAAGAGCGTAAGCCACCTGAAACAGATGGGTTTTGAGTTTGGACTTGATGTGTGGCAAAGAGTCGATGTTACGGAGATCAGGTCAGTGGGTTCCAGAGTTCAGGCAGTAAAACATTTCCACAGTGAAACGTTTACTGTGAAAACGGTGGATTCCAGAGTGAAAAACTTGGACTGATCAGCTTCTCTCTCAAGTACTCACACTGTGACTTTTAGTAGAAACAAAAAATAGAAATGTATGAATGTTTTTTATAGATTACAAGGGTGTTATGTTACCTTTAAAATACAGTGTAATTTAATATATATATATATATATTAATATATTTTGTGAGAGCAATAAAAAGTAAAATTCAACTCCAAATGCCCACATTAAAAAAGAAAAACTGATTTTATTTATTTATAAAAGAACATAAAGTCAGCATTCAGATCAGAATTGTAGATTTTTATGGACCGTTTGTTAACTTATCCAGTCCCACAGTTCAGTTCTGCATGGAATATGATTTTGTGTTTTTACTTTGTATACAAGAGTATCAAATTATTTAAAATTATTTTTACCCAGTTCCTTTTTTTTCCAAATGTTCAACTTTGCCTGGTTAGAGTTCTTCCAGTTGCTTTTATAGGATTCTTCTTTTGCTCCTGATTTTAATGAGGAAAAATTACAATTACAGCAAGTTTAATCTGTTCGTAATCGTAAGTTGTTTGGTCTAACAAAGTGGATGACAAATGTCTGGACCATTAAAAATGCATTTGTCTGCAATTTGTGACTTGATGATTTCCTCACATCAAGTGCAAAAGACTGAAGCAGACTCTAGTACTTGACAAAACCTCAAGGAATTTTAAAGATGGAGTTCCTCAAATCATTCATTGAACATGTACTTATGCTTTACATACAGGTAAGAGACAGGCTGCAATGAATAATGGTCCAATAAAGTGTTGAGCCTTGGTACGCCACATTTAGTGAGACTCAGAGTAGTTTTACAGACACTGAAATCGCAGTTCAAAGTTCAAAACTCACTACCAAGAGGCTGATTTAATGTATGAAGGATTCCGTAAATGATTTTTGCTGAACTGGTTAATTGTTCACTCCATTCAAGTTTTGTGTGGGTTTGACTGTCAATTAAGTTGAGTGAGTGCAGCTCCTCGGTTCTTGTTGTTGAGTTAATAAGAGAGAAGGGACAGATTTTAGGCCCTCTGCTTCTCCACTGAATGTTTCATTTTAACCAGCAGAGGGAGCTGTCTATCAATGCATACCTGGGGAGAACAATCTCCAGCTGAACAGCGGACCTAAAAGTAAATTGAAGGTATTGAAGTTTGTCAGTCAACCGGTATTAGCTAAAATTAAAGACAATTTGAGAGATGGAACAAAAATTCAGGCTTTCATATTTACACAGGATAGCACAAGTTAATCAAGTTTTATTGAGAATGTTGAATTCATCTTGATGCAAGCCTACACGTTTTGTTTTTTTATTAAATCATAAAGCTTTTATCTCTTGTATCTGTAATGACAGGGTTAATTAATTTATTTTTATTAGCATTTGCTAAACTGCAGCAGCTCATTAGCTCGTTTTTCTTCGTGCAGTTTGTGTCTACTGCGCATACGTCACGTCTGAACCAATAACCATGGATGATAGTGATCTTGTTTATGGAACAGCCAGTGATCTGTTGCTGCACAGCAAAGCCCAGTGCAACAGTCAGCCCTCTTCATATGTGTAAGCAAACACATGTGCCACAAGCGTAACACGTGTCAGGTGCCCCTCAGTGTGTATGTTGTGTGGGTTTAACACCTAATTCGCTCTTCCTGTGTGTCTGTGTGTGTGGGAGGCCAGTCAATCAATCTCCCATCGACGCAGTGTGGAGGCTTGGTTAAACACTCTTTGTTGTCAGCTGTTAGGTTGTATTGTGCTGCTGCCTGGTTGCTTGTTTAAACAGTTGTTTGCATTTACCTGCACCTTCATGGATGTCCTCTCATCGCCACACACACAGATACACGTATCGGATACGTATGTTATGCAACAGTTAGGTTTCTGTACCGCCGTTTTGTGGAAGGTGATGGAGGATTGTTTTTCTGTTTGTCCACCTGCAATCGTTTTGTTATGCGAAACACAACTCGGTCACGGCTGTTGCCGATGAACGATTCACTCTGTTAGAAGAATAATGGGCGTAAACAGAGCCAAACTGCTCACGCATGTCGCTCCAAGCCAACTTGCAAAGTAGTATTCAAGTCAGCGCCAAGATGGGATGACAAGACTACATTTGTCTTGGGATTACTTGGAGTGGCGTGATATTAGGAAACATTACTCTCTCTGTTGTTATTATTACGTTATAAAAAGTCAAATAAATGTTTGAGTTCAAATTTTTATGTACAAACCTTTAAATTAAAAGTGTAATTTATCTTTTTAATTAAGAGCAACTGCAGTTTTCATTAATCATAAAGCTCATGGATTTTCTATCTTAAATCTTTGCTTTTGATTTTTTTCAGATTAACTCAAACGTTTGTACTTTGTAAGAGATGTAGTCCACATGATGTCACATGTAAGATAGTGGTCTAAGAAGGCTAACAAAGCACTTGAAAAACAAAACTTGCAGAGATTTAAGCTATTATGGTCTAACTTTGGGGTAAATTTTAGCTTCATATTAGCTCAGTCAGTTGTAATTAACTGGAAATACTGTTAAACTTCTTGGAGGTTACAAATCTCTGCATCTCAGAAGGTAATCTTGAAGAGATTTCTGCCTCTTACTAAAAAACATCTGCCAATGGATTGGTAATTAGGTTAACAAACTACCTCATGATTCTTACAGTCTGTGAAATTCCTACCCTCAAGTCCTAATCTGTGCTCACCACCTGCTCTGTTTGTGCTCTTGAATCTCTTGGCCTTATTTTTTTCCTCTACGTTGAGGAAACTAGCTTTGCCTCAGTTTGCTCACATGTGCTTCAGTCAGAATCAAAGCTTCTTGTCAGACCTACTTTCATGTGCGTGGAAGTGATGCTGTCCAACTGGCCTATGTGGCGGCTGGGATTGCGCCCTGGTCTTCATCACGTCTGCCCCATGCACACCGCAGTGACAGCCAATAGGGGTCAACGTCTCTGCTTCCACTCACCAGACTTGCCGCTCACTTGACTTTAATGAATATATTCGCGTGTCAAGAGCCCGTTCTGATCGTCACAGCCGGTTGGGGATGTTCAATCACACGAAGCTCATGACATTAATTTCAGAACCGTGGCATTAGACTCCTGGTTTGAATTATGACATCACTTTTAGTATCTGTGTTGTTCAGGCTCAGATGATGACTGATTTACTCATCATGAGTCCAACTTCAATATGTTACAAAGAGTCAACATACACTCCTAAATAGGAGAAAAAACAAATCACAGGAAACGACATATATGCTGTACTTCACACATAAAGAAATGCACAGATGGAATCCCTCATGCCATGATTGGAGCCTCTAAGTGCTCCATTGCGTCATGGAATCAGACGCACCATGTGCAGCTCTGCTCTTGGCTCTGAACATGCAGAGTGCGATTCCTGAGACAAGTCTAATTAATGAGTCGGCCATCAGCTGACAGAGCAGTTACTCTATGTTACTCGGAGGCCCCGTGCATGCAGGGCCCCCGTCATTTGTTGTTCGATGTGGGTGGGTTGCTGCATGTGTGCCTGTGTTTCTGGTTGCAGGAATAGCCGGAGCCTGAGTCGTCCGCTTGCCTTCTTTTTCTTTTTTTCTTCTTCTTACGACTTTCTCCACACAATTGCTGGGATTTAACAATGACCACATGTGTTGAATGTTTACAAAACATGGAAGTTTAATCAAAACCTCTTTCAATTTTATCCAAACTGTTTGCATGGTGTCATTTGCTTATACTCACAAGTCCAGCTTCTAGACAATGGTTATACATTTATTTCTGAGGAGCAATTAAGAGCACCGTTTACCTCATTTTGACATTCAGTTTGGTGAGAATGCCTTTTAACCCTAACGTTTGCTGGCCACCATATGTACAACAACACATTACTTCTATTTTTTGTACAACTTTCCAGTGTGCGACATACTCAATTCATTTTCTTTTGTTTGTTCTTTATTATTAAAGATTGCTCAAATTGTTCTGCTGGGCAGAATTATTTTTAATTTATTTCAGGCTACATTTATTAGCACCCTGATGAAGAAACATGTAAATTTATAAATTGATTTTATCACATAAGAATCAATCAATTGCTCTTAAATTCACAAGTAGTGCAGCTAATTGGTACAAGCAACAAATTCATTAGAATACATCTAACTTCACGTTTTTTTATTCTTGTTTTTTAATGTTACTTAGACTTTTTAGGAATTTGTAGTTTATCCATGACTCTGTGTTTTCTTGGGGAAAAGATATGATGCAATACAGAGCCCCATTACTCTTAGCCAGTAGTCTGGAGGAGGACCCAGATTTATCTTGTCGCCACATAGCTTTACGGCAGTAAATTGGGTTAAAAAAATATTGCACAGCTCATTGTGGCAAGAAATTATTATTGAGAGCTGCAGTGACATCTTGTGGGCACTAACCGAGCCACCATCACAAACAGCCAAAAATGAGTTGACTAAACACATCTGAAATCATGTTTGTTGATCAGATTAGACTAATGGCACACACCACAAAGGCTGTGTCCGAAAGTCGCCACCGGCCCCTTCGTTATTTTGTGTTAAACTGCCTGCAGCAGTGTGGACGCCACAAGGCACATCATCCAGCGTTCTTCCTCAGACCGCTGGGTGATTTGCTTTGGGAAACAGATCTTTCTTATTGAAAATACTTGACACTTTTGACTAAACTTTCAGGATTTCTGCATATTCTTAAAGATTTAAATGTATTAATTGATTGTTTTTGGATTTTAAAACGTCTAAACTTCATCCAGCTTAAAGGCTTAAATTAAATTATTTTGTAAATTTGCACATTAATTCTTTACTTCTGTTTTTAATTTATCTTAATTTGTTGAGGTGCTCCTGTGGTAAATATTTGTTGTGCTGATTGTAGTTCCAGCTTAAGAACTTGGGTATTTTATGGTGAAACCAAACTACAGATCACAGATTCACCATTTAAGTTCTGCTCCTGAAAGTGGTATTTTGTTTGGGGAAATGAAATACAATTGTTCTTGTCAAATTATGTGAAGTTGTTAATTAACCTAAGTTAACTTGACCAAGTTTAACACAGCTCTCAAATAGTCTCAGATTTACTCCATTGATATTTGCAGAAACCCTTAAGGATTCATGACTAAAGCCCAGAAATCCATTCTGTCTCAGCGCACCTTTAATTTTCCCTTGGGATCAACAAAGTACTTTTTGAATTTTAATTGAATTTGTATCAGCTTGACGTTCGTGTGTGAAACATGCTAAGTGACTCAGGTTCTTTGACCAGATGAAACATGGTGTCTACTTTCCATAAACCAAAACTTTTAGGCAGCAAACAGTTCCAGGTTAAAGGTTGGGGTTTCTAAAAATCATTCTGTGCCATATTATACAGATGCTATAAAAATACATTTCTTTTTTATGTTAAAGTGTTTTTTTTTTATTTATTTCCATGTGTGCGTGTGGTGTTCTGTATAGTGTCAGTCATTTCTTGTCTGCTGTGTGGGGAGTTTCACTCCTAACATCAGATGACCTGTTTGTTTTGGTCACACACAACATCTAAATATGTAAGATGGGTGTCAGCCATCCAGTAAACACTGGAAACAGATCTTATCAGAGTTTGGCCACAGTTGGCGTCAGTGTCGTGCAGTCGGTCGGTCACTGTTTACAGCTTGACATGCAAACTAACTGTGACAGACCCGGAGTGGATTTTCATTCAGATACTGAATTACAACAAAAGGGGCTGCACAATAACAGATCCCCACAAAATAAGTGTATAATGTTAAACTGTTCTTTGTTCAGATTATAAGATTTGAGTGAATGCATGTTTGATTAACAATGTAGTTTCAATTCATGGAGTGCCAGTCGTCATGATTTTGACTTGATTTATAGTGAATTATATTGGTGTTTCAGAATCTTCATCCATATTTTTGTCGTCTTGGATCATTTACTTTTAGCTAACATCAGCATGGGTAGCCATGAAGAAAACAAATCAGTAGGTTAATAGAACAGTTTGTTAGTTTTTTTTCTGCATCTCTACCTCTTCTGTTTTTTGTTTTTTTGTCACTCATTTACATCTGTCAGTGATGCAACAGGTGTTCCAACATTGGTCCTGCTCACATGTCACCATGGCTGGTCCTCTATGGTCTCTTTCTGTCGGCCCAGCCTCGCACTCACACCCCCTCTATTTACCTTACCTGGTGTGATGTGTGTTCACAAGGCTGACCTGGAGTAAAGTGCTCACACTCCCTTGATCAACACTACATTACGTTTGATCATGTTCTTAATCTCACCTGAAGCCTTCTTCGACCTTAAATTCAGAGTTTTTTCTTTTGTAGAAAAGAATGTTTGAAGCTGACAGAGGCAAAACTCTGCACATCCTACAGATGTAATTCCAGTCAAAGTATTCTGCAAAGTATTGGCTCGAGTGGACTGAATAAAAAGCAACATCTTCCCTTAGTGGTTTTAAAATCCTGATTAAAAAGCATTGTAGTCTATATAGCGTGTGTTGTTAACTGGCAAAATGTTTACAACAAAAAAAGCATTCATATTTATGGGTATGAATGCTTTTGCTATTTTGATGGTTGTAGAGCTCTATGCTCAACTATCATGAGAAAGTTTAACATTACCAGAAGGAAATGGTGGTAATAAAAACCAAAGCAAGAATTGAGGCAGAGGTCGAGGGACAGACGGGAAGATGGACACTTTGGCTTTAATCTCGCCCATAAGACAGTTTAAACAAAATTTTTGAACTGAGATCAAGGAAGTTCTGAGGCCTTTGTTGACTCAGTACATCTGTGTATTTTGGTTTGTGTCTGTTCTTTTTGTGACTTCACGCTTTGCAGTGCTGAAAGAGGCAAGTGTTTGTTTGACTAAGCCAGGCCTAAATTTCACATCTTCCTTATTCTTGACTAGGAATTTTGTAAAACATTTGCTTCACTTGCATAATTAGAACATGCATTGTAGCATTATATTGTGTTTGTCAAATCGCTGAGTTTATTTTCCTAACACCACAAATGCAGTCCACTTCATCTTAGTTTTTCTTCTTAGTTTTTATCGTATTTCAATGCAACAGTCGTGTTAGGTTCTGGGAGAGGCGAGCAGCAGATTGGAGAGGGGAATAGCAAAAAGGGGGAAATTCCAAAGATAACTCTATCAGAGGCTGGAAGGGCCAGATTGACAGACGACCCAGTCCAAACAGCTCGATTTAGCCCACAGGAACTCAGTCTGAACCTCTGCACTGCAGGAAGACACGTATGAAGGAACGAGGTTGTGTGAGGAGTCACTAGATTGAGGTGAGGGGAAAAATGTAGAATGGGGAGAAAAATCAAACGGCACAAGTAATGCCAGGATGGTGATTGCTGGGCCAAAGATTTTGACTGAGAAATGAACTTGACCACTTGAGGCAATAAAAAAAATGATGAAAAACAAACTAAATGTTTAAATGGGGTGATATTATGTGTTTTCCAGGAGCATAGTGCCAGTTTATAGCACAATCAAGTAACTATGTTGCCTTTAAATGTACACTTGTTGTATATATCAAACATAAAATAAATTTGACTTTGCGGTTTGATGCCTTAAAATTCAGCCTCTGTCTGTCTAAGAAGCTCCTGCCATCCATGAATTAATCAAAGCACCACTCTATGTATGTTTTTGATTAGAGAATAACATAACATGATTTAAGGTAATAAAGTTTGTTTTACATAAACCCCGACCCCATTTAAGATGACCATGTTTTTCACATTTTACAGCTACACTGGCAACGTCTCATAAAGTGGGATAACCAGCTGGGTAGGGTTTTTTAGAACAGTTTCTGATGGAGGGTTCATGTTCCTGCTGTCTTTGCAGGTGTTTCGTGTGGCCAGTGTTTGTCTAGGCAGCCCACCTGACACCATCTGCTGGGAGTACAGGGACAAGGATAAGAACTTCCACCGCATGGGACCACTCACACCCCAGCAGTTCTACAGGGAACACGTCAAACCTCTTTACAACATTCAGGACAAAGTACTCACCACATCAGACAGACCACACAAACATGGGTTGCATATTTGCAAAGCGAAGCTGTTCGGTCTCTAAACTTGTGCGGTTCCTCTCTGTGCTCAGGTCTGCCTTGTAAATGACCCCCGACCACAGAATCCTTACGGGAAGCTGTACAGCGTAGAGTTCCTTGGGAACATGGTTGGAGGTCGCAGGACTCTGTACAACAACCAACCCATCCAGCTGCTGAAGAACGCCGCAGCGGACTCCATCAAGGAAGGAGAGGTTCGTGGGAACAACTGGACATGACTGTTACCACAAATGTTTGTAAACTTCGGATTGTGGAAATTGAAAAATACCTTTTTTTTTATGTTTGTTCGTCTTTCCACTTCTCTCAGGCGGTGTGGTTTGGATGTGACGTCGGGAAACATTTCCACAGTAAACTGGGCATCAATGACATGAATGTGTGAGTAAATTTAATCCAAGTTTCTCCCAAGAATGGATGAGACTTTAGACTGTACTAAATTCCAGTGCAGTCTAGTTCTACACAGAACTAGAAGACAGCAGAAGTTGGCTTTGTTTTCAAATATGAGAACCTGGCTATTAAGGATTATGTTTCCACCAAACAGAATCCCTTTCACTCGCTTTTTCGTTCGAACCCAATTTGCTTTTTTGTTCATGTAAATGGAACAAAATTCTAATAGTCTTTCAAAAGTATACATACCGCTTTAACATTTTTAAAAATTTTTATAGCACAACTAAACTTAGTGTATCGTATAGTGAATTAATGTGATATGTCAGCATAAATTAATGAACATTTTTTAATTGGAGGTAAAATAAATGGATTTTAAAATTCATTACAATTGAAAATCACCAGTTTTGTTTTTATATTTCCATTGTAGCTCATAATGTAGGTTTCCAATCTTCCAATCAACTTTGACTACCTTATCAGTTTCACCTGATAATAGCAAAAGGGACTTCTTATGGCTGTCGTCCATCAGTAGTTTTCTTCTTGCAACTTTTCCATAAAAGCCAGGTTTGTGGAGTCTAGCACTGTTAGTTTTCCTGTTCTGTTAGGGTTTAACTCAGCTGGAGACTGCAGCTCCGAGGAGTTTTGTGGAAATAGGCGGTGCTCTGTGAGAGCAAGCGTTTAGGAACCCCAAATGGCTGCCACTGGAGATTAAAGGATTTCTCGGACATGCATGAAAGAATTAAAGCAACATTTCAGGTATGTTTTGATGGGGGAAGAACATTTTAACTTCATATGAAGCTAAAAAAAAGTTGATTTCACATAAAACTCTCCCTTTAGGATTAAATTACAGACAAATTGACAGCCCTATGTTGAAACATCCAATTTAAATAAATATATTTAAATTTGTGGTTTCAAGGTGTCAAAAATGGTATGAATGCTTTTGTAAGACCGTATCAGGTGTTGATCCGTCCTCAGAGGCTGATCTCTGCGAAGTGCTGGCGCCAAACGCCTGTTATCATCATTTGCTTTTAAGATGGTCTTATGAAAAGATGCTTTTAATTTATGAGTGAAGTCGCCACCTGAGTTCAAACTGGAAACATTCTTGATTCCTCTGCAGGTTCAACCACGAGCTTGTGTTTGGAGTGTCTGTAAAGAACATTTCCAAGGCAGAGAGACTGATATATGGCGACTCCCTCATGACGCACGCCATGATCCTCACTGCTGTTACAGACAAGGTAAACTCGCACAAACCTACACTCCAGGAATGTGACAAAACGCACACTCACAGCACTGATGAACCACAAGGAATACACACATTCAGAATTTCCCAGGGTTTTACTGTTTGTTTACTCGACTCTAATCTGCTGCAGTTTTTCATAATTCTGTCAATTTCCTCCATTGTAAGCAACCCCAGCTGTCAGGTCACTCTCTTCCCTCATGTCTGCAGTTCTCAGTCTTCTCTCCCCTCTGGTCTGTCTCCTGTCCCCTCTCTCTCTCAGGGTGGGAAAGAAGGTTACGAAAAATGGCGGGTAGAAAACTCCTGGGGCGATGACCGTGGAAACAAAGGTAAGAGCCAAACTCTTGAGTGATCCTCAGAAATGTGTGATGCTAAATGTTAAGTGCTTCAAACTAAACCTGCTGCTTTCACCTAAACCTGGCACATTTTCCAGCAAAGTTGTCTGGTCTGACATTGAGTCATAATGCTCCTGTTCACATGTATTCAATTAAAAACAGGATTAGAAGGAGCAGTTTCTGCTACAATGTATTTCATCTACATTAGGCAGTGACAAACAACCCAACAAGTATGTTTTGTGGGATTTATTTTGGAAAAGAACCACATCACTTTACAAGAGAATATACAGTGTAACAAGAAATTAACAACGCTTTAAAAAGTATTTGTCTAAATGTCAAACAATAGTTTATCAGATTACAAGTGGTTCCAATAGATTAACTAATAACGTCCACTTTGACCCCCTTTCAGTATTGTAGTGTGGCCACCATCCAGAAGAGGGCATCACCGGTCATCCTTAAGCAGAGCCAGTTGATACAGAAATAAAGGTGGCAGAGGGATCTTAGAACAGGAAGGTGAACAGGCCCAATGGAGTCCGCTGTGAGATGCAAGATGCACTTTATGGCGTCATGTTTTTAAATATAAACACTCGAGAAGCTCCTTAAGTTTCATGGAGGATTTTGGTTTGTGACAAGTTGAACCAAAGTTTGCCAAATTGAAGGTGATGTGGTTCATTAAAAAGAGAGATAGAAAGCACTTTGAGTTCAAAACTTATTGTGCTTTTAAGTTATGTTCATAAATTTTACATCTTTACATGTATTGGTTTAGTTTCTTCCTTTTTCCTTTGTTCCCAGTGCGTCTTTGCTCCTTAGATCCTCCCGTTTGTTGATTTTTCTATATTCTTATGTAATCGCCTGTATCATCTTGCATTAGGAGTCAGTCTGACGGTTTTTTTTGTTAATGTGTGTTTTTTCTTCAAGTCAATTTGTCTCGGTCTGTTGGCAGAGTACATCTATTGCGTTAATCCTTAAGTCAAAGCAAACGGTGATCTCAAGCTTTATCTCAAGGCTGGATTATAATTATAGGCTTCTGTCTTTTAAATGTTTTTAAGGCAATTCTGTATGCCAAAAAAAAGTCTTTCTACTTGTAATATTGAATCTATGAAATACCAGAGAAGACAAAACAAAAGTCGCAAACAATTAATTATTCTTATGAATCTAATACCACGATTATGAAAACCAATCAAATATTTTGTAGTTGGTTTTACAAGAACAGTAGATACTCTTGAGGTTTCTTCAAGCGTCTCTGCCGCTTATCTTGATCTCTGGCCTCAACAAGCCTCTGGACGTGTGTGTGCCAAACACACACATGATGTGTGTAATATATTTAGGCACACATCTGTACTCACAATATTTGCTTGAGCCCACAAACCTTAGAGAGTATTAGGAAAATATGTAAAAGCCCCTCAGCAAATCAGATTTATTTCATGCAGATCTTATTCCATAAACACCAGCAGATGGGGGATGAACACCTCCAAGCCTAACCCATCTGCAGCTAAATTCATAAAGTTGTCAAGAACAAAACTTTGAGAAGTGGAATTCGTGTGAAAGTCGGGCTTTCTCGGATAAAAGGTGAACGAAAGGTTGAAAAATAAGTAGAAGAGGCTGCGCCTGAAGTAAAACCAAAAGCATGTAGATTTGTTGAGAATTTGGGAACAGTGGCAGGGAAGAAATCAAAGGTTTTGTGGTAGAAGGTAAAGAGGGAGCAGCTATGGAGATGATAGTGTTTATAAAAACCAAATGCTTCCCTTTGGATCTCTTGATATCCCTTGAGATCGAACTCTCTGTTCTTTCACCTTTAAACTGCCTGTCAGATGCTATAATTGCTTCGCTCTCTCCACAACTCATTTTTATACCATTTCTAACAAATATCTGGCTTCACTATTATGGGTTTTATTTTACACTTTTAAAGGAACATTTGGCCAAACACGAGTCCCAAACATTTGGCATATCTTGCATCTGAAAATGGAATTATTCTGGCAGATAAAGATGATGGCTTAATTTCCCCCCAGTTCTACTCTGTTGTCAGGCAAACTCAAGAATGTTATATTAATTTGTGTGGAAGGACTTTGAATAAGAGGCTTCATTAGCTTTTAAGTATGTTTCCAATCCATCACAGTTATTCTCACCCAGTTATCTGTACCTGCACCTCACTGAGAGTCCCGCTTTCATTTCCTTTGAAGTAGGTTAGGAAGTGTCATTTGTTTTCACAATTAAGTTTTACTGTCGTCATCAAACTACAATGCCTTCGCACCTCGTTCCTCATGCTGTGCTATTCCTTCTAATTTCCCCAAAGTTGCCTTTCACCCATGACCCATTTGTGCAGAACCTGTTTATCTCCTCCTGTTGGTAGCAGGTCTCATGCTTCCTTTGGGTATCAGGTTGGAGCATCTGAGATTTTAGCTCATTCCCAGTGCATTACCTCACACACTGACCCCGTGAGGGATCTGGACGTGTTTCTATATTGTATGGACCATTTAATTAAACCTGGGAATTTATATACTCTGCAAACAATAAAATAAATATATAATCATCAAAATATAAATAAAAGAACTTTGTGGAATGCAGTAGATATTGGCTAAAATATCCCAAGTATCATGAGTTATCACTTTGCATGTCAATATAACATTCATCCTGCAGGATAGTCTTCCTACAGTCAATGTCCACACCTAAGACGGATGACAGAGGTCGAAATGCTAAAGGTCACAGAACTGGAAGTACAGCTTAAAAGGAAAGGAGTGGTTCTAGAACAACTGATCTCATAATCGCATTATTGGCCAAAATCATTCCTGAATGCATTTGTGTCCACTTTCTGGTACCTCAGTGTCTTCTCTTAGGCTGACGAATGAAGCGAATGCAGAAGTATGAAAAGTCAAAGTGCCTCAGATGAGGCCGGCTCCCTTCAGTGCTGCGCCATGTTGAGTTAGACAGATGAATGCAGTGGCTGCCAGCCAGATCCTAAGTATTGTCATTGTTCTTCTAAAACACAAAAATGCAAAGCTTTTGCTGCAACTTGCTTTTTTATGTGAAATGCAAGACATCTGTTTTACACTCTCCCCGCTCCTACTACATCAATCTGTCCTTTGGTCTGTCAGCCTAAAGGCAAATAACACCCAACATTTCCACACACACCATGCCACCCAACATGTGGGTTCCAGGAACATCACACCAGCTCACAGGAATACCACAGTGGGAATCGGGCAAAGTGCCATACGAAGACATACATGCTTGGAGGAACATGAGTATGCAACACATGCTATCTTGATGCCTTGTTTTGAACTGTGGCATGTTCTTGCAGTTACCCTGATGTCCTTGATAAGTGTACTTGACAGTGGGAGAGTTTTCTCAACTCTGAGCACGTGAGAAGAAAGGAAAAGCTAGTTGAATTCAGTTTTTAACAGGATTTTAGCTGTTGCCAAGTTGCTTTCCACATTCAAATGGAGACAAATTTTGAAATCAAGCTGAGCGGTGACGTTGGGTGGACCGGGCAAACGTTTTCTGTTTTTCACAGTGGTTGTGAAAAGTTGGTACCAGGAATGCCGAGTACGGGGCATAGAAGACGGTAAGTCAGGGGGACGTCTGCTGAAACAATAGTTTGGCAGTGAAGAGCATTTAAACCTATTAATATTGGCATACAAAGACCAAAAACTGCCACCCTCAATTGACTTTCTCTTTACATCCTCTACATGTGTTTAAAGACAGAAAAGTGAGAAATGGTTAACATAATGTTTGTTTTTTTAAAGGAAAAGTGTAAAATTGGTTCACTTTCTTTGAGGAGGAAGATGAATCTGTCTGCACAGGACTGAGAAGTGTTGCATAACTTTCCCATGATAATGCTTACCCATGCTAACTGAGCTGTGCTCTAATGAAAAGCTCATGAAAGAAATAATGGGTAAAGTTGTCCATGCAAAGAGAAAAGATTATAACGTAACCAGAAAAAATATTTCGCTAAATCTGCTGTTTGGCCAAGAGGCATTTAATGTGTTTGATCTCTAAAATAATGAATCTGCTCTTTGTTTAGACTTCAGCATCTACTACCTGTTTAAACAGAGCTGTTAGATCAGTTTATCATGGATCCTGTCTTGATAGTTTTATATAAGAGAACATGTGCACATATTTTGGTACAGAATGAGGAGAAAGCATAAGCAGGAAGTCTTACTTGCCAATAATATATTTGGGCTTCTTTTCCATTCTCCAGGTTTTAGGAACGTTCTAAAATAAGTGTACAAAAAAATCTATTATTTTTCCTACACTGTTCTTTTTTTTTCCTTTTATTTTGGAAGTTAATTGTTGCTTTTTCTTGGGTCTAAGCACTTTGTCCCGTTCTCTGCAGGTTATCTCATCATGACGGACGATTGGTTCTCAGAGTATGTCTACGAAGTGGTTGTAGACAAGAGGTTCCTCCCTCCTGAAGTGCTGGAAGTGATGCAACAGGAGGCTGTTGTACTTCCTGCGTGGGACCCAATGGGATCATTAGCATAAATCCAGAAATCCAGGTTTTAGCCCCAGCCCTCTGTCTGATCGACTCCGCCCTTTTCCTCAGCCGCTTTTACCTCCAATATTTCCCTCACAGCCACTCTCCTCCAAAAGAGCTTGTTCTTATAGGAAAAATAAAAAACTTTTCTTTTTTTACTTGACTACCAGTGTCTTTTGTTTGT
Source organism: Phalloptychus januarius (assembly GCA_902982915.1). Classification (NCBI taxonomy): domain Eukaryota; kingdom Metazoa; phylum Chordata; class Actinopteri; order Cyprinodontiformes; family Poeciliidae; genus Phalloptychus; species Phalloptychus januarius. The sequence goes on from CADWAE010000133.1 coordinate 33,624,229, forward strand.
ACCACAAGTAAATTAACATACACATTAAGTCTGCACTGTTTGTTTTTCTTCTTGGTGAATTGACCTCATGTTCTATGTTCTGTAGCAAACATCAGGAATGTTACTGCATTCTATTTAAGCCATTAAATGACCAACTTCTTCCTGTGGTGTAGGCCAATGAGGTTTGCACGATGTACGTGGTTCATTCATTACAATCAGGTATTCAGATTTGGCTTACTATAGAAAATGGAGTGGGGGACTCGGCAATTAAGCTGCTCTGGGTAAAAGCTGAAACATCTCTTATGGCTGTTGTTAATCTCACTGTAGTACACAGTTAAACATCCATGCAAGAGCATAACAGTGGGGAAAGTAGAACCTCAAGTTAGCCAAGCATCCAGGTTTTGAACTGCCTAATTAGCAGGGGGGAACTCCTGCTTGCAATGGGAAAACATACAAGCTCCACACAGAAAAGTCCCAACCTGACTGTGAACCCAGGACGCACTTGCGGTGAGGCGGCTTCACTAGTGCCTGTTCAAAACACTGGAGAGTTGAGAGCTTTTCACCAAGTGAAAAACATTTGTTTTGAAGCTTCTTTATACCAACTCTTTTTAACTGTAATTTAGCTACCTCTGTTAAAACATTTGGCATAAAAAAATTGAAGCAGGTAAATCTTTTACAGCTGTAATCTACAGGTCTGATACTGATCCCAGTGAACAAGTACCCTGAAAGGACAGGTAAAATGTATAATTAATCATATCTAAATATTTTAGGGATGTAGAAGAAAAGATGCATAAAGTAAAGTTTTTTTGTGTGTGCACACTCATGAAACAAACTGTTTGCAACTTTAGCTTTAGACTTTTAGCCAGTTTTGCAGGTGAAGATGGAAAATCTTTTGAGATTATTTCATGAGTTTAGTTTTTACATCAAAAAAGCGTGGAAAATTGGCCAGAATGTGTGCACTTTTAACATCCACTAATCCTTACCATGTCCTTTGACAGTAACTATATACAGTACGTGTTTGCTATTTATCACACTAGTGTTTCATAGGGTTTTCTCGTGAACGCAGTCCAAAGGGGCTGGTGGTTGTTACATTTATAGGTGCAGGACGCAGAACAAAGCCCCGCTGTGAACTTACAAACCCATGCAACCGGGCTTACGGGTTCTGACGTCAAAAATGAGTCTTATGATGGTTTCAAAGTAGCAGCTATTTGTGTCTGACAAGAAGAATTAGCCCATCACTGAACCATACAGGACCAGTCACTACACAACAGGCCTCGTAGCTGTCTGCCAATTTCTCTTTTTCCCTGCTGCCTCCTCTTTGTTTGTGTGTGTCTGCAGTGACGAGGATTAACCTAGTGCGTCGGCTGATGCTGATTGGAATGACGGTCAACACCCGAGTGCAGCTACCACACAAAGAGGGCATGGTGATTTAAGTGTCACCCTCATGGTTACTGTGTGTTACTGTGTTCCCTTCACCCCTTCTCTCTGCTTCTAATTCACACACACACACCCCCACACACAAAAAGGCTAAGTTGATTCCACTGTACTACTGTACCTGGCAGGAAGCCACTTGGCTCTGAGGGTTGCAGGTGGTTGGAAATGGGTCACTCTGACCAGGGCACAGACTGTCTCAGAGTTCAAAAAGCTTTCTGCAGTTTCCATCATATCTCACAGTTTTCTAATTTAATTACCTCTGCTATGTTCATACTGATGTTTTCCCTACACCTTTTGTGTACATTTCTAAATATGTGTCAAGGCGTCCTGGATTAGGGGCAAGGATCTTGTTTTAAAGCTCTGTGTGGGAGTGTGTGTATGCACGAGAAGGTGCACACACATGCTTTAGAATGGGGTTTGCATCATAAGCCCGACCGAGCAGAATACGGCCTGCTGTAAGCCTAGGCATGTGGGATTTGTGTGATTGGGTTTAGTCAACGCTGATAGGCGACGTCTTGGGCTCTGGATGACCAGACACTCCATGGACGACGCAGACTGCCCTGCTAAAAATACCAAGGTAAGACCTCATAGTCACCCTGACTGGACTCATCACCATTACCAGTTGTAAACTTGAAATTTGTTGCAGGACCTGATGTGTTGTTTTTAAATTCGGTCTTCTTTTAAAACTACATCTGAAATCACAACATGAAACTTATTTAAAGTAACATTTTTTATGTGGATTTCTTTTTGAAAGTTACAGGGTTTATAGGTTTTAAAACTGTTAAGTATTTGTTTTTAGCTAATCTGAACAATTAGTACAAGGTTACGTTTCACACTCTTATGATCCGGCTCTGCCTGAGGGGTCCGGGAACCCGGGGTGTGTCTCCATGTTCTGTTGAAAATGCAATTTCTGGGCATTAAGCTGTTCATCTTCTGAGGAACTCTTGTAATAATTGACACAACGCCGGTCGTAACCTTTTAACCGCCCCAGGCTGGGCCTCTGCCGCTTTTCAAAGTGAATTCTCCGTAGCTCAACGCTTGAATTTTTAACCTCAGGAATCTTGCGAGAATGGAAATGTCAACATGGGGTCACCGGAGTGTTATGATCATCTTAGAGCAGGAAAAGAATATGGCAGCAATTTCCAAGCAAATATGGTGTCTCATGTGAATAATGGGGTTAAGGTTTATGGTCACTCCAGCTCTAACGCTCTAAGTCACATTAATACTCTAAGCTCTTAGTCTTTGCACCTTACAGAAAATAACATTTCAAAAAAACAGCTACAAAATTACTTATCAGTTTTCAAAGCTACCACTTTGTATTTTTATGTCATACGTTATGTTTTTCTATATTTTGCAACAAGAAAAGTCTCACATACTTGTCACAGATAAATTGGCCAGTTAGCTGCTTCATTAGTACACACCCGGTAAAATGTTGGGTCTTATCTTTTAATATATGTGGCAAAATGGATGAAGAGAACTCACTCTGTCTTAGAATTTCTAACCAGGATATTCAATATTTGTGTGTAACTTTGGATCCACAATAATTGAAAGTCTTCATGTTCCCAGTTTTAAGAACTTTAAATACAGTGACTTAAAAAGTAAGGAACTGATCACTAGTTTTCTGGCTGTAATAACCTAATATGTGCAATGACTCTTGATTATTCCTCTTTAGGTACAAAGGTAATTACTTCAGTTTTGTTTCTGTTCAGATGGAGAAGGTTATGGCACATCCATACATTGATTTATTTTCTAAGCATTTGTTCAGTGCTGTGCATCATCTGTGCAGTTATGGTAACTAATGTTATTACTTGTTATAGCCTGAGCTAGTGGGAGCATGTATATTTTAAAGTAGAGGAAACCCAGGATTGAACCTTGCGGTGCCCCACATGTGAATTGTCTGTGCTAAGGTGAGGAGTTATTTATTAACACAAAGTAAATGCTGTTCTCTAGTTAAGATTCGAACCAGTCATGTACTGAACCAGGGAGTCCGGCCCGGCTCTCCAGCTGCTTCAACAGCATGTCATTGTCAACCGTGTCAAATTCTGCGCTCAGGTCCAATAGAACCAGCACTGTGATTCTTCCACAGTGAGTATTTATGTGAATGTCATTGAACACCTTGACAAGCACAGTCTCAGTAGTGAGGTGAGCACAGAAACCTGACTGAAAGTCATCAAATCTGCATGTAATAACTTGACATTTACATCTTGAATTGTTCTGATTCGCTCAGACGGCCATTCTGCTTTTCCTTGGCATTTTTTGTAAACAAGTCCTTTATTTCTTCGTTTTGACTAGAAGGTGAAACTGAGGACAGACACAAAACAAAATCTCATCACTGAAATTGCTCTCTGGATGCATAATTTCATTGTGCTTGATGTATATTTATTTTGATTATTTTTCTGTATCATCTCTGAGCCTCTAGATTATTCTTAGCAGCTTTATTCAAAGATTTGAATTTCAATCTGACATTTAAGCTCAAACACTGACTGGTTCAGAGGGACAAATGAATTCATGTCTTACAAGAATGTTTTTGCAAGCTGTGCAAGAATTGATAATGAAAAGGAAAAAGAATTCAGACAATTTTCTTATAATAAAGGCCAAAGGCCATAATGTGCTTTCCTCGTGTTACCTAACTTCTCGTGCAACTACACCGTCAAGAGAATTAATCTCTGCTTCAGGGCAGGATGCTGTGAACTCCGCTTGCCACTGAAAATGTGTTTTCACATATGCTTATCAGGCCTTTTCAATACAGAATCTACAAAAAACCTGTTTTTCTTTTCCTCTGGGAGTAGTTTCCTCATAAAGTACTACAAGTTCCTTTGGCTTGTTAAGTGATGTTTATGCAGATGTGGTGGCAGCCATAGTTTTCTCCTCTCATCCCATCGTTAGTTGTTTATTTTACAATTGGCCCTAGTTTGGAATTGTATGATGTCAGGAAGGCACAGGATGTTATAGGAGAAAACAAGGATTTTAATTATTAGAGTTCAGAAGACATCTTGTCTTTCATGTATTTGTGCGTTGAACATGTGCATGCGTGTGCGTGTGTGTACTGAAATATTTTGCATTTTAGCAGCTTTGCCACACATAAACAGAGCTCCTCAGACATAAATTTTTGAAATTTAAAGTTTCTACCAGGAAATGTTCCTGGTAGATTTTCAACATAGATAATCAAATCTGACAAGTTGATTTAATGACACATGTTAGTTTATCATGCCTTCATAAAGAAATGTCAGCCAGATGAAATGAAGAAAATGTTCCAGTTTTAAAAGCTTTGAACTTACTTCATCTTTTACTCAAGTGGTCAAAGCTTCAGGTAAAAAATTTTGAAAAATCAAACCTTTAACATGCATGCACGTTCTATGGACGAAAAACAAACCCACAGCATTATATATCCTCCACTTTTCTTAATGGTAGGTAACACATGCTTTTACATATGCTTGTACTATTTTTTATTACAACTTTTTATTACAAAGTCTTTGTCACAGTCTTAGTCTGATCAAAGCCAAAGGTCAAAGCCAACGGTTCCAGTTAAAGTGGCAGTAGAACTGACGTTAGTCCACATGTCTACATTCATGATGGGAGGACAGAGAAGGTTTTCTCTTGTGATGCGCCCAAACAAAAATCAGTCACCATTTGCATAGCCACACAGATGAGTTTTCAAAACATTTTTGGTACGTACCTGTTGTCTTTCAGTCTTGCACTGATGACTACTAAAGATTAACACAGGTCTGCTTAACCTGAGTGATATTTTCTCATGTCTGTCCCAATTTAAAAGTGTGGCTGAAAAACTTTGGCAACTCAGTGATATTTCCAACCCAGGTAAGCATAGAATACAAATTAAATGTTTCAGTCAATTTAAAAAGATAAAGTTAAAACTCATAAAATTCTTCAATTTATTTCATCCAAATCATTATGGGTGCCAATGAATGTACCAATGTGATTTTTTTTCTTCTCCCAAAAACATTTACTCAAATTAAAGGAAATTATGATGTTTAAGATAAATGTACTAACTGTCAGATTGGAGTCAATCTTCGATAAATCATGCTTTCATTATTAGATCCAAATCAAACAGAAAAGGGGAAAGTTGGCTCACAGTGCTGAAAAGTGTGCGTTTGTCTGAAGTCCAGACATTTTTCAGGAAAGCCCCTGGGAGTTGTCGAAGCAGAGTGTGATAAGAGCGTTATCTTTCCACACCCACTTCTTACGTCTGCAGTCCGTCCTGCAGGGCTTTATGTGTTTAATAAAGTTTTGATTTGTTGTCACATAGCAGAAACACGGAACTGGCACCAACCAAGATCTGGTCGGGATTTTAGAGGAAATACTTTCTACTCGGGCACTCATTAAACATTTCAGCAGCGACAATTACCTCAGTGCCACCGTGTGATTGCAGACCTGCAGTGGTTTATGCAACATGGACATGCGTGACAGCGTGAACCCTGAGAGCAGAAGCTGTGTTTGGTAAAGTGTCGGCTTTCATGTCCTTGAGCTTTCCATAGATTATATCAGAGTCCAGATGGAAATGTTTTACATTTATCTTCATGACATTTATTGAAATTTCTAAGAAAACTCAGAAAAGGATAAAAAAAAAAAGCTTTGGGTGCAACATGTTTCTCAATGTCCATAAGTGGCTAAGCTTTTTAATAAAGACACAATCCCCACATGGAGTTCCCACATGGTTTGACTTAAAGAACCGAGACTCGGAGTAAAGAAGCAGTGAAATAAAAATAAATCAGCTTTTCTTTCACTCCTCTCCCATTAATCATGTTATGACCTTCACCCTTTAATGGAAACTGAGGGCCCAAAACAATCATATTGCCTTGTTCATAGGGGAAGGGGGACCCTTCAAGAAACAGTGACTTTTACTGTAAGTGTATTTTATATGATCGACCAGCACAATAATAGCAAATAATTGAGAAAGGAAAATAATAGAAGTTGTTTATGTAGATATCAATCTGAATTTACTCTAAGAGCCCTAAAAAAATCAAGTGCAACCAAATGGATTCAAGAGAAACAAACGTATGTATGGATGCAATGTATGTGTGTTGGTCGTGTCGCGTTATGTCTGCTTTATTGCTTGTGAACATTCACAAAATGAACTTTGCCTCTGCGTTCGCACAGATGTTTATGGCCCTTGAAGTGATTATTTCTGCATCTGTTAATTGAATCAGGTTGATTGTCTCACTGTCTGTCCTTTGGTATGAAGGAGATGCTTGGGAATCTGGAGGCAGAGGTAGCAATGCTGGCACTCTGATGGGGCATCTTCATGTCATCTGCGCAACTGAATTGGATGTCATGTGCATTAGTAAACCTGGCTGAGGACTTTCACCTTAATGGTGCTTGGATACGTTTTTTTTTCCTCCATAAAATATGGCATGGGATTTGAATAACATGTCCTGATCAAAATTAACAGCAAAGTTTTTGTACTTTATTACTGGAGGCCAATTTAATCTCACCCAGATTAAGTGATTAACTGAGCAGTTTCGTTTTCAGAGGTTTTGCTCCAAAGAGAACAACTTCTGTCTTGTCGGAATTTAAAAGCAGAAACTAGAGTCATGCAGGTTGTTGTCTCATCCAGCTGCAATTGCAACAAAAGATTGTTCTACAAAGTACTGACATTCTTTGCAGTATAATTTATCATCCTTCCATGTCACAATTATGTAACATGTTGTGTTGGTCCATCACATGAAGTAGCAATAAGATAACGTGTAATTGCAACAAAACGACAAAAAGTTACACATACATTTGCAAGGCACTGAATCTTTACTGATTGCTGAAACCACGCGCAAAACATTCCAAAGCTTCTCTGGGTTACAGTCATAATTTTCAAGCTGTTACTCAAGTCGAAGAAAAATTCTCAATTTCCAGCAATAACCTGGAGGAGTGCAGTTACAGAGAACAAGGGAGGTGAGGGGGGTGAGTTAGTCACTTGCTTTGCGGCTTCCCACCACCTTACACCAAATACGGTTCAAAAAATAACTCCTGGGTGAAAACCTTCCTTTTTAAATTAGTTGGAAGATGCAGACTTTGATTTTGTTTGGTTTAGTTTATTCCAAAAATGCACTCATGATGAAATCACAGTTTTTTTTTAAATAAAAACTAATTGGCCAAAAAGACTCAAAATAATAATAAGAAAAGTTTCACCTCTGAAGAGCAGGTGTGTGTGAGTAAATGTAAAGTGGATAGGGGGAAAAAAATAGTAATAGAGATCAAAGTATAACAGGTGGGAACAGGGAAGAAAGGAAAAACATGAAGGGGAAAAACAGAGGGTAGGGTCTCCAGACTAGGGGTTGGTGTCTCTCTGTCTGCAGAGCCCTGAACATTGCCAAACATCTCCATGAGGTTTGGGCTTCCCCTGTCTGCACTGTGAGACTCTGTGCTTTAATGTGAGCTCTGCCATGACCGAACCGTGTCAGAGTCACGCCACACTTCATGGCTTCTGTTTGTCTTATTACCCCATCAATCCAAGCATCTGATACTGTGATGTGCAGGTCTGTGCCTGCAGCACGCTCCTGCATTGTCTGAGTGCGTGCATCCATGCATCCATCCATCCATCTTCGCATATGTCTAAGCTGCTGCGGGTCTCTGTATAAAGCATGCGTGCATGCGTGGCGTGTGTGGGTGTGTGTGAGTGTGTGTTCCAAGCCAGTGAGAGAGGGGCAACAAGGGAGAGAGTGGGAGGGAGGGAGAAATGAGAGAGGCAGGAGAGCTCAATGGGCAAACACGACGTCCTGATGAGCAAGTGAGGCTGTTTCTCTGGCAAGTTTTTGCCGTACCTCAGGATTCTTTAAGTTTTAAGTAGAAGTTGTTGCTGCTGCTCTTTGCACTTTACTACTTTTTTCTACAGGTACTTTCCTCTTTTTCTGTTTTCATCTTAAGGTAAAGTATGCATCTCGGTCAAGATGAAACAGTTTTGGTGATTTAAACTTTTTTTTTGTATATTTGCCATTTAGGGTGAAATGTTTGAAATTATGTCTGGTGTAGGTTAGGATGAGATATTGGACGAGTCCCATCTCTCACTATGGGATTTCTATATTGTCTTGTGATGTTTACTCCCATATTTTATTTAATTATTTATGTAAAATACTTAAATATTTTTATTTAAATAAGCATAAGAAACTGTTGCTTTACTAACCTTAAGAAACTGTGTAGGAAGGATTTTTCTGCTGTTAAACTGGAAAAAAACACATTTAATACCTGTATAAATTATGCATGTTGTTTATTTATTTATTTAATAATTTATGAGATATGGGATACATGTTTCTTAGACTGCCTCTTAGTTGCTTAGTTGGCAATGGCATTTTAAGCTTTTTCTTAAATTGTTTTTTTAAATAATGTTTCTATTACTAAAAAGCCAGTTGAGTGTAAACAAAAAATTGTTTTCATTTACATATTCAATCTTTAAAAACAGTATTTTTGCCTTCTAAATTCTTGTGCTTTAAAAATAAATATTAACTTTTTTTTGTCCCTTTACAAATTAAGCAATCTTATTCAGAGTGGAAAAGACTCTAAAACATGTATTAAAAGTTACAGTTCAGAGTAATCAACTTAGGTAAAAATATAATTTTATTTGATCACAGTTTTAGACAGAATGTCTTGTCTTTTTTTTTAACAGAAAGTTAAAAGTTATTTTTTTTCTAAGTACTTTTTAAAGTATCTATTTACCAAATTAAACTTTTAATTTGAGTTTAATAATGCCAGTCAGGACAAACACACAATAATATGATTCCTTCTGTCTATATCTTAAGTGCACTTTAGGTATTTTTTTCTGTGAATATAACATGCGATGGTGTTTTGAAAACTGAATGATGTGTTTTCCAAGACTTGCAGCTACATTCCTTGTTTTTTTGTTTTTTGTTGTTGTTGTTATGCTGTGTCAGAAATGGTGCAGATGGCTGTGTTCTCCTTGCTTTCTCTGTGACATACCTTTAATTACAAGAACACTAAAAATAGTTGTGTAAGTGACATCTTACATGAAACTATGAAGAAAGCACAACTGTGGGTAGATGGACTTGTCCAAACACAAGCCTACTGAATGATGCAAATAAACTTTCTGCTTTGAATGATTTTGTTTTCTGTCTGTGTATTGCAGTTTGCCCTACTGCCAAGTGTCTCAGAAGACGAGCTATTTGTGGAAAAGAGCCAAGATTGTTGCAACTTTTGCGTTCCCTACATTCTCCTCAAGTCCCTTTCTCATCTTGAACACCCTTCTTTGCCTCTCTTGCTCAACAGACGCTCCAACATTCAATTGTCTCACATACACGCCCATCTGCCCTCATTTCTATCATTTAGCACCCTTCCTCTTTTCCATTTATCATTTACCTGTCCAAAAAGGACAGATTTTACTCCCCACAGAACCGTCCCACACTGTCCCCACACCCTTCCCTAGCTCCCTTCATCCTTCTGGCCCCCTCATGGGCACCGTATCAGCCAACAGCGCCAGATTCCCTTCATCGTCACTGAGAACCTCTCTCCACCCCTAACTGCTTTGCCAACACCAACACCAACACAGCCCAATGGAGACAAAAGATATGATGATGACTAGCATGTCAACAATGGACAAAGAGGAGAACGGGGGAGAGCTGGGCAAAGGGAGAGAGGAAATAGAGGGGCAAGAGGAGGAGACACAACAGGAAAATGGTAGATTGGTTCTGGCTGATGGTATAGGAGGTAGAGGACCAAAGAGCCTGACCTCTGGTTCCGGTCAGCAGGTGTCCAATGGCTACACAACCTCCACCCCTCAGAGCCCCAGAGAGGGACCGGCACTGGGATCAGCTGCAGGGGCAGCGCCCGGGCCCACGGGGGGAACTGGGTTAACGGGGCCGCTGGGAGGCCTTAGAACTCTGGTGGTCCAGCAGACCAGCTTAGAGAGGCCCAGGGAGACCTGGAGCAAGAAGATGGACTTCCTGTTGTCTGTGATCGGCTATGCTGTGGATCTCGGAAACGTCTGGCGATTCCCATACATCTGCTACCAGAATGGAGGAGGTGAGATTTCAAGAGATGTTGAATAAAGGTCAGATAGGAGGGTTAGTTGTGAAGTGAAAGTAAGAGGGAAGCGTTAAGCTTCCATGTAAAAGGTGAACGATTTCACATTGGAATGTAGACAGCACCACAGGAAGCCGCTAGGTCAGATTAATGAATGTGCCATTTTTCATTGGTAACATTTTCCACATAAATGGTACAAAAAAAAGGGAAAAAAGAGCGCTATATGATTAGCTGTTCATGAGTAACTTGTTTTGTACCAAATCTCAGGAACAACAAAGGTAAGTTTGTGCTTTCACAAAGCTTGTGTTACCTAACTTGCTCTCTACTTCACCATCCACACCTAGCACCAAACGAGGCCTCCCTTTTTATTGAATCTGCAATAATAAAATCTTTGTAATTTCCTGTGTTCCATGCATGTGTGCGTGCCACCGGCGAGTAAAGAGATCGAGACCAGGAGACACTTGATAGAGGCAACAGTATTAATTGTGCTTTTTATGAGCGTGCCCTGAGTCTCAGTCCCTCTCCATGCTTAATAACCTGTCTTCCAGGCAGCTGCTCAATCAACCCCTTATCTTCTCTTTCATGTCACAAAGAGGCTTTGAGCTTGCAAGTATGCACCGCCCTGTTCACACACGTGCACACAAACTAAGTTGATGATCAGATAGCAGGGAAGGCGGCGTTAGATTTGTCCAAAGATCTAATGTGCCTCTTCTCTTCTCTGTGCTTGGCCCCGTAATATTTTTTTTTTTTCACTTTTGAAATTTACCAAATCCCAGTACTTACAATTTCTTTATTCAGAAAAGTGAACAGTTGATACAGCTTAAACCAAAGAAGACAAGAAACCTTTATTTTTTTCTTGCTATCTGACATGAAATCAGACTAAACCTTTCCTGATTAGGCCAGTTAGTATTACCAATGTTCCTGTTATATATTGCTAAATGTCTGAACGAAGTAATAAAATTAGCTCTTTAATTGTTCTAAGTCAGTAGTTTATATGCACTAGCACTACTGGGCCTTTAAACAATTTGGGAAAATCCAGATGATGATCTTATAGCTTCGTAACTTGTAGCGGCCAATTAAGCTAACACAGTTGATTGACCCAGAGGAAACCAACAATGATTTTTTTGCTTAAATATTCTTCTAATATTTTGCTGCCTTATTAATTAGCAGAGATGGTATTTGAAAGAAACAAATAGCGAAGTTATTGCTTATCTGCTGCGTTTTGTTTGGTTTCCACATCTATTCCTCCTCTGGGTCTTTTCTTCCCTCCAGGTGCCTTTTTGCTGCCCTACCTGTTGATGGCTGTTTTTGGAGGAGTACCTCTCTTCTACATGGAGCTAGCGCTAGGCCAGTTCCACCGCAGTGGCTGCATCTCCATCTGGAAACACATCTGCCCCATCTTCAAAGGTAACTGAAGGCGCAGGGCTGCAGGTAGCAAACCACTCCGACATGAAGAGCTCGTAGCGTGAACAAGAAGAACCGTGAGGGTCTGATGGACAGCCCATTTAACCTCTTTGCCCCCATCGGTTTAATCCCTTGGTTCCTTGTATTTCTTGATAGATCTCCCAACTCTTTCTTATGGAAATTGTCACATTTTCATGCCAAATGCCAAGTGCTTAGAAACAGGATAGTATTTAAATCTGCGTTGTTTGGAAATGCCACCCTGATACCAAACACATACTTGAATAAGCTTGCACTCACTCATCTCTTTGGATGGACTTTGATTGACTGCTGTCAAGTAATTAAACAATTTTTTTCTTACCTTATGATTTCCTCTAACAGCTTTTCTCTCCACTCACTCAGGAATTGGCTTTGCCATCTGCATCATAGCCCTTTACATCGCCTTCTACTACAACACCATCATGGCCTGGGCCCTCTACTACCTGCTGTCATCTTTTCGACCCACCCTGCCCTGGACCACCTGCACCAACAGCTGGAACACGGCCAACTGCAACCAATACTTGTCCACGGACCACAATGTGTCCTGGTCCAACTCGTCCACATCCCCCGCCGAGGAGTTCTATACGTAAGTGCATGTAAGTCAGATGTTGAGACGTGCAGAGAGAGAGAGCCAAGCATCAAGAATGACGTCCAGAAAAGTGATGGCAGTGGTCTGTTTTGGTGTTTAGGAGTTCTGATAACATTACAAGCATTGAAGAAAAAAGAATTCAATTCCCTCTATCTTGCAGGAAGATGCTAACAGCATTTCAGTGGGGTATAATGATGATTACTTCAAGTCAAGTTTATTTTTTCCTCAAATGTTTCATTCAGAAAAAGGTTTTGTTGATGTCTCCACTGTGGATCTCCTCAGTGTTATCAAACTCTAGCCGCACCATCTCCGAGGCCTTCCATCGAGGGAAACTCAGGCTTCATTCACGGCTGATTTCTCCTAATGCGCGTTTCAAAGAAACAAATTCCTCAACTCTGTCTGGCGCCAGAATTTCCTGTTTTCATCTTAAATCCCACAGCTGCATTATCATCCAAGTTCTGTGAGCTTAACCTGTGACCGGATGTCAACCTTACAGTTAATTTCAAACTCTTTTTTTTTTCCACTAAGCACTTTTTTTCTCCTTGGCTTCTTGACATGAAGGGTTTGAGACTGCCAAGGCAGTCTGCTGTGCACTCAGATGAACTCTCTACTCATTGAGTTACATTTTCTAGCCATCTATATTTGATTAATAATATATACTTTCATTTCTGTCCTTTCTCTCTTCAAACCTGTTCTCAGAGTTCCAAGAATCCCTGTCCTCACAATTGTTTTCCCTTTCAGCTTCCTCCTTCCTAGCTCACAAGTTTTCCCATTTTTTGCAACCTCTTGCCAGGCGCCATGTGCTCCAGGTCCACCTGTCCCCAGGTCTGCACCAGCTGGGATCCATCAGCTGGCAGCTGGCCCTCTGCTTGCTCTTCATTTTCACCATCGTCTACTTCAGCATCTGGAAGGGAGTCAAGACGTCTGGAAAGGTAACGGACGGGGCGCCTGCGTGGCTGATGGGCTTGTCAGTTAGCGTCGATGGATGCATGTGTGGATGGCGAAAGAGGCAGGGGGAACGTGGTAACTCGTGTTATCATGTTACCCTTGTCATCATCCATCATCAGTCTGTTGAAAGAGAGCCCAACGTGTTGCAATAAAATCAACAGGTTTAGCCTTAAATTTTGAGAAATAATCACATGAAGTGTTGACATTAAAATAAGGTTCATCTGAAGTTGTATGCACTTGATTTTCCTTGTAGCCATTACTTTACTCCCTATTTATAATTTGTTGACAAAAAAAACATGTCTAATTGAATTAAGCTTAATTTAATTTAGAATGTACCATTGTTTTTTATTGCTCCTGATGAGTCTACTTTACATAGCGTGGCAAGTGATCACAATCTACAAAGACATAACAGCAGTTTCATAGAGAAAGAAATTCCTTTATTTTCAGTATTTACACTGCTGTAAAACTAATTCCTGAGTGGGAACAGATGAAGGTTTGATCTGTCTGTTTTGTTGCTTCCCGTACACGTTAGGTAGTCTGGGTGACTGCAACATTTCCCTATCTGGTTCTCCTGGTCCTTCTTATCCGAGGGGCCACGCTACCAGGGGCCTGGAGGGGCGTCGTTTTCTATCTCAAACCCGATTGGGAGAAGCTGCTGAGCACAACAGTCAGCTGGATTTTTTATTCTGAGTTCTCGTCAAACATCCAAGATGACTTTTGCCTTTTTTCTGACACTCCATTAATCAGCATGACTAACTTTTTAAGGTATGGATCGATGCGGCAGCGCAGATCTTCTTCTCCTTGGGTCCAGGCTTCGGTGTGCTGCTCGCCTTCGCCAGCTACAACCCCTTTCACAACAACTGCTACAAGTAAGAACCAAAATTAGGTTTGGGAGACCTTATCCAGGCCTGGAGGTTTTGCTTTGAGGGAAAATTCTTCCCAAATCCCTGATCTACACATGAAAATACAGGATGTTGTTATCACATGTACTGTGCAACTCATCCACTACCAGACAGATATTGACTGATACCTTTCTATGCTAGAATAAAATGTTAAATGTGGAAAAGCCCTATAATGATCTCCCTATTTTCTATGAACAACAGCTTAGCATTTTGGTAGCATTGTGCTCATATTTGGGAGCTGCCTTAATAGCAAATCCTCTAAAATCACCGCATCTTCACTAATAATAACTCGTTTTAAATCTTTGGTCTTTTTTTTTCCTGTTAGAGATGCGCTGGTCACGAGCTCGGTGAACTGCCTCACCAGCTTCCTGTCTGGTTTTGTCATCTTCACTGTTCTGGGCTACATGGCAGAGATGAGAAAGCAAAATGTGGACGATGTGGCGAAGGATGCAGGTAACGTCGCAATCCGCACAAAGGTGTTCTGTGTTTATTCGCTCGCAGTTTACTCTCTCCTTATATTTACCCTCACATTTCCTTTCAGGCCCCAGTTTGTTGTTCATCATTTATGCTGAAGCCATAGCCAACATGCCTGCTGCCACGTTCTTTGCCATCATCTTCTTCCTCATGATCATAATGTTGGGTCTGGACAGCACGGTCAGTCTGCTCATTACTCTATAAGCGGTCCGCTCTCCTTTCTGTTTTAACCCAATCTGTTGCTGCCTACATCCCAAATCCCCGTGTGCTTCATCCAACTCCAAACAGAGATTTCATGCTTGCCTTGTTCTCCTTCCCCTTGCTTTTGAGAGGCTCGGGTAATCTTTTGTCCTCTCTTCCCTTCTGAATGATAGTCAATGAAAACAATGTGATATGAGTTTCATATCCCTGTTTTCTGTAGCCCATCTCCATGAGCCTTTGTTTGTTGGCTCTGAGGCGGCCAGCCAGCGACCCGCTGTGCTCTTATCATGAACTGACAATCAGTTTAGAATCGGCTCTGAGATACAGGAGTTTTATGAGGAGGATCAGGAGGATATTACTGCAGGATGTGTCAGGGGACACAGATTCACATTGAATTGGCTTAAAATTTCATCTCATTCAGTCAGTCTGTACTTTGGATGTGGTGCCTTATAAAAGTCTTCATACCCCTTTTAACATCATAACCACAAATCTTAATAATT
The DNA here is from genome assembly GCA_902982915.1 of Phalloptychus januarius. Taxonomy (NCBI): domain Eukaryota; kingdom Metazoa; phylum Chordata; class Actinopteri; order Cyprinodontiformes; family Poeciliidae; genus Phalloptychus; species Phalloptychus januarius. The sequence goes on from CADWAE010000133.1 coordinate 33,639,675, forward strand.
TTTGTTGTTTGTTTTTTTGCAGCAGACCAACAAAAAGTAGCACATGATTGAGAAGTGGAAGGAAAATTTTTAAAATGTATAATTTTCTAATTAGTAAAAATCTGTAAAGTGTAGCAGACTTGTTTTTATCTTCCCTTCTACCAATACCACAAAAAACTGCAGTTAAAAGCCACTTAGTTATCTTTGTGTGATTTAATCCAGCTGTTCTGTAAAAATGTCAGGGTTTTACTAGAGAACATAAATGAACAAGCAGCATCAAGGACACCCCAGAACACAGAAGAAACATCAGGGAGAAAGTTGTGGACAAGTTTAAAGAAGGGTTGGATTACTGAGCAATAGCCAACACTTTGAACATTTCTCAGAGCAATGACAAGTGCAGCTGCAAACCTACCAAGACACGGTCTTCTGCCTAAACTTACAGATCTAACAAGAATATCATTTATCTCAGAAGCCAAAAGGGATACAGTAACTGTGCAGAAGCACTTCACAAATCTGGCCTTCATTTGTAGGATGAGTGGTCAGAAACATCCAAAGTTCTGTTTAAAGTTTTCTACAAGCCATGCAGATGAGCAAACATGGAAGAAACAAAGGAACCGTGGAAGAAAGAGTTCTAATATTATTTGGCAAAGTGTTCTATGCAGAGGAACTTCTCATACCTCTGACCACACAATTGTTTGGTTGAAATATGGACAAGAAAACCTGTTAAAGCCTGCAAACATCTGAGACAGAGCAGAGTGGGGGTGTAATATAATTTTTTTTTCTTGTTCTAACTTTTTGTTTTCTTGTCCTTTGCTCATTGTTTTCACCATCCTGCCATTGATCTTGTACCTTTGTTATCCTCCTCACTCCCTGTGTTTCCTCTTCTCTCCAGTTCGCAGGTTTGGAGGGGATAATTACCGCCATGCTGGATGAGTTCCCTCATTTCCTAGCTAAGAGACGGGAGTGGTTTGTCCTTGGCCTTGTCTGTGTGTGCTACCTTGGGGCTCTGTCCACTCTCACATATGTAAGTTACTGACCTACATTTCCCACAGTTTGAAACTGAAATAGTTATTCAGGTCATCATCTGTTGCTATCTACATGTGTAATGTTACTCTAATATTTTAATGTTTTGATTAGTAAGGTTTAGAAGTTGACTAGTATCATCATACATGACTGCTTTGCTACAAGTCATATGGGTGCACATATTCGATAAATGTCTGTTTGTTTTTTGCACCTTGACCTTGCCCTTTTTGCTGCTTTTTTTTATTAGAAAAACAAATTCTTCTAAAAATTGATAAATTTTCTTGCACAGCCATGACTGTGCTAGAATCAATTTCATTTATTCTTAGTCTGCTCTGTCCACTCCAAAATTAGTTGCCATATGTGTCTGGGATCATTTCCCTGTTAGACCATCTAATATTCCATTGCCTAATATTTGACTGTGTTATATGTTATAATAATATGCTGCAAATACAAATGAGCTGAATTTAGATCACACTGGTGTCAATGATGTCTTTCTTCTTTCTGGATTTCTTTGTGATGCGTTCAGGGAGGAGCATTTGTGGTGAAGCTGTTTGAGGAGTACGCTACGGGTCCTGCCGTCATCACTGTAGTGCTGCTCGAAGTCATCGCTGTGTCCTGGTTCTACGGTGAGAGATGAACATCAGTCTGCATGTTTACTATCACAATAGAAATCCACAAAAATACCTGTGATGATAATTTTACCAAGTCTTTCCCGAACATTCCATTTATGTTTCAATATGATTACAGTGAAGTCTCTGTACATTTGGTGTTGGTTACAGCTTTGTCTGCCTTTGTGTGTCTATAGGTACCAACCGTTTCTGCAACGACATCCAGGTCATGCTCGGCTTCTATCCCGGTGGGTTCTGGAGGGTTTGCTGGGTGGCCATCTGTCCCTGCTTCCTTCTGGTCAGTCTTATACATTTAGTGAACCTCATCAGGCCTTTGTCAGAGAAAACTGTTCGCAGGAAGGTTTTAATATGGTATTTCTTTTTGTTTATTTTGTTCCTACACAGTTCATCATCATCAGTTTCCTGGCATTCCCTCCAGAAGTCAAGTTGTTCCACTACCAATACCCATCATGGACAACTGTCCTGGGCTACTGCATTGGAGTATCCTCATTCATTTGTGTGCCTGCTTATATGGTCTACCACCTACTTAACTCTAAGGGAACTTTCAAACAGGTACAAAATTAACCTGCAATATTTATCACTTTTGATTCTTGCGTTTGTCGTTGTCCTCAAATTCTTATTCCATCTTGCATCGTCTACTAATGTCTTTTCACTAACCAGTTCGGCACAAGGAACCGTTGCTCACTGTCAGGGTCTCCCCTCTGCTGCGAACACATGACTTGAGATCAAGATCAAAGGAGAAAGTGCAGACCAGGGCTTAGAGAGAAAAAGCAGCATCTAGATCAGACATATGCACAACGCGCCCAACTACTCATTCACATTATGCCAGAGATTATAGCTTGTCGCATTGCTGATGATAAATTCAAAAAGATTAATAACCTTTCTCAATTCAGTCAAATTAATATTTGAGGTATTCGTGAGACAATTATTCAGATTTTTTATGTCTAATATCGACATCGTGTTTCGACCTGTGAGAGAGTTGACAGAGGGGAGAGAGACATCAAAGAGACTCACAGCCCTCTGGCTGCTGTCCATTGGTGTCAGCTCACACAAAGGGATCAACATAAGTCAACAAATAGGAGCTCGGCTCTGTGTACAAACGTGTTGGAGGTAAAAGAGGCAGCGACCTTGTAGACTAGGACAGACAAGTAAGACCAGGTTTAACTGTTTTTGCATATGATTATTAAATTAAACACTGATTTAAAACAACAGAGTCACTAATATTAGTTTTTTTTAGGGCTTATGGGCAAATTTAGTCTTAGTGTTTCACATAGAAGCTTTTATTTTTGTTTTTAAACTGCATTATTATAAGTGTTGTCCTCAAGAACAGCAATAATGAACATTACTAGATATGGTCACTGGTGTTATTTTTCACAAGACAAAAACTGAAAGTGAAATTATTTATAAAAATCTCTCTGAAGTTTGGGTTAAATTACTCATATTTTAAACTTTCACCTTTCTTACTTCCACCAGCAGCTAGTTGTGCTGCATTACTATCACCAGCTTGTACTCGTTCATCGGCAGACTTGACTTTACAATTTTATTTTTGTCCTGTCCCGGAAAGGATTTTAATGATATCTAAAGCAACAATGTTTCCTGTTTACAGCTTCATCATCATTTACAGGCGGGCAAATATAATAAAAATTTCCCTTTTCAGAAAATGCCATCCAGTTGAAGTAGTTATTAAGTTGGCTGATGAAATTAGCATTGAAGAACCCTCCACCATTTTAGATCATGTTTTGGGACTGAGTGAACCCAATAGTCAAAAAATAAACAGTGACAGATAAACATTTTGCAGACACTTCAAGAGATAATTGTTGCATATGCTACTCTTGAGATCTAACAGTATCTAAACAACATAGAAAAAAAATATAGTTATAAAATACTGTCTTTTCCTGGCAATCTAATCAAATGATCTCAGTTACGTAATGCAAGGTTGCAGCCTTTGTTACATTGTGACAGCAGCAGAAAGAGTTTTCTTGATTATTCTTCTTGTTTGTCTTTCCTTCCCCACAGCGCCTGTTGAAAAGCATCACTCCTCAGCCCAGCACCGACAACCACAGAGATTTATTTGTAACTAACGCAATCTGACCAAACCCATAGCACAAGACGGCGAAAAATCCCAATTACCTGGAGCGCCCTCTTCTGCACATACTGAAAAACTACAGGGCAAGAGGGCTGTCTTTCATCATTCTCGCATCTTTTCAAACATCTCCTTCCTGTCCCAGTGAGATCTAGAACCTGCTTTGGTTCTCCATGCGGATTCGGTTCTCAAGAACATTTATGTTACTTTAAAACATACTTCTGAGTTTTGCCGCTCTTTGCTTTGTGCCCCTTTCTTTAAAACACAAAAGCGATAAAGTAACATATTTTGTAAATTTTTAAGTAAGATAACGTCACGTAGACTTTAAAAACAGACACTTAAACAAGGGATGCTGCTCAATTAAGGCAGGTCACAGGAAAACACTAATTTTTATTCTCATTACGTATGTCTGTAGTCTCATATAATGCTGTAAATTTATCCATCCCAATATGTAGCAAAATTCAGGTATTTTTACATCTGTTGCTGAAGCCAAATATTCAAGATTCGTCCTGTTGCTTTTCATAGCTGTTGTTGTGTCATGCTGTGTTGACTGTCAGCCTGTGTTAATCTGATGGAATCTGGAGCGACCGGCAGATTTTTGCAATGAGGTTCCTACACTGTGAAGCACTGTGACATGAGTGTGTGTGTGTGAATGTGTGTTTGCATGATGGACTGTTATACCATCCAGAGGAAAATGAATCACAGACAGGAAAACCAATCGTGTTCACTCTGAGATGGCAATATGGGATAAATGTATTTATTTCTGAATGTGTCAGTGCTGTCACTTTGTCTCACCTCGCCCGCTGTTGCACCATCACGGGAATCGCTGCGGTAGGTCCTCATTTGATCTCAGTGGTAGAAGCCAAATCTGGGGCAGAGCTAATACCATTATCATTATCGCACTCTGAAAAAAAAAATCAGCATTAAAGCTCTTTATTTTCTACCAAAAAATAAATATAATGTGTGCCTGCCTGTGTATGTGTGTGTGTGTGCGTGTTTTTGGGAGTGTGTATGCAGGAGCAGGACATAAGATTTGTGGGAACACTGTACATCTACATGTGTAATTACTAGTCCTAATTGGTATTAGTGTAATTTATTGTGTGAAGACCTGCTTCCTCCCTCCATGGTGTGGAGCTGCATGTGCGTTCAGTGCTTGCGTGATTGTCAGAAGCACCTTTACGTGTGCCTGTCTTGGTGCAGGGAGGTGCGTGTGCGTGTGTGTGAGTGTCAGTGACGTGAACTCATGTTGTCTTGTTAAATGCCAAAATATCTCATGAAGAGCGTAATTCTCCCCTTCTCACCTCTTTCTCTCGCTCAAGCTTATGTAAGATCTATGTATGTCAAACACGGCTGTATTGATAAAACATCTGTATAGAATAAAGATATATAAATATATGGGAAATAATAAATAATAATAAAGATATATGGAAATTAACATCTGCTGCATGTAAGTTTATTACCTTGTACATTTCTTGTCTTCTTACCTGATTTTGAGGAGCTGGTATTCAGTAAATAATTCAAATAAAAAACAAATAGTTACATTGTGATCTAAGTGCATCACTTGCTTCCCCTATTTTGTTTACTAAATAAGAAAACTGGGTCTCTATGTCCTGCTATATTTATGTTCAAACAACGTTGTACTAAATAAAATCAGTTTACAGTGTAATCAACTTTTGAAAAAAGAAATACATTTTTAAAATAATTCTCATACATCTGTTTTAAAAGGTTTGACATTCCTTTCTTTTAAAAATTCATCTTTGTGTTTATTTAGCTGGCTATAAAACTCTTCATGTTTCCTTGTTAATCATGGAATCTGTTGCACAAAAGCCAATCATGGTAGAAAATGAAATAAACTTACAGATTAATAAATGGTTTTGAGATGTTCTCCCCATGCACATGTATGGGTTCTCTCCTGGTACTCATACAGTGCAGAAACATGGCTGTTGATGGTTTTGAGATGGTTTCCTTATTGGCTCTCTTTTTGCTATCCACATCCTGGAAGGTTGGCAACAGACCCCTGAACCTTTGACACCTGATCATTAATGACAGCTCGGATCAGTGGAACATAAAACTGCCCAGAGATGGTCTAAGAATCTCCACTTTTAACTTGGATGTATCTAATCTTCTTTTTGAATTTCCAAGACAGGTTGCACACTCACTTTTTTCTGCTCTATGTTGTGTGTTGCTCAAAGCTGTGCTAAACTGGATCTTTGTTCTATTAATTCAGGAATTAACAGTCTATTTAAGAGTACATACAAATTTGTCTGTACTATTAATAATAATAGACACATCTACAAACCCTGTTTTTGTTTTTGTTGACCATAGGTCAAATTTAAATAACTTTTTTAAGAAAATACGGCATTGCTTTGGTGAGATGATTGTAAAAATAGCATTGCCAGCTAACTTCCCATAATTTTCAGACCAGAAGTTTACAAAATACAGATAAATGTCTCCAACTCTATGAAGCGGTGCTCATGAAGAGCATCTCTATTAACTCTTCCTGTCAACTGTGTAATGACTAACAGTCCAAATTTGATGCACAACAACTGAATTGAGCCTTTGAAAAATAATTACAGCACGCCAATTTATCAAAAATCCAGCACAGTCTGTTATGACTCAACTAATTTACATGAAAATAGGGAGACGTAGCCATGTGGAGTGAGCTGCTTCCCGTTCAAAGGCTGCAGTGGAGCAGAAATCATCTGTTATTCTGAGCCCCTTTAAGTTCTGGTTTTCCTGGCTTGCCAGGACAATCATGGTTCCCCTGCCAAACCGTGTGTGCCGCATTGTGCATCTGCACAAAACATGATAGTTCCTTGTCAACACTGATTAATCCAGTTACTGAGGTCTGCAATCAGCAGCTCTAGCAAGCAACATTATGTCCACATGCAGACAGAAAATACACTGTGGGGACCAAGCAAAAAAGACAGTAAGATTACACTGTTGCTGCAAGGACGATCAGTTATGAGTTCTAGGATAATGAAAGACACATACGCAAACAAGTTTTATGCAACCAAAAAAAAAAGACTGTTGAGAGTTTTTCATATTTATCTCACTGTGATCTGATTGGGATTTAATGTGACAGACAAACACGTAGTATAAATAATGAAAGATGAATAAGGCATCTGTCTCCAGTTGTTTTTTCTCTGATACCCCTAGATGAAATATAGATTCAGAATGCCTTCAAAATTAGAGCATTCTGTGCTCAACCAATCAACCAAATCAAGAAAGAGTGTCGCACAACTGTAAACCTACAAAGACATGGCCATCCACCTAAAATAAGAAAAATATTAATTAGAGAAACTCATGTTAACTAAAGTGGAAATGTGGGGATTCACAATCCAGGTGGGAAAAATGTGTTTGAAGGATACCAGTAAGTTGCGCATTCCACATTCTAACCTTGATTTAAGGATGAAACAGCAAGAAGAAGGCCATAGTCCACATTTGTTGTGTGCTAAGTCATTAAAAGAACACAGGAACAAGAAGTTCTTGGAAGATGAAACCAAATGGAAACTCTCTTACCTATATAGAAAATGCTACGTGAGACAGAAGGTTAACCCTGCACCTGATCCTGACGCTCTCTGTCCAATCTGGGATTTAAGGTGAGTGGGTGAAGCAGATCCCCCTGCTTCTTTGTATTGATCAATTACATAAAATTGAAATAAAATACTTTGAACTTTGTGGTTGTAACAAGAGAAATGTGAAATGATCCAACATGATCAACTCAGGGCATTGAAAACTTAAGCTTGCAAAATACTTACTCTGTATTTCCACACACCAGCAGTTTGTTATGGTTTGGTTTGAAATGAAAATCCATGTATGTTCTGTGGTTCAAACTGAGTTGTGTATTTTGGGGATACCTCCAAAATGTGAGTGTGTCTGTGTATGTGCATGCTTTATTGTGGCAATTTCCTCTGAACTCCCTTCCCCTCTGCCTTTCCTTATCGTTCCTGATCTATATTAAACAGCGACAGCGCAGGATGCGTATCCCTCCACCTCTGTTGTTCCTGTCATCTCAGCATCTGCCCAGCTGCCTGTCTGCCAGCTCCCCCCTTACTATCAGCCGTCTATCTGGACCCCCAGCTCATTTCATCTCTCCTTCCCGTTCTCATATCTTCTTATTTTCCTCTTTCTCATATTCATATGGTCAACCAGAGCCTGAGCTCTAGCTGTCCAGGTCCATCTATGGAGCCACTCTCTTGCCCACTCGTGCACAGCTGTAGTTGCTTTTAGTTTGGCAATTTCCTCGCAGGATCATTTCAGGAGAGATAACCTTTACACTTGCAGGAGCTTGCATTGACTTTCCACTTCTCAGAGAGACGATGAATTTGACATATCTTTCAACTTCGTTCTTGCCGTCCTTTCCTTGCAAAATCCTTGTGAATATCCTTGACAACGATACACAGGGTCGCCCCTTTTCATTTTGCAGAAGAATTCTGACATTTACCTCTCTGACTTACTCTGTCTGTCTTTACACCGTCTCCATATTTTGTTCCCCCTGCACCACGCCTCTCTGCTGATGTTCAGATACCGTCGCTGCCTCTGAAGAACAGGAAATGAAACTCTTTTTTTACCTCCAATCTGCCTCTCCCAACTCTTTATCTCACAGAAACCTTGATTCTCTGCAAAGACTCCTTCTCCCTCCCCTAATGAACTCATTTTGCACGAAGGGAGAATACCATCTTATCTCTGTAGACCGAGCCCTCCTCTTTGCAACGAGACACTCATTCCTTTCTCCACCACTTGCTGCTCTTCTTCACACCTGAGTTCATAAAGGTGTTGCTAAGGTACACCGAGAACTCCTTAATCTGTTTTCTTTATATTAGAAGGGATGAGATTAGAAAGAGAGAGAAAAGCAAATCATGCCTAACTGTTTCTCTGACAAGCACATGGTTTGTTTTTGATAGATCTGAAAAAAGAAAACATGACTATCATCTACTATCAACTCAGTTTCATTTGGTTACGCCAATATTTCTTTTTACGGTGATCTGATAAAAAATCATTAGATTCATGTTCATGCCTTTGTGCACTGAGTACATTTTGTTGCAGGAGTATTGTACTCCTGGATATCTTCCTGTGTTACAACTGCAAACTTTCACATGTTGTATTAAGACTTTATCTGACAGATCAACACAAACTGAAACATGCTTGTTAAGTATGGAGTAAAGACATTTTGAGACTATTTTCACTCCATAGTTAAGCCCAGAGAATAAAATTCATAGCTTAGATCATCTTCTGCAGCTAGAACTAAGAAAGGTTTGGCATGCCAGCTGAGTCAACACTGATTAGAACGTTTCAGTGCAATTACCTGTTTACATTTGGAGACTCAAATGTTTTCTCTATTCTTCTTTGCTAAATAGTTCACATACACTAATGTATGTGAAAAACATACATTAGTTCTTAATTTTAAGAACTAATGTTGGTTCTTAATTTTATTTGTATGTGGACTTTTAACAATCTCAACTATTCCACTATAACTCAATGTTTACAGGTGTCATCATGCTAACAGGTGAACCTCATATCATTTGCAGATTTTCTATCAGTATTGTTTTAAATTCAGCTCCAAGCATCTTTGTATCAACTCTGAGCAGCTTCTTTCCCCCTGCTAGAGAAACACATGCTTCCAACATCATGTTTCACCCTAGCAATGGTGTGTTGATGGTGTTCAACTTTAGTTTTCCATCACACTTCACATTCTTCCACCTATTTCTTGTATCCCATACACTGTTTATGCTGAAATACACACAGAAACTCCTATGGCTTCAATTAAACGATGTAAACTTTTCAGAAAAGAGCTGATTTGTAAAGTCCTCCAGAGTCAAAATAGGCCGGCAGGCTGCTTCTCTGATTAATGCTTCCATTGTGGACATTGTTTTATCACCCAACCCTGCTTTAAGTTTCTCCACAGCTTACTTCCTGACCTGTCAGCTGTGTCCTTGCTTTTCATGATGCTGTTTGTTCACTAATGTTCTCTAATAAACCTCTGAGGCCGTCACAGAACCGATGTTGTACTGAGATCAAACTACGCATAGGTGAACATATTGGCTAAGTGTCTTCTGGAGGGAGTTGATCTCATGGGTTTTTCTTTGGATACATCAAAGTATTAGCTGAGTGCAAATGCACACAACACTTCCGACTTGAATCATTTCCTTTTCTCTTCCCTATTATCCACTAATGTAAGTTGGTAAATTGCATAAAATCAAAATAAAATACATTGAGGTTGCAGTTGTGACAGGAGAAAATATTAAAAAGTGAAAGGGTGTGAAAACATTTGCAAAGAACCGCATGCTGGAATCCATAAGGTTCCTTGTTGCCTACCATGGTTCTGATTTTTCATGAGCTCATATCTCCCCCTGATGGTTTTACGGAGAATTAGGTTCTGAATGTAAGACATTCTCAGCTGTTCTTCATCTCTTCACAGGGTGGAGGTGAACTAGCGCCACCTTCTGCATAATATAGTATTGTTCTGCAGAGTGTGAGGGTGTAACCAGTGAATAAGTGAATGTAGTGTGAAGCACTTTGGGGTCATCTGAACTTGATAAAGTGTTATTTAAGAACAGGCCATTTACCACAACTGTTGAATATTCTGTGGATAAAACCGGCAAAGTCACAAATACTGGCACAAATAAATGAAAAAGTATGCACATGCTTTGATTTTGCTGGACAGGACAAATAAATGGAACAATAAATTAAAGGGAGCATTATGTAAAATTATGTTATAATGTTATTCCCTCATCAAAAACATTGTTTTCATTCTTTCATTCATGTTTGAGAAACCCAAATATAGTTTTCATGTTGTTTTGGATGGCATGAGTAAATTTGATTATTATTTGAACCCTGTATTTTGCATTCACTCTGGATATTTTTCTAGTGTTAAAATGTGTTTGATGTTGTGGCACAAGTGTGAACAAAACAAATCTGTAAGAGAACAAATACTTTTTCACAATCCAGCATTTATACCCCTAGGTTACATTATGTCTCTGGTTTAAAATGTAGACTTTAAAAAGCTACATTTTAAAGTCCCTCAGATGCATTTATCCAATAGGAGTAGTTGTTTGGATTGCAAATAACTGTAAAGTCAGTTGTCTGCATAAAATTGTTCTTTCTTATTAAAATAAACCACCAGAGGGTAGCTTTCTCACATGAATTTATATTCGATTTGAACTCAGTTTTAACTGATGTGGGCAGAGATGTTGTCAGAATGTGAAAACACACAGTCTCACACACATTATTGTGTGATCCAGTCTCAGGAGGGGAGCAGAGCTTTAATTACCAGGAGGATTGTCTTTAGTCCTATTGTCTTTGCCTTCATAGAGAGACAGAATCATCCTCTCTGATCCTAATCTTGTTTTCTCAAACGTGCTCTCACTATTTCAGCATGTTGTTTGTTGTGGGAATCTTTCTGCAGATAATCTATTCTTCCTTTCATCCCAGTTTGCTATCTCAAAGACTAAGCTACTTTCTTGACATAAATGTTTTTTTCTCCATGTGCCAATGGCTAGGTCAGTGGCAATAACACAGAACCAAATACTGTTTGTGTTAATATGTGCAACATTTTGATGCAATCAAAAACATCTAAAAGTGGAGCTACAAACACATCTGCTGGATTTCATACATATTAAATAGGCCACACTGCAGGATTGGATGTGGGGGTTGTTATGAACAACACATCATTTATTACATTGTGACTTCCTTCATTTGCAGTTATTTTTATCATGTGCTTCCCCAGTTTTGTATATATTTCTCACTTTCTTGCTCATTTATATTCAATAATTCTGAGTGCAGTGAAGTCGTTACTACCTATTAACTATGCAATCCGATTTTCTTTTATTCTTGCTTGTCTGTTGAGCCTTTAACACCAGGGCTTATGAAAGGATTGATGCAAATGCAAGAAAAATAAAAAAAGGGAGGAGGAGAAGGAGTGCCTCAAACAGAATCATGGGAGAGGAGAAGGAGAAAGAAAGAGAGAGGATGAGGAAGCAGTGACCCAAATAAATGGAATGAAGAGTTTCAGAATGAGTCTCCTGTCCTCAGTGCCACACCCAATCAGGCCTCCCTCCTGCCTGCTGACAACACTGCTCCCATTCTCTGAATTTTTGTGAATAAGTCAATCAGAGGGTAATATTTGGGTTGTCCCTGTAAGAATAATAGTGACCATGGGCAGAACTAAAGAGTTAATCTTTTGATTTTATGTTGCAGATTAAGGCTTTAAAGACACTTTAAAATGTAAAGGTTTATTGTTTCCTCACATCTATCTTGTCCTCTCCTCTTCCTGACCCTTTCCTGACTCCACCATCCCCTATCATCTGACTATTACCCCTCCCCCTCCTAAATTCACACCCATCACTTTCCTCCTCCTGCTCTCATCTCCCACAGGAGGGGTGGTTAAATGCAACACACCATGATCTGAGGCCAGGCATTCTTCTTTAGCAGATCCTATACCATAGAAACAGACTCTCAGATGGATTATTTGTGATTCATAATCACATAATCACCCTCACAAATATACACTATAGCTTAAGAAAAATTTCAATTTAAATACAATAATGATATATTTTCAAAATTCCTATGTTACTGATCACTGCACAGTGACTGAATGTGTGTGGAAGCACTCCTTCAAGCGCTATTACCACGTTTGACAGCAGTTGAGTTCTGCGCATGCGCTTAATACCGGCCTAATTTGTTAAGCGGGCAGTAAGCAAAGAACAACAGACACTAATTTCTATCAAAATAAAAGCTGCAAATTAAAAGTATTATAATGCCATGATAATACTACCATGGCATTATCATGGCAGTAGAAATTAGGCTAATTATTAAAGAGATAATAGGAAATAAGAGTGTCTAATGACATTGGGTTTTTTTCTGAGTTAAACATAATCATCATTTCACACTGAAAGTGACATTTGAAGAATATCAAGTAATTGATCCATCTATCTGTTGTTTATAGTTGCTTATCCTTGCAGGATGGGAAGAGGCGAGAAGCAGAGTCCACCCTGAACAGATCGCCAGCCCATCACAGGGCAACAGTTATTTGGGAAGAAATCATGCCTGGTGTCTTGGATTAGCAGAATTATTCTCAGTCATTTGCAGAGCATGTTAAGGCTGCATGCTCTCATTTTGAATGGATGCACTTAGTAAAAGTGGAGGACTGAAGAATTTTTGCTTATTATAACTTTAATTAGCTTTTGACTAATAAAGGTAAAGTTAATCTTGCTGTGCTTCTCAACCCTGATGCAATCACTGACCATAACGTTGTAGCTGTAGTTTTCAACAAAAGGGTTTCTATTTCACCTCTCTTTAATTTAATTTCACAAAAAAATGGTAATTTGTTAACAGTCTGAACTCAAAGATTATTCTTAACAAACAATGTTTAAACATCTGTTTTTATCCTGTTATAAACTGTTGATTGTACAGATGTTTCCGCTTCTTATTTGAATAACAAAGATTGACAAACATATTTATGTCTATAAGAGAAAAAAATACATTTAACTGATATGACTTTTAGAATTTGTTGTATTTTAAATCCAATAAATATTTTTTTTCTTACAGGAACTTTTTTTATTGACTGTTAAATTTGCTTTAGTACCAAACAAATATTGCTAGAAATACAATTTGTTCATAAGTGTGCAAAATTTATTTTGAAAGAGTCCATACCGGAAACGGACATTTGCACTGTTGTACTTTACTCCAAAAGGCAGCTAAGCAACCTCCAGAGAAATAACATCAGGAGATCCTTTTTTACTGTAGTTCCTCCCTGAAATAATGTCTTGTGTCCCGGGTTTCCAGTCTCTGAGGTGACCGGGATCAGCAGCAGCAGAGAGGATGTCGCTGGTCACCGTCCAGCGGTCACCGACACCGAGCACCACCTCCAGTCCGTGTGTTTCTGTAAGTACTTGTCAGCTGGATTGACATTAGTGTCAGTTAGTCCCAGCAGTTAGCCTCGCTTCTCCCAGTTTGTTGGTCATGTACATGGGAGGCTAACTTTTATAACTGCCGGTATTTTACTGTAACGTTAAAGGAAACGGTGGCAGCCATTCCGCAGGACTAGAAGTTCGAACTTTATTTTGTTTAGCTTTAGCACAGAAGGCAGACTTGGGTTTATAGGTATATTAAAAAGTTATTTTTTAAAACTTGGCTATTCATCGTTAGCATTATGTCGCTGATTCACTTCCTCCACTAGATGGGGTGGTGTCAGAGAGGTCTGTCTTAATAATAATAGTGGTTTTAGACTCTTTATTGGCTGCTCAAGTTGCTCTTACGCTGTACAAACCGTTAAGGTATACATTACTTTGACTTTACTGATAAAAAGCATCCACTGAAAGGTTGTTGGTCAGTAGAGCAGCAGACAGGAGGGTCGCTGCCCCGGAAAGCGGGTTACTGGTTCAGGCTTGTCAGTCCCTTTTGGAGGCTGTGGTCCCGTTATCCGCTCTGACACACTCAGCAGGCTCTCCAGCCTCCTGGCAGATCTAGTATAAATGTGCTGGTGTGGCTGCCAGAGATAAAAAAAAAAAAAAAAAACTTCTTTCATAATTGTAACAAACTGTAAAAAGCCGAAGGGCCTTACTGTAAGTTTAGTTTATTTGGTGAAGGAAAGAAACATCATTAGATGCTTCATGACTGCAGTCGAGCTTATTACAATGGTGGTCCAACCGATACATTAAAACTAATACACGCACACACACACACTTGCACACAACATGAGACAGTGGCTAAAACAGGAAGACAAGTAGTAGCTCTGTACTAGTAGCGCACTAAACGTTCAGTTCACATCCCTTCAATTCAAAGCACAAAGACTGAATCCAATTTCTAAGTGTGAACTGTCCCTATCCCTGCCCCGCACCCTGATCTCCAGCACTTAATTTGAATATTTAAAATATTCCACTGAGAAGTGTGATGGTCCTTGAAGAATCATCACTGGTTCTCACTGATAAACATACTAAATTATATATTCCTGTGTGTGACAACTAACATAATAGCAAGACACATACAAATACATCATTGGACAAGCTTATTCAAAAATGGTAAGCTTTATGTATACAAATTTCAGAACATATTTAGAAAAACAGACAAAACCTATTGATAAAACTGACTGCATCTGTACCTTTGTGTGTCAATATTTGTTATGCTTTCTATATTTCTCTTTTACTTGCAATATGTCAGAACACATTAAACAGTCTTTGCATGAATTTTGTATATAGATTTGCATGGATCAAATGTTATGACCAATAACCATTGGTCATAACATTTGATAATAATAACCATTATTTCCATTAATAACCATTATTACAACCATAACTAATGTAATGTTAAAATATGTTAAATTGAAAAGTTAATTTTTGCTATTTCTATGCTGATTCATGAAAATTAATCCTAATACCAAATGTCATATATTGTGACATTGTAAGCTACACATTAAACTAATTACATACAGTTTCTCAATTTTAATGGTTAGTTTCATACCCCACAGCCACCCCCCCTCTTTTACAGAACTAACTGGAATGCCGTATTCCTTAGAAACTTAGGGTTAAAGGTTAAGAGATAAAATGGTATTCGGCTAAAGAGTAGCAACGCAGACACTAGAGAAAAACGGCACCCTAAGACAAACAAATTAATGTCATACAGATTTGACAAGATGCTAGAAGTAGTGTTGCTTAAACTAAAACTTTAAAAATAAATGAATAAAAACAAAAAAGATATATATTAAAATATGCCATAGTGCAGTTCTTGAACTGGAACAGGACGTTCAATATTTTGGACAAATTTAGTGTTGACAAGGCAATTCCTGTTTTGCAGACTAATGGAGTTGAACCAACAGATGAAGAAAATGTTATTATATTCTCAGTGAGAGAGTAGAAGAAGATTCTTGTTTACCCCAAACGTTCTCAGTTTCCTATTGTTTATGTCTGGAAAATATCAGGCATGGGCGAAGAACAATAACACGTTAAACTAAAGGAACGAGTGTCATATGAGTATTTCAGCAAAAACTGCTCTTAATGGCATTGGGTCAAGCTTAACTTAATGTTTTTTGGTGATTCCAGAAGCGAGACACTGAGGCAGTGAAGTGGTTGTACATGGAGGGTACCAGCTGCTTGTCATGAGACTCGTTTCTGAGTGGGAGCAGCCATGTGAGCGCTCTTGTGAGGTGTCTGCTGGTGGAAAGGAGGTCGAAACTATCAGGAGGGAAGTTGTATGGAAAGCACTTCAGGGCTAACTCTGATTAGTCTCTTCAGTAGTTTTCAGTAAAAATGTAGCTAAAAAGGCATAAAATGTTTAAATCCTTATTTAGATATTATATGAACCCAAAACTCTATTTCACACCCTGTTTCCATTTATGCTGGTCCTGATCTCTGTTTAAACCAGATGTTTTTTTCTGAAATATGACAGATTATGACCCCCTGATCTAACCAGAATGACCAAGCAACCAAATTCTTAGTTAATTGCTCTGTTTCTTCATCCGGCAACAGTTGGCTATGAATCGAGCCGACATTATTATATTTTCTGATAGTGGTGAAAAGCTGTAGTTTAGTTAAACAGGCACCATCAGCCAAGCAGTAGCCTGATTCTGTCTTCTCAATGACTGTATGACCACTCCCTGCTTATGCATGTGGAGACATGGTAACTATGGCGATCAACTCACACCTATCTTCTAAATCTATATTACAGGTACATGGAGCAATTTCAGTGTTATGTGTTAATATGATTAGCTTATAGCGATGTTATGTGCCTATAATCTGCTGAGAAGGCATTTCCTCAGGTGTGTTTGAACAGGAAGCATCTGCTCCAGTTCCTGCTGTGTATTCTGTTTGGAGCTCAGTGTGCTGATGCAGGGATAACCGTTCAGGCTGCTGCCTCTTCCATGCCAGCTCACATCTGCAGCAGCGCACACAAGAACGGATAAAATCGAAGCTTCGGCTCTTCCTGACCCAACCCACAGCTGCATCCAGCTTCCTCCATCTTCTTATCTCCATTATTATCGTCTTCACTTTGTTTTTCTCCCCATCTTGAGATTGAGACGGGTTTTTCACAGCTAAAAATGTTTCTATTATGTTCGCTTTGGCCTGTTCAGAGTTGGGAAATTGATGCCAGAAAGAGAAAGTTATAAAAATTTTTTTTTTTTTTGTTGGAGGGATTATTGAAGCAGGATGGGATTAAAGCTGTGCTGGCTGCAGTGGTGGGGGGAGGGATGATTCTGGAGAAGGAGGCAACGCATGGTGTGGGGGTGCAGGGATGCTCTGCTTGTAAATTTTACTTAAAATACTAGCCTGGCTCTGTTTTATCTGATGGAAATCTCCATGCTGACACTCCACTCTTGCTGCCACCCACTCTAGCTCTTGTTTATTCAAGAATAATAGCATCTTGACACAGCATGTGATGGAAACATGTCACCCAAATGTTTTTATTCATGTTGATTCTGTTTGTTCAGAAAAACTGCTTCTGATAGCCCAACATGAGGAGATGGAAGCCCTGCATAAATATTTCTTTGTACTTGTTCCTCTGCAGGAGTCAGGGAGTGCAGAAGATGACCGCCGCTCCCAGCCCAGGAGGTGAGAACATGCCCTGTTTGATCAGGTCATTGGGTGAAAATGGTTCTTTTCCAGGAGGAACATCCTGTTAAAAAGCTGCAAGTGCATGCTAACACCACTAGAGGGAGACTGCACATCAGCATTAATGTGTTTTTTTTCTTTTTAAGGGTTTCAGTACATTACTATCATTACTATTTAATTGTAGTTGTATTATTATTATTGGTCACTTATAGACCAAGTTTCATTTTAGTTATTCAAGACCACAATGTTGCACTCGGGGTGTATCAAATGATGTGTCAATCAATTACACACTTTGATTGGGGATAACATTATGCCCTCTTTGCTGTGGAATCCTTTAAACACCTGAATGTGCAGCAGATCCCTTAAATCCTGCAGGGTTTCAAGTTGGCACCACCATCAGTCGAACCCTTTAGTCCAGCTTGGTTTGGTTGAAATTGGTGAACATTGGTCAGAGCACATTGTCCTCCTCAAAGATGTAGACATCTGCTTCCAGCCTGACCGCTGTGTGGCTATACAGACTGTATCCTACACCAGTGGTAGTTTCTTCTGTGTGTTGGATCAAACAACACTGCCAGTCCTCACTTCCTTTGTGCATTACTTATCCTTGACCCGGCTGCTGGTTCTCCACCGTTCCTTCTTTACTTTCAGGAGACACTGACCGATGGTCAGATCAGAAACATCCCACAACGCTGTAGTTTTGGAGATGTTCTTAGCCAGTTATCGAACCATCGCAATTCTTCTTACTGTGGCTGGTTTTCCTGTTTCTAACACATTAGTTTTGAGAATAAAATGCTTCCTGTATCTCTAACCCACCAACAGATGCAATAGTGAAGAGGTCACCAGTGTTATTTAATTCACATATTATAGTAGATATATTGTTCTTTCTGATCAGGTTCTGATCAGGTTTAATCTGAGGGAAAACCAACCAAATGTGTTTTTGTTTTGATAATCTGAGCTCAATGTGTTTATTTTGTCTATATGTAGAACAAAATTTTTAAGCATTTCGTAAAGCATAATTTTCATTTCATATTTGTGCCAAAGGAATAGCGAGACCTTAGTTTCTGTTACTCATGCAAAAACAAATAGTGCCTTTGTATGCATCTTTTGTAAATATTTGGTTGGCCTACCAACGTCACAGCCTGTGGTTGATTTGCATAATACAACCCGACAGTTGTGGCAGAGTTGATTTGCTTTTGACGTGCGCAGCTAGATGGTCATAAAAGACTAGGATGTCAACACTGTTGTTCTTTTGTTTTGTTGCCCTGGCTGGCTCTGATGTTGCAGGGCCAAGGCCCTCTTTAGATCTGTTTGGGCATTACTTTCAATTTTTTTTAAAAAATTATTATTTATTTGCTCAACATCTATTTGGTGGTTTTTGTGCAAATGTGATATTTTTCAGAAATGCACAAGTTTATCATGGTTGCTGATCGCCCTGGAGTCGGTGCTTTGGGAGATTCTAGCAACAGTCATTAAAGAGGGAGTGGAACATGAAAGGAGTTGCAGTCTTTCCTGGACTTCGTAAGGGGCTTTTGTAGACTGAGCTAACAGCTGAAGTGCATTTCTTCATAATCTAGATTTATCTTTTCACTGTTTTGTGCTTTAATGGGTACTAACTCATTTATTTTTACTGTAGTTATCACTCTAGGTACTGTTGAATATAGCATACTATAAGACAGTAAAACTCTAAATGCTGAACTCAGTTTAACATCTTGGTTGTGAAGACCTTCAGGTCAAAACACTGGTTTGGGACAAACTTTCTGTCCAGTCATCAGGTTGTAAACAATAAACTGAACTAAAATTACAGCAGCTCTCTTCAAAAATCCAGCAAGCTGCAGAAAAATGGATTTCAGGACTGCAGTGAGTCCAGACTCTGCAAGATTTAGAGCTATTAGTTTAACGTAGTCAGAAACAGACATGTTTTGATTATTTTGTATCCCTCTCAGGTTAGAACTGTTTACAGTAAAGAACATGAGTGAAATGCATTAGTAAGGAGACTGCTGAGGCTGCTTTTGCCTTGCATGCTGGAAGGAGAGCTTTCAGTCACATGCTCTGTCATACCTCAGAGTTAATGTACACTAACTGTCAGAGCTGGGAAGTGTTCATTCTGCACGCATGCATCAGACTAAGGAAGGAATGATATTCAGCAGCATTGGGAATTTACTCCCTATACAATGCAGAGATGTAGGAGAAAAACTGTTCACATAACTGGAGTTTTCTCCTGCTGTATGAAGCGCTGCATTTAAAGCCCCTCCTCCATTAAAATAATTGTTTTCATATCGCCCCATGCATTTACACAAACACATACATTTATTTTGATTAATGTAGAAGTTTAAATCTGTGAAAAAACATTAAAATTTTTAGATTTTATTAGCCAGCAATACTTTTCTAAGGATAAGAATTGATACAAATTGACACGATTGTAAAGAAGTGTATTAGCCGTAGTGTTTATGCTGTAGAACTCAATGTGGGATTATTGCTGACATAGCTCCTTTCTTTAACATGCCCTGATAGACATTAGAACCCCATGTGATCTCAATTATTGGTTGAACTCACACCTTTGGCAAGCATATTCAAGCACTCTCACATACACACGCGCACACCCCAACACACACAAACACACAAGGCCCCCACTTCACACTGTAAAGTATTTTACAATTTGGCTCAGTCACCCGGCTCCACATTTCAGATTCACTTTAGCGAAGAGCAGGGTGCAGCCAGGGGTCTTGCTGTGTGACCTCTGATGTGTATTACATAAGAACTTGGTTCCAATTAGCTGTGCAGGCCCACCTCGCATCGATGGTGCATGCCAGTTGGGCCCGCTGAGACCAAAGGGGACCTTCCCCCTGCAGTGCAGAGTTATTATTTTTTTGTCTCTTTTTCTCTCTCTTAGCCAGGCAGCTGAGTGACTCTTGCACTGCCTGTCTTTGTGTCAATGTCTCTTTTGCACACAGTCACACTCAAATAGCTGTCTCTCCCCCCCTGGACCACGCCACTGAAGTATAGCACTGCTGCAGTGCAATAATGAAACTCTCTCACACACACACGCACCCACCCGCGTAGAGACATATACTGCTGCTGCCTCAGGGCTGATACTGTCAAGGACAGAGTTGGCAAAAAGGTGTTTTTTATTCAGAGTACTGCAACCATTTTCTTTTTGCTGAGTAAACATTTAAACAAACACTGAAAGCAGCTATTGAATCGAGTTTTTCTGAATCCTCACCTTCCTGAGGACAAACTGCTGCAGGAATGTGCCCAAAGCACATCAGATTGTTTTTCTGTATTTGAATGCTGAGATTTCCTGAACATTTTTATGTGTATGCATATTTATGACCCTTTAGCATTGCAACAATAAAAGAAGACACTTATTTAAATTTTTATGGCTAAATAAAGTAGTTAATGTGTTTTCTAAGATTTACACAGAAATCATTTATTCGCTAAATTGTCAGGTTTACTTGCCTAAAAAAGTCTTTTAAATATTGCAGTTGCCATCTACTACAGCAATGTGTGGGGTGACCTGATACCTCACGCATGAATTGCGTCAGTAATATCTAACTTGTTTAGTACACAGTTCCTAAGGTGATATGTAAGCCAAAAATACATGCTCCTCCAGGCTCCGCCTGGTCTATTAGCCTTCCTTCACCCTGGGTGTCCGTTGTGTCCATGCTGCGCAGCATTTCACGTCATCATATTGTTTGATTAGTTCTGTTTGCCCACAGCAATAATCAGGGTTTGTTTGAGATATTTAGCCCGAAGCATCAAGAGGCTCTTACTTTAACTACAGCAAACAAACCTGATTCATTGTGACAGGACTTAGTCATAGGTACTTGCCTAACAAGTCTTTGTATTGTTCTCCATCCATGCTATGGGAGTCGTCCAGCAGCCCCAATGCCAGGTGCGCACAAGCAGAGCAGGTTAGTCGGGCCAAGAGTTTAAAGAGGAACAAGAAGAGCAAGCAGCACTAACGAACACTCCAACAGAGAGAAGCTTCTTAAACACCGGCTGCTCCTGTGCGGACATGCCTGTTTGGGTTTAAAGGTTTTCCTCTGTCATTTGCAGCTTTCTGTCTTCCTTTAGTGCACCTGCTGTTTAACATGGAGCCCTGCCACCATTATTGTTCATACTAGCAGTTCTGCATTAAGCAGCTGTGGTTAGACTAGCATGAATTGCATTTGGACAACATGTCGATCTTATTGGAATGAGTTCACCACCATGCAAAAGTATTCATACCGCTTGATTTTTTCCCCCCTTTGCAAACATGAACTTCACTGTATTTAGTAGGAATAATAACCACAAGCCTGTGGTTTTGCATATTTAGACTGAAAAGTTTGTTTATATTTCTTTGAAACATAGGCTAATCTGTGTCAGATTGAGTGCTGTTTGTTAACATCAGTTTCAAATCTTGTTAGTCTCTGTTGAATTTAAGCCTTAACTTCAATTTTAGTGCCATTCTGCTAGAACAGGAGTGGCCAATCCTGGTCCTTGAGGGCCGGTATCCCGCAACTCTTAGATGTCTCCCTGGTCCAACACACTTCAATAAAATAGCTGAATCACCTCCAGTCAAGTTCAGTCAAGTGTGTTGAAATAGAGATGCATCTAAAAGTTGCAGGACACCAGCCCTCGTGGCCTGGAGTTTCCCCCCTATCAGGTTTTCTTCCATTTTGCCACCAACTTTGTCCAGTTTCACTCTCCCTGCTGAATTAACCACAGCCACGACTTTCTCCCATATGTCCCTAATGTTCCCTATCAGACCTCTGAAGCCTTGAAGGATCTGCTGTATTTACACTTGAGATAAAATACCTAAGTTGCATGCTTGTTTCTCCTTTGTGTTTCTGATGTCCTGGGTGGTTTCTCCAGAGTGTAGTCATAGTGAGCCTGCGAGGTCAGCTGGTGTGTAGACAGTTAGTGGATAAATGGTGTCCGAGTAAGGCTCTGTCCACACAGACCCAATTTCAGGTGTATCTGCAAAAGTATTTGTCGCTTATTAACATTCCTTTTGTTTTGGCTTTTTTTATTTTCCTCAACTGGTGAGTCTTTTTCATCTGGCCGCCTTGAGAGCTCACTGGTTCTCCAAGGTTAAGAGCCCACATCACAAGTGGGCGGGATAAGTAGCTGGTAAATATTTAAACTAAATGTGTTGCAGTCTAAGCGGTTGTGTGGTGTTTTTTTTTCATCTCCAGGACTCATTTTATGAGCATTTGAATTCATGATTGCTTTTTCAGCACATTTTTTTTATCACACCACCTTTAAAACCTTTTGTAGTTTAGATTATGAATCTTTCTAAATGAAAGGGGAGTGTGTTTCTAGTATAACACGGTGCCAACAGTAGCTTATCTTCAGCTTGGGGGTTATGCTAAACATCTGGCATCAATCACGGACTTATCAAGCAGCAGAATGCTGGAGATTCCACACACACATGCGCACACGCACGCACACACACGCAACTCATACAAGTTGACCTGAATGCCTCTGCCCATTCCCTGGAAGTGACAAAAAGGAAACACACTGCGAAAGGCGGTTGTGCAACTGGCCTGAGGCTCAGCTAAGCACCACAGCACGCTCTCATGTTACCAGTCCTCAGAAAAATAAGTTTCCACTGTGCTGGTAAATTTGATGACACTAAACAAGACCGCATGACAAGAACACTTAATGTCTGTTTGTGTGTTCAGCATGCTGCTTGAAGTTTGTCTCAAAACCAATGTGTGATGGCAGCATTTTCTGATAGAAAGCAAAGTGCAGCAGGTGTAGCTGTGTTCGCTTTATCTCTGGGGTAAACACACCAGCACATTGTTACAAGTTGATTTAATATTTTTCTAAAATATTTATTAGTAGTCCATCATGGAAACATTTTTAATGATTATAGTACTATTGTTAGATGGTGTTTATCTGACTTCGATGGAAGTAATAAAGTCAGTGAATAATCCCGCCCTTTAGCCTTATAGTGGCATTTTATAATGATGGATTCTGTCATTTATTATTTTGGTGTTGTCAAGTTACTTCCTGGTCATGACAAAATCGCTTTGTGCTATTAACTGTATCAACAATGCATCGTCATATCTTGGTGTGATTTCCATCTGTAGTTATTAGTCATGTAGAAAACAAATTGTCAATGGCTACTGGAAAAGTCACACTGAGTAAAATTAGAAGCTTGCGTTAAAATAAGAAGGCAAAAATACAATTGTTCATTGACCCAGACCTCACAGAAAACTATAACAACATCCTGGAAAGCACCAACTCCTGAGCCAAAGTTTTTTCTGTAGATCACAGAACTATTAGCATTCCTAACAGTGACCCGTTTCATTGGGTCAGACTTCTGATGGGCAACTTCTCCGACGGATTATTTTCAAACTTGAGCTTCTCCCTCAATGTTCTGAAGCCCAACTCCACCAGCTAGTCAACAGGTCATCTGCTGCAGATGGTTTTAATTTACAGTTTAGCACACATTGGTGTGAAAATAATGAAGGCTGGAGTTTTACTGTGTTTTCAGATTGCTGTTAGGTTACATAAAACCACACATGCTGGCACGCCTGTGGAAAATAAAATGTTGAATTGGCCATAAAAGGAGATTAAACATTACATCTCATGGAGTATCTCAGTTTATATGTGAAACAACCATGATGTAGGGGCCTATTGGTCCAAGAGACTTTCTCCAACCCCAGTTGTTCTCCTCTTCCTCCAGGATTGCACATGCTGGCTGCTGCAGTGGCTCAATAAGTTGAATCTGTTTCTCATTTATTCTCTTTCCTTATGTAACCAAACCACAAGGTTTGTGTGTTATGGGAAATGGGTGGGGGGACAATTGAAGTCTGACTGCAACCTCAAAAACCCATGTGGACTTAATTCACTATATTACATTATCATAATTATAATTACACCCCAAATTGACTCCCTCTGTTGCCAAGGCACTTGATCAGCTGAGTGACTGTTGGTAACATCATCGCATAAAGGATTTGTTCTTACTCAATTGTTTTTTTTTACTTTTTTTTTTTGAAGCATTGTCTTTCTAAAGTGAAGATTTTTTTTTTCAAATCTGAAAAGTGTGGTGTGCAGTTGTATTTATCCTATTTACTCTGATATTCCTAAATAAAACTCACATTCAACTTACTCATTTGGAACAGTCTCTCACGGTTATGTTATCAAGGGATATAGCAAGCATTTAACTTCCCACTGAGCATTTTTCAATCCATCATCAGAAAATAAAAATATAAACACAGGGTTTTGGCAAAGTTATTGAAGAGCCAGTTCTAAATAAACATTTTCTGTAATCGCAAAACTTACTTGATTCATTAGGGGAAAAGAGGTGTAACTTCATTAAAATTTTTGCTTTATTGTAAACTTGCTAACATTTGTAGTTTTAGGATTTTGTAAGAGTACTTTCCATATTTATGAAACTTAAGCACCTTCACAGCAGAAAAGCAAATAGCAAAATAAAAACTTGTTAGGATTAGTATCAATCTGTTGCAGAATCTTGCATTATAAAAATGTTGTGTTTATGATTTAAACCTTTATTTAAAAAAAGTTCATAATTTATGCTTAAAGTTAATGAAAGACATGATTGGAACCGATATCAGGGGATTACGAAACAAAAACGATAAACGGAAACTGTTAGAGCCTATAAGAGATTACAATAAATTCAGACCTACAATAAAATGGTTTAAAATAAAATATGTTTGTGTTAGAATGGCCAGAGTCAGAGTCCTGAGCCCAAACCACTCCAGTCATGTGGCAGTGTAATGAAAGATCATCAACAAAACTACATGTGGTAATGTGGTAAACTAAAACTACACAGCTTTTTTCCAAACAAAGTATTCCTGATAAGAACACGGTGAATCAAAGTGGAGAAACTAGACGGTATAATAAATTTGTAGTGCAAGCAGCAACCTTGCGATTGTTTTGTGAGGAGCTGTTTTGCTTTATCAGTTGTCCATGCTGAGTTCCTGCTGGCTGTGGGCGGGGCTTCCTCCTTCGTCTCCTCATTGGCTCCTCGTTTTTCCTAAAAGCACATGTGCGATGCTCCGCCTCCTTTCCCCTCCTCTGTGATTTCTCCGCTGAGTAGACTCAACCAAGTCATATGTCTCAGTACTGTACACGGTGACGGAGTGTCTGATGTAACAAAAATGAAGTACGTCGACAAAACGCCTCAGAAGTCAGTCTAATATTGGACTTTTTTGGAAATAATGGACAATCGGATTGAACTTTCGGCGACAGGGAGACTCAGCACAACATTTAGTCTCCCTGTTTAATTTATTGCAACAGAGTTTTCGACTTTTTTTTTTTTTTTCGGGGAAGATTTCGCCACTTTCACAAGAAAACTCCACTCGCTTGAGCTCTTGGGTTGTGGGAGCACATGACTGTGAAAGAGGAGCAGAAGCTTTTCCTCCGGCCGGGAGCACCTGACGCCTCTTCTCTCCTTCACCCGTCCCTCCAACCTCCAGCCACCGACATGACCCTCGGAACGGTGTCCAGCTCTGAGAGCTCTTCGGCGGTCAGCTTCTGCTCTTGCTGCGGGGAGAAGATGGTGCCCTACTTTAACGACGACGCCGTGGTATCCAAAAATCAGATCAACCAGTTGTAAGTTCAATCAGAGGCAAGACTGTATATCATCCCCATAGATGGAATGTGGTCAAGTTAAATAAATTAAATTAAACTGAAGAGTTAATTGTTCAATGTACTACTTAGATTTAAATAATTTTAGATTTGGATAGTTTTAAAGTAAAGGCTGACTTTTTTCCCTTATTGTTTTTGACACAATGACCTGTTACATATAACAGTTTTGCAATATGTGATTAGACTATTTTCTGATGATGTAGCAGCCTTTACACATCCCTGAGTTTCCTTTTGACCTAACAAAGACATATTAGTGCTCCCCATGTCCAATGAATAATCCAACCTGTGGAAGGAATTCAAACATACTTAATAAATGGATGTTTCATGACTAATGCTGTACTTTTTATAAGCAGTCATCATCTGATTGCCACACCAAGAGATTATCAGGGGCATTTTTTGTCCCTCATCTCTTTGACTTTGGGTGGAGGATATCGTTTGATCTTGAAACTTGCAATAGTTGTTAAATGGAGATTAATGCCCAGTCTTGCTCAACCTGTGACTCACTGTTTGATAATGTATTGTGGAGACTAAAATCATCTGGAGAGCATGTCACTCAATGAAATCCTAACAGACTAAAAGTCACAGACTCGAACATTTGAAACTACTCTGGCTTTGTCTAGAGCAGCTCTAGGCTTATCTCCAATCCTGCTGTGTCTGCAGAGGTCAATGTTTGTTTTTGTTGGAGATATGTAACAAATGATTTAGTTGATTTGTACATGTGGTCTGCCCTTCAGAACAGATCAAAGGCTAGCATGTTCTAACATTTCCAAACACTTGTGCAGTGCTGGCACTGATAAGCCTCACAAAGTTGGAGAACCACAAATGAATCAATAGAAATCAATAAAAAGATATTATTGTGGCAGTTTTTTATCGGCACCAACTCATTTCAGGTGTATGCTATGGGGCTTTCAGTAGCCTTTTGCTGTTACTTTCATGGAATCGATGCAATGCAATAGTGTGTCACAGTTGCATTGTTTTTCAGCTGTTTAACTCTAGATGCTGTGGTTTGGTGGTTAAGAAAATTGGACATTTAGGGTTTATTGGGGCTGCAACCGGCTTTTAGGGAAGCTTTTTTTTTTTCTCTGAATGCAAGTTTGCTTAAGGACGGTTTATGGGAAGACGCTGGTGCAAGACACACCATGTACTGGCAGTCACATGTTTGCAAAACAGCAGCAGATGTAAGAATTTAAAGTGCGTTTTGTTTTTACGTCAGAAATACGTTACGTTGCACTGAAGATACTTTAATATATGTTTTTGTTTAGAAATTAGTGACGGTTTTGTGATGTTGTTGTATGTTTCCACCTGCTGCAGTTCTCATCTGTTTAACCTGCAGGAATGAAAGCACTAAAGTCGCATGCTCAACTTAGGAAACTGCTGAAGTTGATGATGTACTGAAAACCTGAGTTATTAGGCGGAATAATGTTCAAGCAGCACCTTTATTGGTAATTACAATCCCAGGGTCTGCCCCTGCAGTTAAGTGTTACCTGTGATTCCTTTGCATCCGCAGTGTCACTATTATCCTGCCAATTTTAGAAATACCCATGAAATCTTTCTTCCGCTTCACCTGTCGGGTAGTGTTATTGTGCGCAACTTCCAAGGTAAACAGAAAAGCCCCAATGAGGAAGTTCAGAAAATATTCTGAGGAATTTCAGCCACTGGTTAAAGGTACCACTGATTGCTGCTTTTTGTCAGTTCCTGCAGCGCATGTGACGCATCACAGGCTGTAGGGTCTGTGGACCTTTTAGATTTTCAGATTTTCTTCACTGAGTTGAACAAAAATCAGTGTTTGTGTTGCAAGTTAACAGTTAATGGAAACTATTTTTAGTTTGACCTGGATTGACAACTCTCCCTTTATCACCCTGTCTCCTCCTGCACTCACTTCTATCTCCTGTTGATGTTTAACTAGTTTGTTTATTTTTTTCAGTCCTCCTTTTTTAGTTACTTGGACAATATATTCAATTTTATTTATTTATCTTCCTGTCCTTGTGCATGTTGCGCATTCTCCACTAGGCAGGCGCCTCTTGTCTTCCCTATGGGTTGTATTTGCCTCGGGTTCAAACTCATAAGGCCACAGCAGGGCCTGCCGCCGTATAGAGCCAGGCCCTATATATATCCCGCTCTCTCCTCTCCACAGTGACTAATATGGGCAGGAGCAGGAGGAGGGGGTCACCCAGTTATCTGCCCACTATGCGGTGTGGTCCTTACATAGTGAGGATTGTGTCTGCCCGTTGCCCTAACAAGCTTGCCACCTCACTTCGGTCCAGAGCCGGGGTTGGTTAAAAGCCAAGCGCATGACCCGCCTATTCTGGACTGAGTGGGTCTTCTTTCTTTATCCTCCACCCCGCAAAGCCTGCTGCTGCTTTACATACTTGTATATGTGGAGAGCATTTTCAATGAACTTGGTGCCCTCTTCCCATCCGCTGGCTGACTAAGCAGGAGACCTTTGGATATTCTCACATTGGGATAAAAAATACTGCAGGGCAAAAACTAACGATTATTTTAGTAAATAATTAGTATATTAATTGATCAGATAAAAAAATAGGGCACATTCTTTGTATTGCCTTGTTGCTGAAAATGTGCTATATAAATAAAATTACCTTTACCATTCTGCAGATTTTACATTTCACCACTTAAGCTTTTTTTTAACAAAACACATAAAACGAGGCAAATAAATATTTCAATTCCTTTTTTACACAAGGTGATGCTAAACTTATGCAACTTGAGGAGTTGCATAAATACATACAGTTTTTGTTTTCTTAAATGTACAGTTTTATTTCTGCTGAGTATGTTTTTTTTTATGTAAATTTTTTGAGTCTGTATGCTTGAGTTAATGATTAATCAATTACTAAATTATTTACTGATTATTTCAATAAACAATTCATGACAGTTAATCATGATATATTTACAAACAGACCAATTATGAAAGTGGAACTGGACACTATTTACAGAAGTTCTGCTAGTTAGTAATCCGCATTTATCAAACAGGTTATTGTTCTTTATCTTTGTGCCATCTCCATGTGTCCACACAGTCAAATTCATGTTCCTCTCAGTCTGCAGTATGAAAACAATCTCAGTGCTGAAGTGCATCAGTGCGCCCCCGCTGCTGTGTCACAGAGAGGCTTCTCTGTACAGTAAGGCGACTGCACTGATGAATACAGTCTATCAATAGCTGGGACTTTTAAAGGACTGCTCTATTTTTACCCCTCCATTCGAGAGTCTGTCACAGCCGTCACTTCTCCGAACATCCGGCTTACGTTTCGCTCTCTCTGTTTCTTTCTGCAGGTGTAAAAACGTATGTATGGGCCTCCATGGGAGATTTTCAGGGAGAGCAGGAGTGTTGCATTACAAATGACATTGCCCCGACGCCAAGTACAGTACATTAGTCAGGAGCGCGACCGCAGCGGGAGATAATACAGTAGGGGCAGGAAAAGGACGGAAGATAAAAAGTGGGACAAACTTGCAGGAAATAAATGAAAATATGTGAGAGAGAAGAGAGAGAGGAAACAGCTGGGTCCCAAGGGTGGGTGGGTTATGGGAAATGAGCTCAGCACAAAGCTGTGGTTTTGTTTTCGCTGTTGTCTCCAGATTATCACCAAACTCAGGAAGGTTTACTGGATGGAAGAGAAATGAAGTGGATGTCAGGAAGTTGAATTAACTACACCACAATTCTTATTTTTTTATTTGGAGGGCAGGGGTAACATAAACCTGACGGCTTGAGTTCATTGAGTGCATCATCGCAGCCAAAGGCTAAATGTTTTATTCATCGCTGTGGTTTATTATCACATAAATCCTCCTAAACACGTCATAAGAAGCAGGCCAAATATCTTGATGTCATCACCTACAACTGATGACACCTGCAGAACTCCGCTTTACGCATGTGTGGTCTCATTAGTTCCTACATCCGGAGGCTACGAAACCAACTTTTGTTTTTTTTATTCCAAGTGGAACCGGTCTGTCTGCTTCATGAATCAGTTTGTGCTCTTGCTACAGTAGCAACTAGTATGGAGAGAGAGCTGCAGGGTAAACTCTAAGTACATTTGACGTGTTGAAAATGTTGTCACTGCTGGTTGAGTTGCTGGAATATTCAGCAAATAACTGGAAAGGAAGTCTGTTTCTAGTTAAGTCACGTTTATTTGTGTTGCACATTTCAGCAACGAGACAGTTCCAAGTGCTTTTCGTCATAAAAAAATAATAAGTTACAATTATGAAACATGAAATAGTTACATTTTGTCCAAAATCACAAAGTTTCTGTAGAAAGGATGACAGTTTAGCTGGTTAGTATGGATGAGGCTGCTCAAGTATCTGTGCGGAGAATCAGAATGGCTGCTTCTTGTCATAGAATCTGTTTAAAACTCCAAAAAAATCTATGTTGTAAAGATGGTTCCATCCATTACTTTCTCTGAGGTAAAGCTAGAATGCCAGGAATGCTGCGCCTGCGTCTTACTCAACATCTCTATTGCAGGATTATTGGTCCTGTATATACCATAAGCACGAAAAGGTGTGATGGGGTGACTCATGCATCCCCAACATGCTGTTTTAAGTTTAGTGTAAAACCCTGACCTCACTTTATGATGTGTCCTTCTCAGCAAAGTGACCTCAGTCACAGTTAATAAGATTAGAGAAGAACCAAACCCGGTTTCATTCAGGCCCGCTCTTGTCTTGTGGAGGAGGACTCTCTCTCGCGCTGTCTTCCCTCCCGGACCCCTGCTCTCCTCCCAGTCTTCCTCCCGTCCCTCCCTACTGGCAGCTGTTAGCGCCGTTAGACTCTGTCAGTGTAATCCAGCTGTGCGGAGGAGCAGGGAACATTGTGTTCTGAGTTCACGTTGGGGCTTGGGGCTTGTTTTGCCAGCATCGGCGTGACGATGCTGGGGTTTTGGGAGGCATGGCCTACAGGGCTGAATGGCGCATTGTGACCCGTGACAAAACCGGCCCTATTACCGATTCAATGCTCACGCTTGTTTTTTTGCTGTCCCTCGCTTTTTTTGTGAAGCGAGGGACAGCATGTGCGGAGGACTACAAACGTGGTGATCTTTAATGGTTACTTGGGTTCCACCTCAGATTTGTAATGTGATTAGATCGAGTGGCGTTTCAGCTTCCTGTCCGCGTCTCATTTGTCTTCGTTCTGTTCTGTTCCAGCATCAGTGAGAGCTTCCTCACAGTGAAAGGTGCAGCCCTCTTCCTCCCCAGGGGGAAAAGCCCTACGTCCAACTCGGCACCTTGTATCAGCCAGCGCAGGAACAAGCATACGGGTACAGACTTGTGCACACACACACAACTACACCCCAACACACACATGAAACACAGCTGCATTTTCTTCAGATAACTGAACTCATTTGAAAAGTTTACATCCAAATATTTTCTGCAAGTTGTGGGTGGCAGAGTTCATAAGTGTGCTTGAAAATTTTCAAGATTTGGAAAGTTCTTGATTTCTGTAAAAAGTCCTTGTAAGTGCTTGATAATCAAGCAGCACAGTCTTGTAATAAAGTGCAGTCGAATGTTTGGTTTTAAATTTAAACAACGTTTTACAAACTTAGTCTTTTAATTAGATATATTTGTACCCCTAATAAAAATACATGTTTTTTTCTCACTGTCTGAAATTAACTCAGACTAAATTCTTCTTGCTTTAGGTTTTTAAATTTTATTTTTTATAAAATGATTAATTTAATTAACTATTAAAAGTAGTTTAATTTGAATAATTTCCATAAAATTTTATATTTCCTAAAAGCTAGAAAGCAAATTACGTTTTAGAGATCTTTTGTAACTTAATTTGTATATTGTGTTTAAGCATTTCATTTGTTTCTGCCGAGAAATAGACTAATATGTAGGAGACTTTCTCGTGAATTCCTTCCTCACAGGAACTGACACACTGTCATGGGTTTTATGTTTTTCTTTGTTTTCTAATCCTTGGATTAGCATCCAAAATAAACTGAAACCAAAGCAAATTGTCTAAAACTTTCTGTTTTCCATCCTCCAGGTGACCTCCAGAAACATCTTCAGACCATGTTTACTGTGCTGCGGCCAGAGGACACCATCCGACTGGTCAGTAACATCCAACCACCTCAAAACCAAACATCCCGGCACTGTGGCAGGCTAACAGTATGATCAGTCACAGCGCACGTCAGTGCCGGGTTTCACTTCTTTGTTGGCTGCCATAAAGAACTGAAACTTAACTTGGGTGTAAACTAAACGTAAGAAAAGACAATGCTTGGAGTAAAGAAGGATCATACATTTACTTGTCCTTCACACTGTAGCGGAGGATTAAGAGATGGTATAAACTTTATAGTGAAGTTTAAAATGCGCCTCTAAGCCAGTGTTATGCATGAAATCAAAACAAAAACGAGTTGTTTCTCATGTCTTGGTTTCCATCTGTCCTCGCAGGCAGTGCGTCTGGAGAGCGCCTACCCTCAGGTGACCCGCTACATGGTGGTGGTCTCAACTAACGGCAGGCAGGATACAGAGGAGAGTCTCGTGCTCGGCATAGACTTCGTCTCCTCGGATAGGTCAGTGCCATGGCAACAGTATACCACTATGGTTTTAGTGTTATGACAACAGCTCAGCAGAGACTTCAGCTCGTTTTGAGGGAGCAGCTCTGTTTTCCGTCTTTCTGTGCTTCTTTACATTGGACTTTCCTCCTGTACCCATAAAGCACCAGTTTGTAGTCATAAATGTGCTGCTGCCCATCAAACTCACCAGTGTTGTGTTTATTGATGCCTCCCTGCAGCTGCTGCACGGTGGGGCTGGTTTTACCTCTGTGGAGCGACACTCTGATTCACTTGGACGGAGACGGGTAAGTCGCCACACCTACGCCATGCTTCCTGTCGCTGCCCCCCCAGGGGCAGCCCACTTACTGCTAAAGACTGTGTTTTAACTTGCAGGTCTTACTTGAAGCTCTTCTGCTTACACGGCGTCTTGTTTTATAATCTGTTAATTCTGTGTCTCTGCAGAGGCTTTAGTGTGTCAACGGTGAACAGGGTTCATGTCTTCAAGCCGGTGTCTGTCCAAGCCATGTGGTGAGTAACTGCTATCTTTAAATACTTGATGTCTTTAGAGCACACTGTGCTGCCCTTTTGGACTTTGACCTCCTTCAGTTTTTTTTTTATCTTCCTTCTTCTTTTTGGTTTTGCTGTTTCTCGGTTTTCCGCTCCTCTCTCGTACACATGCCAGTGCAGACTTCTCATTTCCTCATGTTGTTATCCCTCTGCTCTTCCTTCTTACTTCAACATCCTCTCATTGAACTCCAGCTCAGCACAGTACAGTCATGTCTCCGGACAAAGCTTTGATCATTCTTTCTGGTGTCGAAACATTAAACATTTGTACTCCGTCTTGACTCTCATGGGAAAATCTTCCTCTTTTTGTTGCCGCCAGGTCCGCTCTGCAGTCGCTGCACAAAGCTTGCGAGGTGGCCCGCTGCCACAACTATTACCCAGGGAGCCTGTTCCTGACCTGGGTCAGCTACTATCAGAGCAGAGTCTCTTCCAGCCAGTTTTGTGTCAACGAATGGAACGCCATGCAGGATGTTGAGTCGCACCGTGCCAACTCCCCCATCCTCTTCACAGACCTGTGAGTGGAACAGAAGCATAGACACTGAAATCTGAAATAGATTCACAGAAACAAAATGTTTGTAGAGCTCTGCAGAAACGTTTATACAGCTTGAATGTTTTGTGAATTTGTCACATTACAACTGATAGTTAAGTGGTCCATTGTAGCTCTGAAGGAGCTGTAGAGATTCCACCTCAAGCGTGAGAATCCGATGACAGTTCATTGATTAATCGGATAAAAAAATGTGTAGATTTTCCATTTAACCACGTAGGAATCAGAACGCTTTATTGTTATTGTACCGAAGCACAACAACATTCACTTGCTTTATTAGCCATTATTTTTAACATTAACACTTGTAAAACTTATTTCTTTCTATTTGACTTAAAATCAGTACTGTGTAGGGCTGATCTGCTCATTACTTTTTGGATTAAGTGATTAATAATTGGATAGAAAAGGCATTTAATGCCAGGTGATGCTAAAAGTGTCACTTGATTTCTGTGTTGAACATATTTACATCTCGAGTGTAAAATGTAAATATTGTTTGTACTATTTTTTTTAGCCTCTAAGCTCCAGTTAACGATTAATTGATTTAATTAGTTGACCTTTATTTCAACAATCCTTTCGTCACAATTAATCATTTCAGCACTAATTGAGAGTGAGCTTTTAATTTTAAATACATGCCACACTTTTCAGAAAAAAGTATTCATGTTGGTTTAGCACATAAAATCCTATTACACTAAGTTCTGGTCATAATACACACTAAAACATAGCGAGATTCATGGACATTCTGTAATGTAGGAGTTTCCTCTATGAACTTATGAAATATGCAGATTTTACATCAGAAAGTGTGGGAGCTATCATTAGAGCAGCGGTGTGAACTCTGACCCCGACACGTGTAAATGCATTTCAGAAGCACTTTTTAGGAGAACATGATTAGGCTTCAAGGAAAACGGGGGAGTTTCTCTGTAGCTGATGGACCTTTTCTGACAAGTGGAAAGCTTAAGAGCAGATCATCATATTAACATTCAAATCTTAATTATGCAAGATACTGACCATAAAACAGTTTTGTAAAGAAAGAAACCTTAGAAAGTAAAGGAATGATGCCCCATGTCTTTGCTAACATCAGGGAATTTCCCGTCCGAGATGCTGGAGTCACTCGCTCGGCCACTGTGTCGCAGCGTCTCTCTCTCTCAACTCACAGACCGTCAAGTGTTGAAAATAGCTGAGCCATTCGCTGGCTCGATTTACTTTTGGAAAAATGAAATCCAGACAGACTCTCTGGAAGGTAGACGGGGAACGGACAGAGGCAGGTGGCAGGCAGAGCTTAATTAGTTTGGCTGGTTACTTTCAAACCTGACAGTAAAAAAAAGTGTGTTTACCACCTGCCTGACCAGAAATACTCGCTGCCCTTCGCCGTTGGCAAAGGCGTGCTTACCCTCGAATTATCTTATCATTCATGTCACACGTGCACTTTACGAGTCTCCGTCTGATTTTTTATTATTTTCTTTCCATACGGAGGCGGCTGCCAATGCTTCATGGGCTGCCAGTATTTGTTGACACATCAGCTGGTTTCCCGGTAAAATCCGGGGAGGTTTGTTTTTGTCTTGTCCTACACAGGTTTTACTGTTATTACCTGGAGGGCTGTTATCTAGCTTCAGTTCAAGGAAGCAGCATAAAATTTCCACACTTCAATCGAACCACTCCTTGTATCGTCACTTACTGGACACACACTCTAACTGGGTTTGTTTTTGTTCCTCACACTGTTTCCATGCTCAGCTGATAGCCAGATGCAGTCAGAACCTCTGCAGGCATGTCAGGGCTTGTTCAGAGGTTAAAGTTTCACTGGATACTAGTCACTTTAGCTGCATTTCTTAATAAGTTACTTATATAGTTGTGATTCTTGCACACACACAAACTGTTCTATGGGATATTAAATGAGGAATTCATACTTAAGAAGTTAAAACAAAGAAAAAGAACATAAGAGGAAGCTGAGCCCTTTCTCTCTCCAGAGACGTAATTAGGCCACTTGTTGGTATCATCAGCGCGGCGTCCAGAGGCTAAATGCGTCTCTTGGCAGAGCGGATAGAAACAGAAGCAGACGTTTTCAACAAGACAACTTTGTTTTGGATTTGCCGGCGGGTCGCGCTCCCCTGATTGTCTGTTCCTTCTGCAGTTTCTGAGAATCGGACAAAGTGGCGATTCTCTTTCGGGACAACGGGCCTCATTATGGCCGAGAAAATAAATGAATGAACAAGCAGAAAGCAATGGGTCACTGTTGTGACCCAGAAGGTGGATCTCTTTCTGTGTTTTTTGTTGTGTGTTTTAACATAAGGATTTTCATGATGTGTGCAGGCCTACAGAGAGGGAACGCACAGAGAGACTGATCAAGATTCGCCTGAGAGAAATCATGATGCAGAAAGACCTGGAGAACGTCACCAGCAAGGAGGTAGGAAAGCTGCAGTTTATTAAAGTACCTGACTAATAGTGACGCCTTTTGTTACTAATCTCATCTGATGTTTGCACTAGATTTATATGTAGGAATCAAAGAATCTGGGGCTAAAAAAGGAAAAATTATGTATCATTGTCACTCTACATCTCCTTTATGCATTGCTTTGTCTTTAAACAAAAATTACATGCATTAAAGACCAAGTTTAGCTTAGATTTATTATTATTATTTAACAGCAGCTTTATTGTTTTTATTTTTACTTCTCCCAGATCCGAACAGAGCTGGAGATGCAGATGGCGTGCAATCTGAGGGAGTTTAAGGAGTTCATAGACAACGAGATGATCGTCATCCTAGGACAGATGGACAGTCCTACGGAAATCTTTGATCACGTCTTCCTGGTGAGATTTCATCAGCCTTGATGAATACTGGACTTTAATCCAGATTACAAGATTGACACTCTGTACTGGAATGTGTTTAGAATATATATTCCAGGTCCCTACTGTCTGAAAAAGGTTGAAATAGTGTCTCAAGTTTTATATGAGTCCCCTGATATTAGGTAAAAAAAAAAAATGATTACGAGCTACTGAAACTTGACCTGAGGAACATGTGGGAACCTGATTATTCCTGTGCAGTTTTGCTGGGAGCTGACGGATCTTATTCCATGTTTCTGCAGGGCTCCGAGTGGAACGCCTCCAACCTGGAGGAGCTGCAGAACAGCGGGTAAGAGACCGGTCTCTTTCTAACCTAATTAAGGCGTCCTACAACTGTAATTAGTCGAGAAAAAAACACACACTGTCAGTCAATTTTAATAACTGAAGAGAGAACGTATTCTAGAGCAAATGAGCAAATCCACAGCAGTAATTAAATCTATGAGAGCACAAACTCTCAGAGCGTCTCTTTGGAGAGCTTTGCTTCAAACGTTCCCGTATTAAACAGACAGGCTCCTTCGATAGGCGCTTTTGGTGTTATTAGTTTTTGGGTTTAAATCAACCGTCGTCTCCATCTCCCTTTAATGCAGCGTGCGCTACATCCTGAATGTGACCAGGGAAATCGACAACTTTTTCCCGGGAACATTTGAATACCACAACATCAGAGTTTATGACGAGGAGGCCACCAACCTGCTGGAATACTGGAACGACACGTACAAGTTCATCACCAAAGCCAAGTAGGGGTCCAGACAAGTTGACGCATAAAAGTGTCAACTTTTATGCTTTAGAGTGGGTCTCTAAAGCTGCTTCTGATTGCAGGAAAGCTGGAGCCAAGTGTCTGGTCCACTGTAAGATGGGCGTGAGCCGCTCTGCCTCCACGGTCATCGCCTACGCCATGAAGGAGTACGGCTGGGATCTGGACACGGCCTTCGACTACGTGAAGGAGAGACGCACTGTGACCAAGCCCAACCCGTCCTTCATGAAGCAGCTGGAGGAGTATCAGGGAATCCTGCTGGCCAGGTAGTTATTACACCGTCCAAACCTTCACTCTGTGGTTTATTCATCCATCGAGACATTTTTCCCTTAAGTGAAATAATCTACCAATAGAATAGGAACTTTTTCATCAATATTATGGAATTATTGACTCAAAACCAGCTAATATATCTTGCTGAAAAGTTACTTGTGAGTTAGTTTTATATCATTTCAAGTGTACTAGAAGCAGACCAAACATACGTCATAGGATTTTGGGGTTTTGTAACTTATTGTCTTTTTTTTCTTTTTTTTTTCCCATATCTGTTGGGATACATGTCTTAAATTTCATTCATAATAGTTTTAAAAAGTCTTAAATATGAGTTGGTGAAACTCTGTCATCGTGTTTATCTTTCTTTCCTGCATCTGTTCATCCTCTTGCTTCTATATTTCTACTTTAAACACTGATCAACTCTTGTTTGTGTTTTCCACTGAAGCAAACAGAGGCACAACAAGCTGTGGCGTTCCCACTCTGACAGCGACCTATCAGATCGCCCGGACTCCATGTGCAAGCCTTCGTCTCCCATGCTGCTCCGCGCCGACTCTCACAACAACAACACCGCCTCCTCCCCCTCTTTACATCACTTCCTGGGCGTGGCTGTCCTGCAGGCCCTCGGCGCTGAACCCAATGCCAAATCCCACAGCTCCGATCTGCACGCGCTCTCCAATGGCGTCGGGGAGTCGCCCCTCCAGGAGGGATCGCAGCTTCCTCTCCCCAGGCCCCGAGCAGCCACGGTCATTCCGGAAGAGAAGCTGGACAGCTGGGCTAGCATTGCCGTTACCGTGCCAGTGGCTCTGCCGCATCCTCCGCCTTCACTCCACATCTTGCCTCCGACCCCTGAGCTCCACCGCCGAGCTCCGCCCACCCTTCTGTCTGTTTCAGAAGAATGCAAACCGGTGGACCCGTCCCCCAGCTTCCCAGAGAGCTGCTGCTCAGAGGAAAGCTCTGCTCTCATTCAGGGGTCCGGCGACTCTGACGCACTCCATGAATCTCCGTCAGACTCCAGTGGCGAACAGACGCCGCTCTGCCCCGCCGCCCACCCTCTACCTCTCGCTCTGAACGACGACAACAACAACCCAAGCGAACCGCAAACAGGAAGCACCTCGGACAGTTCGCCCAATCACAGCCCTTCTGACAGTTCATCCAATCACAGTTCTGAAAGCATCGACTTCTTCAGTGCCAGAGAGAAGTTTGTGGGTTTGGCTCAGGAAACGGAGCAGCCGCAGCAGAGGTTGGCCCCGGCTCAGGAGGGGGATGCAGAGGTCAAAGGTGAAGAGGAGCCGGAGGACGGGAGCAGTCAGGTAGGGAGCGTTCTGTCTTTAAATAAAATGTTCCTATTTATACAAATTGTATTCATGAGAATCACAACCATTTTATTAAGAGGTGTGTGTGTGACTGTAAATGTTTCATGATAATCATACATCGGATTTGATGCTGACTCAGTAGAAGAGAAAAGTCCGTACACGTTCCTGTTCCCTCTGCTTCCCAGCAGCTTTGGCTCAGCTGGTTGGTCCAGTTGATTTTTTACTGCTCTGTTTTTCGTAAACACAATTCTCACTGCCTGAAGCGGGTTGGAGCCTCAAGAGGCAGCATTTAGCACAGCGACACCTGCTGGAGAGCAGAGGAACAGTCAGCAGTAACCTGTCAGTAAATTACAGTCATAATCGTGATGTTGGTTGTAAATCTGCTTTATTTTTAGCTGGGTCATCTTTCAAAAGTATTCATAAGTGTTGAACTTTATCAAATTTTGTCATGAAACATTGCCTTTTTTTTATTTGTTACCCATTCAACCTGCACTGGACTCCTGTCTTGCACTATATTTCACTTCCTGCTTGCGGTCCGTTTGCATTTGAACTGCGCCAGAGTTCACTTCATCCAAAACAATACCGAGGTTTTTAGACGAACCAAATGGGACTTCTAAATCACACACAGTTTACTGAGCTGACTTCAGTTTTGTCACTGGATTTTATTTAGGAGTATCAGAGAAAAGCGGGACTGAAAACAAATTTAGTTGGGAAACATTTAGTGAAGTGTAACATTTTGCCTGCAGTGGAACTGAAGCGTTTTCTTCTCTCTGTCTCTGCAGTCCGAGGACAGCTCTGACCAAACCCGTCTCCATCACCATGACAACGGGATATCAGTCCGCCACATTGTCATTGAGATTGAAGCCATATCACACTCAGCCTTTCTTCCTTCATCCTCAACATCATCAACATCACTCCCTTCATCCTCTCTCAGCTCCCAGCCCGTCCAGCTGGACCACCAGGCAGTACCTGAACCCCCACTGCTCCCGCTCAGCTCCTCGCCTCCGTCCTCTCCATCCTGGTTGCCAGGCGACCGGCAGGCAGGGTCAGTTCGCCGCGCCACCAAGCAGCTGGAGCAGAAGCTGAGGCTGGAGCTGGAGCAGGCGGCGGCCCAGCGCTCGCCGCTGCATTCGCCTGGCGCCGAGCCGCCTCCACCTCTGTCGGCGCCGAGCTCCCTGACCTCAGAGCTTCCTCCTCTGCTGGACCCCCGGGACCCAGCGGAGCAGACACTCACTCAGGAAGAGAACATCGCCAAAGAAGCAGAAGAGCCCAACGGCTGTCCTGACGCAAACATCAGCCGAGTTCCTGCTGACATCATGCTGACATCATCTCTGACCTCCACCGCTGAGTTACAATCATCTCTACACACCTCAGCCCGGTCCAGCAGGCTGGACCAGCCACACGGCCAAAGCACACAGCGTCCAGCCTCTTTGAACCTGGATGGAGTGACGGTGGAGGAGACTGAGACGGATGGCTGTCCTCAGGACGGCTGTGGACGGCATTGCGGACCGGGCTGCGACGCCCAGAGCAGGCTGACCAGGAGCAGCCGGGAGTTGGAGCGCATCCAGCGGACGCTGCGAGAGCTGCAGGCGTTCCTGCAAGACGGAGTGAGACAGGATGGACTAACGGATACGATGGACATTAAGTCTGGACGCCCCAATGGTTCTGAGGCAGCGAGACAGCGGCGGAAAGAGAAAGCAGAGAGCCGGGGTCTCGGCACGCCGCCCGGCTGGCAGAGGACCCTGGAGCTGGAGGCCCGCATGCGGCAGGCGGGCCTCACGCCGCCATCTCTCATGAAGAGATCGGCATCTCTGGCTAAGCTGGACTGCCTGGAGCTGTCTGCTAACGACCTCTGTGACCTGGACCTGACACCGCCCTCCTCCTCAGCGGCATCGTCCTACCAGGACTCGTCCCACCAAGACGAGTCCTGGAAGAAGCAGAAAGTTCTCTCTCTCAATCCGTCCCCCAGTGACTCGCCTTCGCCCCCGTCCCAATCGTCCTCCTCTAGAGACAGCGAGGGGGCGGAGACAGACGGACCCAGCAGTGGCGCGTCTCTGTACTCTCAGCACGGGAGGGGACACTCGTCGAGGGCCGCAAAGCGTCCGCAGAGCGAAGACGAGCCGTCGCTCTGCTCTACAACACCATGTGACCTCCTGGAGCATGTGTGTGTGAGTGTGTGAATGAGGAGTGTGTGTGAGGTGGAAATGATGCATGTAAACCACTGGATGATTTAACTGGAGCACATTATTAATATTATATGAATGTGCAAACTAAAGCTGAAGTTGTGCAAACTTTGCACTCCGTCATGTTTGTTTATGTCTGTTTTTTTTTAAACGAGTCAGTTTTCAGTGTGAGACCCTCGCTGCCGGGTCAAAGTTTATAAAACTGCAACCCGAGCGGCTTTTTTTCACTACATGCACTTTACCACATTGGTGATTTTTGTGTCTTTTATTTGAAATCCGTTTCTTACGCTGGGACAGCTTGTTTTTGCACTGTTCTCAGTAGACTTGTCTCTGTGGTTTTGGACTTGTCTTTACTCAGATTTTTAATTAAACCAGAACAAAGCTGACATGTTTGTTTTTTCTTTTTTTTTATTCAGTGCCTTAGCGTTTTTATTTTTTTTTAAAGAAAATTAAAAAAAACATTTATTTTTTTATGTTAAAAAAAAAGATTTTGTATATTTTTTATTTCCTGTCCAAATACAGAATCTCCAATTACTTCTAAATAAAGAGACATTAGATGAATGCAGTGCATCAGCACCCCCTGCTGGTCAAGGTGATAATATAGACTATATTATAGAGTCATGGAAAAAAAAGAAACTGCTGTTAATGCAGGTTAAAATGTTGTTAGATTCTTGGCATTTAACACAGACTTGGGCGGTTCAACCTTTCATGCTAGCTGATTTTCTCTGCTAGTTATTTTTACCCACAGATAACTATGTCTTTGAACACACCACCAGCGTCTCCACTGGGAATTGATGAGCACAGCTTATTTCAGGCTGACATTTCCCCCACTGCTTCATGTGGGTAATTAAACACTCAGAAGTAGGCCACCGGGGGCACTGCTGAGATACGCTCTGGCAAAACAAACCTCACATTAAAAGACTTAAAAAGTCATTAAAATCAGATAATTGTGGCAAAGACTGACATTTTCCACAAAGGTTTGATTGTTGAAAGTACTGGGTGAAAAATACTGGAAAAGTTAGATTAAATGAATCACGATGAGGGTCAGGATTTATGCTGGTACAATTAATTGCACTTCAGCTGGAAGAGTGTTGTCCTCCATATTTTCATAATCTGAACTCTGCTTTTCATTTGTCCAATGTTTCCTTAAACTTTATCAATGAAGAATTCCCGAGTCTTCAAGAGGAAATCACTCCGCCCCCTTTCTCTGTTCCGAAACATTTGACGTTTATGCAAGTCCTCTGAAAACCAAGACATGCCAGATTGTGAAACAGCTTTCATTTAGGGTTACTCCAGTTTTCAAGTTTAGATATGAATAATGTCATTATGTTTACCTGCATTAATATCTCCCTTAATCTCTATATTAGACATGTTGCATGTCAATGTCTGAATAAGGCGCCTTTATGCCTTTGCTATGAGAACCTGCAATAAAATAAAGCAAAAATACCCAGCCTGGCTGCTCATAACAAAAGCTTTCCTAAGCTGAACACATACTCATGTTAGGATGGAAGTCCGGATTTAAATTGTATTGAGAATGTGCGGTAAGAGTTGAAGATTGATGCTCACAGAATCTTTTTCAGTTTGTGGTTTGGCTCATTATAGAAAACACATTGAAACACATGTCACTAAATGCAAGACAATATTTCCACGAGATATAGATGAGAAGCCTTAGAGCTTAAGACTCAGTTTTAAGAGGAGGTGCTTTGTGATCACTCCAGTTATACAACATCCTTTCCCAGGATATTGTCCTGGTGCCTACTTTTTACATAGTGCCTAATAAAATCAAATATAAGCAAAGGACCTGAGAGCTTTTAGCTTTCACTGGATGTCAGAATTTTTAGGCTCTGGCAAAATTGCCTGGCCTAATCTGCATCTAACATTATAAACACACAGGGAAACATGGCTTCCTTGACATGACAGATTACTAAAAGCATTCAGGGATGTGGAAAATGTCAGTAAAACGTCAAGGATTGAGGTCACTGGAGGAGGCGGTGCAGGAGACTATCATCGTTTCTCTGCGTACTGATGCTCTCAGCTTTTCTACTTAACAGGCAGGCATCTTGTTTTATTCTGGTGGCTTTTTACAAATTCAATTCACACCCCAGCATGTGCACGACGCTGAGGTTATCCACAAAGTGGAGCGAGGGGAGAAATGGCTGCTGATTCACTCCATGTTGCCTTTTTCCTGCGCTGAGTGGTGATTCTTGGAGGGTTTTACAGTCTCTAAGCTCTCCTCTTTTTCTTTTCCTTCTTCTTCTTGTCGAGCCTAAAATAACTACAGTCAAAGCCCCCCTCGGATCTGGCTGAGGCGCCGGGAATCCGTGTCACAGGGAAGATGATGGAGGTGGCAGCTGCTAAAAACAGATCAGCTCCGTCTTTTGCTGACTGACTGCTGCTTTGCCTATCTCGTGAGAAATTAAGCGCTTTTATTGCCGTCATTTTGACTGAGAGAAACTTGGAAAACTTGGGGGAGGGAGGAAGGATTTGGAGCATTTCAAAGCTTGCCTAGAAGTCAGAGATTTTCTTTTTTTTTTTTAAACAGTCACTCCCAGGCTCCAGTTCCAAAAGGTGTTTCTTTATTTGAATCATCAGAATCCACTTTGCAGGGTACATCTTGAAAACATTTCGATGCATTGGTGTTCAGCAACAACTGTTTTCACAGAGTAAAAAAAAATCCTTTTAACACAAAGAAGATCTACTGTAATTAGAGACAGGAGGAAATCTCAGTTTGTGCTGATATTATAGTGGTAAACATTAGTTTCAGAGAAATTATCTTAGAAAAAACCTCTGTATTCCCTTGCATTTTGATTGGCCTGTACTCACAACATTTGAGCCTTGCAACATTAAGTTACTTACAATTATTTGCAAACATTCATTTATTTTTGGAGCCTTTTTTTTTAACATCAGCTCACTCGTACGGCATGTCCAGAGCTCAGGTCACACAACAAGGAAACCCTCTCATGGGTGCACATCATGCTGAAATATTGTTTATATCAGTTTATACCAGTGAGCAAAGAGAAACACAGAAAGAAAAAATAATAATTGTTTTTGTGAGTATACATTTCTTCCATTAACATATCTAGTCCACAGACATCTTACAGAACAATAACATTGGTCCTTTATTAGTTTCAGTACGCTCACTCTCATACAGTAGAGCTGCTGCGCCTCCTGCAGCCACGTCCTACATTTAAAAACTAAACTGACCCGGCTTTAATTTGTGCTCAAACTCATCAAAAAACCACCACTAACAGTCTTATGTGTGACCCGCCAGCAAAGCTAAGTACAGTACGTGTTGATTTTATGGAAATTAAAAGCAAGTAAATAAGCGTACCTGCATGTTATTTTTGAATATTTGAAAACTTGACAACTTTCTCATGGATTGTTGACATTCATCTCACTTCTAACAACATGAGCCTCACTTGGCAACTTTTCCTATTTTTATGACTGGAAATCAAATGGTTCAGTGGCAGAAAGGCTCAAGGTGTGTGTTAGTGTTTGTGTGTGTGTTGGTAATGCTGGAGC
Source organism: Phalloptychus januarius (assembly GCA_902982915.1). Lineage (NCBI taxonomy): Eukaryota > Metazoa > Chordata > Actinopteri > Cyprinodontiformes > Poeciliidae > Phalloptychus > Phalloptychus januarius. The sequence continues at coordinate 33,683,989 of CADWAE010000133.1, forward strand.
AGAAAGACTACAGAGGGAGCACTGATGACCCTGCTGCAAAGAAAACTGGTATCATTGGTTGAAAACTGGCACTGCTCAACAAGGTACCATGTGGTGCCGCTGAGAGGAAAAGTGTCCCTCTCCAGCTGCCATCTTCATCACTGAGCGGCTTCAGGGGAAAGGTCTGACGAAGGCGAAGGGAGAAAAGAGAAGGATTTGATTGTTTCACTAAGATGATTCAGGCAGTTAGAGTGTGCTTAAAGTTTCCCAGGTGGCCGTCTCTTCCTTCTTATCCCAACATGTCCTCAGTCCAGACCCTTCCCCACCATCGCCGCTGGCAACGAGGCTCTCACTTCTCCATCAGGGAAAGCTGGATGATTCGCTGAAGCTCCTCTTCCTCCTGCCGCCGCCGGAGGTCCGCCTCCTCCTGCTCCCGGGCCGAGATCTCCATGGCGATGCGCAGCTGCTCGTCGTAGGTGCAGCTGGGCGGTTGCTTCTTCGAGGGGGTGGAGCAGAGGCTGGAAGCGGGGCGAGGCTTGTGCTGAGGTGTCCTGGACAACATGGATGGAACAGCGGATCAACATATGAAGACGTATTTTGATCAAAGCGCAATAGACTAATTACTACCTTATAACAAACTGGCAGCAAACAACAATAACTGGAATCCAAACACAAAAATGTAACAAAAAGTTTGGCAGGATTAAGTTTAAACATTGTGATATCAGATGAGAAGTGCTGAAGCCAAGAGAAAATTCATAAATAATAAGTTTCACATATTTAAAATGAACTTTTAGACAATATTAATTTAACTATAGTGTTTTTTTTTCTTTTTTGATGCGACAACTTAACACAAGGCAACAAACTCCAAGAAGTCAAGAGGACTTTAAAAAAGCAAACCCCTCAACAACTCATCAGAAAAAAAGAAACCCACAGAGAGAGACATGTAAGCATCACAACCTTTGTGATTGGCTGTCTTACGTTTTAGTCTGGAAATGGGGTGGGAAAACTCTGTTATTCTGTTGGTCTGAAACTGGATAAAAGAAATAAAAATCAGGATTTTTCTACATATGGTTTCACAAAAATCTGACAAAATCTCAAATACCACCAAACCAAACATATAATTCACATTGCTGAGCCTTCCTTCAGGCGGTGCTTTTATTGTTTTGAATAAAAATGTCATTGTTTTTCATTTTAGTCATGAACCTGATTTGTTTGGTTTATTACTAATATTTTAAATCAGTAGATGCATGTAAATGTAAATGATTTGATTTGTCACAATTTGCAGATTAGCTTTTAATGAAATCTTTAAGAAAATAACCAAATTGCGATCTGAACCTCCATTGGAAAGTAAAATAATTTATGTCAGACTTTTACTAGAGTATTGAAATATTCATAAACTATATGACTGGTCCATATAATCACTATGCAACATTATAATTCAATACAGCTCTGATAGCCATAATGATAATGATGTAATAGTGGATCAAATGTACACTGCCAAACTTTGATATATCCTCAAATGGGTGGAATATGAAGAGATTTTCTGAAGCCCTACACTTACAATCTGTTCAAAATTGTGTTTCTTCAATGAACAGGTGATGACGCCAATGTCTGTATCATCAGAATCCAAAATATAATTCATTTTAAAAGATAGGCTATTAAACAGAAGCCAGTGAAAGAAGTGAGAGTGGAAGCACAGCAGCCTGCACATTCAGCTCCACACAGGAACGACTGATAAGGATAACAGACTAAAGTCAACTGCAGGAAACTCTCATCCCTCTCCCAGCAGCGCTGTGCAGATAGGAGATGAGAGAAGAATAGCAGGATGGATAAGATAATAGAAAAGGGGAGGAGAGCAGCAAAATACAGGATGTGAGTCAAAGATGGAAGGAAGGAGCTGCAGTAGGGAGGAAAACACACAATGGTGCCTCGGAAGATAGTGAGGAAAAACAAAACGCGACAGAGGAGAGGATGTGAGATTTGGCGGAACGGCAGGATATTTCGCCTTCATGCTGACAGATGTCGAGATTTACGTTGTTTTTGTTGAAGGATTTCAGCTGTTTTGAAGATGAAAGCTTCTGTCCTGTTCATTTTCTATTATTCACCCAGGCTTTGATTTGACCTCTGCCACTCCTATTATGAGAGGGATTGCTGAAAGACATAGATGTTGATGGTGTTGAATTTGATCATATTTGAGAACCACAAAACCGAAACATACTGAAAATATTAGATTGAAGTAAATTACAATGTACTTTGTTTTTACAAATGTCTATTTTTATCACAAAGAGAGTCTGTGATGCCACATCTCTCATATACAGGTGAAGCGCTTTGTGAAATAATGTGTAGAGCATTTAAACAAGAAATCATTGATGATGATGTCAAAATGATATGAAGAATATGGAGACAGCAATTTTTTAAAAAGTTCCTCTAAGGTTATAACTTAACATCCCAGTCATGCCTTGTTCTTAAAGAAGACTTGTTTCAAAAGTCTTTCCTTTTTCCTCTCAGCTTCTCATCCCTCTTGTATTTTGTTTTTCTTTTTTCAACTACCAAGTGTATTATTATGTTTTCAACAAATTATTGTCCTCTACCCATCCTTGCCCTAAGTAGGTAAAAGGTTGCTCTCTGTTCAGCTCCTACCTTCCATCTTTCCTGTGATTTTTGTCATGGACTCAGGTTTTCTACCCTCTCTCCTCTCTTTCAATCCTTATATTAGCCATCCTTCTCTAGCCTCAGCAGAACTACTTCCCATTTTTGCAAATTTTAGTTCTTTGGGTCTCTGCTTTTTAAAAGTGGTCATTCACTATTTTTGGTGAACTACAGGTAGACAGGACTCCTGTATGCGCTGCTCGATATATTAATGAAGAAGAAACAACTTACAATTACAGGAACACCTTATTGGTGGCCATTGAAACTAAGCTGAGGATTCATGGCAGTCTTTGGTGTGAGGCGCTAGCTGTAGCGTAGCAGAGAGCAAGGGGGAGGCTGCATCCGGCATGTACACAAACATGATTGACAGCACTAAGACCCTGCTCCTGGCTCTTAATGGTTGTTTTTTTTTGTGACTGGGACTGATGGCAGTAGGACCACAGGGAGGAAGCCAAGGAGCTTGATTTGTCTCATGTTTTACTGTCAGAACATAGTGACAGTTTGAACAAACATAAAATATTTACAAATATATTGTAAATATATTTGTAAAAGTATATTTTGCAAATATACTTTTACAAATTCAAAAGTAGATTTTTAAAAGTTGTACTTTTAAAAATATAAAAGTATATTTATATAAAAGTTATACTGCAGTTTTAAGAAATAAAAGCTAATCTTTTTTCTTACCTCTCTACACGACTTGGGTCACAGGACAGGGGGTGTGCTCCTGGCTTGCTATTGGTCAGCGCTTCCCAGATAGTCACCTAGAAACAAAGAGGAGGCAGAACAGGAAGTCAGAGAGCGGATGCTGTGGACGAAGAGATGGAGGGATTTCTGGAAAGGGTGAATTCTTCCTGTGGGCATTTTTCCAATCAATCCCCACTAAAGCACCATGCACACACAATGTATACACACACACACACACAAAGCACAAAGCAAAGGCAGCCAGCTGGCTTTATTTTGACTCATAAACTGAGAGGAAACTAGATCAATCCTGCTTGTAGTTCTTTGGTACACACACTATTAATGAACCACAGGATGCGGAAAATTTAACCCTTAGTTAAAAACAAACTTTGCTGCTTCAAATCAAAATAAATCTTCATGAGTTCATCTTAAAGTAGGCCCTGCAGCTTAAAACTCATTTTTCTCGTGTAGAAAAATGTACACAAATTCTACATAAAAAATGTAAGCATAGTCCCGTTTTAATATTCCAGTTGTTATCCAGTTGTTATTAAAAAAAGACTGATCATATTTGTGAACAGGAACTGTGAAGCCTCTGAAAGCTCGGCACCAAACCTCAGCTGTTCAAACGTTCTCTCATCCTCTCAGCTTTGTTTCTCACCTAAAGAAACACATCAGAGGATGTTCTCTGACCCGTCTCCCTGAGACTATTTATATCCCAGACTGCACCCCAGAAGAAAGCCGATGACTATCAGGAGCAGGATCTTCAGGATTTAAGCACAGGCCTATCCTGAGACAGCTGGAAATGTAAAGCCTCTTGGTTCCATACCGCAAAGGCAATTTATGTTGCTTATTGATTTCACTTCACTATGACTGTTTGTATTTTGAATCCAACTGCTATTTGTGTACTCAAGCACACACAAATATTGGGGTCTTCATTGACTTATTGTTGAATTTATTCCTGTAATTTTAAGATGGGAAAACAATGTCCATCACGACTGATTCTGTGCTATCAGCCTGCAGATACATACAATATTTCAACTGTGTTATGTTTTCCATGCAGCATACAGCAAACATACAGCAGGGATTATATTTTTATATAATGTGATTTGATGTTGTTGTCATGTGAGGTTGACACAGATAAAAAAAAAAAAAAGAGTGACCAAAACTTAAAAGCAAACCTAATATTGAGTTCTTCAAATTTAATTTCATCTGTGAAGCCTCGATTTCAACTTTACTGGGATTTGGGTATTTGTATTTTAGGTATTATTTGAACTTTGGGAATGCAATGCAATCAGTTGCTGTGGGTTGTGGAAATAAGAAAAAAACCCCACCTAGTTAGACATTACCGCAGTCCTATTTATTTTGAGGAAATAATAGTCCAAGATGATGAGAAAAAGCTTAGAAAAGATCAAATCATAACTAACATAACACAGCTTCTTCAATATGTTGCCACCATGAGTGGCACAATTTTAAAAATTCAAATTCCAGCTGCTCTAAAATTTCAGTTTCTGTGAATAAGTAGATAATCCTCCCTCTTTGTGTCAAATGGTTTTAGTGGAAAGTCGGTTTTGTTTATCTAATTTTCAGCTTGTTATGTGGATGAATGAATCTCACAAATGAGTCTGCTATATTTTACTTTTCAAACAACTTTCCACCCTTAGTGATTATTTATCAGTTATAAATTACATATAAACATTGGGTTGATCTATGTTTGCAGCTGCGTCGACACATATGTAGAGATACATCTCAAAAAATTTGAATATAGTGAAAAGTTCATTATTTTCTTTCAATCATATTAAAAAGTGAAACTCATATATAGATTTATTTACACACAAAGTAAAATTCATACATATAAGGGCTGCAGTGTTATAGTTTATAGTTTTCTAACCCCATGGAGGCAGCACAACAGACATGACCATCAGGGTGCGCTATATTCCTTGCTTCTTCAGGAAAATCATTGTAACACCATTTAGGAGAAATTACTTCCACCCTTAAACATCAAACAAGTAATTTATGACGCTGCATAGTTTTTGATGTTGACCATGTTTTTTGACAGGGATAATTTGCTCATGCGTTAAATTCTATGGTATTCTTTCTTACTGTTGCTGCTACCTTCTTTGAACACGGCGATAATAGTATTTATTTTATTGCTATGCCCTCCCTTAGCTTTGAACAATGACAGTATGTCAAGTTGTGCCACTTATAAATTTTATAAGCTCATGACAGAGACAAAATGGATAGATTTGTAGTTCTCAAAGCAATGGTGAGTAAGGGGGCAGAGTTGGGTATAAGCAAAAATAAAAAAAGAATCAAATATGACCATAATTATTTAAAGTTAGGATTTTTATGGATTGGATCTGAAGTGTCTCCACTGCTACAGTGTTGCCTGCAAAGCTCCAGTAGTTTTTTTTTTTTCTTTTTACAACAGGCTAAATGAAATGCAGTCACAGCAGAATATAGCTCATACTTTTAGCAGTAAATGACAAAGCAACTGAAACCTCATATCATGTAGTTAAAACAGGTAAACCCCACAACATCAGTGAAACTGCTACATTTACAGAAGAAGCAATGAATCAGCATATTTCCATTTGGCATAAAATAAAAAAAACTGTACAAGCACTAAATTTGATAAAGAAGAATGTAAAATGGGATAGCTAAAGACATATTCCTTCCAGCGTTACCTCCAGAAAGCTAAAGGAATTCACAGCGGGATCACCTGATCATATTCGGATCCGGCCTCCAGCAGACTCTGCTGTATAGCAAACTGCAGCAAGTCTTCTTCCTCCTCCCTCATGCTGTCTCTCTGTTTGCCTCCTAGCATGGTGTACCCAGGCGGCGGCTCAAACACACACGGGAGGATATCTCCTGCTCGGCACGACACTGTTCCACAATAGGGAAGTGGGAGAGAGGGGGCAGAGGTCAAGAGATGAGCAGGAATGTTATCTGACTTTAAAGGACACTGAAGCAGAAGGACAAGAAAAGGAAAAACAGAGGAATATATTCCTAAGCCAAATATGAAGAGATCAAAAGTTAATATAGGATGGAGTATTTGTTTTCTCTTTCATGTACCGTACTTCCAGCACATCACAGGACAACTCCTAACTCAGAGTGCTTCCACATGAGCCGTATGAGATGATAACATCAGGGATTCTCAAAGAGCCGCCGTCAAATTAATTATTCCGCTGCCTGGCACAGATGCAGATTCACATCAGTGCTGATGAGGTTCTGATTAAATAAACGCAGGACATGATCCGGCAACACAAAGAACAAATCTGTCCAGTAAAATCTAGTGGTGAAAAGAGCTCACATCTTCCTCATCAGTTATATTTCGTCCTGCAAATAGCTCCAGGCTCAGAGGCTCCAGAGGAGGACGCAAGAAAGACGGAAGACTCAGTCGGTAATTTTTGCAAAAGCATTCATAGCCTCGCATTTTTTCACAGTTTATCACTTGGAAGTTTTACTGTATTTTGCTGGGTTTTTATATGATTAAGAAACACAAAGTAGAGCATAACTGGGCTAACTTCATCACTTCTTCTCCACTTCAGTTCAACTCCCCACAATCCTGCACTGCATCACTACAATTGTCACATGACCAAACAAATAGCACACGATGAACTTCTTCCCATAGCCCTACAGAAACAAACAGCAACAAGATGGAAATAAATAAATTTTTAAAATCGGCCCAGTTTTATTTAGATACCAATATTATCTAAATAAACTCACCAATTATTATATATTAAAAAAACAGTTCATCTTTCTGTAATTTTCCGGCTGTCCTGTCAAACACAAAACACGGGTCAGAGAATAACGTTTGATTAAGTGTATAGCGGGGTTAGGTTATGAAACAACATCGCAAGCTTTGAACATCACATAGAGAACTGTTCAATCTATCATTTGGAAAAAGGAATGGACACAACTGCAAACCTGCTTAGAAAGCCTCTGACACCACCAGCTAAGCTGACGGACATGGAGAATATTAACTGAAGGAATCAACCATAGTTACTCTGGAGGAGCAGCAGAGATGAGAACCCAGTGATGGTGCACTCCACAAAATCTGACAAAGAAAGCCATTAGAAAGCCATCTAATCGTTTACCACAAGCCATGTGGTGAATGAGGCAAATATGAAAGAAAAGGACTTGTTTAGACCTATCTACTAAACAGTATTTGTGCTGTTTAAACTAACTCTCCACTTCACCCTGAGCACACCATGTGGAGGGGTGAAACATTCCTTAGGTAGAATCCTACTGCAGGAACTGGGACGTTCATAAGAAAGCTAGATGGCGCTAAAACAGGCGAACAATGGAGGAAAATCTTTTAGAGGCTGCAAAAAGCTAAATCCAACTGAGCTTGAGCTATTTTGCAAGAAAAAAAAATCATCATGCCACACTTTTCAGATTTGTATTCATAAACATACTCTGTTGGGCCAGGATAAATAAAAATCCCTTGATGTTTTTGACAAAATGTGAATATTTTGAGTAGTGCGAAGAGCTGTGTTTAACACTTTGATACTTACTTGTGGAGCTGGAGCTGGAGCTGGAGACGCTGGAGGAATCGCTACCTGGAGACGGAGTGTCTGTTCTCGGGGCGTCCTGCTGGCCGTCCCCCTCTACCCTGATTTCGTTGTCTGGACGGAGGCCGGCCCCCTCCTCGCAGCCGTTCAGGTTGCTGAAGGTGATCCTGGCATTTAGTATGTGGTACAGGGGGATTTCTGCAGGGGCGAGAACATTTTATCCGTCAGCTCCCCGTCTCAGATCATTTTGTCCATTCCATCTCATCTGTTTATTAAATATTCATCACCCTGTCTCCCCCGCTCAGTTTAAGCAGCCAACATTTTAACCCCCCTCCCTCCCTCCTCGTATTCATTCATCCACCCGTCTAACTCGTCCTGCGCTCACCGATCTTGACTGGGAAACCAGGCGGCAGCCGCAAAGTGATGAAGTCACGCAGCTTGGCGAACAGAGCGTTGGAAATGGCCATGAGATCGATGATAGGCACCACTTGTTCCGCCAGGGACAGAGGATGGGTCTCACACAGCCACAACTTAGCTTTAAACCTAAAACACAACAACACACACCCGCTTACACTGACACTCCTGGCGAACAGAAACAGAGGAAACCACCCGAGGCTGACTTGTGCATAATTAAAGCAATTTAGACGTTGGGATCAGCCAGTTGTTTGGGCAGAGATACAAAATGACATTGATCACATCCACTAACAGGGGCTGTCCACGAGCTGCTGAGTCATGTTCAAAGCCAGGCCAATCAATTGTTAGACTCTAATTTGTGTGATAATGAACACAGAACTGAGAGGCAGCTCTGCCTCCTCCAAGGATTAATCTCATCATGTCCTGTCACTTTTTATTTAGCAGCGATGAGGAATGTAAACGACATCGGAAGAGGACCAACAGCCCAGCAGACGTAGGAAGACTCCTCACAAAGCTGCTTCTATTTTCCTCTTTTCTTGTCCCTGTTTGCACAATTTTCTTATGACCCCCCCCAAAGCCCCCCAGCCTGGAGATACGGCAAGATTCCTCCACTTCATGTTTTATTTTGTGTTTTTAATAAAGTGGAGTGACAACAAAGTGCTATGAGTCATCCATCTCAACCTGCTGGAGACGGAGCGCCTAAATGCCTGACTGCACCAGCTCCGCAAAGCGCCAACGCCGTGGTATCTATAAATATGCGTCTTTGGTTCTCTCTGTTATCTGTCATCCACCTCAGGTGGATTGTTGTGGTCAGCTGCTACGAAGGGCTCATTTTATACCGTCCATCATACTGTCAGCTCTGGCACTTTGCAGAGAGCGGCGCAGCGCGCCTGTTTGTGTTCCTGTCAGTCTGGCTCACCTCTGGGTCTTGGTGGTGAGCTGGCACGGGTGGCCGATGTCCCTCAGCGTCTGCTGCTGCGTCGAGCTGGGGTTGAAGTACTCCTCGGCCGTCAGCGCGGCCGGGTTTGTCACCACCGGGGATGACATCTGTGTCACCAGAGCCTGGAAAAAGTACAGAAAGAATACACAGTGAAGTAGTCGTGAATTTAAAGAAATTGCTCAAAGTTCACAAGATTATTAGGTTTTTCTAAACTTACTTCATGTGCTTTTTGTTCCTGATGTTTGTTTCCCTGCATTGACACACACACACACAAAAAAGATTTTGGACACTACTCAGAATGTGGCAGAGCAAAAGGTGAAGTTTACATTTTGTGTGACAGACTCGCAGCCAAAAGGACAGAATTTATCTTTAGTATTTTTATGCATCTATAACAAGGTTGTCAATTTATGTGGAGGATGATGTATATTGTTTTAGAGAAAAATTACATTTGATAATGTAATAAGTTCATAGTGCCCACCCTTAATTAGTGGGTAACAAAGGTAAAAAAAAAAAAAAAAAAAGATTTGACTGGCTGATTGATCCTCTCATGTTGTTTGTGTTCATGTTGTACTGTTGTTGTCCACTGGGGGCAATGTGGAGGAGTTCTTGTGTAAGCAGCTCTGTTTTATGAGTATAGAGTAAGTTGTTGATGAGCTGACTGTTGGACGAAATAAACGAGAACAATCACAGCTATCTAACGGAAAGAAGTGTGGTTTGTTAAAATGAGTACAGAACAAGAAAACTCAACAGGTTATGGGCCCAGGCACCGCACGGGAGGACGATGGGACAGACTAGTTTTCAACGGAGATGAAAACAACTACGAACTTTGGGAGGTAAAGTTCCTCGCTTACTTAAGAACACTAGGCTTAAAAGACACCATCCTATCTACCGCGGACCCAGACGAAGAGAAAAACGCGGAATGTTACGCGGAACTAATCCAGGTCCTCGATGATAAGAGCCTGTCGTTGGTGATGAGAGATGCCGCCGACGATGGAAAGAAAGCTCTGCAGATATTACGCGGCCATTATGCTAGTCAGAGTAAGCCCAGGATCATCGCCCTTTACACAGAGCTCACGTCCCTACTAAAAGAACCCGGCGAAACAGTGACAGACTGTTTTACGTGCTGAAAAAGCAATAACGTCTCTGAGAAATACAAAAGAGGTTATAAGTGACGGACTAATAATAGCAATGATTCTGAAGGGACTGCCAGAATCATACAAGCCTTTTGCTATTCATACAACACAGAGCAGTGAAGAATTGACGTTCACTCAGTTTAAGAGCAGACTTCGAAGCTATGAAGAGACAGAAAAGTTTGAAAGCAACCCGAAGTCAGATAATGTAATGAAAGTGGACATGGCAACTGTAAACTGCTACAACTGCGGACAGCGCGGGCACATGGCGAGGGACTGCCGCCAAAAGACCGCGCCAAAATGGTGCAGCTGTTGATGAGCTGACTGTTGGACGAAAAAAAACGAGAACAATCACAGCTATCTAACGGAAAGAAGTGTGGTTTGTTAAAATGAGTACAGAACAAGAAAACTCAACAACATCATATGTAAAAAGCCATTTGCAAGGCAATGATGGGACATCTTCCAAAGCTTAATGAAAGCTTCGCAGGGAAGCAAAAACTAAAGAGCAAATGAGGAAACAGTTTCTCGTATCAGGTTTTACTGAAGCTCTGGATCATTTAGAGCTCTAACAGTGATTTTTCATCTCTGCAAGGTGGCTTTGTTGCCACTTTAAAATTTAGGATTAAGAACGCCACTGTACATCTACATAAGAGATTTAAATCTGCTCAAAATATCTGCAGAACAAATATCAAAGTGGGGGAAAAAAAGCTTTTGAGTGGCATCAGGGGAGACGCAGCAGAGTGGGACAAAAAAAATGAGTGGGTGTGGGAGATTACAGAGGGTGTAAGGAGGGAGGTGTGAGTCATAGAAGCTCTCAAAGCGAAACAAATTAAAAAGCATGATCAATATTTCAGAGCAGGCTGCACGAGGGCTCTCTTGTCCACAGCCCTGGGATTTTACGCACTGCCTGTCCGTCCACAGACAGGAAGATGGAGGGGATGGTGAAACTGCAGGGGATCATTTATTCCCGACAATAAAAATGTCATCAGACATGGGAGACACAAGAACAGAGAAAATGCTGGATGCCATGCACTCACCACGTTGTTAGAACTCATGTGTTGTTCTGCAATCCCAAGGAAGTTCTGCAGTGGAGTCCTGCCGCCTGCAAAGGGACAAACAACAGTTCAAACAAATTGAAAAGCAAAAAAACTATGAGAAGAAGCCTGGGGCTCATTATCTCCACCGCAGCTGCCCAGAAAGTTATTTTCCTCTATACTGGATGGCTCAGAAGAAGCTACTTTTAGCATCTAATAGCAGCACGAAGAGGCTTTAAAGTAGCACAGAGAGAGTAGAGTAAATCTGAAGTGCTGTCGTCGATTCGGGAGATCTGAGCTCAACACGTCCGATTATGAGCAGAAAGAGGAGGAAACCTTTCTATCTGCTCTGTTCACAAGTCATCCTCTCCAGCTGATTCTGTCCTGTTATGATGATTCTGACCTTGCTTTTATACTGAGTTCAAAGATGGAAACAGTCGATCCGTGGGAAAATTTATTCAGCCTCCATTTTGAAACGCCGTGGAGAAAATAAGCAGTCAGTTTTGCAACTTTGTGTAACACTCGCAGCCGTCGCTTCACACCCACGTGTCCTCTTATAAAACAGACAGAAAGCATCTTTTATGAAGAATATTCCCATCCTTAACATATGAAGCATGTTTCACAAGCACAAGTTTCCTCTGTAATATATGCAGTCTGAGCAAAACACAATGAGTTAGTGGAGAAAATCCACTTAAGTGAGGGGAAAAAAAGGAAGTTTCTTCACTAAGCTAGAGAAGAATTTTTTGAATCTCTTCTTTCAGATTTAGCATGGATAGGAACCCTGCAAGCCCCTGCTGTACCACATAAATGTAAATGTTATGAAAGTGGTGCACTTTAAAACTGATGTAAAAATTACAAAACACCTGTTTTGTAATTTCCAAATCTAGATGAGTTTGTGGCTGCCACTTGAAGACCTTCGGTGTAGAGAAACTCTGGACCAAACTCTTACTACTCTATTAATCTAAGACAGCATGTATTAAATAAGTAACTAGTTTTATTTAGACAAAAAGAATTGGAAGGACTGCATTTCATTTGTAGCTGCAGTTTTAGGCAGGACATCCATATGAAAATTGTCAGTAAGTTACAGGTTTGCATGCATAATAGTCCTCAAGATTGTTTTAAAAAAGGCATAACGTAGTTTTTGCAGACAAAGATGGCCCTAAAAAGTCAAGCACTTTCACAAAGTAAATACAGTTTAGGCCTGAGATTTTTATTTAAAATGTAAAACATTCCCAGTCATATACACATTTGTCTACTTAAGTATAAATCATAACTTGATGTTTGAGGAAATCTGCAAGACTTTACTGCAAAAGAAAAAGCTAAGTCACAGACAGGATGTTGTATTTTTTGCCATGATGCTTTAAAAGCCGGAGGAGGCGACTATCAGAAGCAAAGGAGAGGTGAGACAAACCTTTGGACATTCCAGAATACCGACCTTACATTCTGTGAAACTTTAGAGACACTGTGAAGTCATTCAACTGGTTCTGATAACACTTTCCTCCTCCTGCATAGCAGCAGAATGCAGGTGGGAATGTGACCTGGGAGACCAGGATCAACCTTCACGTCCTCTTCTTTCAGAAGAGCGTGGGGCGGCTGATCTCCGCTGACAGCCTCCCTCCTGGGAGGGAAGCTGGCTAATCTTGTTTGATTAATGATCTGAACCAGAAAATGAATGAAACGCAGCCTCAGAGAGAACGTTGTGACCTGTTAGGCCATGTCTCTGGGTGATCTTATTGAGCCCAGCAGCTTATCGGCAGGTCTTTCATCAGCGATGTCACTGCGGCTAAGGCTGGGGGTTACACTGGTGAAGCCATAATGTTGAAGGCAATCAGCTGCTGGGGTTTACTGTGCTGTAGTCCTCACAATGAGTTAGTTACCTTTTGTCTTGTTCTTGTTCTGGTCCGTCAGATGGTCAGTTCTGGTCCTGGTGATCAGCTCAACATTGGATGCTGCATAGACCTGAGGGGACATAGGAAACTCCGTTAATATTAACCTAATAATGGTGTGTCTGGTTGTGTATTTTGAGTAGCCAAACAGAATTCTATCATTATTAGCTGCTAAAAAATTAAGGGTATATTCACACCTGATAGTCTGGGAGTTCAATTGGGAATAAAATGGCAACATTTGTTACATTTTCAGCTGCTGCGATAGGCATTCAACTGCACCCTATCAAACAACCAAACTCTTAAAAAAACTGCACCAAGAACCACTGAAGGAAACAACATAAAGACCTCTGAAGAAGACGAGCGAAACATCGTTCTTCACAAAATGTAAAGAAACATGGAGTGACATCAGATTTACGTTTGCAATATTTCTCTTTTGTTGTCAGTAATAGATTCCTCTAGCATTAGACTCGTTGGTTTGCTTTGGATTTACTGACCCAGAATGCACTGCACTATAGTCCACTTCCTGCTTTTGGATTGGTCTCTAGTCCGCTTGGCATTCACCAAAATGCCAAGCAGACATTCAAACTGTGCCAGAGTTTTCTGCAACCAAACTGAGAACTAGGTCTCTAGCCAGCCAAGAGTTTGCAGTTCTTGTCTGCATCAGAGTTCGATTATGCGTTCACTCCTCCCCAAACAAACCAGACTTTCAGGACAAAAACTACAATTTGATTAAAGCAGACCAAACAGGGCTGGTGTGGATGCACCATAAATTAAAAAATGAGAAGATCCTGACTCTGGTCCTACACAGGACCATTGTTCAAAGCAAAAGATAATAATGTGTTCAGCAGCAGAAGTTGCCCGTTCCCATTGGGACTCTAAATCAATGATGCTGAAAAAGAAGCAATTTTCAAGCGTCAGGACTTTAAAGTGTTTTTAAAGCACCATCGGCAGATGGTCCAGGGCATCTGACATGACTATCAGTCCCTCCAGGAAGGTCAAAAGAGTAGCAAAAAAGAAAAGGGCTCAAGGTAATGCCTTTGTTTTTTCAGGGCCATCTGGAGTTTTATGTGCTCATAAAATATCATGTGGATTCTTCACCTTCATTTGAGGGTGACAAATTTGTCTAATTCTTAAATACCGAGAGTATCAAGTAACTTTTGGAAGTCTTCACTGTCTTCTTCTTTAATGAGGACATTGATAACATGAGCCCGAGCATCAGGTCTGGAGCTGTGAGAGGAAGGTGAGCTGTCTACGCAGCTGTCACGCATACCTTGGCCTCATATCCATTCACTGTCTCCGTCTTCTCACTCCTCCAGCCCAGGATGCCAGTCTTGTTCCTGCAACAGAATCCAAATAAGTTTCCTGTGACCTTAAAGATAAGTTCATAGCTGCATGAAGAAATGGTTAAAAAAAACACACCTGTATAATTTATACAGAAATTAATTATGCAACAGTGAGAGAAGGATTATTCCCAAGTTTAATAACATTTAAGGCAAGGCGGCTTCAGTCAGACGCTTCTTCAAGCTCCCTGTACTGCAACCTCTGCCCCATTTGTGAGACATGCAGCTTGAAAATATTGCCTCCATTGTTCCTGTTTGCCATCAGTGAAGATCAGCAGCTCACTGTGCAATTAGGAAACCTGTCGAGAAGCTAGTGAGGCATTTCTCATCTTCATCTGCTTAGTCCCTGTGGACCCAAGCAGAGGTTTCAAGGATGGGTATCCCCTTCATCATGATTCCTCACATCTGCAGATATAGCATAAATGCAAGAAGATTTAGATAATAAAAATAGCAGCAAATATCAGTAATAAGAATGGAAATGTTAATCTATGAGTGAGCCAACTGCTGTGGTCCTAACCTTTTCAAAGCTTTTCCGTTAGCAGTAGCACTCTACTCTCCCACTTAGCACTCATTTCCCCCACAGGACCAGCCGTAGTATTTTTCAAAAGAATATATTTAGTGCTTGTAAAGAGTCACAGCTTATGATATGACCACAAACCTGGAGTTGCTTTGGAGTTGGTGAATTCATACTGACAATTTAAGGGGGTCAAAATTAGCATTTCATAATCAAAAATGTAGTGGCAAAACTAAAAACAAAACACCGGTACCAGGACAACCTATTTGCTATAAAACATAGATGTAATGTACTTTTCAGGGTTTTAGATTTTTTATTGTGATGATTTAAAGGTTTTATTTTTCACCTCAACCTGCTTTATGTCATATCTAGGTTAGGTAGAGGTCAGATGGAGCTATATAGAATTAATGTTTCATTTTTACAAAACTCTGAAAAAAGATTGTTTATAAAGACAAAGGGTACAAAATAGGGGTACAAACTGGTAATGTGGTAAATTAGTCTTAGTACCAGCCAACTGATACTGATGAAAACTGATACTCCTCCATGCAGCTTATCCAAAAAATAAATAAAAAAGAGATTAAATGTGTGTTTTCTTTGTGCCCTTTAAAGCTGCCGGGTATAACATAGACATAATATTCACTTTAGAAAATTATCAGACTGGGACTCAAATGCCTAATTAACTGGAATTGGTAACAGGGACAAAATATCCTCGGTGGATCATCTATTCTTTACAGACCTCGTATAAAGACACTAAACAAGAGAGCAAAATGTCCATTCTCCTCCAGGATCCTTTGTTGTTTTGAATATTTTTCAAACTTATTCCTGTTGGGTTTTCTGCTTTATCCTCTTTCAGTTACTCATTCTGTGTCGGAACAGAAGAAAAATACCAGGCATATCTCTAAATTCCCTTTTATTTGAGAAAAATAGAAGCTAAAGTTGAAGGAGTGACATGACCTCTTCGAACTTCCGTAAATTTCCTTAAAGTCTGAAACCAGAAAACAGCAGCTCTGTAGTTTTTGTGCGTGACTGACTGAAGATAAATAAACTCCAGAGGTAGATGCCCTGTCTGGGCTGCTTTGACAAAGTGGTTCGCTCTGAAGCATCATAAACAGATTATTGGCATGTAGACAGGAGTGCTGACTGGGGAGAATGCAGAGAGATGACACTAAGGTGGAAGTCTGACAGGGAGACGATTACCCTCTGCCTGCTCACTTCACTGAGCTGTACTCTCCGCCCTTCTGCTCACTTACTGTTTATCTCTTAACATTTACTCTTCTTATCTTTCCATAATTCACCCAATTGTCTCTTTTTTCCCTCTTTCCCCTAAAAGAACCATTTCTTTTTGTCTACATATTGCACTTCTATAACTTTTCATTTCCCATTCATCTTTCTCTCCATTTCTCAGCCCACTCCTCTGCTCCCATTGTTCTTTGTCTCTCTTTCACCTATGTTACTTTTTTTGTCAAAATCCTCTTTATTTCTCCCCTCTATTCTTCTATGTCCAAATGTTTTATTGTCCCTGTCATTTCTCTCCAGTCAAAAACACCATAGTTCCGTGTAAACAAGTTGAATTTTCTTCTAATGAAAAGAAGTGAGCCATGTTTAAGTAAAGCCACAAGAATTCTCATTGGGAATTTTGCCACAAACCACACAGTGGACACAGCTAACATGTGGAAGAAAATAGTCACATGAGGTCAGAATGCAACTTTTGGCCTACATACAAGACCAAAATATCACAGTAAAATATCGTTAACCAATAAAGGTTTTAACATACATATTATTTTGCTTCCACTTTGCAATTTTACACTACTGTGTATTAGCAATATCATGTAAAAATCTCGGGCTGCAGCTGGTAGAGCTGTTGCCTTGCAGCAAAAAGGTTCTGGGTTCGATTCCCCTTTCTGCATGGAGTTTGCATGTTCTCCCTGTGCATGCGTGGGTTCTCTCCGGGTACTCTGGCTTCCTCCCACAGTCCAAAAACATGACTGTCAGGTTAATTGGCCTCTCTAAATTGTCTCTAGGTGTGAGTGTGTGTGTGCATGTTTGTTTGTGCTGTGTGTCTCCGGGTTGCCCTGCGACAGACTGGCGACCTGTCCAGGGTGACCCCGCTTCTCGCCCGAAATGATAGCTGGACATAGGCACCAGCAACCCTCCCGACCCCAGTAAGGGACAAGGGTGCAGGAAAATGGATGGATGGATGTAAAAATCTCAATAATATACACTTGTCATGTCAATATTTGAAAAGGTTCAATAGTTTTAGAAGATACAGTGTGTCCAGTCAATCCTATGCCTTTACTCCAAAAAGTTAGACTTTTGCTGAAAAAAGATTATTTGATGTATTGCAGTTTAACTTTATTTTATGACATTTACATTTTATGTCAAAAAGCTTGTCTACATTAAATTCAGCAAACTTCAGCCGGTCCATCGCAGCTGCACCTGGAAGACAAACTGGCAGCAAACACCCTAAATCATGCAGTTCCTTTCAGTTTTACCAGAAATGTGTAACTGTCCCTTTCTAAACTAATTATTTATGATGAATTATTTGTTTTTAGCTCAACATGTGTGTGCGGCTGTCTTCACTTCCTAGCAGTGCTGCTGCTTCTGTTTGTGTTTTTCTTGCGTTTTGCCAAATGCATTTTGACGGCCACCAGAGAATGTGCTGAACTTGCTGCCATCAGCTGTGCCTCGCAGTGCAAGAGAAAATAAACCAGAAGCACTGACAGAAAGATTTTATTTTAACAACAAAGGTAATGCGTTTTACCAAGGCCATTGTTTTATGAATGAGTAATTCATCAGTACGGTTGAGGTTAGCTTTGAAAATGTTTACTTTGCAGTTACAAAGCTACTGTGTGCATACTCGTTCTGGTTCTGACCTCTCAAAGGCGATGTTTCGGGTGTCCAGCTGAGTGGTCACCACCGGTGCAGACAGCCTGGCTGCGACCTGCTCATCGCTGGGCTGCGTCGCACCCAGAAGGCCCAGTCCAGCACAGGTGCCCTTGCAGGCACTGGCTTTCCCCCTGCCAGGAGAGAGCGCCGTAAGAGATGAGACGCACAAGGTCTCGCAGAACACCAGCTGTCTGTCGTGGTCCACCTCCATCACCTCTGCACTGGAGTCTGAGAGAAGAGAAAAATGGGAAGAATTTCAGACAGAAACACAGAAGAGAGCTGTGCACTGGTGCTGAAAGACACAAAGATGGCAAATGGATTAAGTCTGATGTCAACAGATTGCAGACATTGTTACAGAATCAAAAAGAAAGGATAGAAAAACACAGGCATCTATATTTGCAGCTCATGCACAGAAGAAACAGAACATTAAGACAAAAATGTAAACTTACAGTATGTAGTTGTGAGAAATTCATCTCAACTTCCACAGTTTGGAATATCTGTTCATTCCAGTGGTTATCAACACTAAATGTTAACATTGCTGACACAAATCCTGTTGTATTTCAAAAGCCATGTGGGACAGAATCAGCAAGTTAAAAGTACTGAGAGGCTACAGAAATTCAATTTCAGTTTCAAAAAAGGCTAATTCAATTTATTGTAAATCTTTAGATTTTTCCCTATTTAGAAACGTACAATAACCTGAGGAAGTTTTGTGGAATGAGATTTCTAAATCAGAAATCTGAAGCATAAAAAAAGGGTCTTCATGTTTCCAATTCAACCCAGCTATATTTCTAACACTCATTAAAACACCACACTGGACACAACATAAAACATTAAATGTTTACTTATGAAAAGAGAGGCATCAATTCCTTATCAATGACTTATCCCATGTGCCTCATTTCTACTAAGTGGTGTGATTTGGTACGCTACTGAACTGTACCGCAATGTTCCTGGGTGCTCTCTTGTTGCAGGTCCATAGCACAATGGTACGGTAGAGTTAGGGCAGAGCTACTGGCGTCACAACACAGTAAATTGATTGGTAAATAGAGAAACTTCACTGCTTTGTGACGGGCAGAGACATTCTAATGTGTCATGTGCGTTGTCATTAAGCAAGGCGCTATATGGAATGTGATCACTTTGAAGAACGAGTACCACCACTGCTTTGCAAAGTACTGCAAATCCAGACAAGTATGAACTGTTAGCGAGGGAGAGCCTCAAACCAATATTCAAACTAGCAACCTTTTGGTTGAAGGGCTGGAAGGCTTGCTAACCTTGACCCCTGAAAATGAAGCTCCGGTTGCCTCTCTGCCAGGTCATCTGCTCAAACCCTGTCAGGGTGGTGTCCACACGGAGACACTGTCCACTCTTCCACACTCTGTAGGTGTCACTGGGGCAGATACGAGAGACCAGGGGCACTGTGGACAAACACAGCATCTTAACCAAACAGAGCTATTTGTCATGGCTATGTCCAACATTTCAGACAACAATTCTTAGTTCTTGTTGCAAGTGTTGCCATTAGAGTAATTATTGGCCTCAGTCATCCATTAAATCCTCTTTACTTGTTCAGCAACGATACCATATGCATACGAAAGCATGCAATTAGTCTATGGGCCAGTGTTATTCAGCTCAGCAGGGAGAAATGGGAATAAATATGTCATGACAAATTGGTTAGAAACATTCACAGATGCAAAAAAGCTGAAACTCACCCCAGCTTGTAAACTCCCATTTCATCTCCACGTAGAAATCCTGCGCCTGGCCAGGGAGCAGAGAAGGAGAGACGGACATTATGGATGAAGAACAAAACGAGGAGAATAGCAATGAAGAGTAAAAGCTATGCAGTCAGGCTGCTTCAGTGTGTAAGCCAAGGATGGTGAAGAAGACTGGCACTGAGAAGCAGAGTGTGTTTGTGGAGGGTGTTAATAATAGAACTGATGGATGGAGAGGCCGATGGTGTGGGTGAGGGCAGCAGCAGGTGAAGAACGCTGGGATGTGTGTGTACTGAAGAGTCGTTTTAAAAGTGTCGGGGTGTTTTGTCTGCTGTGTGAGGATGCTTTAGTGAGAGCATCATTGGGTGTGTGCGCATGTGTGTGTGATTGTGTGATTGGGAGCCAGCTGGATCTGATACAGAGACAGACTGTGTGAAGGCAGTTCTCTGCATCTCTGCCACTGCTTTGTGCGGCACTAACAGGATGATCTGCTGGTGCACCAGTGCTACCATCAGCCTATCATGTTACGGCACAGGTCACCTGAGCTTTGTAAGAATTGCTCCTGTGCCTTTAATCATGCCGGTGCTTACTCCTCCCGGGTCTGAGATGAGTCAGATCACCTCGGGACACACTACCGTGTAACATGGAGACATAATCCTTTGTGTTGCCCTCGCTGAATAGTAAACAAAGTTATAAATACCATCAAAAAGAATATTTTATCCTAAAATGAAAACATATCTGCATTTCAAACGATAGCTGGGTAAAACCTGACTTTTTATGCAACTGTAGATGCATAAAAATCAACAGTTTTTATGCAGATAGAAATAAATGTGCAGATTGCACATTTATTTCTATGAAAGTGTGCAGGGGTGCGTGCGTGGGTGCGGGGGTGTGTGTGTGCGTGCGTGGGGGAAGGGGGTGCGTGAGGTTGTGTGTGTGTGTGTGTGTGCTCCTTGGAGATTTTGTGCTAATGTGTGTGCGTCCGTGTAAAATCCCACTTTGCGTAGTCTCTCCAGCAGGATGGGGATGCCCGCCAGCCTCTTGGCAGTCCTCTGGTAGTCACGGTAACGCAGCACGAGACGCACCAGCTCCGGGTCCCTCGTGCTCACCGCCTCTTGAAGAACTGGAGAATGGAGGGAGCGTGGGTGGGGGGGAACAGACAGTAAAACACTCAGACCTTATTCAAAATTTATGTGAGCACCGAGTGCAGCGGGAACTGCTGAATGTGAAGTAGGCCAAAGGAGAAACTGGTTGGCCCAATTACTGTCACGTTCCCATCTATCATCAGGATGACACCACTTTACAAATAGTTGATCAAAGACTAAGGAATACTCCTCCCTTTTCTTTTTTTTCAGATAATTGATTTAAACTCAGCCCACACACACACACAAATCCACAGAGGGTTTACGTCTCATAATCTGTCAATGATTCAAAGGATCCAATACACCTAAAGACTAATGTACAGAAACCAGATGGATTTTGTACTCTAAAACCACAAGTTAAAGAGGCAGTTTTATGTATTTTCCTTTCTTTTTCATCTTTTTTAGCACAATCAAGTAACTATGTTAAAGTCATCTGTCATAACAATGCTGCATATGTCAAACAGAAATTTGACGTTGCAATTTAATGCCTCAAAATCGTGCCCTTGTCTCTTTAAAAAGCTTCTGCTCTGCCTTCAGCACCTCATAACAGTGTTTCTCCATTAAGCCTTTAATATTGCCTCTGGGAGTGTTAGCACTGAGAAGTAGTTTGAATGATGAGCTTGACAGATGCACAGTTGCACCAGATGTTTGCTAATTGCTGCTGCCGCTAGTCTTAAGGAGCAGCAAAGGTTTTGCTTCACTGAACTGCCTCCATAACTCTAATGGATACAGAGAAAACAACACAAAACCTTTTATAAAACAGGAGGGGAGAACTGGGCTGAAGTTTCAAAATGTTTTAAAAAGTAAAGATTTGTCCACCCCTAAAGAAAGTAATTTAAAGGTAATTTCTCTGTTCTGTTTATAAAATCCTTATTCAATTAGCAACTTCTGACCAAAAGAAAAGTGAGGAGACAGTTACAAGAAACTGATGAGACATGTTGTGGATGCTCTAAGGCTGAGATTCATTCAGTAAGCCACATGGAAACGAGACTACTGCCATAAACTAGTGGGTATCTGACTATTGGCAGTAGGTGCTTCCTGAATAATAAACCCTGGATCCACTAGGGACCTGAAGGAACTGCTTAACAAGAAAAAGCACCCTAAGGGTGGGAGAGTGAATTATTGCAGAGTGTACAAAAACATCTCAAAAACAGCTCAAAGTCTAGATAAGAAAAAAAAGTGGAGAACAGAAAAAAATAGGGAGTCAGCTCTCGCGTAACAATGTAAGGTATGTGTGGTTAGAGAGGAAGAACATCACAGGCTTCTAGTAGAAGGAGGATTAGATAGATAAAATGTTGGAGCGCTAATGAACTAAACACGTTCTTCATTAGCTTTATTAAAGGAACAAGCTTAGTATCCTCTTCTCCTGCCCTTCACCCACAGCTTCCCTGTCACACCTCAATGGACTCATTTCAAGTCTCAGTTGTGGAACTTAGTACCGTTGCTCCGTCTTCATCTCCATCTCCATGAGATGCTCTTGCCTTCCTTTGTTTTGGGGACAAAGGAAGGAGAAGAGTATGAAACTAAACTGAGCCTATGAAGTTAGTTTGCTCCAATATCTTTAAACTGAAAAAAAAAAAAGCTGAAAAGAATCTTGGAACTGAAAAAAAATTATAAAAATTATTTTCAGATTAAAGTTTTTTTTTTCAGTTTTAATAATTTCTTTCAGTTTAAAAAAAAATTGGAGCATGCTTCATGGCCCCAATTTAGCTCCGCATAGAGACAGCTGGAGTGACTAAACCCAACTGAGACTGCAGGTCCAGATGGTATCAGGGGCCAAAGTCCACCTTAGCCTGACCCAGAAGAAGGTTCTGGTGCAGCAGAATGCATCCTTTTGTGTTCTGATATCTAAGAAATGTCCTTCATTAGTCTGGAGGTTCTGGCGTCACTTTATCCGAGGCCCACCTCTGTAATCAGAAGTGATCACACACCTGCTTCAATCATGTTATCATGAATATAAACTAAACAAAGTAAATGACTGTATGTTAGGACAATGTCAAGCACTATTTCTATGATAATGAGGGCAGTGAAGCGGTGGATGCTAATACTAGGAAGTAAGGAGAGTAAACAGGAGCTACAAGAGGGAAGCCCATCACAAGGAGAAACAGAGCAGATTGTGTCTCTTAAGGAAGCTTAGTTTCTTGAGCTTGTACAGCAAGATGTTGACTTCACTCTGTAAATCTTCCATCATCTGTTGGCGCAGCCACATCAGAGTCAGTGTTAAAACAAAAAACTCAATAAACTAGTAAAGAAGGCTATTGGCAGTAGGTGCTTCCAGAACAGGTTCTGTTCTGGGGACTGCGCTGGAAACTTAAGCGAGGATTTTTGCTATCCAAAAAAATGAGGAATCTTCATAAGAACATAACGAACAACCCTGAACATCTTTATTGTTATACATACATACAACAGGCTGCTTCAGGCCATCCTTCCTGCCCACATCTGCAACCTTATGTAATGACTCTTAAAGGAATTTAGATCATGGCAGCTCCTACAATGCGTACGCTCTTTCATAGAGTTATTGAATTAAACCATGAACAACTTTGTAACATTTACAGATTTTGTATAACTTTGCTGAGCGACATGGAAAGGTACAAGGTTGTTTAGACAATTAAAACCTTAAATTCTCATTTAAATAATTGTGTTTTAGTACATGTCGCATCTTGGCATGCTGAAATCTTTTTTATTAAAGAATAAAGCAAGACGATTACTGGGGAAAAGTGGACTGAGATGAGAGCGGTTAAAAAAACATACTGATCCTAAACCTGCCTCAGGTGTTTAGGTTTTAATGTGTTCCACACACTCACCTCAAATCTGAATATTGATCAAACTCCCTCAAAGGTAGTGAGAGTAAAAAATCCAAAGTATGATTTGAAGAATAGAAGGTTAAAACTGAGCAAGACTTTAATATCTGTAAGGCACTTTAAAATACATCTTTACAAACGCTCAGATCTTTACATCAGGTTGTTTCTTTTCCTATTTTGTAGCCCTCACAAGTAAAAGTAGCTTCAACTATAAATCATCACTAACTGTTTCTTGTGTAAATCAGGTCATCCTCATCCTTTTACCTCCATTCATATTTCAGGCTTTAACAAGTGAGTCATTTAAAGCTGCAGAAATCTTGACCAGGCATATGATGAAACAGTGATAATTTCAAGGTTAAAATATTAATGGTTTCACACTCCCACATCCTGCTATTGCCAGATGTCCATACCATGTTTCCGCAGAGCCAGCAGAGAAGAGCTGCTTGACAGAGTCTGCCTAAAGAGCAAGTGTGACTGAAAAAAAGTGCATAGAGCGGCAAAACGAGGAACGAGTCAACGTAATAATCTTACATAAATTCAATTCAATCACAATTAATTAGATAAGATGATTATTTCTGTTTTCTGGCCACACAGGAAGAATAAACTTTTAAAATTTTTTAAATAATAAAAGCAATAAGAAACTTTTGAAAAATCAACTGCATTGAAAAAGACACTTTCATTGTTGTCAATGTCATTTTTTTTTAGACAGCAGACTTATAATTACATCAACATTGATATTTTGTTGAATAAAATGCACCTCACAGCACATTTACCTTCAAACAGATTCCAGCCTCCGATGGGCAAATCTCAGTGTACAAAAGCTTATGTATAATGTACAATATGTGCATTAAAGCAAACAAATGAAATTTTCAACACACACACACACACACACCCCCACCCACCCACACCCGTTCACTCACCGGTCCAGCCATTCCGGTTCTCCTTGCTAACGTCAGCTCCGTGCTGCAGCAGGACCCTGGCACAATCCAGGTGGCCCAAAGTGACAGCCAGGTGGAGAGGAGTCCGTCCACGAGGGTCCAGAGACTCTACATCCGTCTAGATGGGTGGAGGCAAGGACAACAGGGTGGATAAGGAGGAGCAGATGTGAGTGTAAAGGAAGAAATGTGTGAGGAATGACAGAAAGAACAAGATTGTGAGCTATAGTAACCAATGTGTCGCTACCTTAACAAAGACATTTAATCTTTTCCACTGAACTTTAGCGCTATATGCGAAACTTCTATTTAAAAAACATATATACAAGACTTTTAATCAGGCCCAAACATCTCCTCGTTGTATATAAACCATAAAACAATCTGAAATGTTTTTCCTAAGTCATAAATTTCAGAAATCAGAAGTTCAGACTTTCACTTATCAATGTTCCAAAAACAATAAAATTGATCTTTGAGGCTTCTTTTGATTTCTTAACTCTCCATTATAGAACATAAACAAGCTGAAATTACAAGCTTGTACTAGAGAACACACATTTTTTGAACCCACTTGGTTCAATTCCAGCATTACGTCTTCTTGGATACAGATGAACCGCATCTGATCAATCATAATAACATTTAGCCGCTCAAGTTGCACTTTCCAGACATTTGTTCATTTGTATTGTTTAGCTTCAGTCATAGTTTGCACGTCAGAATGATCTCATTGGCCAAAATGTCAGTCTGAAGAAAAGTACAAATGCACAGCAACATGTCTGGACTGTGGCACGGAAGACAGTTAACAATAGTTAGAGAAAAAAAGACCAACAGTGACATTAAACAAAACTGGATATTTCTCCATAATGATAACAATAAAGGTCCAGGTGAATGGTAATTGGCTTACAGGAAGAATAACAGACATGATGGAGTTTCCAGTTGCTACTGATTGTGTATATATGAAAACAATTTATTGTCGTCCCCGCTATGTCTGGACTAAGACAAAAGGCCAGAGGCCTTTAATTCAAAGGAAAAATATTGATCTCATTAAAATCTCCCAAATTAATGTGGGAAGATAAAGACCAACAATGTTTTGTTTTCCA
Source organism: Phalloptychus januarius (assembly GCA_902982915.1). NCBI lineage: Eukaryota > Metazoa > Chordata > Actinopteri > Cyprinodontiformes > Poeciliidae > Phalloptychus > Phalloptychus januarius. Next base: position 33,709,622 of record CADWAE010000133.1, read on the forward strand.
GAGGAGAACGGCTTCATCAGAAGACCAGAATAATCTCTGGGTCACCAGCAGGACTGGTATTGCTGTGGACTATGTGGATTTTAGTATAGATATAAATATTTGACATTTGTTTTTTGTTTTTTTGAAGTAACTTTTGCAATTACTGTATCTGAGTTTTGCTTTCTTAAAAGTTCTCTGATTTTTTTTTTTTTTTTTACTTCAAGCCATTTTAGATTAGATGTATGCTCCCATCATGAGCAGGACTCAAAAGAGATGTTGTATCTCAATGAGACCTTTTTGAATTGAGTTCTTGTGGTCCTGTTGGATGTTCATCACAAAAACCTGGTTAGCGGGTTTTTTTTTTACAAATTATAAACGCAACATTTGCCTCAATGATCCTCAATCTACTGTAAATAAAGTAAGTAAGTTGAGTTTTTGATGGTCACAATATTCTGGGGAACTGCTGATCCAAGGTCAGTTCTGTTAATCCTAAGGGTGTGGCTCTGATTAAGGTTTACTTTTTGAGCTAAGCATTTGCCATTATCAGCATTATAACACAGGCTAAAAGGAAAAGCCAGTCTACATAATGATACTAATACTAAGTACTACAGGGTAACCCCAGAAAGTGCAAACAGGCTGATTTTTGGGGAATTTTTAAAATCAACAGATCAAACAGGACAAGTCAGCATGAGGAAGCTGGTTTGATGAATGACAGTGTAACAGAAACACTCAGCAATCAGTAACTGCATTCTTCTGTTTTGCTTATTTGCAAGGGAAATAAGGAGAACCACAAGCATATACAGAAAACCAGAATGCATGAGCGCAGAAAGACGCTCACAAACACACAACAAGCACATGCTCTTAGGCTGTAATATCTTGGATCATGTTACAAAAACTGAATTTAGTGAGAGAAACATAATATCACAGTGTATGTCAACGGATGAAGCCATCTCCATTACGCTGCTACCTCTTAAACTTTGGCTAACAGTTGTGCGCTGTCATTTGAACGAAATAAAAAAAGAGAAAAGGAAAAAACACTAATCAAAAACAGAAATATTTCAATTACAGTAGGCTGTGCCCATCAGCAATACATACAAAATGGCTCCTAAGGGAGAGAGAGATGAAGGAAATAAATGGGACAACGTAATGAGGGAGTCCCCCAGGAGCTACGGAGACAGGGGAATGGATGCAGATACATAGCAACTAAACCAACACAAGTCTTTGATAGAAAGCAAAGGGTCCATTGATTATTAGTTGCAATTGGTTTAATGTACAAACACAAAGGTAAGCATTTAAAACCTAAAAGGAACAAATCCTTCCCCCCAAATGCATTTTTTTATTTATAATGTCCTTCCTAAGGTTTCTGTGTGTGTAATGCTTTAGATTATCAACCTACACTTTTTTATTTTTTTATTTTTTTTTGGAGCACTGCTCAGTTTCAGCTAAGGGTGCGCAAATAACATACAGGACAGAGATATATTAGAAAGAAGCTAATAAGGGAGAGAATAAACAGGAGCATATGGCAAGGTGAAAGGAGGTGGAAACGAGAGAAAAAGTGACGGTGGCTGGGTTGTTTCAGAGGAAGCAGAGGTTGTTGAAGGAGACAGTTCAGATAAAGCACAGAGAGTTGCCAGAAAACAATATGTACCATGTTCCTTCTTTCACTAAAGAAGGAAGAATGGGAATATACAGCATTTCATACGACTCGTTGTCAAATCATTTATTCTACAACATTTCATAATGATGGGTTATGCTACAAGGCTGTTTAAATGGCGTGGCAAGTTTAAGCAGCCATGATAAATGGGTCTCTCCAGTGTCATTCAGTGTAGATTAAACTTGAAGTCCTTTTATGTACCTCATTCAAACTCTGAGCAAATTAACTCAAAACATCCCAAAAGGCTTGCTGAAGATTTCCCGGATTCAATTACTGTCAGACTTGCACTTGTTTATGCCTTTATTTGGGTTGATTACTTTGACCCAGCCACCTCTCCGTTCTCAGGCCTCCAATGACCTGTAACCATCACTGATGAGAAAAAGCAAACTCCTACACTCAATTTTTCAAAAAAACACAAGTCACAATGTGAGAGATATGTTGTGATAACAAGTCTGAGGAGAATCTGCAATCAGCAGCAGCCTGAAACTGCAGCCTCAGCCTGATTTGTTGTTGATTCGTGTTGTCTGGTTTATTCATAATGCTTCCAGCACATGTAGCAATTGTTATAGACAAAGGGCAGAGCTAACAGAGCTAAGAGAGAGATACTCTCATTTAGCCCATTCTACACCAAACCAACTTCAATACAAATGTCATCTATGAAAATGAAGACCATGTTTTGCCATGGTGTTTTGACACAGAAGGTTTTGACACTTTCAAAGATATTGCATTTAAATTTCTGGTAATTTAATGTTGTAAAAATCCCTGACATTATGCAATTCCATCAACTTATATAAATGTCAATCAATAGTTATAATATTTTTATTATAATAAAAATATTATTACTGATATAAAAGACAGTGCAGCACATAACCAAGAAGTTTTGCATTATTGACATACCCTCCAGAAGGGTATTTTTCCACAGAGCAAATCATAATAAAAACATTAAGAAATGTCAGTTTTACACTTTCAAAAACTGAAAGTGTCATAATAACACTTTTACAAACTCTGTCAAAATCTGCATTTGTAGACCCAAAACATTGCTTTTCCTGAAACTTATTTTGCTGCATATTTTATTTACCTTGGTTGTTTGTATGTGAGAGTTTTAACTGGGGAACAGGGTCAATACGTTAACAACAATGAGCAGAAATGAGCGGTAACTCAACAAACTGAGGCAGTGAGCGTCATACTCGTAGCTCGGGAAAGGTGATCACATTGTGAACTTAACAGCCAGGGTTTTCACTTGTGAAGTATATATTCACACATTGGTCTGTTTTTCTTTTGCCACATGTAGATTTAAATGTAAAAATATATCTTAAACCATTTTAAATTGGTAGTTAAAATGTTGAAAACATTTAATCAATTCAACATCTTTGATAAAGTTCCTCCACAACAGTATTTTTCTGTTAGTCTAGGACAGTGATGTCCAAAGTCGGTCCCCTGCACACGAGCATGCAAGCAGCTAAAAGAAATGGAGGGAAACACAGAATTATTCATTCCTAACACCACAAACTTTACAATATATCAAATACCATGTATTTCGTAGCCTGATCACAGAAATGACGCCGTCTGGTGTTTTGTAGTCTGCCCCTAGTAGCCATTTAATGATCAGCAATTTTTAGATCCTCTGGTTTTTTGGCTCTTTCAGTAGGCAAGACAAAATGACTCAGAAGGATCACTTAAGCCAACTAAAACGAAAGGTTTTTCCAGCACTACACCCTGACCTGCAGACATACTGACATAATAACTCATTCAGATGGGAACAATGTTAAGTTGAAAAACAGAACATGCAGTTCATTAAATCATGATGAAGAACTCTCCTCTCACATTAACAAGATAGGAACTCTCAGGAGGCAATACAGTTGTTTACAACTAATGGGCCGTGCACTCTGTCGACAGTCTTCTCCTTCTGTTTCTTTTAAACAAACACACACACAATCGTGCACAGACAGAGTTTCGCTGGCCTCATTTCACTTGTGCGATTCAAGTTTCAAAGTGGAAACATGATTTCATTCCAGGTAATCTCTTAGTTTCCACTCACCAGTAAAATCAACAGTGTGTGGGGACACTCTATTCTGCTTCATAGAGTGAAGCAGAATACCTGTGCTTTGGTTTTGTCGAACTAATTCACGGCTTCCCAAGTTAAATATAAAGCTGGAGTAGCAGTGTGTACCACAGACTGATAGAGAAGCGTTTCTAAAATATTTCATGCAGAGTAAATCAATCACTTGGTCAATAATGCCCCACATTCTAACTTGCCATATAAAGATAAGGTGGAACAAATAACCTTATCTCAGCCCTGTCGTAATAAGTTATAGCAGTGAGACAACAGGCTCTCCAGATCTTGTTTTACTGCAGATTTTATGACTTGCTGTAAGAGATGAAACAATTTTCTTTTATGTTTCCAGGAAGTCACATGAGTTTCTGGCTCTGGCAGAACGGTAATTAAACACACTCATTATTAGATGTAGTTAGTTTTAGTCATCTAAAGGAACAAAATGCTGAAGGCTTAAACAATAACCAGGTAAACTGTAAGAATGGACGACAATATATTACTCACTCACAGATTATATAATGAAAAATGGGTTCCTCTAACAAACATACACTAGTTTCCCTTAGAAAATCCCTTATCACATTGATAAATTGTAGCAAAACATCACAGAACAACAATAACAACAGTGAAAAATGCTAATCTGAGGAGAGATAAATCTCTTTGTTATGTCCACGCTTCCAACGGGTAAAATGATTAGACAGCATAGGATAAATTTACAGTGTTATACCGATAATACTGAGTTACATTTATGCAGAAATCTTGATGAATCCAATCAGTTAGGCAGACAACAGGCACTCCTTTAAGACATAAAAACCAGAATGACTTTGAATGTTCTGCTTTTAAATTCAGACGAGATGGGAGCCTCTAAAACACAAACTGCTTAGTCAGTCCCTTGTTTTTGACAACGTTTATTTGGGCTCCAGTAATAAAGTAAAAAAAAACAAGTGGGTGTCATTTTTGAAAAGGTCGTGTTATTTAAACCCCAAACGAAGCAGGTTTCTAGTACTTCCGTTTTTCACCTCCACAATATTGCCAAAATTAGAAATATTCTGTCCCAAGAGATGAAGAAAAATTTGTATTTAATTTCATTTTGCCATTTTGCTCAAACCAATGTGAGGCAAAAGTATACATATAAATCTTGTGCCAGTTTTCTTCACCCATGAGTCTTTTGTATTTCCACACGTTCGCTTAGACAAATTAAAACTACTGATGTGTGAACGTCTCTCCAGGCCAGAGTCTCAGGGCTGCAGAAGGAGTGTTTTTGGCTCATTTTGGCTTCCTACTACTGAGGGACTGCTGACGCAATTTCCAGGATTCCGATGAGAAGCAGACTATTTATCAAATGAAGAGAATTTAGTCTGCTTCACACTGTTCTGGTAATGTCTTTATTGATGTTCCGTGGTGTGTTATTACAATTTGAGTGGTCCGACTGCCAATACCTTTAAAGTACAGAATAAATTATAAATAAATCACCCTCAAGGCTTATTGGCACTCCTTTAATATATATGAAAGAATCCTGCAAAATCAACTTTTATCTTTATGAAGTAGTGTTACACGTCCCAATGTCTTTGTACATCCATTGTGTCAGATGAAAATGTGTCAGAAACCCCCCATAAAAATGTTTTATTTTTATGGTTTTTGAAAAACCTTATTGGCATCACTAATTTAACTTTTATTTTTGATTAAGTTTTGTTCCTGTGATCATTAAATTAGGAATCCATGGTTTACTCTTTCCCATGGGTATAAATGCCTGAAAAAGTACCAGCAACCCTGGAAGTTCAGAGTTCAGTGTATGCCACTGAGATTTTGTATAACAGACCAACACAACGTGCATAATTATGAGATAGAAGGAAAATGATTGCATGTCTTGAAAAGGGGAAAATTGAGCCCATGTATTAATAATTGCTCTGTGTTAAACTTCTAGTATTTTTAATGTGAAAGAATTACTAAAATGTTCAAAAAAGGGATCATCAGCTGCGTCTATGTTAAAGCTTTTTACACATTTCCTCCAGAAATGCCAATAGTAGCAGAGGGATCTGTATATTTAGCATCAAGCATGAATGACTTAAGCCAGCAGAAGGTATCGGGATTATTGTTATTAATCATATTAATTTTATATATAATTTTTCTTTCAGGGAATTCTTTTAGGCATGTCTTTATATTTCTTTTCTGTTGTCCTTATTCCTAATTTCACCATTCTTTAACTCTTCATTCTCGCTTTGCTTTCTCTATTTTTTCCACAGTTACATAATTTGAGTCTTTTCCAAAGCCCACATCATCTTATAAAAATATCCCAAACAACTCCTTATTTCTTCATCAATGGTCCCTCTTTCTGCCTCATTTGATCCTGCCCTCCTCCAATTGTGAGCTCACTGGGGGTTGCATTATTGATAGGCATCTCTATCTGTGGCATCTGCTCCTTCTCCCACTCCTCCTCCTCCCGCCTCTGTTCTCTCCCTCCTCTCTCCTGCTCAGCTTGTGCTGCGCCTGATGCAGCTTGGCAGGTACTTAGGCCGACATCAATCTTTCATAAAAAACACAACACACATGTATGTAAAAAATGTGCTTATACACACAGCAGCTTTCCCAAATGTTTGTGCACGGGGAGCATAAGAGACACATCAGGGGGTGGTGCTATAAAAATAACTTGTTCCTTCTTCTCTTGCTTTCCTTTTCACCTCTTAATGTCCATCCTGAAGGGAGGTAGAAAAACGCAGGACTGCAGATAAATGCTAATCACTGCTTTTAGATGAAAAGGACAGTATTAAACCTACGTCAACAATGACTGAGGGAGAACAGAACAAACGGTGATGATACACCTGGCAAAGAACAAAACCTTTTGAAACGTCTGACATTCAACTTAACACAGCCGCAATGCATCTCCTCTCGCACAAAGGCATTCAAGGCCCAGGAATTGAAACAGTGGAGGAACAAAAAGAAAGACCAAACCATCAAGTGAAAACACTGACCTACATTGTGGCATATTTAATGTTTCTGTTTCTCACTGCACTTCATCTGTTTAGCATCAGAGCCGGTTTCAGCTGACAGCTCAACAGACAGATGGAGAGATAAAAAGAGGAGTGGAGAGAAGGATGAAGACGCCGCCACGATGCGGATTGACCCGACAGAATGGCAGTGGAAGCGAGGAGGAAGACGATGGTTATCTGAAGGATGCTGACACCTTTTTAGCGCACCGAGCCAACACCTCTCATCATAAAGCCATGGAAGGCTGACTCTCACAGTATAAACAGTTTATTTAAGTAGTGCAGGTAGATTATGTGTTTAATTACATAATGCAGTCTCTTTAAGGTAAACAGCACAGCTGTTGCCTTCTTTGTGTATGTCAATGAAACGAATTAAATAAAAGCCAAATGATCCCGCAAGACACAGCTGCAGTGAGCCTGGGCTGATAATGAAATCAAAGGGTCATCCTTTTCTAGGACAGTCTGCTTCCGACTTGTCAAGTTCAAGAGCCTCCTGAAGCTTAAATGGGTGGTAACAACACAATTAGCATTTCCCCTTGAACACCAGGAGGGAGGCTGCTCAACGAATCCATATGTTTAGAAATGTCACAGTATTGATTTGGCTTCTATATTCAATAACACTTTTGAAAACTGCTTGCCTGCTTTAACATTGCCTGCTACACGCAGCAGACATTGCCTTCGGCTGAATTTAAGCTGGTGGAAAATGTCAGGAACCACATTTTTGTAGAATGCATAAAACAAAAACAAAAAAAAGAACGACTGCAAGTTATAGAGAGAAAAGAAAAATGTATTTACAAATTTTAATTTAATTTTGTGTAAGGTTAAAGCTCACTTCATTTCTGCCTATATTTGATTTAAGTAAATGTGCAATGAAACCAATAAAACCAACTATAGTGAGTCTTTTAGGTTTAGTTCAGTGTCTGCCAGAACTCTGCCATGATAATGTCAACATTAAAATGTAAAATATACCAGAAAGTTTACTTTTTAAGAGATAATGTTACTGCTGTAACATTTTCCGATGTGATGCTTTATCCCATCTGATAAAGCATCACATGGGAAAGATGAAATTACATTAAATTACTTGTTACCCATTACTCATGGGTGTGAAATGGTTTATTGATGGGTTAGAAATTAAAGTAGGATGGTATGAAATGGTAGTGGATGGGTATTAAATGAAAACATGACTTGGCCCCAGAGCCAACTGAAGCCCTCAAACTTCTTACCACCTTAAAAACCTCCATCATCACGTTTGGGTGTGAAGAAACTCAACAATAGAAACCTAGCATCTTCTTGTCTTTTGTACTAATGACAAGAAGAAGCTTACATTGCCTCCTTTTTTTTTCTTGTAATCTTTCACCATCATTTCTATCAGATAATGTTCCAAACTCCACAAGTAACCCCCAAAATTAAAGACCTCTAAGTTAATTTCCGAATTGATTCGTTTACAAGAACATAACAAAAAGTCTGAACTGGTAGAAAACATTATGCCCAACAAACCAATAAATATTAAGTTTTATAAAGATTCATCCAGCCATTATCTTCCACTTATGCTCCTATAGGGATCCTGGTCAGAAGTCTGAACCTCTGATTTCTTTTGATTTGAGCAGGTGCTCTACAACAAACCTCCTTCAGGTTTACATACTTGAAAATAAAACTAATATTTCAGTATATTTATGTGCAAGTCAGGTATATACGTGCAAAGAAAGACCTGCAGCTGTATTTGCATCAAAAGATGACACAAGGCAGCTAAATACAAATGCATGCTACTTTGAGGGGGAACAGAGACTCATGGATGGAAGGAACCGGACTCTGCACATCAAACTTAAGTTTTCCATTCTGAAGATAAGCCAAACTGTCTCCTGAGCAGCTCAAAGTTTGATCACAGTTTATACTAGGACACGTGCACCTATGCTGAGCAGCAGCTGCAAGTCCATATAAAGTCTTATGTCTGTGTTGTCTTATATAACAAAAAACAGACACCCAAGTAGGGAACGCCAGGAAAGAGAGATGAGGTTCTGACCTCTAGTCCTGCCTTTAAATGACTCCCATGGCTGATTATTGTTTTTGTTTTGTTTTTTATTTTTTGTGTTAAAATATATTGGTGACAAAATCTGTTCTATTCAAGCTCTCATGCAATAGCATCCTTGCTTAGTTGTGCTGAAATCTGACGGAAATTTCATTGAAGTGACAAAAGAAAGACGAGTAGGTACGGGTTTGATGAATGGATCCTCGCAAGAAAACGATGGATAGGAAGAATTGGGGGAAACTGTAAGAAAAACTAAATACATGTGACATGGAGACAGACAAAGGACAGAAAGTGGAGATGTTAGAAGACAGGTGCAGAATGCAAGTGGCTGACAGAGTCATTCAGGACTGGACTGAAAGCAATGAAAATGTAAGGTTAATTTATGGCCCTGTTCCCTTGAGCCAGGAGAGGGATTTTATAGCGCTGATCTAACATCGGCTTCATGCTGAAGATGTCATAATTAAGGAATACAGAGTGAAGGGTAAAGATGGGGGTCAAACAGAGATGCAGGCAGAAAACAACACTTGAGAAAACTTCATGTCATTTCCTGCCTTTGCCGTTAGTCAGACCGTCACTACTCAAATAGTCCTGTTCTCTATCAATTAGATGGTTCTATTTCTAGATAAAAACAGACTCTGCTCATGGCTCAGGGACCGTTGTTACTTCCTTCCCACATTCTGTCTTTTCTCCAGTCTATATTATATAGTACTATTACTATATTACAGTTTTTCAATCACTTGCTGGTTTAGTTTGTCTGTTCTCTCTTCACTTCTTGGAATTAGTTTCTTCTCACTTTCCTAAATATGTTATTTTCTCCCTCCCTCCATTTTCCTTCCTTCCTGGTTTTATATTTTCTCCGTGCTTTAACTGTGTGACTGTACTTATTATTCCATTCCTCCTGCCACCAGTTGTTTTTCAGACTATAGACATATATTACTGTTTTATATCTTACTTGTTTACTTAGCTAAATCAAAAGTCAAGCACACAACATAGTCTAAACACCACCTACTATTCAATATGATATGGGTTTGTCATGTTAGACTAAAAATATGACTTTCTCTAGGAGATGACTGGCAGGCTATGTATGTGTTTGAAGTGTCTGTAAGCACATCCCATAGGCCATAAAATTATTAGAGTCTCCTGCAACCCACTGACAAATACAACACTTGGTTACCATAGAGACTGAACACAAAAAGGTTGACAGACTTTGCTGTTCACTGATTTAAACTAATTTGTGTGGTAGATGTTGCTCTCTTCCCAAGTGATGTTAGATCTCCTTCACCTGATCTCCTTCACCTGAAACCTAAAAGTTTCGGACCTGAAAGAATTAATCAGATCGTTGGGGTGCGGCGGCACCGGCGCTCTCCGGAGACGCACTGCGTCTCCGTAGTGGTCTCTGTATTTGTGCATTTTTCTGTTTCTTTCAGGTGACTGATGTCTGTCTTGTGGTTGTGAGTTTCTGATGATTCTGGTATGTTGTTGGTGTGATTTGATGCATTTGTTTGTCTGAATAAACTCTGGATATGTTTGAAGTAGAACCGTGAATGTTGTGAACTGCCCTTACGCACAGGGAAACCCTCAACCCGGGGAACGAGAGAGGAGACAACGAGCTACAGGTGTTAATCATTATCCTCTCAACAAGAGTTACACAGCAGAAAGTGATATATGTTTTTTCAAACTGTTTTGTGCTCCTCCTCCCCCACTTGTTGCAGCACAGTCCCAGTTGCTCATGAAGAATACAAAGACATACTTTGGAAACTAAAGGAGCACCAGCCTTTACTCTATTAAGGTAAAAATTTTATGGAGTAACAGACCATACAGTAAAAGCTGCTTTTGATTTCTGAAAAGCAGCTGACAGCAGACCCTCCCTCTGCCGATAGGCTAACTAATGACCAGCTAATAAGAGCTTTTTATATTCCCAAAGGATAAAAATGTTCTCATTCATAAGGGCTACTGTTTTTGCTGACAGTAACTTTCAGTTTAATCTAACTACTTGTGTGACTCATGACTGAAGTAGTACGTATTGTTATTTACCAGATGCTTTTAACGTTTTAGAAGGTCATTGAATAGTTGACCCTTCTAAGTCTCACCCAATGAGAGGTACACCTGGGACACGTTTCCAGTACATCACAGAGCACTACACCCAATACCCAAATATTAAGCTGTTTATTTTTGATAAAAGTTCAAGAAATATTTAGGTTTTTTAAATATTAATCGTGTTTCCACCTCAGAGAGGACGGTTCAATTCTATATTTTCCCAATTGACTGCAAGGTCTCTAATGCAGTTTTTTACAAGCTCGGATTTAGTACCAAATATAATCAATAATTTTAATCTTCTGAATAATATATTCATGTTTTGCATGAAACAAAGTATAAGTTGCATCCAGTCACAAAGCGTTTCGAATCAAGCAATCAGAAACACTGCTGGATATTTCATATGCATGAACGTGGCAAATTGAAATGGAAATGTAGTCATCATTTAAGTAGATTTTGGAAATGAAGTTCTGAAGCTGAGCGATCTGTATATTACTTTTTACCCAGAGAGCCATGCAACCATGCTTAGTTCATTGTTTGTTATCAACTGAGAGCCACCAAAGCTATCAGAGAATAAGAACTATGATGAAACAGCTGCACATTAATGCCTTCATAACTTAGGTTGTCAGAATACGACTGTAAAGTGACATCTTAATGCGTGCTGCATAATGTGATGTCATAGATGCTATCAAAGCACACTCAGTCATTATAATAAATTGATGCACTTGATCTGCATCTCTCTCCAGTCTCTGTTTTTTGTGTCAGAGCAGCTCATAACATCTGCCTTTCCTCTCCCTAAAAGTGGGTCAAAAACTTACTTTAGTTTGGAAAGTATGTCAAGTGACGGGATGAGCCCTCCGTTTCTCCACTAACAGAATGTAGAACAAGATTCTAAATGTTTTAGTCACAGTACATCTCACATATAAACTTGATTTGATCAACCTGGCAGTATTTAACGCTCTCTTTCTGTGGCAGAGCCAGAAAGATGACAAACCCAAAACCTGAACACAGGAAGCTAAACTCATAGTTAATTAAAGAAAATCTGACCAATTTTTATATTTTGTTTTGAAAATTGGACTGTAGTTTGTTGTTAGGTACGATTACAAGGCAAAATCCTAATTTAACATGAACAAAATGGCCACTTTCATGTTATATCCCTTTCACATATTTCCTTGATATGTTTAGTGAAGGATTTATTTCTTACTGTAATTTATTAAAATTGTGTATATTAAAATTTGATTTAAACTTTGAGTCAATGGTGAGCTCATGGTGATTTTCTCATTGTCTTGGAAGGATATATTCTAATCTCACACTGAAAGTAAAAAAAATAGCATTGAACTCCTGGTCTTTAAAATGTGTGATAGTAATGTTTTCTGGAGGCTAAAAGCAAATGTCAGATAAATGACCAATTCATTGGTTCACAAAGTTACTAGACTAATTGATTAACTCAACTATGATGTAGTTTAACTAAATTAAACTACACCAACGATTCCTTTCTTGTTTTAAAGGAATCGTTAGAGTCACATAAAAGTTGCTAGTGATTTCTTAACAAGTTTGAGCATAACTGTTTTTCACAACTTGATAATTTTGACACAACTTCACTAATGAATGTGGACATTGCCGCATATAGAGATAAACATTAATCTAGTCTAGCCATCCCAATGTTTGTATTTCATCTAATTGACCTCCTTGATACCAAACATAGTAGGTTACTCTGAAATGTAGGTCGGTGGCCCATATTAGTATGGTTGGAAATTTCTAAATCTAAACATGGAAATCTAAGTCTAGCTCAATCCATGTCATGCAGTGTCCTGGTTAAGAACAGCACAAAAGGTCAACTAAGTGTCAGTCAAACTTTGAGAAATGACATATTGCCCTGATTTACGTATATTAAATTTACTATTAGATTTAGTAAATATAATAATTGATGTTTACTAAACATTATTATAGTACCAGTCTCACATTCTATTTTTTTTCCATTCCTGGTCATGGAGTTTACTATTACTAAATTTGCTTCCTTGCGTTGTAAAACTGTATTTAAATGATATAAGCCAATGACGTACCAGTTATCCAAAACACTAATTTGCATCTGCCAGTATCTGTGTGTGGTTTTCCACATTTTTTTTATTTTTATTTTTTTTTCCAAAGACAGAAGCTTGGATTTGGGGTGTGTTGTGTTTGTTGTCCCAGGTCATTTCACCACTCACAGTTTACTGAAAAGCATGAGAATGATCAATGATTTCTGAAATCTGATGTTTGTTATATGGTAATTTCATGTTTAGTCTGAGTTATGAGCTTATAATGCATGTGAAATGTTTAAACATGCAAAAGTACTCTTTCTACTTTGCAGTTAAAATGGCAATGCAAATGTGAATGCACAACATGATGTAGAAAGTTAAACAGAAAAAACAGGGTGGTGGAAAGAGACAAAGCTTTCATTCATTATCTGCTTTGTTACACAGCCTTCTTTCTACCTTACTGAATAGATGGTATTCATACCTTTATTGAGAAAAATAGATTTTGCATTTTAGAAAATAAATAAATCACCCCCCCTAAAAAACAAACAAAAAGAAAGAACAAAATCTCTCCATACTTTCTATATTTTTTCTATTTTGGTCTTGAAACATTGTCTGAGTAGTTTTTTAAGTAGCTTCAAAAACAAAAATACAAGCTGCATTTTTACAGTTCCCAAAAGGAGTTTGAAACTATGACTTTTACCATTCAGTTCAGTAAATTGCCGTGGCTGTACACCAATTACCTTGGATGCCTTTCATTGTATTGAATAATCTAACCAATTAAAGTTTTGCTTCAGTAATAACCCACACATATATAAAACATTACTTGGAATTATGGCATCTCATTATGAAAATTCAGAGAAAGTATACGATGAATACTTCTTTGTTAGATTTACTGGAAGCCAGTGCCCCACACCACAGCCTGGAGCTTTCACTGTAAAGGTATTCTTACATTTCCATGCAAAAGCAAAACAGACTTACATATTTTTTAGTTCACTCAATTGACTTTACTGAAGACACTTGATGCTTTTTCCAAAAGTACTACACCTGTGGAACAATAACTACAAATTTATGAAGATACATTTGAATTATGGTTGGTTATGATGCTAATACGATGCTGGTAAACTGGAGAAAGATTTTAATCCGCCTTAGGGGGGGTGGGCAGAACCTAGAACCACATAATTGAAGTTCTTTTTTTTTTAATAATTGGATTTCACAATGACCTCAAAAATGGTCACCATAAATGTTCTGGTGTCGATAGACATGAAGGTCTGCACGCTACGACTTTTCATCCATTATTTAAACATATTTACCCTTGGAGGGCAGGGAGGGTGCTGGTACCCATCTCCAGGGGTCATCAAGTACGCGGCGACAGGTCACCAGTCCATTGCAAGGCAACTTTGCAGCTTGTTTTTGTAGAATGTTTTTATTAATGAGAGCAATCATGTTTTAACTGTGCCAGCTAAACTCACCCGAAGTCTTAGTGCTTCCTGTGAGGTCATCCAATAAAATATACAAAGCAAAACTAGTAAGGTCTTTTTTCTCAGTGTACCTTTTTTAAAACTTTGTCACAAATGACAAAGTTTGAATCCTCAATCCTCCTAGAAGTTTTTACTTCATTACACGTGTGTGTGTTTTTTTGTCAGTTCATGTTTCTTGGTGAATCAACAGCAACTGCTCCAAAAAATATTTAATTGAACAAAATCTCTATTAGCGCTAACTTCTATATTAGAGATTTTAGTCAGTCGTCTGCCAGGCATCCTATGCTTTTTCAAAAATCTGTTTCATAATGATATGAATTCCAAATGTTTTCCTTAGTCACTGTGACTGTAATCTTAAGCAACAGTTACATATTCATTCATCATAGTTCCAAGCAGCTGTGGAGTAAATGACAAAGCTTTTTGGTGTAGGATTTTGAGCACAAAAGGTAAAAAAGTGTGCAGACATAGGCAAGTGTGCATAAGTGTGTGTGGGTAAATCTACCTCACACATGATGAAGTGTGTTGTCCTGTCTTCATAATGCTGAGCCTAAAATCTGCAGTGCATCTCATATTTAATAGGTAAGTGCCTTAGTGCATTTAGAAAAAGCTAAAATCCCAAACAAGTCTGTCCTCCGTCTGGCTCTCACAACCAAAATAGTGTAGTTCTTATATCTGCCATGCTCTGCTTATTGACTCCAAGGACAATTCTGACAGTAACATAAGCCACACATAGGGAAATAAATGCACTATTTTATGGCATTTTATTGCTCATATGCGTTGTGCAGGCTGGCAACTGTTCGCCCACATAATCCATCACCATCTGCATTGTTTAACCCACTCACCAGTGGTCTGGATGCTGGTGAGAAGGTGGAGAGCCTGTACAGTTTGGAGTAGACACGGCAATAATGCTGCTTGTATGCACACAAATAAAGAGCCAGTGACTGTGACATACACACACCCATACACTCATTTAAACAGTGGGACTCCATCCGGCGCAACTCTGAATTTGCAAGGTGCGGGTGGAAAAAAAAAAAGTCGACATACAACTTCTGCATTTTAAAACGACAAGCAGGGTGGATATTTCAAACATCAGTAG
Organism: Phalloptychus januarius; assembly: GCA_902982915.1. Lineage (NCBI taxonomy): Eukaryota > Metazoa > Chordata > Actinopteri > Cyprinodontiformes > Poeciliidae > Phalloptychus > Phalloptychus januarius. Next base: position 33,724,941 of record CADWAE010000133.1, read on the forward strand.
CCTTCGTGGTTTATATTAACATGTAATGCATATCGGAACACTGCATGAATGAATTCCAGTTTCACAAACTATATAGCCTACAAGTGTCTCCCTCCACCCTACTGATAATAATTAACTGCGCTAACATTTGCCAGGTTCCTCACGCGAAACGCTCCACGACTGGCGTGGAAACCACCACCCCTTCACAGCAATGTAAAACCATACATTGGGGAGAGAATATTGACACAGGGCCACCTCTGAGAGGTAGAATAGGAGGGCTTTGATCGCTCTTCTCGGTCTTACCTGCTCGCTGGTTGCCAGCTCCTTCTCCAGCTGACGGTGCTTGTTGTGCCACACCAGATAGTGGACAGGATAACGACTCTCCTCCAGAGTTTTCTTTGCAGAAATCATCCTCGGATCATAGTTCGCCCGCTCCTCTTTGTTTATTCCTCGGCAGTTCGCAAAAATACTTTGTGGTGAAATTACCCCTACATAGTCGTGCCCACCATCCTTCATCGACCGTGATGCCCAAAGGCGTGTAACCTTACGCGTCAGGAGTAAACGAACCAACACTCGCTCGCCTTGAAATAAAGTGAAAATTTCAATAATATTTAAAGATAATGAAAAAAAGATAACACTCCTGTCCTGATTGTCTCAGCAGATTAAAATAATACACCTTGAGTTCTTCTCGACTCGTTCCTCCACTCCTTTGCCTTTCTCTCTCCTCTTCCTCCTCTAACACATCTATCCTCCGCCTCTCCTCCCATCCGGTGGTGGTGACTGAGAAAGATGCACTGACAAGCCGCAATAAAAAATGTGCTCACACTCAGCCAATCCGCTGTCGGGGATGTGAGTAAAACACATGGCTAAAGGACTATACCCAGAAATTAAAATCACAAATTGCCCGTTTTTAAAATTAAATGCACAACCCGTTTGTTGGCTATTCTTGTATTGCTATTTGCAAATGTGCCGCACTTTTCATTTATTAACTAAAAACAACAAAAACGCGATAGTTAGTGTGTTTTATTAACTAGTAATGATGTCACATGTATGGATTAGTGAACACATGGATGACAAAACAGGACCATAGACAGTCATAAGTTTATAAAATATTTAGTCTCAATCGTATTAGTCAGTTTCCATCTTGTAATTTTTATTTGGGGCAACTTGATGCCTGTAGGTTTAGGGGTTCATCCAGCCCACGATGGGAATGATAGGATCGACCCGCCCTGTCCCCCCATGGATGGGTATACTATGGCAAGCCATTGTATATATAATAGTTCTTGATATAGTCATTTTTCTATACTTCAAGATGTTTGCTCAGTTAAATATTTTGGAGCCCTACTTAAAAAAACATATAATAAAACTAACTCATAATAGTGCTTTTCTTTTGCAAAATATTGACTCTTTGGTGGGAACAGTAGTTCTTCAAGAAAAGGCAAAGTAACACAATGATAGCATACAAATACCAGTAGATACACTTGCCCATGAGTAGACTGGCATGAATCAAATACAATATTTAACTAGTAAATCAGTTAATAGGAGGCCCCAATTTAGAAGTGAAACAAATCTGCCCTCAAGTTTTCCACTGAAAACTTGAGGGCAAGTTTTAAATTAGCACCCTAAAAATATAAGATAATCAGTAAGAGTACACTAGCAGCTGATAATGCTAAGCTGTTGGTATAAAGCTATCAGACAAAACTTGCTATTCTGTACACTCTGTTCCAGTAGTGTAGTAGGCGTAGGAGAGAAAAACATTCCCCTAACAAATTTTACATTTCCTGTAATCAATTTATTGTTTTGGCCAGAATAGTTTTGGCCAGTTGTTGACTAGTGTTTCAAAAAGAGTAATACTGTTTGCGACACTTGTGCTATTAGTGGGACTTTTGCCTTTGTTGAGGAACTCATGTGTTCATACTAGCTGGACAAAAGAGCAGTATTTCACAACTTCAAATCTCGTCATCTCATACTTGACTTTTCTTGGTATGAAAATGTGTCATCTACAGTGATGTCGTATGAAAAAGCCTGGACTGGCAGAGAAGTGAGAGTGGTGTAGGACATGTGTCATAGCTGTAAGACAGAAGTGAGGTGTGCTGTAGGAGTGACAGAGACATTCAAGGTGGAGTTTGGAATGCATCATAGATCGGCTCTAAGCCCCTTCCTGATTGCTTTGGTGATGTGTATGTTGCAGATTAGTCACAACAATACGATAGAATACGTGTGTAAATGGGAGCGGCACAAGTAGAACGCTGACCTTACAGGGATTAGAAGTAAAGAGGGTATAGGACTTTAGGTACTTAGGGTTAATGATCCATAGTGACCGGAAGTGTAGAAAAAGGGTGTAGAAGCACATGCAAGCAGGTTGGGATAGGTCACAAAAGATATCATGTGTGACAAAAGAGTATCAACAAGATTGAAAGAAAAGGGGTACAAGACAGTAGTGAGACCTGTGCTGTTGTATAGTTTAGAGATAGAGTTGATGAGGAAAAGACAGTAGGCAGAATTGGAGGCTGCAGAGTTCATGTTGAGTTTCTCTTTGGGATGTTTTGGAGGTGAAGTCAGAGATGCCAGACTGAGGTTTGGCCTCTCTGGAAATGTTCAGAAGAGAGACTGTGATCATATCAGTAGAAGAAAGCTGAGGTTGGAGCCAGGAGGATGAGGGCAAGTTAAAAAGATAGATTTATGCATGTGGTGAAAGAGGAAAATAAGTTGGTTTATGTCAGAAGACAAAATGCAGACAATAATACTAATTGGAGACAGATAATTTATTGTGGTGACCCCTGACAAATCAAGTCGAAAGTGAAGACAACAAGGTTATATTTACTTGTTTTGACAACTGACAGTAACTTGCTACATTTTATTCATAAACCTTTTCCAAACAAACTTGGTTATCCAACAAATATCTATTAGCCTTCTATTTAGGCTTAGACCTGAAATTATAATTTGCCATATTTGATAAGAGTGGATTAGTTTATATTAAACCCCGAACCAAAATTGACAGGATCACAAATTAATTGCTCCATTGTAAATAGAATATTACACATTGAATTTGTTTTTAAACTGTCATATTACATGGATACGAAATTGTTTATTTACTAGTATAAAATTAAATTATGAAGGGGCAAAATGGGAATAAGTAGATAAGAAATGGGGGTACTCCGAACCAATAAGGATACAAACAGCTTACCATAGAGACAAAGTGGCAGGTGGAGAGCTGCCGTCTCTCGGTGAATCGCAGGCAATGCAGGGGCCAGATTTCATTTAACGCATATAGCTTCTTAGCAAGATGCGATTCATTTACAGACATTAACTGTGTTCACTTAACTTGGCTCTAGACTTGGAGTTCAGAAAGAGACCCACGAAGCAACTGGGAAATCTGTTTTCAGGCCGCCGGGAAAGCAAACCACGCCACCCGGCTTCCGGGGATTCAGGAGCCGCAAGCGATTGACGGCAGACGTCGGTCGGTCGGTGGCTCGAGGGGGAGGAAAGACGGAGCGAGCGTTCACATCGGCTCAGACATCCACCTCTCGGTTTCAGCCACTTTCGAGATGTCAAGAAAGCTGCACAGGACTGAAGTCTGCGCTGACTGCAGTGCGCCAGGTAGGGAGGGGGTAGATACATAAAAATAGACCATTGTGTTGGAACAATACATCGGAAAGCCGACGTGGTGGGCCAACGGGGCCGAAGTTTGTGTCACTGTCATGGGGTCTGCAAAGCAGGAAAACGGCCTGGACTCCTGAGCTTCGCTTAGGCCCAAAATAAACAGAGAAAAATAGGCGTGTTATCGGACAAGGGGACATCATTTAGCTAACAGCTGTACAGTGATAATGTAAATTACTGAGTAGGCTGGATTTGACTATGATGGTATGTTTGGAGGACCGGTTTATTCTCTGCAGCGGAAGATTTGGGTGCCAGATTTATGCTTGGAGGGACGTTTGTTTTGATTTTCCTGACAGGAATGGACCCCTTTACAAGTTAGCTTAGCTTAGCTGGCGATGTTGCTTTTTCTTTGCTATTTTTTCTGTCCGGACAGATGCCGTGGCTTGTTAGATGACACTAATCTTTAAAAATTAGCAATTTTATTGGTGAAATTTGTTTATAGGTATTGGATTTTGCATACCGAACACGGCTAGCTTAGCTTAGTACGCTAGCCATTCCTGCTAACTTTCGCTAAATGGCAAATTGCTGCCACCTCGTAGTCTTGGCTGCATTTGACAGCGTTCCTCTGTAACCCCAAGTTAAAGTTAGACTGTTTGAATATAATTTTATGTTTGGTAATTACATTTTTAGACTTGGGGAGTTGGCAATATGTGGCGTTAAATGAAAAAGTTCAGTACTACAAAACACAATATTGAACGCTATCAATAGGCTTTAAAAAAACTCCTATTAACCTTAAATCCATAAGGGATGGCATCCTTTTTACGACATGAATGACTCCTTCCCCTGGAGTCCTTTAAATGACTTGGCAGAGACAAAACGGCAGGGAGAGATGTTGCAAAATTACCTTAACAGATGAACTAATCAGGCGTTTCCCACCAACACTAATTTCCAATTTTCTTTGCCTGACCTGATTCCAATTTTGACAGATTTCAAATTTTCTCCCTCCCTTTTTTTACTCTAATATTCAGGAAAATACACACACACAAAAAGACATAGGTCAAGATAATAGCCTTTAATCAATAGTACTACCCTTATTGATTTTTAGTGGACTCCAACAATTGTATCAAAGTACATGCTGCACTTAAATACCAGTAATGGTTGTTTTCTTTGATTTCAGGTATTTAAAAAAAAAAGATTTTTTATTACTTGGCCTGCTGATCAAAAACAATTTGGCTGATTAACTTCAGACAAACCTTTTTTTTATTTTCACAAATATAGCCATATGTATGCAAATATAAAACTGTAAGCAGAATTTGTCATTCACAGCCAAATAACTATTCCAGTCCCCCACTTTTGAACTGCTTTTTGCTGTCATGTTTCACCAGTTTGAATTACCTTTTGCTTCTCGTTTACATTTACTCTAATGTAATATCTGGTATCAGACCAACTGAAAAGGACTATTTTCTTGAGTGGTCTGACATTGTAGTGAGAGTAGCACATCCTTTTTTCATAGATTAACCCTATAGCTAAAAATGAAATTCTGTTTTTTTAAAGCATAATTGACATGTTTGTATGACATTTTGTATAATGAAATGATTTATTTTCATGTCAATGAGGGTTTCTTGCTTCTAGCAGCATTTTTTGTATCAGATCTATGGGAGCTTCTCCTTCTTAGGTAGACATAAACTCGGACACACGGTGTATCCAGCAAAACGTCCACCTAACCACTGGTGACATGTCACCCCTCTGCTACTGCGCTTTGTGTCACACAAGGGGATCTCTGGTTGCCTCTGCTTCAAAGCACAACTTGCTCTCCTGATTCCGACCAAGTCTTGTGTGCCTTTAATGTCACACTTTGTGCACAGTTTTATAGCTGCTATGAATCATATTGTGATTCTTGTATACCTTTTAGTAGAACATTGATTGTTTTAGAAACTGAGACTCTCGTTTGGATAGGTTTGCCAAGATGTGTTTGGTGGAGTTTGTCTTTTTCTGATCCTGTTCATCATTAATCCTTATTGTTTCAATGCCTTTGGCAGGCTTTATGGACACTTCAATAAACAGTTGTCGGTTCTGTATTGACAAACTGGGGCAGTTTTAGGCAAAATTATGTCATTCAGCAGCTTTGGCCAATAAAGCAACGCTAATAGTCTATGCAGGTCTAATAGCTTAATGGTGTGTAGCCATCACATTGATTGGTGGGTGCGGAGTGGGTAGACTAAGCTCTAAGAGATTTTATATTTATTTTAAAGATTAAGTAATTAAATTGCTGCTCTCTGAAGTTTGAAGCTGCTTTTCTAAACCAGGCAAACAGCATTCATCAGAGCTATTTTGCATTTGCTGCTGCTTTTTCTGGTGGCAAGCAAAACATCCAAGTGTGTTGGTTCTTCATATGATGAACCTTTTTAGCTCCATTAATACTCTCAGCTAGGACAGTTTTATCCCTGTTTGAGAGTGACTAATGCAGGCAGAGGATGAGTGTATATTTGCATTATATGCAGCTAAGTGTGGAGATACTTGTTTTGACATTGCTGTGCTAAGTTGTGTGCTGCTCACCACATCATCAGGGTCCTGAGAGTGTGAATGTGATCCAGACTCAATTATTTGTCTTTCAGTGTCAACTGACTGTGAATATATATATTTTTTAATCTAAAGAAGCATGTTACATTTTCGAAGCACTTTGTAAGTAAAAGCTCAACCTGTATGTAATCTGTTTTTTTTTTCTTTGAAGGCTCCAGAGATTGTTTGGACTTTTCTTTTTTTTTCCTGAGATGCGGATCAAATTGCATGTAGGCATAACCACATAATTGTTTCTCAAACATTTTGGCTGCTGCAGGCTCATGTGCCCATAGCTACTGGGTTAAGTGTGTGTTGGATCCATTTTTGTCTCTACACGAATACTAAAAAAAGGTCAACCATGGTTCACTAAGACACAGATGTTCTCAAAAAAATAACCAAAAATCTCAAAGTTTGGGACAGAACGACACATCAGCAGTTTTTATAAATGGGGAAGTTTTCTGTAAGATTTGTCAGCACATATTTAAGTAGATGCGTAAAAATGCATCCATACGGGTTGGCGTGGGGCGCTGAAAGAAGACAAGAGCTAAACATAAGGAGGCTGACAATCATGTCCTTCAATAGTCTGTGACAGATTGTGCAAGTGTGCACAAGGTTTCACTGTTTGCAGGTCTTATGTTCATTTGCGACGTATTTTGATGTCGAGTTGAACTTTAAACCTGTTTTAAAAAGTAGACTTATTTAAATTGGGAAATGTGATAAAGTGGAATTCAGAAAAATAAAAATGGAAAAAGTGGAAGTTTGGGAAAAAACTCAAACGGTGCTGAAATAGATTTATTTTTTTTTTGGCTAATGTGCCAAGTGCAAGAGAAGAGAAGCACATCAGCATGAGAAGTCCAGCCACATGATGGTGGATATATCCAAGAGATTCCAGTAGGACAGTGGCAATAAAACACACAGCCAGAGGTGAGGGGAACAGCTTAGATCAGGGATACCAAACTCCCATCACTACAGGCTAATGTCCTGCTGTTGTATTTTTAGATCCCTCTCTGCTTCGACACATCCGATACAAATATTTGTTATTAGTGAAATTGCAGAACTTAACTTTGTGTTGAAGAATCAATTCAGACACAATTCAGGAGTCTTGGCTCCTGGATTGATCCCATTTTGTCTGGACTGTGATTTCATAACCCAGTTTTAGATCAAATGGCGATGTATCAGAATGGCTAAGATTAAGCCCATATTTCAACTTTGAGCATCTGTGGCAAGGCTTGGAAAATTACTATTTATTGACAATCTATCCAGTTTGACTGAACGTGATCTATTTTTAGTTGAAAATCAGTCAGAAGCTTCAATATCTGATGGAAAGTTTTCCTCAAAGATTGCATTTACTTCTACAAATTTCAACAAATGTAATGAATATAAATGCTTGCCACACATTTTAGGTTTGTTTGTAAAAATGTTTGAAAACCACGTGTCCCTTTATTCAAATTCACAATTCAGCACTGCTTTGCTATCACATCAAGCTGCAGTAAAATTTCTGGTTGTAAATAAACAAAAAGGAAAATTTTAAGGTGAAGGACGCTTATTGTGCAATGTGTTCTTGTATATCCACAATGTTTCAGCACTTACATTTGTAAAAAAGACACTTTGATAAATTATTGTTACGATAATCAACCTTATGCGATTAACAACAGATGCTTATTGGATGTACCAGAAACTTAAGACTCTAAAAGCAAATTAACAAGGTTGCAGTGCCATTCTGAAATGTACTGTATTGAAGGGTCAGAGCTGACTTCATTCAATTGTCTTTAGCCATTTTGTGTCTATTGATAAAACAAAAGTATATTGGATTTGACTGTAAGCAGAGTATGGATTGCAGCTTTACAGGAAGAGCAACAAAGTTTGTAATTATTTTCCACATTTGCTTCAGTTACTCTGGATAAGCTGAATAAAATGATCAAAAATAAATCTGTCCTTGTTTCCATTGTTTGGGATTGTGCTATTGTGACATCATCCCGTGGCAACCCCCATCCCCTTTTTGTTTTGGTTAAATGGCACCCCGGGGGACAGCTGGTGCCGCCCACTGTTTACCTCCAAGCACTCGACCTCTAATCAGTTCACTGTATTGAGATCACAACATATTGCTATGTCAGCTTTTATGTAGATCTAGAAAATCTGGAGAATAAATTCAGATGTAGATGATTTGCTAGACATCAGCTTGAATTTTGCTCCAGGAAGCTGTCGTACTAAGCCTGTAGGGCTGTCACACACATCCCGTGATTGTGCTGTGCGTCTTTTTGCTTGTCCGACAGACCCGGGCTGGGCCAGCATCAACCGAGGGGTTCTGATCTGTGATGAGTGCTGTTCAGTCCACCGCAGCCTCGGCCGACATATTTCCATAGTAAAGCACCTGAGGCACAGTGGATGGCCTCCAACACTACTCCAGGTAAGGCTGGGAGCTGAAGACCATCTCCAGAGGAAGTAGGAGAAAGGAGAAGTTTCCAGGATTTATGACGATGAACCTTGAGTGAATCATCTCATTGATTTCATTGCAGATGGTTCAGACTTTGGCCAGTAATGGAGCCAACTCCATATGGGAACACAGTCTCCTGGACCCTGCACAGGTGCAGAGCGGTCGAAGGAAACCAAACCCTCAGGACAAGGTCCAGTAAGTACACGACCTTCAAACACTCAAAATTACACGGACACTCAAATGATTGGCAGTTTGTGAGCATAATTAATGTTTTCACTGATGAAGAGCTGCTTCTCTAAGTTGATACTTTAAATACTGCAAAATGTTGACCTTTATTTATTATTTATGGGTCCACTTTCTTGCAATTCTTACTCTGCTCTCACAGACCTTTTGTTACGGTACATTATTTGGCCTCTTTTGGGTTGAAATGTGTTTATGGGAGAGTCAGAACAACAGCAACTTGATCTGAAGGAAACAATATTTTCACATTTCTTTAAAATTGTATCATCTACATCTGGAAAAAGTATTCCCTTTTAAAACTCATTGAATTTGAGATGTGCAAAACAAGCAGGAAAACTGTTGTATCCCATCATCTGTGGTTCAGAGACCATTTATCTGTTGCTGGAGTTTATATCGGTTTTCACTTTTTATCAGGAGATTTTAGTGTTATTTTTGGTTTAGTTGTAGGAATGTATGAAAGCTAAAGGAATGGAAAGTTCTTTGTGGTTAAAATACGACAATTTTATTCATATTGGCATTTTACTGAACAAAAAAGCATTGTTTTTGCAGCTCATTGTGATTCTAAAAGATATTTTGCAACAAGAATCAAGGACAGGGATTGCAGAGATTCCCTAAACCTAATTTCCAGTTTTTGTTATGATCTGCCTTGCTGATACTTATTTTGCTTGTTCAGACATTCTCAAGAATATGACACAAATCAATCAGTGTTAATTTTGCTTTCATTCAATTCAACAGTCCTAATGTATTAGTCATTTAAATGTGCAGCAGGTTCTGTGGTAATAGTTGTAGGTTTTAATCCAACAGAAAATGAAAGGACAATCTCACCCCATCATATCAGAGCATATGTCCCTTTATTTTATTTTTACCAAACTCGAAACAATAAAAATGTAATTAGTTGCAGACCAAAAAATAGTTTAGTTTTGAAATATTTTAGCAGTTCAGTTGGTGCATCATTATTCTATCTTTATTTGACATGCTACATTAACATGTGTTGCCCTGGGAACTATCTTTTTGCTAATCATCTCCTGTTCCTCTCTTGTTCAGCACTGCTAAGTCAGAGTTCATCAGAGCCAAATACCAGATGTTGGCATTTGTGCACAAGCTTCCATGCCGGGATGATGATGGTGTCACTACAAAGGATCTCAGTAAGGTAAGTAAGGCTCAGTATTTCACTTCTATTCAATTAGATCCTTCTTTCTAAATACAATATGATTTTAGAGCACAGACAATCCCTGTAATCGTTTTGGAAAGAAATTCTGATCAATTTGCTGAAAAAATGATTAGATTATTTAAATTACTTATTTAATGCAGAGAATCATGACCATATTTTTCTCATAATAACTTTAACTTTCTATTATTTCCAAACCCCTTTGAAAGTGTATCTAACATTGGATCTTGGAATATTTCCGATTCTCATAATCATGTCAGGTCGGATGTTCCAGTTGAAACTAAAAGTATCTTTACACTGATTCACTGTTTCTTTTTAAAATGTTTTATTTATTAATTATTCTTTTTTATATATTTGTTTTACCACATTATTGTTACTAATATATTAGAGGTTTCAGTTTGAACAAATGTTTTCATCCAGATTGGAAAAGTAATTATTTTTTCAAGTAGCACAGACAGTAGGATGGCTGTTGTTTCTCTCACTTGTAGCTGAGCAACAACCTTCTTCACTGCAGATATTTTCACTTTATTCTTTGGAAACTTGTTTGTGGCGTTTATAGTTGTAAGTACATCCTCTTTCAAGTCATAAGATTTTTCAGTTTTTATCAAATGAAAAATATGACTTGTTATAACATTTTTGATCCATCAACCTACTGTGAAAAGATTTTTCAAAAAAAAAAAAAAATACTAAGACAGTTAAATTTCTTAGTATTTAATAAAAAGAAATTCACTAGAAAAGATGTGAAAAGAAGCAGGAGAAACCTGAAATGGACAACTTTCAGTTGGCAGCTTCAACTCTGGCAACAAAAATATACCGAGTGAAGTGTTACTGAAGAATAACAATCCTGGAGAACAATTTATTTTTTTTAAATGGTTGGATGTTGAGAATGGTGTTGATTTGAGCTGTTGAGTCATTAGTAGTGGATCTGTCTCGCTTGGTGAACTAAGAGTGGTTTATCCCTCCAGCACTAAGAGCTCCTTTGATCCATTTTGTTTGTGGTGTGGCGGCCTCCAAATGCAAATCGAACTTGTTTGAATTAACTTCAGACTGTTTCTGCTTCTCCCTTCTCTGTATTTCAAGAGGGAAAACAAAATGATTTGTCTACACATCCAATTTTCTTTTAATTTAACTTGTTATAAACATTAAACTGTAATCCCATAACTGAAATCATGAAATTGACACAAAACATTTTTCTATCTTACCTTCAGTCTGTTTTTTGCTAAAAATGTACAATGATAAAGTTTATTACCTAGTATGTCAGAGTCGACCTTCATCACCTCACATCCAGCTGAAGGGTAAGATGTTCGGTGGTTATGAATAGTTTAGGCCAATTAGCAAAGATGGACCTATTCATACTGTGAAGCAGCAGGCCCAAGTGCCCGTGCTGCTTTTATCCACCGTTCACACACAAGTGCTCACCCCTTCAGTCTTCTTTATAAGCCCCAACAGCAGGATGTGTTATGGATGACACAGCAGGATGCATAATGATCCCCGATGCTTGGGAGTTCCAGCAGGTTAATAAAAGACTGCTGCCTCGCCTCGGCGTTTCTGCTCACTTCATGTCCTCTCTGCTCTTATTCGCTAGCAACTTCACTCGAGCGTGCGGACTGGGAGTTTAGAGACGTGTCTTCGCCTCTTGTCCCTCGGTGCTCAGGCCAACTTCTTCCACCCGGTCAGGAAACAAACATCTTCCTGCTAGCTTAAAAAAAACCCACACAGCAGCAACCAGCTCTGTTCTGTCATTGTTTTTAGGCTAAACTTGTCGATGTGACTTGTGTTTGTGTCCGTCTTGATGCTGCAGGAGAAAGGCACCACACCGCTTCATGTCGCAGCGAAAGCAGGGCAGATCCTGCAGGCTGAGCTGCTCGTCGTGTACGGCGCCGATCCTGGAGCTCTTGATATCAACAGGCGCACACCGATGGACTACGCTAGGTACAACTGAAAACACAATCATTGGAGACATGATAGGAACGTTGAGTGAACGAGAATAAAGAATGATGTGTTTATTGTTTCCAGGCAGGCCGGCCATGTCGAGCTAGCAGAGCGTCTCGTAGAGTGTCAGTATGAGCTGACGGACAGACTAGCCTTCTACCTTTGTGGCCGGCGACCAGGTAATCATTTTACTCGATCGAACAGTCCTTTAACTAAAACTTCAGTTTGAAGTGAGGTTACAAAGAAGAAAAATGGTCTCCTTATTTAGATTTGTCTGGAAAAGGATGAAAAATAAATTCCACAGCGCTATAAAGGGCTGTGGAATATAAAAATAAAGGGAACACTTTGTTCCCTTTATTTTTTTGAGCAGTGTATGTATGATTTTAAGAAGCCAACAACAAGACGGTCCATTACGAGGATGGTAACATTCTGCCTCAGGATGATGTTTCATGGACAAGAGATGTCCTCATAATCTGATCAAAGATAAAACTAGTCAAATATTGACAGGTGAAGATGTGGGATGATGTTGGACTCCTGCTGAACAATGTTTACATTTATCCAACTCGGTCATTGCGCATCTTATTTTTGCCTTTTGAATCGGTTTAATTTGTTCTTCAGTTTGATTGCAAAAGATAAATGCCACCTCATATATGAAAAATATTTTTAAATATTAACATTTTCCTAACATAAAGAAAACTGTCATATTAGCAGGGATGTGTAGATTTGTGAGCTTCTGTACATTCTGTTGTGGCTTTCAAATAATCATTCAGTCTCTACCACTCTTTTGTTTTTAGATCACAAAAATGGCCACTATATCATTCCTCAAATGGCAGACAGGTATGGACCATGTCCTCATTCCGTATGTTTGAAACTGATCTCATTGTTCCCCAAATTGTTTTGATAGCATGAAGAATATCTGTATTAGCACCTGCAGCTAGTTTTCATTCAGATGTTAAAAGTGATGCAGTTTATTGCTCTTACCACACGGTGTCCTCATAGTGAATGTGTAGAGTTTGTCAAAGTAGAAATGTGATGGTTTAGTAAACTAGTTAAACAAATGTATTAATATTTTCTGTCAGAAAACAAAATGACAACTTAACCAGTTTTACTCATTTTATTGATGTGAATCTGGTTTCTAAGCCGCCATCTAACCTCCCCCTGCATCTGTTCTGCTCTGGTGGTTGATTCTTCATTATAACTGTTAAACCTTTTTTGATGTGGCCTCTTTTCCCCTTCTTTCTCTCTTTCTTCCTTTTTCTCACTCTTCTTCTATTCTCTTCTCTTTCGCTGCGCTTGGTGGAGCCAGAGCTCGTCCTAAGTGCCCGACACAGAGGTATCTTTGCTTTCCTTGTTCCTCCCTTCCAAATATCTCCTCCTACAATTGTTCATATGTCTGTGTTTTTTACCAGTTTTGGTCCATTTAAAAACCATAGTGCCATATGGTCCGAATAATCAAAAGCAAAGCAAACATTTCTACTTGTTTTATAAAGGACTTAGTATTTAGCGGACCTCCAAAGAGGAGGGCGTTCTCAGGAAAATCCCACCTGGAAGGTTTTACATCTGCATGTATATGTCTGTTTAACTCACAGAGTTTGTTCTTAACTTATGAAATGTTACATTTCGAAACGATTCAGGTTTCACTGATCACATGTATCAATATGAGATCAGTACCAGGTGTAATGAAGTACCCGATTCACTCAGAATATCAAAAAAGGAGATTTAATCAATGTTTCTGAGAAAACCACAAAATTTCTTTTCCTTTTTCTTTTTTTTGTTCTCATAAAAAGAATAATGTTAGAGATTACAAATTTCTTTTAAAAAGGCCTGCAAACTTCCTGGGATATTTAAAAGCTTCTATGGGAATATTGCTTTTATGGTTTCACAAATATAATAAATCTTTCATGAATCCCAAAGTGAGTTTTTGAAGAATCACTGTTCAGGATAGAATTACACAGATATAAATATTTTTAGATTTTGAACCAGGGTGGATGAAATGCGGTTCATATTTGTTAAGACTAACTTCATGGTCTTGATATTGTTCCCTGTTGTAACTTGGAGTTTGAGGATGAATATCGCCTGAGATGTTAGTCTTTTTTGTTTTCATAAATAGTCTCCTTGAGCTCAGTTTTTATTTGAGACCTAATGCATCGTGTCAGAATCTACTTGCTGTTTTCTTCTTACCTCTTCCTCTTGTCTCTATTTCCATGGTTTCCTCCTCCCAGCCCTCCACTGTGTTCGTATTTTGTATTGTGCTCATGAACAGTGTTTGACTATCATTTTGTTTTTTTGCTTTTATTCAGTCTTGACCTCTCTGAACTCGCCAAGGCTGCCAAGAAGAAGCTGCAAGCTGTAAGTTTTATTTTGAATAGTTTGATCGCTAATGAAACATTTATAGGTAAAAAATACACTATGAAAGGCATCATCATTTTTGTCATTGTTTAACATTGAAAATTGTGATTTCAGTATTTGTGGATTTAGCTAGTCGCTGATTTTTTTTTTCCATACCTCTAAAATATACCAAGGAAAAAGCGTCGAGGAAAACTCAAATACTTCAGCGAATTGCTACTTGACTGGCATTTGTGAGGCAGTCAATCCAGGAGCGACATTAGTTGTCCTTTATGTTTTTCTTTGGCCAAGCGCAGATACAAGGAAGACTATATTCAGTAGACTGGCATTTAGTAAATAGATTTAATTTTAGCAAACCTAAACTGACCAGAAACAAGTAAAGTTCAATCTCATCATGTCAAACTGTGAGGGGGGAAAAGGTTATCGCTGTTATGAAACAAAGACTTTTGTTGAAGGAAAAACAAATATACATAACGTTACATCTCATTTTTGCTTTCTTGCCAAATAATATTTTCCCAGTTGAGGTCCGTCTGTGAAGGCTTGTGGTTTGCTAGTAATGAAGCCTCATAAATCCTACGCTGGTGTTTCCATTAGACATGTTCTAACGGACATTTAACATTTTACTGGCGAATTGTTTCTGTGTTGCAGCTAAACAACCGGTTGTTTGAGGAACTAGCTATGGATGTGTATGATGAGGTGGATCGCAGGGAAAACGATGCAGGTGAGTGCTGTCCTTAATTACTAATCTGTTTTCATCTTCAGTAACATAGGAATATTAAATACATGTGGGCAGTTATGGCAACAAAACTGAACCTCAAACTAAGCATTCGTAGGGTGTTAATATTGGTTAGAAATATAATGTTTTTATTGTGCAAATGTACTACATGACTTAATAGTTTTTTATTAAAAACATCTTAAAATGGAGTGGGAGTTGTTGTTGGCGCCTCTGCAGGGCTTTAAACTAACATATTGAACTGGTGCGCTTAACTAAAAATGCACCAATGTTGTTTACAGATGCATTGCTTTAATGGCGCCCTGCCCTTAAGTTTCCATATGTTGGCCATCCTTGCTTTTTGTGATATTTCCAGACAGCTAAGTTTTTTTTGTAAGTAGAATAAACAAATGCAATAACATTCTTTCAACAGTTTATCCCATAAATCTCCAAACTTTCTGCTGTTGAACCAGTGAGACAGAAAATGGCTTTTGTTTTTCTTTTAAAAATCTCAGACACCTGTACCTCGTTGGAAGTATAAAAATACCTCCAACCACCAACTTATCTGGCTAAAAGGAATAAAAAAATGGAGAGAATGAAAAAGAGCCTAAATGCAGCAGGGAGGGAAGCTGGTAGGACGGGCTGAGGAAGAGGGAAAAGCTGTTGGAGAGGAAGGCCAAATGTGGCGAAGGCGGAGGAGAGTCGGAGCACGGAAGTGGCTCTCTCCTCCTCTTCCTACGCTCTCTCTTTTTTTCTTTTTCTTTTGACTGCTTCTTCTTTCAGTAACAGAAATAAAATGTTCTGACCGAAAAGCTGCAGGTAAGTGTCTCAAATACACACCCACACACACACTTTAATCTGAACACAGTGAGCCGAGCTGCACACCAGGATGTTGAATTGAGTATTCGGGTGTTCTCTACAGTTTTTCCTAAACTCTGTTTATGTCTCTGTGTCCGTGTGGGTGGCAGGATTGTGAGTTTGATGTGGGGGGGTGCGCATGCGTGAGCCGAGTTGACCTTGTTGTTTTAACGCACACACTTATTTGTGTATTTTCTTTATTGTCTGCAGTGTGGTTGACGACGCAGAACCACAGCACTCTGGTAACAGAACGAAGCGCGGTGCCGTTCCTGCCGGTCAATCCTGAATACTCTGCCACAAGAAACCAGGTAATCACCCAACACACACGCAATTGCACACGCATGCGTGTGGAGAGTTTCTATAAGAGGTCAGAAAGAGGAAACTGTGGGGAAAAGTTCTTAGAGCTGATGTGGGCAGTGTATTTTTAAAGCCGGTTATAGAGAATGAAAATGTATTTTCGTTCTTAAAGGAATCCCAAATGCCTGCTCACTCGATGGTTTTTCTACCATTTGGAAAAGAAAATGACCTTTCCTGTGAGTTCTGGGTCTGTTTTTCTGTTTCGTATCTTGGTTCTACTTGGACACAATGCTTGAAACTGTCCACTTTACTGTCTCCTGCAAATGCCAACAAGCTTACCTAATTGCAGGGTTTAGATACGTTTGCGCATAATTGTTTCTCTGTTGGCCTAGTTACCATGGCGTGTGTGTGTGTGTGTGTTGTATGACCATATTTTTCCACAACACATGGTAGCTGACCACAGGAGTCACTTAGACAGAGCTGCTGGCTGTGGTCTGCATAGTGGATATATGTACATTTAACTGACTCTTAGGAGGTCTTTAAGATGTGAGTGGGGGGGTGTGTGTGTGTGTGTGTTTGCTCATCACCGTTTCTTCATCAGGGCCGTCAGAAGCTGGCTCGTTTCAACGCTCGGGAGTTCGCTACGCTCATCATTGACATCCTGAGTGACGCCAAGCGGAGACAACAGGGGAAAGGACTCAGCAGTCCTACTGGTGAGACGGAGACGAAAAGTTACACAGAACAGCTTTTAAACAAATGAAGGCTAAATAAATGTATGCAGACAAAGTATTGTGACCATGGCAACAGAAATAATCAGTACTTGGATTTCACATTTTTGGCCCTCATGGCAAAATGTTTGCACAGCACTGTTCAATATTCCATCGCATTCGCTGATTTTATGCTAAAAACTTTTTAAAAAATCAAATGGTGTTTTTTTTCTTTCTTTAATCAATAATCAGTATTTATTCTTGGAAAAATCTTTGTTTTGCACTATTTATGTCATGTCATTTGATAGCAGTATTGCTTACAAGGTTCCCAGGAAAGATAGAACTGCTTTGATGAGCACTGATCTCTGTCCCTCAGATCCACTGGACCTGGGCATCGATGATGATGAGCACGACTACGATAATGTAGCTTCTGATGAAGACACGGACAGCGAGCTGACGGCCCAGAACAACAACAACACACAACGCAGCAACCGTGCAAAGGTAGAAAACACACACACACATGTTCTCACTTGTCTTTTGGGGAAAAAACAGGCGTTCTCCAGTCATAGTCCAAAAGTCACATGCCTTTGGTCAGAAATTATGTTGCCACCAATTAAATTTTGATCCATAAACCAGAGCTAGCCACGCACAAAAGTTTAGAACATTTTTTGTTTCACTCTCATCATCGCTGCTTGGATACAAAAGTATTGAAGAGGAATCTGGCATATTTAGCCGTTTGTGCTGCAGCAGCTTCAGTGAGATGCTAACCACAACTGGCTAAATGTGCTGCTAACAGCGCCGAAGTTGGCCTCTGCATCAGACCTCTGTATCAATTTTAAACTAAAGGGCAATTTCACATATTATTTTTCTTTTTTTTAAAATCTAGACTACATTTGTCCTTAAGATCTAAAATTCATAGATTTGTCCAATCTGAACCTTGATAATTCTATGAATAGAGAATCTATAAATCTATAAATTCTGTTTTTCATTTGTGAAACATCAATAGTATTTATTTATTGGTTGGCCTATTTATCATAGACTGAGAAAAGCGTAAAAACTGGAGCTTAAACTTTCAATCCTGATTCGATTTGTAAAATGTTCAGAAGTTTGGGATTTATTAAACCTTCACTTGGAGAAAACAACAAAAATTAAAATTCTTAGTTTCTATAAAGACTCTTGCATCGTTTTGAAATATTAATATTAAGAATTCAGCCACTCACTTGGTTTCTGTGAGAAAAGGAGCTCAAACATCGGCGCATGATGTCGTCTTTGAGGGAATTTGCCGCACTCTGGATTCGACCATAGCTTCTGGGTGACATCATCAGCTATTCTGAGTCTGTCAGTGGGGTATTGTTCATGCAGTGAGAGTGTGTGTAGCTGCATGGTTGGAGAGGAGGAGGCAGGGAACAATATGATGAGAGAAAATGATGTGGAAATGAGAAGGTTGTCTGTTAATCTGGTGTCCGTTAATGAGCTGCGGACAGACATGTTTGGAAGTTGTAACTGGTTTAGTTGCAAGGAGTGGAAGAAGGCTGAATATGAGTCTGCTTCAGGATCGCAGGAAGTGGGGGAGGACGGCAAAGAGAGAGCCAGAACTAAGACTCCACTGTCTGATCTGGATGGCAAGCCGGGCCTCTTCCTCTCACACAGCTGCATGCTCTGTTTACAATTAGCATTAAGGGACACCTTTAGTCTGATCAGTTCATAAAATGTTGGGATTTCATTTTCACTGACTCAAAGCCTTTCATAAAATATAATGTACAAGTTAAAATTCTCTTTAAATGGGGAGAAAATAAGGTGCAACACAAAATATTAATCTTTTTAGCTTTAATTTAATTTGATATTGAATATGATCCTAAACATCCAGTGAGTTTCACTGTGAAGCAGACTTGGGCGGGGCCCTTCTTTGGCACATGGCTAAATAAACCAAACGTGAGCCATATCCTGTTCTTGTTGCTGAAAATACTTGCGAAAAAAAAAAAAAAAAAGTGTAGACAAAGATAAAATTAGAACATTGTATGCAATTATAATTTTTTTTGCTGTAGTCCTGCACAAAACCGCAAGACTTTATGTTTTGGATATGTAGGATTTATAAATGGCTTGTTTCAGATATTTTATGCTTTAAGCATTTGTTTAGTTCAGTGTTGAGCTGGAAATAACAAAACGTGTTAATTTCCAATTTGTTCTTGTTTATATTTAAAAAAATGTAGAAAGTGTGAAAATGCACAAGAAAATTATGACAATTTCTCACATTCAACTCAAGTTTTATGTAAGTAAGTTTTAAAATCCTCACTGTCTCCGTCTTCCTCCCACCCAGAGCATGGACTCCTCTGACCTATCTGACGGCCCCATCACCCTGCAGGAGTATCTGGAGGTAAAGAAGGCCCTGGCCTCCTCAGAAGCCAAGGTGCAGCAGCTAATGAAGGTCAACAACAACCTGAGTGAGGAGGTCCGGCGGCTGCAGAAGGAGGTACGGCAGAAGTTGCAGAGATCAGTTGGACAAGTGAGGGCAGAGTATGCATTAAAGGGATAGTGCAGATTTTTGGAAGCAAGATTATTATCAGTCGCAGCTTCCTTTCTTGTAGTAAACAGACTTCACATCACAGAAAGGTACCAGGCTAACAGCAGGCCTGGAGGAAATCCTCTAACACAGATTTGCTTCCACAGATGCAAACATTGTCTGTTATGTATAACTGGGATGTAATGCTGATAACTTCACAAAACATTCTTATAAAATTCATGTTTTTTGAATGTGAAATTTCTATTTGACAAAAAATCTTTTTTGGGGGGAAAAAAAGATCATGATCGATGCAATAAAGTCAAAGTGTTTGATTTCAAAACATGTGGTTTGGTGTTTAGATAGTTGATATTTTCTTTCCACACAGAAGTTGTTTTGACATTCAGTTAAAGTTGTTACTGGAAGATGAGCTTTTTCTGTTGACAGGAAACAGTTTCAGCCTTCGTTCTTGTATGAAGCCTGGCTGCTGTGTCGTTTTAATAATGCCAATCTGTTAATTGTGGCTTGTTTTGATTCAGTGTGAGTCATCTTCTTGGCAGTTTGTTCATTATAAACTCCTAGTTTTAATTTATTTCACCCATGATTCATCCGTGTGGTTTTCATTGTCGCATCACTGAAGTTTTATTGAGGACACAAACTGTAAATGAGAGATATTAAAAAAAAAGGAAAAACTTTAATTTTTCCACCGCCGATCCATTTAAAGCAACATACCATGCTTAGTTAATTCACTGTTGGATAATAGATTATGATGATGTATAATAAGTAAATACAGTCTTTAATTAGGCTAATGTCTATAATTAAGAGTGATTCGCAGACATAATGCATTACTTATTTACACTAAACAAAGAAAAATGCCCCCTATTCAAAGCTGCCAGTTTGTACAATTTGGGAAAATATGCAAAATGATCCCAAAACTCCTTCAAGAAATAAATACACAAACAAAGTTTATTGGCTGTTGTTTAGTCAGCTTGCTCTGAAATTTTAAGAGCCAATGTTTGGGAGATGATTCTGAAAACCCGACAGTAGAAAAATGTTTCCTACTATAATCTCAACGTAAAATATTATTAATGCTTAATCTAAAGGAAAAGAAAGGTTCCAGAGGGAAATATGAATACGCAACCATTCATTAGAGGTTGGATGAATGGGATTTTTTATTTTTTTTTTTTGGTTTTTTAATTCATGGGGCTGCATTAAGCAAAAATATGACTTCTTACACTTTTGTTTTATGTGTGTGCAAGAATGAAACATATTGCAAAGTAGAGATTCTGAGTCTGCATCTGATCTTGGAGACTGAATGAAGATGTTGTCCCATAGAAAGTTAACTCACCCACAGTCAGGACCTCACTGATGAAAAATGTTCTTTTCAGTGCTGAAGTTCATAATCCAATTTTTCAGCAAATCGAGAGGAATTGCATCGAAGTAAATAGATTGTATTTTCCTTGGTCAGGTCTCAATATTGTTTCTAGCTGCTTCATTCAAACGGATGCTATTATTTTAGTTTTGTAGCATGCTTAACTGTGAATTGTGTTGTGAGTGGTTTGGTCAGACCCAATCACTGTTTGAGTATTTTATTTTTATCACATACTTCATTCCCTCATGCTTGACATGAGTTACAGTGAGAAGCTGCTGTTTTTTTTTCATTATGGTTGCCTGTTTTTTGACGATTCAGTTTCTACTGCCTCCCTCCCTATTACTCCCCCGTGTTCCTCCCTCCATCCCACCTTCCATCCTCTTTCCTTCCGCTCTCCCATAGATCACCCGGATGCAGACAGAGAACAGTGCGTTACGGGGGGGCCAGCAGGCTGGGGGGGCAGCTGGCCATGGGATTGGGGGCCCAGGTGGAGTGGGGGGAGGCCACTGGGTGAGTGGCGGGATGTTTGGAGGAGTTGTTGCTGGAGGTTTGGGTGGGTTCGGTTTAGGAGCTGACCCCACAGGGCTCTCTGTGCCCCCCTCAGCCAGCCCTTATCCCCCTCTCCACCGGAGGGACCGGCAAGCCATCTCCATGTATGAGCCGGGGGCGGCCCAGGGGCCCACAGCTCACGGCCCCCCAGTCCTGGACTCCCTTGGAGCCCGCCTGCAGCCCCTCAACACACCCAGCGTAAGTTAGAAAGCCCCACCGCTCAACCTCCCTGTCGGTGGAACTGATTGGCCGTTGCTAGGCGCTAGTCCAATCCTGATGTGTATTTTCCACACCTCTTTATCTCCTGCATTTTATTAACCGATCCTTCTCCTTGAAAAGATCGATTTGTGCACAATTTTCAAGTTAAATTAATAAAATAATTAAGTATTTGACCTATTTCAGTTTTTCGAAGAGGAGCGCAAAGATGATCTTAAGGAGAAAGATGTAGAAACTAGAATGTTTCAGTTCTTCTTTTGCCTGGCGGTTCCTCTGACGCTCTGCTCTTTTGCCTGGATCCTTTCCGATTCTTTGTGATCTTTCGGGTAGCTCTGCTGCCGCTGCTAGATCTGGAAACGGCACACATGCGCATGCACACATTTAAAAACAGAAGCATCTCTCTGATGGGGGGAAGATTTGGATCAATCCCGACACCTGTGTGACGGGCTCAGCCGTCGGCTTTTCCTTCAGCTTCGATACAAACCTCCTGGTGTCCAGTTCACCAGCTCCTTCCACCGCAATGTGTGTTTTCTTTCTGCTGCTCACTGCGGTGTCATCGCTCCATTTCATCTCCACTGTAGGTGTTTCTCACTTATCTCCTAGAAAACCTTCTGGAGTTGAAAGTCAGCCTCATCTGTGTTCATAGTTTTTGTTTTTATTTCTGCAGCGTGATTTTAACCTAATAGTTCACAGATCTTCTAGAAACAAGAGCGAACACAGAGCTTCCTGTAGCTGCAGTGGGACGACACTAAAGCCGGCTCTTTTTCATCTTGTTTCTCAGCTGTTTCTCTCTGCTGTCACTCTTCCCTCAGCCAAACCCTTTTGTCGGCTAATCTATTGATCTGAAATGTTCTCTGGCCTTAACTGCTTCTCCTGCTCTCCATATGTGTGTTGCTCTGTCCTTCCAGGTAAGGAAGGGCGGAGTTAGTAGTCCAGGACTGTATGGAGTCCAGCATGTGTCTGGATCTATGGAGATGGGCCGATACATGGTGAGCTGAAGCTTTGCTCCCTGATTATTTACACAGAAACCAAAAGGAGACATACTGTTTAAAGGAAACACATTCATTTAACTCAAATGTGCAACAGATCCTCAGCAGCTAAGGCACTTTGCTTCCACCAAGAGGAAAACGGTTAAAGTACAGCCCTATCAGCCAACAGTTTAAGTTAAAATTTCTATATCTGCCTATGTGACTTCTGGGATGATGACGTTTATGCACTTTTTATTAAATTTGTCTTGTGCAGTGATTATTGTCACCCACAAATGTGAAAACTGTTATATTAAAGATCAACTGAAGTAATCTGTGTTTTTTAAGTGAATGAACACAGGAAAGCTGTTTTTCACCGAGTTGCTTCTGCTACTTTCTTTAGGTGTCCAAACCCGAGAAGCATGGCAGTGGCACGGACAGCGACTATGACAACACACACGATCATTTACAAAGGTCAGCACCATCAAGCTAACACTGAGATTCCTCAGAAATGCACCAGTTAATCTTAACCGCGTCTCTTTCTCCAGTATCGGCCGGAGCAGCGAAGAGGAGGGTCGGGGTGAGTCTGAGGACGGAGGGAGCAGCGAGGCGGGTGAGCCGGATCCCACCCTACCATGCACAGAGGACGTAATACTGAAGACGGAGCAGGTGACTAAGAACATCCAAGAGCTCCTGAGGGCCGCACAGGAGTTCAAACACGACAGGTAAAGGAAAATCCCTCCCTAACGGATGCCCGTTAGTACAGATGTTCCTCTCCTCATCAGAGTCTGTTCTGCTCTCTGGAAGGCCGAAGCTTTCAGCCTTACTTACTGAAATGATCTCCGGTTGTTTTCCTCTCTTAGTCCTGAGCTAGCAAAATAAATTAAGTTTCAATAATTCGGATAAGTCTTAAAGGGTCAAGTGAGATCAACTAAACTATATATTTTTTCTCTCCATGTTGACACGTTTTCATTAGCTTTGTTCCGTGTTCTGAGAAGATCCACTCTGCTGTCACTGAGATGGCTTCCCTCTTCCCCAAAGTAAGGCCTCCTCCTCTGATTTCTGCTGCGTTTTTGTGTCCACATCATTGCCTGACCTTAATTGGCGTCTCCCTGCAGCGGCCAGCGCTCGATGCGGTCCACTGCTCCCTGCGCCTGCTGGCTTCCAGCGCCTCGCGGCTGCAGGTGGAGTGTCGCAAGGCGGCGCCCTCGGATCCCGGGGCCCCGGCGGTGGACTACCAGCTGCTCACCCAGCAGGTCATCCAGTGCGCCTACGACATCGCAAAGGCTGCTAAGCAACTGGTCACCATCACAACACGCGAGAAGAAGCAGTGACCGACCCAACACAGAGATGCGAAGAGAGGCAAGAGGCCGATGCATGGGGGAGGGGCCTTCAGGGGAAAGGAGGACGAGGGACGACACGATCAGGCTGCGGATGGAGGAAGAGAAGAAAAGCTTGGAAGATGCACGAGGAAGCAGAGATTGATTCTGAACAAACAGCAAAAGCATGGAAGCGAAGGTAGGGGAAGGACCGGTAGAAGGGTCTGATCTGGAGTTGGAATGAGAAGCGTTTAATAAACGCTGAAACTGTGTGGAAAACATGAAACCTGATGTTGGGAGGTGTACAGCGAACTGGATTCTTAAACGTTATTGCTTTATTTATTTTGGTCCAACGTCGTCCGTCCCGGTTTGTGCGCCTTGGGAAGAACTTCTGGCGCAGAGAGAGAAGCAGCACAGCCTCTCCAATCCTGGGAGGAGGCGGGACATTCCTCCTCTCCTTTCCCCTCTTTCTTCCCTTTCTCCCCGTCTGTCTGTCCAACCTTAAGTGTGTACCCTCTCTGCTCCCACTGACGTCCCAGGCAGGACGAGCCAGCGGTGCAGAGGAGGACACAACTCCACCGTGGACCTCAGACTCTGCAGCTTTTCTACTGGAGCGCCTTGAACTTTTTTTCCAACCCATCGCTGTCTTGGTGGTACGCAGCATAATCTGGCATGTTTTCATTTCATTTTTCTGTTTCTTTCTGAACCTGCAAATGAGATTGATTTGCACCTCTAAGGACCTTCGCCCCACCCCTTTTTTACTGACTTAAACACTTACACTGGAATAATTATGATTTATTGTTTATCATGTTTTTTTTTGTATTGACAATTTTACTGACTGTTATTTTGATTTAACTGTTTCTGTAAGTTTATTTTATTGTGTTAAAATGAATTCAGACTTAACAGGGAGACAGCGGGGAGTACGTTCCCCTCTCGCTGGGAGATGAGTGAATCTGCACACTCAGATCAACAAGAACCTGAGAAGAGATTCCCCAGCATTTCTAAGCACTCTTCCTTTTTCCTCTCATGTTGTCTTGTGGCCAAGGGGCTGAAACAGTTGCCAAAGGAAAGTGCGTTTCATTTTCTGTCGGAGCGGAAACCCCCTCGCCGCATTGTAGACAGACCAGGATCCTCATCTATCTTTTTTTGTTCTTGATTTTTCCTGAAAAAATATTCTGCCTCATTTATACACAGCCAGTGGAATCATCTCAGAATCATTCGCAGTGCCAAGCGGGATAATAATAAACAACAACAAAAAAAACATGTAGCTTGGTTTGTTTACACGGAAGAGCCTGGCAGCCATTAAACCT